>JAVMKO010000006.1:91764890-93052804 GCA_032164245.1 Sternotherus odoratus | reverse complement strand
CAGCAGAAACATGTGAACCCCAGCTCAGGCCAGCCCGAGCCAAGGAGAGTGACTACTCCGATGCATGCAAGCCAAAGATGCTTTGTGTTCTTGACTTGAAGAAGCATCAGAGAGGGAAGGGCTGAGAACTGGGGAGCCTGCTTGACACAGGGATAAGCACCTCCGATGCAAATGGTGGCTTTCTTTATGGACAGGAGGGTTTGCAGCTATGCTGGCATATGGCCACTGGTGGCTGGAATGGAGACAATTCCCCCAGTGTGGTCCAGGGGCCAGATTCTCAGCTGGTATGAATTTGAGTAGTTCCACAGCAGCCAGTAGAATCTTCCCAAGGTCTTAGGCCTACATGGGGGAAGCTGCACTAGGTTCACTTAACTGATTTCAGCTAAGCTGCTCCGAACAACTGGGTGGAACTTCTTGCAGTTTAAGAGGAGCTGATTCTAGTTTCGCTTTCAGCAGATTCCCAACTGACTTCAGCTAAACCAAAACAGAAGTGTCCGCTCAAGGATTTGCCCTGGTTTAGCTTAGTTGATTTTGAATCCCACCTTAGAGTTAATTTTTAGGCGTTTTCCTGTAGACAAGGCCTCTGAGAGACCGAAGGTTCTGGAACAGCTGGAGGGGAGAGACGGTGTCCTGAAGGGGTGGAGGTTTTCATGCCAAAAGCAGAACAAGTAATTTTTGTTCCCTCCTCACCTCAAACCACTGTGTGGATGAAAAGCTTACAGGGGTAGCAGATGAAAGCAGGTTTCCCACCGCCAAAAACTCTTTCAGTCCACTGTGGAAAACTTTTCAGTTTTCACACAGTGAGAAGACGGGGCTCGATCATCTTCTGTGACTCCAGCTCAGGAGCTAGCTCTGTGTGTGTAGTTAGATTTGGGGTTGCGAACATGACCTCTTGCAAAAAGAGATGCATGATCATTCGCCCAGCTGCTTTCCTGGGGCCAGACTCTGTCCTTGCAGGGTACAAGCAACTCCCAGGGACATTGTCTAGAGAGACGTTCCCATGGAGGGCTCTAGCAGTGACGTTGATTGAGTCCGAACTCTGCAGCGGGGGGAGTTTATACATGTTAATTCCAGGACTCTTTCAAGCTTAGCACTTCCCCAGCTTCTCCCATCCCCAGTTCTGGTACCTGCAGTTGCTGTGGCGTATGCTGGTGCAGATTAGGGGCTTCTTCAGAATGGGGGCTGATGTCTTCTTTACTGTCGTGTAGGTTATTGTCTAGAAGACAACAGCAAATTACACAGGGCCAGGGCGAAGGAAACCCATGGTTTAGCAAATGGAATTTCTGAGACGGGAAGCTAAGCATAATCCAAAGTTCCAAGAAGTGGGATTTGCTTGGGGCTTTTAAGGCCCATATTCGAAAAACTCTTCACTCATTTGGGGTTCCCTCAAGTTTTAGGAGCCCAACTGGAGACCCCAAGGGCCTAACTTCTCAAAAGGGACTGATGAATTTAGGTCCCCAACTTGAGACACTTTGAAGAGGTCTAGTTTTCAGATGGCAGATGCAGACCCCTTTCTCAACATCAGGTCCCTTTATGGTGTCAAGTTGTGCACCCAAAAAATTAGAGGGCTACTTCTCAGACTGTTGCCCTTTAATGCCACCAATTTATCGGGTTCTTTGTGGCCTTCTGCGCACTTTGCTGGGAAGCCTTGAAAGCTGCCCTGATTTATACCTGCATCACCAGCATCATCATAGCCCCACTGACCTTACAGGGTAACGAGGTCAGAGGTTGCCCAAAGCAGAAATCTACAGGAGATGGACAGTGAGATTTCCCTTGGAAAACACCCTGTTAGCACTTCTGCCCTACCAGCAGGGAGCAGTACTAAGCACCATGATCTCACTCCACCCATGTACCCCACAGGTTGATTTCAAAAGTACTCAGCAGCTCCCATTGATGGATCTGCTGGGGGCTGAGTATTTTTGCAATATTGGACCCACCCCCCAATGGTCTTTTTAAAGGCAGCTGCCCAAAATCCCATCTTTCCCCCATGACGCTGTATTCTACTCAGACGGGCTCTGGAGTGGGGCCAGGCAGAGAGTAAAAGAAAAGAGCTCCTTGCACAGATCAGAACCACATCTGTCTGCGCTGGTCTTCAACCTGCGTCGCCAGCATCCTTACTTTTAGTAGTCGGGGCATTAGCAGCTGCCACAGCATCGGGGCTTTGGCTGATGATTTGATACACTTGGTGGGGGTCCTCGGAGATCTTTGAGTTATCCTGCACCCTCAGGAACATGTTTGTGCTTCTCAGGGCGCAGCGGAAGTTGGTTTTCCACTTGGCTAGATCTTTCAGCTTTTCGTTGTACTTCCCGCTGGTTATGGCCCAGGCCTGTCCATAAACAGAGGGTTGTGGGGAGAGAAGACAGGTTGGAAGGCGTTAGAGAAGGAGCAGTCTGGCAGTGCAGTCAAGCAGAAAGCCATGTTGATTTTACTCCCCATGGACAGCAAGGCATGAAGATCTCTGTACAGTTCCTTCAACGCTCTCTATTAGCACCGCTGATTTTTTTAAAGGACCCAGTAAAGGGCCTTGCTGTAAGTGTAAACCTCCTCTCCCTCTCCAACCTCCACTCAGACCACCGGGGTGGAGTAAACTCTTCCCTTTTTATTACTGTGGTCCAGCACTAAAACACAACCTCCCAACCTGCACCACCCAAGGATTTCAAACTCGATCCAACCTCCCTCTAGGATGCTGAGGTTTCTGGTGCTGAGTTTGGCAAGTTTCCAGACGTGCTCTGCCTAAGTTCATATACAGTCTCCCATCATCACAGCATCTGAGCACGTTGGACACTGGGTCCAAATACAGACATGCATCGTACAGTGCAGGACTGAGTTAAATGGAAAGGAAAGGAGAAATACACCGGACCCCTCCCCGAGAGAGCGCACGTCTACATAGTTTGGTCCCGGCCACAGATCCAAAATTTAATTACTTTCATTGGAATCCATGGTAAAGCAGCCCATGCTTTAACGTGGCTCTGTGCATGGATCCCGAATGCCATGTTCTAGTGAGGGTCCAGTGTACCAGGAAACATTATCAGTGGATCCCATTTCCCTCCTCCCTTTTTCTTATAAGGTACCCCCTCGATACTGTTGTTCAGGGCTTATTCATTACAATAGGCTATTGCCCAACTGGTCCGTATTATTATTTATTGTATAATGGCGGTGTTTGGGCCCCATTGTGCTATGCAGTATACAAATATAGTGACAGGCCCTGCCCTGAATTGCATACGATCTGTTACTACAGCTCTGTCCAACTCTTTGTAACAAGCCCTAAGCCTGAACGTGAGCTCTGTCTCCTGGGGGACTATTTTTGTTTTCCAAGGCTTATGCCCGTTAATTGGCTGCCACCGGAAAGATCACAAACAAAAGTTAAGCAGAGTCACCTGGGAGATTGTTTTGGCCTTTACCAACTGTGACTATTTTACTTCTCCGTGTGGCCAGACAGCCCAGCTTCAGGATTTTTGAGCGCTATTGGCAGGGTCTTTGGGAGGGTGGCGTCCAAGTCTAATCCTACTCTGAGCTGGGCCTAGTGCTGGCTGAAACTGGAATTCCCATTCTGCAGGAAATTCTGAAATTTCAGGGGGGGGAAAAAACATTCTGGAGCAGAATGAAAAATTTCCCTAGAAAGGAGAATTCTGAAACTTTGGTTCTGAAAAGGGACATTCCTAAACGTCATTCCAATCTTTTGGAACCTTTCCCCAGCTCCCTGAGCTGCTCAGAATCCCAGCCGCCCACCAGGCAGGGAGTGAGGCCGGGTGGGGAGCCTGGAAGTTGGGGCTTTATGGAACTCAGCCTGGCAGGCAGGGTGTGATTAGAACCTGCCTGATTTCCCTCAAAATTTCACTGAAGTTGATGCATTCCAGCGAAACATTTCCATTCTGACAAATCCAGCATTTTCCAACAGAAACATATTCCACCTGAAAATTTCTAACCTGCATGAACTGAGACATTTCATGTCATATCTCGACACAACATTGTACTCTCATAATACTCAGAATTTATCTAGGAACCTTTCAATGGCCTGTAAGCTGCAGTCTGCAAGGGAGATTGCATTAAAATGTGGTCAGTCCAGGAAATTCCAGAAGAGGCAGAAGCCCTATTATAATGTATAGATACAGTCTTTTAAATAGGAGGTACTTATTAAAGAAAATAACTGAAACAGATACAGTAGACTCTTGATTATCCAGGATGATAGGGAAAAAAGTAATCCTGGTTAATAAAATCCCGGATAATCACATCCATAGGAAATATGGAGGTGGGGGAGGTTGGGTCACCAGCCACCCTGCGCCGGAGAGAAGGGGTGTTGGTTCACCCGCTGCCCTGTGCCCTGGTGGGGTGGGTTTTTTTGTGTGCTTGGGGAGGCAACAAAGCCAGAGCCAGCCCGGTGAGTTACGCATATTTTTTTTTTGATATCCTGGTTAACCCAATCCTGGATAATCGAGCGTCTACTGTAGACAGAAACAAGCTCCCACACTGCTTGAGTTCCAGCTTTGCCTTCTGTTTATCGGGAATCACCCTCTACTTAGAGATATATTCAGCACGTGGGGCCAGCAAGTGAATGGATAACGTACTGCAAGGGAACATGTTACAAACCCTACAGGGTTATCAGGGTGCTCCCACAGCCATGGGCATTGAAGCTGGTCATTATTCTGAGGCTTGGCGTGCATTTCTCCAAGGAACCCTTTTTACCCGGATGGATACTCCATCGAATGAAAGGGCACTAGCCAACTACTGCCTGGTGCCACACTGTGACAATGATGCATCCGTACAGTGCAAGGTCATTACGCAGTGATGCACCATTGAAAGGCAAATGTCACAGAGCAACATCAGGGCACTGATAGTTTTGTCTGTTCCTCTTAATTAGTTATCCTGGCGGTAGCAGGCAGCTGACCAGAGACTGCTGAGTCAGCCCCTGCTCCCTCCAAGCCCAGCAAAAGGGAGAAGCCTCTGCAAGCCTTCCCTAGCAGGGAAGGTAATCAGCCACCTGGGGGTAGCCCTGGGCTGCAGAGGGCTTAGATAGGAACCACCTGGCAGCCTCCCAGGCAGGTATAAAGCCTGGGAGGGAGGGAGGAAGGAAGGAAAGGGGGGTGGGGTGGGGGTGGGGGTGGGGGAGAGAACAGGAAATAGCCTAGAAGGGAGTGGCTGTGCCCTGCTAGCTGTTGGAGCTAGTGGTTTCCCCCAGGGCAGCCAAGCCAAGAGCTGTGTATATATTGTTGTAAATAGGTGGTGGGTTGTTGCACAAGGGAAAATAAAGGAGACTGTTGGCAGCCACAGAGGGCTCCTGCTTGTTTTGAAAGAGGGCGGTCAGAGGCCCGCTTACACTGGCATAAATCCAAAGTTACGCCCTGGACTGGGACTTGCTTGTGCAGGAGATGGGGGTTGGTGGGGATGGAAAAAGAGAATAATTTGGGATCCTACCTTGAAAATCTTGTAGTCGTTCGGGGTGATATCCTTCCTGGAAGTGTGTTTCCAGGGGATGCGAAACTGAGTGTGGGCCTTGTTTACCCAGCGGAGCCCCTCGTAGTCTTTGCTGTCAATCTGCTTAATCAGCCAGCAGGCAAACCGTAATTTTTGAGAACCCCTGTAATGACAGAGACAGAGGTTATGCCAGGCCTATTGGCCCATGGCAGGTCAAAGACCCACCCCTGCAAACAACAGCGATTGAGGGATACCAGAGCTCTGCTGTTCCAACTAAACCAGGGGTCTCAAACTCAAATGACCAGGAGGGCCGCATGAGGACTAGTGCACTGGCTCGAGGGCCGCACCACTGACACACACACCCACCCTCGCTGCCCCGGCTGTGCCCCCACTGCACCCCTTCCATGAGGACTAGTGCACTGGCCCGACGGCCGCACCACTGACACACACCCCGCCCTTGCTGCCCCGGCTCCGCCCCAACTCCACCCCTTCCAAGAGGTCCCACCCCTGCCCCACCTCCTCCTCTGAGCACGCAGCTCCCCATTCCCTCCTGGAAAGCGCTAGGCACCACCAACAGCTGTTTGGCAAACAAAGCAAGAGCAATCTAGGAAGTCCAGAGCTAGAAACACACGCGGCCCAGCCAGGCAGCAGAGAAGCCTCCACTTCTGGCCCCTCCGTCCTGCAAACTGCTATGGGGGGACCGGGGGGGGGGGGGGGCACCAGGAAGCTTGGCGGGCCGCAGGGAAGGGCTTTGCGGGCCGCATGTGGCCCCCGGGCCGCATGTTTGAGACCCCTGAACTAAACAGTGTGTGCTGCTGAAGGAGAAAATGCAGCCCAAGGAAATGCTGCCTTCTCCCTAGAATGCATGAGGAGGACAGAGTTGATCAGCTGCAGGTTTCTGCCGCTGGTGAGTTCAAACAAACATGCTAGGCATCTATCAGAAGAGAGAAAAGCACACACATAAGGCGGCTGTGTGCAGTTATTCTAGAGAAACACGTTCACAGAAATGCTATAAATGGATTGTTGGTCAAGAATAACTAATTAATATGAAAATTAGGTGCCTCATTGTTGCAAACTCCCTGTGTGATTTGAGGCAAATCTGTCCATCTCCCTGGGCCTCAGTTTCCCCATCTGTAAAATGGGGATGACCATGGTTCCTTTCCCTCCCCGCACTTTGTTTTGTCTACCTGGTCTATTAAGTCCAGCTCTTTCCCTATTCCAACAGGAATAGTTGTGGGGAAGTTGCATGGCCTTTGTTATGTGGTACATGTGCAGACCAGATTATCACAGTTCTCTTCTGGTCTTGGAATCTATGAATTGATGTGTTTCTACAGCATTGTGATGGGGAGTCTTCCCCACACTGGCATGCAAGGGGTTAATAGGGCCCAAGGGAGGCTGCTCAGGAAGCAGCCAATAGGAGAGAGGCTGTGAGGAGCAGCCAATCAAGGTCCAGCAGGCCCATATAAGAAGAGCCACAGGGAAGAGCTGGGTCAGTTACTCCCTGGAGCTCAAGAAGGGAAGACTGGGAATCTTGTAGGCAGAAGGAAGCCTGCACCCTGGACTAAGCAGTGCAGCTAGCAGTGACCAGAGAAGAGCTCCTGGCTGGCTGCTGGGATTTGCAGGCCGAAGCCCTGAGACAAGGACAAAGAGGGTGCTGGGGCCACCGGGAAGTGACTGGACAACTGGCTGTAGTTGCCACTGGGGAAGTGGTGGGGCGGAGAGACTGCAACACTTGCCCCTGGAAGTAGGGAGCGCAGATCATGACACGTCCAGAGGGCGGGGCCGTGATGAGAACGCTGCAGTCGTTGGAGTGATGAGGATCCGGGAGCAGACGGGACACTGGGTGAGGCACCCCTGGGAATAGGTGTACTAACCTGCAGAGCTAATCCCCAAGATAACCAGCAGGAGGCACCAGTGTGGTGAGCCCCGGTAAAGCACCTAGCACCAGTGAGTTCCCATCTCACTTGGGCCCTCTAGGCTCAGATCCTCAATGGTATTTAGGCACCTAGCGCTTGTTGATCTCAATAAGAGTTAGAAGCCTAGCTACTTCTGTGGCTCTGGGCCATGGGCACCAAGGGAATACCAAGGATAAAGAAAGGGTAGGCACCCCTTCACTTAAAATACTTCACGGAGATGTTCCCATTCCTGTTTCCGGCAGCAGAAAGAAGGGGTCAGATGTCACACCCAGCGCACTCCAACAAACCCGTAATCGTGCCAGGTCTTGTCCAATTTGGCAGCCGCCATCATCCTGTGGACTCCTGGGCCTGGTCTTGTGCAGAGCAACATTTAAACCTGGGTGAGCACCGTTAAGGTGCAAGCAGAGACCAGGGGAGCCCTCACCAGATCACCAGCTGCTGTCAGTCAGCACCGTTCCATTGACTTGATACCAGCTGGCGATCTGGCCCAGCAGGAATTGCACCATTCCAGCCAAATGTGCTTAGACAGTTTGACAAAATGGGGCGCAACACGGGTGTGTCATTTCCTATGCTTGTGGCTTAGCAGCCCTCAGGCTGGGATGAGGTAATCAGTGGCTAATGGCCACGCTCAGCATCCATTTATTCTTGGAGTGGAGACAAGGCCGCAAGTTTCCCCTTCCCTTTAGCAGAGCAACTAGTCCCCGGGCATCCATGTGCCACCGCAGACAGACACTTAGACGAATGACAGCGGCCATTACAGCTCCGAGGGCCGGTCTCCAGCAGTTCCTTGGCAGAGATTAGCCAGGCATGGCTGCCTTTGCTGTCAGCACGAGATCGGCAAAAGAATTGTTGCCGGGGGATCCACCTACCTGGGGTGTGTCCTCTCAGGCCTGCCGGCAATGGTCACAGCCTGCACTACTGCCCTTGGCTTGTGTACTGACCGCACCCACGTCCAGCTCCCCCAAGGCCACTTACCCCTCGCTCTCCGATGCGGCCATCACGCAGCCAGTCTCGGGTTAATGGTGGAAGGAAGGGCTGGGGAGTTCACTCCTTTGCTGCCACACAGGATTGGAAACCTCCAAGCAGGACCTGTATGAATCGGAGGGAAATGTGGGGAGAGTCACTTGCTTTCGCCGCCATGATGTAACCCCAAATCAACTCCTGGCTTAGCACCGGTGCCCCTTCTGGGGTGTGCTCACAACCCCTTGAGCAGCGCGACTTGTAAGCCCCGAGTCCCAGCAGCAGAAACCTCCAGGAGGTGCCAGTCTCAGGGAAAGGGAGGGGCAGGTGCAGCTGGCAGGCTTTGCTGGCAGATGGAGCCGTTTCTCGTTGTACCGCGTGGGCAAGCCAGGTGCAGTCCCACAGTCCCTCCCTCCAAGAGCTTACAGTCTAGTGAACAATACTGCTGTGGAGGAACCGACACGGAACCTGACTTGTTTCTTATAATGCTCCTCTCTGGCTTCCTGCCACAAACCACAAGGGAGAGCAAGGGACTTGCAGACTTGCTGAGCTCCCACCCCTCCTTGGGTTGCATGAATTGCAGGATATTTTTCTTCAACACCTTAGTCTTCACCATATGCCAATGTTACACAAAATTGGTCCCCCTACCCCATTTACTCGCTGGTACCCATCTTCAGCAGAGACGACAGCTAAGATAACTCAGGAGCATCTAATGTCTGGCTTGAGGTACCCCAATCCCATGGCAGCCTGTCTCATCCATGCAATATCAAATTCCCCTTATTGAGAGCTAAGGTGGTTCAGAAGGTGAAGCCATAAGGTATTTGGGTCAGGCGATGCTACATTCTAATCCTGATTTGACCACAGATTTGCAGCATGATCCTGGGCAAGCCACAAATACCTCCATATGCCTTAGTTCTCCTGCCCCCACCTTTCTATACCTCAGTTTCCCATCTATGTTGTGGGACTAATGATTCCAACCTATAGCACGTGGGTGCTGCAGCAATTCATAAGGGATACTGTAAAGTACTTCTGCAAATGCGAATTGCAACACAAGTGCTAAGTAAACAACTGTAAATGCTGAGGAACCGATGGAAAAGTCAGCCTGCTGTCTGGCACTGTGCGGCTGGGAAATAACAGGTATTTCAACACACGTGCTGAAACACAAGAAGTCTGTATTATTCCTTCTTCCCTGCCGCCCTTCTCTGAATTGCAAACATGGTGCAAATCAGCTGAGTAATGTATTGGTGATATTCATAGAGGGAGGAAGGGGGAAGCCACAGCTGCAGGCTGAAGTATGAGTCTCATCTCGTTATAATACATTTAGCATTTTGAGGTACACGTCTGCATGCCTTTCAGTGGAGGATCTTAAAGGACTTTGCAGCTATAGGTGAACATGCCTCAGAGCACCTCTGCAAACCACCAGAAAACAGAGAGGAGGAGGAGGAGGAGGAGAGGGATCCACAAAGCTGCAGTACATGCCCAGCCAGGAATCAGAGTGTGGAAAAGGAATTTCTCTAGCTTCCATCCTGGAATTTGTGGCACTGGCATAAAATTTTCTCTCTCTCTCTCTCTCTCTCTCTCTCTCTCACAATCACACACACACACACTCCACTCCAGTGTGCGTACACACACCCCTAGTGCACCAATTACCAAGGAATCCAGCCAATGTTTGTATCTCCTGGCACCCATTCAAAACTGCATTGTTGTTTCCAGAGTAGCTACTGAAGGCAGCTTTATGGGATTGTGATGAATTCTGCTTGCCGCCAAATCTATTTGCAATTCCCTCCTCCCACGACTCCCCAGCATTGATCAGTTAATAGCACCAGTAAAAAAAACCAGATCTGTTACCTTTGCTGTTACCAGAGGATGTTACCATGGGTTTTGTGAATAGTTGAAATATCAAAGTATTTCTAACAACAGTCTCCCTTTTATACCCTTCTGGGAGGTGTCGTCAGCGCAGCTCATTGGTACAGTGTCCCTGAGATCACAGCCAATCAGCATGGACCCTGTACTGAGGTGGTGCTGCTGGTTATAACAACAACAAGAAACTTCATCAGAGCATATTTCTAGTCTAGCTGTGGTGATGCAAGTGGTTTCTCCGGCTCCTACCCAAATATGGCACTTCCTTTCCTGGAAATCACATGATCTTCTTGAAAGTAAAAGTTTCGTTCCTATTAAGCTACAAGGCTCTCGAAAGGCTGAAGGGTCAGCGCAATCTGCAAATGCAAATGACTCAATCAACAGTCTCAGGGTGCCCTTCCTCTGGATCCCAGCCAGGGACTTCTCTCATCCTGTTTCTGCAGCACCTGCAGCTCCGCCAGCCTCATTACTGGCACTAACATTTTCTTTCTGAGCTGGGCGAATGCTGCAAAGCACTTCCCAAGAATATTGCTTTGAATTTCTTAACACATTCACTTCGGCCTTCCTTCCACCTTTGCGGTGTTTGTCTCCTGCTGCTCAGGCTGTGTTATGTGCCCCTCTCTTGCAAGGGCCATGAGTCAGCTCCAGTTCCCTGCTCAGGGGATTGTCCTCTACCCTGGGCTGCAGGGGCTCATTCTCTAGTGCTGGAGGTGGCGTTGTCAGCCCCCAGGGGCAGACCAAGGTGGCTGTTACCGTTGCTGTCTGCAGATCTTCATGCCGTCGAGTTTTGCTGGCAAGAGTGTTTGTGGAAAGCTCTAGGGGTTGTGCGTAGGACAATTCCTGGAAACGGGGTGTTTCAGTTGTAGCCGTGAGAATTCCTGCTGGGCGTGCCCGGATCCCCACCCACTCAGGACACAGACTATCGGGCAGCTCTTTTGTGACCAATCCCTGCCAAGCAGCATGAGCACCGAGTACTTGTGGTTAATGCGAGAACTTAGAGACGATTCATGAATAGAGCAGAAGAAGTCGCAAGCTGAGCATGAGCAGAGAAAAGATGTTACGTTAGCCTAGTAAGTTCCATAGTGCGAATCGTTCACTCGGCCCTGTGCAAGCTCCAGTAATTCAGGGACCGGTTCCACTCCCAGATCCCAGCCCCTCGTTACAGTAACTGTTGCAACCCCCTTGTCCTCCCCCTGCACCAAGCAATCAAAAGTAGCCGCTGGAGCAGCATCCCTAAAAATGGATGGAGCCAACCAGGGGCGAGAGAGGAGAGACACCGATTCCATTGTAAGCTGTTCAGGGCAGGGGCTGCATCTTGGTCCGTTTGCCGAGTGATTAGCACAAGAGCTGCTTCCATATTGTAAAGAGGAGCAATAGCAACTCAGTGCTTCTCACACGCAGCCACGGCCTGGATTTCATAGCTACCTCCCTGCAGGGGTAAATCATCTTCCCTCTCCAGTGCAAATACCCCTGCAGACGCCCCCCCCCCTCATGGCTACAGGGGGGAATCCGGCCCCTAACTGGGCAAGAGTATTTTGCTCTTTATTGCTGCATCTCCTTGCAGAGCCTTCAAAAATCCTCTTCCTGGGTGAGATGTCTTGCCGTGGTCCCAGACAGCAGAGGAGGCATGTAGTGGGGGCAGCTGCCCCACTCCCATGAAAAAGGGCTTAAAATAGCCCAAGAAAGGGTTGTGGCTGGGAGCAAGTAAGCTCCAGCCTGATTAGGCTTATCAGCCACAGCTGTGGCTGGGTCAATTAGGGCCCAGCTGGCCTGATAAAAAGGGCTCAGTTTGCTCAGAGAATAGTCTTTTCTGCTTCCAGAGGTGGACAGGCCTGGCTCCGAGGAGCTTAAGGTACCTAGCACAAAGCAGGGCTGGGGCAAGGCAAGAGGAGCTGGGGGAGCCCCTGCCTAGAAACCCCCGGGCTGCAGGGCCTAGCAGAAGGCCCAACAAAGGGGTACTGGGGTTGCAGGGGGCAGCCCATAGCTACTGAGACAGAAGCAGCAGGCCAACCCCCCTTGCCACTGATAAGTGGCAATGATACTGCAGTCTGCCCAAGTGAACGGGGGCAAGTGGTGACTGGCAGTTGCCTAGACTGAGGCAAGGTGGGGATAGAGGGTGGGGGTTCCCCAGGGAGGGGAGACCCTAAGATTTGAGGGGGTACTGCAGGGGTGCAGCACCCTCAGTTAGAGGGCACCAGGGGCCGGGAGGGACTCTGGGTCAGAGCAGCAAGTGGGACATCGGCCTGCAGAGGGCGCTCTGGATGCTGGTGAGCTAATTCCCGGATGGTCCAGCGGGAGGCGCCTCAGGGGTGAGTCACCGCCTTTCACCTCAGTACCTAGGCAATGAAATGTGTTCATGGGCCGGCCGGAGCCTGCGAGGCTGGATTCCTGCCCGGCTGTCCGACATAGAAGGTTAACTTGCCTTTGTGGCCACATTCACAGCTCAGCATCCCTCCCTCCCCCCCGCCCTTAGTGCCGCGTGACAATGATGGACGCAGCAGGCAAGTTGCATCAGTGATGTGACGCTTTGGCCCTCGCGATGTCTCTGAAGATCCCCACGCTCCCTGTGGCCCTTTTTAAAGGTATTCTGCTGATGTGAGCTCCTGGAGCACAGGCAGGCACGTCCCTGGAGGCCCTGTATTGCATCGGAAGGATGTGCAGGGAAAACCCATTCAGCTGCCGCCACCTTGGAAAATTGGTATGAAAATGGACCAGACCAGGCAGAAAGTTGAAAGGCTGGACTTGGTGTAAAGGCCCTGAGCTTTGGGTTCAATGCCGGCTGTGCTACAGATTTCCTGGGTGAGCTTAGGTAAATCACATGATTGTTCTGCCCCTCAGTTTCCCTGATGTGTATTAAGGGGGATGCTTCCTTTCTCCCACTTTTTGTCTGTCTTGTCTAATTGAACCATAAGCTATTCAGGTCAGGAACTCACTCTTTGCGGTGTTTATGCATAATCAAGGCCTGATTCTGGCTGAGGCTTCTAGATTCTTCTAGGACAGGGGTGGGCAAACTGTGGCCCACAGGCCACATCCGGCCCACGGGACCATCCTGCCCAGCCCCTGAACTCCCAGCCGGGGAGGCTTCCCCCAACCCCTTCCCCCGCATTCCCCCCCGTGCTCCTGCAGGGTAGCGTGCCTAGCTCTGTGCAGCTGCCAGACATGCTGCTCTGAGTGGCATAGTAAGGAGGAGGTGGGGGATTGGATATGGGGCAGGGAGTCCCGGGGGCAGTCAGGGGACAGGGAGTAGGGGGGGTTGGGTGGGGGTCCTGGAGGGACAGTTAAAAGTGAGGGGGGTCCCGGGAGAGGGTGGTCAGGGGACATGGAGCAGGGTTCTTAGATAGGGGATGGGATCCGGGGGGGGGTTAGGGGTGGAGTCTCTGGAGGTGGCAGGAAGGGGATGAGGAGCAGGAGCGGTTGGATGGGTTGGGAATTCTGAGGGGGGCAGTTGGGGTGGGAAATGGATGTGGTTCGGATAGGGGGTGGGGCCAAGCTGTTTGGGGAGGCACAGCCTTCCCTACCCAGCCCTCCCTACAATTTTGCAACCCCGATGTGGCCCTCGGGCCAAAAAGTTTTCCCACCCCTGTTCTAGGACAATAACATTTGTAACACAGGTGATTGTAATATAAGGAAAAAGATATTTTAACCTGCCAGTCAGAAAAAAAAATTAGGTGCCTGGGCAAAGGTGAGTAAACTTGGCAAGTTGGCTGTATAGGGTCTGAGAGTGTTCGTATATGAATACATCATTTACTTTAAAGAGCATCCATTGCTGAAGGCAGTTCTGTGAACCTAGTGAAGTCCTTGATAAGCCCTATCCAGAGAATCTCTCAGTGTGTCAGTTATAAAGTAGATCTGGCTAGTTGGGATGGATACGGAATTGACTTGACTCTTCTGCTGCTGTCCCCTCCTGCTCGAAGGCCTTTTGCTCCCTGGAGGCAGATCCTCAGGTGCTGTCACAGCCCCCTTGCAGTCTGTGGACCTATGTCACCTCATTCGCACACTGCCCTCTCTTCCACATTCCTGCCACCGGCATCTCTGCCGAACGGCCTTCCTCCGGGACCATCTGGCTCATGGCAAACCCACGGTCCCATCATCACGCCCTCCCACTTCCCATCCTAGTTGCCCCTGCTCTGCCTTCCTCACCCTCTGCCCCAACGCAGGACCCAGGGACAGGAAAGAATGTTAATACTTTTAAAAAAAGTTTATGGGTTTTACTTTCATTGCCACCTGCACAACTCAGAGGGCAGTGGGACTAGGTTGACCAGCTGTGAGCGGAGGGGCAGACCTCCTCATTGATTGCAAAGCATGTAGGAGCTGCAGAAACCTTCTGCAGTTGATCTCTGAGCCTGCAGAGGCTCTAGCAATGGTTTTGGATTTTCCTTGGGTAGGGGAGTTTCCCATTGCTATGCAGCTTTTAACCCCGCCCAGCCACCATCCTCTCTTTGAAGCTGCAAGCTCTTTCAATCCAGGTGGGGCACGCAGGGTTTTCCCTGGTAGCTGAAAATTCCCATGAGATTTTCCTGTGTTAGAATCGGATGTAGTTTCCCAGGTTTCTTACTAATAAGATCAAGTAAGTTATTCTAATGAAGCTGCTCTAAACCTAAGCTCGGCTGTCTTGGGGTCCTGGGAAGCAGAGACCAGCCCTAGGGCAGTACAGGCTGGTTATGCCTGCTTGATTCATGCCACACTGGCAGCAGAGCTGATGAAGAGCCCTTACACCAGGTCTACATGGGCTGGGGAAGCCAGCTATGCCCGGGGTATTCTCAAATACTGGCTTCCACCTACGTTAAGCTCCCTTTATGCTGCCAGAGTGGCTGAGAAGGGCCCAGGGATAACTGAGAAGTGCAGTTTCTCTTCTCAATACTTCAGAACACGTCCCTAGAACTCCTGCTCTCGTACCAAGAATCTTTCCCAGGGCTGCAGCTGCTGCTGCAGCGTCCCTTTGTGGTGACCCAAAAGGAGACTCCTTCCCTACTGTTATCTCCTTTGCAGGCTATGGGTGCATACCTCCTCCCCCTGCCTCCGCACTGGCATGGCTCAAGTATTTAACCTGTGTCCACTTATCCTGCCACAGGAGATTAAAAGTGGCTTTATAATGGGGAACCCCTCTGTCTGCCTTCCCCTTTCTGTACAGCTCCTTTCCCCCCTGGATGGCAGCACACTCTGCCAACTGCATTACACTGGCAATTAACTAACTAAGGCTCCTGGAAGGGAGGTGAGGGTCACTACCCCTGATTTACAGATGGGGAAACTGAGGCACAGAGGACTCTCACTTGTCCAAGCTTACATGGCAAGTCAGTGGCAGAGCTGGGCCTAGAATTTAGAGGTCAGATTCAGATTCACCCTGGCGGTGGAGGGGGAGCAAGTGTGAGTCCCTTGGAGCTGCTGCAGTGGAGGGGTGGGGCAGGTGGGATTCACCAGACGGGAGCCCAGGGGAGATAGTGGGACAGTCCATCTTCCCTCCATCTGACCCGGCCTTGGCTGCTCTGGGGTTGGCCTCTGACAGACTTGTGGCTGATTTCAGACCCCGCAGCAGAGTAAGGGGGATCCTTGCTTCTCTGCATTCTTACTTCTCATGGACTTCCTGCAGTGGCGGATCCATAACTGCATTGAATTTGGCTCCATGGGGTAAAACAGGCTCCCCAATGTCTGCTCTGACCACACATGTACAATACTCGCTTCCCTTGTGGCTTGCTGCTAGACCTAATTGTCACCCAGCAGTCAAACATGGCTTGCAGGACGTGTGACAAGTCCCCAGATACCTTGATCCTGGATCCCTGACATGGTTTTGGGGTGTAACGACACTGCAGCTTCATGGCTCAGTACTACCGGTGTCGTCTTATGATGCCAGAATTCATGGATTCCAGACCTGCTACAGTAGTTAAAATTTGAGGCGCTTGTGAGCACTGCCAATAGACCTCAGTGGAATGCTTTTGTCCTACGGGAAAAAGTACTTCTTAGCCACCCTGGTGACTCCGCTCGTTTGATCCCTCATTCCCAAACAAGGTATTTGTGCCCCTGCTCCATTAAAATAACGCCACTGGAGAGATGGCATACGGTGCCAGGGATAGGGTGCAGGCCGGGGCACGGAGACACAGCACAGACTCCATATGGGTGCTACTTCCTGTAACACCTTGGCATTCCACAGATGCTTGCAGCTTGGACTTTGCTCCCAAAGCCTCCACGCTGGGGTTTGGCGCTCTAGATCTAATTTCTCCACAAAAGGGCTGTTAGCAGCAGCAACCTGTGTGTGCGCGTGTGCATGGGGGAGGTGGGGCGCACTCACATAATGTGGGGGGGAGAGTCATGGCCGGTATTAGCACTGTGGGGAAGTGAGAGCAGCAATAGCTCCCCTGCACCACTTGTCACCTGAGGAATCTCAGAGCACCAAACAAAGAGCGAGTGAGCCTCACAGCACTCCGTAGGGCAGGTCACTACTATCATCCTCATTTTACAGCAAAGGAAAAGGGGCCATTTATCCACTGGCCTGTGCTCGAGACGGTGCTGAACCCCCTCTCCCCAAGGAGAGCTCAGGAATGGATTGTACTGCCACGTGCACTGCACCATCCCTTAAGAAGGCAGCCTGCCCCACTCCATGGTCTGGTGCAAAGGGGGACAGGGGCCATGGCCCTGCACGGGGGAATTCAGCGGAGAAGTCTCCTTGCAGGGGCCCAGGCAACTGGTCCCGAAGTGACTTGCCCATGGTGACATTGCAAGTCAGTGGCGGAGTTGGGAATGGCACCCAGCAGTTGTTTCGCTGTCCCCATACTACCATGAGCGGCATGGGACTCCTCCACTGGGGGAGGCTGTGGCCCCGCCTGGCCCCCTCCACCTGCCTCTTCCCCCGAGACCCTCGCCCTACCCGCCTGTTGACAGGCCAGCCGGCCCCTCACCATTTGCAGGTTCCTCTTCACCCGCCTGTGAGGCCCTCACGTGGGCAGAGCAGGACAGGAAAGGGCAGGGCTTCTGGGGAAGAGAACAAGGGGGAGCGGGGCCTTGGGGTGGGTGCGAGTGGGCCACGGCCCAGGCCCCCTTTCAGCGGCAGGCTGCTGTTTAGGGAGGCCTAGCCTGCCCTGGCCTCTTACACCTACCACCCATGCATACGACCTCGCTTAGCCTAAAATGGATGAGACGCTGAAGTCCCTAAGCAGGGAGAGGGAAATACTGAGTCTCCTTTATACCTCTGGGAAGCATGGCAGGCTGAAGCGCTGTGGAAATTGGCTCCAGTTCTCTCTGACCTAATACAAAGAAATCGAAACTATAAACTTGGAGGCAAGAGGCAACCTTATGAAAGGGGAACAATGTTAGCCCAGCCATAATGAGAGGGAAGTGATCCCTGGCTTCGCTGTGACACAAATGTCCCTGGCCTGCACTTATGACAGATGCACACATGGCATTAACCCATTCAGCGCTGCACCACATGCAGCTCCCAATGCTGCTTGGAGGTGGTTGACAGAAAGAGGGTTTTGTGTGACATGGGATAAGTGGATGGGGGGTGGGGGCAGTTGCACTTTCCAAGGGCATGAGCCAGAACTAAACTGTAGCATGGAATATGGCCACGGTAACGGTCTCCTGTGTATCCTGATAGTCAGTACTACCCAGTGCTATTTCCGTGCAAGCCAAAATGGTAATTCTTCACATTTACAATCTTTAAAACCTTTGAAAACACAAATCACTCCACACAGCACCTTTGTGAGCCTGGTTGGTGGTATTATTCCTATTCTACACATGGGAAAACTGAGGAGGAAAGTTGAAATGATTTCGCCAGTGTCCCAGAGGAAGTGAGTGTCAGAGCAGGGCAGAGATATTCCCGGCTCCCAGTCCAGTGCTCAGAACACTAGGCCATGGATCTCCCTCCCAGCCTAATACAAGTCCGGTTACCGTGTATTCAAGTACAACAGTGATGGGCACAGTGGAGATCACTAGTTAGAGAGACTCCAGTCCTGTGCCAATTAATATGTTATATGTGTATTAAAGACCAGTATGACACTGCTATAATACAGGGCTTCTTGTGTGTGTGTGTGTGTGTGTGTGTGTGTGTGCGCGCAGAGCACAATTGGTCAGTGCCAACAACAGCGAATGCTATTCAACCTATTGACTGTTAACAAGCCATGTAAGAAATACCCAGTATTTCAAATACACTTCTCACAATAATGTCAAGGTGGGAGGTTATGCAGGACTCGGGGGACCGGTAATGGGACTCAGTCTTTCATTGCCACAAGCTAAAGTCTAGTCCCGGGCAGGCCAGCAGTTTCCAGTGGATGGTTGTTCATTGCCCATTGTGAAATGAGCCTAGTTGTCGCCTTCTAACCCCTATTGGACCAGCCTTTGCAACTGGTGCTAATTGGCCCATTTGCCAATAGTCTCAGTCAAGAGGCCAAAGGTCAATCTTTCGGTCAGCCTGACATCACTCCATATATGTAATTATCAGGGAGGAGAACCAAGCTTTCAGACCCCTATTCCTTGCTAGTGTGTGTGTGTGTTGGGGGAGTTCACGCATCTCACCCTTCCCCTTTAAAACAGGCCCCGGCTCCATAGCAGGACTCTCCAGGCCACTCAAAATGGCTGCCACCGTAGGTCCCTGATTGAGAACTTTATGAGGGGAGTCTCCTAATGTGGTAAGTGTTGTGAGGCGTGATGGGTGCTACTTGCCATGCTATGCTATGTTCCTAGCACCCGTATTTCCTTTGAAATATGAGAGTGAGGATAACAAGAGAGCAGGGTTGTGTTGCCTGTCCCAGAAAGCCTGTCCCCTGGTTTTGTCTGTTAATTGGTAGCATTATTGGTCTGTTGTTCTGCCAAGTGAAGGTAGTTGCTGCTCAGACATACAAGAGGGATTCTCCCTTAGATACCTTCTGAGCAGGGCCAGCCTAGGTTTCTCAAGGCCCTATGCAAAGAAAGACAGGTGAGTCCACACCCACCTTTTCTCTTCCTCCCCCATGACCCACCCTCTCCTTTGGCCTGCTGTCACCTCCCTTGCTATGTGAGGGCAACCCTGAGTATAGAGAGCAAGGACAGGCAGGGAAGCAGGACTGATCCGTGGGCTGAGAGACAGGCAGGCTGCGTGGGCGGAGGAGGGTCCTGTTCCACTTTGTAAGATCCTGAGACTGTTCATTGGTAAGTGAGGATGAAATCTTCTCCAAACCATGTGGCCATAGGGTCATTATCTGCACCAGAGACCTGCAAGCAAACTGTGTAACCTTGGCATGCTCCAGAGCTCAGATGTTAGGTAAGAGCTCTCTTCTCCACTGGCAACAGCTCTTGTTTAATTTGACAGCTACCATGTGCCACATAATGACATGCTTTGCATGATAATGGGAAAACTATGTAGCTTCTGCAAGTACTCCAATAAAGAGCTTGCGAAAGAGGAGCTAATTAGAGACTCTTGCTTCCATCTCTGTCAGAAGAAAGATGACTTTAAACCCCTCCCATTTCCACCCAACACGAGCACTGCAGACCAGAGGATGAGAGGGGCTGTGACTCCAGGTGATGTACAATGGCTTATCCACTGCCAGGCCTGAGTGGGTGAAGCAGTGTGTGAGCATTCAGGATCTGCCAGCCTGATCAGTGTGCAGTTGTGTGAGTAACCTGGCTGGAGAAGGAGATGATGGTGATGATGAGTAAATAAGGTAACACCCACATTGAGACTGGGAAGAGCCACCTGCAGCCTGATAAGCAGCACTATCTTTCTAAATGGTTGATGCATGTTTACAAGGGGTCGGTTCTACGCTGTATGCAGTGGCAAGGGAGGAATGGCTGCTCCTGTCCCCAGAAGCTCGGTGTATTTACAGGCGTGGAGTTGAGTTCAGTTCAGACTCACATACACATTCCCCCTCCACGTGGCAGGGTCAAGGCCTGCAATGCATTGCTAGGCTGTTGATAATGGCATCTTGTGCAAAGGGTTCCATTTTGTTTGCTTTGCTTGGGCGAGTAAAGAAGGGGACTGGAGAGGACTCGCAGTGAAGATGGGGCCAAACACTTAAAATGGCAACACCTTATTTTGAAGGTTGTAGATGGGGTTTTGCTGCCCACTGAGTTCATGGTTTAGGGCAGGGGTGGCCAATCTGTGGCTCCAGAGTAGGGTGACCAGATAGCATATGTGAAAAATCGGGACAAGAGATGGGGGGTAATTGGAGCCTATCTAAGGAAAAGACCCAAAAATCGGGACTATCCTTATAAAATCAGGACATCTGATCATCCTGTTCCAGCGTCATATGCGGCTCTTCAGCAGTTAACATGCGGCTCCTTGTATAGGCACCGACTCCGGGGCTGGAGCTACAGGTGCCAACTTTCCAATGTGCAGGGGGTGCTCACTGCTCAATTCCTGGCTCTGCCACAGGCCCTACCTCCACTCCACCCCTTCCAACCCACTCCTCTGAGCCAGCTGTGCCCTCACTCCTCCCTCCCCGAGCCTCCTGCATGCCATGAAACAGCTGATTGGAGATGTAGGGAGGGAGGGGAAGGTGCTGATGGGTGAGAAGTGCTGGAAGCAGACAGAGGAGCTGATGGGAGGCTGCTGACTTATTACTCTGGCTCTTTGGCAACGTACATTGGTACATTCTGGCTCCTTCTCAGGCTAAGGGTGGCCTGGTTTATATCATGGAGTGGATATAAATGGGATCTTCCTGGTTTTAATCTGCTCTTATTTGGCCTTAGACTCTTATTCTGATGTACCTCAAGGTCCCCAGATACCTTGATTTAAGGGGTAGGTGGATTATCCCTTCTCTGTAGTGCTAATGGTACAAAGAACTCTAATTGGTGACTTATGGATATGTTTCTATGGCTTTCACTTCCTAGGCCAAGCTGCCTTAGAGGTGACATCCTTGATTACATTTGTTGTAAGAATTGTGTTGCTGGGGAGATTTGATGATGCATTTAGTCTCTAAACCAACATGGCTAAATACCCCGATGATCTAGATTGGTGCAGCTCCGGTGAGGTTAACAGAGCTGAAATGGTCTAGACCAGCAGAGAATCAGGCACCACCTGTTAAATTCAAGTCCATTAACTCTTAGTTATCAGTGCTGGATTGTTGCCTCTTGCTCTGGGAGGATTCATGTTAGCCATTGTACCAATGGCAGGAATGTGTTTCCCCTAATTCCACAGCAAGCCCCTATGCAGACAATGCTTTAGGCTGTATATACCGAGCCTTGCTCTGACTTCACCACTCCGCTGCTGTAACTAAACTCCGTGGGTTGATCCGGACAGTGGTGCGGTCACACATCATTATACAGGGTTCCAAGCAAAAGAAATCTTGCTGATGCCCCAGCAAGCTGGGGCAAGTTCTTGGTACCTGCAAATAGGTGACAATTCTGGGAGTCCAGTAAAGGACCGTCCCTCCCTCAGTGCACCAGTGACTATGAAGACAAGTGATCCCTTAATTCCCGACCAATGTAATCCCTTCACAGCTAATCTGCGGTGCCCAGTTACAACTGCGATGTGGGTGGTTATAGGAACTTAGGTCAGCCGGCTTGCTGTGCTTTGGAACCGAACGTCTGGTAGCTCCGTTAGAAAAGGACACGAACTTGAGGGGCCCTTTTAGCCCTTCGACAATGAAGATGGAAGGGTTAAAAGTAGCACCAATGAAAGAGAGGAGCAGACATTCTGAACAAGATAGGCATTGGCCTTGAAGACTGCTGCAGCTGTATGAGGGAGGAGGGGAGCTCACTAAAGAAGTTATTCCTGGGATTCAAGGATTCTGCTATCAAGAGTCTCGTTTCTGGAGTCTGTGTTTCGAAGGGAGGCACTGAAAACAATCTGTGGATAATGTTCTTCTACCCAGTCGTGCCTCCTACAGAGGAGATTACAATAGCTATGCCTGGGAAAGGAGGCAATTGGATGAAATTTACTTTCAACAGAGTAGCTAAAGACATCAATTTAATTTGGCCCAGCCAGACTGCAAATAACCTCTGTGAAGAGGTCAGATTTTCGACCTGGTTGTTTAGATCACCATGCTGCTGAACTTTAGTAGCCAGCAGGATTTCTCATGTCTGTCTCAATTTTGCAAGATGAGGAGGGTTTCTAGCCCCCCGTCAGCAAAGCACTTAAGCACATGCTTAAATTTGCTGGAGCCCTTACTGAAGGTCAGTCTCTTCCCTTTGAATGGGCTCTGGCTGGTAACCTATCCCTCTAAGCTTTTGGAATCCATATGCCAACGCAAAAGGCTCTCTTGTCAAGTAGGAACATAGTCAACCAAATGCATGAGACTGCGGTGACAAAAGGAAACAGATGTGAAATCATGAGCATCACCCATTTACTCCCATGATTTCACATTTAACCATACCCCCTACCCCTTACATACATGCACACAATGGAAAAACAGCATTGTTCAGAGTTTCTGAACTGATGTCATGGTCCTCTGACGTCACATCAAGTCCTCATCTATGATTTGATGCAGGAGATGCAACGAAAGGACTGGGTGAGATTTTCAGACGCCCAAGTGCCTTGGCACAAGTCCTGTTGAGTGTTAGTGGATTTATGCTTTTAAGTGGCTTAAGCATTCTTGAAAATCCCACCTCTTAGGTTTTTTGACCAGGGAATATTTCCAAGATGCCTTCCTATTAAGGGGCTACTAAATGAAGAGCCCAGAGGGGAGAACAGTTCTCCTTTTTAAAAAGACTCGCATGATTTTCCTTGCAGATTAATTCAGGTGGAAGCCTGCATCTGAGGTTAGTCTATTCATCACACACTTTGGCAAAAGATCTTGAACAGGGGTTCTCAGACTGTGGGTTGGGACCCCAAAGTGGGTTGGGACCCCTTTTTAACGGGGTTGCCAAGGCTGGTGTTGGCCCAGCAAGTCTGAAGCCCAAGCCCCACTGCCCAGGGCTAAGGTTACATGCCCCCTCCCAGGAAAGAAGCCCTTGGGCTTCAGCTTTGTCTCCTCCCCCCCACACACTCCAGGGCTCAAGCAGGCTCGGTCATCAGTCCCCCTTCCTGGGGTTGTGGAGTCATTTTTGTTGTTAGGAAGGGGTCATGATGCAGTGATGATTGAGAACTGCTGAGCTAGAAGATTTTAATGGGAAGTAGCTGCCAAGGGGAGATTTAGGTGGCAAGAGAGTGGAGGGGGAATCACAAGATGTGGCCCTTGTCTATCACTGTTAATAACTACTGATCTCTTGGGCTAGTTTCTAGGAACAGGGAAGAGACTCAAATAATGCAGATGTGCAGTCCCAGCTCTAAAGAATCCCAAGAAATAACTCTAGTCTCTGGGTACTGCCATTTCTTCTCCATCATGTCAGGATGAGGAACTGAGTTGGACAAAGCAGAGCCGTTCGTTCTGCAGACTACTTCTAGGTAGCTGGCCTGTAGCTGCTTTGTATATACAGTTGTGTTTGATAGCTGCATTCCCATGAAGAATCACCTTTTTTTAAACTAAAGGTGACCTGCAGTGGAATTCACTTGTTTTGGGGTTTTTTAATAAAGATTTTAATACTTTCCATAAAAAAAGTGGGTGGTGAAGGGGAGAAAGATGGGGAAGTTTCTGCTTGTTTTATAAAGCAGAAATCTGATCTCTTCTGGCAATTGGAGACAGCATGGTTGTGACATCACAAGAGATGAATGAAAGCTAGTAATGTTTAATTGGACTGTTTGAAACTGATCTCTGTGTGGTTTTTATTAGCACCTGTTTAAGAGCAACACATAATGAACGCATGAGGGAAAGGTAGTCTTAAAGATTCATTTCCCCCTTACAGCACCTCACAGCAAACATCACCTGAGACCCCCACTCCCGCCCCAAGAAATCCTCCAGCCAAACCAGATAAGACTTGACATTCTTGATATTTCTAATATAACAAGAAAGCTTTCTGCTACTTAAACCTTATAGGTGATTTCTTTACTTCATAAAGAAAAATGGAGCACAAACCCAATTAAAAACAAACAAAACCCCTTTGCCAGTCGCCTTTTAAGAGATGGGGATTTGAAGAGATGCGTGTATTTAAACTTAAGGGCGTTTTCTTGGGCTCTTGGGTTTCTGGCATGGCTGTATCTCAGTTTGCCAGTTGGTTTGTTGCGATCTTATTTTCCCACTTCTAAAAACTCATGGCATCAGGCCCAGGTGTGAGAAGCTCAGAACCCCTCTGGGTAGGGGAGGCATAAAGTCCTTGTCTCGCTCCCTGAACAGTTCTAACCCAGGCGTGAATCTGTCCCTTTAAGCATCAGCAGTGATCTCCCCCTTTCAGTAAGGGGATCACGGCTCTTGCACATGTGTTATGGTGCATGTGGCCAGCTTAGCATCCTGTCCCTGCTCCTGCTTCTCATTCACTAGCCAGACTATGGGATCTCGGCTGCCACATTCACTCAGTTTGCCCTTCAGCCCCTTTCCCCTTCCACTGCTTCACACATCAGTAAGAATACAGTGAAACTGTAGTGAAGCAACCCAATTCCCTTAGGGCATGGCTGGCTTTCGTACTGTACAAAATGACTTGCAGCTATTTCCTACAGGGGGTTACCAGTTTTTCAGTCTGCTTCCTCTGCCATTCTTTGTGGTTAGTGGTCACATCATCTGATGTGCTGAAATGGGCTAGAGGAATCTGGGGACAACTTTCTATTTTAACAATCCGTTATTTTTTATATTCCATGCTTCGTACAGCACTCTGCACTGGGCCAGGAGCGGAACCATGCCCGGGAGAGGGCTGTAAACTGGGGGCCAAGGCTGGGGCCGGAGCCAGAGCTGTAGCTAGGGGTGGGGAGGGGTGGGACTGGAGCTGGGTCGTGCTCCCTCCCAGTCCGCTGTGGGGGCTGGCCCAGGCTGTGCCCCCCTGAATGTTCTGCTGTGCCCCCCTAGATTTGGTGAATTTGGTGACCACTGACTCGGTGGATTCAGCCATGAAAATCCTATTTTAAGGGGAGTGGTTTGGTTAAATCTCCTAGTAGTTGGCTTTGAAAATCTGAAGCAACACAATCAGAATGCAGTAGAACAATTTTATTGGCATTCATTTAGGAAGTCCGCTCAGAGCGTTGCCATTCGTGAATAATCCAGGCATCCCACTCTAAAGCTGCTGGGACCTTAGCACACAATGAAGACCTGAGAAAGCTAGAAAAACACCTTGACAAAATGGCCAGCGTTTCCCAGGTGGGAGAAGCAGTGATGAGAAACAATAACAGAATCCTGGCGTGCTTCAGCGTGGGGAACGGGTCACTTGCTGGAGGATTCTCTGCACCTTGAAGTCTTTAAACCATGATTTGAGGACTTCAGTAGCTCAGATGTAGTATGAGGGTTACTACAGGAGTGGGTGAGTGAGATTCTGTGGCCTGCCTTGCGTGGGAGGTCAGACTAGAATGATCATCCTGGTCCATTCTGACCTTAAAGTCTATAATCCAAGTATTTTAAATTCTTGAAATTCAAGGACTGCAGCATCAGATCCAGAGACAGCCAGCTCTTAATATGCATACATCTCTGTCCAGGTGATTTAGGGGACGTGGACTCCTGTCGGCTAGATGCTGAAACGAGATCGTTCAACTCACTTCATATAAAGTAGTGAACACCTTGTAGCCATCTAGTCATAACATCCCTTAGCCCTACCAGCCTGTACTAGATGGGAGTCAAATTTCAATAGTGTTGCAGTCACCTATGAAGCCTATCTTCCTGACTTTCAGATCACCAGTCCTGTAGCATTTAAAACTTCAGGACTGTGTTCCAGTTATCTATAGATTACATGGAGGACAGTTGTGAGAAGGTAAATTTAAGCCACTGATTTTCGGTGTGGGACTAAGTCACATAGCTTCCATGTGCGTCGGTTTCCTCGTCTACAGCACACAGCCAATACCTTCAACTTTTGTGAAGGACTTTAAAATCATCTGATGACTCCTCTATCGCAGCCACAGCTCCATTCCCCCCGCCCCCTGGCCGTGGCTCCCAGCTCCCAACCAGGGCTTGTGTGTGTGTGTGTGGCATGGCTGGGGACTCTAGGTGGTTTTGAAAATCTCCTCTTTTTACATATATTTGTGCATGTGTCTCTAGAGTTGCCCATTTGGGTTGGATGTATTCCTGGAGATTTCATTGCATGACCTAATCTTTAAAGATTCATCTCTAATTCCTGGAGACTCCAGGCCAATCCTGGATGGCAGGCAACCCTATGTGTGTCTGCTTTGTATTAGGTAGGCCGGTGTCCTAAATCAAAGCAGTAGCTCAGGTTGAGGCTTCCTGAGTGCCTCATTTTAAATGTCTTCTCTTAGGGACAGAGAGGATTTTTGATGTCAAAAGCAAACTGGTCCTGAAATGGCTGACGTTAAATTCTCCACTTCTGCTGATCCAGTATAGACAGCGGCAAATTGTTCAGACATCTGCGTCAAAGCGCAACTCGCTGGTCTTGTGGTAAACTGAGCTCAATGGAAAAACTCCAGGGGGAAATCAGATCGCGAGTCAAGGCTATGAGGACGTGACCCATAGCCCATTGAAAAATTTCTATTGCGTGACTTGGATCAAACCCCACATGTGTAACTTTATTTCAATGTGTGCTCCAAGGAACCGAAAAATCCCACACCCGATAACCTTCCAAGAGGAAGAGATACTGTGCCTCAGGCTGAGGGAGAAACTCACCATCACCTCAGACTGTCTGCTGATAAGTAACTTTCCATGCTTCAAGTGGCACCACTGCCCCTGGTGCTCTGACCCTATCCAGGGATGCTCCAGACACTCGCTGCCAGTAGCTCTGCATCCAAAACAGGATCTATTCAAACACTCTTCCTGGCCTACATCTGCAGCTATTGACTTCAATGGAAATTTTGCCGTTGACTTTAAGTGAAGCGAAATAGGCCCAGGCTGGGTGCCATTGACGATCCGGTCCTAGAGCACCTGCAGCATAGGATGCTTTTCGCTTAGCATGAACCCAACAACTTCCCTCTTCCCTAGAAGACATCAGAACAAATGTCCCCCACAGCACTTATGCAAATAGGCCTTCCACTGAAGACTGGGGAGCAAAGGTCTCTGGTCCCAAGACGTGTGTAGTTTGAAAATGGATCCCTCTGTTCAACTTGAATGCATACCATTTGTTTTTGATCATTCGGAGTTGCTTCATCGAAATGGTGTCCAACTTCATGGGTTTTTTTTTAAAGTTGCCCATTTTTTCAACAGAAGGGCTGAGGTAGGTGAAATCACAGACCCTCTCGGCTGGGTGACCGCCGCTCAGCTGACACAGCCTGCAGCGTGTTCAGCATGGACAACCAGAAGAATTTGGTCTTAACCCCCAATTCATTTCCAGGCCAACTCTTGCCACTGAACTTTCCCGGTTTTAAGAGCTGCAACTAGTTTTTCGGTAGATTTGGCAACTAGCACTATGTGAACAGCAAACGGCTGGGCTTCGAGCTGGGCATTTCTCTGCACTCCCCTCTGCAAATGGAAATCTGACCTAACTCTTGAAGGATGGGGGATGGAAATGACTATCCAGTCTAGAGGTTGGTCTAAATCGAAGTCCTTGGCCCAAATATTCTGAACTTTGGTGACATCTCATTCTGAGTGCTCCAGACGGCCCACATCTCTAAGGCCTGAACAAAACCCTGGCAACAGACACCCCAGAGCTAATGATGTCTAGATACACCCCTGGAACACAGATTTGGTTAGGCCCATCTCTCATAGTTGGGAGCTAGTGAACAAAGATTAAGGGGCGGGGGGCAGTCCTGATAAAAGCAGTCCGTCGGCAGGAATGATCGCACTAAAACGCAGCCCCAGACAGGGTGTGAATCTTTACTGGGGCAATGGAAAGAGAGATGGGGGCACCTGTGTAATGGGATCCTGCCTTTGGGCTTTTCTTATGCTGAGACCTAACTGATCTCACCCTCCCACCCCAAAATAATGATCGTCTTTCCAGCTCTGTTAAATGTGCTCTACAGGTAGGGCTGGATCCTATTCCCACAAGAGTCTTAGACTCTCATTTAGAGATGAGTTGGATCGGCCCCTAGGTCTGTCAATGTGAGACATGCTGCCAGCCACAGAAGACGGCCGCTGTGCTCAAAAGAGGATGGAGATGTTATGTCCTAATGAATTTGGTCCATCCATTTCTGTCCTCTCTCTCTATTGAGAGGTAAGGAAGTGGGGGTTTCCTTCCATGAGAGATGTGCTTTCTTTTTTTATGGTTGGAAATTCTGAGTAGGGGAAGAGGGTGGAATCTCATTCAGAAGGAAACTGCTACCTAATCTTGTGAAAGCAATGTGTATGCTGCCACTACATTGTGCCTCAAAGCTCTGCTGGCCCCAGTCTCTTGACTGAGGTTTTTGGCTGATACTTGGCAGAGCTGATTCAAATAGGTGTCCCACCCCCGGCGAACGTGGGTCTGATAGCCGTGGTGAGGCACATGGACAGGAAGCTCTTTCGAAGCCAAGAAGGGGAAACTGGCCTGTGGTGCTGACCACAGACGACAATCTGTTCAGTCAAAGGTGTGGCAAAAAAATAAAACAACCTGCTGACCAGGGTTTCCTTCCATTCAAGGACCAATCAAAATGTGCAGAGATATTGGTGATTTCCCCCATGATAGGCAGAGGGAATGAGTGTATTAGAAAGAGGAAGCTCTACAAGCCCTACAGACTGCAGCTGGTTTACGGTAATTCTCTCTTGGTTCTCCAGCATGCCTCTAGCTCAGGGGTTCTCAAACTAGTTGAGACTGCGACCCCTTTTTGTGATCTGGCGGCGCGACCCCTCCGCCGAAAAGCTGCCGAATTACCAAAAAAAAAAAAAAAAACCCACCCAAAAAACACAAAACGCGTGGACGCCCCGGCCCCCAGTCCCCGCCGTGGTGGGCTGCCGGCTGCGCCCCAGCCCCAGTCACCGCGAGTTGCGGCGTCAGGAGCTCGTGACCCCCCGGGGAGCACTCGGTGACCCCCCCCCCCGGGGGGTTGCGACCCCCAGTTTGAGAAACCCTGCTCTAGCTGGTCTGGCTTAGGCTAGTCTACACTTAAAACTAGGGCTGTCAATTAATCGCAGTTAACTCATGCAATTAACAATGGCACGATTCAGTTTTTTGAGTTATTCAATAGAATACCAATTGAAATGTATTACATATTTTGGATGTTTTTCTACATTTTCACATTACAACACAGAATACCAAGTGTACAGGGCTCACTTTATATTTTTGACAAACATTTGCACTGTAAAAATGATACAAGAAATTGTATTTTTCAATTCACCTCATACAAGTACTGTAGTGCAATCTCTTTATCCTGAAAGGGCAACTTATAAAAGTAGATTTCTTTTTATTACATACGACACTCTCAGCTGGGTGACTGCTCTCAAAGACCAAACAATGTAAAACTTTAGAGCCTACAAGTCCACTCAGTCCTAACTCTTGTTCAGTCAATCACTAAGACAAAGAAGTTTGTTTACATTTATGGGAGATGCTGCTCCTGCTTCTTATTTACATGTCACCTGAAAGTGAGAACAGGCATTCCTAGGGCAGTTTTGTAACCGAAGTTGCAAGGTATTTATGTGTCAGATATGCTAAACATTTGTATGCCCCTTCATGCTTTGGTCACTATTCCAGAGGAAATGCTTCCACATTGATGCCCGTTAAAAAAAATACATTAATTAAATTTGTGACTGAACTCCTTGGGGGAGAACTAATGTCTTCAGCTCTGTTTTACCCACATTATATATATTCCACATTATAGCAGTCTTGGATGATGATCCAGCACATGTTCGTTTTAAGAACATTCACGGCAGATTTGACAAAACACAAAGAAGGTACCGATATGAGATTTTTTAAAAAAATAGGTATGGCAATTGACTCAAGGTTTAAGAATCTGAAGTGCCTTCCAAAATCCGAGAGGGACGAGGTGTGGAGAATGCTTTCAGAAGTCTTAAAAGAGCAACACTCAGATGCGGAAACTACAGTACCTGAACCACAGAAAAAAACAAAATCAACCATCTGTTGATGACATCTGACTCCCAGTGGACCGATGCATGTTCATTTGCATCATTTGTTTTGGATCATTACTGAGCAGAACCCGAATGGTGGTTGAAGAGATTCCCAGTCAAACCACTTGACACTGTTTGTCCCCACACGTCTATTCTTGTCTCGTCTTGTTCAGTTTAGTCCTTTTGAAGTTCATAATGCTTCCCAGAGTTCATGTCCCATCTCCCTCACATACAATCCTGGCCCAGAATAATGCGTAAACCCTTCATTTAATGCAATGGACTCCAAAGAGACTTGGGCTTTGTCTACGCTGGCAAGTGAAATACAAAACTTTATCTGTTCTGAGTTGTTAAAAAAACACACACTCCTCGAAAGACAAAAGTTTTGTCGACGACCAGCGCTGGTATGAACAGCGCTTTGCTCCTGCCGACAATGCTAACGCTGTTCGTTGAGGGAGGAAGTTTTTTGCTGGCAGGAGTGCTCTCCTGTAGCGGCATGGCTGTAGCGGCACGGCCTTGACGCCAAAAACTGCGTAGTGTAGATATGGCCTTAGACTTAATTCAAGAAGCTTTTTCGAGGCTATTGCAGGAAATTGCTGTGTCTGTCATGTCTCTCCCTAACGAACTGGTTGGGGCTGGGATGCATCAGCCTCCCTAGAGAGAGGTTATATAAATTTTGGCCCATCGCAACCCATAAACCATCTATTTAATACAATGGATTCCAAAGAGACTTTGATTTAATACAGTAAGGCTTGCCCGGGCTATTGCAGTAAATTGTCATACCTCACACCTTCTGCCACAGGTACGGACTCCATGGGTGCTCCAGGGCTGGAACACCCACTGGGGGGAAATTGTGGGTACTGAGCACTCCCTGGCAGTCCCGCTATCCGCTCACTCCACCCCCAGCAGCACCTCCCACCTGCCAGAGGGCCCCTTGGATCAGCATCTCCCCCTTCTTCCCCTTGCCTCCCCCCTGCTGCAATCAGCTGTTTCACGGCATACAGGAGGGTGGGAGGGAGCAGCGTGGACATTGTGTGCTTGGGGCAGGGGGTGGAACTGGGCGGAAAGAAGCAGGGTGGGGCCGGAGTGAGGGCAGGGCCTAGGGTAGAGCCAGGGGTTGAGCGCTCCCCCTGGCACAGTGGGAAGTCAGTGCCTGTGCCTTCTCTTATGGGGGCAGAGTGCAGCACAGAAAAATTGAGGGAAACCTGCCACTGAAAGGTGGTGGGGGAAAGTGACAAGGAATTGAGACAAAAGGATGTTCCCACTGATCCAGAAAATACTGAGGCCAAATTCTGACCCTACTCCGGCAGTACCATGCAGGCTTATAGCCAACTTAACTAGACAGCTGGGAGCAATCTTGATCTGGAAGCCAGGGAGCGGAGATTTATGGAGCCCATGATGTATATTTCAGAGATGACTTTTTGGCTCTTAACCAGGCTTTTAAACCCTGTTTTTGAATCCGCCTTGGTGTGCTGCTGAAAGGACGGTGGCTGTCTCAGAGGGTGTTTTGGGCTTGTCAGCAGTTGATCAGAGGCTTGCCTGGAAAATGTCTGGTGAGGCAAAGTATGGGACAAGAATCAGAGTTGACCGTGAATGTCCCCGTATTTTGAGCATGTCGAATTTTGTGTTCTAGCTTGAACAGCGTTCTGACGTTTGGAGACAGAGAGTTCGAGTAGGAGTTTAGTGGCACACAGGCCTGGTCGTGTAGGTTCCCTGCACAAGGGTGAATTACACGTCCACAATTTGGGAGGAAGGCTCTCTTCCACTGAGGGCCCACCACAGCCCTTCGGACTGCATCCAGCTATCTTTAAACAACCACTACCGTAAAAGCAAGCGGAGAAGGGCTCCATTTCCTCAACTATGGCACACACGCCTATTGCATACAAAGATTCTTTGTATCTAGTGCAGTTGTGGCATTCCTCAAGAAAAACCCTAGACACATACCAGCCATGCTGGCCAGTGGCCAGTATCCGTGAACTAATCCTCTCTTTGAATGAGTCTGGAAGATAGGTCAAGCTAAAGAATATCCTATTTCCAAATAAGAAAATGCAGAGAATTCCAGGGAAAGTGCTCCTGGGGAAATATGAAAATTCGCTGTGATTCATGCAGGTAGATTAAAAAAGTGGCTGTTCCTACCCCACAGCCGAAACTGCTTAAAGGCCTCTTGACATGGACGGATAGAAGCAGGAAAAGATTGTAACCTAATGGTCCTGTAGTTCCTACAAATATATGTCTGTTTAGGATCCTTCTGGTGAAAGATGCTCCTTAAAGTATTTTGCAAACTACATATATGCAGGCATTGTTGTCTGCCACCGTAATGGTGCTGGCTCTGGGGTGGAAAGGCAATGACCAGCCAGAGTGACACCACACAACAGTGTCCGTGGATGCTTGCCCAAGGATGCCAGATTAAAATCTCTACTCTCCCCCAAAGTATCATGGGATCTTTAATGGCCATCCAGAATCTCCTCACAGAGCAAACTGTGTGGAACTGGATTTGATCTGCCTCAGGCAGACGGAGGGCTGTTTACACCCTGTTGGATTTGAACCAGTACTTCCAGGCAATCTGGGTATTTCCAGCCAGACACCAGACAGATACTCTAAATCTATATTTAATTATGCTTCTTGGTCTACCTCCAACAATCAGATGCAAACCACTTGGGCAGAGTGAATCATTCCTCAGAGCCAGAATCCTCTCTACACTGGCACAAAGACAAGGGAGGCCGACTGCACCTTCCTTATTCAGAGGCTATAGGGACCAGCACAACCTTGCTTCTGCGCTCCTGTGAAGCCCACAGGGACCACTGAATAGCCAGGGTGCAGCACTGCCCCTTTCCTCCTCCTCCTCCTCCTCCTCCTCCTCTGGCCCCTGCCCTGGGCCCACTCTAGAATGAACTCTGGTTTTGTGGCTCCCTGGGGACCTTTGAATCATCCTAGCTAGTGTAAAGGGACTGTAGCACAGCAGTAAATAAAGGCCAGTGTCCATTCAGAGAGTCATCAAGGATGAGACTTTGCAGAGGCTAGCTAGACCTAAAGTGGCTTCATACTTTCCACAGCTCCTAACTAAACGGAACAGGAAGCAAGTACTGTATCCAATTGAAACCAATGAGGAATCTTGTCTAGGCAAGTGGAATTTGGGGAAGCTGCCAGGACTGCTATGAAAAGTGTTGGATCATTAGTGATCTAGTGACAACCTCATTGTTAGATGTAAGAGAGTGCAGAAAGGCTCAACTTGACTGACTGATATATATGGTACATTCCTATATACCATGATCAACTTGGTGCGGTTTGTGGCATTCTCTAAAGAGATGGAATAGCTGTCCTGGTTGGTAGCTGTTTAAAAAAAGAACTCTGTGGAATGAGTTGAGGCGAGTGCCTGCATAAGGAATGTTTGTGGGTTTTATTTATTTTGAAATATCAAAATGTCAAATGCTCCAGGGAAATGTCTGAGTCCGTGCTCGGACTCCGAAGGTGTAGCTTACCTGATACAGCACCACTCCTTGCAGCACCTTGGGCTTTTCTTTGCAGTTCCCCTGTTTAGCTTATGACATCACCTGTGATCACGGCATGAGATGGTGCAGCTACTGGGCCAGGTGGAATTCTGCTACATTCTGTAGTTCTCAGTGTTCAGTGAGTTCCAGGTAAACAGCTGCAGGCTGAGTGATCTGTTTAGATTTCCCTGCGACTGAGTGCTCTGAATAGCTCTTGCTCACTGCAGCCTCAGAGCCCCTCCATGCCACTATACTTCCCTCGTGTGAGGCCTGACACACTTGCTACCCCTAACACACTGTTGTCCTAAAATGTATTTAGAAGGTGTCTCGTAAGGTATCCTATAAAAACTGGTGACATACTGATCATTAATGGGGCCAGTCTTTTCTGGCAATGAAAACAGAGTAAGTTCAGATTTTGCAAGGTTTCTATTTTGGATGGGCATTGTATTAATATAAGATATACACGTACCATTTCCCCCCGTATTTCTGATGTTCATGTTGTCATGCAAGAACATCAGTAATTGTGAGCTGTTGCTTTGCTGCTGTCACATTGCTGCTCTCTGCCCTTCATTATTTTTTTTCCATTGCGGTAACATGGCGTAGGCCTTTCATGTCGCCGACTAGATGCTCCTTTTGAACAGGGCCAAGAACTTTGCTGCAAATTGTACCATAGAACTTCCCTCCACCCTCATGGAGCACAGCTTTGCCGAATTCTTCCATTCTAGCTTAAGCTGTAACCATTTTAGACACTGGGAGAAACAGCTTTGAAGGGCCAAAGCACAAGGTGGAAAATCAGAAGGAATCCGCATGCCAGGGGGTGAGGGAGGGGCTCTAGCTGTGAGGGGACCGCACTGAGCCTGCAGGCAGCTAGGGCAAGGTCTAGCTGTGTGTGGGAGATAAATGTGAGCTGGGTGGCTAGAGCCATCTGTGTGCCGGAGCTAGGGGGCAGGAGCCAGCTGAGCAGGGGACAGATGCTGGGTACTGAGGGCTAGAGCCAGGCCAGCTGTGTGCTTGGGCGGGTGAGGGGAAGACAGGAGCCAGCTGTGTGCAGGGGAGGTGAGCGGGGGAGAGGTGCTGTGGACGTTGCGGAGAGCAGGTGCGAGTGCCGTCCACTCAGCAGCATGGCGGGGGGTGCTGGGCTCCCTCGCCAAGTGCCCTGCCCAGCCAGGGGGAGTTCTGTGGCAGCTTTGCTGAGCCCAGACCTGTGTGAGGAGGGAAGCTGGCTGCAAGTCTTGGCACCAGCCAGTCCCCAGCCTTTCCCCTGCACCATTGGGAGGAGGCAGATGTTTCCTGGCAGAAATCGGGGGGAGCGGGAGCTGTCTCTTGACCCTGTGCACCCCCACCATGCATTGCCTCTGATCGGCGATTCCAGACATGAAAGGTGATTTTAGAAAAAAATACAGCAATGTCCAGAGAACCCCGGCCATTGTCATTAATATTATCACGCGATGTATGCGCAGTGAGCGTGGAAAGAAGGATGTATGTTCGCTGAAAATATGTTCCAAAAATATGTTCACACCAAGTGATGTGAGGAGAGCGGATAAACAAGCTTGTCATAGACAAAAGAAAGTTGTTTCACCTGTTTGCGGGTCTCTCCAGTATAAGCTGAGCAAGGTGAGGCCAGAGACAATGGAAGTACAGTTGTATCTACACAGTAAGCAAAGCAATCAAGCTAAGGAATGGAAAACAGCTTAGTGAGCATGGTGGGAGTGGGGAGGCGTGGAGTCTGCACCCTCACAAAGTCTTCCTGGCCCTTGAGACTGTGGACTCTGGATAATATAAGGCAGTGGTCTCCAACCTTCTTATGAACAAGATCACGTTTTGAATCTAAGGGCTTGGCTACCCTTGCAGATGTAGAGCGCTGTGAGTTACACAAGCCCTAGGAGACCGCAGCAGGGAAAGCCCTGCCGTGTGTTCACACTGTCACCTGCAAGTGCAGTGGCATGGCCACATGTGTGGCCCTTGCAGTGGCAATGGGAGGGGTGCATTATGGGCAGCTATCCCACAGAACACCTCTTCCCATTCTGGCATGTGGCTTGTGAGAAGGAGGCGGAAGGTTCAGGGCATTCTGGATCCTGTCTCAAAGACCCGCGATGCATCACTTCGCATCCCAGCAATCCCTGTGCTTCCATTCACATTTGGCGCCATCTTTCAATGTTTTTGGTTCTGTGTGCTCGGTCTTCCCTTTCGGTCTGTGGGAATGGATCCTGAACTTGTGAGGAATATGCTGATGGGTCTCGGCAGCAGGTCACGAATTGCAATTGAGTTACTCCTTAAGCTACAAAGTAACAGTGACAAGTCTGATGACTATGTCGACTTCTGTAATGCGTACGACAGGAGATTGCTTGTGGCATTCACGGAGGTGCGCACCACAGTGTAACGCTGCTTTTGGACTCGGGAAACAAGCACTGAGTGGCGGGATCACATCGTCATGCGAGTCTGGGACGACGAGCAGTGGCTGCAGAACTTTTGGATGAGAAAAGCCACTTTCATGGGACTGTGTGAGGAGCTCACTTGCGGTGTGAGAACACGAGATTGAGAGCTGCCCTGACAGTGGAGAAGTGGGTGGCTATTGCAGTCTGTAAGCTGGCAACTCCAGACAGCTACCAATTGGTCTCTAACCAGTTTGGAGTGGGAAAGTCAACCGTTGGAATTGTGTTAACACAAATTTGCAGGGTCATTAATCACATCCTGCTCAGGAGAACTGTGACTCTGGGCAACGTGGAAGACATTGTGGCTGGCTTTGCACAAATAGGTTTCCCTAACTGCAGATGGGACGCATATTCCAATTCTGGCACCAGACCACCTATCCTCAGAGTACGTTAATTGGAAGGGGTATTTCTCTATGGTTTTTCAGGTGCTTGCGGATCACCATGGGTGCTTCATTGACATTAATGCAGGCTGGTCTGGAAAGGTGCATGACGTACACATCTTTAGGAACACAGGCCTGTTCAGGAAGCTGTAAGCTCGGACTTTCTTCCCAGACCAGAAGATCACTGTAGGGGAAGTCAAAATGCCCATTTTGATCCTCTGAGATCCCACTTGCACTTTAATGCCGTGGCTCATGAAACCCTACACAGGGAGTCTTGACAGCAGCAAGGAGCATTTCAACAACAGGCTGAATCAGTGCAGAATGATTATGGAGTGTGCTTTTGGCCATTTAAAGGGCCACTGGTGCTCTCTGTATGGGAAACTGGACCTGGCCAATGACCACATCCCCACGGTTATAGCCACTGGCTGCTTCCGGGAGCGGCTTGGGGCCAGGGCAGGCAGTGAGTCTGCCTTAGCAGCAGCCATGATGCGCTGCTGGAGATTGCGATTGACTGGTCGATTCTAGAGGATCTCCCAATCGATCGTGATTGACCACTGATAAAAGGGGAGCAAAGAGAGATTCTAGTTATCCATCCCTTGGGGAACCCAGGGGGCAGCTTTCTCTGATGGTGTGAACATTGGCTCCTCTTAGTTTTTTAGATAACGCTTTCTTAGCCACAAGACCGAGAAGCCTAAACCACATCAGTGCCATTCTATTGAATCAACTGCGGGTCTTCGGCAAAACGAACAGGCAGGTGTGCGCTCCCTCTCTTTGGAGGCCGCGGCCTTAATAATTTCTGAGCATGTCCACTGAGGGGGACTGGATGCTGCAGGGGCCGTCTCTAGGGAACTCAGGAACTGGCAGAGTCTTGGAGTTTGCTGGACAGGCAGACAAGCTAGTGTGTCAGTGAGCTGACACGTAGCTTAGCAGCTGCAAAGCTCTGACTTGCTGGGACAAGGAAGTAGCACAATGGCTTATGGTTCTGGGTTCCTTCACACTCTCCAGCTGCCCATTAAATAGACTGAGTCATGCTTCAGGAGAATGTATTCCAGGGTTCTGAATATTTGTTGTTCACATGCCCCTGGACTCCATTTTTTCATATTTTTCGAGGGGATAAAAATGCCTTTTCTCCGTTATGTCTGATGATTCTCCTAGTAACACACGACACTTTCTTCCAATGATCTGAAGGCACTTTCCACACATCAGTCAATCCTAAGACCACTTAGGTTGTTACTTAGGTCTGTATTAGTCACACCCAGGGTGACCAGATGTCTCAATATTAGGGGCTTTGTCTTATATAGGCAACTATACTCCCAGCCCCCTTAAAGTGTCCTAATTTTTCACACTTGCTATCTGCCCCCCCCCCCAGAGTCACACTCCACAGAATTAGCCTGCAGAACTCATTGCCACAAGACATCAGTGAGGCCAATAGTTTAGCAGATTCAAAAAAGGGCTTGGATGCTTTTGTACTGGAAGATCATCTAGCATTATCATGACAATTAAAATAGTGATTTGGAAAAGATATAATACCTAATAATTCAGGTCTGAAGGTCACCTCCAACTACTGGGGTTAGGGGAGAATTACCCTGGGGCAGTTCATCCAATAATTGTTTAGTGCAGGGTGTCTTGCACCTCTGACAGTGTCAGTACCAGCTGCTTCAGGGGGAGACAGGATACTGGACTAGACGGACCACAAGTCTGGTCAGTATGGCAATTCCTATGTACCTGTTTCCCCTTACACAGAGAGCTAATCTGAGGCATGGATCTCTTAAGTGACCTGACCAAAATCACACAGAACAGAGATCCAAGGCATCACCTAACACCCAATGCAACAGGGTGGGGAGCAAGGTGCAGCTGCCGGATGGGTGCGGGGAGCTGGTGACTGTGTATATTGATGAGGAGTACCTGCTGGTGGGGGTGGGGAACAGGTCATAGACAAGGAGGGAGCTGTGTTGACCTGGGCACGTGCTCCATCACGTATGGCCTTACAAGCCTTAGCCCTAGCTCTGTAACCTAACTCCTAAGCAACTTGTCTGTGTAGAAATGGAGTCTCTTACACTCAGGCTCAACACACTGAGAATCATGGTAGGGGGGACTCTGAATTGGAATCAGAGTATTAGATGGTGCTGAATGTTGTTTGTGTTGCCTAGAACCTCCAGACGAGGGCTGGAGGAATCCTTGTAGAAATAAGAACTGACTCCCAACCATCGCCTGAAACACAAATCAAAACTGAACCCTTTTGGATTCTTAGAAACATGCGGTTTTTTTTACTTTCACTCTTCCCTGCACTCTCTGGTTTACAGTGGGCAGCGGAAGCAACACTCTGTCCTTGTGATATTTTGGTCAGATTTCAGAACTAGAAAGCACTGGAGATCTCATTAGAAAGCCTCATCCGAAGAGCCGTGCAGTCTGATATTACTACAGCAAAGAAGTTAGCCTAAAGAAAGAACAGTCTAGAAGTTAATACCACAGACCTGGGAGTCAAGAGACCTGGGTGATTTCCTTATTCTGCTACAGACTATCTGAGACCATGGGCAAGTCACTTATGGTCTCTGCGCTGGTTTTTCCTGTAAAATGTGCATCATAAATATTTAATTACCTCAAATAGATGTTTTGAGGCTAAATTATTAGTGTTTGTGAAGTGCTCTGTGGCTGAAAGATGTTGCTGTCTCCTGCCCATAAAATGGGGATAATACTGTCTATGTAGAATGTAAACTCTTCAGAGAAGAGATTGTCTCCTTATTGCACATTTAAAGCACCTAAGACATGGGGCCCTGATCTGTTTTGTGGTTTCTAGATGCGGCTGTAATACAAAGACTAAAGAAGGGCCATTTATTTTTATGATCTGGAGTTTGAATGCCTTTGTAGGGTTGCCCTTTGCTATTCTAAAGCACTAGACTTAACACCCTCACTGGCACCTTCTCTTTGGGGCAGGGAGGTTATGTACACTTGCTCCTTAGCTAGGGCCTATTGTATGGAACGCACATGAAGGCAGACTGACAAGATGCCAATACAAAGATCAATTGGCCATGAAAGAATTGCCTCATCCTCCCGTAACCTGAATCCTATTAATTACTATGAGAACCATTTCAAACAAAACCCACTCCACCTGGAAGGTCAAACTTCCATCTGGTGTGAGGATTTAGAAACTACCTGCATTGCCGATGTCCCTTCTGCAGGATTTGTTAGTCATATCCCCAACCGTCCTGGCAACTGCAGCAATTTACGAGGACCAGTCCCAGCCCCTACTGCTTCCTATTCAGTTGTATGTACAGTAGAACCTCAGAGTTACACACACCTCGGGAATGGAAGTTGTTCAGAACTCTGAACAAAACATGCTGGTTGTTCTTTCAGTTGTAAGATTTTGAACATTGACTTAATACAGCCTTGAAACTTGACTATGCAAAAGAAAAATGCTGCTTTCCCTTTATTTATTTTTTTAGTAGTTTACTTTTAACACTTTACTGTATTTGCTTTTTTTTGTGGGGGGGTCGTCTCTGCTGTTGCCTAATTACATACTTCCTGTTCCAAATGAGGTGTGTGGTTGACTGGTCAGTTTGTAACTCTGGTATTTGTAGCTCTGAGGTTCTACTGTACTTCAGTGAAGATGCCTGGGATTCGGGGCCGCCCAGGTTCCTTGGTAGGCGAGAGGATGCACTGTTGAACAGGATGCCTCTCTGGACTCAGATGTTTATCATTTAAGGCCATGATCTCAGACCTCTTGAAGTCTCCCATTGACCTCCATGGTATTTTGAGAGGGAGCAGGCAATCCTGGTAGAGACATGTCTCAGTGGCTGGTTAGAGGACACTTCCCCACCACTCCTATTGGGCATGTGAATTCCAACCTATTTAGCTGACAAAACTGTTTGATATCTCTGCGTCTAGCTCCGTCCTGATTCAATGTAAGCCTCGTTGGGCTGCTTCAAGTGAAACGGAGTTCCAAGAGGTACCTTCAGTTTTGTTTTTTAAGGTTGAGGCAAGAAGCTGAAGTTATCTAATCAGTTCCAAAAAAGGGGAAACACTGGAGAATCTGGGACGCCCTTGTCAGTTTAAAGGGAAGTGGTTTCTTTGTAGGAAGTATATGACCATTACATATTCACCACTGGTGCTGAAGTTGCAGAGGAAATGGCCTCCTGTAAACTCACTCTATGAAAAGTAGAGAGCTCTGTGACTAGATACTGAAATAGATGAGGGCAGTTGTGGTTAGACGCTTGATGGAAATGGTCTGATACCACATTCCCAGAGTCTTTCTGAAGGCTTGAAACCTTAGGACCAGGCTGGCCAAAAATGTTTCTATCGAAACTACTTTTTTTTTTAACTGAAAACTGGGTTTTTGATTAAAGTGGGGCAGAAAGTGTCTGTGCTCCTCAAACTTTCAATACTTTTTTTTTTTTTTTTTAATGAAAAGTCCAACATTTTCTGCAGGAACATAAGAATGGCGATACTGGGTCAGACCAAAGGTCCATCTAGCCCAGTAACCTATCTTCCAATAGTGGCCAATGCCAGCTGCCCCAGAGGGAATGAACAGAACAGGTAATCCTCAAGTGATCCATCCCCTGTCACCCATTCCCAGTTCTGACCAGCTCAGATAGTCCTGGGATTCTGCCACCCTTATTCATATTGAATAGTACCTTTATGTCTCTTGAAATCCCACTGCTTTCCATGAGACTTCTCAAGGAGTAAGGAAAGCAGTTTTGACAGAGTAGCAGTCAGGAGTCCCTGGCTCTCGGCCTTTAGCTCGCTCACTTCGCCATGCTGTCGCAGTAAGAATCAATACCCCTGTTCCCTTCTGAAAAGGGGCTTAGATCTTTAACAGAGACAAGTGGTCTCTGGACCTTAGTTTTATATGTAAGCGGGGTCTGAATGACCTCTCCACTGACAGCTAGTTGGAGAGGGGAAGAAACTTCAGGAGCAAACTGTATTTACATGAGCACATCTACTCTGCATAGATATCAAGCAGATGGGAGCTGTGTAGCTCCAAGTGGTCAACTTTGGGGGGTGTTGGGTTACATATCACTTTAGTAATATGGTCCAACGGGAAAAGTCTCTCTGTCCCTTTCTCATAGTCGATACACGATGTTGCTCTGGCTCCCACCTTCTGGTACTGTTGGTGGCTGTTGATGTGTTTGGTGTAGATGTCCTTGGACTATCACATGGTGTCTGAGACCAGGACCCCGGCCTTTCATGAAGCCCGAGCTCGTGAGCTGGAAAAGTATACTTCTGGCTGACACCCTGAGAGTGAAGGGCTATGAGATGCAGATGGACACCCTGATTGTCAGAGCCCTGGGTGCTGTGAAATCGGTTGATGCTAGGCACAGCTCAAACAGCACCTCATGGTCTCTTGCTGAAAAGTTGCAATGTAATGATGCTTTTTCGGAGAATCAGAATGACACATCAGAACCCCAAAACAGAGCGAAAACAGGCTGCTCCCTAAAAGAGGCACACCTCACTCCTACCTGACTCGAGGCTGTCTGTATGCAGACTTCTTGCTGTTGGGCCTAGATTGCATGCTTCCCTACAGAGCCCCCTAGGCTGCAAGCAGGACCAGGAAAACCCCTGAAATTTCAAGTGACTGATCACAATTTTAATACCATTTTCAATACATTATGCTTTTGAGCAGAAGATGGAGGGTTTTGAGTCCTTTTGTGCTGGGCTATCGAGGTAACCTAGTCCAGTGGTTCAGAGCGCTGGCCCAGGCCTCACAAGGACTAGGCTTGATGTCTGACTCTTCTGCTGTGTGAGCGTAACAGGGTGCTGGCTAGAAGATCCAAGCCAGGCCCCTGTTAGCCCAGCTCCGGTTTACAAGGGAATGAGTTGGGGCTGGCTGGGGAGGCCACGCCAAATCACCTGAGGGGATGCATGTGTGGGCCTGAGTAGCCAGCCTGTTATATAAAAGCTGGCTGGAAGGAAGCAGAGAGGGACAGGAAAGCGAGGAGTGTGAGGCTCTAGATCCCTACTGGCTGAGAAGCTAGCGGTCTCCCAGGGTGTTGGTCTGTAATATAGGTAGATAGTAGGTGGTGGGGATGGGCACGAACAATAAGAGAGCACTGGTGCATGTACTTCGGGTTGGCCTCTGACTGAATTTGTGGAGGAGCTGCGGAGCGACCTGTTACAGTGAGACTCCAGGCTGACACTCCACTTCTCTGTGTTTTAGTGTTTCTGATCTGCAACGTCCTCTTATCCTGACTCAACTCTTCTGTATTTGCTGTTTCTTCAGAGATAAAATGCAGAAGTAAATATCCTTATCAGGCCAGTTTCAATTACCCCTCCTGTTAATGCTGCTCACAAGATTAAAGGGTAAGGAGTGACAGGAAGGGGAGAGGAAATTTAAATGAGTGCTGGGTGTTGTCTCAGTAATAAAGTGCATAGCTTTAAACTTGAGTCACTTTATTGACAAGGCCAGGTGCACAGGTACTAGTAAAGTCAACACTTGGAGGGCCTGATGATAACATCTACCTCTCACAGTAGAGCCAGAAGTAGAATCCAGATGTTCTGAGTCCTAGGCCTTGTCTTCACTACCCATTGGATCGATGGGTATTGACCAATCTTTTGGGGATCGATTTATCATCTCATATCTAGACACGATAAATCGATCCCCAGAGGCGCTCCCTGTCGACTCTGGTACTCCAGGTTGCTGAGAGGAGTAAGTGAAGTCAACGGGGGAGCCCGCTGCCGCCATGAGGACGTCAAGTAAGTCAACTTAGGTTATTCATGTAGCTGAAGTTGCATATCTTAGGTCGACACCCCCTCCCTGCCTGCTAGTGTAGACCTGGCCCAAGTCTAGCATGCTATCCTGCTTAACTGCTCTTCAGAGGTACCCAGTCCTCATCTTGTGTATATACATGTGGCTCCGTTGAAGTGACTGGAGCTATGCCCATTCATGCCTGATGACGACCTGGCTCCAAGTATCTATTTCCCAGCTTTGTGGTGGTAATGAAGTGCAATGCACGGGGTTGACTTTTTTGTATTGCTGTCCATTTCTGGATCCCGATATGGCTGGCTGGAAAACAAGAGCTCTGTTTGGTGCCTGATTTGGAACAGGGTCTCCCACTAACAAACTGTTGGTTATTCTGGAGTTCCTCACTCCTGAAATTTCACCCTGGTTCTGAGAAAGTTTCACCGAAACAGAGATGTTCCCATGAAAAATTTTGTTTTTGACAAATCAGCATGTTCCATACACCCCTCCCATCACCACCAAAAAAAAGCCAAAATTCCTGCCCAGCTCTGGTTCTGATTCTTCTGCAGCAGGATATGATCCATTCCCTTGACTTCTTCAATACTGTTGCAATGGGGGAACAAGGCCACTTTTGCCATCTCTACTCTACTCCTCCCTGAATTTATACAGTTTTTCTTCCTGGTTTTTGACTGGGGACAGGGATGTTTCTCTTACAGCTTCCAATAGTTTGAGGAAATAGCTTCTCCTTTAGGAAAGTGGGTCTCTCGGCTTCTTCATCCTGGCAACAAAATATGCACTAGAAATGGGGCCAACACAACCCACCCTCTCAGATCCAAACAGCCCCACACCCTGGAGTATTTGCATCCAAATCTGAAAGTTGTGGCTGGGGCCCCTCTCTGCTGTGTGTGGGGGGGGGGGGGGAGGGGAGAAGGGGGAGAGAGCCAGAGGAGCCGTGTTGACCTGTGCCAGGTGAGGAATTAGCTCTTAGAACAAAGCCAGAACCTTTGGAAGAGATGATCAGGGCTGTGGCCCTGTGTAGCTACTCTTCTCATGAGAGAGAGTGCGGCAGATTCGGGGGCGGGGAGCATCCCCTATTCAGCATTATGCTTCACTTCTAAAAGTAACTCTCTGAATTCTCACTCTCCCGTTTTGGGGCTTCCCCCTTTTCAGTTTCAAGCTTCCTCCGAAACACAGATGTAACTACACCATTGTGCTTCAGTTTCCATGGGTACTTACCAGTCCAATGCCATGCTTGGGGGTCACCCTCTGAGCTACACTCCATTCCCCAGGGCTGTGGAGGAGCATGGAGGTGTTGTCTAGCTCACGGTCTCTAAAAGCTGCCTGGAACTCAGGTGAGACTGTGCCAAGTACACCTGACTCCCACAGGTGTAAGCAAAGGAGACCGAGAATGTCTTGGCAACAATACATCCCCCCTGTATTTTAAAGGGCCTGTGTGCTCCCTGGAAAGTTGACATTAACTGGGTCTCTGAGATGGAAGGTTTGCCAGAAGGGAGACTGGCTGCATCATCTCTCCCAGGGGAGCCTATGAGACCTGTGTCATACAGCTGTATGAGAGCGGTGTAGCCCAAAGAGGGAACAGTGCTCGCTGAGGAGGGCTGCAGCCAGGGTAAGCCCTGATTCATTGTAGCCCAACCAGCTGTGGCTGCTATGGAGCCAGCCAATATTAACGGTGCCCCTCAGTGGAAACTCCAGTGTGGGACAGGTGGAGTATCACCCCTGTCTACAAATGGTGTCCAGCCATCCACATGGAGCCTAGGGGGCCCAGCTGGTGTAACTTATACCTCCTTGCCACAGCTTCAGTGAAGTGAGCTCATAAGTAGCCTTCCAAACACAGATCACAGAAAACTTCCCAGTTACAATGTGGACCTGTTTAGTCTTCAGCTCTGCTCCCTTGCAGCAAATAAACAGGATCAGTTGCCTCCAACAGCTTGTCTGAATGGCAGCAAAAACCGTTCAGCTGTTCTCTCTGTGTCCTGGGGTTTGCATCACACACAGCCCAGACAGCCCCATGATGCAAGCAAGATCCAGGGCGCATGGAGAGTCTCTGAAATGCTGACAGCATCAGCTGTCATTCAGACATAGCAGGACTCCCTGCAATCATTTACCACACATACAAATTCCCCTGCTCACACATGGTTATTTTTGTCACTGTGCAAACCCCGCTCAGCAAACATTGCTACAGCCCTGCCCACGCCTCTCACCTTGTTTACACCAGGGAATTTTAGAAAGAAAATTCCCCTCAGGGATACCTGGAGTTCAGCAGAATCCACACTAGCCCTTCTGGGAGCAATAACATGGACAAAAGGCTGGCACTTTGCTTCATGGTCAATTCAGCGGACAGGTTTTTGGCTGGTTTAGAAGTTTATTGACTGGCAGCTGTATTCTTCCCTCCTGCTTTACAGAGATCTTTGCTCAGGTTGTTGTTTTGATTAAACCACCAGAACTCCTGAAATTTGATGGAGTGAGGTATTTTTGCATTTAAAATTTAGCCTCCTGTGAAGTGCTTCTCTCTGCTCAGACTCTGGCCCTGGTAGAAACCACTACCACAGTTTCTTCATCTGTGTTCAGGCTAAAACCATAATAAGGGGAATCCCTTGCACTTCTGAATTACCTCATCGGAGATTGACCATCTCTGCATAGTTAATGTGACTGGCTCAGTATTGCCAACTCCAAAAGTTCAGAGATCACGAGTCATCACCCAAATCTGTCAGATTTTTGTGATTTTGGGGTGTGTGTGTGTCTGTCTTCTGAGTTTTGAACCCCCTTCTTCCCATGTGTCTGAGTGTTGCCAACACTCACTGTACTCTGAGTTCAGGAGTTTGGCTGTACTGCAGGAGCTCTTGCTAGGAGACCCAGCGGAGACCAAAATACACATGTCTGTGTGAAATACTGTGGTGCTTCCAGCTTCTTCCCAAATCCCCAAATTGTGAGTAAGCCTGTGCCCCACATCTGCCCATCCCCCATCCCAGCAATTAATTATGCCTCCCCCCCACTCTCACATCAGTTCTACCCCCAGAACATGTCTGCTCCTCTAGCATTCCTCCCCCCCCCCATTCCCAGACCTGGGAGACACCCCCAGGAGTCCTTCACTTCCCCCCACCTAGGTGTGGTGCTGCAGCGATGGGGAGGGGAGGGTGGAAGAGCAGAGGCGATGATGACACTTCACAGGAGGGGAGAGCACAGCCATGCTGAGTTGTGCCCCTCCTCCCCCATCATGTGAAAGTGGTACTGGCTGCTCCTTCTCTTCCATCACTTCAGAAGATGGAGTTTTGGGGGTAGGGAATGGGGGGGGGGGAGCTCTGCCTGCCCCCTGCAGCAATTCTGTTTGGCTGCTCTTCCCCAGGAGGCAGGGAAGTGGGGAAGGCAACCAATAGGAGGGTGTCTTACCACACTTGTTCAACCAGGAGCTAAAATTGCTAAAAATCTGATGGTTTTTGCACTGTGGGAACTGCCCTAACCAGGCAACTGGAATTCCCAGTACCTAGAGGAATCCCTGAATGCTCTGGGACCAGATTAACTACTTCTGTGCTACCTGATCCTGACTCCCCCTCCAACAGAGGGGGTTTGCTAGGGCTGGAGTGGGCATGGCTAAAGCACATCACTCTCTGGCAATACCAGGGGAAATAGCCCTTCCAGATGGTCTGGGTTACAACACGGAGAACCAGCCTCCTGGCTACCCTGAGAATCACTGCCTTGGGTGGTGCCAAAGGAGAGTGGAAAGCCACCTCCACCCCACCCCTCTTCAGTTGTACTGGTGGGAAGGAAGGAGGGGGGGGGGAGGATATGGGGTGGACTTTTCCAAAGTGCCAAAGGGATTTAGGAGCATTGAAAGGCAATCTGACTTGTGTCCCTTTTGAGAATGTACCCAAATGGCTTTCCCCCTTCCTGGTTTGACACATTCTTGTGAAAGGAGAATATCACATATTTTGAACTCCCTTAACCCAGCCTCACATAATTGTCCAGAATTTACCAGTCCAGGCACAGAATCAATCTGCCTTTCCTTTACCAGGATGAGGATGGGGAAAGAATTAGGTTTTCTTTGCCTCTCACAAGAGTAATTTTGTACAGCTGCCTCAGTCTTCTGAGCACCCTTGTTGTTTTTTTCCATAGGAGGGCTTCATTTTGTTATACTGCTTAAAAGACTTGTATAGATGGAGCCAGTATTTTAAGGAGCAGAACCAAACCCCATTGAAGTCCGTGCAGTGTTACTAACACCTAGCCTTAAAAACAACACCACCACAAAAAACCCCACATGACTTTAAAAAAAAATCATGGGGTTTTGTTTACTTTGGTCACATTTCCAAGCTTTCCTCTGCAGCCACGAAGCCTAGAAACTTTTTTTTTATTAAAGCTGGCATTCTCCCTTAATCATGTGACTCCAGAAGCTGGGTGTAGGAGGACAACACTAGGGCTCGTCCCCTAGCGGGGCGGTGGGGGCACCACACCGCCTCGCTCCTATCTCCTGCCGGGTTGGGGAATACCCGGGGTGCAGTTCCAGATGCCCTGGCCCTGGGCAGGGTGGGCCGCAAACACACACAAAGGAGTCCGAGCTCAGGCCCTTAGGCAGGGGCTGGGCAACGATAGTCCCACAAGCCCAGGCCCTGCGGCAGGGCGGGCTACAAACAAACACAACAGTCGGGGCTCAGGCCCTCTGGCAAGGGCCGAGCAATAATAGTTCAGTGAGCCCTGGCCCTGAGGCAGGGCGGGCAACAACAAACAGAGTCAGGGCTCAGGCCCTTAGGCAGGGGCTGAGCAGCAATGGTTCAACAAGCCCAGGTGTCTGTGTGAGGGGCACCACACCACCTCGCTACACTGGGGCTTTAAGGAAAAACACAAACGTCCTGAGACTTGCAATAAAATCATAAGAGCTGGCAACGCTGCCCTGGGAATCTTTCCATAGATTTCAGTGGGCTTTGGATGGGGCCTAAAATGAACCAGGGTTCCCCAGGAGTGTTCTTTCTGCCCTCTTTTACCAGGCCCTTTTAAGGGAGTGTTGTTGTAGCCCTGTCAGTCCCAGGATATTCGAGCGACAAGGTAGGTGATTGGACCCACTTCTGCAGGTGAGACGAAGAGCTCTGTGTGGCTCGAAAGCATGTCTCTCTCACCAGCAGACATGGGTCCAATCCAAGATATGTCCTCACCCATCTTGTCCCTTTAAAGGGAGTCAGGCTCACCCTGGCCTGTGGCCTAGCAGCTATCCCCCAGCTGGTTCTGATTTGGCAGCTTAATTATACTGAGTGATTCCAGCTGTGAAAGGGCCAGGACAGCCTACATGAAGAGGGAGAAGGCAGTGAGGCCGTAGGGAGGGGTCTACTGGCTGAAGAAGGCTACCAGGATGGAGATACCGCCTGTGGTGGGCACATTCCAGAGGCAGTGGGAGGAGCTAAGGGAGGGGCTGTGTCAAGTGCAGGCTGTGAGGAAGCAGCACAAAGGGGCTTAGGACAGAAAGTGGCCCAGGGATACAGCTGTGTGTCTGAAGGAGTGGGCCTAACTGTTTAATACCTGGTCCCTGGCCTGGAGCAGAGGGTGAGCCTACTCCCCTCTCAGACCTGAGAAAGGGGCATGTCAAGTCTGATGTAAGAGCTCTTGTGTGTTCAGGGTGAGGGCTGAAGATGGAACCCAAAGGACAAACTGAGGAATAGCCCCAGCTTCTTCTTTGGGGACTTCCATTTGTACCTTTGGCACCCTGTCAGGGGTCTAGATCAGGGGGGACTTATCCAGGGAGCTGAGTTGTGGACACACTCCGGCCATCTCAAAGTCCTAGTGAAAATCCACAGGGGGGGGGAGGGGAGACAGACCTAGGGTGACCAGACAGCAAGTGTGAAAAATTGGGACAGGGAATGTGGGGTAATAGGAGTCTATATAAAAAAAAATTCCCCAAAACTGGGACTGTCCCTATAAAATCGGGACATCTGGTCACCCTAGGCAGACCTGCCCTGATTCCAGGGGGGTGCAATGGGGGAGAGTAACTGCTTACCCTGCAGCAGGAGCAGGGCTCCACAGCTCCTCTGAGGCAGACTGGTATAGAATGATTTCACAGGAACCAAATAAAGAATGCAAAGATTTACAGAACAAAAGAGCAGCGCAAGGAGGAACTAAAACTTAGTGTGTGGGTCAGAGTGACCCTGTTTGGCAGCGGCTGGCTCATTCCCGTGTTACTCTGTCATAGCTTTGCAGATGTGCTACATGCGAGGGGGGGGCAGTTTCTCATGGGACTCTAATCTCACAACCTAACGACTTTCTCCACTGTATCACGGCTTTTATCAGTGCAAACCTCCCAGGAAGATCTCTCCAAACCGGATCTCTGCCAGAGAAAACATTCCCACTAAGGGTACAGCTATGCAGCAGCTGGGAGGCGAGTGCTGCAGCTCGCTAGATGTACATGTGCCAGCTCTGCTTGAATTTGTGCCTGAGAATAGTAACGGCTGCAGTGGCATGGGCTTACTGCCTGAGTGTGATCCTGCCTGATCCCTGGGGTCCATACATGGGCAGCTAGGCCTTGCGGCTGCAGCCACACTACTATTTTTAGGTGCTAGCTCAAGCAGAGCTTATGTCTGTACCTGAGCTGGGAATGACCTCACAGCTGCTGTGTGGATGTACCCTGAGAGGACCCCTGGCAATGGAAAGGGACCATGCAAGTGGCTGTGAATTTATGCTGCCAGAGCAGGGTGGAGGGGCCTTCTGGTCAATGAGAAATAGGCCCCCATCTTGGTAAAGCACGGGCGGAACACAGAGTAGAATCATGGGGCCATATTCTTTCACCTTTAACTCTTGATTTTACTCCCTCCCTCCTGGGTTCATTTGAGCTACTCCTAGAGTAAGGGATTGCTCCATGTAAATCAGGCACTCAGAATCTGATGCAGAGGAACGTAGAGCTGGAAATGACTTATCCAGGTCTTCCAGTTCCCCTCTCCCCATCCCCCTTCTCTACTGACAGCTCCTAAAGGTGGGGAGACCAGAGTGCAAATATCCCCTTCCCTTTTCCCTCCTCCCCCATCCTGAATCAGTCCCAGGTGTCTCACTAGTCTCTTGCCCCAGGTGTTTGCTGTCTGTGCTATGGTAACTGGACACTGAAACTCAGGCAGCCTTGGCGTGTACAGCTAAGGTGTTTGTTTTATTGACTGGCCAATTTAGATGCTGGGGAAAACAGACCTGTATAGCAGACATCAAAGAAGCTATAGGATGGTGGTTACATCCTGATGCCAGGCTTCTGTTTTGGGGTCCCCTTTTGACATTGCATTTCGGTGTTGGGAGACTTCTGCCCTTTTTCTTCCATTGCCACCGGTGCCCCTCTGATATACCACCTTGCATTCCTATCCTGCCAGCGGGTACATAGTTCCTCTCCAGTGTATGTCTGGCTGATGTCACCTGGATCACAGCGAGGGCTCATTCTACTTTCAGGGCTTGTTGCCATATCCCTCTGTATCATGATAGGCTGCGGCGAGGAACGGCATCTACTGTCTGCATGATTTCCATGCTAAGTTTCTGAGCCAAAAGTCCTCTTCACAGTTATCACATTTATAAGGACCCGGGGGGGGCTGACATATAGACACACTACAGGGGCTTCTGCTGTCTCTTCTCAGCTGTGCTTTGTTCACTCCAGAGCGTCCACGTTCTGACAGCAAATTGCCCAGCATGTGAAAATAAGCAAAAGTGGCTAATGCAAAATCACACAGCTCTGCAGCATTACCATTCAGTTTAGAGCTTCCAGACGATTGACTCTGCCCAACAGAGGGGTCTTTCATGTACAGCCCACCCATCAGGTCCTTCATTAGTTCTTACTGTCCTGAATCCTCCTTGTGTAGATAATAAGCACCCTGGACAACAAACCCAACGCCCTCTGCTGTATTTATTTGAAATAACAGGTTCTTCATTTTGCTTGTAGCATGAACTTGGGAGTTGCTGAACTAAGTCATCTGCAGGATCCTGTGGCCAGAGGCAATTCTCACTACGTATAAACTGAGAATATGAAACTTATCCGGCCTGGCTGGCCGGCCTCAAAGAAGAGTATGTCTACACTGCAGCCTAACATGAGCTTCTCAGCCCAGGAAAGCAGACTCCCGCTAGCAGGACTTGAGCTACTGTGCTAAAAAGTAGCAAAGTGCATGTCTCAGGTTCTGAAGCCTAGGGGGGTCAGGGGAGCTTGAGAGACGGAGCTAGAACATCCACACGGCAAATTTTAATGCATTGAATCACACAGGCCTTGGCTTCTTCCTTTCCCTGGGGTTGCTCTGCCCCTCCCTCACCTCTTCTGACCCAGTTCTGCCATCGTCCCTGAGCGCATCCCATACCTGCTCCTCCCTCTCCCAGTGCCTCCTGTATGCTGTGGAACAGCTGATCATGGTGGGAGGGCGGGGGAGTAGTTGATCAGGGCCACTGGTGGGTGGGAAGTGCTGGGGGAGGCAGCTGGTGGGTGCTAAGCATTCACTAATGTTTTTCCGTGGGTGCTCCAGCCCTGAATTGAGCCCTGCAAGCACAAGTCTGACTACCTGCACTGGGAGACACTCTGTATAAACACACCCAAAAGCTAGGGCGGGGGTGTTCTGCTTTTGCAAGCTGCCTGCTTGGATCTGGCAACAAAATGACTTTGTAACAGTTCATTCATTAAAAAGATGGGTCTATTCATAAATTCTTCACAGCGTACACGCTTCCTGTTGTGAGAACCAATAGGAATACGCCAGTGGTTGAAATGTCTGAGTTGTTCAAGTAGACCTGGGTCTGAGTTGCGAAATCCCAATTGGGAGCTGAAGTTCAAGTGGTGTGGTGTTCCAGGCTTATCTCGTGGAATATCCTAATGTACGATAGAGCCTGGTGTCCCTAAAGAAATCCAGGTTAGTCTCCTTTGTCTAGCCTTGTTCTTGCCATAGAGGATGTGCGTGGTCTGGACAACATTCTTGAAAATGTCCATCTCTTTCAAGCCCCGATCCAACAAAGCACTTAAGCTCCGGTTTCGTTCTTAGGGCCTGGTCGTCCCATTGACGTCAACTGGTTTTCAGGAATGCTTAAAGTTAAGCAAAACTTAAGTGCTTTGCTGGCAAGGGCCTCGGTGAGAGCCTGTTGAGGATGCTGCTTCTTTGCAGTGGAAAGGGAGAGAGAACAAAGATTTCACTGTCAGACTGGCCTGACCTTCCCCTGCATGGTCTTGCCCTCAATGACGGCCAAGAGACCCAAGACTAGGAGTCGGGAGATTTGGGTTCAATTCCTGATTCTGACTTCTCTGTGTGACCCAGGCAAATCTTTCTCCCTGTCTAGTTCCCCACCTGTAAATTGGGGACAATACTTCCCGTCCCGGTAGGGGTGCAGGGAAGTGTTGCTTGTTCATGTCTGCAAAGAGGTGGCATGTACAATGGAAAGCTGGAATAATCCTTGGGTTACTCTAGTGCCTGCGGTGCTCCCCTTGGTGTGGGCTGAGGAGGTTGAGTGGACTGGGGATGAATGTTGCAGACGGTGGAGGCAGGAAGTAGAAAGGGAGGAGACAGCAGCCTTCAGGTTAAAACATGGGACAGGAAGGCAGCAGATCTCAGTTCTATTGCTGGCTCTACAAGAAGTTTCCTGGGACCTGTCCTTTCAGTTCTGTGACTTGGTTTCCCTGTTCAGTAGGGGTTAGCTCCATTTCCCCCCCAAATTCACAGGAGCATAGGCAGGGCCAGATTAACTTTTTGTGGGCCTGGCGCCAAACATATGTGTGGGCCCCTATTGGGGAAATAGGACGTGATGGGGGGCGGTTCGCAGAGCAAGGGGCCGGTTGGGGAGAATGAGGCGCAGCGCAGAGGGAGTGGCCCTACTCAGCCCAACACAAGGGCACTGTTTACAAACCCACAACTGCTAGATGCCCATAAATAAGGGCCACATTATGACATACTTCCTCATGCTGAATCCTCAGCAGAGTGTCCCACTGAAGCAGAAAGGGAAGTGTCTTGGCGTGGGGTGCTACCAATGTGATTAATGCATTGGGTTTAATGTCAGTCCTAGGCTAAAGTGGGAGTGATTGGGAGTTTTGGGTCAATTGGGAAGCACAGGAGGAGTAAGTGACCCCAACTATGTAGAACTGTGGGGAAGGAACAGAGAAGATCTTAAGATGGGAGGTGCTGATGGAATAGGCAGATGGATGAGATTACAGTAACTGGAAGGTTTCCTTTTTCAGTTTGTCCTGAGACCAGGAGGTATCATCATAGTACTTCTTCCCTTTCAATATCTCTGCACAAAGCTGATTCACTTGCACCATCTATTGGATTTGCTGTGCATTACCGGTTTGAGGATGTAACAAAAACACGTCATAAAAGCGATAACACACTTGCAAGAAAAGCATGTCACTGTGCTGTGAGATGCCCATGATTTGTTTGGGGTGAGGGAAGGGGGTGGCTGAAGAACAATAATCAAAATGACAATACACACACATTGCACTGCCTTTTACCCAGAATTTCAGCATGTTCTGCTAACATTAAGTAATCGCATTGCTCACCACTGAAATGCAGCCACCTCTGTCATGGAATGTGCTGGCTGTTTAACAGAACACTGTTTTGGGACAGAAGGAGATGAATGCTGTATCCAGCTGAAATGTCTAGTGGAATAAAGGGATGCAGAATTCCATCACAGCGGTTTGAATTTAGCAGGGATGCTACAGTCCGGCCCTTATTAATAGTGTTGTGTGCTCTGATGACCGGAGTTAGACCTGAATTGTTGTGTGATTTGAAGGATCACTGAAGGTGTGTTTTGCTGAACTTATCACAATATACCCAAAGCATGTAAATATCCCATCTTAATGCATACTTAGTCATTTGATATTTTAGGAACCTTATGTGTGACAATTTAATTACTGATATTGGCTGTACATTAGCCTAATCCGTGCACTGTTACTTTAATATATAAGGTTATTGATTCAGCATGATGTTGGATATACTGTCATGTAACTATCATGTTGGAGTGGATTGAGCATTCTATTTGGGTGCTGAAGAATTCCAATTCTCCTGCTGGAGTAGGATAGAGTATAAAAACCACTGAGAGGATGGAAGAGAGATGCTCTTGTGAATGAGTGAGAGACACTGGCTTGGAAAAGAGTGCATTCATTTATAGAACAATAATATAATAGTGGGTGAAGGTCCTTGTGCTTTGACCATTGTGTATTTGAACGAGCTTTTTTGTGGTATGAAAACTGTCTCTTGGTTTGCTGTCTCATATTAAGTATTGAAACTTGGCACTTTCATCCAGGAATCTCAAAGCACAGCGTGAATTTACCTTCACAAATACAAGTAGGAGGTGGAGAAGTATTAACTCCCTTTTCTTACTGGATAAAGTAATTTACAGAGGACAAGTGATGGTTTGGGAATAAAACCTGAACTCCTGGTCCCTACTAACTAGATACAGCCACCTCCTAAATAAAAACCCAGTCATCCTGACTTCTGGGGGTTCCAACTATAACCACTAGGTGACACTCCTGATATGAACCAGATTTTCAAAACTACAAGTGCAGAACCACATACCAAATTTACCTGCCCTGTTAAAGACTATGCATGCAGACTTGAAGTGCCATTGCACTTGAAGTGCCATACATTTGTGCAAGCATGTGACCATTTGCACTGCAAATCTGACTTAGTGTTTTCCATATTTTGCTTTCCAGCTCTTCTTACCAAATGTTTAAACCATTTTTAACTTCAGTTTGAGAGTTTTTAGATGCTTTAGTATTGTGATCAGGTTTGTACATTCATGTGTGTGAATATCAGGGGCACATGCTGCTTCTAATCAATGCATATAGCCTATAGGCATTTCAGAATCTCTTAGTCTAGCCCCCTGCTCAAAGCAGAACCAATCCCTATATTTGCATCCTATCTCTAAAAGGCCTCCTCAAGGATTGAACTCACACCCCTTGGTTTAGTAGGCCAATGCTCAAACCACTGAGCTATCCCTCCCTTAATGCTAGGTGGCTCACAATCACTCTATGGATCCAAGTGCTTTATAAGTGAATGGGTTATTTTCCATTGTGTATCATTTGTTGTACTCAATCACATTTTTCCTGTGTGCAGATTTTGTTTTTCCTGGGGAAGTTCCTGCTACTCTCCCCATAGTTGTGAGGAATAGTGTGACCAGATGCCCTGATTTTATAGGGACAGTCCTTTTGGGACTTTTTCTCATATGGGCACCTATTACCCCCACACTCTGTCCCATTTTTTCATATTTGCTGTCTAGTCACTCTAGTGAGGAAAGTATCTTTCATTGGAAAGAATGAGCTGATTGTTTGCAACACAATGCTATGGCAGTGAGCAGTACCCCTGCAACCATAAGGGGGCAGTAAGTGTAAGCACAATTGTTTTGGATAGACAAGCAAATAATTCATAGCAAATAATTTATCTGGTCTCTTTTTCTGTTCACAAATTCTCCAGGAGCAGTCCTATGATTTTCTGAAATGCAAACACCTGTTGCAGAGAAATAATGTTTAGTTTGTAAGTTGTTCAGTGATCTATATTTTTAAAGCTGCTTAAAGTTAGGCTCCTAACCATATTGAGTCACTTAAGTAGATTGGGAACTGCTGGCTGCTCAATGCTTTTGAATATTGATCAGTTTGTTTAGGTGCCTATAAACAGTGTTGGAAGCCTGACTTTTGACAGGCATCTTTTAAATTCCTGGCCTGTGTTTGATATTTGAGCCCATGGTCTAGTGTTGATTGGACACAAGTCATATAGTATTGTTTCTGTTCTCTGTCTGCCTGAGTGTAACTCTTAAAATCTGGTTTCTGGTAAGAACTCACATTCTCTTACAAAATACCAAATATTCAGTGAAACTTCTTTCGCGCACAGATAATCATGGGAGTACTTGCTGAAAGTGAACACATGAAGCAAATTTCTTCTTTCAGTTTCCATTCCACTCTTTTTTCTTTATTTGAGCCTCCAAATACCTCAACCCTTTCCACCAATATTTGGGTTTTAGTTGTGGGCAGTAACGCTGTTAGAAGGTTATGGTAGGAACTCTACTTTGAAGCATGTATAATTTGTTAAGCTAGACACTGGGAAGTGTTATCTTTAGTTTTCTTGTAACCATTTCTATCTTTTATGCATCATTAATTGTACTCACTTAAAATCTATCTCATTATAGTTAAATTTGTGTTAATCTTTGATTGACACTAATCCACTGTGTTTAAGTTAAATTGTCTGGGCTGAGTAACTCCATTTAAGGTGGCAAGTTGTTGTGTATTGTTCCCCTAAAGGAAGAACAGATCTAATCTCTCTGGGCTGTTGAGGAAGGGACTTGACAGTACAGAACATACATTTGGGGGGAGAGAGAAGGAAAATACAGGACTGCATGTGTGTTGAGGTCACCAGGCTGAAGTAACCCAGGTTGGTAAAAGGCAGAGTGTAACCCAAGTGTGGCTGGCAGGTTCAGTTACACACTCAGGGTGTGGCTTGCAGAAGGCTGTTTGTGAGTGGCCCAGGTGGGAGCTACTTCAGCAAGGGTATTGTAAGGCACCCAAGGTTGCAGGGCAGGAGTGACGCATCCCCTTGCTGGTCTGGATTGCACCTGGGTGTGTCACACACCACAATGTACTGGGGGGGGGGGAGTGAGAGATGGGGAGAAAGGAGGGGAATTTGAGAATGGAAATAGTCTATGGTGAAACAGACTCTTTTTTATAATTTGAGATCATAAGGTAATTTCCATTTAAATATTCCAGAGGCACACAAATGAGGTGGGTGGGGAAAGGCAGGGGGGAATGGGGAGAGAAATAATAGCTACCTCCGTGTGGATCTTGGTAGGAAAAGATTTTAAAGAGAAAGCAGCATTGGAAAAGGGGACTGTTCCACTGGGCATATCTGAGGAGGGAAATCTTCCAGAGCGATCTGACTTGGAATGGATGCTCCACATTCACCTGCCGCTAAAGCTCAGGCATGAGGTCCTGGCAGCTGTGATGAATTTAAAACAATATCGCTTTTTTAATGTTCACTGAGGATACCTGCTGATTTAGGCCCTGATCCTTCAAATCCTACATGCATGTGAGTAAATTTACTCATGGGAGGAGTCCCATTGACTTAAATGGGGATTATTTGTGCAAGTATAGTTTCTCAGTGCATAAGTGTTTGGGCGGGATTAAACTGTTGTTAATTCATCATTTTCATACAATGTTGATATTTGGTGAAGTGTGTTGTTAATGTACTTGGGATCAAATCCTGTGAGCTTCCACTGAAGTCAATGTACCTTTGTGGAAGGGCAACATGTGATTCTTGGCACCATCCATGTGCAAGTTTGAATGCACTGGGATGGACTCCTGCCTGTACTGGAACTCTACCTTCTTGATAAACTCTTGTCTCTCTGATCTGTTATTTCCTGGTTAGTAAAGGGGACCAGGAATCTTGCCATTGGGTTCTTTGCCACCCGTCGTCGGTCGGAAACTTGTCAAGTCATTATGCCACATGAAAGCAGCTTAAAGCTCTTTATAGATTAGCTAAGGGAGAAGTAGCTCATTGCAGCCAGCGTGACTGATCTGTGCCTAAAATTAGCAGGGTTCTGATGTAGGCTGAGCAGCACCACACAGTGAAAACAGTATGGGGAAAGTCCTGGGCCTTTCCTATCCCCTGCTCTGTTCCCTTTCCCCTTCCTCCCTCCAGAACAAATATTCTCCTTGTTCCTTTCCACGGTCCCTTCTATCCATCCTGCCCACCTTCCTACCTTTCACTCCATACACACAACTTACAAAAAATACCGTGTGCCTGGGCACTGCTAATGACTCCTCTTCTTCCCTGCCACCACCACCAGTCGATCAGGGCTATGCTGGGAACACTCTATATAGCATCAGCACTGAGTACACTTCTTGTCTTACAGTGCATGTTTTCCCCTGGGATGTGGAGGAAGTCCCCTTGTTTGAGTGAAGATAATCTGGGCAAAGCACTGAAGAATATAAACTAGACCGAGCACAAGCTGGCCCTGGACTAGATGATCTAGCAGGGCCTTTTCCAGCTCAAAGCACAGGTGTAAACCAGATTAGCTCCACTGACTTCTGTGCAGCAGCTAGGCTGACTTACATTAGCTGAGGGCCTGCTCCTAGGAGGCTGTGACCGAGCTAGAAGTCCAGTGATGGTGGAGAGGTTGGTGCACAAGGGGACGTATCTTTTCATGCGCTGTATTTTTATACCCCCCTACTGTATGTTCCACTCCATGCAGCTGATGAAGTGGGTTCTAGCCCATGAAAGTTTTTGCCCAAATAAATGTCTCTAAGGTGCCGCAAGGACTTCTTGGTGTTTCTCTGTAGGGAACATGAACGAGAGAGAGATTCTCCCTTGCCCTGCACCTTGTGTTGTCAATTGTCCTCCCCCTCCTCCCACAGAAAGGTGGGTTTCATATATTACTAAATCAGAATGGTAACTATTGCTTCCACTTTTTCATGGGCCTGGGCTATTCTGGGCCAGTAGCAGCACAATGTGAAGAAGACTAGGACCAGGAGTGAGCCAGAGCACAGGCCCGGGGTGAGGTAAAGGGAAACACTGGGGCAATTTCTGCAGTAAACAATCCTCATCTGGGGTGGTATTGCAGTTGTGAGGGCTGCATGTTCCATGCCCTCACAATATGATGTTGATTCAAGGTGACAGGCTCAGCAATGGGTTATTGAGAAATTTTCGTGACGTCAATGGAAGCTTTATACTTTTACAGCCTGAGATCCTTTTCTGCAGATGGGACTAATGCGTGGCTTCCTCCATTATCTGATAAACTGAATGTATTCTAAACCACAGAGACTTCCTTGTCGGACTCCCACCCTCTGCAAGACAGCTGCTCCATGGAAACCCAGGTGTGGTCATTCAAACACAAAGATTCAGCGGCCAAAGTACAGTAACACCAAGGGATATTAATAGAAACCAGAGGAGATAGAGGAAAACAAAGTCCAGAAGACCACTTGTCTGCCTGACTTCAGTGGGGCTGCATGGGTGTACATGAGTTGGATTTTGCCCCAAATTTTCACCCCAGCTTATCAATACATGTAAGATTCTGTTTTGCCTTTTGATGATGATGAGTGTCTTAAAACAGAGCTCTGCTTTCAGCTACGCTGGTGTCAACTGGTGTAACCCCACTGAAGTGTCAGTGAAAGTAGAATTTGGCCCAAGTTTATGAACCAGGAGTGGGTGTGGTTGTGTATTGCTGTCAGGTCTCTAGAGAAACAGACTTATCTTGATGAAACCATGATTCTGCGAGGCTGCCATAAGAAGCTGAAGAAGTGGAATCAACCAGAAGTCCTGCTCCGCTAATGCCTTGCCCATGAATCATAACTCTCCATGCCGTTTGACAAATACTTGATAGTACCAGTCAGTGTCGCTGGCACTAACATAGGAAAATGGAGAGCAGCCTGCATTTTACCTTGATAGATTATTGGATTCAGACACACAAGTGGTGTAAGTTGGTGTAGCTCCCTGGAAGTCAGAGTGACACTGATTTACACCAGCTGAGAATCTGGCCCAAAGAGTTGATCCCTGTACTCAAGACTCTCCACTTCCACAGTCTGGAAGCACCTTGTACCTTGGAGATTGCCAGTGGCTGACACTGGCTGTGATGAGCCCTAAAGGAACATAAGAACATAAAGACCGTACTGGGTCAGATCAACGGTCCATCTAGCCTAGTATCCTGTCTACCGACAGTGGTCAATGCCAGGTGCCCCAGAGTGAGTGAACCTAACTAGTAATGATCAAGTGATCTTTCTCCTGCCATCCATCACCCTCCCACCCCCCGACAAACAGAGGTTAGGGATACCATTCCTTACCCATCCTGGCTAATAGCCATTAAAGGAAGCAATGGTGTAGTCACCCCTCCACTCTGAAGAAAGGTTATTGGCAATATAAAGGGGGTATTAGAGGAGGACTATAAGGAGAAGGAAAAACTAAGCTTCTGTGAAGCCAAACCATAGAACATAGCAGGAAGACTGTGGGTTTTTAACATGTTCCCTGCCCTTCTGGGAGGATCTGATCTGCTTTCAGCCTGGCTACTGTACAAGGCCGGTTTGGTTCTGATGATGATGTCAGATTATTCTGTTTTCTTCCAATAAGGGGCAGAGAGAACCTGCTGGGGCAAGAGATCCCTATTGCTTTTAAATGTAGCTGCTAGAGCCAGTTGGGACCAATCGCTGCCATGGAATAGGGCTACAAAGGCCAATACCCATACCTGGTGGTGAGCCAAGAAATAAAGATGACAATCTTATCCGCATTCCTGGATACCAAAGCTTTATTGGAGAGAAAGGCATGGTCCATTTGTCTTAGCATGACAGTAATAGGTGAGCCATAAAAAAATCACCTGGATCATTATCTAAATATGAAACAAGGAGTCTTCTACTAACCCATGGCCCAGGTCTCGTCTCATTGGGCCAGGTGTGACTCCCACTGAAGAGATCCATACACTACTGTCCCTGTGGATTTGGGAAAGGGCTCTGTGAAGGAGAGTTTACCCTCTTCTGCTCCATCAATAGACCAGATCAATGAACAAACCAAGTACAATACAGTTCCCAAAGCAGAGGGCTGTTTTCCAGTAGTTGCCGGCTGCAGCACGTGCTGAAATCCTCATAAATTAATAGCTTTAATCCTTCATCATGGTCTTTATGGTTAGGAAAATGCTGGATAAGGCCCAGGTCCTGCAAACACACTTGCTTTGCCCTATTGATTTCATTCAGACTATTCCCATGCAGAAACTTAAGCATGTGCCTAAACGTCTGCAGGACTGGGGTCTGACTGTGGACTTGCTAAGCCACGGTAGGTCACATTCCTATTCTAAATGACACCAGTGGAGTCAGGAATAGCAGCATTGATATCACAGCAGTGTCCCCACAAGAAGAATCAAGTCTTAAATTAAAAACAATAAAGACTAAAATACTCCATTAAAGTGTTACCAGTTTGTGCAAATGAACATTCCTGACGTAGGGAGGATGTGACTAAGCTATGCTATCAACAGGAAATGTAATGGGCTTTCCCACTATGCTTGTTTCTATTCTCTCTAGCTTCTGGGGGCAGAGTGAGAGCGGAATGAGCTGGTAGTGAAGGGGGAGGCTGTTAATTTTACCTGGGGAGTGAATGAGGCTCATTCAGTCTCAGGGGGAAGCTCTGCGCTTTCCTTAATTTTGTGCCATTAAATGGTGGTGCCTCAGTGGTGTAACGAGCCCTGGGATTTAAATGAGCCTCAAAGCAAACCGCTGAGGCAATTGCCTGTTTCATGTCAAAACCAATTACAACGGACTCTAGACTCTGCATCATTTTGAAGCAAAACCTGAAGTTGTCCCTGGGAACTCCCCCACTAATTAATTTGAGAGGGGTTCATCTGTAGGGAGAGCCATAGGAAATGCACATCTGTTCCACCATTTTAAGGGTGGCTAGATCACTTCCAATGAGTTCTGATTGCCCCTCAGTAAAAACTAGAATGAGAGGGCAGAAGTATTTTTGGAGCCCCCCGGTTGAAGTAGAACCTGGGAGTAGTGCCGGTGGCCTAATGGCTAAGGCACTGGCCCCTGAAGCTAGGAATCATGGATTGGACTCTCCTCTGAAGTAAGAAGATACTTGATTTAAATCAGGATCGACTGTAAAGGAGATGGTCTGTAGCTTAAGCCTTGGACCCAGTGCAGGCATCACTGAGTGAAGTTTCATGGCCTGTGCTAAGAAGGGCAGACTAAATAATCACAATGGTCCCACCTGGCCTTAAAATCTACTTACTCTACACTAGAAAGCTGGAGGGGATCATGGAGAGTATGTTTGTGAAATCTGCCAGCCACCATTGTTTGCTAACAGGCCTGTCTGTCTCACAACACAAAGAACCTGGGACCCTTACTCAGAAAAGTGGCTTCAAATTACCCACAGTTTCCACTTTGGCAAAACACACTTTGCCGAGCCTATAACAAAATGTCATCTCCCGTGTTTGCATCCTGGTCAGGTTTCTGGTTCCCATCCGGTGCTTGGAGCTGAGCTTTCTCTAGAATGAAGGACACCACTGGGTCACCGTGCTTCTCATCCTCCTCCTCCTCATCGCTATCGTCTTCCTCTTCAACCTGGTCTTCAATCACTACAACATCATCCTTGGTGTCTGGATCAATATCGTCCTTAAACCACACAGCTTTGTATCCATCGTCCACTGTCTTCCTGTCCTTTGTGAGAATGGACTTCACTTCTTTATCGCTGTCTGTATCCTTTCCCTCTTTGTCCTCCTCCCCGCCCTTGACGGCGGCGGACGCTGTTGCAATGCTGCTCTCCGCTGCGGGCTCCAGAGGAGGGAAACCATCTGTCTGCCTCTGCACGACAGGGGCACTGGTCTCTGAAGTGTCGCTTCTTAGTGACTCGTTGTCTTTCGTGCTCCAAATAGGATTTTCATCATCTTGGAAGCCTTTGTTAATGAAATCCTCAATGGGATCCTGGGGGAATGGCAAGAGTAGAAATGTCTCATGATTATAGGGGGAAAAAATGAAATGAGAAGAAACATGTGAGCTTGAAATGCCTGGGCACACCTCTGCGGACACCAGTGGAATTACACCCCTGATGTTGGCTAGGACCAGGCGGCCAATGGCCCAGACAGGAGGCATGTGATACCCTGGTGGTAATTTTGAGCTGTAATTTCCCCTCTGTTCCTTTCTACATCAGAAAAGTTGGATCAAACAGTCTATGGCAGGAGTGTCAAAACTTACTGATCCTCCAAGCCACATATGACAATCTTCAAAAGCTTGAGAGTCAGGGGGCGCCTGCGGGGGGCTCGGAGCTTCCAAAGTGCTATGGCAATACAAGTCCGTGACAGTAACTGTGTGTGACGTTTGGCTCCCCAAAATGGAGGCCTGAAAACCCAGTGCTGCTCTGAAACTCTGGCCCATGCGACTTGTCACTGTCACACAGCAGGAACGTGGATATCCCAGCAGCCTGCTTCTTTCTTTAACCCCCAGACACAAAGATGCTGACTCCATGGGTGGAGCACCCACAGGAAAAAAAATAGTGAATGCTCAGCACCCATCAGCCACAGCTGATTGGGGTGGGATGGGCGGCGCCAATCAGATGATGTGGGGGCGGGGAGATTGGAGTGCCGTGGGTGGGCAGGGGGCCTCAAGGAGGGGGCAGGAATAGGCAGAGTGAGAGGTGGAGCATCCCCAGGGAAAAGTAAAAGTTGGAGCCTATATCAAGACATCATTTCCTAGCTCTAGGGCAACCCTGAAATGAACTACTTACAAACTAACCACTTACTTTGCCACTCTTTTTCCCCAGCAAACACTTCACTCTGTTTCCATAATGTTTGTAGAGGAGCAATCCAAGCATGAGTAGGGAGATTGCCAGCAATACCGCCAATGTGGCACCTAAAGCAGCCATGTCCTGTGCAGTGTATTGCAAGTTAGCTCTCTCGTCTTTTGTGCCTATGAGGAAAACAAATGGATGTTACACTGCTAAGAATCATTCATACGTGGCCTTTCATGCAAGACTTGATTGTAGGAGGAGAAGACAAAATCACTTTTCTAAGATAAAGGAAAAAACTCCCCTGCAGAGTGCATGTGATGAAATGGACCCATTTAATCTGACAGGGGTGTACTGCAGTGCCATGTGTGAGGCATCAGCTTTTGGAAGAACCCCGAATGGGATATCAGAACTTTCAATCAATAAAAAGAGGCTGGGACTTGCAAAGGTGAATTTCCCATTTAAACGAATGGGAATTTTTCCTGAGAAAGAATTGCCTGACTGGGACATGAGTATTGTGTTGACACCGTGATTGAGTTTAAATGTGATTTTGCTCATCACACTTAAACTGAAAAGCGTCCTTTCCTCAATCACAGCTCCTCATCATGGACCTTGAATGAGGTGGGAGCTGAGGCGCCTAATGCTCTGGAACTCAGTACCTCTGGCTTAGCAAACGTGTCTGTGGCACATTCTGTACAGTGCCAGACAAAAGTTTACACCCATAGTGGGAAGGCAGATTGTGTCTGGAGTTTATTACTTTGTTTCAAATGATTAAAAGGCAAGAAGGGACCATTCTCATCCCAGTGCTGCCTTATTACTGCCTAGACTGTGTAACTGAATGAGCAAATAAACAGCCACTGCTTGCATCCGACGAAGTGGGTATTAGCCCACGAAAGCTTATGCTTCAAAACTTTATAGTTAGTCTTTAAGGTGCCACAGGACTCTTTGTTACCAAATAAACAGTGGTGTTTCTCAGAGCAGACCTGTGACAATTTTTGCTTCACAAATTTCCACCAGCAAAAGAAAACACTTTTTGGGTTTTTTTTTTTTTGTGGAAAATGAGGCATTCTTTGTTCAACGTTGTTGCCCAGAGATTCAGGGCCAAGTAAAAACAGGGGATAAAAACTTGACCAGAATAGCACTCCGATCTCTGTTACGTGGCAGCAATTTGCACTGCCGTCAGTAGGATCTGAGAAGCACCTTCTACCCTCTTGTCTATTAACGGGCAGACTTATTGTGCCATAAACTGCTGTAATTGTGATAAAAGCTACACTACTGGCCATTGTGCTTGTTGCGATACTCCAGTGAAGCGCAGAGGAAAGTGACTTGGGAGTTGCATTAAATTGCACTATTTTAAAGTGTGTTTGACAGCGTCTCACTCTGATTCTTGTATTCCATGCCTATGGTAAATGGCCAGCTTTTCCTGGCTGTAGGTTTGGTTACACTTTCGGCGCTTAGCAGGTACAAGAAACTCTTACCAAGATCAACATCAAAACTGAGATACAGTACTAGACTTCCAGAGGAGTCGTCTATTTAACTTGCCTCTAGGGATATTTATTTCTTATTCCATCCTCATTTTGAATTGTAAACCAATTTCTTTCAAGTTTCACATTAATGACTAGTGTGTTTTGCCCTTTTGCTAGCATGTTTTAATTGTGGACTTTGAATATTACCTGGGCCGGTGATAGCAGTTTATTATTAATGTGGCATTGAAGGACTGACACTTATGAAATTTTACTACTTAATTGTGTTTGATACCATGATTAGTGATGGGAAATACAGTCTGCAAAACTGCTGCAAGACTCTACTCTTTCTGACTTCAGTGGCTGTTAAGTTATCCCTTTGGTGCACATGTCCTAGAAATTAAAGTGTAGTTCAGCATCAGCCTCCCAGAAGTTGAGTATTATTAAAATGTACTGTAACTTTTTCCACCGACTTCTTCAATGGGCTTTGGCTCACACCCTTAACCTACACTCCAGTCCTTAGCATACAAATCCCTTGATACCAAAGAACTGCCTTGGGGATAGGAATCAGAGCAGTTAGAAAACAGGCCTATTGGCTCATTCCTAATTGCCTTTGCTAGTGCTGACTTCAGGGCCGGCGACAGAAATTTGGGGGCCCCCTACTCTAATAGTTTGGGGCCCCCCCGGGCCCAGCTGACATCGGCTGGGGGCCCCCCAGCCCAGCCGACAGCGGCTGGGGGGCCCCCATCCCAGCCCCCCCCAACCCAGCCGGCGCTCCCCCCCCCCCAGCTGACAGCGGCTGGGGAGCCCCCAGCCCAGCCGGCCCCCCGCAGCCCAGCCGGCGCTCCCCCCCCCCAGCTGACAGCGGCTGGGGGCTCCCCAGCCCAGCCGCCCCCCCCCCAGCTGACAGCAGCTGGGGGCTCCCCAGCGCAGCCGCCCCCCCTCCCCAGCCCAGCCGGCGCTCCCCCCACCAGGTGGCAGCAGCGAGACAGGAGAGCCGGGGAGCAGCGAGAGCCTCCCTAGCTGCTCCCTCCCTCCCTCCCCCGGACTGAGCCGCTGCTGCTGGCCTGGCTCTCTGCTCCGGCCGGGGACACGCGCGCTCGTCCGGGGGAGAGCCGCGCCGGATGACTACGGGTAGAGCTGTACCAGGGCCCCCCTAAAGTCGGGGGGCCCGGTACAGCTCTACCCGTAGTACCCCCCTGTCGCCGGCCCTGGCTGACTTAGCCCTCTGAAATATACTGTGTATACAGGAAAATAGGGCAACAGTTCTGTCACTTTAAGTACCCCAAGCCAACATATTTTTAGTAGAGTGGTGAAACCATTTCATTGCCTCGTTACCAGTATGTTATTTGATAAATAGACACAAAGGGCCACGTTTTCTAGTTACAGCTATGTTTGGGTGCCTCCGTTTCTGGGGTTTCAATCTCGGATACTTTAGGTACCCAGATTTGAAAATTCTGGTCTAATTTTAGGCACCCAAACCTGCACTTAATAATTTGCTGGGGGGGGGGGGCGTGTTTCTCTCAGAGAGGCTGAAGCACCTGAAAGTCCCTCTGAAGTCGCTGGGAGCTGGAAGGGCTCATCATTTCTGAAAATAAGGCCCCATCAGTCTAACTATGAGCATCCAGAAATGGAGATACCCATTGTAGCCTGGATCTTGGAGAAAAGCACAGGTTGAAGGAGGGGAAAATTTGGAGAAGGCACCAAGAACCCCATTTGTGTGCTCATGGTTAGAATGCTGGCTGCAGCACCTCTTAGGGTGACCAAATGTCCTGATTTTATAGAGACAGTCCCAATTTTGGGGTCTTTTTCTTATATAGGATCCTATTACCCCCCCACCCCCATCCTGATTTTTTCACCCTTGCTGTCTGGTCACCCTAGCACCTCTGCAAATAGTTCTCCTCCTATGTTGTTACCCAGAATGCAGTATATGAAACCATGGTGACAGCAGTCAATCTAGTGAGACCCATAGCAAGGAAGAGAGTATGATTAACAGGCAAACAAAGCAGCACCTAGAAATGAAGCAATCAGGTAGCATGGAGGGACAGGGAAAGCGGGATTTCCACACACGAATCTTTGCATAAGCAGAGAAGCAAGAATTAAGTCCTATACAGAGATGACCATGGAAGATAACTATGAGAAAAAGAAGATAAAGCTTTTTTTACTACCTCTTTTGGGCGGAGACCGAGTGAGACACTGGAACAGTTGATGAAAGTGTGTACTGTGGTCTCTAGCAGAATGAGACTGTAGAGTTAGGTGATCGATTTATTTTTTACCCCAAACCAAGAAGCCAAAAAGAGAATAGATGCTTACACTACAGAGCTGAGAGCTCTGGCATCCACATGTCACTCTGGAGCCATAATTTAGAGACAGAGTCATTTGCGAGACACCTGATTCCAGCTTACAGGAGAGATTGTGATGTGAAAACAGTCTAACCCTAGAGAAAGGCTTCCAAATAGCAAGAGCAGCTGAACTGTCCAGGGAAATGATCAAAACAGTGATAGCCATTAGTGCAGAACAAATACACCGATTCAGGAAGCAGGACAGAGATGGACGGATTGAGAATGTAGGCATCCTCCTCCAGCGTAGGTACTGCGCAAAGCAACACAACAAGGAAAAAAGTTGCCCAGCCAATTGGCGGTGTTGCAAGGAGTGCGGAGAAACAGAATCACTTTGTTCCAGAGCTGTGGCTACCCTGGGAAGAAAGAAGCAGCAGGACATGCAGTGATTTGTGGATGTAGAGGCTTCCAATGAAGAAAAATATGTCTGCAGTGTGACTCCAGTAAATCCAAAGCCTCTCTCTCTAGGGACACTGCCAAAGAAGGCTGTCAGCCATTCAGCTGCCGTATTGCAACTATGCTATTAGCTCAATGACCAATTTGATTCCAGCTGGATTATGGAGCCAGCAGCAATGTAATCCCAGCAACAGACACACAGCAATATTAGACGTGAGGAAGGTGGTTTCATTGTACATCACCAGGACTTGGCCATGCTGAGAACAGGAGGCTGTTCATAAGAAAACGTCTCTTGTTTCATGAGTACCACTTAGAGTCTATAGTAGTTGATGCACTGTAGCACCAATGGCTGCTAGGGAGTAGGGCAGTGTAAACCATGGATTGGATTGTAGTACAACGCTAGAATATCCTCCATGGGAAAGAGAAGGGAGAACATGCAATAGGGGCCCTGTCCAGCATTTTAACCAAAGACAAGGCCATATTTGAAGATGGGCACCTAAAGGGCAAGCTGAAGTTAGGCAGCATGTGGGGATGGCTTTCTGTGAGAGCTCTTAAACAGAGTTTGAGCCCTGATGGATCCACTGACAGAGCTGCTGGCAAGTCTGAAAAGAAGCAAGACTGCGCAGAGGCATCCTCACACCAGTTGAAACTAGCACAAAGTGGATCGGCAGCCTAGTCGGGGTGAGAGAAGCTTCAGGTAAGCGGAGGATTTGCCGCGATGCAGAACCACTTAACAGAGCAGTGAAAAGAAGTCATTATCCAGCTGGGGGCCTGCTGCATGACTTATCCATGGCAAACATCTTTACAGGTTGTGTTGTTTAGAATGGGTTCTGGCACATTGAGCTAGATGAGCCTCCTGACAGTGCTGGCATGAAGCTACGATCTGACTGATTCTGTACTGTGGTGCCACATATATATTTATTTAATCCCTATTCTTCACTCTAAAACAAGGAAAACCAGAAATAAGAAACTCTCAGTTTCCTGAAACATTTCAGTCTCTGAAAGTGAAAACTTTCAATAAATTTCTTCTTGGGGGAAAAAAAAATGTCAAACCCAGAAATTGTTCTGTTTCCAAAACCAGCAGAACTGATTTTTTTTCCTCAAAAACATTTATCATTTTTCAAACAGCCGATAAGATTAAAAAAAATTAAATTCAAAATGAAAAGTTTCAAAACAAAAAAATCTAAACATTTTTATTCCAAAAATTGTCAAAACATGCCATTTTGACCGAACCCTTTTTCTATTTTTTTTTCTTCTGAAATTTAAATTCTGGCAAAAGGTATCTGATTTTGCGAAGTGTTTTTTCCTTTTTGACAGAATACGGTTCCATCAAAGTTTCTCTGACCAACTCTGGTCAGCAGCAGTGAAGTGCTACCCCTCTGAGTACTGGTAGCATTGTGAGTTGGAGAGGGGACTCTAAGCCATAGCGCCCTTCACGGCTGCATCTGGGGTGGAGCACCTTACACTTAACCCCCTTCAAAGGGCTGTTCCTAAAGTCACAATCCATTTAGCATGTTTCATCTGACAGAATTCCAAAGCAATTTACAATGTAGACACAGGAATCCCTTTCCTCAGCACTGCAATGCAGCTGCCTCGGGAATGCAGCAGTTTAGCAGCCCGGGACAATACCATGCAACATTTAAAAACAGGAAGTGAAGAAGAATACTGTGTCGGATGAAAGCTGCACTGGGATTTTAGTTAGGCACTAAAAAGTAATTATCCAGATTGGTCTTTCCCCAGGACATGGGGGCTTAGCCCCCCCCCCTTCTTGCAAAAAGTGCCGTTGGACCTGGATGACACCAAGTGGTCGCCTTGCTGTGCACCCCAAAAGAGTGCTATCTCCAGTTGTGGAGTGCTCCCCAATAGCATACTGCTGAGGAATATTGATCCCAAAGCGTTCGTGCATCCTACTGAGTCACCAATACTGCAGCAGTTCTTGAGACTTCCTTGGAAACCTCTCCCATTCGTAAGAAGGACAAATCAGAAACAGATAGCAAGAACGAAACTGAATGTGCTGAGCGCAGAGAGCGGGGAGGGGGGAAGAGGAGCCTTAATTCTGAGTAGCGCACACATCTATCTACCTGTCTGATGACTGTTTGTGAAGGATGTTTGAGAAGACACAGAGTCCGATGGCCTCGGAGAGCTGCTTGCTACTGAAGCTGATGTAGTCTGAGGGTTTGGCCCGCCAGATGGGGAAAATGGCAGAGCAGTGGATTGAACAGTTTCACCTGGGTTTGTTCCTGTTATGGGGAATTTGGTGGTTCCGGATTCTGAAGGCCCCACTGGATGCATGCTGGATACTGTGCTGGTAGAAGACTTTGTGGTAGCAGGCTTCGTTGTGGTTACAAGAGGAGGGATAAGTGAGCCTGAGGGAGTACCTGTCACAGGCTTTCCGGTGGGCCCAGATGTTCCAGCATTGTTGGTTGTCATGTTCACTGAGGAAGTGGATTTTGTGGGTCCAGAATTGGCTGTAGAGGCCGTGTTAGTTACTCCAGGTGGGGAAGCTGATGATGAACCAGAAGGTTTTGGAGTGGTGGTTCCTGTCCCAGCAGCAGTGGAGATGGTGGTGGTAGGGGTAGGAAGAGTAGTTGTGCCTGGAGACCCAACAGGTACCCGAGGTGGTGTTGGTTAACTTTTAGCTACAATTTCATGTTACCTTTATTTTTGACAATGGCAAAACATTTTATTCATCTGAACAGAGCATATGTAAAACAGGTGACGATTGATACAACAAGCCATACGGTTTCAATGTAAATAACAGAGAAAGGTGTATGTTCTACTGCCTGGGAGGAGAAGGAGCTAAAATTTCTCCCTCCTTGCAACTCTTTAAAAGTGGAATTACATTAATGGGCAGGCAGAATTTTAAATACTCAAGTCCAGGACTGGCATGAATCTTAAGAATCAGCAGAAGACTCGTGGAGCCATATTTTAAAAGGGCCTCTCATGGGATATCAATGGGCTTTGAATTGGGACCATAGTCTCTAAAGTGTGATCTGTGTTCTCTAGATTGCCTTGGGCAATGTAAAATAACTCTTTGAGAACTATAAAACAATGGGCTGCCCAACCTACCCGTGGAAGGTGTGACCTCCACCATGATCACGGTGTTTGCCTCCTGCAGACTCTCCTCATCTGTAGCAGTCACCTATGCAGACATGAGAAGGAGATGATATTGGCAGCTTGCGACATTCATTCATTCATTCTCTGAACATCCCCTGAAGTACAAATACTCTGTACGTTCCCACAGCGCTCTCCTACAGCACTCAGAGCTTTATACATGTTCTGGAACAATCCTTGCAGCATCCTTTGCCATTGTGAAGTGGGGAAGCATTTTCTTTACAGATGGGGACTCTGAACCATGAAGGGGTAAAGTAACTTGCCCAAATTCACGCAGGAAGGCTGGCAAATCTGGAATCAGAACTCAGATCTCCTGAGTTCCAGTCTTGTGCTTTAAACACTAGACCATATTTCCTCTACAGCTGCAGCAGTGAACAATCTGGCACTGGCAGAAGGATGTACAAAAAAGGCATATTCTCTAAGAAAACCCAAAAGCATAAGTCATCTTTCTTGCTCAGAGAGGGAAAAACCAAAAGGCTTTGGATTTCAGAGTCCAAAGGCCGAATTCCCAACAGCTGGTGCATATACCAAATCACCAGACGTTTTTATCTCTCATCAGTCCATTTGGACATAGCTCCCAGTTAAGTCATTGGTGACTTTGTGTGTCTATGGAAGGAAGATTCTTAATTTTAAGAAACATTGCCCTTCTTTGTGTAAACTGTTCTGTGTGCACGATCGTTCAGAAAAAGCCATCTCAGAGGAAAAATGCTACACAAAAGAGAGCTCTTAACATTGTTATGACGATCGCAAATAACTTAAAATATTAAGTGCCAGATCCTCAGCTGATGGAACATGGCACAGTTCCACTGATGCTGATTTACACCCGCCAAGGATGAGTCCCCTAGGGTTTCATCTTCCCTACAAGAGCTGGTCCATATCCTAAATGGGAACCTGGTAGATATGAATTAATGTGTTAATTCCACAGTCCACCTTTTAGATGGGTCCTAAAGTCCTCCAAGAAGGCACAATTTTGTTTTCTTTTCATTAAATTCTGTGCATATGTAACATCAGGTTTGCAATGATTAGTAGACAGCAGAATTCACTGAAATTTTTCTGTCAATTTTTTTCCTGTAGAAAACTAGATTTTTTGACTAAACAACAATTTTTGTGAAAAATGTCTAATTTCTTTGAAACATTAACTTTTCATTGGAAAACTGAAAATTTTCTGGGTTTTGTTTTGTTTTAAATGAAAAGCTGAAATTTTCTACTTGAAAACTTGTGTGCGTGTATTCACTGAAATTTTCCATGGGTGAGAGGGAAAACTCATTTCTCGACTGGCTCTAGAAGATAGTCCTGTATTTTGCAAGCTTCTCAGGCATGTTAGTTCTATGATCACTGTTACCTTGACCTCCCTATCACCCCAGCTGTTGTCTCATATGTTTCTATTGAAAGGTCTCTGGGGCAGAGGCTGCCATTTTTATGATGTCTAGTTCTGATCTGGAACCTCAGATACTCTGGGAGCTACTGTAATACAAATAACTATCCTCTGCCTATCAGGAAAGCTGACTTACCAATACTGTTATAGTTGCGGCTGACTGCAGCACTGTGTTTGTCAGGACAAGTCCATCTCTGGTTACGGTGAAGTCACTGCTGTTTTGAATGTTGTACGTGATTTGAGGGTTAAGTTTCTGAAAAATTAGATAAGAAAGTGAGTTAAGCGTCTGAACTGGCTGTCTGGGTTTTCCAGAAATTGCTGCCCATAACCATGAGGGAAATCCTTATTCATATAAAAATGGTTCCCTCAGGGTGAAATTTGCTCCCATGCAAAGAACCAGCACAACTGAATCCTGTTGGGAAGGTTTAAATGCGACAAACATTGCATAAGCCTCATGCTGGGCTTTTGGATCAGGGTGATTGTTGCTGTTTCTATAAAATGTTGTTCCACCGTTAGGCCCTGTTCCTCTCACAGGATGGCTGGCCCTTTAAAGCCAGGTAGGGCTAGCAGCTGAGCTACCCCTCAGTTCAGTTGGCCCGGGGTCCAGTGTCCCTCTCGCAAGGCTGGGGGAGGGATTTAGCCCGCCCACCTCCTGGGACACCAAATAGGAGCTACCCCTCAGCCTCACTGGTGATGCAGTGAATCAGTGATCCCAGCGGGGTGTGATGGAGCCTAATTACAGTGACTGACCTCAGTTGCTGTGAACTCAGCCCTGAGTGGAGACTGGAACAAAGGGAGTTGCCTCTCTGGGAAGGGCCTGGGGGAGTCATGCTAGAAGGCCTGCAGGGAGTAGGGTAGGTTCCTGTGGGGAAGCCTAAGATAGGGCCTGCAAAGAGCAGGGAGATTCTGAGGGGAGGCAGTGAGGGAGAGGGGGACCTGCTGGAAGGAAGCAGCACAGAAGAAACTCTATGGAGGGGCTGAGGGAAGGGGCCAAGAAGCAGTAAAGGTCAGTGGAGTCTGAGTGGGTATTTATTTGGACTTGCAGAGGAAGGGAGCTGAACTTAAGAGGAGACCTGGTTGGAGGGCCGGGCCATGGAAGATTTGGAGAGAGACAGGTCATCGCAGGCCTGAAAAAATGGTCAACAAAGGGTTCACGAGAGGCAAAACCCACCCTGTGCAAGGCTGCATCCTGGCCTCAGGGAGTGCCCCTGAGGTGAGTGTTCCTGGCTGCCCTTACGCCAATTAAAACTGTCAATCTCCTCTCTTTACCAAGTATCAATCATGCCGTTGCAGACACACCTATCCTCTCTTGCTCCTATCAGTAATGTCCCCCTCAAGCTGAGCCCTCCTTCAATATCTGAGCAAATGATGGGCCTTGTAGTGCGACTACCAGGCTGTCCGATCCAGACTCAGTTTTCCTGGGCTTCCCTGTCACAGTGGATGCTATCAGCAGCTTTCAATAGGCTTGATCTGGTTGCCACTCAAGTCAGTGGCAAACTCTTCCCTCTCATTCCCCACCCCCAATCCAGATCCACTCATGAAGTATGTAGAGCAACAGACCAGATCCGTCGAGTTCCTTACATTAGGGAAGTCGTCGTCAGCTGCAAAGATCCTCAGGGGTATTGAAGGTGCTTTAGAGTCCATGACCAGACTGAGAGTGGCCAGCCCGGCAGACACCGTCCCCGTGTACCTGGAGTTTTCAAAGTACGGCGCAAAGATGCTTTTAGCGATGACCTTGATCTCTACTGTGGTGAAGGAGTATCTCAGTGCGTTGTCGGCCTGGATGGCCTATAGAGAAAAGAGACAATAGAGACACACAACTATTCCTGTTGTTGGTGAGACACAAGAGGATATGCAGCCAGCGCCAAAGCCCATTGAAGTCAAAGGGATTCTTTCTATTGATCAAATGGGCTTTGGATCAGGCCCATGATGGGAGGCTGGGATAGGACTAAGTTAATGTTTAGAGCAGGAGACTGATGGTTAGACTGTTGTGTTCTAGTCCAGTCTGCCACTGGCTTTCTCTGTGACCTTGAACAAGTCTCTTAACCTTCCTGTGCCTAAAATTTTCCCACCTATCACATCGGAGGTGCTTGAGGCTTCATGTATATATGTAAAGTGCCTTCAATTCTTCAATGCCAAGGGCTATAGAAGTACAAAATATTACTAGGGTAGGATGATCCGAACCAGGAGACACTGCTTTGCTGCATCACATCAAGAGGTTCCACCAGCAGCTGTGTTTACAGCCTGACAATCTAGAGCTTGGCACATATTTTCTCCCCAAAATGGTGTAAAACTCTTAACTTTCCTTCGATTATATTCTAGTTGGAAAAGGAGCTTATTCAAATGGGCTGATTAAATAATTGCTTTTGTGTGCACACACATCATGCCCAAGTCCCCCAGCACCAGTCCTTTCTGTTAAGTTTGATCATTTTAACCCAAATGGATGGCTCTTCAGTTAGGGTTGCTTCCTTCATCCTGATTTGAGGACACAATCCAGTCATCCTTACATGGGTCAAAATTCCCACTGAAAATCCCAGCAGGAATTTTGCTTATAGGAACGAGGCAGGATAACACCCGTTTCCAGACACCTGTCACCCACTGGATGCTTCAAGAAGAAAGCATGTGTTTAGTTACTCTTCATCACAAGCTGAAGTACTGTGGTTTCCTTGACTCCTAGCACATTTAAAGTCACTGTCCTCCTGGCCAGAAGCTCTGGAGCTGAGACCTGGGGTTCTGGAATGTCCACAGACTTACCATGACCTGCAAAATGAACGTGTCTGTTGTATTAGCTGCTCTGTTCATCGTTATATTCCCTGTATCGCTGTTCAATAAGAATACATCGTCCTTGTTTCCTAAAGACAATGGGAAGGTTAATTAGGACTAGTGTTGACCAGAAGAGATACTTTTAAACATAGCTAGAGCTTTAAGAGATTTTGCTGTGGCTCTTGTGTTTTGCACCCCAGATATTGCAACCCATGATATTGCAATGCATCTCCTCCTTATCACCCTTGCCAGGCTTTAGGACTGGACACACACAACACGGACACAGTGGTACCTCAAAGTGTGCATGAGAACAACAGGAAGACACGTGCAGTCCTGCTGGAAGGAGGTAGGAGAGCAACGCTTCTTATTCATTTCTATTGCAGTAGCACTTAGTGGTCCCAACTGATCTATGAGCCCCTCTGTGCTAGTACATACATAGTAAGAGCCAGTCCCTACCTCGGAGAGCTCACAATGTAAAAGGACAAAGGAGATGAAGCACAGAGAGACTAAGTGACATGGCTAAGGTCACCCAGGAAGTTTGTGGGGCTGATACAGGAGTTGAATCTAGATCTCCTGGGTCCCAGTCTGATACCTTCATGACAATACAAGCCTTGGGGAGGAATGAAAAGATTTTTATTTTTTTTACAACATAGTTAGACACGTTTCTCACTGTCAGCATCACGTTCCGTACTCCGTTCTGTATTGCCATATGGGTATGCAGATAGGCCACGCCTTACAGAGCAAATAAAGAAGATCAGAGAACTAACAATCTGTCTGATATGGGTGAATTGTATTTGTCAATCAACTGACCTCTTTTTTTTAAAACAAGAAAAGAAACAGACGTTGACTGAAATAATGTTCTATTGGATCATTGAGAAATCAGCTGATTATAGTCAAGCTTTATTGTTTGAAATCAAGACTAACGTGTAGAATCTCAGGCAGAACTTTTTGCAACATACACTGGTGCGAATACAAAATTCTCGACTAACAATGAAAACACAGAAGGTTTCAGGAATTTTTGTTTCAGGCTGAAAACGCGCTGGAATCAGTGTGACTGCAATGGAAACAGTCAGCCCCAGCCATTAGGGTAAAGATCCATTTCAGCTGAGAGAAACAAATAGTCTGCACTGAGCTCTGGTTGTAATGATGTGCTGCTGCTTTTCTCCCTGTCTCTAAAGCCTAAAGAGACAAGAAACCTATGAGGTCCCCACTGTGTCTGTACAGCACCTAGCATAATGGAGGCCCTGATTCTGTCCTGTTGGGGCCTCTAGCCACCATGGGAACACAGACAATTAATTGTAATAATTATTTTGCTGCTATAGGGCTATATTGCTGTGACTATATATTAATCCTGAGGTTTCTCCCCGCTGGTACGGGAAACTTGAGAATGTTACCAGTGGAAATGAATGTTTGGGAAGATAAGAACTTTACTCACCGCTAACAATGCTATACACTATTTTTTCATTCAACGTGTAGTCCGGGTCGATGGCGTAGAGGGGCCCAGGTTTTAGGACCAGTGATTCAGTCTGCAACAACAAGGCAAGATTTTTAAAAACAAAACACTAGATGCCTGCAGAACTTTCCAATCCAAGTGATACTTAGCTCCCGTGCACTCTGTTCCTGGAAAACACAATGTATATTGCCAGGGGTTGACTGTTGCAGATAATAAAGAATAGGAGTTGGGGTTGTGTAGCTCCTTCCTTGCTCTAGGTATGCAACAAAAGCAATGAACTCTCTGAGGTTGGGAATTTTCAGTCTCAGTGGTTGACTCAGTCTTGCCACTACAGTGACTTGTCCTCATTTCAACCTGTGGAACTCCTTACCTGAGGAGGCTGTGAAGGCTAGGACTATAACAGGGTTTAAAAGAGAGCTGGATAAATTCATGGAGGCTAAGTCCATAAATGGCTATTAGCCGGGATGGGTAATGAATGGTGTCCCTAGCCTCTGTCTGTCAGAGGGGGGTGATGGATGGCAGGAGAGAGATCGCTCGATCATACCTGTTAGGTTCACTCACTCCGGGGCACCTGGCATTGGCCACTGTCGGTAGACAGGATGCTGGGCTAGATGGACCTTTGGTCTGACCCAGTATGGCCGTTCTTATGTTCTTATGTTCTTATTTATGACTGGAGTCTCAAGTCTGCTCATGACTAAGTGATACAGTTGGTACTTGGCATGGCCCTTAGGGGAGAAGGTGACCAGTGTAACCAGTCTTGTCCCAGCCTCCCCAACATGCATTATTCTGCTGAAGATAGTCTTAAATGGTCGCTGAGGAAAACAAACCATGTTTGACTATAACTGTCTTCCATGTGGGCGTGAGGAAACGGAACGAGCTGTCTCAGGGAACAGAGCTGAGCAAACCCCACACAGGGTCCAGTCCTCCGGCAAGAGAGAGACCAGTGTGTACAAGTGTCTGATTCAGAACAGATTTTCCAAACAGCTCATGAACTGAGCTGGTCAATGCTAGACGCGGGTTCGGCATTGATGTTCCAGCATAGTTGTTGTTGTCCCCCGCTATTGAGAGGGCGCTGTTAGAGCTTGCATCACAAAGCCTTCATTTCCCAAAGGGCTTTTTGAGCAACTGTTTAGCTAGGCACATCCATGCTGACTCTATGCCAATGCTCTCCCCTCTCTTAGGATGGTAATACCAAGCTGTAAACTCAAGCACCTAGCAAGTCTGGTGGAGTATGGTGATGGTGTAGATATGGGTGCAGCAGGAGGCATCTCTCCTAAGCAGACAAACCACTTTTTCAGAGAAAGGGCACTGTATCGAGGGCTGGATAGCAGCCCTAGCACACCCCAACATTAGGGCTGTTCCCAAGGCCTACACCCCAGTAGGGGGTGAACTAGAGGGGTGAACAATGAAAGGTTTGGTGGCAGGATTCCTGCCAAATATGGCAAGTCCCTTCCCCAAGGAGTGGGCCTGGTCTGCTCCCTGATGGTGGCTGCAGGGCCAGTTGGCTTCCTCCCCAACGACTGTGCTGCAGACTCAGGAAGAAGTCACTGCCTTGACATAAGCCTGGCTCATGTTTTCAAGCTTTTCTGCCCCCACATGGGAGCTCAGAACATAATAACATAAAGCTGAGGTTCCAACATGGCATGAATCCGGGAGCCAGGGTCTTGGGCCTCTGCTCTGATCGGGCATGGGCCAGATCTGTGGTGCTGAAGACCTGTCCTGGGATACAGACTGAAAGCATAAGCTCCTGTGTTCACTGCCTACCGTTTTCTCCGAGATGTTGACCCTTCCAGCGTAGCCACTGCTGATGCAAACTTTCTGGTCCGCGTTAATGAAAGTACAGGGTTGGAACCAGGGCGGTTTGGTGTCGGTTTGTTGGATGTCTATGTTTATTGTTGCAGTGGCTGTATTACCATCTAGGTCGCCAGGTGCCCTGTCCTATGCAGAAAATCAGAACATTCCTGTTAGATACAAGGCATATTTCCAACCTTAGAATCCCCCTCCCTGGAGCCCCTGCAATATCTAATGGGCCAGACCCTTAACTGATGTAAATCAGTGTATCTTCATCAATTTTTCAATGGAGCTATGCCAGCTTATACTAGCTGAGAATGTAGCCCTGCAACTATTGTTAGTATGATAATTACAGCTATATTGGTGGATAGAATACACACAAGTCATAGCAGCTGTGAATAATGAGATGTTTTGCTCACTTATAAAACTCACCCTTGCATACAAGATTAACTGCATAAACTTATATTTATCATAGTCCAGGCTTTTGTTCAAGTAAATGTTTGGGGTATTGATTCCTTGTATGTTAAAGTAGTCAGTTGCTTCCTGAAAAACAAGAGGGTGAGGGTGAGGGTGGGGGTGGGGGTGGGGGTGGGGGGAGGATGATAGCTGTTTCAGTCACAGACACATACTCTGAAATACTGCTAGCTGCTTAACATATAGAACATCCAAGGCTGGGTTTTTATAGGAGAGATACATGCATAGTTCAGCTGTTGATGCTTTGAACTCTTTGGTCACTTGCTAGTAAAATGGCATCGTCTCTGGCCTCTCACTATGGATCATTAGTGGAATTTTGAACATTCGTCTCTCAAAATGATCATAGGGCTGAATTCAGATTTAAATCAGTGCAACATTGTCTTCTACTGTAGTCGGAAATAAAGGGTTTGGCTTTGCTCTCACTCACACCAGCGTCTTACGTAGTGTTCTTCCTGATTTACACCATTCTGAGGCCAGAATCTGGCCTGACAGATACAATTCTGCACTCATGTACACCTGTGAGGTTGCACAAGTGTAACTGGTGCAGAATTTTGACCCCCCATCTGCCCTTGACATGATTCTCTTATTTTTTGTTTGGAAAAAAAGTTTTTATCAATTCCTTCGTTAATTAAACTTAAAACAAATCAAACACAATGACAGAACACCGACCTTTATACTCCAGTTTGACATCAGTTTAACTGAATATAAATTATCCATTGGTCTTTCAACAAATCTGGATTAGGGCTCAGGGGATCTGGAGTCAGTTTCTGGCTTTGCCCCAGACTTCCTGTGTGATCTTGGGCAAATCCCTTAATCTCTCTGTGGCTCAGCTTCCCCATCTGTAAAACTGGGATAATCGTAGTCCCATTCCCACTCTGTCTACCGACCTATTGAGATTCTAAGCTCTTCAGGGCAGGGTCTCTCTCTTACTGTGTTTGTAGTACAGCCTAGTACAATTATTTCACAACCTGGTGTAGGTTTCTAGGTGCTACTGTAATGTTAATGTTGAATAGGTGCTCTGGTAATATATTTTTTGAAGTGTGAAGTTTTGAAGAATTCCGCATCTAAAACAGAGGTGGGCAAACCATGGCCCGTGGGCCACATCCGGCCCGTGGGACCATCCTGCCCTGCCCTTGAGCTCCTGGCCAGGGAGGCTAGCCCCCAGCCCCTCCCCCCGTCCTCCCTCCCCCGCAGCCTCAGCTCACTGTGTCGCCAGTGCTCTGACCCCTAAGCTCCTGCTGCTCTGAGCAGCATGGTAAGGGGGTTGGAAGCTGGGGGGGTTTGTATAAGGGGCAGAGGGTCCCGGGGGCAGTCAGAGGACAGGGAGCAGGGGGCTATTAGATGGGGTGGGGTTTCTGGGGGGACAGTCGGGAAAGGGAGCAGAGGGGGTTGGATAGGGAGTGGGGTTCCGGGGCATGGGCTGTCAGGGTGTGGGGCTGTGGATAGGGGTTGGGGAGGTCAGGGGACAGGGAGCAGGGGGTTGGATAGGGGGTGGGATCCTGGGGGCGGTTAGGGGCATGGGGTCTGAGAGAGGGTGGTCAGGGGACAAGGAGCAGGGGAAGTTGGATGGGTCGGAGGTTCTGAGGGGGTCAGTCGGGGGTGGGAAGTGAGAGGGGGGCAGATAGGCTGTCTGGGGAGGCACAGCCTTCCTTACCCAGCCCTCCATACAGTTTCGCAACTCCGATGTTGCCCTCTGGCCAAAACGTTTGCCCACCCCGATCTAAAAACATCGGTTTTTCTGTTCCACTGTCATCCTCCTTTATCTTTCTGTAAATCTCACCTGTACTCCAGCTGCTGAAATAACCAACTCTTGTTGAATGTCTCACTTGCCTCCTGTCTCAAAGTTTGTGCCAGTGTAAATCACTAACAAAGAGTTCTATGTTTTTGCAATGAACATACTCACTGGGGTGTTCGCTGCAAGTTCATATTGTATGTTGTCCAGGTCAGCATCCTTAGCAGTTATGCGCTCCATGGGTATAACGATCGTATTCACTTTTGTATCCTGAAAACAAATATGCATGATTATTATTTCCATTTTGGCAAAGGGTCATGTGCTGGATATAGCGTCTTCACTGGTAAATCCTTCCTTGTCCCCTTGGGCTGTATGGGTCAGTCCTCTGGAATTAGAGAGAATCCTCCCACTGCCACCTCTGACCAAGTTTAATTGACATGGTGGTACAAATGCTGGATGCCCCCAGAGCATTGTCTACACTAGGGCCCTCATTGATGCTGGCGTTGCTGAACTGAGATTGTGCCAGCAGAAATGTATATTCTAAAATTCCCTGGTGTAGATGTGACAGCTGCCATCTTGGCTGATACACCAGGGACTTAACCAGAGCGAGAAGCAGGAGCTTCTATAGCTTGAGCTAAAAAGCCAGGATTCCCAAGCTGTGGCTGCAACTATCCTCCGATCGGTGTGACCAAGAGGGGCAGGCCTCGCAAGAGGACCTGTAGCGTTTTGAAACCTGCCAGGGTCTGTACATGGAAGCTGGGTGACATTTTGGTGAGCTAAGCCTGCAGATAAACTACCTGGTTTTTTTAGGATATGTTTTCTCTGTGCAGTGCTTCTGTTCTGACTAAAAGGTACTTTGCTTTATGAAGGCTGCCTGGTCGCTGGTGAACCTTGTCCTTGCCCCTGAGAGAGCAGGACTTCAGGTGCTGAATTAAAGTCCGTTCTGCTGAGGCAATCAGAGCGAATTGCAGAAATCTGCAGCCTAAGTCTGAAGGGAGAGGACAGTGAGATCCTGCCCCAAGAAAGTCGACCACTAGAGGCCTGAAACTTGGGTGAGATCCCTCAAGGCAGCCCAGAAGAGGTCAGAGGTGCAATTACCTTAGGAAATGTGACAGTCAGCACAGAGGGGGACCTGTAACATGTGCTGAGAAGTGGGTTTCATAGACAAAGCCCCAGAAGAGCTACACATGTAAGGGGATGCCACTCTTGGCTTCAGTTTGTTTTCTCCTGTGTGCTTTGATTTTAGCTAAATAGGTTAAGGACTGATTTCAAAAGTACTGAGCACCTACAACAAAGCAGCTGAAGTCAACAGAAGCAGCAATGATTCAGCACTTCTGACAGTCAGGTTATAAATGACTTTGACTACATGGGCAGTAATTCTAACCTGAACTGTCAAGAAAGTTTTGTCTTCACCTCATGCACGTCCTCTCATTTTTGTGGACGAGAAGAGGTTGCATACATGCTTATAAATCACTTCCCTCTTCCCAAGATTATAGTCCCACATGAATTGGAAGGATCTGATCTATAATCTTCCCTTTATTATGCCAACACTTTACTAAAACCCTTACCTCAGGAACATTTACAGTGATATTTGTTTCCGGAAATTCCGGGCTGTTATCATTCAAATTGCCAACTTGTACTACAACATTCACAGAATTGACCTGGTAGGAAGAGGGGAGAAAAGTCACAAATAAAGTAAGACCACTAGGAACGGCACTGATTGGTAGGCATGAGCTGAGAAGATAGTGAGAGACTCAGAATTGGATCTAGACTACATATGCACGTGGGCTGTAGGCTGAATAAAGGCTTGGGTTTGAATTTGGATATGATGGCACTGAAATTTCATGGGCAGTGGGTTTTTTTTTCTCTTTCCAGGAGAAAAGACAACATTTTAATCCTCAGAATGAGCGGTTCCTCACAGTGGGTATGTGCTGGGAATAGTTAACATCCGAGTCAAGTGTGGTTTCTAGTTTCTACCTAGCAATATGGCAGCATATTAGAAATTATACTCACCTCGACACCCGATTGCCAGCAAAGCAGGGTTACTAGTAATGCGTCATTTGTCTGTGTGTTAAAAACAAAAACAAAAAGTTGGTCATTTTAAAAAACATCATTTGTGGCACCAACATTCTTCTCAGGTGTGACTCACTTCGGTCCTGATGCAACAAAGTAATTGAGCACATGCTTTCGTGCAGTTTAAGCATGAGCTTAAATCCCGTTGACTTCACTTGGGATTTAGGGACAAGTCTCATTTGAAATCGATGGAATTTAAGTATATGCTTAAAATGAAGCTAGTGAAGAAGCGCTTTGCTTCAGCTGTTTATGCTTTATTTTGAAAGATATTTTTCTTTCTTCCTTTTACAGGCTTTCAATTAGCTTGTGATCTCCGTTACACTGGTGTCAATGGGAAATCATCATACCATTGACATTAGAGGAGTTACTCCAGGTTTACACAGATGCAGATAGGATTGGAGACTCCCCCCATGCATGACATTAAAATGAAGCTCTTTCCCTATCTTCTATGAGAGAGAGAGCGAGAGAGCGAGAGCGCTTCTATAGGGGCAGTAAGAGAGCGTTCTTTGAGGCTGATGCTTAACTAGGGTGACCAGATGACCCAATTTTATAGGGACTGTCATGATTTTTGGGTCTTTTTCTTACATAGGCTCCTATTACTCCCCACCCCCATCCCGATTTTTCACACTTGCTGTCTGGTCACCCTATGCTTAATGAGGTTTTTGTTTATACAGATACAGTTAGCCCAGCTCCTTTCTTCGTGGTTACATCTGTTCCCATAGCCAACACCCTGTGTACCTGACTGCATAATTAACATCCATTCTGCTGTAGTGCCCCTTCGTTGCTCCCACATTACAGTGAGTCTAGCTGGAAATGCTGCAGCAGATCCAGGTAAATTAAACAGAGATTACAAACAGAGAATACAATGTCCCCCACATGTTCTATTTTTACAGGAAATCTTTCCTTGTTCGATATGCTGCAGATTTGCACATTGGGAAAAGCAGGCATGCATTGTAGAAACTATTGAAAGGGTGGGAAGGAGCTGAAGGTTGTTGTTGCTGGAGCCAGTTTTAAGATTGGCACATTTGCTGGCTCTTAAAATAATTGGCAGTGAGAGAGTTAACAACGCTGCCATTTAAATTGCCTTCAATTTCCAAATTAGAACTCCGCTAAGATGAACAGAATCATCTCGCAGATCTAGACTGTTGTCATTTTGTGTATGTACGTGTATGATATTAAACCAGCCGTGGGGAGTATCAGAAAAGATTGAATTTACACATACAAGTTCCTTGTTCAGGATACCGAACGTTAGTAAAACAGAAAAGGTGACGCCATTTTGAAAGCCAGCTGTGCTGTGACCGTCGGAGGTATTAGATCGTGTCTCTGTCAGGTGACCTGTGCTCTGAGGTGTTTTACAATATTAACTCATCTGCTAACTGTCTCTTTTTCCAAATAATTTACCTCATAATCCAAGGAACCGGTTAGAATCAATTCTCTGCCATTGATGGCAAACCATCTGAAGTCGGATGAGTTCTCAATTGTTACTGTGATATCAGGCTCCATTGTAATGGTGGTAACAACAGCCCCCGTCGGATTATTCTCATTGATTGTTGGGCTCACATTTCCTACAGAACATTCTGGAAAAAGCACAGCATCATTTGTTTCAGTGTTGGCACAAAATTGTCAGCCAGTTCTCTTTGGATGTTGGAACCAAGAGTCAGACCGGATCAGATTAGTAGTCCAGCTAGGTCAGTATCCTGTCGCTGGCAGTGACTAGCACCAACTGCTTCAGAGGAAGGTGCACGACATGCTGCAATAGACTGTTATGGAATAACCTGCTCTTAGGGGAAAATGTCCTCTGTGCTCATAGGACTCAATAGATGTGGACTTACCTTTGGCGCTCTGTGCGAAAACTTGTGTTAAGGGGAGCAGCAGAAGGAGCGCAGCAGCAGGCAGCTGATTAGAAACCGCCATGAGAGAAGCAGAAGGAAGCCCACGTCTTTGGGCAAATCTAATCCACCACTTTTTTTTCTCCGTATTGTCACTGAAGCGTGCTCACCCGTTCACTGCCCCAGGAAGAAAAGAACACGGCCTGCTGGCACAGACTCCCCCGCCGCACTTCAACCTTTGCCTCCCTGTTTTATTGTTTAACTTATTTATGACTTATTTACTGGTTCCTCTTTTCAGAATGCAATAAGCGGTGAATTCTGTGTTGTTCTTGGCTCTGCATCTCTGGCTATTTAACGGCATTAGGATTTGGTGTTGAATACCCCCCCCCAAATAAACATAGTGTGTGTGTGGGGGGGGGGGTGAGTGGGTGTTGGCACCTGTTAAGTTGTCTGTCTCTTCCAGTGCTCCTCAGTGGCAGGTGCAATTGTAATCACCAGAGCGCATGCTGGAGTGTCGTACTGAGCCATTGATTTGGAGGAGGGCTGCACTTCAGATGTACCATAGAGACTCTCTTCTTCATGGGGACACTTCATGGTAGGAATAATACGGGCTTAAGCAAATCTTCCATGTCAGATCTCAACTCACTACTGGTCAGCACTGTTCTATGCAGCTCACGTCAGGTCTATGCTCAGCTCCATAGCAAGCTGTGTTCTCCAGCTGGGCTGTTTAACTACAGTGAAAGACCTTGGGAGTGCAATGGACTGGGAGCCAGAACTCCTGCTTTGTTTTGGACGCCTCTGTTCTCCTACTAGCTGTACCGCTTCTTTCTTTGGTGGCTGGGAACAAATCAGCTCCTCTGTCCCTCCCCCACATTTGTAAAGTGTTGATAAAACGTATCTACCTCCGAGGCATGTGAGAAGGCCGAAATTTTCACAAGTGACAAGTATTTTTGGCTGCCCGACCTGAGACGCCTTTGAGAGAGGCTGATTTTCAGAGAGGTGGGGTCAGGCCCTTTATGAAAAGCAGCAGTCTTATAACTGTTTCAAGCTGGGCGCCCAGAATTGCTGATCACTATTGCAAATGCTGCAGGCTGCCGGATCTGCAAAGGCACTGGAGAATTCAGGGTATTCGACTTCTATCATAGGATGTTTCCCTTTGTCTCTCTTTAAACCTACCGGAGCGTGACTAGGTCAGTAACTGCTGTCGATTCCCATACGATCATGCACCATGTCCGAGCCTAACGAGTGATGGAGTTACTAACAAAGATGCTGTTTAGTGAGAAGATTGCACGAGAGAGGGATATGTGCTTTAAAATCTCATTTGTATAAAGAGCAGGGGTGAAAGTAAGGTGGTACAGGCTGGTTAAAGTGGCAGCGCTTTAACGTCCCTGCCCCTTTTGTGACCTCCCCCCAGCCACCAATTGGGGAGGGGGGGTGGAAAGTAGCAGATACCCGGAACCAGGGGTAGGGTTGGCAGAGAGATGGTGATCCCCCAGACCCACTCATTCCGGGGTGTGGGGAAGCTGTCGTCTCCATTCTGGTAAGAGACACAGTTTACTTTCACCCCTGGTAAAGAGGCTTGCTCTGTATTAGGGTAACACCCTGTTAAACAGAGACCTGATATTACTGTATGATGTTTCTCTGAACAAAAGTTGACTGTTATAAGAGACAAAACAATAATGATTACATTTACTTGGCAAGGGGTTGTAAACCTAAAAGGTTTTTAAAAAATCTTATTGAAAGGATCATTGAAGTGAAAGGGTGAATGGAGGCTGTAACAGAAGAATGCACAGACTATTGATTTACTGAGGTGGTTCTCAACCTGGGGTACATGTACCCCTTGGGGGTATGCAGAGGTTTTCCAGGGGGTACAGCACCTCATCTAGATATTTGCCCAGTTTTACCACAGGCTACAGAAAAAGCACTGATTAAGTCAGTACAAACTAAAATTTCATACAAACAATGACTTGTTTATACTGGTCTGTGTACTATACACTGAAATGTAAGCACAATATTTATATTCTAAATTATTTATTTTATAATCCTATTGTAAAAAAGGAGAAAGTCAGCAATTGTTCAGTACTAGTGGGCTGGGACACTTTTTTGTATTTTTGTGTCTGATTTTGAAGCAAGAAGTTTTGAAGTGAGGTGTAACTTGGGGGTATACAAGACAGATCAGACTCCTGGAAGGGGTACATTAGTCTGGAAAGGTTGAGAGTCACTTATTTTACTGCACTTGAAGAGGAGGACTTGTCTTGACTTGTGGCTAAAGCATTGGACTAGGAAAATGAGAGAGGATGGCTCTCTAAGGCCCTGGACTGGGACTCAGGAAATTAGGGTTTAACTCTCTGCTCTGTCAGAGTCTCTGGGAGACCTTGGGCAAGTCACTAAAACTCTCTGTGCCTCAGTTCTTCATCTGTAAAATGGGGATAATAAACCTTTCTTTGTCATATTTATTTAAATTGTAAGCTCCTCAAGGTAGGGACTGTCTCTTTCTATGTGTTCAGCCGTGAAGCTGCAGCATTTCAAGTACAAGCCCTAAGGTGAAATCTTGAGGGACTACCATAATACAAATAAAACAACGTCTAGCCTTTCTTCTCTGCCTTTCCTTTGGATTTTCATCTGACTGCCTGTGACATTACCAGGGCACAAGCTGGACGGTGAAACAGCTGTGTTCCCTCCATTCTCCAACCTGGGATGCCTTTTACACTGCTTTGCTGTGAGAGCAAACACTGCTGGTCTGCTCACACACAGCCTCCAGCATGTAAATTACTCCCAGCTATTCCCTATGAGTGCTATGGCCAGCTACTCATGAATTACACTCGAGAGCAACACCAGCAAATTTCCAGCCCCAGACATTCCCCCCAGAAATGTGTGTTTTGTACAGCCCAGCCTTCTCCCGGACAACCCAAGCTCATGTGAGTGTGTACACGTAAACACATACATATATAGATAGATATGGGGGAGAGACGGAAGGACAATTGCCCTAACCTACCAATCCCCCCAGTGCTATGCATAGCAGCCTTGCTGCTCTACCCTCAACTGCTTCCTGGTGCTTGACCAGAAAAACCAAAACACAAGCCAAAGCACAACAGCTGCTGAAGAACCTTTTATTAAAGTTTAGAAATAGACAGGCCTGGAACAAAGTGTTGTGTAAGCTGCTTCCATCATTCATGCACCATCTCCTAACCCCCCTACCCTCTATTTTACATTAATACACACAGTGCCCTTGATTACATGCTTTGCTGTTACTTTTAAGGGTAAATGATGGGATCAGAAACCACCAAACAGATTCAGTAGCTTCCTTATTTATTTGTAGGCTGCGTACGGAACCCACCCCACATGCTGTAGTTTGGGGAGAGGTTTGGCTGCTGTTGTCCCCTTCATTTCTAGTCCAGAACAGACACTTCCTCCATCTCTTCAAGCAGTGGTTTGAAGGCTGGGCAAATGTATTGGCCGGTCATCTGAGTGGCTTCTCTTGCCTCGCTCTCTGACAATCTGTAAAAGGACAAACAACAGGGATGTAGTCCAGGATTCCACAGGGGAAGTGGACTAGAGGGTGGCGATGAGACTGAGTTACAACATTAAGGAAACAAGTAAAATGAAACACCTGCAGTTGCCCCAAATTATCATCGTCCACCTGATGGTGGTAGACTACAGCGCTGGGTCCCGTTGTACAAGGCCCCATACAAACACAAAATAAGGGGCAGTTGTTGTCTCAAAATGCTTGCAACCTAAAGGGACAAGATGGACAAAGGGTGGGAGAAGGCAAGTGTTATCCCCATTTTACAGATAGAGGAGCTGAGGCACAGAGAGATTAAGGCCATGTCTACTCAGCAGGGACTATAGTGGCATAGCTACAGCATCATTGCTATGCTGCAAAAACCCTGTAGTATAGACGCATCCTACTGAGACAGAAGAGGCTTTTCCACTACTGTAGGAATGCCACCTCCCTGAGCTAGACCGACGGGAAGCATTCTTCCATCAGCATAGCTTACTCCACACCAGAGATTAGGTCGGCATGGCTTCGGCACTCCGGGGATGTGGAGTTTTCCTACCCCTGATATCCATCACTATGGCGACTTGAGTTTTGAGACCGGGCTACATGACTTGCCCAAGATCACACAAGAAGTCTGTGGCAGAGCCAGAAACTGAGTGCAGATCTCCTGTGTCCCTTAACCACACGACCACCCTTCCCTCTCCTAAGGGGACCAGGAAGGTCAAATAAATGCCAATAAGAAAAAATAGTGAGACCACCTTTGTGGCAATGTCAGTAACTTTAAAAATTAAATAAGAATGGCCTGGCTCAGAATATTTCAAATTCAGAAAAACTAAATAAAGATGGTATAGAAATTGAGTTAGAAGAATTTGTTTTCTACAAGAAGCAGAAGATGGCTTGGTCTAGAATGTTAGATCCACCCTCTTTGCAATCAGAGAATATTTTATTTCTCCCCATAGCTTTTAGTTTTAATAACTATCTCAGATGGGGTTTTTTAAGCCATCGATCTCAAAGATAGGTAAGTGTCAGAAGGTGTTTCATATGCGCTTAGATCTCCATAAGCATAACATCAAAATTATCCTGAAGAAGTGCATAGAATTTAAATGCACTTCTATGGTGATAGCTACATGCTGACTTGTGTTTCAGCTATGAATTGTTCCCGATCACTATGCAAACAACCTCTCATACATGCAGGCTTTGGCAGGATGACACTGGATATAAAAAAATTGTAACAGACCCAAAGTAAGAGACAAAGCAACAATGAACATTCCAGGAGGAGATGAGGAATGATGCAGGTTTGACTGAGTTAAAAATGTGTTTTAAAATGTCTCTGGATCAGATCCTTAGCTTCTGTAAGTCCCTGGAGGGCAGCTGAGCTATTTTGATTCACACAGCTGAGAATGTGTCCCAGTAGCTTTAGTGTTCAGTGTCACTGATGATGATAGTGAGCTACACCAAGGTGCTATGTAAAGTGAATGCTGGATTGTGGTAATAGTACCACTGGGATTCATAGGAGCAGAACCCTTGGTAAGTATTTGCAGGATCAAGCCTCAACTTTGAGTCTCAAATGAGTGACCTCTAGTACCCAGTCATGAGATGGCATCATCTAGCATGTACAGAATCCAGTGCATTTTCCTCTCTCCTACATTATCTTTTGAGGCTAACCGTTCCCTCTGCGAGAATTTAATAGAGATCCTGTCGCAGTATCACATTTATAACATTAGACCTAAGGAAACAGCGTCAGTTGCATTATAATTAACCCCCATTATTTCAAAACACTACAAACCTTAATTACCATCCTTTAAGTCTGCTGGCACAGGGCTTGTCAGCTCAGCTGTACATTTTTTCCCCCTTGTGTTGAAGCTTTGAGCTAAAGACCCAGTTCTGCAAAGCCCATAAGGGATAGGATTTTCCAAAGGGACTTAGAGCCAGTTTTCAAAGGTATTTAGGTGCCTAAAGATGCAGAGAGGTTCCCAGTGGGATTCTGAAAAGCAGCTAAGCCTAACTCATAAGTGAAATCAACAGGCCTTAGGCAGCTAAGATGATCTGAGAATGACTGAAGGCCCTTGGCACTGATCTGCATCTTTAAACACCCAAATAACTTTGTAAATGTGGTCCTATGTCAAACTGGATTTGTGCTCCTAAATCACATAGGTGCTTTTGAAAAATCCCATGCTAAACACATGCACAGCTTTGCTCATCTGAAGCGTTCCGCTGAAGCCAGTGGCAGGAAACGAGAAGGGTAATAACATTAGACATGTGAGCCCGGCTAGCTGTTGACAGAACATCAGCCTTTGCCAGGGTTCAAGTCCCTGTTCAAGTAAATAATTTAGCCACTAAGATGCTGTGATAATGAAGGCCATAGAAGTACCACGATCAGTCTTCTAGGTTATTCTTGCTGCTAGAGTAGAAACATACCGTACATACCTATCATTCAGAAAGCTCTGGTATAACCACATGAAGCAAAAGTCATCATAAGAGCTGGTCTCATGTGTCCTTGGTAAATCTGTGTGGATTAATCCTTCAGAGCCGTCCACCTGATCACTGATTTGGAGGAGAGGGGGGAAGAATACTGTTAATGTCACCCATGCCACCTGCTTTGGGGGAATGTTTTTCAAGCAAAATCTGAGCTGCTGTCAATAAGATCTGAGTAAACCTTGAGTAAAGCCAGATCCTGAAGGTTACACTGATTCCCCTGTATCTTAATATACAGTGACACCCTGTTTCCTTCTGTGTTTCCAAAGGATGTCCTGATATATGGCACCCTGGTGTTTCTTAAACCAGAGAGGTTTGGCTGTTGTAGCTGTTTTCTTTATCAAGTTCCCCTACTGCTCAATCCCAGTTTTGGCTCCCTTATTTAGCAAGGAATGCGTGCTGCATGGAACGCTATAAAGCACACAGAGACATTTAGTGGCCGAATAATATCCTGTGAGTAAGCATGGCATTACAGGGGCTAACTCCATTGTGTTCACCAATTGGCACAGATTGCCTTGCCACCTCCTGCTAAACTGTGGTTGTGACATGTCAAAGCAGTGACTTCTGACGACATATCAAACTGACTTCCCACATACTTCCCTGCGTGATTATTGATGGGACTTGCGGCAGCTGGGTGTGAAGGTTTATTACAGTGGTGACATCAGTGAAGGCACATGTGCCATTGAAAATTATATTAATTTTCTGGGGCAAAAATGTTTGGGCCTTAAATTAATTTGCTGCTGCTATTCTGGGAGCTCAATTCTGTTGCAGGGAGAGGAAGCCAATACAGCAGAGACAAACCGAAATGCCCTTGGAAGTTCCTTTCCCTTCCCTTGACCAGGTTTGGTCCATGGGGATTACTTAGTGGAGAGACCAAGCCTGAGGCTTTGGAGTATCAAAAAGGTACAGTAAAGTAAGGAAATAATACTAAGATTTCCCCTTACCTTCCTCTGAGATTCTGTACGTGGTGCAGGAAAGCCTTTAGTTTAGTGAGCTTCTCTTTCGAGCCCAAATCATTTTCAGCATGATCAATAAAGCCAGAGTCTTCCACCTGCCCCTCCAGTGTAGATGATTTGGGGACACTAGTATACAAGAGTACAGATATACAAAGCCAAGGCTTAGTCGTTAATCTGCACATTACTTACCTACTTAGTTCTTGCAATATTCCTCCTTCACTTGATGTCGTACCCACTGGCGTAGCTAGGCGGGTGCGGGGGGTGCGGACCACACCGGGTGACACCATCTCCGGGCCCCCCTCCATGGACAGGGACGCCCGCAGGAGGCTGCGCCCGGAGCCGTGTGCCCTGCGCCCCGCAATGATGGAGCGGGACTGGGGCGGGGGGGCCCCCTGGGCCCTCCCCGTGCTGCCTCTGGCCCCGGGCTGGCCGCGGGGGGCTGCAGGGTCCCGGCCGGAGCCGTGCGGGGAGCCCCGGGGGGGGGGGCGCCCCGGCTGCTGCCTCCGCCAAGCGACGGCAACCGGAGCGCCCGCCCGCCGCAGCGCACATCCCACTGCGCACTGCCGGCGCGCGCCGCCCGGCGAAATCTGGAGGGGTGACACCGTGAGTACCGCACTGGGTGACACCAATCCTAGCGACGCCACTGGTCGTACCAGTTCTTAAAGACAGTGATCCTCAGCTGGCGTATATTGGCAGAGCTTCACTGAAGTCAGGTTTATATCAGCTGAGGTGCTGACTTTTATGTGAGAATGGATACATAGAAATATAGGGCTGGAAGGGACCTCAAATGGTCATCTAGTCTCACCCTCCCCCTCCCCATGCTGAGGCTGGACCAAGTAAAACTAGACCACCCCTGACTGCTTTTTTGTCTAACCTGTTCTTTAAAGACCTCCAATGATGGGGATTCCACAACCTCCCAGTGCTCAATTATCCTTGTGAGAAAGTGACAAAAAACTACTGAGAAAATTTTTCCTAATATCCAACCTAAATCTTCCTTGCTGCAAAAAAAGCATAACGCGTCCCACAACTCAGCTTGATCATTGTGCTGGGTGTTATCTTTGTAACAAGCTAAAATAAACAGGTATCCTGCTCAACACAGGCAACAAATTTTAATTCAAATTGGTTTGTTCGGTGCCCTAAAAATCACTGGCAATGGTCTGCGCCAGTAAATTATGGAACTGTTTAGCAATGAGCCGAAACGTTGATTCAGCTCAGACTTTACCGAGGTTAGCCTGATTTTTAACAAGGGCTGAGATCCAGGGAGTATAGTGGGAGCTTTAACTTCTGCAACTGCTAGAAGTCAAGGCAAGCATTTAAAGGATAACATTGCCCCTCTTCCTCTGCACGGTGAGTATGGGTCACCTGATGGGATCATGCGGGCACATCTCATCCAGTCAATTCCCTGCCATTGCAGGGGCCAGGGCCGGCGACAGGGGGGTACTACGGGTACAGCTGTACCGGGCCCCCCGACTTTAGGGGGGCCCCGGTACACAGCTGTACCCGTTGTCGTCCCCCCTTGTCAACGGACCTGGAGAGCGGGGAAGGCTGCCGCCAGCTGTCAGCTGGCGGGGGGGGGGGGGGGGGGAGCGCCGGCTGGGCTGGGCTGGGCTGGGGGGGGCCCCAGCCGCTGTCGGCTGGGCTGGGGGGGCCCATCCGCTGTCAGCTGTGCTGGGGGGGGCCCAGCTGGGCTGGGGGCCCCCCAAACTATCAGAGTAGGGGGGCCCCAAATTTCTGTCGCCAGCCCTGCAGGGGCCTCAGAGAGTGATGCACCTCAGTCTCTCCTGTTCTTTGCCTCTGGCACACCACAGTTTAGTCAAACCAAAGCATTTCAGGCAATGAAAGTCATTGGGCTCACTGGAGTGGTAGTTGGGTGGAATTTCATGAGCTGTGCTATACAGGAGGTCAGACTAGATGATCTAAGGTCCCTTCTAGGCTTAAACTCTATGAAACCTATGAAAAATCCCCTTCCTTGTTGCCTGGCTGATTGTAATGAGTCCCTGGCCCAGATTCTCAATGGGCAGAGTCATGTTGCAGAGGGTGTTTACAGCAGACACAATCAAGGAAGGCTCAGTAGTTGTGTGGGTAGGGAACAGAGCTAGCTCTGGTGTCCGAGGCTTTCAGAAGTCCAGGAAGTACACACTGCTCTCTCTCCCTGGTGGTCAGGGACCTGTCACTCTGTGTGCCTGTTTTCTAGCTGTAAGCTGACGCCTGTGACAGGTTGAATTCCCGATAAGTCACTCTCCTTTCCCCGGGTACATCTTTGTTACCTGCGCTTGTAGCCCACCAGAGACTTGATTAGTTTCTGAACCTGGGCGTTTCCTCTCATCTTGCTGAGTTCGCTGGTGAACGTGCCGTCGGAGTGCCTCTGGTACCTGCGCTTCGGGAAAGAGAGAAAATGACTTTGGCTGCCTGGAGGCTGCTCTCTCTGTTCTAAGGGACTTTGATCACATCTGTAATTGCTGCACAGCTGGGACTTTCCTGCTAAGATAGGCTCTTGCTCCCAACGCTGTATATTGGGATTGACCCGCAGGATCAGAACTTAAAGGAGAGACAAGCTGCTCCTCTTGTGTGTATTAATTACACACTGACATAGGTAACTGAAAAGGAGTAGTTCTGGACAGGCATATGGCTTACTCTAGATGACATATGACCAAACCAGCTGTTCAGATTCAGAAAGGATGATCACTTTTTAAAAAATAACGGTGCTGTTTTCCTCCACCCTGCCCGGCAAAAACATCATCTAGTTGCATGAATTTCAAGGGCGTTAAATGGTGCGTCGCTTCCCCTGTTCCTTAATGATAGCTTTGAAATGTTGGCACCTGTGTAAACTTACAAACCTTGGGCTAGATTGTCACTTTACCACCTTCCCTGGGTAAGTGGCCACACGCAGCTCTGCTGGACCAGGGGCACACCAGGGAGGGTATTGCCACTCTCAGATTTGCTCCAGGGAGGAAGCCGCCTGCTACCCCACTACACCATTAGGGCAGTTCCCTTCCCCCTTCACACCAGCTCAGCTCAGCCCATGGGGCTTCAGAGCCAAGGCTGCCACCATTCCCTGCTCCTTCCCACCCACCACCTGCTCAGGAAGGGGAGGACTGACCCTGCAGAAGCTGCAACCTGAAATGTGGGTGTCCCATGCAGGGGAGTAAGGGAGAACCGTAGCTTATTATTTGTATTGCAGTGGTGTCTAGGAGCCCTAGTCATGGACCGAGACCCCACTGTGCTAGGCACTGCCCAGACAGAGCCAAAAAAGGTCCCTGACCCAAGGAACATACAGGGTAAGAAAACCACCTAAGCGATAACCTTCCTCCCCCACCAGGTGTGCAGACACATAGGGGGAGTGATGATTTAGCCCCTTAGTCTTGCACGCGATGAAGAGGAGAAGGCCTTTTTCAGTTGTTACCTCAGGCTTGGAATTGTAAGTGTACCGTAGCACACCACACCTCCATTGGCATAGACACCCCAGGGGAAAGGGGGAAGTCCTTATTCCAGCCTTCCTCGGGCAAAACTCCCTCCCACTGCGTTCAGAGAGAGCTACGCCTGAGTGGGCTCTGCAGGGCTGGGGAATGAGCTCTCCAGAGTCAGACCTGGTTGCATACAAGGCGGGGTATGTTCCCAAAGCACTAGGGCTGGATTCTGCCCCATGCTGGCTCCCCTTTGGGCTGCTCTGGCTACCAAAGATTTCACCTAGAGAATTTGAACCTGCCCTGAGGGAGCAGCTGGGGGTTCCTGTGCTGAAGGCTATCTCCTGTGGCTTAGCTGGCTTTATGCCACTCACTCTTAGCCCCGCTCTTGTTGGAAGTAATGAGCCATTGGGGGGGCATTTCAGTGTGTGTCAGTTAGAGCAGCTCTGAGACGGCTTTAGCTTTTGCAGCAGCTAAGCTGACTTCTGGCTGCCGTCAGGATAGAGTTCAGAAACCCAAGGTGCACCTGAGGATCTGGCCTCAGATTTGGAATCAGGCTCCAGAGAAGGCCAGGCAGTTTGTTTGCTAGCATTGGAGTGACTTGCTCTCTAGACACAATCTATAGTCTCTTTTTTTGAGACTCATCATGAACTTTTTACACTCTGGAGTTCAGAGGTCACAACAGCACCAAGCAGGGAAGAACCAGTATTTTTTACCTTTGATTGAGGCCCACGAGAGATTTGACTAACTTCTGCACATAGGCATTTTCATTCATCTTGCTGAGTTCACTGTTAAATACCCCGTCGGCATGTCTCCGAGCCCTGCGAGTTTAGAACAGAAAACTAAAATGATGCGAGACCATGCTTTGGACGGGGCGGGTGTTTAGAACCATCCCTTTGGGAGAGCGGGGAGGCCAGGAGGCAGGACCATAGCTAGCCATTAATAGAAATCATAATTACCTTGGCCCACAATTGGAAACGGGAGGGTTCCAAGGGGGGGGGGGAGGGAGATGGTAAAAAGGCAAAGGTTCAAAAACATAAAAGGAGCAAAGATTTAAATATATTTTAAACTAATCAGAAAGTAAAAATGTATTATGTTCCCTTCTAGCTAGATTGAGACGAGCCTGCCCATCACCATGTGTGAGGGAATACACCTCTGTGTTCACACCCTGCACACTACTGGAGTCATCTTTCTACAAAGTATGCCTTGTAAGGTATCATTTGAAAACTCATAATCTGCTGGTCAGTTGTCCTGGTAAAATGTGGGTGACAACATTGTATGTGAAGATATAAGAGTTTTCCCCCCATGTATGATGTTATTAACACACGTTCCAAACCCCACAGCACTGCCCAGGCAGAAGTCAGGTCTGTGGTAAACAAAGGAATGTGTGCTTGCCTGAATTTGCAAACAGAGTCATCAAGCAGGGAGGTAAAACAATGGAAATTCAAACAGGTGATTTAAAAGCCAGCAGGGAATATCCATCCACATAGATTTTGTGGGCTGGGTCTCAGCTGGGAATGTTTTTTAAGAGGGGAACTGAAATTATAAAAAGGAGGGACAAACACCCCTAAGGCTTCCAGTGTGATGTTGGGTGAGTCACTTAGGCTCTCTGTGCTGTAGTTCCCCATCTGTAAAATGGGGAAGGTACTGTCCTACCTCCACCAGCCTGCTGCAAGGAGAAATACAACAAAGACTCGGAGGTAGTAGGGGAATAGGGTACATATAAGAACCTGACAGTGGGGGCGCTGGAACAATTTTTATAGCGGGGGTGCTGAGAGCCATTGAACCAAACTGCAAGTCCTGTATATAATGGAAACCTCTTCAAGTCGGGGGTGCAAGCAGCAGCACCGCTCTCCCCGCTCTCCCCCACAACCTAGTTTCAGCACCTATGCCTGAGAAAAATTAGATTCGCAAGATTGGGCCACTAGAGTGTCTCTTTGGGGCAAAGCTCTCTATGCCTACAGGTCTAATGAAGTACCTGGCATGCTTTGGCATTATGTAAATCAGGTAATGACACTTGGTGTACCAAAAAACTTCTTAAAAACAAAAAAGACCCCTCACTTAAATGGATGTTTCACTGTAAAGAAATGTCCCCTGTGCACATACTACCACTCCTCAGGGCCCATAATGTCAGACCCTCAGGGGCTCTACTTCAGTGGAGTCGCACTGATTTACCCCGCTGAGGGTCTGCCACTACCCATATTTTGTCAGCAGTTGGTTGGACTAAACTAAACTCATCTATACAAAGGTATTCTTAGCGTGGAATAAGTATGCACACAGGGAGCAAGTGCAGAATAGCTATTGTACTTTAAATGAATACCCTAGCTCTGCTGTACTAATTTCCCCATGAATTCGCTATGTAGACAAGCCCTCATTTAGTTACACTGATGCAAACTTGTGTGTAAACACTTAAAATGGTTGTAGAGTGACTGGGTCATTTCAGTTTAGCTTATTCTGTTCTGACTGCCAAAATAAGTGTGTCTACACAAAAACTTGCACTGGTTTAACCAAATCCGTTTAAAAACCAAACAAACAGTTGCAACTTCTGTTTGTAGACAAGACCTTCGTTTTCTAGTTGCTGGATGCTTAGAACAGAAAGTCATGGAAAGAAGAAGGGGGATGGAGTCTCAAAAAGACTCTTACCTCTCCAGAGGAGGAAGCGTTGCTGAGAGCTCAGACAGGACAACCACAGAAATAACTAGCTGCCAGAGTCCGGTCAGCAGGGAGGCCATGATGTCTCCTGAAATGAAGCACTAGGTTTTGTGAGCAGTAAAATGAATGAACTTGTTATTTGTTTTGAACAATTTACCAGTTGCACGGCACCAGATATTGCTATATTGCTATGTTAATAACACCACTGTAATTAAATAATTAAATTAAATAGTTCTTGCCAACAGACAGAGCATTCTGTGAAACGTAAAAGATGAGCACACACCCAAATTATTTGCCCAGCCAGTAAATTACACGCTGTTTGTATTCTATATTTCCCAGTGAAACCATGGTTTGGATGTTTTAATGTTGGGATTCAACGCAGTGTAGAATGAATAGACTGGTAATACATCTGGGGCATAACACAATGGAGCAAATCCCACTTTGCTGTAACTCGATCTAAGTCAAAACTCCAGAGATGAATTTGGCCATATATTTAGAAATAGAAGGATAAACAAACAAACAAACAAACTCACTGCCACCACTGAACACATTCAGCTGTCAAAATACCTATAGGAAATGCAAGTCTAATATTTCAAACTGTCAAGCAAAAAAGTATATGCAACACTTGAATTCATAAATGTGCCCCTCTGTCTAGTTCACCTCCCATTCAGCACCATTAACAAATGTCAGCATAGATTTTCAGTACTTACTACCGGTATGCTATGTTCACGCAGGGGTTCTTCGCTCTCTCACACCCGCAATGTGCCACTAATCCATCCTTGCTTGCATCCCCTATAAATATTCAGCCCTTATCAGCTGGACTAAATTAGGTAAAGATGGAAATGAGAGTAACATTTATTAATGGCATCGATATCCTGGCTGAAATGTATTTTTTAATTGCACTGTAAACCCAAGCAGGTAGGTACAGTGGTTTGATTGACCATTTTGCCAATGTATGTTGGTTCCTGTTTCGGGCATATCATAAAACTAATTTGTCAGACAAACATCCCTGATGATATCAGTAATGACTAATTGGTTTTGAATGTCACCAGCATGACCTCTCCTAGCTTTAACTACCTGCTTGATGGGACTTCAATACATTTCCCCCCCTTTTTGTTAGGGTTTTGTTTGCAAATAGCTGAAAGAGAGTGTGCGTGTGTGTGTGTACATACAAGGAACGCTCTTGATATGTGGATGTCTATTAGAATAATTTGCACACAGTAGTTGTCGAGATTCCGTATCTGCACAGTGGGTGAGATTCTGAAACATCCTCCCAGCGGGAGTTGTGGAGGCAAACAACCTAACTGAGAGCTGGGGAAATGTCTGAGTGCAGATGTCTGATGAAGTTGCTTGTGATGGTGGGGGGGCCAGGCAGGGATTCATTTACATTCCTAAAGCTCATGCTTCAAAAGTTTCAACTGGCCACCCGCAGGGGTCAGGAAGAGATTCTCCCCACCTGGTGCCCCAAATGTTTTCTGTGAGGGGTTTTTATGTCCTTCCTCTGAAGCTTCAGGGATGGCCACAGCTGGAAGTGGGATATTGGACGGGGTTGGCCGGGGCTGTAGGGTGACACTGTGGTGCTGGGTTGACTGGTCCCTGCTTACATGTGCAGGGTCTAATTGACAGTCGTAGGTAGGGCAGGGAAGGAGCCCCCAGATCAGCTTGGCAGTGACTGTGGGGTTTTTTCCATCCTTCTCTGCAGCACGTGGGTGACTCACTTGTCAGCATTATCTTAGTATATTTCACTTACCCATTGCCCTGCCATTGTAGGGGTCTTGGGCACTGGTGCACCTTGATCCCTCCTATTCTCTGCCTCTATCACATTATAGTCTAGTAGTCTCCTGTGGGGTGTAATACTTTGGTCTAATTTTAGTTGCTGGGTTTCGTGTAAGGTGCTGGGTGGTGTCGGCGACCTCTGATACAGAGGGGAGGTCGGACTAGATAGTCTAGTGGTCCCTTCTGGCTTAAATTCTGACTCATTTTAGGGCAAACCTTGGTGGTCTTAAGTAGGAGTAACGCTGGCTTTGGGATAACAAGGCTGATGCTACTGAGACTGGAGTTGCCTGGGCAGACCCGGGAAGAGTCATTTCCTGGAGTAGCAGTTTGTTGCGGCTCAGCAGTGGGCTGCCTACTTAGAATTGTTTGGGGAATGGACGTGGGTCTAATCAAAATACACTTATGTCAGTGGAAAGACTCCCATTGACTTCTGTGGCCTTTGGATCGGGCTAGGTTCAATCAATGCTCTTAAAGGGCTGGAAAGAGAGAGAAAATAGAATTATGCCCTTTCTTAGCATCTTCATTGACATATTAGGCAGCTTGAAAGTATTTTTCATTATAAAATTAATCTCCTTGTTCTCTACCACAGAAGTTTGAGGAATATTACATCTTGTCTTCCTTTTTTTTTTCTGGAGGATTCTTTGGAGGAGTAGAGGATTGGAGCTTTCTCAGCTCTCAGTTGAATAGGTGGAAGTGACCTGAGTTTTCACAAAGAGAACTTTTATCCTGACTGTTTGGCACACATTAGAGTTAAATGAGGGTTAACAAAAACAAACAGATACAGAGTTATAAATAATCTGACGGCGGGCCAGAATGTGACTATAAGGCACAGGCTTGAACAAGGAACGGTGTGTACCCAGGAAAGGAGCCCCCAGAGGCATTTTGACTCAGACACCCTTCTTTAGGGAGCTGAATCATGGATGTACAAACCAAAAAGAAAAAAGCTTTCAGGCTTCTTTTAACATCATAGGTAGCTAAAAAGGACCCAAGCAATTTTCTCCTTTTCCAGGGCTCCTTTAATGGTCCTGAATTTCACACCACCTTTGATGGAGCTCGATTAGTGTTTTGCAAAGCCCTTTGAAGCACTCAGATGAAAGGCACAAGGAAAAGATACATCATGATGATTAATTAAGTGGCCCCATGATGGCAGCAGAGGGTGAGTAATAAGAGAAAGTTTTTGGAAGCTTGAAGAGTGAAGGCCTCTGAGAACTGGGGTAATTGGACTCACCTAGCTTCCTACTAAAAATACATTTTCCCTTCTCACCAGCACTGAATGAAAGGGCTGTGGAGAGCTGGAGAATGCAGAACGTTCTTTCAGCATCTGTGGATTCAAAATAAGTCCTTTAAAAGTTCCCCTGCTATAGGAACTCTCTTTATAGCATGAAATTCCTAGCTTTTCTGGAATGGCCTCCACTCTGGATAAGAGGAGTCCCCAAAGGATGTCCTGGAAGATGTATCAAACCCTTGGAGTACTGAAATGCCACCTGTGGCCACCGCCCTCATTTTTAATATGGAAGTGCCACTCACAACTTGCAGCGTTCCGTGTTGAGGTGAGAGCTTTGGCTTCATTGAACTGTAATAATTAGTGGGATTTCTGTAGCACCTCAAGACCCCAAACTAGATCGGGACCCCATTATGCAAGGTGCAATACAAACATATAATAAAACTCTCTCCCTGTCCAAAGAGTTTACAATTGGAATAGATAAAGGGAGGATTGTTATTCCCATTTTACAGAGGGGAACTGAGAGAGATTAAGTGACTTGCCCAAGATGACACATGGAATGTGGCAGAGACAGACATTGAAACCTACATCTCCTGAACACCAGTCCGGTGCTGTAAGTGAAAGACCCTCCTTCCTCACATGAGTATGTGGTAGATTTATGCAAAAAAAAGTACATGTGGCTATTTGAATGGCTGTGCAAAGTGCAATGGATACATGGATAAAACAGATCTCAAAATCAAAAACATACTGACAAGAAAATAAATGACTTCCTACTCCAAAATGACGTCCAATCCTGTTCACACTGAAATCAATGACATAACTCCCACTGACTTCAGAGGGAACGCTAACAGGATTATACTTCCACAGAGCAGGGATTTAAAAGATGGGAGCATATAACAATCTAAGCCATGGGTAGATCCTTAGCTGATGTAAAATGATGTAGTCAATGAGACATTGTGATTTACCCAGCTGCAGATCTTGCCCCATATCTTCCTCTCCCCATTTGAGTAAACATCAAACTTGGGATGGAGATTTCCAGTGAAGCACATGGAGTTTGATTAATTCTTGGCTGTAATCACCATAATTTAACCCAAAATCACTGTACAAGTATCATTACAGTGAAGAGCTTCCACTCATTTACTTTAAAGAATGACAAAGGAAATGAAAATTATAGCCCCTGCCAGATTCCTGCTCTTCAAATACCCACCGTGCGCACTAAGCAGCATGAAATCTGCAGTCTGGGGCCAGGGCTGAATTTATACTTTCTTGATGACTGTCATGCAGATCTACAATCCACTTATCAGGGTCCCACCAGCCTCACGTCTGCCCCAAGTCAGCCTCTGTCTGGGAAAAGATTAAAATGATTTGCCTGGAGATTTCACATGGGATGGCTTTTCTTATCTTGTGCAAAGAATGGGGTAAAAAGGTTCATGTCTTTTTTTTATGGGAGGCTGGTGCTAGCGGAAACTGACCATAAACCGCTGATTGCCATTGCCAAAAGGGACTTGTCAAATACCCCCCGCCCCCGAGAATACAGAATACAAGTGTCTGGTCTGCAAATTGAACACAAACATGGGGGCGATTTGGTGGTCACAGACACATGCTAGTGAGCTTGATAGAAGGGCAGTGGAGCGAAGCCTGGAGCTAGGTATAGAACATGTTAATCTGATTAATCCAAAACTGTCCTCTCTCGGATGAAATGTGGACTGTGATTGCTAGGCCTACATTTCACGCTGAGATTCTGGAGAAAATAATTGAGGCTATTACAGCATGCCCAGGAAAGTATATTTCCAGCCCCTATTATCAATTTACAGTGGAGCTCTCAGTACTAAATGGGTTGTTATTTAAAGTCACTGGGATGGTGTTACAGAAAAATGTTTTAAAGGATTGAGGAAGGTAATTTAGAGATTGAAGAATCTAAGAGATGCTCCAGAGACATTTTATACTGGCCTCAAATGAACAGCAACATTGAAGAAGCTGTCAAGGCTTGTTGTATAGGCCAAAAATACAGGCCAAATCATCTGCTGTCTGGTCACCCTACCCAGTTGCCTGCTGGGAGTGCTGAGCCCAGAGCGGAGAAGGTGCATGTCTCTGTTCCAAAAGGATGGATGGCTCTGTGCTGCATGCACCGGGTTGGGACTTGGGGAAAGCCGTCTCTCCCCCAGGCGTCTGGATGACCTTGGCCTAGCCATTTAGTGTGTCTTTGCCTCAGTTCCCTGTCTGTAGTATGAGAATAACAACACTGCCTTTCTCAGTCTTGTCTATTTAGATTGTATGGTCCTCGGGGCAGGGACTACATGTGTTTTATGCAATGCGGTTGCCGGTCTTGGTCAGAGCCTCTACGATTGTAATGAACATGACATCTGTGAATGGAGTACACGCTGTCACAAACAAGGCTTATCCAAATGTGACTGTCCAGCATAACCCCCTGCAATCCCACTTCAACTGGCGGTCATGTCACTTGTCCTGTTATATGCAGCTGTGCTGCTTTCATGACCGAGAGATTATCACAGCAAGAGAGGGAAAAGACCTATTAGATTATTGAGTCCATCTTCCTGCAAGATTAGGATGCAGTCCCCAAATACGGGGGTATTAGCTCATTGCTCGGGTACCATCCTCTGACTTCAAATTAAAGGTCAGGATGTAGTGACAGATGCAGTGTTGCCAGACCCAGGCATTCAAAATCAAAGCGTCTGACCCAGAAATTTCATGAGATCAGCTTAACAATCGTGATTATTACAAAATAACAAGTGTTGGGTTCTTTTTCTTTTCCTTCTCGTTCTGAGTCTTTAGGATGCTCTTGGGTCCTGTTTTCAGGCTAGAAACTTTGTTTGTCACACAGCCATTGGAACTGGGGTTTTGAGAAGAACACCAGGTATCATGAGACTGGTAACAAAATCACAGGAACTGGCTGCACCAAGGATGCCCTGCCTATTTCATGAGTAGGAAATAAGGTGGAAAATTAATGCCAAAGCTTATTTTTTTCTGGTAGCAACATGATGTGGACTCATCATGTCTCTGTCCCTGCACAGCAGGCTTTTCTTCAGGCCCCTCTGGGCTGCTTGGTGAATAGACCAATCACAATATCACACCGCTGCCCAATAGTCAATATCACACCGCTACCCGATAGTCAATATCACACCGCTGCCCAATAGTCAATATCACACCGCTACCCGATAGTCAATATCACACCGCTGCCCAATAGTCAATATCACACCGCTACCCGATAGTCAATATCACACCGCTGCCCGATAGTCAATATCACACCGCTGCCCGATAGTCAATATCACACCGCTGCCCGCAGGGTGAGGAAAGCACAGTCCTCATCAGTATTTCCTTCCAGGCTGCCATTGGCTTAGAGAGACTGAGAGTATGTCTCCATTGCAATTAGACACCCACAGCTGGCAGGCCTGGGCCAGCTGACGCAGCCTCGCGGGGCTCGGGGTAAGGGGCTGTTTAACCCTAAACCACACCCGACCCCAAACCAACACACCTGAAACAAATCAGCCTTTAAAGTGCATTAATGGAAATAACGTAAAACAAAAAGCCTGCTCCAAGTAGGGTTTTCCTGTGAAAGGGGAGAAGAGATAGAGACTCCATGGGGAATCCACTAGAGACTTGATTATTGCTGTTGTTTAACATGGAAGGGGCCCAGATGCCATGGTGATGGGTGGTAGTGTAAATCCCCAAGACAGACAGAAAAATCTGGCCCTCGTTACCTTAGTATCTGAGCACCACCTGCTACTTAAAAGATGACACTTCTCTCTTTCTTCCCTGCCCCCAGGAAGAAGGTCTAGGGTGTCCTGTTTAGAGCCAAATCTGAGACCCCTCCCCCCACCATGTCTGGCATTTGCCCTGAATGCAGTGAGGGCAGTGGACATCCTCACTTCTCCTTGCAGAGAGTCCCAGATCCCTGGGCCGGCTCCCGGGACGACTCTGTCTCCGGCAGTCGTGCGCCTCCCCCGACTGCTCAACGGTGACATCATTCCATTGGTCTGTAGCAGTTGCAGGAGGTTCTGGCCACAGAGGGAGAGACGTCTCTTGGGTGGCTAGGACCACGCCCAGCTCCCAAACTCTCCCCCCACCCCCAGAGACGAGCAGGTACAACCAAGGCCTCCTGTGTCACGCAGCCCCTAGGAGCTGTCCCCCAACCCTACCCACTTTCCCGCTCTGCGTCTTCCTCCTCCCTCAACCGCCAACTATTATTTAGTTATAATTTGTATTTAGCACCCAGGAGCCCTAGTCATGGATTACGACCGCACTGTGCCAGATGCTGTTCAAACATAGGACAAAAGGCGGCCCCTGCCCCAAAGAGCTTACAGTCCAAGGAAAGTTCAAGTTCAAGATTTTCTTGTTTCAAAAAACTGCTTTTCAATTATCTGTTTAAAAACAACAACCCAGACCCCAGGCTGGTTTATTTATAGAGGATGTGACAGCATCAGACAATTTGTGTTAGTGTGAAGCTGTGGATCAGGATGCAAAGCAGTTCTCTCCTTTAGTGATATACACACAGGTTCGTTGCCAATAATACTGCCTGAGTGACAGCACCGGCTGAAGGTGTTACAGACTCCAGCAGTGCTATGCAAAGCACTTAAGAACAGGGGCGCTGGAACAATCTGAAGAGTGGGGGGTGCTGAGAGCCATTGAACCAAACTGCAACCCGTCTATATGACAGTTCCAGCACCTATGCTTAAGAAACATGGCTTTAAACACACACCCCCCCAAACAAAAACTAAGCCACCTACGTATTACAAGAAATAGAGGGTCAGTGGACTGTAGACACAGCACTGCTCTGGCTGTGTTAAGAGGGAGTTAACTGGTGTAAAGAGGCCTTAGTGCAAACAGCAATCAACCCCAGTGGCCGCATAAGGCCGATGCATGCAAGATCAGAATTGAGCTGACAGTCACAGTGCGTGAATCCATACGGACACTGAAGGTACAAATCTGGGGTTCAGAATGGGCTCTGTTCAGAACTCAAAGCCTTTAAAGTGTCTCTCCACAGAGTCGGAGGTTCAAGTTGCCGTTAAGATCGGTTCGCCCAGTAACTGCGTGGTCACATGGCTAAACTACTTGCACAGTTCTGAAGAGGTGCCCTATTGGGTACTGAGGAATCACAGCACCTGCTCTCACGTGGACTCCCTTGGCCCTGAGAGTCCAAAGAGCACTCAGTACAGCAGACAAAGCGGCTTTGAAGCCTGAGCATTTCACTCTGACACAGGGCCGGCAACAGGAATTTTGGGGCCCCGTACGGCAGATAGTAGGGGGCCCCGCCCTGGTCTCCCGCCGCCTGCGCGGCCCCCCTGCCAGTCTCCCGCCGCCCGCGGGGCCCCCCCCGTCAGTCTCCCACCGCCCGCGGGACCCCCTCTGTCTCCCACCGCCCGCGGGCCCTCCCACCAGTCTCCCGCTGCCCGCGGGCCCTCCCGCAGGTCTCCCGCCACCCGCGCCCCCCCCCCCCGCCAGTCTCCCGCGCCCCCCCCGCCGATCTCCCCCCGCCGCCCCCCCGCCGATCTCCTGCCGTCCCCCCCCGCCGATCTCCCGCCGTCCCCCCCCCCCCGCCGATCTCCCAACACCCCCGGCCGATCTCCCGCCGTCCCCCCCGCTGATCTCCCGCCGTCCCCCCCTCCGCCGATCTCCCGATGCCCCCGACCGATCTCCCGCCGTCCCCCCCGCCGATCTCCCGCCGTCCCGTCCCCCCCCCCGCCGATCTCCCGACGACCGCGGTCCCTGGCCGATCTCCCGACGCCCCCTCCCCCCGGGGCCGATCTCCCGACCCCCCCTCCCCCCGGGGCCGATCTCCCGACCCCCCCCCCCGGGGCCGATCTCCCGACGCCCCCCCCCCCGGGGCCGATCTCCCGACGCTCCCCCCCTCCCGGGCCGATCTCCCGATGCTCCCCCCCCCCGGGGCCGATCTCCCGACCCCCCCCCCCGGCTGATCTCCCGCTCATCTCCTACCTCCCGCGGGCCCCAACCTCCGCTTGTGCTGCGGCCGCGTGGCCGGGAGAAGCAAAAAGGGGCGGGGGAGGCTGCTGGGTGCCGGGGGAGGGGGCTGGTGAGCGCGGCAGCGGCTGCCCGAGCCGCGCCTCGCTCACAGCCCCGGGCGACAACGGGTACAGCTGAGTACCGGCCCCGGACTTCAGGGCCCCCCCTGAAGTCCGGGGCCCGGTACAGCTGTACCCGTTGTACCCCCCTGTCGCCGGCCCTGCTCTGACATCTCTCAAGCTGATCTTCTGCATGACTTTGTCTCCAGTCATGTTAATTAAATACAGTTGCGGGCCAAAACATTTATTGTAACCATGTACATAAGAACATAAGAATGGCCCTACTGGATTAGACCAAGGGTCCATCTAAACCAGTATCCTGTCTTCCCACAGCGGCCAGTGCCAGGTGCCCCAGAGGGAATGAACAGAACAGGTAATCATCAAGTGATCCATCCCCTGTCGCTCATTCCCAGCCTCTGGCAAACAGAGGCTAGGGACACCTTAAATGTATCACCTTAAAGTTCTCCAGCGCTTTCAGCCAGCTGGAACACAGGACAGCAAATCGTGCAGACCTGCCCTCAGCCCGTGGTGTTCCTGTGTTGTGTCTGCCTTTATGCTGCTAGTTTGTGGCTTTGATTTTATCAAGGATAAATGAACTTTCAGGGACCTAATCAATGTGATCAGCCGCATGGGGGAAATGGAGCCGCGTGATGCACAGCCACAAAGTGGTGATTTTCAGTGCCGCTGTCTTACATTTTTCCAGAAAGCTCTGAGCAAATCCAGACTCTTCAAAGTGTCTCACTAAACAAAAGCTGGGCACCTAAAAACACTAGTTGCTTTTGAAAATGTTGGCCTGTTCTTCTATGAGCGAGCAGCTTTCTTGACTGACTGATGTATTTTTATAGTAATTTTTTTTTGTCATCTATCAGGTTGCCTCACACCGATCCCCTTGAATAGAACACCTAAGTGTCGGCAAAACTCACCTAGCTGGCAATCCTTAGACGTATCAGTCGTGAGTTATGACGGTTTGTGAGATCATACCAATTGGACAGACGTCAGTCTGAGTTCAGAATGACAGCCCAGCCCCTTTTCAAGTCTTGGGTTATAAGTCTTTGCTGTGACCTTTCTGATTACAGTGTTGCCAACTCTCATGATTTTGTTATGTGTCCCATGATAATTATTGTTTTCCTTAAAGCGCCAGCTTCAGGAGTCAAGTGGCTAGGTGAGGATTTCAGCCTTCAATTCTTAAGGAAAAAGTAACTTTCTAGATATCGTGGCTGTGGAGAAAGCTTCAAAATGTGAACCCAGTGCACCCTAAAGCCTCAACAAGCAGAAGGCAAATAAAAGGATCACCACGTCTGTTATCTTTACATAATCTCATGATTTTAATGCCAAATCTCATGATTTCTGGTGAGTCTGACTCAATACTGCAGACCCCAGACTGTGCCTCTCAAATATCCATTATTTCGAGGAATCTCACTCATTTGAGTCTCAAAATTATCAGGCAAAATTTCATGCAACCCTCACATTTATTGCTGAAAAAATCATGATCCAACTGGGGGTATGTAGTTGGATGCACTGAAGGAAGGGATCCTGCACAGTATTTTAAGCTTTCTACATGGATAACATTTGTGTTCCTTCTCTTTGTTCCACATTGCACCCTGTGTTTGGACCTTGGCAGGTTGAGAGATAACACCAAGGCACAGGGCCATTGTAAATCCGGGGTCACTCCATTGGAGTAAAATGACTCTGGGTTTGCACTTTTGTAACTGTGCTCTGGATGTAGCGCTCTGTGTTTTAACGGGTGCTCCGTCATTGCCGGCTATCATCGTTCCTCATGCTCGCCCTCCATTCCGTTATAATCCAGTGTTCTGCCGAAATGTCTACAAACTCAACAGCCCTCCACATTCCAGTCAGGTTAGTGTGGTAATCAGGGGCCATGGGTACCACGCTGGTCTTTGTTGGAGCAGCGCAGTTGTGTGGGGAAGCGTCTTGCTAACCAGGAGCCACAATAATACTTTGCTGTGGATTCTATCCCAGCCTCACCCTGCCCTTTTCGAATGGGAATTGTCAGCTTTTGGCTTGGCTTGCGGGGAGTGCGGTTGCCTCGGAGCGTTCGGGTTGTGCTTTGTCATGATTTATAAGGAAGGTTTCACTGGTCTTTCAACAGAAACCAAAAGGGAGGATAGATGGTCCGGTGGTTCACATGCTAGTCTGGGACTTGAGAGTGCTGCTTTCAGTTCCTTGCTCTGCCCCAGTCTTCTCGTGGGACCTTGGGCAAGTCACTTAGTCTCTCTGTGAGTGCCTCAGTTCCCCATCTGTACAATGGAAAGAACAGTTCTTCCCTGCCTGAGGTGCTCTGATACAACATTCACAGAAGCCATAGAAGTGCCTTATCCGAGACAGATATGGGTTGGTCCTTGTGCTCCTGCCATCTGTTTGCCAAATCCAACCGGTGTGTCTCTTGTTACTTAGATGATCAGCTGTTTGAGGTAGGGACTCTGTTTTCATTCTCGGTGTGTACATCTCCTAGCACAATGGGCCCCAATCCTTGACTGGGGCCTAGGCACTACCGCAATGCAAATACTCCATGACAAGGTCATGACCCCCCAGCCTAACACTGTGCTCACCAAATGCCAGGCCAGCATATTGAGGTCAGATGGTACTAGGGACTGCCTGGCTAAATCCTTTCTACGTGGAAGTAAAATACCCTTTAATCGGCTTAAGGGACGTGGGGAGAGGAGAAGAACTTTATTTTACCAAAAGCCCGGCAGGAACCTGCCTGTGAGCGTGCTCTTGGCCGGGAGCAGATTGGACTCATTTTCTCAAAAGCTCCAGGGGCCACATAAGAAAGGACCCTAATTGGAATAAGTGGATTGGAGGATTTCGCTTTTCAAATGCGCCTTTATGGCATGGGATGCTTTCAGGAGCGACATTCATCTTTAACACTTGATCTCTGGGTTCGGCTGCAGTAGTTGGGGGGGGGGGAAGAGATAGAGAATGAACAGAGGAAACTGCAGGGATGTAGAAGGATAATTTCCAATCGCCTTTGCCACTGCTCTGTCCTCTTGTGACACCAGTGGTCTGCAGGGAGGCTACATACAGAGCAGACCAGACTCCAGGGGACAAGGGATCTCACTAAACTGGGTGACTGAGCAACAACATGGCAGATGAAATTCAATATTAAGTTCCAAGTAATGCTAATTGGAAGAGAATCCCAACTCTATGTACAAAATGATGGGGTCTGAGTTAGCTGTTACCACTCAAGAAAGAGATCTTGAAATCATCATGGATAGTTCTCTGAAAACATCTGCTCAATGTGCAGCAGCAGTCAAAAAAGTGAACAAAATGTTAGGATTCATTAGGAAAGGGACGGATAATTAAGAGAGAAAATAGAATAATGCCACTGTATAAATCCATGGTACGCACACACCTTGAATTCTGTGTGCGGTTCTGGTCAGGTCAGCCCGTCTCCAAACAAGATCTAGTAGATCTGAAAAAGAGAAGGGCAATAAAAATGATTGCGGGTATGGAACAGCTTCTAAACAAGAAGAGACTAAGAAGACTGGAACCATTTAACTTAGCAACAGGACGACCAAGGAGGGATATGATAGAGGTCTATAAAATCATGACTGGTGTGAAGAAAGCGAATAGGGAAGTGTTATTTTCCCCCTCACATAACACAAGAACCCGGGGTCCCCCAATGAAATTAATAGGCAGCAGGTTTAAAACTAACATAAGGAAGAATTTCTTCATGCAACGCACAGTCAACCTGTGGAACTCACTGCAAGGGGATGTTGTGAAGGCCAAAAGTAAAACTGGGTTCCGAAAAGAACTAGATAAGTTCCTGGAGGACAGGTCCATTAATGGCTACTAGCCAAGATAGTCCGGGATGCAACCCCATGCTCTGGGTGTCCCTAAACCCATAACTGCCAGAAGCTGGGATTAGACGACGGGATGGATCACTTGGTAATTACCCTGTTCTGTTCATTCCCTCTGAAGCATCTGGCACTGATCACTGTCAGAAGTCAGGATGCTGGGCTAGATGGACCACTGGTCTGAGCCTCTTATGTTCTTAAGGACTGAATTAGGGATGGATGCACTGGGAAATAGTGCCTTGGAGGGTTTTCTTCCCTCCCTGCTGCTGGGTCTCCATGGAGATTATTGCAATGTGCCATGTCTGAGCTGTGATGTCTGCTGGAAACTTCCTCCTCCAAAGGATTTGGATTCCAGCAGGCTAGGAGGTATTTCCTTCCCTTTCTCCCCATTCTGTAGCATCAGATGCACATTTGGGTCTTTCAGTCATCTTAGTGCTGAAGAGGCTGCACTTCCTCCTACCCTGTGCAGTTTAAAATTGCGGGCTTCATGCTGGAGGCTAGGGCCCTTCTGTGGTACCTCCCTAATGTGTCTGTTTAGCACTGAGGGGTGGGAAGGGGAGGAAGGCTGAGTCCTGGGCTCTTGCACCAAGTTCCTCACTGTAATGTTTTTGCAGCCTTTGGGGCTTCTTCTGGTGCAGAGACACCGGCTCTCGCTAGCTAGACCAGGCATGGGTAGGAGCCGCGCAAAGTTCCCACACACGACTCTGGATCTCAGTCTTGACTTGCAGCCTCCTGGGCCTGAGACCCAACACAGCCCTGCCAGGGCTCCTCGGTCTTAAGCCCTCTTGCCCTTCCTTTGGCCCCTCACAGCTCTGCCATTGTGCCCCATTACTATTTGGCAGTACCCCCCCCCCCACACACACACTGTTCCCATCCTGGGCCCCTACTCAGCTCTGTGAATTCAATTCCTGCCAGGCCTGCAAGCCCCTTTCTCCCCCCCCCCCCCAGCCCCCCGTCGCTGCACTCCTGAGTCCTGTCCGTGTATGTTCCTGTGACATGAACCAACCCCTGCTGGAGGACAGGGCTGTCAGTGCAGAAGTGTGGTGGTTGCACCTCCCACTCACAAGTCACACAACAGGAACTTCACCCACGTGACTGTCCCAGTGCCTCTCAGACCTTCCCATTTTCACTTCTTCTTCTCCTCAGCCTTGAAAGCCCGTCCCCTATTTCAGCGACCCTACCTCCAGCTGAAGGATGGATGCTATTCCCAACATGACCTGCAGGGTCACTGCCAGCCCGGGAGAAAAGGGCCAAGTTTAAGTGCGGATCATAGAACGCCCTTGATAGCTCGCAGTGCTACAACTATGCCCCGTCTACACTTCAGATGCTACAGTGGCACAGCTGCACAACCGGAGCACTCCAGAGTTCTCCCTTCGGCATAGGAACTCCATTCCCTGAGAGGCAGGCGATGGAAGAATGCTTCTGTTGGCCTAACACTGTCTACACTGGAGGTTAGGTTGGCTTAACTACATTGCTCAGTGGTGCAGATTTTTCACACCCCTGAGCGACACAGTTAAGCCAACATAATTTTCTAGCCTAGACCAGGCCTAGATTGCAAATCGCAGGCGGCTTCAGAGTCCTTCACACAAAAGCTGCTTTGCACCAGCTTGGGAGTTTGGCCCTTGATATTTCAGGGACGTGTCATCATTTGAGAGCTACTCTGCTGAAACTGCTTAAGTGGGGTTTGGTCATCCATCCCGCTGCCCAGAGTACGATTAAAACGGATGGTGCCGTGTTGTTTCCCATTGCTGTTCTGAATGGCTACGGCTAGGTGAGACTGTGAATGCAGCTCCTGTAACAAGCAGCGCTAATTGTGTGATATGGCACATGTATAACTCGGTGACATGTACTTAAAAAGACGGATGGTGAAAGCAATCAGGATGTGCAGGCAGGAGGCAGAGTTAGAAGGGCTTCGTAATGAAGAATAACCGCCCTGTGGAAGGAGGGCTGGAGAGTGGGGTGGCGCTTTGACTCCAAGGAGGTGAGGGGAACTATGGTGACTGCTCCAGAGCTGCTGTCAAAAGCACCGTTGTGCGAAAGGCAGATGTGCCCCAATTGCTCTGTCGTGGATGGAGAGTATTAAAGCCGGAGGAACGGGCTCTCTGTCTCACCAGACACGTGGGAAACACACAGGTGGAGAGAATTCATCCCTCTCCTACCTACTGTTTGTGTCAGCACTTGAGTGTCTTTGCTGCTGGCCATTCTGTGTTCCTCGCCAGCCTCTTTGTGCTGCTCCAGCAGCATTACGGGGGCTGGGATGGTAATGGAACCTGCCCCCCAGGATTACCCCAGTGCAACATCGGAGGAGCATTTCCGGGACAGCATGGAATTATGTCTGCTCTATACCACCTCCTTTTGCCGCCCCCCAGTACAGGGCAGGGTGTCAGTGGATAGAAAGGTTTGGCGTGGGCATGGCCAGACCACGCCGCACACCAGTTAATCCCAGCTGGTGCGACAGCTTCGAAAGGGGTCGTTACAAACACGGAGGCAGCATTAAGTTGTTGGGGGGGGGAGGGGCAGACTCCTCAGCAGGGTTCTGAATATGGGAGGCACAAAGAGAGGTGAACCCCCAGCTGTCCTGTCCAGCCCTGTTTCACTGCAGATGTGACCTGAACTCTTGAAAAATGGGCTTACCCAGCTTTGGTCTTATTTCCACTTAAAAAAGGACACCAGGTGGGGAGCATGAAGGGTGTTTTTCTGACGCTTAGAGGGGAATTATTTATTCGGTAGCTCCATGGTTCCTGACTTTGAAGCAACGAGGCTGGATTCCCTCTGCCAGTGAAGTTTTGCTCTTTTGAGTTCTGCTGCAGTAACAGGATAATGCTTTTATTTTTCCCTTTGGAGGTGATACGTTGTTGCAACATGGCTGTTGAATGTGGGCTTTTGTAATCTTGGTTTTGTGATAGAGGAGGGTCGGGGAGCTGTGGCAGAGTGCTTGAGGGGAAATATACTAACTCCAGGCTCATTAGGGCGTGGCTCCCTGTAGACTAGGGAAGCAGGCAGCAGGTTAATTGGACACCTGCTGTCAATTAAGGCCTTAATAAAAAACCCTGCTTCAGGCAGACAGGGGTGGGAGTTTGGAAGGTGTTGGAGTGGTGAGCAGTTTGGGGCAAAGCAAAGCAAAGCAGAGCAAAGCAAAGCAAAGCAAAGCAAAGCAAAGCAAAGCAAAGCAGAGCAGAGCAGAGCAGAGCAGAGTAGAGTAGAGTAGAGCAGAGCAGAGTTTGGAGAAGTGCTGTGGTGAGCTAAGAAAAAAAACAAAAACAGACCCTAGGTAAAGGAACACCTGGCTTGTGCAGAGAGAGGGCAGGAAGCCCCCACAAGCTGAAGGGTAGGAGAGGGAAGTAGTCCAGGGGAAGGAGTAGCTAATCCAAGTGGTTTGCTGCTGTCCTCAGGGCCCCTGGGCTGGGACCCGGAGTAGAGGGTGGGCCCAGGTTCCTCCCTCTCCACTTCTCCCCTCTAGGATACTAGTGGGACAGTTAATACCCTGTTCAAGGGCAAGAAATGGGTCCTGCGCTTTCTTTTCTTGTGGGGGATTCAGGGAGCCTATCAATATAGTGCTGGAAATTTTCCAGTTTGTTTAGGGATTTTTGGTTGTGTTAGGCTTCTGAGCTGCTCTTAGATTTGCTCAGCCTCCTCTTCCTTTTTCTGCCTCTTTCTTTAGCTCCACTTGGTTTTGGTCAAGGCTTTTAGACAAGGGAAGTATTTAAGTTAAGCACATCTGATGTGTATGTAGCGCAATCATGATTCCCCACTGGTACATATGCCTCCTAGGACTGGCTGGCTTGGAGACTGAGTGGCAGAGGCTGGATCTAGCTAGGTGAGGCGATTGGGCATGGGAAGCTGGGATCTAGGGCAGAGGGGGGAGAATGGGACAAGGAACCAGGAGGGGGAGGAAGAGGCAGGACTAGGACAGGGACAAGCTGGAGGGAATGGGGCAGAAGGAATTAGGCTTGGGGTGAAAAGAGGGTCTTTTGCCACAGAACCCAAGATTCCTGAGTCTCAGCATCTCTCTGCTGTGAGCAGTTTCCTGTGAAACCCACTGGCGAAGTGTGTGCGTCTGATCCCACTTTAGTGCTGGTCTGCGCAGAGGATGATAACCGGCTACCGCTATCATTACTCAAGTGGTAGAGGTCTATGCTGTGGAGATAAAGGTTCCACCCGTGCTGATGAATCACATGGGAGTCAATAGGATGCCTCGTAACTGCTCTGCCTTGTACTGGCCATAATAGATCCCTTAGGACTGTGTGTTGGTTCAGGCTTGCTGGAGCCCGGTATCCCTTCCCTGGGATGTAGAACGGGCTAGGCAAGCTTCACACCAACTGGGGATACCCCCAAACAAGGGGAACCCAATCCTCAATTGGCTGCTTAACCAGCTTTCCACCCTCTTTGGGCCACCAGAGCAGTGCAAAGAGCATGGGGCAGGGCTGAGTATTTGGCCCATTGCTATCCAGTGGCTCACTGAGTACCAACCACACCCTCTCGCTGTCATGTGGACGCTCAGTCCTGTCACTGCCCCCTCGGGCCTGTCACTTGCCCCCTCGGGCCTTTTCCTCAAGCGAAGGCTATGAGGTCATACTGATGAATGCTTCTCCATAATCCATGGGTAATGTCTTCCGCTCCCATGGGGACAAATCTTAGCACTAACCAGGCTCAGTGCATGCTTCACTGCAGGTGCTATTTGCTGCCTCCTGTCCTTGCATTTGGATGTTCTCCTAGGCTGTGAGAACTTGACAGCAGGGACTGTCTCTCTTAGCGCTTATTACCTTGCTGGTGCAATACAAATAACATAAAACAATGAGGACTCCAGTGGCGCGTTAAAGACTAACTGATTTATTCGGGCATAAGCCTTCGTGGCTGAAAAACCCACTTCTTCAGATGCATGGCGTGAGCCATGAGGTCTCCATGCACGTGAAGAAGTGAGTTTTTTACCCACGAAATCTAATCCCCAAATAAATCTGTTAGTCTTTCAGGTGCCTCCTCCTTGTTTTTGTGGGTACAGACTAACACGGCTGCCCCTCTGATACAACTAACATAGGAGCTCATATGTAATGTCTCTTCTGGTCTCTCCATGGCAGAGGTATGCATTAATGCATTGGTTCTCAAAGTGGGGGGGGGTCGCGATTATGTGGGGGTCGCGAGCCCCTGCTGCTGTTCTTCCTGGGGCAGCTCCTGCAGGAGCTTGCAAATTGGCCCCAGGCAGGCAGAGAGGGGGAGGAGGTCTCCACGCTGCCGCGTGCAGCAGGGACGGGTCTTGTGGGCAGAGAGCCCCCAGCCGCCCCCCCCCGCAACCCTGCTCCATCCGCCCCTCCCCCCCTGCCCCTCCCCCAAGTGTCCCCCCGGTAGGCTGACCATACGTCCCGTTTTGAACGGGACAGTCCCGTTTTTTACATATTTTCTAACCGTCCCGTCTTTTTAATAAAAATATCAAATTTGTCCCGTTTTTCGTAAAAAAAATGGAATGCAGCTTATTTCAGGGACCCAGGGCCGGGTCCTGCCTCCTCCCGCAGCCCTTCAGTCCCTTCCCCTCCCCGGCCTGCTCCCCCTCCCCTCCGCCGCAGCCGCTGCAGAGCCCGCGTGGCGCAATTGGCTGGGCCGCCCCCACGTGTTGCGCGAGCCGGTTACAGCAGAGCCTGGCGCAATGGCAGAGTGGAGCTGCTGGCCGGCCAGGGGCTGCCTGGTGCCTCGCTCCCCCCTCCGCCCCCCTGTGAAGGAAACGCTGAGCCCAGGGTAGGTAGGGGCTGGGGAGGGGGGCTGCTGGGCGGGCAGGGGCTGCCTGGTGCCTCGCTCCCCCCCCCCCCACGTGGAGGAAACGCTGAGCCCAGGGTAGGTAGGGGCTGGGGAGGGGGGCTGCTGGGCGGGCAGGGGCTGCCTGGTGCCTCGCTCCCCCCCCCCCCACGTGGAGGAAACGCGGAGCCCAGTGTAGGTGGTGGCTGGGGAGGGGGGCGCAGCGGCGGGGCCTGCAGGGGTGGGATGAGCTGGGGGGGTCATGGGGGAGGTGGGAGGCTGTGGGGGGGGGGCTGTGTTTTGAGGCTGTTGGGGGGTTCTGGGGGGTGCATTGGTTGCTAGTGGGGGGCTATGGGGAGAGGTTGTGTAGGGAAGGCTGTGGGGGTGTAAGGGGCTGGGGGGTTGGTAGTGGGATGGTGTTGGGGGGCCTGGAGGTGGTTATGTGAGGGTTGGGTATTGGTGACTTTATGGATATGGGGGGGACGTTGTAGGATTATATTTGGGGTCTGAAGGGAGTTATAACCCCGTCCTGTTTTTGCCATCCCAATGTCCTGTTTTTGTCACAAGGAAATATGGTCAGCCTACCCCCCCGGCCTCCCCTTGCTGCCCCCAGGCACCTAGGTGGCCCTGGAGCAGATTGGAGCCAAAGCTTCCCTGTGTCTCAGTCAGCAACTGCCGCTGCAGGGTCCCAGTGCCCGCCAGCGTCTCATGCCTGTGACAGGGTGAGTGTGCTGCTGCTGGGGGTGCCGGAAAGGGGGGCCCCTCCCCCAGAGCTTGCTGCTGCCAGCAGGGAAAGGGCTGTAGGGTGTCCTCCTTTCTGGCCCCAGAGCAGCCTGCCTGCACCCAAACTCATCCCTAGCCTGGTGCCACCCCAGAGCCCACACCCCCAGCCAGAGCTTCCCACCCACCTCACCCTCTACCCAAGCCCTGAGCCCCCCAACATCCCAAACCCCTCATCTCCACCCCCAGCCAGAGCCCTCCCCCCCCCCCGCACCCCAACCCTCTGCCCCATGCTACATTACATTTTTCAATAGTTATTTAAAAAGTTTATAATAAGCAATGCCCTGAGTCCTGGACCCGGACCCTGCCACTGCGGGCTGCTGGCGGCACCCCGAGCCCCGGACCCAGCCCTTGCCGCAGCAGACTGCTGGCGGTGCTCTGGGCCTTGGCCCCTGCTGTGGCGGGCCGGCGGCGGGCTGCCGGTGGCACCCCGAACCCCAGACCTGGCCCAAGGTGCGGCGGGCTGCCGGCAGTGACCCGAGCCCCAGGCCCTGCCACAGCGGGCTGCCGGCGGCACCCTGTGCCCTGTCCCGGGGGGTTGCTGGCACCCTCCCCTGAGCCTGGCCCCTACCCCAGGGGGCTGGCACCCCTACACCCCCCCCAGCTCAGCCTCTCCCCCGGGGGGCTTCTGGCGCCCCGCCCCTGAGCCCAACCTCTAATGGGGGTCACGCTTAGAGGCCTGGTGTCCGAAAGGGGTCATCAATAGAAAAAGTTTGAGAACCACTGCATTAATGCTTCCCCATGGTCTAACCCTGCAGGAGGATGTAAGCATCTGTAATGTGATCCTCCAGCTGTTTGCATGGGGAAGAGGAGAAATCACTTTGGAGAATTAATTCTCCTTATAAACAGGATATGCTCTGCTTTCGGGCTGGCGGGAAATCCTGCCCCAGCTGTTCCAGGTGTGCCGCGCCAGCAAAATCCAAAACTGCTATAAATAGCTGCTAACTGCTATTGGTTTATTATGCCTGCCTCCCTGTCTAAAGTGTGTCCATGACCCCAAGAGAGAGAAATATCTGGCTGTGAAGGGATTGGCTTTGCAAAAATGATTGCTTTGTGCAGAAAGAGGCCTAGTGAGATGCTCACTCTGTGTGTTTGCAAAGTCTGCAGACCCTTAAATCCAGCTGCATTTCTAGTCTCCAGCTGCTTCCCTTTATGTGCTTACCGTGTGCAGGTCTGGATTGTTGCTGAAGTCGGCCAGTGGCTCTATAGACTCGTTAAGCTGGCAATGCTCAATTTCAAGTCCCCTTAGTGGCCATGCCCAATTGTGGTTGGTTGGTTGTATTGTGGCAGTGCCCAGCAGACCCTGTTGTGGATCAGGTCCCCATTGTGCTTGACTCTGTAGAAACACAAGAAAAAAAGACAGTCCCTGCCCCAAAGCCCTTAAAGTCTAAGCAACTGTTTCAATAATCAAGATGCAAACCCTGATCGCCAGGATTTAACTCAGTGACTAGTGATTTTTGGCTTCCTAACTTGTGACACCATAAAGGGGCCCGATTTTCAGAGGGTAAGTGCTTGGCATTAAAAACAAACAGGCCTCTCTGTGCATTAAGCTAAAGGAGAACTCCTCTGGCTGTGAGCTAGTAGTGGACTCTGAAATGGCTGACCCCAGCCTTTGGAGGGAGACAGCCTCACTTGCTAAGGCAGTGTATTGCATATAGTCAGTGGGTACTGCATACTGGATTGAAGACTGATGGTAAGACATTAGGATCTAGGGTTAAAGGCTGGTCAAAAAACAAGGGATGAAACATCAACATTTTTTTCAAAAATGTTCAAAAAATGTTATGTTCAAATTCAAAGTTTTGCCTACATTTCAAAAGTCAGAATGTTTTGACAAGCTGAATAGATGTCAACAAAACGGGGAGGGGGGGAGATTATTAATATTTCATCAGAAATCATTCCCCCCCCCCATTTTAGGGGAAGGGATGGCTCAGTGGTTTGAGCATTGGCCTGCTAAGCTAAGAGTTGTGAGTTCAATCCTCAAGGGGGCCATTTAGGGATCTGGGGCAAAAAATCTGTCAGGGGACAGTACTTGGTCATGCTAGTGTAGGTCCTTCCAGTTCTCTGAGATAGGTATATCTCCATATACATTTATTTTTAATCTAAATTCAAAAATTTTCACTGAAATTTGACAAATTTTGACCGGGTCCTGCTCGCCACAGTAGATTTTGTAAGTGGGTCAACCCCATACAGTCATAGCTTTTGAAGATTTAATGCTGGATGGAACCAGTAGATCTACTCTGACCTCCTGTACTGCACATGCCATAGAATTTCAGGAAGTTACTCCTGTACAGAGTCAAGCTGCTTGTGTTTGACTAGGGCAGATGTTGCAGAAAGGCATCTGGTCTTGGTTTGAAGACCTCAAGAGACGGAGAATGCACCACTTCCCTGGGTAGTTTGTTCCATTGGTGAATCACTCTCACTGTTAATTTTGTGCCTTATGTCTAATTTAAATTTGTCATGATTTAGCAAGGTTGTAACAGTTGAAAGCCCTGTTCAGAATACATTGAAAACCCTTCCGTTCCATTGCAGGATGAGTCAGATGGTCTTGAAACAGCAAAGAGTCCATGCATTTTATTTTCAAAGAGGTAGCAAGGAGCTGGCAACCCCAACAAAGACCAGCCTGAAATACACTGTCCTGCTTATTGGAGATTTGCATGGAATGGAATTTGACAGATTGCAAAACAGGCGCAATTTTGCAGATGATTCTTTCCCAAAGAGATGATGTTGGATTTCTCTAGCTAAATGTATCAGATAAAAGGCATAGCCTTGACCTTAAGAGCACTCTATCCTCTTTTCATTGTTCGATATGATTAAGCTAGCACAATCCTTTTGCCCAGAGATAAGAATACCATTCACCATCCCACTTAAGGCATTTGCACGGGGTTTTATTGAAAATTTGGAGGGGGAAGGAGGGTCTCCTTTTTTCTCTCTGCCTCTCAACATTCAATACCTTAAGTGCAATGAATAAATAACTAGATAAATAAGGAGTTCTCTGTTTTCCTGTAAACCCTGACAGATCTCTTTGCATTCTTGCTGCTCTTTCAAACTGGCTCGTGATCAAATCCTCCATTACTTGTCTCAAGTGAGCCTGCCAGCGCCAGGCCTACTTTCTTTTATTGGACCAACTTCTGTTGGTGAGCGAGACAAGCTGTCAAGCGTACACCGAGCTTTTCTTCAGGTCTGGGACTGCCAGGGCTACAACTACACTGCCCAGGCCTTCTTTCAGCTCTTGGGCGTGTTGTCAGATCCCAACTTCTTGGCAGTGACTTGGCCATTCTGGTGTCATGACACTAGACTTCCTCTGAGCAGCCAACAGAAGATCTGATTTCTCAGCAGGATGGGAAAGGTCCCTCAGGGTGTGTTGGAGTTGCAGAACTGTTTATACACCTGTATGCTCAGGACACACTTGGAGTGAGTTGTGGTAGAAAACTTCACTCTCCGGGGCTGTCACGTCAGTTCCCTTCACACCCTGCATTGTCCATTCCATTTTCCCTCCGTTAACCCTGGTTTCTTTTTTTGGTTCCTCCAAGCTGACTGACAAGTGGGCTATTGGTGTCTTTTCGGGGGAGGGCAGAGGGAGAGGACTTCTGTCAAGTGCCTTGACATCTCCAGCTGAGGTCAAATAGCATCCTTCACCAGCCATTTTAAAATATAAAGAATTTGGACACACACAGAAATGGAAGGAAGTGAATGGAGTTTTTCCAGGACACCAGCCTGAATGTGGAAAGAGTAAAACAAGCCCCCACTGTTAAAGAAACTGGGCGGGTGTAGCATTTGGTGGGTGTCTGATTCCTGCAATTTACTGAAAATTACAACCATGCACATTGCTCATTTTTCAACCCACCATCAGCCGTCTCCCGTCCCTCCGCATCGCTGGCTTCACACTCCAGGGCTGCCTCTGAGGCCCCCAGCCGGGTTCTATTTAAAAACACACCGCAGATGGGGAGTTCATTTAGAATGCAGCTTTTCTAAGGAGAACTCTTCCATTCCGAGGGGATGTGGCTGGCAACAGCCCTGTTTAACTTCCTCCTCCTTCATTCCTGTCCCCGGGGAGCCTGCTTTTCAATATGCTGGCTGCCACTGCTGCTCTGTTGGCATCATAGCTTCTGCTGGCACCCAAAGCTTTCTGAAGACAGTGTTGCTGAGACCACCCTTCCCTTCCCAACTCCATGCTTTGATCCTGAGCTGCTTCTGTCAGAAAGCACATCCCCCATGGTTTTGTCAGGGCAGAGTCAACCAGTCAAACGTTCTCCAGGTGCCTATGATTTATGAGCATCTTCTCCACTATGCTGGCCGTCCTCCAACTGCTTCCCCATGCTATGGTGCTAGCATGGGGCCATCAATCTCCGTTGCGATCCCTGTTCCCGGGATGCCGTCTGCTTGCTATGGATGTTTGCTGACTGGCCCTGCTGTCTTGACACCTCCTCTGGCCTCACATAAGAGTTTTTATGCCCATGTTGCAAATTGTAAGGATTCTGCTTTCCAGCTCTCCTAGATCCGAGGCATTTCCCTTTCCTAGTGCACTAGAGACAACCTGGAGTTTTGCCTGGGGATGGTATTGATGAGCATGACTGAACCTCTAGTTAGGAAAACCATTCAGCCACGCAGACATAATGGCACTAAAAAGCAGCCCAGCCACACTGGAAAAGGACTATCCATTTCAATGGTCAAGTTAAACGTCAGCACCATTTCTCCACCAATGTCCCACCACCAGTTGAGAACCACCAAGCCCTGTTAGTAGGACCCAGACGAAGCCTTGTGGGTGAGGAAGAATCAGCTGGCTCTTCTGCTGCTGCTGAAGTTGCCCTGTCCAATCACGAAACAACTCTTCTGCCTAGACTTGCCAGCATAGAAGAAACCATGCAGCTGGGGCTAGTTGAAAATTTTCCATCAAAACTTTATCAAGGAAATATTTGGTTTATGATCAACTGAAATTAATCACAAAGTGTCTCTTTCCAATGAAGACGTTTTGTTTTTCCTCATAAAATATTTCAGTTTAAAACCTAAAAGTTTCTGGCCAAAATCTGAAACATTTTGGCCAAGAAAGGTTGGTGTCGTGCCTCATTGGAGTTATAGTTTGCGTCTCATGTATCCATCCTCTTCTATAGGTGGGATCCACATCTGGGCCACTTCTCCTAGTATGAGCCATGTCCAGGGATTCCATGACTCACACCTTCCCTCCCTGCAAGGGGAGACTAGGGTGCATTATATGAGCTGTTGTTTAGCTGTAGAGGAGAATGGGGACATAAGGAGCAAAGTATGAGTCACATTTTCAATGGAAAACGTTGTTTTTGGCCAGAATCTTTGAGTTTTTGAGTTTTTGCTGAAAACTCAAATTTTCCCAATGAGAATGTTGATGAAAACATTTTTTTTTCCATTGAAAATTTCAATGGGGGGAAAAAATTGGGCCAGCTCTATTTGTAATGCTGATAACTGAGGGCAGGGCAGGGAACCTTCACCCTGCAAGCACCAGCCCCTTTCCCCACCCGGGAGCTGCTGCATAGTGTTTCTCTGTAGTGGGGAGTAGACCCTACATTATCAATAGCTGCTCCATGCACTTGATGGGAAAAATCTAGCTCTTCACAGATGTAGCTACAAGGAACCTCTGAGCTCCCTGCTCCTCCACTGACATGATTTAGCCAATCCCCCTTCCCGGTTCAGTGCTCTCATATGGGGTTGTGAATCGTTAGCCCTAATTCTCTTCACCATAGAAATGGAGAGAGCCCCTTTTTTCAGCTGGGGGAGTTGTTGCGGAGGAACGTGGAGGAAGTAAGTTGTTTCTTAATATTTAATTCTGGCGAGCAGTGACATGCAATGACATTTTTTAATAAGGCCTGCATCAAAAATTTAATTTTAGGGGATGGATAAAAAGATTTTTTTTTCTAAAGTGTAAATGGTGATTAATAAATCAAATGCATTCATTTTGGCAAATACTAGCAGTCAAATATAATGAAAGCTAAGAATATACAAATATATGGTTACTTATTCTTTCTACTGAAATCAAAAATCCATTTTCTTTTTCAAGAACCTCCTCAGTGTGACCAAGTCAGGCACCCACACAGCTTACCAGATTTTTCTATCTTTGTTTTATCATGAACAATTTAATTCTACACTTGCATGCCTTTATGGGCTTTCAGGAAAAAGTTCATTAGATAAACTCACCCCAAGAACTCTGTAATGTTTTGATATAGCTATTCTCCACTGATCTTATCTGCATGTGGATGTTTTAGCAGCTGCATGGTATCAGAATCCAGACCTCAAAGAGCTATGTTAAGTATCTATGGTGCACTTAATCTAATCATCTGCCAGAAACGTACAAAGGCATGATGTCTCATTAATGAGTATTCAATCACTGAATAATGCAAAGCGTGATGTTCCCTTCTTTACTTACAGAATGGCAAGTCCCCACTAAAATCTTTTGTATTCAGTTCTACACTTGCATGCCTTCTTAGAGACAGTCCACAAACTGGCACTGTCCACAGGGTGTGACCTCACACATATGGTGCATGTGAAGTCACATTGCATGGAGAATGTGCCTCTTCCATGTGTGTTCATGAGCCAGCTGGAATCGTCCTGCAGGTTGCCAATTGGACCAAGTAGGCACCAGTAGTGCATTTATTGCATACATAGATGGCACACCCCTGTTGGTGAGACGTGCCCTGCAGACTAAAGTCTGTGTTAGATAATTCCCTTCGGACCATGTTATATCTTCCTTTAATGCAGCAGTGTCCAGTACGTTTGCTGCTAGCCACATGTGGCTCATAGGCTGTTGAATTGTGGCTAATGCATGTGGCTTTTGTATAATGTGGCTAATAAGAAAAATACAAAACCACAAGTGTGGCTAGGAGGGTGGCTAGCATCGAATTTCTATTGGACACCGCTGCTCTAATGGCTCCATGACTCCTTCCTTGCTGGCCCTCTGCTTCACCCATTGCGTGAATACAAGGGGCTGGTCTTCACTATGGGGGGAGGGGGGGATCGACTGCAGATACGCAACTTCAGCTACGTGAAGCACGTAGCTGAAGTCTGCGTATCCCCAGCCAACTTACCTGCCGTCCTCACGGCGGTGGCAGTTGGCAGCGCGCTCCCCCATCGACTCCAGCTTGCGCTTCTCAGCGAGCTGGAGTTCTGGAGTCGACAGGGGTGCCGCCAGCGATCGATTTCTCGCATCTTCACCAGACACAAGAAATTGATCGCTAACAGATCAATTGCTCCCCAATCTGGCGGGTAGTGAAGACAAGCCCTAGGATATATACAACAACAGTCCATGAATGTTCATTGAGTGTGGCACATTCCTGTTGTTTGCTGTGTGACATCAAACTGCCAGTGAGTAGTACCACCTGTCTTCACTGCTCCATTGTCTGGTAAGAATAACGTTTTCTTTCCTTGCCTGTCTGGATATGGCTGGAGATAAGCCAACAGTTCCTATTTGCCAGTGATCTTCAAACAGCAGATGAATAACTGCAATGGCTTTAATTTATTGTTCCACGGTTTTTGGTTCACAAGCAATAAAAATAAGTAAAAGCCCTGTTAATGGGAGAATCAGATGGTGATCACCGCACAATGCTTACTGTAAGGAGATGTGGGATCCAGTCCTGACTTGCTGTGTGAGACTGAGAGATCCCTGTTAACTGTATCATGCCTCAGTGTGTCCATCTGTAAAACAGAGGAAATAATGTGTCCCTCACAGGAGTGCTGTGAAGCTTCACTGAACAGACATGGTAACTAACTGGCTTTGAGATCCATTGATGGGAGATGCTAATGCAGTGTAGTTAGCTCAGTCCTCCCCTCATGATGGAATGTGCTTAGTAAAGCAATAGCTCATCTATATATATAAAAGGCAAATGGTGTACGCGTGCGTGTATGTACGTTCCCTTACTCCTTCCACACCGTTTGAGCTAGAGACTTGAAATTTGGTACAGTTATAGGCTTTAGGGTCCTAATCAGGGTAAGAATCGAATTTTTTTTCAAATCTCACCTCTGACGCCTCCTAGGGGTGAAATTCTCTAAAGCCCATTAACATCAGCTGGGCAGCAGGTTAACACCTGCTGTTCCCTGTGACATAGTTATGATGTAATAATACCCCCCTCCAATGGACCCCACACTCGCTCAGCTCTCTGTCCCCTCCCCCCTTCCAATGGCCCCCCTCACTTGCTCAGCTCTCTCCCCCCTCAGGTAAGAATCGATTTTTTTTTAAATCTTACCCCCCTCCAACGGTCCCCACACTCACTCAGCTCTCTCCCCCCTCAGGTAAGAATAGAAAATTTTTAAAATTTCACCCCCCTCCCCCACTCCAACGCCCCCCCACTCGCTCAGCTCTCTCACCCCTCCCCCCTCCAACGGACCCGAGCAACGCCGGGTATTTGTGCTAGTTGTATATAATTATTTGTCTGTCTTGTAAATGCTTTGGAGCAAGACCGGTCTTCTCTTCTGTGTTCTAGAGAGTGCCTAGCATAATGGGGGGCCCAATCCTGGCTAGAGGCCTTTGTGTTACTATAATACAGTTCGGCTTATCCTGGACAGTTTTGCCTATGGACTCAAAATGCTTTGGTTTCACAATCAGCCTGAAAAAGATAGAGGTCATGTACCAGCCAATACCAGACCACCAGCATCATGAGCACCGTGATCCCATCATCACAGTTGGCACCACAGCCCTCAACGCCTGGGTAGCCTACTTTCCAGACTCCAGAGAAAATAATAAAAATAACAATAATAATAATTCAAGAAAAAGATGTCAAGGTCTGTTCAAAAGTGCCTGGTTGTCTGGATTTAGCCCAGTCTGGCTATTGGCCACTCCTACCCTTAGGAGTCTGTAACGATGGATGTGCCAGGCAAGGTCTCAGTGCTCCATTGAACTCCAATCATTAATGATGTCAAAGATAGGAAGTGATATTGATGGGAGTATAGAGCCTTTTCACAATGAGGTTACTGATTCAAATTGAGCACAGGTGGGAAGAGACTGAAAGTTATCGTCTGTTGGCTGTTTGGTGGCCTAAGGGGAATGAATTGTGGTAATTTCAATCCTGCTCCTGTGGACAGACATTCACATCACACAAATTACAATCATATACATTGTGGGTCTTTAGTCTCCTTCCCCAGTTGAACCTAAACTAGTCTTCTCCTTGCTGAGGAAGAAGCCTGTGTCTTTTGGGCCTTCAGGGGTTCATTACATGGTAAATTGATTTTCTAGGTGGGTTTGCCTCTGTCTGTATGGGCTTGGGGTCAAATCCTCAGCTGATGGAAATCAATGAAGTTCTATTGCCTTCTGTAGAACTGTGCTGATTTGCATGGGCTTGAAGTTCTGACCTCAGGCACGTGAACACGGAAGGAAACTGAATGGTCTCACACTGGGGGAGGAGAGCTGGCATCATGCCCTGGCGCACACAGACATGACCTCCGTGTCCCTAGGACACATGGTGACCTACTGAAGTGTGATATGGAGAAAAGGGAGTAGGGGTAGACCCCGAACCAGCCTATCACAGAGTGGGGTAATCCCTTTAAGATAGTTGGTTATGGCCTTGACTAGCCAGCCTCCTGTGGGTGAGAAAAATGGCCAAGAAGCAGCTCAGTTGAAGGGAGAGCTGCAGGGAATAGCCTGCAGTAGACCCTGGACTGGGGAAAGGGCCTTGCTCCGCATGCTAAAGGAAAGGCTTGGCTCGGGATATCTGCTGTGTAGGGAGCTGCAGAGGCCTTAGGAGGGACCAGGCCTGGTTTCTCTGTTTTGGCTGATAATGATGTGTCTGCTTTCTGAACCACACACACATCACTGGTAAACAGGGAGGAAATACCATTACTGAGGGAAGCTTTGTTGATACAGCTGGCTGGGGTGTTGGCCTGCTGCCTTACGCAAGAATGGGGAAACTGAGGTAGAGGTAGGGTCTGATTCCAGGCTTGGGGAGACGCCCCATCAACAGCAGATCAGGTGTGAACATTGCTCCTGTTAAGAGAGGCGGCGATACGTGCTCTCACCAGCAGCTCTTTGCCCTGAGCCATCCTGCCAGGCCACAGCCTAATGGAAACTTAAATCCTCATGCAAGAGGTGTATCAAAGTAGAAAGGTGTGTTTGAAATCTCTGACCGCTTCAGGACACTTTCTCTGTGAGCTTGTAAACATGCACCATCATTACTTAAACTTCCTGATCCCCTCAAACTGTCCAAGTACAGAACACTCGTGGGCTTCCTTGAGAAAGAAAAAACCATGACAGGGCCCCAGATTCCATCATTGAAATGGGGACCATTCTGAGTCCCTGGGGGGCCAGTCCTTAGGACAAAGGTCACTGTCTAGTGGTTTGGGCATTGGAATACTAATAGCCTGTCATTATTTTTAGGGCAGCCACTCTAAATGTCAAAGTAATTCAGCCTGTTACTGATCGGAAGCAAGTTCTTTCATATTTTAAGACAAGAAGACAAATGCTTCTTCCTCCGGAGAGCCTCTTAACTCATGCTGAGCACCCGATATCGAAGAGGGGCCGATGACTGACATCTTCTCATATATAACTCACAGAAGCATGACAAGGTTATGCATTTCCTTGTTGTTGCTACTATGTCCTTGTATTGTGGAAGTGCCCAGAGGCCCCATGGGGCTGTACACACAGAATGAACAGCTGGTTCCTGCCCCACAGTCCCTACAATTGACCCATTAGTCATCTTGGTCAGCAGTCACTCACACAGCACTCTCATTACAGTCAATGGAACACTTATGTAACCGCCCACCAAAGGGAAGCAAGGGGCCCCCAAGTTAGCCCTAAGTGTTTGTTTGTCAAGAGACAACTGGTGCATCAAGTGAACAGACAGGAGGGAAGGGGAAGGACACATTAACAATGCATTGATTGATGGATGTGATGAACAGTGGTCACAGCACATCAGCTACCTAGTTGTAAATGGTTTTGTAGGCATTGCAAAAGAGATAAATTTTAAGGCTTACCTTAGCCATGTGCAGCTCAAATACTAGAGAAGACAGGACTGTTCTTATTCAAAGTCAGTTGATGGAAGAAGTGCGTACCCAGTGCAATAGGGTAATTACTTCAAATTTAGTGTCTTTCACCCAGGGAGAAAGAAGCACTTTCTAAGGGTAGGTAAAAAATAGGATGGATGGGTGAATGAAGAACACAGACATAGCTTCCCCATCCATCCTATACTCAGAAGAGTAAAATACCCAGCAAGATTATGACAGAATTTTCATGTGGATTTTTATTCAGCAGCTCCTAAATACACAGTAACAATCCATCATCAAAGAAACCTTCAGACGAGACTTAGAAATCATAAATTTAGTCTTCTCGGGATTGAAATGTTTTAGTTGAACTAAAGTCATTGGGCTCATAATAGGGATGGCTGGGTTAAAGGTACAATAATAGCTTACGGCAGACCAAGAGGTGAGAGTAGATCTAACAGTCCCTTCTGGATGGAAAAGTTATGAAACAAGTCAAATGTCATTACTGGGACATCTGAGCAGCCAGTAGCCCAGCATTCAACAGAAATAACCCCATCTTTGAAATCTCCTGTGTTCATAGAGTGTCAAGGACTGGACAACTTGATGAAAGGGAATTTCAGAATATCTCACCTTAAAACACTGTTGATGGACTTCATGTGGAGGATAGCTGCATAACTTGGCTTTTTCATGGTACGTACTTTGCAGTGTTTCTTTGAACAAGAGTTTCTGTTCCACCAGTCTCACATCCAGCAACATAAATCTATCTATATATATAAAAGTCAAGTGGTGTATGTATGTATGTATGACAGCGAACTCCTCCCGCACCGTTTGAGCCAGAGACTTGAAATTTGGTACAGTGAGGGGTCTTGGGGTCTAGATCCTCATAAGGGTCGGAAAAAATTTCGGATCTCACCTCTGACGCCCCCCAGGGGTGAAAGTCTTTCAGGGCCAATCACATCGGCTGGGCGGTTAGGTGCTGATGATGTCATAATACCCCCTCCAACAGACACTGCACTCGCTCAGCTTGCCCCTCCCTCCTCCAACGGAACCCTGGAGATCCCTCAGTTCTCTGCCCCTCCCCCCTCCCAACGGAACCCCGGACGCCATCAGCCCTGTGTCCCCCCCCCCCCCCACCTGCGAAGGTCCCCGGAATCCCTCGGCTCTGGGCCCCCTCCCCGCCTGCGACGGATCCGAGTTGGGTTTGGTGGGACGGTGAGTGAGGCGGGGGTGTCGGGTTCGGTCGGGGGGTGAGGTGGGGGTGTTGGGTTTGGTCCGGGGGTAAGTAAGCCGGGGGGTGTTCGGGTTGGTCAGGGGGTGTCAGCTGTCTGCCCCCTCCCCACCTCCGACTGACTCGAGCAGCGCCGGGCACTTATGCTAGTATTTAATATAAAATCTGTGAGCAGCCAGTATTTAACACACACACACACACCGCCACCACTGCCCCTAAGAACTGCCACTAATGTGTTTTTCTTTTTCCTCTTATGTAGAATTCTCACACGCCACTGTTCCCCGAGATTTCACTAGTCTGAACTATGGGATGGCCATCATTCAGACCTGGACTAGTGACAGATTCAGCTTCTAAGCCAAGGCCCATGGAAGTGAATGGAAAAGGCTCCCATTGACTTCAAAGGACTTTGGATTGAGCCTTTCAAATCCAGTATCTCCTGAACCATCATGGCTCGAAATAGGAGCTGGGAATCTCCACTTTCTAGTGGTATGAGGCTTGTGCATCTATCTCTGGGAGATTGTGAGATACCAGGCTTTAAAATCCGGATTTACAGAGAATCTCTATCAAGCTCAAACCATATTTTTGGTTATCAGTGCTCTCTGCCTCCCAGGCCTGCCTAGTTGGCCTCATAGTTCTATGTTGCCTGGCTGCAGAAGCAGAAAAATATGAAAAACTTGTACCAATTGAAAATGCTGCATTCTAGTGTAGGTATCAGATTTTGGGGGGTAAAATCTGAGGGATATACAGCCAGACGTACTATGGCCCTCTTGGCTCCCAGAGTCATGGGGTTATGTCAGAATCTCAGCCTGCTTTTTTTTTTTTAACATGACTGTGAAGAAAAGCTTGAAAAGTGACTCAGGTGTAACTGGTGCAGTGACATCTGCCTGAGTCTGCTGGCAGCCCATACCAATAGCTCTGACAAGCACAAACTGCCCCATACATCTCAGTGGGGCACTAAATTGAAGATTTACTAGTCTGGGGCCCTAGCTAACCCCACCCTCACAGAGGAGGATGCTGGAGGAGAAAGCAGCAGGCCCAGCCCAGCCACTAAAGCAGAACTGGTGGGTTGAGTACTGGGGAGCCTGTGACCACCAATGTGCCTCTATGAGAAAGGAGATCCCTGCTGCTGAGGAGGAAGGCAGGCCTCCTTCCATTGCCCCTGCCTCTCTGGGAGGGGGGAGGGCCCCCTCCCACCACTGCACACAGGGATAGAGCCAGGGGGTTCCTCATGTCATGGAGTGTCTAGGGCAGGGGTCTCCAAACTTTATGAAAGGAGGGCCATATTCGATTTTTGAAGGGGCTTTGTGGGCTGAAACAACTGTGAAAAAAAATGTATATGCAACATATGCAAATCCTTAAAAACCCAACACTGTACTGGGGCCACAGATTGTCTTAACGGGGCCCCCCATATGCATGATGGGAGGCCGAGGCTGCCTTGTTCAGGATAGGTGCTCTTGTGGTTTAGCTACTCCTGCCTAACACGCTTCTTTCTGACTCCTGCCAAGAGAGCCTGTAGACCACACCACAGTGTAGAGAATTCCCTGATTCCCGGCTGGTGTAAAGAGGTTCGGCTTCATTCATTTCAATGGTGCTAAACCCCCAGTCCTGGATCAGGCTCAGAGTGAGCTCTTTGGGCTTTTTACTGACTCCCCGTATCTCTTGGACAGCACTCTTTATCTGTAGAGCTCAAAGCAGGAAGGTAACTTTAATCTGCTTATCTCCTCTGAAGCATCTGGCACTGGCCACTATCAGAAGACAGGAAACTGGGCTAGGTGGGCCAGTATGGCTCTTCTTATGACCCCCCCTTTCAAAATGGGGAAACTGAGGCAGGGAGCCATCTAGAAGCCTATTGCAGTGGTGCCTATGTATCCCTGATCCTGCAGCCTGCTCTGTGGGGAACAGGCATTTGTCTGCACAGAACTGCTTGTTGAATTGGGGGCTTAAGTACTGACATAGTGTGGTAATGAACAAGAATCACAACAACTCTCATTAATGAGGATATGCGGTTTCCTCTGTCATAGCCTCCTTCAGACTGTAATTAGCCAACACATGGCAAGTTTCATGCCCCCTTAGTGAGGGATCACACTTAACTGTTCACCAGTAGTGCAAATCTCCTCTATAATTTCTTTGCATTTGTTTTTCATTTGCATTTTTCAGTTTAAATACAAATATTGTTTTGTTTCATTATTCAGCCACCCACACAGGAGAGACAAGGATACATTTTGAGGCTAGACTTTCTTAGCCTAGGAATTAATGAGTAATGAATACAGAGGTGCGAATAGCTATACACAGAAACGTACAGCTAATCAAAGTAACAACATAAGAACAGCAGCAGCAGTGTGGAAGTAAAACGCTGGCATGATATTTTGTCTGTGTGGTTAAAAAGTAGAATGAGTCCTGATTTTAAGGGAAGGGGAGCTAGATAAATACTTTAGGAATGATGGAAGGCCAGGAAAAAAAGGTAATTTAGGTAGAAATTAGCAATAGGGTAATTCTCCGGCCACTTTTCTATCTACAGCCCCCTTGCGCTGCGGGAGGAGTTTTGCCCCGGAGTAGGATTGAGACAACAGAGATAGATGTTAATGACATGGAGGGAGCGATGATCAGGATTTCCGTACTGTGGTGGGCAAGTCCGACCGGGAGTCTCCTTGCGCGAACCCCGTTACTGCCTAGGGGGGATGCAGGGACGGGATCATGCCCGAGATGTCGGGAAGAGCTGGAGAGTTTTGCCGCGGCACCGGGTGTGGGGGGGAATCTCTCACCGCGCAACTGCTGCCCCACCCCTGGGGGAAAGGGACGAGTCCCGGGCCGGGGCGACCCACCCAGGGGAGGTAGCAGCGAGCCGGCTGCAGGAGAAAGGGGGGGGGGTTCGCCGTACAACGCCCCCTCTGCTCCCGAGGGCTCGTCCTCTCACCGCCCACGTGGCTGGGGGCCGCCCCCGCCGGAGCCGCCGCCCCAGCCCTTCCCACAAGAGAGCTGCGCTCAGCGGCTCCTCCACTGCTCCGCGCCCCCGGCACCCGCCCCGCCTCGGCCGCGGGGCAGGGACTTCTCCGGGCGCGGGAACTGTGCGGGGAGGAGGGGCCGGGCGGACTCGCCCCGCCCGCCCGCGGGATGGCTCGGGGCAGCCCCGGCGCTGAGCCCCGCGCGGTGCTGGGGGGGACCCCATGAGCCTCCCCCGGCCGGAGCTGCTGCTGGGCCGGGCGGGCCGCCATGCCGGGCAACGCCACCGGGGAGCCGGGCAACGCCACCGCGCCGGGAGCGGCGCCCGGCTACAACTTCGCCGCCCTGGTCTTCGGCGTGTCGCTCATCCTGTGCGTGCTGGGCGGGAACCTGCTGGTCTGCCTGAGCGTCTGCTCCGAGCGCGCCCTGCAGACCACCACCAACTACTTCATCCTCAGCCTGGCCGCCGCCGACCTGCTGCTGGCGCTGCTCGTCCTGCCGCTCTACGTCTACTCCGAGGTGAGTCGGACCCCCCGGGCGCTGCCCAGCCGCCTTGCGCCTCCCCTGGCCGCCTGGGTGTGGAACCGCTGCATCCCCGCCAGTGCGGCCAGACCCCGCCTGGGGGCTCTTCTGACCCGCCTCTGGGCTTGAGCTGCGTCCACACTGCAAAATGCTGGGGCTTGGACCCCAGTCCCCTTGGGAACGCGGCTTTGACCCCCCCCCCCCATCTGTGGTCTGAGTGAGTGCAGACCCAAGTCAGATTGATTTGTGTATCTGGAGGGAGGGGGGATGATTGGGCTCCAACCAGGCCTGATGTGCAGTGTAGACGTAGCCTCCAGGGCTAGTTCCACCAGCCTGGCCTGAGGGATTATTTTACCCAAGGGGCATGTTTGTTTGTTTAGGGGCTTGTCAAAAGGGTTCCACATCAAAAGTACGAGGTAGTTTCCTGAGCTTCTTTCAAGCTGTGTCCTCTTGCCCAGTTGAAATGCAAAGTCAGGTGCATGGATATGAAACTTCTCAGCAATTGGAGTGAGGATCTCCTGCTGTAGATAGTTAGATGGGTGATTATTATTTTGGTTGTATGAGTGCTGGCCGGTTTTGCAGAATATCTGACATCCGTGTCCATAGGAGACCTCTCCTCATGGTAGGCCTGCCGAAAATACTTTGTGAGAGTAACTTTTCTGTTCTACGCGGGGCTGGAGGGTGAGAAGTAGCAAATGTGGAACAGACTGAATGTCAGGCCTGTGTGAACTAGAAACTCTGACCCAGCACATGGCTGATCCTATTACTTCATCTCAGCAGAACTGTTCTGAATAAAAAGAACCTGTATTTTCCTAAACTTAGTTGTAGCGTAGGCAAGAAGGATGAGCTATAGAGCTGGGATATTTTTGTCTCGCGTGTGTGAATAGAAATAGTTATCCTGCAGTAAAGCTCATCAAAGCCAATGGAAAGACTCCCACAGCCCATAAGAATTAATGCTCGGTCAGTCAAGCTAGTGTTTGGATAGGCTCAAATTGTTTGAGAGGCAGCAGGTTTTTGCTCCAAGGTGCATGTTGTGAGGGAGGGCAGCCCAGAGAGAATTGCTAGAAGGCCCGGCAGAGTTTGGAGACATGAGTAAAGCCAGGAAGACCAGGTTAAAGTGATCAAGCAGCAGCGTCCTTCTCCCCCCCCCCCCCCCCCCCCCCCCCCCCCCCCCGCCAGTCGTCTGAAATCCTTGAGGACACACAGCACACGGAGTGAGAACACTTTTGTGCTCACGCATGCGCGCACACAACCGAGAGACACGGAGGCTTTAGTGAGGGATTATCGGATTAGCAGGGGGCTGGAGGAAAAGGGTTAAAGAGGGGTTAGGAGACCTGGACAGGGTTGGGGCAGACATTGAGGGTGTGAGGGAAATGAGGTTGCAGGCAAGGTCAGCTCTGAGGAGAGACTGCCATCCAGCACCTGACCACAATGGGTCTGATCTATATCACAAGGAAAATCAGCAATGACTAAATACCTTTTAAAAATCTGGGCCTAAGTGATTTAGCCTTTTAAGTGCCATTTCAAAACTGATTTAGGAGCCTAAGTCCCATTGACTTTCAATGAGATTTAGGTTCCTAAGTGCTTAAGTCACTTTTGAAAATGGGACTTTGTTGTCTAGGTTAGGTCTTTCAGTGCTGAGTGGAGAAGCTCCTAAATGCATCTAAAAATTTGGGCCTGTAGCACTCCACCATCTCGCCATAGGGTCTTTGCAGGGGACCATTAGAGGTACTGCTTGCCCTTGCCCGTTTGCCACTTGTGTGTGCAAGGGCATAGATGACTTCCTAATGACTATGACCCATAAGGTTACATGAGCACAAGTTTCTCTGTGGACTAGCAGAGCCCAAAACCAAATACATCAGGAATTGTATGCTGTGGAGAGCTTCTCCTCTGTACTGGGCATTGTAGATGGCACAATGAAGTGCAATGAGGTATGTTTGGGGTGGAGGATAGGCGCAGAAGGATGACTGACACAATGCAATGTCTGGGAAATGCGTAATAGGGCTAATATTATATTATCACAGCCAGACATCAGTGCATTTAGAGGTTTGTTTCTGATGACATCTTGCTGGGATAGTTTACATGGTGGGAGGGTGTGAGAATGAATATAGGGTGCTTGATTTTCAGTGCTTGATTACTATTTTTTTTTCTGTTTCAGTTCAGGTCAGTTCAAACTGCCCCACCAAAGTGGGCCAAGTTATGCTTAGTGATATGCTGAAGTAAATCATGCCATTGAAATCAGTGGTGTTACTCCTCAATTTACACCAGTGTAACAGTTCAAGTTTTGGCTGATTAGGTTTTGTATAGTGAGGAGAACATCAAACCTAAGAATCCCAAACTTTGGAGTGGAGATCAAAAATTGGATTTGAATCTTGCAGCTCAGCTATATCACTTGCCATGGAAACGAATACCCTCATGGTTTTCATTTGTTTCACATGTCACTTAGGGAAGGAAAGGTGAGCAGACGGTGCTGCACGTAAGACAGATGAGGCGGTGGAGTGTGACGCAATTATCACTATCTGTTTTTAAAATTCAGTAACTTTCTCTTGCTCCACTGTAAATTCTATTGGTATTTGATGCCTGCAATAGTTTGAATTTAGATCCTGCCTCCATCCCATGCAGTGATGCCCGTTAGCCACTTAGCTCGTTTTTAAGACAGCTCTTATTTTGTTTTTATACAGCTCATGATAAAATGAGTGAATCATCAGTGGTTAGCTGAGGCAGCCCTCCTGAGAGATTTTATGCCTTTTGTTTGGTCTGAGCAGAAACACAAATCTCCCTTTGTAGGGATGTGTAACATCTAGATATAGGGAGAACAGCAGCAGTACGGAAACAGCATAGCGTCATGGAGCAGCAAGGTTTTTAAAATCTCTTGGGCTGGGCTGGAAGTACTTGGATAGATAGGACACACAATAGTGGGAGCAGGTTTTCCAAGAAAAACAGTCACCACATTCTGTTTTAAAAGTTTTACTTTGTTGTCTGAGCGCTCAAAGGGGCTTTTGAAAAGTTCCCACTACTACTCGTTCAAGAAGTGACCCAAGTCTTCTGCCTCCCAATCACTGCTCTGAATTTGTGATCATGCGGTCTCACATTCCGAACATAGCCTTGTCTAAATACATCCGTGTGGATTTCCCCCCTCAACAGGACAGACCTGAGCACTTTGCGGTTTCTTGTTGAAATGCAGGAACCTCTCATTTCAGATTTTTAGAGGCATTCATGGTTCTGTGGATAAAGTGACCAGGATTTATCACTGTGTTTGGTCTGCTGGTTGGATCATTAACTTCCTCGGCCCAGGCCGAGTACTGACTGGGAGTGCGAGGGGAATGCAGATCCATGACCCTTGGGGGCATGTAAAAAGAATGGAAAATACTAATTTTAAATTGTGAGTTTAAAGTAAGTCCCTACATCGGGGTGTTACATCATTTATTGAATTTTACATTTTGCTACCTATATCAGACCACAAAGAAAATTGACATCTATAAAGACTAAGTGATAATCCATTGCAGTGAAACTTCTCCTTAGTGAGCCACAATGAGTGCCATGCTATTGCCCATGCTAGAGAAACTATACAATATTGAAATCAAATTCTGCGAGGTGACCAAAAGCGACAAAATTAAATCTATATATATAAAAGTCAAATGGTGTATGTATGTAAGCTTACTCCTTCCACACCGTTTGAGCTAGAGACTTGACATTTGGTACAGTTAGAGGTCTTAGGGTCCTAATCAGGGTAAGAGTCGAAAATTTTTCAAATCTCACCTCTGACGCCCCCCAGGGGTGAAATTCTTTAAAGCCCATTCACATCAGCTGGGTAGCTGCTGTTCTCTGTGACATAGTTATGATGTCATAATACCCCCTCCAACAGACACTGCACTCGCTCAGCTCTCTGCCCCCTCCCACCTCCGATGGACCCGAGTTGGGTTTGGTCGGAGGGTAAGTGAGGTAGGGGTGTCGGGTTTGGTCGTGGGGGGTGTTGGGGTTGGTAGGGGGGAGACGTGGGGGTGTTGGGTTTGGGTGGGGGGGTGAAAATGTGAGTCGGGGTTAGTTGAGGGGTAAGTGAGGTGGGGGTGTCGGGTTTGGTCGGGGGGGCGAGGTGGGGGTGTCAGGTTTGCTCTCTGCCCCCATCCAACGGACCCCACACTTGCTCAGCTGTCTGCCCCCTCCCCACCTGCGACTGACCCAAGCAACGCCGGGTATTTTCGCTAGTAAAATATAATATAAAGGATTATCTTAGACAACTTCCCCATTGCTAGAGGTTATACATAGATTCCACCCATAGACTCTTTTTTTTGTGGTGGTTGATGCTTTCAGAAAACCTGAAAAGCTATTTGCACTTAAAGTTGGCTAACCCATAGGAACAATGAGGTATGCAGCCCTCTGCCTCAGGCTGATCTACAGTTACAGATAAGTTGTTTCTCAGAACAAGTTTAGGGAAAATAACCTTGTTCTGAGAAATAGCTTAACCGTTTTAACCGAAACTAAATATATAAAATCAGCTGAAATGGTTTGTCTAGCAGGGTTAGAAACACTGAAAATGGGGTCTTATAATGTTAAGATTGCTTAACTTTCCTACCTGTGCTGTTTACAATAGCCGAGAAAAGAAGAGATTGTTGTAACGGTGGTGAGCTGTAAAGGTTTTATGGCCAGGAGTTTGGGATGACTGCATTATTCATGGCTGGCAAAATGTGGTTGTGTCTTCAGTAATGTTGAGAGGCCATGTGACACACAAGCCCATTGGTGGTTCACTGTTCTGTCTTCAACAACTCTTATGTGGCCTGACATGCTCACTACACCTAACACATTATTGTCATGACTTCTGCCCAAAAGGTGGAATGTGTGTAGTTTTCCAATTACCATTGGAAAACTAAAGTCACTGATCATTAATATTCTTGTATGATGTATTTATGGTAAATCCATAAAGGACTTTAGAGATATGCTGGAAATACATGACTTAAATGTGTTTAAACTATGCATGTCAGGGGGAGTTGATAAATAGGTTTCTCCAGACAAAGGATACATGATTTCAAAGATTTACTGAACTATTAGAAACAGGGGTAGGGGTGAGAACTTCATAGCTGTCCATCACTTGGGGGACTCAAGCGGCCGGAGCTCTTGAAATCACAGACTGTTGTGTCCTTCAACCAAGGGGGTTGAAGTCTCTGAGAACTGAGTTTAGGTGAGAAACCTGCTTAGTCCAAAATTTTAGCTTGCTGAAATTAAGTTTTAGTTTTAGAAGTGTATTTTTACTTTTGTTTGCTTGTAATCCTTTCTATCTTTATTCCTTAAGAACATAAGAATGACCATACTGGGTCAGACCAAAGGTTTATCTAGCCCAGTATCCTGTCTTCCAACAGTGGCCAATGCCAGGTGCCCGAGAAGGAATGGACAGAACAAGTAATCATCAGTTGATCCATTCCCTGTTGCCCATTCCCAGCTTTTGGCAAACAGAGGCTAGGGACACCATTCCTGCCCATCCTGGCTAATAGCCATTAATGGACCTATCTTTCACAAATTTAACTAGTTCTTTTTTAAACCCAGTTATAGTCTTGGCCTTCACAACATCCTCTGGCAAGGAGTTCCACAGGTTGACTGTGTGTTGTGTGAAGAAATACTTCCTTTTGTTTCTTTTAAAAGTGCTGCCTATTAACTTTATTTGGTGACCCCTAGTTCTTGTGTTATGAGGAGGAGTAAATAACACTTCCTGATATATTTTCTCCACACCAGTCGTCATTTTATAGACCTCAGTCATATCCCCCCTCTTAGTTGTCTCTTTTCTAAGCTGAAAAGTCCCATTCTTATTAATCTTTCCTCCTACAGAAGCTGTACCATGCCCCTAATCATTTTTGTCGCCTTTTTCTGAAACTTTTTCCATGCCAATATATCTTTTTTGAGATGTGGTGATCACATCTGCATGCAGTATTCAAGATGCGGGTATACCATGGATTTTTATAGAGGCAATATGATATTTTCTGTCTTCTTATCTATCCCTTTCTTAATGATTCCCAATATTCTGTTCGCTTTTTTGACTGTTGCTGCTCATTGAGTAGATGTTTTCAGAGAACTATCCACAATGACTCCAAGATCCCTTTCCTGAGTGGTAACAGCTAATTTAGACCCCATCATTTTAGGTGTGTGATAGGGATTCTGTTTTTCAATGTGCATTACTTTGCATTTATCAACATTGAATTTCTTCTTTCCTCTTGTTGTCCAGTCACCCAGTTTTGTGAGATCCCTTTGTACTCTTTGCAGTCTGCTTACCTGTCTTGAGTAGTTCTTATACATGGTATCACTTAAACTTATGGCTTTTTGTTTAATACACACATTTTCATCCTATTATAAAACAAGACAGGGTTGTGTTTGGTCCAACTCCAGTTCCAGTAATGAGCGGCAGTGTGTGTCGTCTTTAGAGGAACAATGATGAAGGTTCTTTCTGTGAGTGTTCCAGGAGAGGGCTGCACACTATAGGGCAGATGGTTTGGGGGAAGCTCAGACCTGGGAGGGTCACTCTGTAACAAGTACCTGGCGGTGGAAGCCAGGATGTGACCTGCATGCTTGTAAAGCTGGCTGTTGTTATGCTACTGTGGCTCACAGCCCTGACACCATGTAGGGCAGTGGGCTCCCAACTGGTAGATCATTGTGACTAAGATCCACTGTCAGTGGCTCCACCATCGACCAATAGAGATCGGTCACTAACAGTCCAGCGGTGCAGCAGGGCTAAGGCAGGCTCTGTCCCTGTGCCTCTCCCGGAAGCGGCCAGCATGTCCTGCAGCGGGTCCTGTGAGGGGAGGGTCTCCGCACGCTGCCCTTGCCTGCAGGCGCCAGCCCCTGCAGCTACCACTGGCAGAGCGGCCAATTGGACCCAGCTCCTATAGGTTCCATCCAGTTCCTTAACCACACCACCATCCTTCTCCTTGTAAGAGTTCTACAGGCTGTCATAAAGACCTGCCAATAAAACTTCATTCCACCTCCTGTATCTGTCTCACATTGTTTCAGAAAAGAATTATTTTAGATATTTGAGGGGTGGGGGGTTGCTTTTTAAAGCTGCTTGAATCCCTACCCCACATACTCTACTTTTCCTGTCGGGTTTACCTGCCTTAGCGCCACGAGTCAACTCTTGAGAGCTTTGCGAGAGAGAACAGTACTCTGTAACTAACTGAGCAGAGATGCTTCTAGGGTAAGTTTTCTCTAAATCCTAATATTGTGTCGTAAAGTTTGATATCTTGCAACTGACCAGGGCTAGAAGCCTTATCCTGAAGGATGGGAGTGGGAAATGCCAGCTCCCCAGTGGCACAAATCATCCAATTCCCACCCTAGTGGCTCATGATAGTGGATCTTAGATTGGTGCCTGTCCATCTGACACCTCAGGCCAGTAGTCTTAGGGGTGGAAGGGACCCGTTTCTATGTCAGGTTAATTCTGTCAGGCAGAGGTGGATTAGTGGGCAGTGTGCTGGGGAAGTGTCAGAGATGTGCATGACAAATGCAGTTAAACATACATATATCACACTCTAATACATGCAAACTGTATGTTACACATGCGTACCGAACATGGATGCATCTTCCACACGTGTCCACACACCTGGAGCTTACCTGCTCTGGGGGTTTTGTGGCAAAATATAGTCACGAACATGCTTCAGTGAACACAGTTTTAAACCCCACTTAGCTCCTGGTGTAGGCGAAGGAAGAGATGTTTAAAACAAATTAGCCAGTCGTGGTCAATCTATGAGGGATCATTTTATACATGGAAGGGGTTGCTTTGCCTTTCAAGTGACTTTCTTTGCATGTGTGCCTAGGGCTGAAAACCTGCAGTCCTTACCCAGATCCATCTCCCATGGCTCCACCAGGAGCAGCACCTCAGTAAAGGCTGGGGGAGAGATCCTGGGGAAAGCACCACACCGTGTCCTCCTCCTGCTGGTGTGACAACTCCCAAGCAGCTGGCTGGATGCAAGGCCCTGGGGAGTGTCCCCAGGGATCCCAAAGATACTTCAGAAGGAACCACAGTGCCTATGGGTGGTGTGGGGGGCAAGGCATAGATGCAAGTACACCTCTGAAGGGCTGATGGCACAGCCAGTGTGGGGCACTGTTCCCCTGGAGACAGGGTAGCAGTTAAAAGCCCAGACCTGCAAAGCTTTGGGGGCAGGATGGGGGGGCTCCCCATAATACTGATAGGCTCAAGTGTCTTATCCAATAAAGTCTGGCTGAGGCCGCAAATAATCTTTTGTACCCCTGCTCCATCTGCTCCTTGCCCAGCTTTGATCTCTCAAAACCTGACTCCCCAAAGTGCAAGCGGAGGGGCTTCTGAATTTCCACTGAGGGACAGGGGGATGCGACTTCTTGGGCCTGCCCCTGCTTCAGCTGAAATGAATGAGGGTTTTACCCAGTGCCTAGTGCAGGAGCAGGACTGGACGCCCGCGGTACCAGTGTAACGTATCACACGCCCTGTGAACCTTTTTCATAATCCACGCCGAGCGACCGCGCTTTGAGACCGATCTGAACCGGGAAGTTACACCAGCAAGCAGATTTGTGTGACTTGGTTACATAAACTACTTTGTCTCTTAGCTCTTTATAATTGATTAAGGAGGAAGGGAGAAGATTTTCAGCGCATCTGGTAAACTTAACATGCAGGTCATCAGTGTTGGAGCCAAGGCATTTCTGGGTCTTTGGGGTGGTTATTTACCCCAAATAGACACTTGGGACAAAGTACTTCTCAACCATTTATTACCTATTCCTTTAGACTGGGGTTAGATACTGTGGGGTTCTGTATAGTATAAAAGAACATCTTGCTTGGTATGTGTGTTACGTGCGTTTGCTCACCTGTTGGAGAAATTTTCTCCTGAAGTCCTAGATGAAGAATGAGAACACTTTCCTCCAGTATTTCCCATGGCTTTTTGGAGACCTGTATTCTTTCACTGATAACACTTGCAGATTCTATTGGAATAATACAGTATTAATGGGGCAAACAAATTCATTCATCCCTAGGATTATAAGGATATGTATAATGTGGAGCCAGAGTGGTTCTGAGGTGGTGGTGAAGACTAGCAAGTGTAGTCCAAAGCCTAGATTTTGAAAAGTGACTGTATTTGGGGTGCCTCAGTTTGAGGCCCTAACCTAAGACAACTTAAAGGGGCCTGATTATTCAGACAGTGCCAAACACTTGCCTGCTGAAAGTCAAGCCCTTTTAAGGAGTCTCAAATTGGACAGCCAAAAATTAATTAGTCACTTAAAAACTTGGCTGCAAAGATTAGACATGAGAAAGGATCTTGGTCAAATTGCTGGTGATCCTTGTTTCTTCCAGCCAATTCGCTTTTCCTTCAGTCCTGTAAGAGGCTGGTTCTGGTTGATGCTTTCTTGAGGAGAGACGGTGTTTTCTGATGTGCAGTGCAAAATATCTGTCTTCTAGAGCAAACGGTTTGTTCGGGTTAGTCAATGAGAGAGCTCCAGCAGTGTCTGCTCCCAGTGCATCGACATGTAAACCAGAAATTCTTAGGGTACGGTAACACTAGCCGCCAGATCTCATCTAGACACGATAAATCAATCTCCGAATCGACGCCTGTACTCTACCTCTGCAGGTAGCTGAAGTTGCGCATCTTAGGTCGATTTCTCCCTCCCTCCCCCAGTAGTGTAGTTCAGCCCTTAGAATCTCAGATCCTGTAAATTACACCTTCACAAGGATTGTGTATAAATCCTTTTACTGGTGGAACTTTAGCAGTGGTCCTTTAGGCTGTGAGAATGTCAGCCTTCCCCCCACCCCGTGACTTCCTGCAGCCACCATATTGCTAGTCAAGGAGGATTAGAGGCAGCTCCTTTCAGAGTCCGTCAGTGCTGCTCCTTATTCATCCAGAGGGGGCCACTGTTTGGGTGCAGGACATCTTGGGTTAGCGCCACAAAGGGGATTTAGACTCAGCATTGCCACGGCTGATATCCTGTAGCCTGGTGGTTCCAGCACTCACCTGAGAAATGGGAGGTCTGGGGTTGAAGTCTCTGCTCCCACACACGCAGAGTGGGGACTTAAATCTGCGTCTCCCATGCCCTGGGTGAGGGCTCTAAACACTGGGATAAAGAGAGAAGCGGGGGCGGTACCACCCCTCAGGGTCCTGCCAGATCAGGCCCGTGCGGACGAGTTAGCTGAGGGAATGCCTATTGGGAGGATCCCCCTGGGACTTTGATCCTGAGCTGTGTTGGGTGGCGTCAGGACTTGAGCAGCGTTGTGAACACCTCCTGGCAGAAATGTAGGCACCCTTGGGCTATGCAGCAGCTGAGTGGCGGTTCTGAGGATCTAAATTTTGGACTTAGACATCTAAAGTAGCAGTTGGGCCCCTAATCCCTCTGTGGATCTAGCCCAGGCAGAACTACATCGAGGTTAAAAATTGTATGGAGGGCCGGATAGGGTAGGGAAACCTGGTCCTGCCCCCTATCTGACCCCTCCCACTTTCCAGAACCCTCAACCCATCCAACCTCCCCTGCTCCATGTCCCATTACTGCCCCTTCCCAAGACCCCGCACCACCCCTACTCACCCCCTGGGACTGCACCCCCCATGTAAGCCCTCCTACTCTTTATGCCCTCACTGCCCCCTCCTGAGACCCCCCCCACCCTAACTGCCCCCCAGAACCCTCCCTACCCAAGCCCCCCTGTCCCCTGACTGCCCCAACCCCTATCCACACCCCTGCCCCTTGACAGACCCCCAGGACTCCCTACCCCTTATCCATGGCCCTGGCCCGGCCCCAACCCCGTTACCATGCCACTCAGGCCCGCTGGAATGAGACATGCTGCCCCACCCCCTTATCCTGCCACTCAGAGCAGCAGGAGCTCAAGCGCTGCCCAGCCATAGCGGCGCAGAGTGCTGAAGCTGCGGGGGGGGGGAGGACGACAGAGCAGCCTCCTCAGCTAGGAGCTCAGGGGCCAGTCAGGAAGGGCCCATGGACTGTAGTTTGCCCACCCCGATCTAGCCCTTTATTTCCTCCTCCTTCCTCTTTACTTCTGTTAGCCCAGCAAGCAAGCAAGCCACCAGGAGTCCAACCTGGACCTCCCACCTGGCATTGCAGAGTAAAGTGTCTAGGCCCTGGGGCTGACACCAGTACCTTCATTCCCCCCCGCTCCCTCCAGATTTCACTAGCATTGCTGCTTCTCGTTGGATCACCAGAATGGGATTGCTCCTGACATTAGGGTTCAAGTTTGTTCGTGAGAAGGGCACGTTCACCGAGATCAGTCCGGCTCCCTTCAAGGAGTCTCAGAACCAAGAGATCAAGGTGATCTGAGTTGTTTTCCTGTCTCGTGATTTGTCGTAGGATCTTGGGGTGGCTGTATGTGATACAACAGGCACCTGGTGTTCTGACAGGAGTTGCCAGATTGGATCGGACCTGTGGTCCATCTAGTCCGGTATCTTGTTTCTGACTGTGGACAGCTCCAGATGCTTCAGAGGAAGTTTTGGCATATTCATAAATTGAGTCTTAGGCCAGAAGGGACCACTGTGATCACCTAGTCTGATCTCCTGTATAACACAGGCCTCAAAACCTCCCTGAAAAAAGGTGCGAGAAACCCCATACTGGATAATTATGGAAGACCCTGCCCTTAAAGAAAGCTTCTTCCTAACCCCAGTCAACTAGAGATTGACTTATGCCCTGAAGCATCTAGCTTTATGTGCCTTCCAATACACAGACTGTCTGTCAAAGTGAATCCTGCTAAAGGCAATGTGCGTCACCTCTGCCAAACACAGACCGGTCTTCTAAGAAGTGGTGTTAAGACAACTAAAGCTCTTTGAATAGGGACTACCGTATTTTTCGCCCTATAAGACGCACTTTTTCTTCCCCAAAACGGGGGGGGGGGGAAAAGTTGGTGCGTCTTATAGGGCGAATGCCAAAAAAAAAAAAAAAAAAAAAAAAGCGCCTCGCTCTCCCGTCCCTGCCGCGCGGGCGGGCTGCCGGGAGCGTCCCGGTTCCCCCCTCCCCGCCGCGGGCGCGCTCCTGGCAGCCCGCCCGCGGCGGGGAGGGGGGAACCGGGACGCTCCCGGCAGCCCGCCCGCGCGGCGGGGACGGGAGAGCGAGGCGCTTTTTTTTTTTTTTTTTTTTTTGGTCCGGATTTTTTATTAAAAAACGAGGGGGCGTCTTATAGGCCGGAGCGTCCTATAAGACGAAAAATACGGTAGTTTAATAGACTAGTTAATTAGCCTGGCCTCTCATGAACAGGCTGGTTGTTAATGCAACTCTTGCAAGAGCTGTGCAAACCACACCGAGAGAATTTTATAAGACCTAGTGTATGGGATTTTTGGGGGAGGTAGGTGGGGGCTGGTGGCGGCTGGGGGAACTCACTTCTACATTGAGATCCATTATCTGCTCTGTATGAAGGGAATGTTCACTAGAAAGAGATCCAGCTTTGGCAGAAATGCTGCCGATGTTTTCTGTGGGGAAAAAAACACATTTCCCCCCCCCCTTAAAAAGTAGAAAATAAAAGCGGGTGGAAACTATTGCCAGTGATTTAAAGGAAGCCTAAGCCCTATAAGATCTTTAAAGCTTTACACTGTGTACCTTGACAGGCTAATCTCCTGCAATGTACTGTAATTAGGTAGCAATTCATCACATGACCTAGTGAAGCCAGTTCTGTGTCTCTTAATTCCAAGTCAGTCAAGTCTCAAAGAGGCAGTTGGGTGCCTTGGCTAATGCAGCTGGAGGGTCCTGCTGCATGGCAACAAGTCACCCTTAAATGCTGCTAATACCACCTGGAAACCAGACTTTTCCTCTTTAGAAGTGATTCTCCTTTATATTTTCTCTCTCCTCTGTTGGAGACTAGAGAAGAACTAAACCCCTAGGCTGAGATCTTTCAGAAGTGACTGGCTATTTTGAGTCCCCAACTTGAGGCACCTTAAAGGGGCCTGATTTTCGGAAAGTGCTGAGCACCTCCCTGTTGTGAATCCGATCCCTTTAACACTGCGCGTCCCAAAAGTGAGGTGTTCAAAATTCACAAGAACTTCTGAAAATTTTGGCCCTCATCTCCAAACTTTCTATTTTTCTAATAGAGCCGCTCCCCGGGCTGAGTGTGGCAAGACTTGAGGGCTTGACATTGAGATGGGAATCCAAACGCCTTCCCAACGCTCAAGGTGTTTGGTGTTTGTATTTAGCCAATTCTAGAGAGAGGTTTAAAACGTTAAATCTGATCCAAACCTTGATCTGGCTCCAAGGTTCTGGTCCAGGTGTTTGCACAAAAATAACCATTTCCCCAGAGTCCATCTGGTCCTACTCCTCAGCAGAAATCCCAACCTTGCACTGACATCACAACTGGTTGCTGTTAATCCTCATGCAGCTCCCTTCCCTTGTAAAGGATGTGTTTGGGAAGGATTCTGAATACAGTGGAACCTCGAGTTCGCAAAGCATTCAAGGAACACCTACAATGTTAATAAAATCAGAGCGCTGATGGGAACTAGACATTGAAAAGTGTCACTTCTAAAGAGAGCAGAGTGTGCAAAATCTTAGATCTAATTTCATGAACCATCTTTCTAACTAGAGCAAGGGAAGGAAAGTTGTCAGAATTTGGGATGGAAGGATTTTGGATTAAACAATTCCTTAAACTGAGTGAATAAAATCGAAGTTCTACAGCAGATGTTTGTTGATGGGTATCCATGGGGCATCTTTAACTTTGCCGGAAGACCTGAGAAATGGCAACGTCATATTTATTTGGTCTGAGGCCTACTGGGTTGCCTGAATGAGACTAGTCCAATGACAGCGAGCAGCTCCCAAGTGGGGATTTCCCTGCTTTCTTTTAAACTTCGTCCCTTCCTATTCCGGGGGACTCCAAGGGATATAGAGTTAGTGTCATTGCTTCTCTTGAAAAGGGTGGTGCATGAGCACAGGGTTTAGACACATCAGAGATGAGGGGATTCAAAGTTTAGTTCCCATTGTTGTTTGTATTTATAATGGCACTGAAGCCCTCACCGAGATCAGGGACATCTGTCTGGAGAATGCAGGAACTGGAGCATTACTGTCACGAGTCATAATTTGGTTGCAGCTTTGCTCCTGGGGCAGCACAACTGTGGTGCCAGTTATACAGGGCTTGTGGTTAAACCACACTTTGAACCCAGAGAAAGAGACGACTAAGCATCAGTAAAAGTGGCAAAATTGGACTCGGGGTTGGGGGGGGAGCAAGGTTTTCATTATATAATTGTATTTCCCTCGAGCTTCTGTTGGGTGCAGTGCAGGCCGGGGTGCAAGGTACACTAGTCTCTAATGGACCAATGCATGTATTTTATCTATATTTATAGTTTATATATTTTTTAGAAGTAGTTACTTGGATTTCCCCTTGCCTGTCCCCCACATGACTGAAGATGTTTGTTGTTTACCCCAAAACAGCCCAGTTTATTCCAGCCCTTGTCCATGGTCTGGGACACACATCTTGTAAATGACCTGCAGTGTTGCAGAATCAGCCTTGAGATTTCACTGAAGGATGGATGAAGAGGGGTTGGGAAGGAGCAGAATCTTATTCAGATACACTGAGTATGTACTGCAATTGGCATACGAGACAGCCCCCTATTACTGTGCTGGGAAGGATTCCCTGGAGTGTACGTCCCCCCTCTATAGCAAATAACAGGCAAGACTGAGAGTGAACTTTCAGCCCTGTGCAAGGGAAGCCGTGAAGCTCTGCTACCGCAGAAAGACAAAGTGATTCCAAGTCTCATTTCCCTTTGATTTTCCAGCTTGTGCATTGGCCAGGCCCAGCCTGCTTGCCACCTTGCATCCAGTCCTCTCCACCTCTGGCACTGCCCACATCCTCACCTGAAAGGAGTGTCAGACATGAAGGAGCTGCTCTGCCTGCCTGCTCTGGGGCCACTGATCTGAGGAAGCCCTGCACAATCACACAGCAGGAGGGACCTTATGCCCCCCCAAGGAAAGCGAGGAATACTTGTAGCACCTTAGAGACTAACCAGTTTATTTCAGCTTAAGTTTTCGTGGGCTATAGCCCACTTCATCAGATGTGAATTATTCCCCCTGACTTCCTTGCACAGCCGTGCAGGGCTCAGTCACAATCAATGAGCTGAAAGAGGCCTCTTGGCTCACTCCACCCTGTCTCTCTGCCAGACGGTTCCTGTGATATTCCCAAGGAAGCTGGGGGTCTCAGGTTTCAGTGAAATCGTTTTCTTTAACACCTCCACCAACGACATAAGGGATGCGAGATCTCCTAACCTGATCCAAGTCACTCTAGCCTCCCTCCCTCCCGTGAGATACCTGCACCGTCCCTAGGGTGGTGCTGTGCCGTAGTTCTTGATGCTACATGTTTTGTTCGCCTCTCCCAAGCAATGGACTCTCTGCCACTTGCCTGGAAAAACTGTTCCACATGCTAAAATATCCCAGTGCCAGGAACCTGTTCCTGATAGCCAGTCTAAATTACTTCCTTTCTGAGTACAGCACCATTGCATTGCTCCTAGTTCTACCCTGGTGTATCCTGCTAAATAACCCCTCTTCATCTCCCAGGCACATACCGATTCTTAGCATGTCTCAACAGTGTTGCCTCTTAGCCAGGCTCTAAATGTTTAGCTCTTTCCTTAAAAGTATTTCGCTCTCTTTATCTTGCCCCAGACACTGTCTCTAGCTCTTCAGCTCCCACGATCATTTTTGTTGCTATTTTCTCAACTCCCTCCAGTTCAATCTATATCTTCCCGCTAATGCAGTAACTGAAAGAGATTTGGGCAGCCACTGTGAGAGGGCTTTATAAGAGAGTAACTGTTAGCTCGGTGACAGGATGTTTCTGCAGTGTAATAAGTAGACAAGCGGCAGTGCCCTAGGAAATGTCATAATGAACAGCGCTCCATGAGATCTGTGTAACTCTGTGCTGTGCAGCTGGGACACTCTGAGTGGGTAATTAGGTGTTGGATGGGGAGATAATTGGGTACCAAATACTCCGCCTCTGTGCTGATATTAGCCATGCTGTCAATATGGACTTCCAGACTTCAGTCTGCCCTCAGTGCCTGTGGGGACTAGCTGGCAGATTTTGTCTGCATCTGAAGACATAAATGTCCCCAGGTGAGGATGAAAGTTGGGCAGGGACTGTGCCTTTCTGTGGGTTTTTACAGCATCCACGTGTGCACTACTGGAAGCAAATAACAATCCAGGAGAGCAGGGAACTTCTGCAGATTGCAGTCCGGATTCTGGTCTCAGACTGGTGTAATTCTGTCAACCTCAGTGGAGTTACTCCTGATCTGGGGCTTCATGCAGTCAATGGGAGTCTTTTCACTATAGTTCAGTGGCATTAGATCCGGCCCTTACACTGACTAGACAGTGAGATCAGAATATCTCCACGCAGAACTAAGTGAGAGAGCACTGGTCAAAGTGGCCCCTTGAGAGAGAGGAGCAGATGCAATGGGTGTGAAGGAGGACTGCTTATTGGAGCTGGGGTGTTGGCAGCTCTACCCTGGCATAGCCAGAGAGCACAACCTCTGTGCTTCAAACATCTGGTTTATTCAAGGGAGCGATGCTAGCATGCCATACCATCTTTGTGGGGGGAGGGTTCCAAATCCATCCAAAATACCATCTGTTTTATATGGCTTCAGAAGATTTAATCACGCCCCGCTCCAAACATACAGCCTGCGATAAGATAAATACATTACAGTAAACCCTCGATTTAACGGACCTTGATTTAACGGACTTCGGATGCAACGGACAAAATTTCTGAGCAAGTCTGATGCATCCCAAATCCATTTCTTGCGGGCTGGCTGCTGGCTCCTGGCTGCCGCCCGGGTCACGGCAGCGGGAGGGTTGGCTGGCGGGTCCTGGGAGCCGGGACCCGTGTGGGCTGGCTGCCGGCTCCTTGCTGCTGCCGGGGTCCCAGCTGCAGGCGGGCTGGCTGACGGGTCCCGGCTGCCACCCGGGTCCCTGCAGTGGGCGGGCTGCGGAGCTGCCGCCCCGACCCTGTGGCGGTCGGGCTGCTTCTCCGACAGTTCGTTTGTTTTATTATTATTAAATAACGGACTTTTTCATTTAACGGACACCCCCTCACCCGAATTAGTCCGTTAAATGGAGGTTTCACTGAATTGCTAAGTGACCCTGATGCTGTGATTAGATTTAAAGCTATTGTTTAAACAGAAAGAAAACTCACTCAATACTTACATTGCGGAAAGGTCACAAGAGCCTCGTAAATGACAGAACCTCTCAATTGAAAACCATATTCTGATCCGTACTGTCTGACATAACCGATATTGTTTGCTAACCTTCTGCGTGTTTTGTATGTGATGGGACATTGGTTCTGTTAGCTGACCGTTAACTTTTCCCAAAACAGCGGGCTGCTTGTCTACACTTAAACAGCTGTGCGGCCCGGATTCTCCCCTCCGCGCAGGTACTCCACCTCCCCGAGAGGGGTGGCTGTGTGATGGGAGAAGCCCTCCCATTGACCTAGCGCTGTCTATGAGGGGAGTTAGGTCAGTATAACGTAGTTATGGACATGACATAGTTATACCCATGCAAGGCTTTGGTTACACTACAGGATTATAGCGTGTTTGGTTATAGTACATCCCATATACAGCAATGCTAGCATAGGCCAACTCTGAGACTAGAGAATTTGCATTGCAAATTAATGCCTAGGTAAGGTGGTGTTGTCCATTGTAACCCTGAAACTCCATCTTCATCAGCCCATTATAGAGCCAAGTCTCCCCTGCACTGCTTATGTCCATGCAAGTATCTTTACTGGCCCAAGGCTGGGCGGAAGTTCCTTGAATGCCCACCCATCCATGTAGGTGATTGTCAGCTGGCTGCTTAAAGCTGGTTGAAAACTAGGGAAATGATTTCATAAATTCAGAATGCTTTTTTCCCCTTTCTGCAGGGTTCAGAATGGACCCATTTCCCCTCATTTGCTTTGCACAAGCTGATCAGTTCAACTGCTGCAAAAGGTCCATTGTGGGGTATGTACTATGCAAAGTTTATACTCCAGCCAATCTGTGCTAGACAAATGTGGCGAAGTTCTGGAATGAAAATCGCTCCTGGCACTTGTCCCCTGCTCTGCTTTAGGATTGGCGGCTGTGATCACACCAAGAGATATTATGTTTTTTGTTTCCCTAAAACTAGAACTGCTTAAGCATACTCTCAGAAGGTTTGTTTGTTACCTAGTGTGGCAGGGTAAAATAATTGTGTAGTAGATTATCTGCATAGTTATTTACAAATGGGGCATTCATCCTTAGACCAAGTGAGAGGACTCACTTTTGGGGGGTCAGGCTCTGTGAATTAACTAGGGAACTCATCTCAGGTTAATCAGGGACCTGTTTGTTCCAAGGGCTCCGGGATGGTGGTGGACCATGATGAAGTATGACTTTCGGGTGGCTTCCTCCCACTCCAATCAGCAATGGTTGTATTGTATCCCAGTTCTTCCTGTTGGGTGGTGTTTTCGGTACGTGTTGTAGGTAGGGTGACCAGATGTCCTGATTTTTATAGGGACAGTCCCGATTTTTGTGTCTTTTTCTTATATAGGCTCCTATTACACACACCCCAACCCCGTCCCGAATTTTTACACTTGCTGTCTGGTCACCCTAGTTGTAGGAGCAGCAGTGATCTGTATGCTGTGTATAACTTGTTACTCAAAAGGCCCATTACACTCCTCCCCCCCCCCCCCACCCGTTTGTCTCCTCTCCCTCTTTGAATACCTGTGAAGTGGCTTTCCCCCTCCCTCTCCCTCCTGGAGTGCTTGTGGGATGAATGAGCTGTTTAAACAGCTGGAAGATCAGAAGAGCTCCAACCTAAACCAGGTGTCTGGGACTCTGATTAGGCAGCGCTCACACGCCCAATGCATGGACACTGCACTGATGCTGTCCGAGGTGGAGTGTGACTAACCAGATGAGGACAAGTTATCTCTAATCGCAGGCTATGAGGGGCTGGCCCTTAAAAGGGGATGGGGTCATGTGCTCAGTCTCTCTCTCTCTCTCATAACCTCGTACCTCCCATGAAGGTCCTTCACCCGGACTGCCTGGCCAGTGGTTTGCTGCATTGCATTCCGCTGTGCCTCGGGAAGACTTACCTTCATCACACCATCCATTGCTGTGTGGTGGGACACTTACCTTGAAGGATCCTGACATCTCCAGTGCTGTGCCCTCCTGGGAACGCGAGTATGCGGGGGTGTGTGTGACCCCCCCCCCCTTTCTTTTGAGCTTAAACGTGCTGCTTTCTGCCAAACTCTGGTGGGTCATTAATCCTCCCTAAGCTTACTAGCTGGTCCAATTTCGGGCAACAGTGGGAACATTAACCTTACCCTAGCTTGAACCTCCAGCCAGGCTTAAAATTCAGGGACAACAAAGCTGTGATCTACAACGTGTGAATAAGCCACCTGCGTGGACTCGTCTCAATGGGGGATTATGGCTAGGACGGAGCAGGGATTACTTGATTTTAAACCATTTTCTTTTCCCCCCCAGGATAATCCCAGACCTTGTGAATGTGTCTAGGATCCCCTTTTAAAACCTGTTGAAGTGATACTTCTAGTTCCAGGGTGCACAGATCCCTGCTCATCACCCAGGCCTGAGCCAGTCTGGCCCCGAGTCTGAGCTGAGGTGGCTAGCTCAGGCCGCAGCCCAAGTTGCATTATCCACACAGCTGTTCTGAGCAAGGCGTGTGAGTCTGTCTACCCATCGTGACCTGCAAAGCCCTGTGCTCTGACTGCCCCTCTCTCATTGCCTTCAGTTCCAGGGAGGAGTGTGGGCCTTGAGCACGGGTCTGTGTGATGCACTGATGACCATGGATGTGATGCTGTGCACGGCCTCTATCTTCAACCTCTGTGCTATCAGCGTGGATAGGTAAGCCCATCTCCCAGCTCCTTAGCCCATCCCAGCTTGTCTGTGGTCCGGGCTTTACGGGCTGCATTGAAGCAGTGCTGCGGTCAGACGTGTTGGGGCTTTCCTCATTCTCATGCAGGGAATCTCCAGCCCTGTTCCCCCTAGGGACGTCCCTCTTGGACTGAATCTATTTCCTCCATCTCCCGCCCCAGTTCTGGTGGAGGTTCACTCCCTCATCTCTCCGAGCAGCCTGGGAGCAGTTAAGAGTGATGCCAGGGGCAGAAACCGGGCTGATGAGAGCTGTCCCGTTGGGTTTGACTTGAGAGAGTGAATGTCTCGAATAAGCCTTCAGCCACTTGGATTCCAGAGTTCTGCCCCAATTCCCCACTCAGAGGACCAAGCTGGGGCAAGCGGAGCGTTGAGTCTCAGGGCCTCTCTACTTGGATGGCCAATGGGTGTGGTGTAGACACAACTCAATTAGAAGCTGGATTCAGATCAAACATGCTTCACACAGGTCACCGAACTGCTGTTGGAAGCCGCCTTGGTTTGTGAGGCTGGGAAAGCTGCTACTCCCCACACCACGTGCCGATGTTGCCTGTTCCGTGGTGGCCAGGCTCCGGGTTGTTTTTCTGCCTATCACTTTGAAGTAAGCAGAGCAGGACCCAGCGGAGCCGGTCGGAATGATTTGGGCAGCAGCAGCAAGGATATTGCTGCATCACAAAAGGCCGTTGATTGTTCCGGAAGGTGGCCCTTCCTGGGGGGTTGGAGGTGGCGGTGGATTCCTGACCAGAAATACATTGGCCGGGCCAGTGAAGGGCTGAGTAAGGAACAGCTGGGAAATGATCACTTGGTCCCAAAGCGCCCTTTGCAGAGCTCAGCTCCCTCTTTGCTGTATGGTCCCAGTGCTCCAAACACCCGCCCGACCTCCTCTTGGGAGCAGGCGTGTAACAAGAATAGCTCCTTCAAAGATCTAATTACAGCCCTGGGCACTCATTTCATTTACATTTCAATAGGCCGGCTATGGCATGTCAGCAAAGTACGAGTTGAGAACCTATTTAGGGAGGATTAATAACTGTCAGCGGGTGCATTCGATACATCCCATTGCAAGCTGTGGCTATTAATCCATGGGCAGCATCTTTAACGCCAGGAGTTATTGCACATACATCGTCTGGCTCATGAAATCAAGGGACAGCAGCTGGCTGGAGCCCGAGGTGAGGAAAGGAGCAGCTTTGCGGGCTCAGAACTGATTGATCCACATTACTAACCCGGCTGCCACCATCTGGCACACGCTCAGTGACCTACAGTAAAAGGCACCATTCCCCCAGGCTGCAGAGGTGTTCTACTGAGGGAGTCTTGGTGAGGCAAATGCCAAAATCCCAGGTGCCGGTGGGGCACACGGGCAAGGTGTTCTGTATAAAGCAGATCGTGTGGGACACTGCTCTATGGGAAACCCAACTGGGGAATGATATGGCCACTGTCTCTCTAAGGGAGTAAGCGGCCATGTGTGGGAACTCTTCCTAAGGATTAGGGTGAGGGGGAAGCAGCTGAGAAAGTGACTCTCTCCTGTTGTCAGGGAACCAGGCTGTTCTCTTCCTTCTGCCATGCAGGGTGGGAAAGAGATCCCACGAGGGGGGAGGTGGCAGGGAGATCAGGAGCTCATGCACTGAGCAGCACGGGTGGGTTTGGTGCACCATATTCCTGGGAACGACGAGGGGAGAGGCAGTGCCACCACATAGGGCGTCAGCAGCCTGTCTGCTAGAGGGAGTGACAGCCTGGGAAGGACCTGAGCGTCCCTAGGTGGAGAATGGGGGCGGAGAAATAGGCAGGTGTTGAAGTGGGGTCAGGGAAGAACCGAGGGAGCAGCTACCCTACAACAAAGCAGTGACTGTCACCCGAACAAATGGCTGGACTTTGTCTTCCCTCCCATCCTTTGAGCACCAAACATGACCGGAGTAAGAGATGTTAAGGCCAGAAGGGACCATTGGGCGACCAACCAGCCTGAGCTCCTGCCTGGCACAAATCCTAGACTGTCCCCCAGGGATGAGATGAGATTTGTCCTGTCCTGAAGAGAAGGTAGAGCCCTGCTTGTGTTAAGGGAATTCGCACCAGTGTAACACCATGGGTGTAGAGACAGCAGCACAAACCCCTCGTGTGCCACGCTGCACAGGTGCCATGGGGGGCTAACGCCGGTGCAGCTGGCTCTGGGCTGCTGTTCCAATTGGTGGGTGGTGAGGATTTGGGTACATCAACGTAGCGATACTGCTGGGAATGGCCTCCTGGTAGATGTGGCCTAGTGATCCGCTGCCACTCTCCTAAACCTGCAGGGGAAGAAGGGCTCCCAGCCGACAGCAGGATCTCAGCCTGATCCAGGGTTAGGTGCGGGCGAACATCGACTGCTCTGTTTACTGTCAGTCATTGCCCAGGTAACTCGCTCAGGGATTGGTGGGAGAAGAGGACACAGCTCTGCTGGTTCCACTCTCCCAGCTCAGGGCAGCCCCGTGCTACCAGCCTTGACCCTCTTTTCTCCACGTCACAGGTTCATCGCCGTTTCCATCCCGCTGAACTACAACCGGCAGCAGATCGACCTGCGGCAGCTGATCCTCATCTCCACCACTTGGATCTTTGCTTTCGCCGTGGCGTGCCCAGTCATCTTCGGCCTCAACGACGTCCCAGACAGGGACCCCACCTTGTGTCAGCTGGAGGACGACAACTACATTGTCTACTCCTCCATCTGCTCCTTCTTCATCCCCTGTCCGGTTATGCTGGTCCTCTACTGCGCCATGTTCCAGGGACTCAAGCGGTGGGAGGAGGCCAGGAAGGCCAAGCTGATGAGCAGTGTGTACGCGGGCGGCAGGAAGCTGGGCTGCCCACCGCCCCTGGGGGAGAGGAAGCAGGCTGAGATCAAGCTGCAGGAGAGCAGCCTGTACGACCGCTCCAAGTGCTCCTTCCCCAGGGGGTACGTGCTGAACAGTGGCATCCAGACTGTCTCCTACCCTCACCTCAAGTACTCCCACCCGGGACAGAAACAGGCCAAGATTAATGGCCGTGAGAGGAAGGCTATGAAGGTGCTGCCGGTGGTGGTCGGTGAGTGGATTGTCCTCTATGTGGATGCTAGGGTGGGAGGTGGGGGGTTTACACTGGGCTTTTCAGAAAGGCTTGGTACATTGGGAGTTGTCTGTGTTTAAAAATTGGCCTCTCAGGTGCTGTCTTGAAAATCTTTCCCCAGTTGTGGGCTTTTTAAAGCACCTGTTAATCTGGTCCTCAGTGCAGTTGAAAATCTGGCCCCAGATGGGCTCTTGTATTATACCAAGGCACCACTAGCTGCCTTCCCACCCATCCCTAGCCAGGATTAGCACTTGATTGCCCCAGGAACACCTGGACTAAGATCTCACCTGGGATTTCAGTCTCGTGTCTGCCTCAGATGCCGCCGTCATGCTTAATACTTCAGCATGATTCATACCAATGGGGATCACACCGGACTCTTCCCTCCTAGCTCTGCAGTGTTCCCCTTGGGGGTAAGACTGGCAAGAAGGGAACCTGGGGACCATGCCTCACTGCAGCACTCCCAGCACGGTGAGAAGACTGGATGCTGTTCTGGGAGGAAGAAACAGGTCACCAGTTCTCTGATCTCATGCCCAAAGGGCTAGGCTGAGATGTCTGCTCATGGGCGATGAACAGAAATGCTTCCCTAAGCAGCAAAGATGGGAGGGTTTGAATCCTTTTGTTTAATGCAGGGATCCCAAACTCCAATCACCTGGAGGGCCGCATGAGGACTAGTACGTTGGCCCGGAGGCCGAATCACTGACACACCACTCCCTGGCTGCCACTGGTCTTCCCCCACACCACCCCTTCCAACCCCTTCTGCAAATCCCCGCCCCTGCCCTGCGTCTTCCCTTCCTCCCCTGAGAGCAGGGCTCCCTGCTCCTCCCCGGAAAGTGCTAAGCGCTGCCAAACAGTGGGGATGCGGTGCACTGGGGGGAGGAGGGGAGCTTGGCAGGCTGCAGGAAATAACCCCGTGGGCCACGTTTGAAACCCCTGGTTTAATGCAAGGCTCCCGTGATCATCAGCACATGGTAGGTGATTGTCCATCCCAGCCGGCTATGGATAGGACGGGGGTCCCGGCAATTCCCACCCCTGGCTGCAGCACCGTGCTCTAGAGTCTAGGAAGTGAGCTTGCATTTAAACAAACACAGGCTTCAATGGGCAGAAGCAACTAGTGAGTTTTGGTAGGTTTAGTCTCTAATGCACACTGACTCGTTGGCCTGGAGGATGGACTGTCTGCGAAGTATTTCTAACCTGCCTGGAACTGAGCAGTTCTGAAAGCCCCAGGAAAAGGCTGAGAGGTTTGGATAATTAGTTTTGCTTAGTTTCTGTACTTCGAAGTGCAACTGAGGGTCCGGGTCTTAGCGTGGTTTGGGCAGATGGTCCAGGGATGTAAGGTGTCCCCTTGCTTTCCCACCGCAGCTCCCTGCAGTGCAGGATAGAGGTGGTCACTACTGAGCTGCTACATCATCCCGGGGGGGGGGGGGGGGGGCAGGGCTAGTGAGGACTAGGTGGCGCCCAGGGCTTCATTTGCCCTGTGTTCCCCACCCCCCTACTTTGCCAGGTATAGGGATGACTCCTCCTCCCACCCAAAAGCAAGGGTGAAAGAGGCAAAGTCAGCTTCTTGTGCTGCCCTGTGTGGAGTGCAGGGCAGAGCTGTGACATAGCGCTGCAGTTTCGGAGGTTTGATTGATCACCATGACTAGCGGGGCACCTAGAACTAGAAATGATTCTCTAGCCATCCTGGCTCAGCTGCTGTGGCTTACAATGCAGTAAATGAGGGAAGCAAAGCTGCCTTGACTGGGGTAACCCGATCTCTCCCGTCTGAAAATATTCATCCTCCCACCTGGAATCCATGCTGGCCTCTCTTGTTATAGCTAATGATGATGCTTATCCTAAAACCTTTACCGTTCTTTAATCTGCTGGCTGAAGGCCTAGAGAGAGACTGTCTCTTATTGGACCAGCTTCTGCTGGTGAGCGAGACAAGTAATGGGGTTTACCCAGAGCTCTTCTTCAGGTCTGAGACGGGAACTCCCAGCATCACAGCAAAACACAAGGTGGGACAAACTGTTTAGCATACATAGTTGGCACATGTTATAAGGGACCATTCAGAGTAGAATGGCCTATTCACGCCTCTGCAGTCAGAGGACAAGAGGAGGAGGTTAGTGGTTACAGATTGTTGTAATAAGCCATAAATCCAGTGTCCAGTCCATGAAGGCCAGGACTACACTACAGATTTATAATGGTATAACCATGTTGCTCATAGGTGTGAAAAATTCACACCCCTGAACGATGTACTTATAACAACCTGACCCCCGATAAAGCTTCTCCTATCAGCATAGCTACCGCCTCTTGGGGAGAGAGAGCAGGTCTACACGCAGTGCGTATGCTCGGATGCGGTGTTGTAAGTGAAGGTACTCCTCTCAGCATAATGAATCTAACAGAGTCATGAATTGAAGCTCCCAGGCCTTCCTCTGGAAATTGTTGGGCAGGTTTCCTTTGAGGATGCAGGCTGACGGGTCCGATCCAGGGGGATCGCTTTGTGAAAAGTGTTCGCCTACAGGGGATGGGGTGTGTTTGTCTTTTCCCCTGTTCTTGTGGGAGTTCATTGGACAGCGCAGGGAGTGTCCGGCACAGGGAGAGCCCCTGGCTGGAAGCCAGAATTCAAACTGGAAAGTGACGCAGCTTTTTACTGCTCAGGAGCAGGGATGTGGCGGAGTCTTTACATCCGAGTTGGCTCGCGGGCTAGCTCAACCGCAAGGTGCTGCTGGGTTTGCTGCAGGCGCCATGAGGTGATATAGAGAGCTCGTGCTAGGCAAGAGATGGTTCTGTTGGGCCTTAAAATCTGAGCATCCCCAAACGCTAATGACTTGGGCCTTTTCTGACCTTATTTGTCTCCTTGGAGGCTTTTCTGTCACGTGAGGACTGAACACTCAGGCATCAGCGTCATGACTGTTCACCACATGCTGCAGGAGAGACGTTTGGTTCAAGAGCCGTCTCCTATTCCTCCTGTACATAAAGGCAGGGATTGGATGATGGAGCAGGACACCTTATTCCATCATGTCTACACTACCACTTAAGTCAGCAAAACTTGTGTCGCTCACCCGAGAACTTGTCACTCGCCCACTCGGTCTCCTGTTTGGTCACAAGGGCAAAATGCCAGGATGCACAATGCCGGCCGGTCAGAGGATTTTTAGTGGAGGAAACAGGACAGGAAACCCCACCTAAGTGCTGCTGTAAGATCTGAGCATCTTCCCCACAGTGATGAATTTAAACGACCTACCTCCGGGCTGGTAGCGCAGAGCCTGGAGCTCCTGAGAACAGACTGGACAAGCAGGGTGTGTCACACACCGTGTGACCCTGACAGAAGTCTGGAGAAGGGGCTTCTGCTCTGGTGCATCTGTGGTTTGGGATTGGAGACTATTTCAATCACCTACCTCCTGAATGAAAGGCAACAGTTATACCCAACCTGTAAGAGCAAGGGTTAACCTCATACCTGCTACTTATTTCTCTCTAGGCTGTGGGTTCTCAACTTGGGGTCATGCAAAGGTCAGTGGGTCTTGACCATCCTGCAGTGGAAAAGATTGAGACCCCTTGTTCTAGGTGAATTACTGGTAGCCCCTCCTTTTGATGTGCAATTTGATGCTGGCACCACACTTGACCTGTCTGTGATGATGCAGGAAGAGACGGCTAGAGAGGTTGCTTAATGCTTGTCCTGGTTCCCACTTCCTCCATTTGTATCTCCGTCCATCTCTGTAACCCCTTCTTTAGCCCCAAGACAGACAATTGCATGGAAATTCTCTAATATCACAGTACACTCTCATGCCCTTTGGATGTTGACTCAGCTGCTCTGTCTATGGATACTATACGCAGCGGGTACAGGCTGTCATGTATTTGACCTCACTGTACAGACCTGTTGTAAGAGACAGTTCCTCTCAAGACAGCAGGAGGGAATTTCACAGAGAAATGAAATGACTTGCCCCAGGTCTCCTCATTGAGCCTGTGACCCTTCCCCTGGGTTACAGAGCCTCATCTAGCAATCCAATATCTACCTGTAGCACCCCACCCCCCGACCCCAGGGTATTTGTGTGCAGTGTTTGACTTCGATGTCTCTTCTCTTTCACAGGCGCTTTCCTCTTCTGCTGGACGCCCTTCTTTGTAGTACACATAACAAGAGCCCTGTGCAAATCCTGCACGATCCCCAGTCAGGTCATCAGCATTGTCACGTGGCTGGGCTACGTCAACAGTGCCCTTAACCCCATCATCTACACCATCTTCAACACAGAGTTCAGGAGATTCTTCCGCAAAGCTTTGCACCTCTTCTGCTAAGGTTGGCGCCTGCTGGAGTCAGGGGGGAACTAAAGCACAGGGCACAGCGCGGGTAAAGATGACCCAGGGTGATTTTTCCCCCTCTCTTTTGTATAGCTCATTAAAGTTTGATTTCTTGCTACATTCTTGTGTGTTCTACTTTTTCCATGCAGGGGGAAAGGTTCTCATGTTGAAAGCACAACAGCCTGCCCACCTCCTGGGAGGAATTGTCCATAGAGTCTAGTACCCATAGCCTGATGCATTCCTTAATCTGCGGGAACGAAATTGGGCTTCTGGTCAGTTTGCAGTGTAAAGATCGGGAAGGTGCCAAGAGAGAGACAGAAACCGTCAAAGTGGCCTATGGTCCATTGTTCTGGTTCTTCCCCTAGGCTAGGGGTCAACCACAGTGCAGGCCCCCAAGGCAGATTCTTAGCCACAGTATGAAACTATCTGCTCTGTTGCAGCCAGCATCCATCCATCCATCCACTCACCAATCCGATCACGCCAGAAACCCCAAACCTGTGGTATGCTCTATCATTTCATTTCACAAACCCTGTAACAACTGTGAACTCCTAAAGCACTTTAATGGTCCTAGTCTGGTGTCACAGACAGTCCCCTTGCGCTTTCCAGTCAATTTTGCTATCCAGGCAAGCTGGCCTCTGTAATAGATGGTTGCTATACATCAAAGATTGCAACATAGGTCACTCCCAGTCCCAAAGTACCAGTCACTTACATCAGGGCAGCTGTATTCAAACCAACGATAACACCTGTAGCCAGCCCTGTAAATAAACTTACAAAAGGTTACCTACGAAAAGAAATGTTATACTAGGGCTGCCAAGGGATTAAAAAAATGAATTGTGATTAAACAATAGAATACCATTTGTTTAAATATTTTTGGATGTTTTCTATATTTTCAAATATATTGATTTCAGTTACAATACAGAATACAAAGTGTACGGGGCTCACTTTATATTGATTTTTTTATTACAAATATTTGCATTGTAAAAAACAAAAGTAATAGTATTCTACTATTCACCTAATACAAGTAGTGTAGTGCAATATCTTTATCATGAAAGTTGAACTCACAAATGTAGAATTATGTACAAAAAATAACAGCACTCAAAAATTAAACAATGTAAACCTTTACAGACTACAAGTCCACTCAGTCCTCCTTCTTGTTCAGCCAATCACTCAGACAAACAAAAGTTATTTATTTTTGCATTTGTAGGAAATAATGCTGCCCGCTTCTTGTTTACGACATCACCTGAAAGTGAGATCAAGTGTCTGCATGGCATGGTTGTAGATGACATCACAAGCTATTTACCTAACCAGATGTGCTAAAGATTCATATGTCCCTTCATGCTTCAACCACCATTCCAGAGGACATGTGTCCATGCTAACAGATTCTGCTCGATAACACGCCAAAGCAGTGCAGACTGACACATGTTCATTTTCATTATTTGAATCGGATGCCACCAGCAGAAGAGATATTTGGTGGTAGCTCAGGTTCTGTAATTCTTGCATCAGAATGATGGTCTTTTAAGACTTCTGAAAGAATGCTCTACACCTTGTCCCTGTCAGATTTTGGAAGGCCTTTCCAAGTCAAATCTTGAGCTGAGTGCTGTAGCTATTTTTAGAAACTGGCTATTGGAAACTTCTTTGTGTTTTGTCAGGTCTGCAGTGAAAGTGTTCTTAAACAACATGTGCTGGGTCATCATCCCATAACACAACGTCTGTGGCAAAATGTGGGTAAAACCATGGAGCAAGAGAGACAATTTTCCTTCCAAGGAGTTCAGTCACAAACTTAAGTAATGCAATTAAACAAAACCAACCAAACATGATCAACATGGAAGCATGTCCTTGGGAATGATGGTCAAATTATGAAGAGGCAGATGAATGTTTAGCATATCCAGCACATAAACAGCATGTAATGATGCTACAAAAGTTTCATGTGAATGCTTGTTCTCACTTTCAGGTGACACTGTAAAGAAATAGTGGACAGCAGTATCTCCCATAAATGTAAACAAACTTGTGTCACTTGTCACTTGGCTGAACAAGAAATAGGACTGAGTGGAGTTGTAGGCTTTAATGTTTTATATTTGTTTTTTTGAGTGTGGTTATGTAACAAAAATGTACACCTGTAAGTCGCACTTTCATGATGAGATTGCAATTGAAAAATACTCTTGTCATTTTGACAGTTCAAGTATTTGTAATAAATAATATACATTGTATTCTGTGTTGTAATTGAAATCAATATAGTTGAAAATACAGAAAAATATCAAAAATATTTAATGGGGGAATTGCCCTGCCCCAGAGAGGATTTTAGTCAGACTATGCCACAGCTATCAGACTGGTGCCTATGAAGCTGTTGAACATGGGGATTCTAATGAAACTCAAAGCATTTATTTTCCCCCTGCATGCACACAGCTGGATTTTCAACTGTTCTATTGTTTCTAAGGAGCTTCTGAAATCTTCAGCAAACTCTGATGAGAGGGACCCTGCTGCTTCCTGACAAACACACAGGAGTGGCAAGTAGTAGAAGAAAGCCAATTCGTAGGCTAGCTAAAGCTCCTTTCTAATTAGGTGTTGTCTTTGCAAACAGAGCCAGGCTCGGCTATAGACCAATACTCTCATTTTTATAACAGATTACCCTAGGCTTACTCCCAAAACAGTCAGTCCCTGAAAAGTTTGTTTTTAACCTCATCCACATATCAGGACTGGCACATCTGGTCTCTGCCATTGCTGGAGTGTCTTGGAGATTCAGTGGGGACAGTCACACGCTAATGGAAAGGGCTTGGAGCACTGAACACTTAATGCAGACTAGTGTTAAATAGGCATTGAAGTTAAATGGACATTAAAGTTTTAAGTCTCACTAAAAGCAGCAGCCCCTCTCCAAGGCTACCCCATCAAGCTGACATGAATTCACGAGCTCCCCACGGTCAATTCACTATGCAGAAAGCCTTGTCTACACTCGCACTTTCACCAACACTAGCACTGCTTCAGCTGAAGGGGTGGTAGCATTAGTGGGAAAGTTGGAGGAAAATTTTCCTCCATGGCAGAGGGGATCATTCTCTACTGTAAAAAGCAAGCAAGTCTTTTTTTCCCCATTAAACTCTTTCAGACGGCCTTCTCCATCCTAAAGCAGCACCGAAAGAGGGCACAAGCTCACTTACTTATTTTTGCAGTTCACTTTTAAAAGTGAGCAGAACCGTTTAAAATGTCACAAGCTGTGAACAACAAGAGAGGCAGACTTGGGGGGGGGGGGGGTTGTAGGATTTTCCTTCTGCAATTTGAGCCGTTGCGCCCCAGTCAGCTTCCCCAAACGGTCGGTATCTTTCTGTGCAGCTAATTCTAGCGGCTGAGCTAATCCAAGTGTGCAGCCTCACGACATCCCGGTAGGAGGGACTTCATGCCATGATACAAGTGTTCCAGAAAACACTTAGCATCTCCTGTGCGCTAGTTCGCCCGCTGAGTTTAGATTAACCGTTTGTTTCTGGGCTTTTTATCCAAATGATTTTGCAAATAAGAAACTCAGGGCTGTGGGAAGCAGGAAAGTGGGAACGGAATCAGGGGATATGACAATATTTTAACAATAAAAAGAGAGGAGACCGTGGAGTCAAGTGGTTAGAATGGAATGTTAAAACAGCAAGGGTGAAATCCTGGCCCCATTTAAGTCAAGGGGAGGTTTGCCATTGACTTCTGCAGGGCCTCCATTTCACCAATGGATTCTATTTATGGCTTCACCATTAAATCAATGATGTTGGCTTAGGCAAGTCTCACAGACTGTGCCTCAGTTTCTCCATCTATAAAATACAGATAATACTTTTGTAAAGTTAAGTTGAATTCACATTTGCAGAGAGTTTATAGATTCTTGCAGGGAAGGCTCAACAACTGTAACAAAGATATTCTTAAATCATTTGAAATATACTGCAATACTCAACAGATAAGCAAGCAAGCAAGCTATAAATCAGTCATGGAGTTAAAATGACGTAACTATGAACAGGGATCAAAGTCTGCTCAGTTACCCCGCTGTAAATCAAAAGTATAATCTTCATGGAAATCAATGGAGTTAATCCAGATTTATACACCATGGTAACAAACCAGAATTAGATTTTACTGATATTTTGTGTTTGGGCAAAACAGTAGAACTTTTTATTTTTGCCTTGTTGCACATTTGTTATGCTTAGATTATACAGGTTTTCATTTGACATGAAGTGTGTAAGAAGAAACCATTTTAAATAAAAACTGATCACTGTCAAGGAGTGAGCGCTGTACTCCTACAGATAAGAGAGGAGTTTTCCAAAACTCAGATCTCAGAAATTAGACAATATAATAGCTAAGAGAACATGGAGAAAGCTGTTTTTAAACTATCCAACTTGGACATTTCCTAGATTTTATGGCCAAAACTTTCAAAAGTGACTTGTGGTTTTGGGTGCCCAATTTCAGATGCCTTAAAGATGTCTGATCCACTAGTGGCCACAAGAAAAATCAGGGCCCTTTAATGTGTCTAAAGTTGGCGACCCAAAAACAGAGTCACTCCAAATACCTAGTTACTTTTTAAAAACCCTGGTGTATAAAGCACAATATACTCTAGCACTGCACTGGGCCTCTTAAATACGAAAAAGAGTCAAACTGAAAACGTGTGGGCAATACGTTGTCACGGGTGCAAGAATCATAAAACCTCACATGCTCTATGAAGCACTTATTTCACCATCTTGGAAAGACTTCTTCACTGTTAGAAATGGATTTTCAGACAAGGGGCCTCCCCGAGACCCATCCGTGGGTACCATATGTGCCTGCATTTCAACTGCAGGGACAAATCAGATATAAGAGGGATGCTCCAGCCCTCAGCACAGCTCAAGCCAAATACCTTCTATGGACACTGCATGCACACAAAAACCATCATGCTCTGCCCACTTTTCCAGTTGCTTTACACGGACAAGCTGTGTTCATCCTCCACCATACTACAACTGAACAGACTCCACCTGAGTAAGCTGGAGTTTTAGTCCCCATCTGATAAAGACCAGAGTCTCACACCAATCCTGGGAAATCTGCTAAATGCTCCTTTGAAACCTCATTAAAAATGAGCCATCTTTAAGCTCCATCAGATGCAGGTCAAAGTCTCACAAACACAGTTAATGGCCATGGTGGTCTTTGCACTCAGAAGGAAGTGGATACCAGAGAGATAACTCAAAAGACTGAAGCCATCACTAGTCTTTCATAATATACAGGCACCACTGACCAATGCACTGAAACTCAACAGCTAGAAACTCATGTAAGCTACCCTTCCCATTTAGTGATAGACTGCTCTTTGCTCAATATTTATCATCATTTTACCTGCCTCGACATGGGAACTGGTTTGTTAGTGTTTCACTATTGCTACAGTCCTTATTCATAAAACACTCCTATTACACTAAGGAAAGAGTAGGAACTGAAGATGTGGTTCAGTAACAGCTTTTAGACAGACACACAAAGTATAAAGGATGCCAAAGTACTCGAGAAGACTACACTGAATAAACCAGACGACATTTCTGACCCTGCTGAAAACCTGCAGCCTCCCGTTTGCTTAACTTCACGCAGCAATAGCTTAAGATAGGAAGTGCAGAAAAACACCACTTCCAAATTAAGCTGCAGAAGGAACTGAGGGAAAGAATATAAATTATTAGAGCTGATACAGAGGGTCAGTTTTTGACAAATATTTTTGTAGAAAATTTGAGTTTTGGGGGGAAGAATTTGACAAAAAAAATCTTTTGTTGAAAGTTGTTGGTATTTTTATTACCTTTAGAACTGATCAAAATGTTTTGATCAGACATTTGTGGCTAAGTTTTAATTCCTGCCAAAAAAACCAAACCAATAAACCAAACCAGCTAACAATTTTCTGGGTGGAATGTCTGGGCAACACCAGGACTCTTACAAGACAGTACCACCGGATCCTTACTGACAAATTATCAGTACCTCCAGTTTACATTTTGGCAGAAACATACATATTCGAGCAGGTACATGATGGGATTTTGTCTTCCTCTGATAAATCAGATATTGGCCACTGATAAGATATGGGATGGCAAATCCTACATTCTTATTAACTGATGCCACAATTGCCTATATCCAAAGTAGCTTTTTAAAGTGCCTTGGTATGCCCTGTTGAAAGGCTATGTTGCAGTTCCTTACACAGTTATATTCCTCTGTAAATCACAACAGCTGGGTCTATTCCTCCAACAGCAGCAGTAGAAAACTACTTCTCTCTCTCCCTCTCTGGTGGTGGAAAAGTCCCTTACAGTATAATGAACCCGACAGGAGTAAAAATGAAGGGAGGGGGAAAGAAAGCCATGAAAATAGTTATTTCAAGTCGAAAAGCAATCATAGTCTGCAATGTTAACACCCAAAGGTGCTATTTTCAAACTAATCTTCCTGTTACCTAAGGCCTCTCTCCTGTGTTCTGGTGTGAGATGCTGTGGAAAAGACACAGTTGCACTTTATCTTATTTTGGCAGAATAAACAATGTATTGATTAAGAGCTTTACTAACTTGAAGACACAACTTTGCTTCTGGTGAACTCAGAGGTATCTCAAGAAAGTTTTGCTTTCTAGCATTTATTAAGCAGATGGGGGACCAACCCAAGAAGAATGGGAACCAAGCATAGTTTAGGTCATTAAAAGGAACAAGTCACACCACTCTGAATATGCTCCAATTATGTAGAAGTTACAGAATATTTCCTTTTCCCCATTATGTTCTGGATTGAGATCAACAGTCTGATCCAGCCAAGCAGACTGCCAGACAGCCATCAGATAGCAACTGAGAATCATTACCACTAACCTGTGTTGGATTTCAACCCACCTCCTATGGGAAAAAGCTTCATGTTCCATCACAACTATCTTCCAAACCATCCAGTTCTTCTTGGTACCAGCTGGAACTCCAGACAAGAGACTGTTATTGGCAGAAGCAAGCTTACTGAGGAGAGATCATATATGATACCAGCAGTATAGGAGCCCAACATGGGATATTACAAACTAGTTTCCACCTTGTTACAATAAATACTGGTTTACTATTACAAGAACTTTAGGGTTCATAGATTCTAAGGCCAGAAAGGACCATTATGATCATCTACTCTGACAGGTCATGGAATTTCACCAAACACATCTTGCATCGGTCCCCTCACTTCTGCCACGTGTCAGTTCACTGACTGGGACTGTGCTTAAATTTTAAGCCAGGACATCAGCCCTGCAATGAGTGACACTAGTTCATAGAATATCAGTGTTGGAAGGGCCCTCAGGATGTCATCTGGTCTAGCCCCCCCACTGAAAGCAGGACCAACCCCAACTAAATCATCCCAGCCAGGGCTTTGTCAAGCCTGAGCTTAAAAACCTCTAAGGATGAAGTTCATGTCCATGTTCAATGAACAGAAACAATGGCTACGGCACATCAGTAGAAGGTTCCAGGCCTGGATCAAAGAACGCACTGAGGAAGAATTTTTCACGGGTTGGTGGCAAGCCTCAGCTCGGTGTATTACTCTTAAAGGGAGTCTAGGACATTAGCTCAGCTAGTCTGAGTCACTAAAAGGGATTTAATTGAATAAGCTATTTTTGTAGAGACTTACTTCACTTACTTAACTGTTCGGCATCTTGTTTTAATAGCTGCAGTGAAGTCCCGATATCAGTACACAAATGCCAGGAAAGAAACCATTTTATACCCTTCCTTTGGCTCAGGTCGATCCGATTTTGGCAAGACAGCTGCTATAAAAGGGCAGCTGAGAAACACCAGTGTCATGAAGCTTCACCTTACTGTTCTTAGCAAAATAGGTCCACGCTCTCCATTGAATGGTGCTCTGGCAAATACACTTGGTGTAAAAGGAATGTTACAGTAATGCACTTTCATGATTTCACTGTATTTTGTTTAACGACATGACATTTTCCATTTATATACACATGCAGAATTTCCAATATGTAAAACTTTGCCCTGGAGGAAAAAATGAATCAGAAAAAGGACTTCTAATGACAGAAGATAGTTTATGATGTATGCTTTTAAAGACTATTAAATTAAACAAATGAAGGAAGATTTGTATTTTCAAACGAGAGGTAGGGTAGCATGGGGTGGAATGGAACAATGGCACATCGTAACTTTCCCTCCAACCACTGTAGATGGCCCTAAAGAGAGATGGCTCCAACATTGTAAACTGCAACGGAGGGGTTTCAAAGTCTTGAAAGCTTAACTTTACAGTCCAAAATTCCTTAAATTGAGGGTGGCCTCCTGATCAGCAAGTCTAGTTATTTTCCCCCAGATCATGCATCTTTACTGTCTCCTTTGCTAAAATTCTGTGTAGGCCTCCAAAATGCAAATGATGTCACAGTGCTCAAGCGTCTTTGTAGGAGAGAGCTCACCGAAGAGAAGAGTTCAGATTCCAGACACCCAAAAATAATGAGCTCCTATCCAGCTTGCTGATCCAGCCAAGCACCTTCGCTTGTTCTTTTCTGGGACCACAGAGAAGTAGATTTGTCAGACTGCGACTTTCTCCATGACACTGTCTGTGACGTGCACCTCATCCGCTTGCACTGTGACTGTGGCTGACTGACCACACATATGCTGGTGATCCTTCCAATCCTGCAAAGGAGCGCGCAAAGAGAATGTGAAGAGAGGGAGCGTCGGGAGACTGTGGGTATATCTAAACAGAAAGAAAAAAAAACCCCCAAACCTGTGGCAGTCACTCTCAGAGGCCAGGTCAACTTAACTTGGGCTTCAGAGTCTGGGCTCCAGCCAGACCCTCTACAGAGCTCTGTTTAGCCCTGTTACACAAGTGTAAGTCAGCTGATGCGGGCTCTGAGATTCACCGCTGTGGGTCTTTTCTGCTATGTAGATGTACCCTGTATGATAACACGAAAGCCAACAGCAGGAGCACCAGATATGGACTTGGGATAACTTATTTTTATCAAATGTCTGTTTCCTCAAAGAATCTCTAAATATTTATCAGGCTTTATAAACCGTATTAAGGAACCGCTTCCCCTGACTCTGTGCTTAACAGTGCACAGTAAACAATACCAATTTAGGAGAGGACATAAGGAATAAAGTATCTGACTGAAATCACAAAGGGAATTTAAATAGGCAGAAGGTCAATTCCCCCAACTGGAATTTAGTCAGGACACAAGTCAGCTACCCCACCATTGTGAAAAACACAGCAGGAGTTTTAATGATCACAAAATGGTGAGGACTTTGGCTGTAACCCTCACCTGAAAAACAATATAACACACTTCTAGCATTGTACTGGTGCACTGTTTAGTACAAACGGGAAAGCTGGTCTTGGCCAATACCCCTTTCTGGTAATATTCTTTTTTACATGCTGGTCTCCTATTCAAATATTGATCAAATCCAACCCTGCTTAGCTTATGAGATGTGATGGGATCACAGATCAGGAGGGGAAGAAGGCAGATCATAAATGAAGACAGAGCTTGGGGCTGAAGCTATAAATAGGTGGATTAAACTATTGTACTGTATTATTTTTTCAGCATCAGCAGCGTGTGAGGTGTTTTGTTCATTTGGAGCAGGCACCTGGCATTGTCTAGCAAGAAAGTGAAATTGTGAGCGTTCAATATTGTCTACATTTTACACTGAACAGCTTGCATTACGTTGTGTGTGTTACACTGAGGTAATCTCGTGGGACTGCTGCCCTGGGACTCTCAGGAAAATGACATGTAGATTTAGCAGGATATTGCAGCAAACATTCATTAATTTTTTGACTCTTAACAATTGCATTTTAAGTGCAGCAGTAATTACTATTCAAATCAAAACCAGGCAAACAGGATACAAGAAGAGCATTAATTTGTTCAGTATTAAAAAAATTGATTGTCTATTCTCACTGCATTTGGCTTCAACCCACTGGACTGAATTAGGACACACTCCAAGAACATAACTTTGGCTATACACACCCACATAACACATTACTCTCCCTCATGGTGTAACACACAATCTTCATTGCACCCTCATGTGTGCCCCATGCAAACACTGCACACTTAACATGTTCATTGATGTTGCTGCCACCCCTCGGTTTGTAATATTTGGAGAGGGTTTTCTAAGATCGGCAACTCACCTGTTCAAGGTGAGCTCCCCAGGTAAAATAAAAATCCAGGTCAGGCCTGAAATGGGCCCTGACTCCCTAACCAAGTGACCTGTCAGGAGCATGAGGCTGTGACAACTTGCATTTTTCTATTAAATAAACCTTTTATTTTTACCCCGAACAGGTCACTGTTGTGCAAACTGTGGGGAGTGTGTCCCACAATCACCCGCCAACGGGGGCATGTTTCACTCCATCATGGGTGATGAAGCAAAGGGGAGAAGTCTAAGTGCCTGGGAGTTAACAACATAGGGTAGATTGATCGTAGGGGCTGCAAGGCAGAGCTAGGCTGTGGGAAACCTGTATGCTTATAGGCTAGCTGCTGGTGTCAGGGCTCTGAGTCATAGCAGCATCACACGGAGGCATGCAAGGTGACAGGGCAGGTGGTGACAGAACCCTGCACTGGTCTGAGTGATCCTCACAAGAGGCACAAAAATAAGATTTAATGTATCCCCTCCCCTGGCTCTTCCGGCTTTAACAACAATTTGCCAGAATACATTATTCTGTGGTGTTACTGATACCATAGGTAGCCTGAGATCTCTGCCGTTGGCGATCATAGAAATACATGGATTGTGGCATGGTTTGTAACTCAGCATTTCCCAGGAGGGAAAAACAAATCTGAAAAGGTGAGGTGATATTGTGTGGATAATTTAAGCGCTGTACCCAGATGTACAGACACTCTTTTCTTAGCCTGTATATTATACAATTTTAACATTCGCTTTAATACAATTTTTAAATCTTCTGTGCTGTGCGTTCCTCACATCCTGTTTACTGGCACATTCTGACTTCTAAAGAATCCATTACCTTCCGCTGGCAGAACGTTGAGCAGTAATTGACTTTATGGCATCCGGTGCACTCATTCATTGCCTCCCGACCACAGTTTACACAGGACTGCTGCAAAAAAAAGAACAAAGTGGCCAGGTCAGGGCTGACAGAAAGCGAGATGCTTTCAGCTCAAACAGTTGTCTGGTTACACAGCCGAAGCACATAGCAGTGCAAAGGAAGAAGCGCACAATGGCTCAGGGAACGGTTTTGGAAATCCACTCTCCCTTCCATCTTAGCTTAAGTCACTTCAGAAAGCAAAACAATTTTGAGCCAGCATAACAATTTCCCAGTGTGTCATCCTTCTGCCTTTCTGAAGAGCAAAGAGCGACCAAAAGCTACGAATCAGACCCGAGGACACTGGGGAAACCTTGCAATACATCAGACAGAGGTTCCCCATGGTGTGTTTTACTTAAGCTGACCTGATCTATCTGAACACGCAGTCAGCCAATGGAGATAAATAGCATCTACAACTCTTCATTACAGTGGATTCCTCTCAGAATCCACCACCAAGCTCTGTCTCTCTAGGCAGAAGTTTAACCCTTCAACCTCCTTCAGATAAACTCAGGCTTTAAGAAGAATGGACCAGGTGCTAAAATGGGTTTGGAAAAGGGAACTTCATCCAAATTAGCTCCAGGTAAGTTTTAAGTATACATTGCTCTAGTGGAGCCTTTACACACATATATACTCCAACCCCCAGCTGGGCTCCCCAATTTTCATGACAGATAGATAACACAAACTTTTATTTTACCAGTGTGCTTAGCACCTTTCCACCAGTTCAAAACTGGCTCTGACTGAGACAGAAAGGTGTGTGTGGAAGTTCAAAGACCTGGCTCACACTCCACATTGAATTCTCCCTGATTTTCACAAGAGGAGGAGTCCTACATACATGGAACATTATGTATTAAATGTGAAGCGACATCTAAGCATGTGAACACAAAATGAAGACTGAATTTCTGCCTTCCTTGCTTTACTGATTGAAAAGAACATGATTGCTAATAGGATCAAATGAGCAACTTCCTAATACAGCGGTCAGCAGCCTTTCAGAAGTGGTGTGCCGAGCTTTTATTTATTCACTCTGATTTAAGGTTTCACGTGCCAGTAATATGTTAACGTTTTTAGAAGGTCTCTTTCTATAAGTCTAGAATATAGAACTAAACTATTATTGTATATAAAGGAAATAAGGTTTTAAAAATGTTTAAGAAGCTTCATTCAAAATTAAATTAAAATGCAGACCCCCCCCCCCGCCATGGCCAGGATCCAGGCAGTGTGAGTGCCACTGAAAAAATCAGCTTGTGTGCTGCTTTCGGCATGCGTGCTATAGGTTGCCTACCCCATCCTAATAGGAAAGAGAGACAGAGGGAAAAAAGGATATTTTAGAAGCACAGACTCAGAACCTGGGGGTAACTGAACCATCTGGGGAGGGAGGGATAGCTCAGTGGTTTGGCCTGCTAAACCAAGGGTTGTGAGTTCAATCCTTGAGGGGACCATTTGGGAATATGGGGCAGAAATAGGGAGTGGTCCTGCTTTGAGCAGGGGGTTGGACTAGATGATCTCCTGGGGTCCCTTCCAACTCTGAGATTCGATGATTCTCTGATCTCTCTTCATTCAGATAGGATGACTGGATTCTGTAACTGCAACACCTAGCTTCATAGATATTTTGATGTCCATTACTTTATCCCTATCTCAATAAAACTCCAATTACAAATGAAAAGAGCTGTATATTTAAGTGGGAGGATCATTTAACCCGGACAGTCAGGATACATTTTTTTTTACATCTCATTCAGTTTCCAACCCATCAAATTACTGACATGTCGTTAGCAAGTCAGAGCAGTGGTGTAATGCCATCACAGGAAGGAGTTCTTGGCTGTGAATATATTGTCACACTGCGGCAACATTAACACAAGCCATATTTAGTTTAGCTGCTTCCTCTCTTTTTCAGGCACAACTGATTTAACATCCAGGCTCCTATTAACACTCAGCTCATTCACACTGTCTGTTTGCATCGTATCTGCATACCTAGAAATAAAGCCAGTGCAATAAAACTATATTCAGATAGTGCTAATGTTCAGACATAAATGCATAAAAACCAAGGAGAGAGTTAAAGCTCCCATGCCTCATGTGAACTCATCCCCACTGATCGTCAGCAAACTACCTCACAAAGTACTACGAGATACTAATACACAGAAAACACAAATATTATGAAAGGCCTGTTGAGTCGTCCAGACTTCTCTTAATGCTATGTCCTCTTAATGAGGAGATCTAGGTTTGAATCCCAATTCAAAGCTCTACTCCCAAAGCTGCCAGGTACGTAGAGAGATATAAAGGTGATGGTCAACTCACAGAGTGAGAGGCCTGCTTCCTATTCTTCACTAGCAGTACTTGCTGTGCTAACACAGCTCGGAAGGGACTCAGTTCAGCCTGTCTGGCCACAGGACAGTGGTAAAATGAGGCTTGTGAATGGAACACAGGATTTGCTTAATCATATCGCTGGCCCATCTAGCCCGATATCCTTATGTCAGTTAGAGGACAAAACCAGATACTGCAGAGAGATTAAATAAACCTGATAGGCATGGCTACGCAAACACTCACTGCGCTCCATCGTGCCGCGCAGCAGGCGTTCGGGTGGACCCAGCTGACGCACACTACAAGGTCTCTAGTGCACTCTGTCGCACTGCAAAGCGCGCAGTAAGTGTTGGTGAGGACAAGCCCTATATCTTTAACTGGGAAAGGATAAAGAAGCAAGTACACGGCTAAAGAACACTCTTAAAGTATGTGACATTTACAGCTGGGATTTAAAGGCTGCAACAGCAGGCTTGTTCTTACCTTGATGATGATTTCTGTTTTACCATCGACGTCTTCCGTTTGTTGAAATAACTGGTTTTGATATTGCTGCAATGAAAGAGACATTGGAACCATTACTTGGCATATGTATCATGGTTGTGAGGTGTGGCAGCACAGGGAGGTGTTTATATCAACTGATTAGTGTGCCTCGGCGCGGTGGTAATATAAATAATAAAGATACCATTACTTGCGCTCATTCTGTTGCACTTACTGGATTGGGGGCATTTGAATGAGTCATTACTATTCCTTAAAAGGTGATCCTGTGGGGTCCACTTGCGGTAAACAAAAGAGCCTGCTTTGTTCAGACATCCCAGTTAATTGTTCACATAACAGTCAAGTAATGGCAATGTTAAAGCAATCCTACTTCTCCCCTCCACCCAAACAGGAGCTCATCTGTTAACTGTGTTTCTGAGGGCGTGTCTACACCAGGTTTATCAGAGAGTAGGTCCCCAACGCTTAAACAGATTAAGGGCTTAATTTCAGATCATCTTGATGACCTGGCATCCAGGCATTTATGTTCCTGCGAAACCACAACCTTAGAAATCCTTAAGTCAACCTGACATGGAATCAAATTAAGAAACTCTTGGGAGTTGCAGAATAATAGATGGAAATATCTCACCCCTTATATCAAGAGACTTGGTTGAGTTCTGGCTTTATTAAATGAAGAGAGTCAATCTGTCTATGCAGCATGCAAAGTACCTTGCACAGAATCGTTAATACTTCTAGTCCTGCTTAGACACAAGTGAACAGAGTCAGACCTGCAGCAGAATTTAATAAGTACCATTTCCTGTCCAAGCTAAAGGCAACTTCAGTGAAACGTCAACAATAATTGCTACTTAGAGATTTTGTTTCTACTTTGGAGTCAGTTTTAAGCAGAATGACTTTCCCTGGGCAAAGGGTGACCTTAAGTCTTGAGACAGACTGGAACTGACAATTTGCACCAGCTGAGAATCTGGGTCTGACCTCCACATTCTAGCTAGTGTTTGCTCTTTTGCTACCTTACCAGATATTTATTAGCACAAGAGAGGCGCAGAATCGTGCTGGAAAGAAAATACATGTTCTTCCAGGAAGGTTAAAACTGGCCTTCCAGTATCAAGTGGAAGGCAGACTACCTATGATAATACCAATTATCTAACGCGAAGTGTGGGAAAATGCCACACTGCTTCTATAATTGTTATTGGGTTTCTTTTGCACTCAATGTTCTGGTCTATATGACAGCAATTAAGAACATAAGAATGGCCATACTGGGTCAGACCAAAGGTCCATCTAGCCTAGTATCCTGTCTTCCGACAGTGGCCAATGCCAGGTGCTCCAGAGGGAATGGACAGAACAGGTAATCATCTAGTGATCCATCCCCTGTTGCTCATTCCCAGCTTCTGGCAAACAGAGGCTAGGGACATCATCCCTGCCCAATGGCCATTGATGGACCTAGTCTCCATGAACGTATCAAGTTCCTTTTGAACCCTGTTATAGTCTTGGCCTTCATAACATCCTCTGGCAAGGAGTTCCACAGATTGACTGTGCGATGTGTGAAGAAATACTTCCTTTTGTTTTAAACCTGCTGCCTATTAATTTCATTTGGTGACCCCTAGTTCTCGTGTTACGAGGAGTAAATAATACTTCCTTATTTACCTTCTCCACACCAGTCATGATTTTACATACCTCGATCATATCCCCCCTTAGTTGTCTCTCTTCCAAGCTAAAAAGTCTCAGCCCTATTCATCTCTCCTCATATGGATGTGAACAATCCTGACTTTAAGGCTGGAGTGATGGCTTTGGCTAACCTTCTTCAAATCCAGCGACATGATGACTATTTGGTAATGCTTAAGGCAATTCGCATTTTGGTTCAAGAGCGCTTGACTCAGGACGCCATAGGAAAGGCAAATCAATCAAAGGAGGGCTTGCCTGTCGCTTTAGAAAAGCACATTCTTGGCACATTCCATACCCCTCATCATTTTTGTTTTTCTGAACCTTTTCCAATTCCAACATAGCTTTTTTGAGATTGTGTGACATGTTAAATATTCCCCTCCAATACATGCACACACAAGCACAGTCCCAACCAGCCACAACAAACCCCTCAACAGTGGTCTACACAGTCACACAAACAGATGCACAATGCTGATAGCCAATGAATTCTAGTTCTAGGGGGCTGCCACAGGCTCTGAGCTTCACAGCTGAGGATGTCTTCCCTGCCTAATTTTCAGTGAAGAGATACAGGAGAGCCATCAGGAAGCAGAGTTATCAGGTACTCCTCCGGGCCCCATTCCTTCCTGGAATATGCAGATGAAGATATTTTCACTTCCATTTTATTTATTTGAATCAGGAGTCCTCCAATGACGGGCCACAGATCAGCAGCAGTCTGCAGAAACCGAGACACTTGAGACCCAAGCAGAGGGAAATTGAGTGTGGAACTGAACCAAGAGAAAGAATCTCTCTCTCTTAGAATATGGTCTTCAGAAAAATTTGGAGAACCGCTGATCTGAACTGCGCCTATTGCTGTCCTATGTAGCATAATCCATATACTAAATACTTTCTGTGTACAGCTAGACGCCTTAAACACCTGACCCTTTTTCATTTAATTTCATGCCCTCCTGCCCTGAACTGTTTCAATCTTTCTGGGAAAACAATTCAGACAATCCAGCTGTTAAATGATCTAATCTTCAGCCTGGTCGTTAAAAGTAGCATCCCCTGTAACACTGTTACACTGAAGGGATGGAACTTTTTCTATTGTTTTTCTACATTAATTCACAGAGGAATGATATTTTATATGTATATCTTTGGCTTAGGGTCTTGGGCATTTTTAATGGCTTAAACAGTATCCCTTTTGCACAGAAAATGGGAAAGGATTTTTGGTGGGTTTACGTGTTCTCTTAAACCTGCTCGAACTAAATGGCAGCTTACCAAACACTAAAAATATTAGATTTTGCAGGCATTTTGGGCTTTGTGTAAAGCTGTGGTCTTATCCTGAAAGATACTAAGCACCTCCTGTGAAATGCTGAGCATCCTCAACCTTTAAATGAAGAGTATCCTCCACCATGATCCCACTCTTTTTAAACCAAAAGAAGCAGTGAAACTAGAATTCAGTGACCAACCAAATGTAGTCTTTGAAGGGTCTTTCAAGAAGAGTGGCTGAGAATTTTACTTGACTAGAAAACAGGCATATCAAAATATGAAATATCAAATCATACTTCCTGGACACCAATACATATTTTATTATTTGAAACACAAATACGGAGGTACTTTCATTTTTATACAAACACATGAAATACCAATAGTTGATAAAAAGGGGTTTTTTAACGTGTGAGATCACTTTTAGCCAAAACATAGATCTGTCTGTCACTCACAATAAGCTGACTGTGTGTAAATATCTGGTGTTTCCACGTGAAAATATACAGCCATACACAGAACTAAAGTATCAGCTGCTTGCACACCAAAGGTTCATTATACTGGATGTGTCTTAGGGGCACTGGGGTCCAAAGCATTTCAACAGATATCAGTCTCATATCTGGGGCTAGTTCTAGGAGGTCTCCGATTGCAGAGAGATAGTAGAAGTGGTCTCAGTTCAGAAAATCTTTGGGGTGATGCATAAATAAAAGTGGCTTTTAACACGGGTTTCACTATAGTTTTAAAATGCTGGCGTTATTTAAACTTTAAAACTCAGACACGATCAACACCACATATGTGTAGCAATGCTCTGGACCGTAACATCACATTACAGTGAATTTCTAATGGTTCTAATGGACTGACAATGTGTCCGAACCGTTTGTAGCACTGATGCAGTACTACCGGCATGAGACACTCCCGGGTGCACACTGAGACAGTTCTATCGTAACGGTAAGTGCTCCAAGGGGATTGCTACTGTAAATGGTGGAATCTTATTTTTCAGCTTTGAAAAACTGCTATGAGGATAATTTATTAAACCTGTCTGATCAATACATAGGTTCTCAACGGAGGGAGGGAGGGGTCAGACTTTCTAGGGGGCATGACCATGGGTGCCAGAGATAAGGGGGCCAAATAGTCATTACCTCCCCACTTTTGAGAACCTGAACTCAGAGGGGATGCAATAATGGGGAGTCCAGGACACCCCACCCAAAGCTGGGAGACATGGGAAGGCAGAGACTCTTCCTTGCTGGCATGACGGAGGAATGGCTGAGCCAAATCAGAGGGAGCAGAGTTATGATCTGGTGTACGGAGTTGCAGCATCACTCCATTTTAAAAGGTGTGGGGTGTTTTTATAGTATCATTTGACATGCATTTTGATGAAGAAGTAATCTGATCCGTAGGCCCGGAACAAACACATTAGCAACTGTAGGTGGCAGTATCCATCTTGCTATTGTAAAGGGTGGATTGTCAAGTTGTTGTTTTTTTAAAAGTGCTAAGGTAGAGTGTGATTCAAAAATGGTTGGGAATGGCCTGGAGTAATACTTTGTACTTCTATAGTGCATTCCATCCAGGGCCCTCTCAGAGCTTTCCAAACACTTGTTAAGACTTCCCCAAACCTCTGTGAAATAAGTAGGCTTGTTATTTTATTGATGAGGAAACTGAGGCACAGAACAATTAAGTGACTTACCCAAGGTCACATAAGAAAGTTGTGGCAGAGCTGGAAATAGAACCTGGACTAGACTCCCAGTCCCATACTTTACCCACCAAACTATGCTCCTTAAGCCAATTTATATCAACTAAAAAAAATAATAAAAAAGGACAGTCAAAATTAGTCCCTGAATATATATGTAGACTTAAAAATTACAATTTTATCTTGAAAAAAAATATTTGCAATGTTCAGCTTACAAGTTTAGAGTTTGTGATCCTACATTTCCATTGTAACAGCTGAGGGCTGCACAAACATCTAAACTGAAGCATTTTCCTGCTATAAGCATGAGACCTGTGATGCTATCATAGGTCAGAGATAAATAAACTCTGAACACGGGATTTGGGAGATACGTGATAGAGGAATGGATTTTTGAATATTCCTTTAAAAAATGTGAACAGGTGTTGTCTACATATATATTCCGTTACTGTATCTGAATGAATTCTCTTTCTAAAAGCTTTACAGCCCATACTTAAACCCACACACTGACTTGAAATATCTAGTGTCTAGCGATTGCCACAGCTTCCTAAGTATACGCAGTGATCTAACACTCCTGCCCAATTCAGACACAGCAGACCAGTTTAAGGAACAAACTGCAGCCTAAAGCCTGTTTTGCTGGCTTTCATCAATTTATACGACACCACGCTGAATATATTTTTATTTGCTACATTTAGCAAGTCCCCTTTCCCAAAAATTCTCTCTCTGCAACCTCTACCCCTTAAAAAAAGATTTTAACAAATGCATTCCAGTGACTCAAATGAACCATTATCAGACAGTACCATTAGTACAGACTATCAGAAGGAAGGTCTATGTCAATAATTTGACTGCACATGCTTTTTCAATCACTGGTCAAGTAACAAATGAGGACCTATCAGCAGCACAACTCTCTCTTTCAGTCCACAACGACTGGAAGTGGAAGTCTGTCTTTCTACAGATCTCAAGAAAAGCAAATACCATTTTCTTGTACATGGGACAGCTTGATTCACTTCAGCGACGCCAATTAAATTGCTGTCATTTGGAAACTACATGGTTCATTTGCAGTACCTAAGGATTAGCCAGTCTTTAATAGTGATATCTATGTTTTATACTTGATTAGCGGCTCTCAACACTGCTTTATTATTTATCACTATCCAAAAAGCCTAAATCAAAAGGTAATACATGGGCAAGCTTTCCAGTTTTCTTTCTTCCCCTGCCAGTGAATGTACACTTCAACTAAGCTAAGCATTACATATAAGGTGTCAAATGGCAATATAAGAGTTAGGTCGCTGAACTGAGCAACAGTTCTGCAGATGTGCAAAGAGTGAAGCTTGTATTAACAGCTGTAGCAGCAAAGCTTGTTACTGAACAACCTATTAGTGGAAGCAGGCTGATTTCCAATCTAAAAGATTTTTTTTAAATCCTGATATGTGCTAAATCCACATTCCAGGAAGATGTGACTCCATAGCTCTGCTCTGGTTTAATCCTTATTTGGGCTTGCTCTGCATCTATCATCTAATGAAAAGTTCTTTCATTTCAAAATACTTAAAATGTAGCACTGCAAAGAGATTGCACAAAACTGGTGGTGATACTGAACAGAAGTGATAAGTGACTACTTTCGGCATTTCCGGTAATGAAAACTGATGAAAGCCCTGTCTGATCTGTCCACATTAACCCGGGTGGATTCTCTGAACGCAGCACATGCACAGTGGCTCTGCTCATTCCAGGTACTGCACAGAATGGATTCTTTTTACATTTAGCTGGTTCATGCAAAAAGTAAAAGTAGATATTTACAAAACCAGGCTCCTGTCCAACACTGAACGGTGGAGATCTGAAAACTCAATTCGAGTAGCGGTTACTGGTGATGGAGCGGTCTCAGAAAGATCCCCACCCCACACTCCTCTTAAGTATCAGAAAGATTACTTCAGCTAGAAAAGGTTCGTGTGTTACAGATTAGGGCAACTGGCTTTCAACATTGTCAGAGCCAGACAGTGTTTGACCAACACAAGTAACAGTGGAAAGCCCAACTGTTTGAGAGTAATTAAAATAAATGCCAATGTTATAATCCCTGCCCATGCACCCTGAGCTCTTCCCTATAGTGAAATTCCCTAGAGTAAATATGAATCAAGAAATAGCTACATGAAACATAATCCAGATTTGTTTTGCTTAAATATATTTAACAATAACGCCACATGCTTTTATTCTGCTTTTTAGCAGGGTTTTCATTTTTTCCAGAAGTTACTGAAGTTGGTTCCATTAGACACTAAAAATTGTGGACTCGGTAATTGTGGACACTGGATTTATGGCTCATTACAACAATCTGTAACCCAGTAACCCTCCTTTCTCCTATGACTGGTGTTAACCACACACTTCACCTTGAATGATTTCTTTCAACATGCATTAACTCCTTACACTTAACGATCCATTCCACATTGTACTTAGCTGTGACACTCTGAGTGCCTTCCACAGACCTGAAGAAGAGCTCTGTGTAAGCTCAAAAGCTTGTCTATTTCACTATCAGAAGCTGGTCCAGTAAAATAGATTACCTCCCCCACCTTGTCTCTGTTTTTTTCCAGAAGGAATTTGCTGAAAAAGTTAATTTAGACAAACCTGGAAGCACTGATTCCAATTATTATTGGCTGGATAAGTTTTGCAGGCCCCAAAATAAATTAGTATTTTTTTCTGGTTGGGTAAAGGGATCTATGCAGCCACAAAAGTAAGCATTTTACAATTGTTATTAAGGGTCAATACAAATGACCACATCACCTACATAATCTCCCAAAGAAGACAGTGCCACTCAGTAGCACAAGAATCAACAACATATTACAAAATAAGAATGTAAGAGGCAGGGATGGTACAGCTGGGGGTGTCTGTAATTGAGAAGAAGTCACTCTCTCAAACAGGATCACAGCAGTTGCCCTTTAAATGAGCGCTCTGAACTGCTGTGCAACAGCTGGATTTGATCCCTCACTTCCTGTGCCAGCAGAGAATAGGAGCAGCATAGGGAAGTGAGTAGACGCGGCCCTGGTGGAAGGGTAGCAGTCTGTATTGCCATCAGAGAGGCCTTTATATAAAGTGTGCGTAGCATCAATGGCCTTCTAATGAGAGCCTCAACCAGCCTTCTTCATCTGGGAGCCCTGAGGGAAGACAGGGCATAAACTGGAGAGGGGGAAAACAAACAGACAACAAATTATAAAACAACAAAAATATCTGTGCCTGCAAACAACATCTCCTTAAAGACCTGTGCGCCAGATTCTCCAGAGCCTCACCCCCAGTGTAGTCCTTACACCTGTATAACATGGGTGCTAAACCAGAAAAAATAGCATTTCACACCCATTGTGAACAGGTGTAAAAGACTACACCAGATGAAATGCAGTGGAGACGTAACCTTCCCTTCCCCCCGACCCCCATATGTGTTAATAAGAAAGAACAATCTATTTCCCAGTATAAACACAAGTCAGTTTTGTTAAAGTAACTAAATTCCTGATCAGACTGTCCTGCTAGCTCTCAGCATCGAAGTCCTGCCTGATATGGTCACGGAGTCTCTCTACACCCTTATCGAGGAGACCCACAGGCCTGGAGTCAGCAATAGCTCTGACAGTATCAGAAATTTGTATCCATGGCAACAGATGCTAACTACACTTTGTTATTCCAATAGTAAATAAGACAACAATTTGCTGAATAAACATTTTTGCCCAATGTAAACTCTTCCTCTTCCCCCCATCCCTCCCAAAAAAACCCAAACACTTCAGTCGGAAACATGCCACTGCCCCATCTCTTGCTCCTCTAGCAGGAAGTCGGCAGTTTGAGAAGCATCTTTTAAATGTTTCCTAGCTTGCCATAAAGAAAGCAGAGTAACTGTCTAGTTCAGCAGTCGGAGCTTTTGCTATTTCTTAGTTGTGGGGTATGTAGGTCTGACATGAAATTAGCATCCCCTTCCCAGACACCAACTGATCCTTGATGCCAGGGCTCAGAATCTGTGACCACTGAAGCAAGAGTTTCAACTATTTCTGTAGCACCCATAGCTTCTTAGAACCCCAGAGTGCCCTCTTCCCCCACCACAAGACATGAGTAACTGAGTGACTTCAGCAGACGTTATGAGGATCCTGCAGGGGTGATGAATAGGACTCCAGGTTTCGGAGACTGTGCTCGTTAGTCAGTCTTTCACTCCAACCACAGGAGAAGCTGAATAAGGTAGCACTTTGCTCACTTAGTAGATGGAAACAAAGATAATACAGACTCAAGCAATGTCATCTCCTCCAGCTTGGTTACCTCTTTCCTCTCCACATCGGCTTGGAATTTCGCTTGAGTAACAGCAGCCTCCCGGAAGGAGGAGCTGGCCTGTTTAGCCTGTTCAATCAGGGTCTTCAGTTGCTGGGCTGTGTTCAGTAAGGAGTTGACCATTTCCTCCAGGTACAGCCAGCTGCGTTGCTCTGTCATCTCTAGTCCATTCACCACTGAAGGGGATATGGCTTTGGTGGGGGTAGTGGGTGGTACAGCCAGGGCAGGAAGGGACGTCAACACTGAATATTAAGGGGGAAAAAACAAAGCACACGGTATTGAAGTGTTTCAATGCCACAAGATACTTCTTTTCATACCTCAGTCAGAAGTTCAATCTAACCAAGACCCAGTTAAACAAATATAATCAAGCCATCCAACGGAGCAGTGACAGAGGTGTGCGGAGTGATCCCTTGTGGAACTTTCAAACTTGAGGACTGAAGAACATATGCTCTTGAAAAACTTGACTCAAGGTGACAGAGGGGTCTGTAATTAGGGGGAGGGAATTAGCTACAGTGCAACTCAAGTGAAGCCTAACACAGTCAACTTGTCAGCGGAGCTTTTTGGAACCTAGATAGACATGGAAGATTGGGGCCCTAGGAGAAGCACAGTAATTGGCTGTTTCTGCAACAATGATCAGCAACAAAATAGTTAAGGTTGACATTTGTCATCCTTGAGTTTCACAGCTAGCTACATATTAAGATGTGTGTGTGTGGTGGAGGTAGTTCACACTCACAGCTATTGTTTCAGGCTGTTTGCAAAACTCAAGTCAACAAACAGCATTCATTGACATCTGATTCACATTTCGGAGGATTGCTTCATAACCATGAAGGCTAGAAACATTTTTTATTGTTGCCGTTGTTTTAAATGATAGCTTATATTCCAGAACTTAAAACTCTGCAGCATAATTCTGAGAAAAATCCCCGGCGACAAAATCCACAGGACCCTGAAAATATTAAAAAACTCTTTGAGGTATGAAATTCCCATTCTTGCAAAGTGTTGCAATTCTTCTAGAAACCTTATGGAGGAGGATAAAGGTGCAACAAGACAGCAGGCTTGTATTGTAGCCAAAAGGTTCGAAATTGGAGCATGCTGAAAGTTAATCACCTACCATCTCTTCTGGCTTCCTCTTCAATTGGATACACCCCTGAATTCACTGTGCTGGTGAAGTCACCTTTACCAGCGAACCTCGCTAGAGATGCTAACTAGTCTTAGAAGGGATCAATTGAAGGCCCCCCTTTGTTATAAAACACAGTTTCACAAATTGTGTTCTTCAACACATTCAGCTCCTGGTGAAATGTTACTCAATTTGAATCATTGAGTCCTTTGAATCCTTTTTAAGGAGTATCTAAAAAATGTCCTTTGAATCATTTTAGAAGGAGTATCTAAAAAATCCACCAAGAAATGGCCTTACGAAATCAGATCCGTTAGCTATAAAAGTGTGGCAACACAATCTGATACTCTATTTCAATATTTTTCCCTGCCACTATATTCACAAAGTCTCTTGCTGTTATGTCTGGCTATTAAGATGAAACAACCCATGGTGACAAGGATTCACAGAACAAACAAACAAAGCAGGGCCTTCAGCTTTAGCAGACTAGTAATCCCCAGCATAGCTTGCCATTGCCAAAACAGACACCTGTGAGTATACGAGGCACAAAAAGCAAATGTAAATACTAGGGCTGTCAATTAATCGTAGTTAACTCACGCGATTAACTTGAAAAATTATCAACTGACATTTATTAAATATTTTTGGATGTTTTCCACATTTTCAAATATATTGATTTCAATTACAACACAGAATACAAAGTGTACAGTGTTCACTTTATATATAGTTTTGATTATAAGTATTTGAACAGGAAAAAAACAAAAGAACTAGCATTTTTCAATTCACCTAATACAAGTCCTGTAGTGCAATCTCTTTATCGTGAAAGCTGAACTTACAAATGTAGAATTACAGTATGTACAAAAAAAACTGCATTCAAAATAAGGGTGTTAAGGATATAATAATGGTGTTTTCAATTCCCATTACTGTCTGATGATAGCCTTCGAGAAGGGTCAGAATAAAATTTCTCTCCCTACCGAGTTTGTCTCTCCATTTGGCATCGGCAGATCCTCCTGAATGATGAATACGCCTGAATGTAACAGTGCTTTCAGTAGCAACTTCAGGCTAAGTCTTCATCTAGTGCAGCAGCACTGTGAAGGTTAGCTCAGCTCTGAAGAGAGTGTTTGACAGGGTAAATGCTGCTGCAGGATACATGATATTGTTTTCACTAAAATGGTGGCTACAGGCTCTAGAGTTATGATAGAAAGTTTACTCCGGGGGAGGTTCTTGAAAATAGAGCAACACACCAAGACTGAAATCTTCAAAGCATCTAAAGAATCTGGATGTACAATTCCCTGTAACTTTAATGGGAACTGGACTTTGAAAAGCTCAGCATAGGTATCTGGAATCATAGGGATATTGTCATTAGGTACTAACAGCCCTCTTCAGGTTGTCAGGCTAATTTCCCGAAGGAGGCTGTGATCTCCTCAGCAGTGGTGAAAGCAAAGCTAGAGAAAACCTTCTTTGTCCTCTTTTGCTTCAGACTGGGAAAACAGAACTTAGCACAGTGGAATCTAGCTATAAGAAACTCAAATACAATGAAACACCATTTAGAGGTCCCAATTCAGGAAAGTATTCCGGTTAGGTTGACCATATTTCCTTTAGACAAAAACGGGACATTGGGATGGCAAAAACGGGACAGGATGTGTGTGGGGGGGGGGGGCATGGCCCCACCTGGGCCCCCCAGCGCCGGGCGGGGGGGAGGCAGAGGGGGGTCGGGGGGGGATGGATGGAGGAATAAGCAGAACAGGGATGGGGGATGAAGAGGATGGAGGGAGAGAGAGAAGGGGGGATGAGGGATGAAGATGATGGAGGGGACGGAGGGAGAGAAGGCATGAAGGTGAGAAGGGAGAGGATGGATGGATGAGAGAAGAGATGGGGGTAGGGAGCGGGGGGATGGAGGAGGCAAGGGACAGCGAGAAGGAGGGATGGAGAGAAGGGAGATGGAAGAGGAGGCAGTGGACGGAGGGAGATAGAGAAGGGAGGAAGAGAGGGATGGAGAAGGGGGATAGAGAGAAGGAAGAGAGGGATGGAGGGATAGAGAGAAGGGAGGAAGGAAGGGATGGAGAAGGGGATAGAGAAAAGGGAAGAAGGGAACGAGAGGAGGCAGCGGACGGAGGGAGAGAACAGGGAGGAAGGGAGGGATTGAGAAGGGAGGGCTGGAGAGAAGGAGGGAAGGAGGAATAGAGAGGAGGAGGCGGCAGCGGGCGGCGGGCTGAAGCCGACGGCAGATCGGAGCTGTCCGGAGCCGCAGCCAGGGGCCGAGCACGCCACCGGCGGCGGGGGGGGGGCGGACGTTTTATGACTCATAATCACATAACTGATTTTATGTGATTATGAGTCATAAAACCCATCCGGCAGCCACCCCGCCGGTGCGCTCGGCCCCGGCTGCGGCTCCGGACAGCTCCCATCCGCCGTTGGCTTCAGCCCGCCGCCCGCTGCCGCCTCCTCCTCTCTATTCCTCCTTCCCTCCTTCTCTCCATCCCTCCCTTCTCTCCATCCCCCTTCTTCATCCCTCCCTTCCTCCCTGCTCTCTCCCTCCATCCGCTGCCTCCTCTCCCTACCTAAGGACTAGTATCAGATGTCAAAGTCTCCGATGAGTGCAGTTTGCTCATCGGAGATTTTGACATCTGATATTTGTCCTTAGGTAGCAAGATTCTTCACCTAAGATCTTGGGAGTCCTGCACCTGCCCCAAAAACGGGACAAAATTGATATTTTTGACAAAAAGACGGGACGGTTCAAAAACATGAAAAAAATGGGACTGTCCCGTTCAAAACGGGACGTATGGTCAGCCTAATTCCGGTCCATTTTATGCATGGGCTTATGCCCTAAGCACATACTTCAAAGTAAGCACAAGCTTAAGTGCTGTCCTGAATAGGGATGGGTTTATGGGTTTTCCTGAACTGGGGCTGTACTGAAGCAAACTGAAAGTCCTCAATTGCTTCAATACAATGCAGCAATGTGTGCAATGCAGTTTTGATTGCAGTGAACCTCTGCTTAGTGAAGTTCTTGTCAAGAAAAGTGATTTCACTGCACAGAATACTGAATATTCAGTAAGTCTGGGACTGAAATAAACATAACACATTAGCACTGCAAGTGTAGGAACATGAAGCAGATGACTGACATTTTGCTCTAAAGCCCTTGTTAAGACAGTAAATTAAACAGATGTTGGCACATACGATCACAGTACTATTTGTATGTAGAGACGGAAAGGAAACCTGCCCTCTTTCATAAGAGATTGTTTGCCAACAACTTCCTCCAATGCTGGATTTTCTACCCTATAAAGACTACAGTTTGACATTTGATAACACTATCTAATAGGAAGTATTTGTGCTCTCTTGGTGTTAGCATACAACTCGGTAAATGCCAGTCAATGTTTACAAACTTTATTCACTTCCTTTGTGAAAAGACTAATCAATAGACAAGCCCTGAAAGAGAAGCAAAGATTTAAATTTTATTTTTGACAGAGCAGAAATGTATCGCATTGCTCCACCCCGCTGGCGCACAGTGTAGCTGTAAAGGGTCATATGCTACTTCGGGATTGAAGAGAATTAACTACATCTTTCTAGGCAGATTTTGAAAGTTATCCCAATGCACGCACGTTAGCCATCTAGCTGAATAATTTCACAGTTAACAAAAATTCTCACATGTCTACAAACTGATCAGCAGAGGCCTAGCCTCGCTTTAACAATATTGTTATTGTAACATCTTGTATTACAGGCCACAACTCCAAAACAAGTGAAAACAGGCTTCGCAGACATACTTCCTGTCCTGAAATATCTGTGCCATCACACTGTGCCAAAGCTCAACTTCTGTCAAAACAGAAGACAAACATTGAAGAATATGAGTGGCCTGGTAATTATGTTATCCAATTTATGCTTTGTAACGTGGACTTCAGTTTATCTGATAAAAGCACTAAAAAATAGAAAGGCCTGATGAGAGCTATAAAAGAGGAAATTAATTTTTCCTTCTGGCTTACAAGCTGCCCGGCTCATTTCTGTATTTACATATCCTTTTCTTGGAACATAAGAGAATTAATAAAAGAGCTTAAAAGCTGTTCACCTTCAGCTCCCGAGTGTCAATAACCTCAGCATTTCATGAGATGCCACATGAATACGCATTCATTGGACTCCTGCCTCAATGGCTTCATAGAATCAGAAATTAGAGAAGCAAAAGGGGCATTAGGTCATCTAATCCAGCAACCAGCCAGAGCAGAGTACTCGTCTACTGTATGCCTGTTGTCCAGCTTCATTTTAAAGCAGTGACCCCCCAAAATTTTTAGGGTAGTGCCCCCCTTACTCCTGTCTCTCCCTCCACGACTGCGGGGGGCGGTGGTGGGAGGGACTGGACATGGACAGGAAAGGGGGCTGGATCTGGGGCCGGGAACAGAGACTTGGATAGGGGCCGAAGCCAGTCTGTGGTGGAGGCCAGAGCCGCAGCCAAGGCCAGGGGCAGAGTAGGGTTGGTGGCGCACCCTCCCCGTCCCCCATGGGGGCTGGCCCAAACCCCACTTTGCCCCCCAGAGCAGGAAGCATGTCATACAATTTGGGGATCGCTATTTTAAAGGGACACCATGAACTTAGATCAACCCAACACTTCTGTCTTCTTAGACATTTAAAAAACCTTATTTATTTTACATACAACAATAGTTTAGTTCTATATTATTGACATAGAAAGAGACCTTCTAAAAACGTTAACATGTATTACTGGCACGCAAACCCTTAAATAAGATTGAATAAATGAAGACTCGGCACACTGTTTCTGAAAGGTTGCTGACCCCTGCACTAAAAAAAATCATTGCTATGCTGGCATCAGGTCATTAGTACTGTATGGAAGGACCCTCGCACCCATGCATTACATTGCATTGAGTGCACTAGAGAACACACACTTTGGGAAAATAGAATTTAGACTTTATGCCTAGAAAATGCATGCTGCTCCCAATCTGCATAGTTGCAATGTTTTAGAAATAGCTCTTCCCCTTTCAAATCCAGTAAACACCTTCCCCAGTCTTCAGATATATCACAAAACCAGTCAGTTGCCATTCCTGAGGGACTGGTTAAAAGGCACTAAGTGCATCACAGTTACCAATCTGTGTACCTCCCAGTTTGCTTTTGACAGGTGGAGGTTTTCTTGGTTGACTATCTGTCAAGTTTTGCTGAATCAAATCCCTGTTTTACAACTGCTCTTGGTGTAGAAGATAGCTTGCGAGGCAAACGAGGAGATATTCCCCATTCCTTCATACAAACACAGCTCTTCTTCCCTGTGGAAGGAGAGGTTTAGCTACTTCTGCAACACTGTCTCCAATATGCCTCACCTACAACTCCAGTCTGCAAAGGCCTCGCTGTGCATTCTAGGATTGAAGCTGGGAAAGGGGATGGAGACCAGCTGACCCGAGAAATGGGAGGTGACAGTTGATGCACTTTGTCCACTGTCCAGACTTGAAGAAATCAAGTGAAAATAACGCCCCCCACCCCCCAAGTCTGTCTGAACTTTTTGGTGTGGCCACTGCCGCTAAAGGAAACCGTAGTAGCATGACTCCCATAATTACAGGGAGTTGGGAGGGGTCACACTCAGTGCAGAGGGAATGATCTGGGCCAGTGTTTTTCTTCTTAGAAGTCAGAAGGCACAGCGTAGTTTCACTGAGCAGTAAGCACCAACCACTCTACATTTAGGAGGGACAAGGCCTATTCTTGAGCAATAATACTGCCATTTTCCTTTCTCCCAATGGAAAGCAATCCCAGACCAGTGAACATCAATGGAATTGAAAGTGATGCCCCAATCTATCACTTTCAAAAACACCTATTTATCAGTTATGTAGAATTTTTTGGGGTGCCTCTTTCAACAAAGAGGACATTTAAGTGTGCAATATTGTTATAGCCCTGTCACTACCAGGATATTAGAGAGACAAGGTGAGTATGGTACAAGCTTTTGAGTTTACACAGAGCTCTTCTTTAGGTAGCTACGTAAGCTTGAAAGCTTCTCCCTCGCCAATAGAAGTGAGTCCAATAAAAGATATTACCTCCTCCACGTTGTCTGCTTCTGATATTAAAGGTTAGATTTTCAGAAGAGGCAGAGCAGGGGCATGCACCTCATATGCCTGCAAAATTCAAGTTTAAAATCTACTGTGCTCTCTTTTTAAAGTTTGATTCTAATGTTCTGTCCACACTACAACTTTCAAGATCAGTTAAGGAAGCCAGCACAGTTTAAAAGAGAGCTGCACTATGAGCTTCTACAAAACTATTTTTGAACTCTGCCTGGGGAGACAATCTAACACCACAGTTGTCATGTGGAAGGAGCTTTGAGCATTTGCTGCAGAACTCCACTCGTTCAACCCAAAATGTCCACAATACACAGTAAGATACCACAAAGGCTACAGCTCTTTCCAAACCCGGAAGTACGTACAGTAAACCCTCGATTTAACGGACCTCGATTTAACGGACTTCGTATGCAACGGACAAAATTTCTGAGCAAGTCTGATGCATTCCTGATCCATTTTTGGCGGGCTGGTTGCCGGCTCCCGGCTGCCGCCCGGGTCACAGCAGCGGGCGGGCTGGCTGCCGGCTCCCGGCTGCCGCCCGGGTTACAGCAGCGGGCGGGCTGGCTGCCGGCTCCCGCCCGGGTCCAGGCAGTGGGCGGGCTGCGGAGCTGTCGCCCCGACCCTGTGGCGGGCGGGCTGCTGCTCCGACAGCTCTTTTTTTTATTATTATTAAATAACGGACTTTTTCATTTAACGGACACCCCCTCGCCCGAATTAGTCCGTTAAATGGAGGTTTTACTGTATACACAACTTTGGCAAGATTGCACATTTCAACTAATGCAGTATCATGAAGTTATCATGTAAACTTTCTGAGATAAACGTATTAATCCGACAGAAAAAAATACACAGCAAAATAGACAACACAATAGCAAACCACACTATCCTCAACTTTGTTAAGTCACTAAACGCCTGATTCACATATGGCACTTTTATTCTCATCTTCTCAACATAACATATTTGCCTTCTACAGCTTTGCCCTCAGCAGAACAGATCCCTGATCCGAAGTGAAACTTGCTAAACCACAAAAATCATTCTTGGTTGATACAGCTTATAGTCTCAAGGGATGGAGAATTGATTTGGGGGCATGGCATCATAAGATTATACCTGCGGAAAAAAAGAAAAACCTCCCAGGAAGGTGACCGAAAACCTGCTGATCCACAGAAAGGAATAGGAATTTTAGAATCAGCTGCATGTGAATTTGTATTTGGAGAGTGGGAAGGGGTACTTCAAATACAAGACTTTATTAGTCAAAATCAGCCAAAGCTCCTCGCTGATAAGATCAAAACACAGCTCTGTGAAAAGGTGCTAAAGGAAACCTCTCAGAGGAAGTGGGGTTTAGTGTAACCCTGCGTGACACAAACCAAAAAAAAAAAAAGGTTCTTAAGGTTTCAAGGAAGAAGTGGAAAACCCTCTACAAAGAACAGATTTTTGCCCTCTCCCATTCTTAACCTTAATCCAGCTAAGGAACACAGGAACTTCTTTGTACAATCATTAGCTAAGGAAGAAGCTGAGGTTATGTGATAAGCCCAGGTACTACAAACCGGGGCTTATTTGAGTGAGACAGAACTTACCTATTTTGGGATGGGAAGTTGGCAGTGCAGCTTCTGGAAAAGGTGAAATCTGACAATTATCCTGATAACTTGGATAGTGAGGTTCTGGATGACTGACACGGCAAGGTTGCTGGACAGTAGTATCTTGTACTAGTGGAAGAAGGAACAGTATTATAAACCCATAAAGCACTTGTTATATATTGCTTTGACTTTTTTTGTATTTAGAGTGACGTGGGTTTCCACAATCTGTAGTAACTATAAGCATTATGAATGCTTCTGGAAACAGTGGTTGATTTGCATGGGTGCCAGGTTTGTATCATTTTTGGTGGTGCCCAAGCAGAGACATCCTGTCCATAGGACAGACCGGGATGACCACCCCGGGCCCTATGCTTTGCAGCGCCCCATGCTCTGGGGGGGACATGGGATCCAGGGCAGCCTGGGCGCTTAGTGGGGGGCCTGGCACTGGCAGCAGTGAATGACCCAGCCCCAGCCCGCCCTGCCAGCTTCCGGCATCACTCGTGGGCAGAAGCCGGAAAGAGGCGGGTTGAGGGCTTGAGGGAAGGGGTGGAATGCGAGCAGTAAGGGGGCGGAGCAAGTATGGGAAGAGGCAGGGTGGGGGCAGAGCAGGGGTGGAGTGGGGCCAGGGACTTGAGGAAGGAGTAGAATGGGGGCAGGTCAGGGAGGAGCAGGAAGAGGCAAGGCGGAGCGGAGGAGGGCAGGCTGGGTCATTTGCTGCTGCTAGTGCCAGGCCCCCCCCCACACCCTCCCAAGCCACCCTGGACCTCCTGTCCCCCAGAAGCGTGGGGCCCCCAAAAGCACAGGGCGGTTTCCCTGGTCTGCCCTATGGACGGGGTGGTTCTGAAAATTTAAGCCAAACATTAGTGGAGCCAGGCCCAAGTTCCTGAATATTTTTGGAGCACGGGCACCACAGGCCCATATAACTCGCAGTCTAGGGTGATTTGACGTTGCTGCCAGACAAAGAGTCTATCTACGATTACTCCATGCGAGTCTCCGCTCTCACATCCCTCCCCTGCAGACTTACTTCTGTATTGTCAAGATCAGCCAAAAAATTCCAAAATGCTTGAGAAAGGTTTCATGATTCTCAAAGGTTTAAGCCCACAAAAGCTTATGCTGAAATAAACTGGTTAGTCTCTAAGGTGCTACAAAGTCTTCCTCGTTTTATTTATGATTCTCAAAGACGGCTCAGTACAGATGTTCAGGACTTGCCCAAGGTCACACAGTAATTCTAAGGCGGGGCTGACACTAGAACCAAGGTCTCCTGGCTGCCCGTTCTGTGTTCTAGACACTATGCCATAAATAACAACAGGTAAGCGAGAACAGAGCTGAATGGCAACGTTCTGAAATCTCTCACACCTTAAGTAAGTCTGCATTAAACTAGAGATTTACCACTGTAGGCTGCATATGCAGCTCTCTCTGTGTTATGTGGGCTGTATCCAAACAAAAAATACACACACATATGGCCCTGAGGATGTCACATGGGCTGCAGCTGTGTGCAGATTGGACTGCGAGCAGCCCGCAGGCTGAGAACCCCTGTACTAGAGTGATTTGGAATACCCTATTCTCCTCCTTCCCTTCTCTTTTCATGCTGTGCACCTCAGTGTTGCATAGAAGGCAAAAGCCTGTATTAAACTATAGGAGAGAAAGTTAATAAAGCCCAGATACATAACTAGCTCAAAGCTCACATCCCTCCTGGCAGATTGCATTATCTTATGTTCTACTCCTCCTGTGCAGAGAGTGGTTCCTCTCCAACTGTATGAAAAGAACGGTTGTACAGTACACTGTAATTAACTCAAGTTAAAGTCTAGTAGCTCATAATCACTTATGAATAAATAACTCTTATAACGGCAACAAAACGCAGCCACATTTTTCATTTTCAGTATGCTTCAAATAATACACTTAGAGGCTTTCATGTAGCACTTATCATTAGACCACACAACACTCTACAAAAGGAGGTTAGTATCAATAGCCCCATTTTACAGATGGGGAAACCGCGGCATGGAGCAGTGAAATGACTTGCCCAAGGTCACACAGCAGGAGATACGTAAGTCTTGTGCGTCCCGTTCTAGTGCCTCTCCACCCTGCCCTGCCAACATTATCTCACCATGTTCTATCACCCTAATGCTACATCTTAAAGTAGATGCCCCGTATCAGTTTTGCACCCACCAAAAATTGGCCATGCAAAAATGTTTGCACAAAAAGTGGCCCACAAGACTTCAGGAGATATTCAGAGTGTGGGTTGAGGCCCCTTCAGAAGTTTTGCCCATAGTATGGTAACTACACTTCAGTGTCACTATTCTACACATTGGAAGGTTAATACAAATAAAACTTTAGTTCCACTGAACTTGCCTTCAGACTGTATTCCTTTTGTATGTAATTTGCAGGCTGGTCGTGTGCATAGGTTAGAGCAGTGGTTCTCAACCAGGGTACATGGACCTCTTGGGGTACACTGAAGTCTTCCAGGGGAACATTATCTCATATAGATATTTGCCTAGTTTTACAACAGGCTACAGAAAAAGCACTAGCGAAGTCAGTACAAACTAAAATTTCATACAGGCAACGACTTGTTTATACTGCTCTAGATACTATACACTGAAATGTAAGTACAATGGTTATATTCCAATTGATTTATTTTAGGATTCTATGGTAAAATGAGAAAGTCAGCAGTTTTTCAGTAATACCGCGCTAACCCGTTTGTATTTTTGTCTGTTTTTGTACGCAAGACGCTTTTAAGTGAGGTGAAACTTGGGGTACGCAAGCCGAATCAGCCTCCTGACAGGGGTACAGTCGTTTGGAAAGGTTGAGAACACTGGGTTAGAGGCACAGAGTGTAAAACCAGAACAGACCACCCGATCATCTAGTCTGACCTGTATATCACAGGCCACCTACACAGTGCAGCACCCAGACACTAAACCCAACAACTGAAATGAGACAAACTATTACAGGAGACTAGACTACTATGTGACACTGGCAGTGTATAGGAGGGACCAAGTTGCAGGGGCCTTGGGCATTGGTACAATTGCAGGGAAATGATTAAGTGAGATATACCCAGATAATACTGCAAGTGACCATACCCCATCCTGCAGAAGAAGGCAAAAAATCTCTTAGGTTTTACAATAAACGTATAGAAAGACGACTTAAAAAAAAATTACAGTATACACATAACTTGGACTTTATTTAATGCAAACTCTAAAGCAAGAGACACTATGCTATTGTTGGGTATGTTTTTAACACTGGTATTTGTTCCTTCTGTCAAAACTATTTGAATTGCCAGATGAGCTATTCATTCATTACACTGGTGCACCTTCCACTGTGCGGGCCCTCAAGTAATACTTAAATTATCATTGAAAGAGGAGGGGTAAAATATTTCTGTTTTTTAGTTTACTTTGGAGATTTGATGGCATTTTTCACCCAGTCAGTTTTCCCTTTTGGGGGGCTACTTTTTTTCAGAGTAAAAGGGGAAGAGGAAAACAAGAGTGGAAGATGGGTTTATAAAAAACACAAAAATTACCAAGGAGGCGGCAGTGGCAGGTGCAGTAACAAAGTATTTTTAACTCATTTTATGAAATTGACAAGGTTTCAAACTGATGGGGTCATTTTGAGGAAAAGAGAATGAATAATCTACACCCTTTGGTTAAGCCCTTGAAGCAAAGTCTCACAGCTGTTTTCAAAGCCCTTCTTCCTTTGGCAGTGGGAGTTCAGAACCCCACACAAGTCACTACTGCAAACTGCATGTGTGTTCTGAGGACTTACCAGTGGCTGCAGTGAATACATCGCCCTGGGATGGACTTTCTGAGATGATAGCTGTGGCCTCCACGGTTGATGCACGGTCGAAGGTCAGAGCACCAGAAGTAGTGATCTGTCCTGAAGGAGTCACGGTGACTGGAAATAGCAGAAGCACTTTCATAATTAGTGCTCAACTCTGAAGCCTTGGTTGTTTAGCTGTTGATCTCCCTGTTCTGAATCATCCTAAGTCACAGAATTCACAGATCAGTAATTGACCTGTGTTATCAATATTTGGATAACACCTCCATCGCACAGAATGGTAAATGGAAACAAAAATCTCATTTTGGCTTCTGAATTTATTGTGCACACATGAGATTCCCAGAGTTATGGCTCATTTTAATTTCTGAAGCATGGGACTCAGATCAGTCCTGCACAGTTTTATTCTTATTGCATGATAATCATTTCAAATCACTACACAAGGGATGCCGCAACACAGAAGCCAACTGAAAATAAAGCAACAGGGCTAGGAAATCCAACAAGGCAGCTCTCTAATTCCTGGAAAATTTAGCAAGAGCAGTTATTACTGGTCTGAGAAACTAGACTCGCCTCAAATATTCTTTCACTATAGTTTGGTTCTTTGGATTAATATTACCTTATTTCCCTTAAAAGGTGACCAACACCACTCTGAGATAACGAACAATGTGTAACACTAAAGCCACAAAATTCTTCCATACCAAAATTCCAAAGAGAGAGGACTAGGGTGTTTAGAAAGATCTTAAAACAATCCTACCTTTTTTAACTCCCCTAATCAAGCCCACAGAAAGGCACCACACCTGCTATCTTGGACTCACTCCTGTGCCTATTGTATGTTCAGACAGATCTTTTCACAAAAACACACACACCACATTTGAGAAATGGCTGCAGATACTCATTCTTGCAAGGACCAGTCACAAGATGGTGGCTACTACTAGCAACATTCAAAAAGGTCCATCTTCCTTTAAAATTGAACTGCTTTACATTTCAACCAAACTTCCACTTAACTGCCATATACTTCTATTTTCTATATTTTCTTTCTCAGTATTGTTGACAGTCAAATATTTTTCTTGGCTAACAAAAATTTTCTTTCAGGCAATACAGGAATGTCCCTTCTTGCCCGACTCATTCAGTAATGTTGCAGTCCAAATGCTCAGACTTTGCTACCAAGAAGAGACTGGAAAGTTACATACACTGAACTCTGACATCATTGAAGGTATCAGGAAATGGAAGCAGACTGTTTATAAAAGTGAAACTTTGGTTTCAGACATGTATCTTGGTCATCAAAAACACTGAGAAACAAAATACAGAAAGATTACATGGTATCTAGATAGGAGTTAAGTTTAATATACTCTGAGAAACCTGTTTGAAGGTGAAGTGAGCCCATGCAGCAGTTCTCACTAAAAACTTCCAGATCAGAGACCAATCCAGCAGCTTAGATTCTTTTAGTATGTCTCTAGAAACAGCATAAGGCTGAATAGAGAGACCCTGCCTGCTCTTGGAAAGCAAAAGACCAGCCTAAGGAATGGAACCTGAGTCTTCTGAAGAGCAGAAAGGGGTACAATTTCAAAGTACTATTGCTTAACTCCCACTGAAAGTCAAATCAACAGGTGTTAGGCACCTAGTTCTGGAAAATCTACCTCTAAACCTCTACCAAACAAGGCTGGAGCTCCAAAGCTTTTGATGGTCCACTGGACCAAAAGACAAAGGTGGGGATGGAAATCCAGGATTCCCATGTGGCAAGAAAAAAATACAACCCGAGTTTTAGCAAACACAAAAGGTTTTCAAGAGTCTTAAAAAAATATTTTCCTAGAAACAGAGCTGAACATTTTTCTACTGAGTTTGCAGCTCAACTATTGCAACAGTGTATTGCACTATATTGCAAGTGCTCATGGCAGAAAACTAAGAAATGAAACTGAGTAATCAGACCAGTCTAGTTTCACTGTCCAATCAAAATGACATGCCAAAGCTAAACAAACAATCAAATTTATTAAAGCCTTTCTGTTTGGATTCTCTAGGATGTCACTAATATGGAAATCGAGCAAAAAAGACAAAATATTATTTATTTATCATGACAATGTCCTCTAATAAAGAGCCAGCAGGTCTATTCCTGAAGGGAACTTACAAGTGGTAGCAGCTGTAGCAGGAAGCAGGGTGATGTTTTTGGGAGAATCCTTTTTCACTGGAGTTGTAGGCAATTCGTTTTCTTTTTTTCGCCTTTTATAAGGGACAAACAATCGTACTGGGCCACTCTGAGAGAAAGAGAAATGAGCAGTTATTATAGGAGCTTTCTTATTAAGACTCTTTGTCCTTTTTCAGCATGATCATGTTTGATCTAACTCTCCAGACACAGCTGGGAGCATGCAGTTTTATATGTAGCAGTTCTTCCTAAGGAAGACAGAACTAACAAACCACCGGGCTCTCCTGCTGCTGCATTTTGTCAAAATGCCAATTAAGACAACAGCAGAGATAACCCAGACCCTCGCTATAGCCTGAGTCGTTATAGCGCGGGTTCACATACAGCGCAGTCATTGCCATGGATCCCAAATTTAAATAGGGATCCATGGCAACGCATCACCCGCATAACCGCAGGACCGTGCATGGATCCCGAACCCCGGGCTATAGCTAGGGTCCCGTGTATTTGCTTCTTCTCTCCAGGCCAAAGAGAACAGTTAAGATGCACAATATTTAAGGTAGGAATAGGCAACCTATGGCACGCATGCCAAAGGTGGCACACAAGCTGATTTTCAGTGGCACTCACACTGCCCAGGTCCTGGCCACTTGTCTGGGGGAGGGGGCTCTGCATTTTAATTTAATTTTAAATGAAGCTTCTTAAAACATTTTAAAAACCTTATTTACTTTACATACAACAATAGTTTAGTTATATATTAAAGACTTATAGAAAGAGAACTTCTAAAAACGTTAAAATGTATTACTGGCATGTGGAACCTTAAATTAGAGTGGATAAATGAAGACTCAGCACACCACTTCTGAAAGGTTGTCGACCTCTGATTTAAGGTAGTACTGATCCCAACCCTTTCACTACAGCTGGTGGTGTCACTCCATGGTCAGCACTAACGATGGTCAAAATTGAAGGCTAAGATATCACCGGTCTCAGCAAAGAGCATATCCCCAAACCAGCTACCCAATTGTACCAACAGAATCTCTGCCTTCCCACCCTCATTATGTTACTCACTCATTTCCCACACAATGCCCGCTCCAGCTAAAAGTATCTCACCATCATGATCTAAGGAGCAGCTCTGAACATCCAACAGATGGAGTTCATTACCCCTTTCATTACTCTAGTCATGAACAAAGCTCACTGCATCCACAACACTCCCAACCTCTTCCTGTCTCAGGTTGCTCATGACTTAAACCACGTGACCGCCTAACTGATTAACATTAGACCATGAAGCCAACCCTAAACGTTTTCAAATTAGTGGCTGGAAACTTGCAACTCACCAAGGTCATGTCATCACAGCAGGCAGCACAAGTGCATGAGGCGGCATGAGGATTTAAAATCCCATCCTGAAATTGTGAAGTTACCAGGACAGCATTAAAAGAGTCACAAACCACCCAACGCATGAACATACACTAGCAAATGATCCAGGCCTCTCCAGAGAACCTTTCCAGTCCCTGAAGACCCTGGATAGCAGTAAAAAGGACAACTCTTCAGAAACAAAGGCAATGGTGGGGAATATACCAAGGGAAGAACTACTCCAAAAGCAAAGACAAAGGGCAGGTGAATGTGTTTAGAATAGTATAAAGGATCTCTGCCCAATTGTCTGTTTAATAGTAATGTCCTAGAAAGAATGGCCTCCTTTCTAACACTATGGGATGTCAAATATCTGGAGTAACCAAATGAGAAGCAAGGGAACCACTTGTTCCCAGCCAAACAACAGTAAAAGAGGTCTGATTATAGAATAAGAAGGAAGTAGTGCAGGTGGGAAGCCTGTAAGGCAATCATTCCCCCATTTCTGCCGCATGGAGTTCAGTGCTGGAACTCTTCCCATGGTAGCTTCTAAGTAGAATAAGGCCAAAACCCTTTTTGAGCTTAAGAATCATTTGGATTGACTTAACTTGGGAACCTGGCTGGTATTTTACTCCTTGGTTCTCAGCAAAATCAAATCACTGTTAATGAAGTGCTCTATTGTAACATCGTTTCTCTTTAACACTCCTGTGACTAGGACAGTGTGTTCTCCCACCCACTCTTTTGACCGAAAACAAGCATTTGACCAGGAAGTTGGAGAGTCAGACACTTCTCTCCCTTCCCCAGAGACAAGCACAGGCTTGATCTTACATGAATAAGGCACTGCAATGGCCTCCCGGCATAGCGGATGCTTCTTTTCCAGTCTTTGCTGCTGGCTCTTCCTGCCATGGCTTCAAACTCAGTGGGGCTGTACCAGTTCTCCCCTTGCTTAATACATCGTCCCCGGCCTCCTGAAACAAGGCATGAGAAGGCATCTGGTGGTTAAGAATAACTTTTTCACTTTTCTGAATATGCAAGCACTGAAATCATCAGGTGATGAAGCAGTTAATCCATAGCATGTAAATATCTGGCACACTAGTCTAGCAGTTCCCACCCTATTAGAATAATTGTACTCATTTAAGATCTTGGCTGTTCATTTGTGTATGCTTAAACTGCTCCACATCCTAGTCTCATCAACACCGAGATCCATGCTGGAAGAATGCGCTCCTCTGTGGCACATACAAAGCTTTCCCAGGCAAATGCCATCAACTTCTCCAGAAGCAGTGCTCTCCTTTACTTTTATTTTTAAGTTTCTAGCCTTTATGGCTGTGAAGAAAAGGTTCCATATGTGAACAAAGGGCAGCGATGGATGCCTGAATCTGAAGGCAGACAGCTCCAGTGCCTGTGTGCTGCTTGTAGCTGTGTCAAGATTCAGCAGACGCAACAAAGAATAGGAGAGCTCTGCCACAACCACAGAATCCGTGTGGGAGTCAGGCTTCCTACTCTCCACAGGAACAGAGTGAGGTAGCAAGAGGCCAAAGCACCCAAGAAGAGCAATAACCAAAAGGAGAAGACTGGCTTGGAAATTCTCCCTTCCCTTCATAACAGGTTTTTAAGAGCAGCATAACTAAAACAAGCACACACCGAACAAAGATGTACGAGTCACCCTCCCTCATTGTGGAAGGCAGGAAGGGCCTTTTTACCTGAACCAAGCCTGTTTTTATACAGGATTCCGCTGATATTCCGGCATCGCACAGGGAGTTCGCTGTCATACACTGATGGGTCCCAGTTATACTTTGTGCCATTTTTTTCTTGACCAGGTGTTAAAGGAGTGGGAGGAGACTGAGAACCTTTGGGTTAAGAAAAGAAAGATGAAGCATACTAAATACCCACCTTTGGATTTAGAATATCTGTGATGCCTAGACTATATTGCAATTAACTCAGTTTGTGACTATCCATAATGAGCAGAGAAACATACTAAATGACATATAATTTAGAGTATGTTAACAGCATCTTTCAGGCCAATGAGATTGTTTAGGGTGCTTCTAGCTCTGCTTAGGTAAAAGGTTATAAAACAGAAAGAAAATAAAGGAGACTAAATCATAAAATCACAGAAGTGTAGGACTGGAAAGGGACCACAACAGGTTGTCTAGTCTAGTCCCCTGCACTCAAGACAAGGCTACTTAATAACTAGGCCATTCCTGGCAGGTGTTTGTCTAATCTGTTCTTAAAAACCACCAATGCCAGAGATTCCACAACCTCCCTAAGCAATTTGTTCTAGTGCTTAACCACCCTGACATTTAGAATGGTTTTCCTAATATCCAACATAAACTTCCCTTGCTGCAATTTAAACCGATTGCTTCTTGTTCCATCTTCAGAGGTTAATTAGAACATGTTTCACCCTCCTCGTTGTAACAACCTTTTATGTGTTTGAAAATGTTATGTCCCCCATCAGTCTTCTCTTTTCCAGATTAAACAAACCTAATTTTTTCAGTCTTCCCTCATAAGTCATGTTTTCTACACCTTTCATCATTTTGTTTCTCTCCTCTAGACTTTATCTAGTTTGTTCTTTTCTGAAATGTGGCACCCAGAACTGGACACAATACTCCAGCTGAGGCCTAATCAACACAGAGTAGAGGGGAAAATTTCTTCACGTGTCTTGCTTACAACATTCCTTCTGATACATCCTAGGGTGATGTTTGCTGTTTTTGAACAATGTTACATTGTTGACTCATATTTAGCTTGTGATCTACTGTGAGCCCCAGATTCCTTTCTGCAGCATTACTTCCTAGGCACATTTTGTATGTGTTCTTTAGGAAATGTATCTTAACAGTGAGTTTAAATGGACAGTGAAGTAGTCTCCCAGGAAAATGATGAACTCCCATTACTTCATTCAACGCACAGTCAACTTGTGGAACTCCTTTCCAGAGGATGTTGTGAAGGCCAAGACACTAATAGGGTTCAAAAAAGAACTAGATAAGTTCATGGAGGATAGGTCCATCAATGGCTATTACCCAGGATGGGCGGGGATGGTGTCTCTTGCCTCTGTTTGCCAGAAGCTGGGAATGGGCAACAGGGGATGGATCACTTGATGATTACCTGTTCTGTTCCATTGCCTCTGAAACACCTAACACTGGCCACTGTTGGAAGACAGGATACTGGACTAGATGGACCATTAGTCTGACCCAATATGGATGTTCTTATGTTCTTATTTGAGTCATTTAAAACTGCAATGGCTATGGGAGGATGAATGTATTAGATATTTTCCATATCCTCTTTCTAGGAAATGTGACTTCCAATGTTAAAGAACTGTTGTGCCACCTTGTGCACAGAAAGGAGACTGCAATGCAGCTGCCAGGGTGCACACTTGAATTAAGAAATAATCTTTAGAAACAAAGAAACAGTGTTATCCTGACATTCAAATGTCAACAGACGGTCTTGGTGGAATCATGACCATTTGCAAAGTTTAACATATAAATGAGTCCAGCACTAGGAGACAGAACTTATTGATGTTGTCATCCTTTTCCAACATCAAGAGTTACAATGAAAAATTCATCTTCCTGGGTAGAATGCAGAGAGAAAGTGAACAGAATGATAAAAAGGCAAGATTTTCCTGAGTGTGCTGGTGAAAACAAACTCAAGGAATGCGTGAAAGACATAGATTTCTTATAGAAGAAATGGAGACAAAATAATCTTCTGCTGTTCCCAAGAAGTACTTGGCTCTTGGATCTACCAACAGAATGTCAAGAGATGATCGTCAATGCTTATAACATGGTTTCAAAGAGTTACACGCCACGGTTTTAAGTTTCAAACACAGGAATAGGAAATACAGGGCTGACCCGCCTGTGTGATGCTTAGAAAACAGAGCAGGACTGTGTTATACCTGGTGTGAGAGGTGCAGAGGGCCCCTTCAGCCCTGTGGTTTCTACAATGCTGCCATCTGTGTGAACCACTATCAGAGTGGCTTTTTCTGTATTCAAGCTGTCCCCAATTTGAAGGGCTGTTCTGCCAGACTACAAAAGAAATAAAGAGTTTTAATTAATAATATAGTTATTTTTATGCCTCTCAGATTCTTCTCTCTGGACTCCTACAACTCTAATCAGCACTGGAATAACTAGATGGGTAGGTGTGTGCTTTCAAGTCAACCAAATTCTGGCCTCAGATCAGTGAATCCAAGGCAAAGTGTTTCAGTTCACCAGTGCTACATGGGGGGGACATATTCAGAGTGAGCTAGCTGTGTAACTAACTTTGTTGCTGGTTATGTGGCTAAATTCCTGCATGCTGCAATGAAGAATCCCCCTCCGATCTTACCACAGCCTGAACATCAGAGTTGTACTTATCCTGAGATTTACATAGGGCATTATCAACATTCTAAAGGAATAAAAATAAAATAAAAAAGCTTTAACTTACCAGCACATGTCCAGATATAGATGCAGCATTGGCCACAGATGTGGTGAAGACATTGTCTGCAGAAGCACCCACATTAGCTACCGTTACTGTTGTCACTTCTACAACATAAAATAGAAGTGAACTTAAAATACTGATGTACCACAGAAACTGATTAAAGCTAAAAGGGGGGAAAATACAATTGTGTTCCTTTTTTTCCTATATTATTTCCAATTTTTTCCCAGGTCCTCCCTCCCACCCTCTCGAGAATAAGATCATCCACAGAGGACATTCCCAACTTCACTTCTGATGTCATCTCTGGAAAACTTTTCAAAGAATCTAAACTAGAAATAAATGTCACTCTGATTATTGCTATCTATCTTCAAAATTGGCTGGGGCTTATCATTTGAACACTCCTGAGGCTGAGACAGTATTTAACAGCATGTGATTAACTAGGAGGAAAAATGAAGCTGCTTCAGTGTGTGTGAGAACTGTAAAAGGGGACTGACTTACTAAAACTAAGTATATATATTTAAATATATAAAAGGAAGACAAAATCTCAGAATCTCTGCCTGCCTCAGTCTAAATATTAATTGCTACCACTTCAGTAATATCATTGTAGAGCCAGCTAGAATGTATACAATTTTTTAAATTATATTTTGTATAAAATTTGATAGCATATTTAATTATGGAAAGTTTTCCAGACTGTGTCTTTCCTGCTGCTGTCTATAAAAATTTGCTTTTAAAGAAAATGTGGTATAAGCTAATAGACACTCATGGTTTATATCAGCTTCTGTTTATGCATAAATTACAAAGTGTATATATAAACATTTATGAACACAGTTTCTTGTGTAGGCATAAGGGTTCCCTCTTGTAACCAAGGGTAGTAGCAATTGATCTATCGGGGTCGATTTAACGCGATAAATCGATCCCTAAGTGCTCTCCCACCGACTCTGGTACTCCACCACTGTGAGAGGTGCAAGCGGAGTCAACGGGGGAGTGGCAGCAGTCAACTCACTGCCATGAAGATGCCACGGTATGTCGATCTAAGTACACTGACTTCAGCTACGCTATTCTTGAAGCTGAATTGCATATCTTAAATTGATCCCCAGTGTAGATCAGGGTTTAGGGAATCCAAGATGGGAGTTGTATGGCATATATGTAGGGCTTCACAAAGTAAGATCCTACAAGTCTTCTGAGTCTGACACACTTGTAAAGTAGGGACACAAGGTGGGTGAGGTAATGTCTTCTGTTGGTGAGAGAGAGAGAAGTTTTCAAGCCACACAGAGCTCTTCCTCAGGTCCTGTCTCTCGAATATCTTGGGACCAACATTGCTACAACTATATATACTACATATAAAATTTGTAAAGTAACAGCTGTTCAGGGCATATACAGAATACTTAGGTTGAATCCTGCTGCCATATTTTATGGCATACACAAAAAAGGGATTTCTGTATTCTGGGAATGGAAAGGCATGAAAAACAACACCCAGACAAATGTGCATTAAGATTGACAGCTAGTTATGGGTAAACTTGGATGTATTAGATTTTTATTGGTAAATGTTGATTTTACTTTTCACACACAAACTGATGAAAAATATTTTCATCATAATAATTGCAATTTACAAATAGGCAAAGTAAGAAATATGCTGCTTGACAACTTATTACAGTTTAAGGATATTTACTTTGCATAGTTTGATGTGTGATTTTTGTGTTAATGGTTGTAAAGCTTTACTTTTTGAATCTCATTGTCTATCATCATTCATTATTGTCTGATCCATCCCTTAATTTCCCACAACTATGAAAATTTGAATAAATATAAAAAAAATTATTAACCACTGAAATTATTTAAAAAATTAATATTGAATTCTATCAAGCCTGATTATGGGCTAAAGTCTCCGCTCCCAGCTGCATGGCAGATTTTGTCTCCAATATTCTGCATTTATATGGGGAGGCAAAACTCCCAATGAGAGATCTGTGTACACAGAGTGAGCAGAAATTCCAAGTCAAGACCTGATGTGCAGAAAGAAGCCTCTGACTCAAGGGGGAAAACACTGTATACCAGGGGTCGGCAACCGGTGGCACTCGTACAGATTTTTAATGGCACCCCCAGACTGGCAGTGGGCTGAGTGGGGCTGGTAGCCGGAACCCAAGACAAGGATCCCAAACAAGGATCCCACTAAATTGATAAGATCTGCATTTTAATTTAATTTTAAATAAAGCTTCTTCAATGTTTTTAAAACCTTGTTTACTTTAAATACAACAATAGTTTAATTCTATATTAGACATAGAGAGACCTAAATGTATTACTGGCACATGGAACCTTAAATTAGTTAACTTGGCACACCAGGGTTGCAGACCCCTGGTGGATACTACACTTCTGGAAAGAAAGCGAAGAATACTTGTAGCACCTTAGAGACTAACTAGTTTATTTCAGCATAAGCTTTCGTGGGCTATAGCTCACTTCATCGGATGCATAGAATGGAACAGAAGCAAGATGCATTTATACACACAGAAAGAAAGAAAAGAAAAAAAATTGTACATTAGCATACCAATTCTAAGAGGGCTGTTAGACATAGATGGGTCATTATCAGTAGGAGAAAAAAATCCCCGCTACTGTACAATATTTTTTTTCTTTTCTTTCTTTCTGTGTGTATAAATGCGTCTTGCTTCTGTTCCATTCTATGCATCCGATGAAGTGAGCTATAGTCCACGAAAGCTTATGCTGAAATAAACTGGTTAGTGGACATCATACACTTCTGGAGGCAGTGGGGGCTGAGGTATTGAGCAAAAGGGAGGGTTGCCAACTCTGCAGGATTATCCTGAAGTCTGTGGCATGCGATGAAACCCACAGGAATAAATCCAACCGAAACTGGCAGCCGTAGCAAAAGGCTGGGAGTCAGGCGGGATTCACTCCGAATTAGCTCCGTGTCGGCGGGGTGGGCTGGGATCAGTTACTCCCCCGTCTGGCTCCCCAGCTGTAAAGCCAAAATAACGGTGTATCTGGGCCGGGCGCACTGCCGAGGTGCACGGTGGTGGGTGGCGAGGGCCCTGGCACGGACTGAAGGACGGAGCCGGGCTCGCCCCGAGCTCGCTCTCTGCGGAGAACGCCGGGCCCCAGCGCCGTCCCCTGCCGGGAGCGGGGGGTGCAGGGCTGAGCTCCAGTAGCTCCGCGCGCCGCTCGGCTCACACTGCGCGCTCTCGCCGCGTGCACAACGCGGACGCCGCGGCTCGCCTCTCGCGCGCGCATTCACCCGCGGCAAGCGCCGGCCCGGCGCGCGCGCTAGGGCTGCAGGCTCTGTGCGCATGCGCCGCGCTCTAACCTGCGAAGGCGGCGGCGGCTTCGTCCGCGCTCGGCAGGGACTCGGCTCCCATCTCGATGTGTTCGGCATCCGCCGCCATCACGGTCACCGCCGTCACCTGCGCCGCCGCCTCCTCCTCCTCGGGCTCCGCCTCCAAGCCCGCCGGCTCCGCCCGCTGGTGCTCGGATCCTTCCGCGGCCACTGCTGCGGCCACCGCCGCCGCCGCTACCGCCTCGGCCAAGCCCAGCTGCTTCGCCGCCGAGTCCGAGTCCTCCATCCGAGCCCGCCCGAGGCGGCGGTGGCCGGGGCCCGAGAGGACCCGAGCGGGCTCGAGCCCTCTCCGATCTCACACGAGCCGGATTCTCCGAGCCCCGGCCCGGGCGCGGCGCTGCCCCCGAGCGCTGCCGAGTCTCTCCGGAAGGAGCCGAGCGCTGCCGAGAGCGAGCCGCCGAACTGTCCCGCGCGGTCCCGAATCCCTCCGAGCTCGCCCGAGTGCCGCGCCAGGCGAAGAGCCGAGCTCGCCGGAATCCTCGTGACCCGAACGCGGACCGATCCGGAGAGCGCCCCCGGCCGGGCGGGCGGGCGGGGGGAGGGACCCGAACCTGCCCGAGGGGATCGGGGACTAGGGCCGATTAGAGTCGAGCGCGCCCGAGTCCTCCCGGCTCGTCCCCATGGCAGCGAGGAGCCGAGCCGAGCCGAGCCCCCTCCGATCTCACCCGAACGGCCGGGCCGGCCGGGGAGCCGAACGGACAGCGCCCGAGTCGGCCCGAAGCGGAACGAACCCGGCCGAGCGCACGGGACGCCCGAAGGCGGCGGGGCTGCAGGGGAAGCGGCGGGCTCCTCTGCGCGCGCGAGAATAAGCGGCAATGGCCGAAGGCGCCCGAAGCCCGAGCGGCGCACGGGCTGCCGGGATGCTGGAGGACTGAAGGGTGGAGGAGAGGGGGGCGGACATGGCTGCTGTTAGGAGAGGTGAGCGGACGCGTTGCCATCGTTACCGCGAGCTCCGTGGCCGATGGGGCGGGGGGAGGGTTCCCAGCCGGGGGGGTTGCCCCTGATGGGCCTGGTCCCTCTGGCAGCGTGGCCATGCAATAATCGGTAGTGGCTCTCTAGTTAATGTTCGCAAAGGGATGTGCGCACCAGAGCCGGTGCTGGGTTCTCGCCATTAGGGTGTCCCAGGACGACTTGAGGTTACTGTTTCCTAAAACAAGGTATTTTCTAATCTGAGGTAGTTGATGCAGAAAAATACTAGTTCCGCCAATCTCCTTCGCCTTCCAAAGAAGTTCCAGCCCTTTGTGCATGTTGCAGCAAAGTTGGTCGCAGAAATGTAGGCTGAATGTCTCCTAATTGTTCCTTATTTTCCCTCTGAGGGCAGGAAGAACGTCATCTGTTGTATCCTTTTGGACATCCCATCCCTTGTACTTGGGGATGACCTGCAAGATCACGGTCTAATATGTTTGCACAACATTTATATTAGCATAGTTTTCACTGGTAACCTTTTTGTGTGGCATCCACTATCAACACCATACATTTGAGCTACTACCCTGTTTCCCCGAAAGTAAGACATCCCCCGAAAATAAGACGTACTTCCAGTTTTGCCTCTCACTGTAATATAATGTAATGTAATTTTGGGAGCAAAAATTAATATAAGACACTGTCTTATTTTCGGGGAAACACGGTATTAGTAGCTGATATGGTAGATAAAGGTTTGCCTTCACAGCAGAGTTAACCCATGCACCTACTTGGGTATTGCTGCTACCCCAGCAACCATACACACATAAAACCCCCCTGCATGAATATACTTATGCTTTCAGCCTGGGCTAGCCAGCCGGTCTGGTGCTATAAGCTAATGGTAACCCACCCACCTTGCAATCAGGGCCAGGCTAAACCAGTCAAATGCCAATAGTCCGACTCCTCCAATGCTTTCCCAAAATTCCCTCTCTCCCATGTGTTGAAAAGGACATACAAGTTCTCCTACAGTTCACTGGAAAAGAATCATAGAGCAGATCAGCTTACAGCACTGCTAAGAACCAAGGGATATGCCCCTAGAAATCCTACCCTGTTTCCCCGAAAGTAAGACATCCCCCGAAAATAAGACGTACTTCCAGTTTTGCCTCTCGCTGTAATATAATGTAATGTAATTTTGGGAGCAAAAATTAATATAAGACACTGTCTTATTTTTGGGGAAACACGGTAGCAATATATCAATCAATGTGGAGCCAGTAACTTACACACTGCACAGTCAACCTGTGGAATTCCTTGCCTGAGGAGGCTGTGAAGGCTAGGACTATAACAGGCTTTAAAAGAGAACTGGATAAATTCATGGAAGTTAAGTCCACTAATGGCTATTAGCCAGGATGGGTAAGAAATGGTGTCCCTAGCCTCTGTTTGTCAGAGGAGGGTGATGGATGGCAGGAGAGAGATCACGATCACTTGAGATCACTGTTAGGTTCACTCACTCTGGGGCACCTGGCATTGGCCACTGTCGGTAGACAGGGATACTGGGCTAGATGGACCGTTGGTCTGACCCAGTACAGCCTTTCTTATGTTCTAACTCAGGTATGGTTTTGCAATGTGGCTGCTCACATCCAGGGGAGGTTAAGCCAGGGGCTGTTCATCTGAATGAAGACGTACCCTTATAAGTCAGTGATGTGTAGAGGAGCTGCTCTTCACTACCCGCTGGATCGGCGGGTAGCGATCGATCTTTTGGCGATCGATTTCTCCCGTCTTGTGAAGACGCGAGAAATCGATCGCCCGCAGCGCCCACGTTGACTCTGGAACTCCAGCTCACCAAAAGGCACAAGCTGGAGTCGAAGGGGGAGCGCGTCGCCGACTGCCGCTGCCATGAGGATGGCAGGTAAGTTGGCTGCAGATACGCAAACTTCAGCTACGTGATTCACGTAGCTGAAGTTGCGTATCTGCAGTCGATTCCCCCCCCCCCCCATAGTGAAGACCAGCCCGAGGAGTAATGGAAAGAGAGTTGAAACCAAAACCAGTCCCCATAGATCCATGGTCTTGAGAGGTGTATGTGGGAGACTAGAAGAGAAGGAGCCAGTGACTGGTTGGTCCATACTAACAATCTAAAACATTAGGTTTTTGTAGACTGACCCACAGGAAATCCATGTAGCACACACCCCTGAGACTTGACATTACATAGCTGACAAGAGATGCCAAAAGAGCATTGTAGCACACACACTCTTTGTCTCTCTTCCCTCTCTGGTTAATTCCTGGTGCTCCACCCTCCCTTCCTTCCTTCCCCCCCCCCCCCCTACAATCCCATGGTAACCTCCTAAGAAAAGAGACAGACACTTTATTCTTCAAAGACTTCTGCTACTGGAATTTCTCTAGCATTTCTGCTCCACCCTCCTTCAACTTAAAAAACCGGAAAATCAAGTTCTCCCTCATTAAAATTAACATGCTTGGGAACTGGACTACGCCCATGGCTTGCAGGTATTCTCATCCAAAACTGGGTGGGCACTAACGCTAAAATAATTTGTATGTAAACTTGATATCTTAAACCTTGGGGGCAATAGAACTAAATGACCACTAGAAATCCATGCCAAATTCTCTCTTGGTTGAAATGGGTGCAGCTCCATGACAGCAGCAGAGATTTTGGCTCCTATATTTTACTGAAGGCGTTGTCAGCATTTGAAATGTATACGGGATCACATTTGTCCCCCGTGGTTTTCCTCCCTTTAAACAATGCATCATAAACAAATGAAAGACTACCAAGGAAATACAAATTAAATATGTCCTGCTGGCTAGAAGATTCTTTCCCCAACATATGCACTCTTGTAATATTGATGTAACTGGAAAATTGGTGAGAAAAGCTGGTCCAAAGGTTAGGGCACGAGCCAAGAACTTAAGAGACATGGAGTCAAGATCCTGCTCTACCACAGACTTCCTGCATGACCTTGAGCAAGTCGCTATTTACCTAGTCACAGTGCATCAGTTCCTCAGCTGTAAAATTAATGAGGGCTCACCGGGGTGTTGTGAGGACAGTACCCTAAAGAGGGTGAGGTGCTCAGATAGCATGCTAGTGACGGCCGTGCCAACACCTAATCTAGCTAGAACTAAGTATTAAAACAGACAAGAAACCAAAAAGCTATTGTCCTAAATTCACAGTATTTGGAATCACAACTGATTTTAGGTATTTCCAAGATACCAGCCACCTTGGTATCTTAAGTGCCAATATAAACATGAACATGCATAGATTGCTATGGAAAATAAGGGATAACATTTTGAGTTCAATATGCTGTGACTGTTTATAAAATAGATCTTGACTGCATTACTGTTACAGATCCTTAATAACCTTTTTCAGCTGTCATCTGTTCCCTTACAGATCCTGTTCTATTTAAATGGATTTTATTACATCTTTTATTTTTTGGCAACTCTTCTAATGATTATTTATAAAAGTAAGTTACTTTATACATATTCTAAACACAAAACTCATGTGTACGTGTTGTATTGTGATGACTTGATGTACTTAGTGGTTTTGGTTTGTTTACACTTTGTTATTCAACAGGTCAAGTTTTCAGTTATCCGGATAATTACTTGGCTCTTGATCTTGCACTGCTGTTCATTATGGCCATTCTAGAAGCAATCCGATTATACTTGGGTATGTTGATCTTAATGATCATTGTGCACTTTAAGATGGAATGTTTGCCTCATAGTCTACACATTAATCATGTTATGAATGTGGATGTCAAAACTTGCTGATTTAGCAGCATAACCAATTATTTTACAGACTGTTAAACATGTATGTTAAACATTAATTGATTAACAACATGTATGTTTAGTATCAGAGGAGAAGCCGTGTTAGTCTGGATCTGCAAAAGCGACAGAGTCTTGTAGCCCCTTATAGACTAACAGATTTTAGGCATCATGAGCTTTCGTGGGATAAGACCCACTATGTTGTTAAACATTAAGTCAATTCCCAGAAGGGCAAATGATAGTTATATGAATATAAGTACCCACTATAAAGGGACAGATTCACAGATAACAAGAACTGCTGGAAATGTAACACTAGAGTATTGCTGTGCTATTTTTAAGTATATATGTTGTGGAAGAGAATAAAGCTCAAAACACAGAGACCCTGATTCTACTGAAGGGCTCCTTTACACTGCTCGAGCAGCATAAACGTGGTCAAGTGGCTGGAAGTAGCCCAACAGGGAATACCCATTACAGAAGATTTCCTTGAGCAACCTACGCTGCCGGTATTATTCCACACCCCTCCTTCTTGCAGCCCTCATTTCTTCCAGCACTACACTTGGAGGGCAGAGTATGGGCAGGAGGGACCCTCATCTTGACTCTGGACCCTTTGCATTGGGTTAGTGGGCTAGAGTGGCATAAAGGGCCACATAAGCCTCGGTTTCAACCCCCACTGTAGGCATTCCTGAGTCAGTCCAAAGAGTTTTGTTTGTTTGTTGGGGGTAGGGGTTAGTTTTTTTTTATAAGCCAGGTGTTCTTGACATTTATACCAGCATAGACCATGGGCTTCTGCTGAATTCAGCCTGGTTACATCAGAGATAAATTTAGCCTATAGTCTTCATTTTATAGTTAAAATGTGTCTAAAAGTAAATTCTCTGCATATGTGCTCAGAGCCTGTTTGATGAAAACATTTTATAAATTGAAAAATAAGTTCCAAGTCTGAGGCAGTTAAAAAAATGAATAACAGAACTATTGACCCTCAAACTGGCTTGGACATAAGGTACAAAAGATGCTTTAACAAAGATGCTTAACAACTGGAACAGATGACTAAGAGCTGTGGTAGATTCTCCATTACTTGAAATATTAAAATCATATTTGGATCGCTTTATGAAAGATATATTCTAGTCCAGTGGTTCTCAAACTTTTTTTTTCACAGACCACTTGAAAATTGCTGAGGGTCTCGGCCGGCCACTTAATGATCTTTCAGAATGTTGTTTGTACCCTTAGCTAACTGTTGTAAAGCACTTTGGATAAAAGCGCTATATCAAAAAACCTTAATAATAAACTTTTTTTGTTCTACAGATAAAAGCACACAACTCATATTTTAATATCAGGAGTCTTACCTTTCTGATGCTATGGATGTGCCCCTTTTCCCAGCTGGGGCTGGGAAGGAGAGCTATCTCTCTGCCAGCAGCCTTAGCCCTGGAGCTGGGGAAAGTCACCTTTTTTGGGGGGAGGGGGGAGAGTAGGGAAGGGGGGAGAGAGATGCCTTATCTCATAGAGCTGGAAGGACCTTGAAAGGTCATTGAGTCCAGTCCCCTGCCTACACTAGCAAGACCAAGTACTGTTCCCTGACAGATTTATTTGCTCCAGATCCCTAAATGGCCCCCTCAAGGATTGAACCCACAACCCTGGGTTTAGCAGGCCAATGCTCAAACCACTGAGATATCCCTCCCCCCCCAACCTCTTTCTCTGGCCTCTCCCCTCCCCCCCTTCTCACCATGTGCTACCCTGAGCGATGTAGTTATACCGACTTAAGTCTGTAGTGTAGACCAGTGGTCCCCAACCCCCGGTCCGCGGACCGGTACCAGTCCGCGGCCACGTTCCCCTCCGGGCAGCGTTCCCCTCCGGGCAGCGTTCCCCTCCGGGCAGCGGCCGCGTTCCCCTCCGGGCCGCCTTTGCTTCCGCATCCGGCGGCTTCCCGCCTTCCATTCCGGTCCTGCTTTCGGCGGCTTTTCGGCGGACATACAATAGTCCGCTGCGGCGAGTTAAAGGAATGAAACCGATCAAATGAATTCGGCGGGTTTTCGGCGGACATACAACGGTCCGCCGCAGAGTGAAAAATTCTATTCCCCCCGCCCGGGCCGCAGCATTGACTCGTCCGCGTTGACCGGTCCGTGGCGATCCAAAGGTTGGGGACCACTGGTGTAGACCACAACTTAGAGTACTGGTAGATCATCTTTTATCCAGGCTACCATCCTGGTCAGTGACAGTGTTGAAAGGATTGTGCTCATCTGTCTTTGGATTTGTTCTTAAGCTTACAGTGGCCTCGATTCAGGAAAGTACTTAAGCATGAGCTTGACTTTAAGCATGTACTTAAGTCCTATTGACTTCAAAGAGTCTTAAGCATGTACTTACAGTTAAGCATGTTTTAAAGTGCCCTTGCTCTCCTGAGTTGGGGCCCAAGGCTTCGTCCCTGTAAACAGTCAAAAAGATTAATGTAAACCTTTTGTTTCCTCAAGGTACAAAGGGGAACCTGACAGAAGAAGAGGTTCCACTAGGGGTCAGTCTCGTGATTACTGTTGCCAGCATAATGCTGTCTGTCTACTTCCTGGTGTGGGCGACTTATGTGCTAAAAGCCGATGTCATTATTAATGCTATTCTTCTCTGTACGTATGGGCTTGAGGGACTACTACAGATCATAGCCATTGCTGCATTTGTCAGCTAAATCTCTGCTGCTCAGAGTTGTAAGGTACATCTGTTTCCAACATTTCTTCAGTAAAGGGACAACATGCATCTTTAAAGAATAAAAGTATTTGGTTTCACTTTCTCCAGTGTAAAATACTGGGGGGAAACTTATCTTTATATTACAAGCCCTACTCCGGCACAGACCCCCATGAATAACCAGCTAAAATATCCTGTACAATAGCTCTGTTCCTGTTTGACTAAGTAGTGCATTTAGTGGCAATGGCCCTGCTTCAGGAAAACACTTAAGAATCTGCTCCGCTTTGAGTTTGAGTAATTCCATTGCAGTCAATGGGAGTGCTTCTGGGCTTAAAGTTACACACATATTCGAGTGTATTCCTGCACGGGTCCATGTGCTGACCTGCTGTGCCTAAAGATGTACATGTGTATTTAATCAAAATTCAGCATCAGATATTTGTATCCAAATCAGAACAAATATAAACCAGCATATTACTCTAGTTGTATGTTGGTGCAGTGCACTGATTTTAATGAAATCACACTAGCATAAAACTGGAGTAATGCAGAGGTGAATCAGGCCCTATCTACATTAAAAGAAAATACTGTGGGTCCAGGTCTGTACTACCATGTACAGGGTTGTATTTGAGGGCAGAATTTTGTCCTGTTGTCCTTATTCTGATCTCACTTGTGCCTTTTACACCTTCGTAACTCCACTGATTTAGTGGAGCTATTCTGATTGATCCCAGTGTGTGAGAGCCGTCAGGTCTCCTGTAGGCACAGAGGAGCCAAGTTACAGCTGTTGTGGGAACTACAGGCCCGACCACTCATTTCCACTAAGGCCACATCTCTGCTTTGGCACTGTAAAGGATGGGGCTTTAAAATGGGAAGGAATGTTACCTTTCCTTTGTACTACCTGAGCAGTGTAGAATGGCCTTTTTATAAATAAGAATTAGGCCTTAATTTTTCCTTTTGAAAGATCAACTTTAATGTTGTGTAAGGTTTTTATAGTCTCTATATGATGTAGCTATTTTTATAACTTTCCTTTCCTATTCTGTTAAATCACTATTTTAAAATCTGTTTGACTAAATGCAAGTTAAGATTTTGCAGTTGACCACGGGTTTTTGTAACTGTAATCATTGGGTTTTTTTATACATAATTATAGTTTTCAGATTCGTGTTTTATTTTTGCATCACTTTTTTTTAAATAAAGGATTCATTACACCCTAATTCTGTTTATAAGTGCAAAATATTTTGGACCAGCTTGTGGGCTACGGGGGACAGAGCACAAGACTGGGGGGTTAGGCAGAGTGTGTGGAAAGGATTCCTTTGATTTTGCTGCTTCGATGTGCAGGCCAGTTCTCCTGTACATTGGGAAAGCATCTTGAGGTCTTTTTAATTTACACCAGGCTGCAGTGACTGCAGGGGGCCGAAAATGCAGCCAGGGACTGGTGTTGCTTGGTAGTGGCTCAGCCACACACCTTTTGGCAGCAGAGGGGCAGTGATGTAAGAGTCAATGTTGCAGCACTATGCAACCAAAGGATCGATCTTAAACTAGGGAAATTGTCCATGAGCTAGTTAACATCTGCTTCAGAGCCAGATTATACCTACAGTGTAACTAACATCAAAATCTGCATTTCTCCAGGCAAATCTCCTGGGGATGAAATCCTGGCCCTATTAAAGCCAATGGCAAAATTTCCCATTGATTTCAGTAGGGTCAGGATTCCCCCAAAGTCAATGTGAGAACTATGGAACTGCGTCCTAAGAGGCAGCAGATAAACGGAGTTACTGAATGCTTTCATGCTTAATCTGCAAAAGTCAAATGGCAATCCTTTTGTTCTTCTAAATTTTCCTGGCATAATGGAATCTGCTCTGGCATTCATTTTCTGTTAAAGCAAAATGCACAACCTATAACACTGCTTCACCCACCCTACGCAGGATGAAAGCATATCATGAAAGCATACCGTGCATATTTATACCTTGATTTATTGTATGTGTGCAAATAAATGCAAGCTCATTTCCTGGTATATAGTTATACTCATCTCAGGCAGAGGTAGAAATATAGAATGCAAAGGAAAAACGATGTAAAACAAAACCACAGTTACTTGATTGTCTATATTAGAGCAGACAGGGTCAGCACGCCTTATAGGTAACTCTGAGTTCTTATATTAGCTTCCCTCTTTTACTTGTCTCTTGTAGTCCGAAAGAGTAGCTGCAAATAGAGCACATCAGACTAGTCCGGCTAGAGGTAACAAATGTCTAACTTCGTTAATAATTTAAATACACTCATTCTCTTGTTTCCAAGTGTTGTCTTGAGTCCCACAATTAATGCGTGAAGTCACGTGCCCTCTGGTGTAGATAAAGTACCCATCCAGCTAATTCTCTCCCATCCAATTTAAACTGATTTAAATTCACGCCATTAGTTAAGCCAGTGTGACTATCCTTGTAGATAAGCCCTAAATTGTCAAGCAGCACCAAATACTCAGAGCAGGGTCTAATGTTCCAGAGAGGGATTCTGAGCCCTTCTGCACTATTAATAATATTAGCTTGGCACACCCAGCTCTCTGGGCCAAAGGCTGATCTCACTGATTCTACTGGCTATGGGCAGAGAGAGAAGGAACCAGTTTGTAGAAGTGGGAGGCTAGTGGCGGCAGTTAAAAGTCCAACAGTCTCTTTTCTGCTGTCTTGCCAGTGCAGCCTCAATCCACAGCCAATGTTCGTGATTAGGCAGTCGTCATCTTTCACCTGATCTCATTCACTCATTTTTACCCTGAAATCGTGGGCACCTAGAGCAAGGGGGGACATTCTCTCCATAAATTGTGTGTTACTACTTGAACATGTTTAAACAGAAGTGCTGGAGTCCTGAGCCAGGCTTCTCAATTGCACATGGGTAGGACAAAGTTTTGGTACCAGGGGAGCATGAAATTACCAGGGTTTCTGGATGACAATATGAACTAGAGGATTTATACCATCCCTGCAATGTTAAGTAGTTTTGCTTTTATGCCCTTGTGTGCCACCCCTTTGCACTGCAGTCTCCTGGTTAGCATGTGCCAAGCATTCTCCCTCTCACACCTCAGAAAATTCAGGGGTTCCATGAAGCCAGCAAGCCATTACACTCACACTCATCTCTCTGGTTGCCATTGCTATGGTGCCCGTTCCTATATTTAAACTCAGTCCTACAAGGAGTTCTGTCCAAGCAGATCACAGCCTGTGTGTGGAGCTCCTTTCAGGATCAGGGCCATAGACTAAAGGCTTTGGGACAGAAATGTGTTATCTTTATTCGGTACATTGTAGCTGCTGTACAGCGTGAAGTACAGTTATATTGCAAGAGAGAATATTTTGGATTTCCTCCAGTACCCCAGCAACAGCAAAACAGGAATATCCTGTTAAACAGAAAGGGTGGCGGACAAGTCAAGACTGTCTTTCACTAGGTGGAGCCAAGTTTTGATGAATATATTTTATCTGCAGTTAAAAATAATACTGACAGACAAGCTCTCAGGCTCTGCAAGTCCCTTTCTCTGAGTCAGTGGAAAAAAAACAGGAAAAAGGCTGGCCAGGTTCCTATATTTGACTTTATTTCTGCTGATTTAAAGGTGCCCTGTAAAGGATGAAATGGGACTTGTGCTATTTTCATACTTAAAATAAATAAATAAATAGAAAACCTTTCAGCTCCATAAAGAATATCTTTTTTCTACTTGGTAGAAAAGCGTGTACAATGCCAACCGTTTTCCCCTTTGCAAGGCACTTTTAAAGGGGACTTATCTTCGGGGCTGGGAGACACAGTGGTTTAATTCACTAGCGTTCAGTGTTGGAGTTCAAAGTTCACATCTTTTTGTTTAAGTCAACAGTTCAAATGCAGCTGAGGGTTTCACACTAGGGCCTGATCCAAAGCCCCCTTGAAGTCAATGGGAGTCTTCACATTGGCACCAGGGGGCTTTGGCTCAAGCCCCTAATCCCTAGGGGATCTCTCCTCAGGTCACAAAATCACCACAGAATTGGCAGTGTCTGCTCAGGAGAAGTTTAGGAACCGACTGGCCTGGGTTATGTAGTAGGTGCACGGGCAGAGCTGGGTGGGAAAGCTTACTCTGTACCTGTACTGTGCCTGGCATTAGTCAGAGCTGTTAGTCTCTTGAGGTCACTGTTAGCTGGTTTCTCTCTGATGTTGCAATGCCAGTGGAGGAGGAGGATGCAGCAATGACCAAGGACAGCATTAAGGAGAGGAGGAAAAGATCCAAAGGTTATATAGATATATATAAACCCCATTCAGCTGTGGCAGGAAGGGGATTAGCCCTCTTCACCTCGAGGAAGAACAGTTGCCTTCCCTGAGAGCAGGGATTTACAGGGTAGCTGGGCTGGTCCAGCTGAGGAAATTAATTTTATACCCCACAGTGCCACTTCTCAGGACACCCAGAGCTGTGCGTCACCTTGTTACCACCGGCCTCCAGCATGAAGGCATCTTTCCTGTGCTAGCTGGGTGTTAGCTCCCTTATACAACCAGCCTGTCAGCCACTCAGGCACTTTCCTTTGGGCTACACCAACCCTGTCTTCGCTTTGCAGGTTGACAAGAGATGAACCTCAGCCCCCAGGTCCCTTCAAAGTGTCCCTCTGTGGTTTCCAGCCCCTGATCACTGGATACCCACCGAAAGCCCACATCCTCTGTTCCCAAAGGAACGGCATAGCACCATTCGCTGCTTTATCTTATACATCATGCACAGCACTTGAGTTCAATTATAAAACAAAAGGAAGTGTGTTGAAGAAAGAACAGAGATTCAAATAAACCAAAGTGAGCAATGGGAACAAGTGGTAACATATCATTCAAAATCATAGCACACATTCTAGAGACTAAACCTAACCAAGCTAACCTATCTAAAGCAGATTCTCTCTCCCAAACGTCTTTCCAGTGTCTTCAGCTAAGCCTGGCCGAGATCTCTTTTTCATGAAGCAAACCCAGTGTCAGGTTACTTCCTAGCTGAAGGATGCCAGGGTGTCTCTCTGCACTGCCAAATATACTAGAACAGACCTTTGATGTTCACCTTAAACTAGGGTCTTTTCACCTGTTGTTTTACCTTTTCCTGTTAATTTCCTTCTGAAGTCTCCACCAGCTCTTCATTAGCATTTTTAATATGCTAATAGACTCCTACCGTCTAGACCTAGAATTCACAGTGGTCCATCATGGAAATAAGTGTCTCCCATGCCCTGCTGAAAGAACTGTGTCTCAAGACAAACTACATTTGAGTAACCTGCTTTTAACTACAGACCTAGAGAACTTAATTTTTAGTATATACCCATATAACTCCTCACATATTTTCTGTACATATGCAATGATTCTGATGACCAGTGTAACACAGGCTTTCAATCAAGACCATACATGACCCCTTTTGATGAACTCATGGGATCCCTGTACCCCTTTGTACCCCTCTGCCAGTTGGCATGGAGTGTTTGGGTCACGCCCCCCCCCTCCCCCCCGCACAATACATGGCGGACCTGCTGTAAGGAGTTGAGACCAAAAACGGTCTGAGAATTAGGGAGGAATGAACTCTAAGAAAAAGGCTAGAGATGAGTGGAGAGCCAGGAGAGCACAAATGGGGGTCTCTGATTCTCTGGCCCTTGGCTGAAGGGAGCTATACTTTAGATCACTTCTCTGGACTGGACTCACAAGCTTTGTTTTATACCTTTACTTGGATCGCAGAAAGCCTGGTAATAGGCCTGGTCTGCACTTAAAAGTTAGGTCGACATAGCTATGGTTCTTGGGTGTGAAACATTCACACCCCCGAGTGCTGTAGCTAAGCCAAGCTAACCCCCGGCATAGCTGTGGGTAGGTTAATGGGAGAATTCATCTGCCAACCTAATTACAGCCACTCAGGGAGGTGGATTACTGTCCTACAGTGATGGAAAACCGCTTTCTTTCAGCACAGGAAGCATCGATACTACAGGAGCTACAGTGCCATAACTACAGCACGGCAGCTGTGTCCTTGTAGCACTCAGAGACGGCTATGCTTAGCCCTTGAAGAGTCAGGATGTTCCCATTTACTTTGCTCTTTTACAACAAAGCAGTCCACAATGCTATTTAAACTCCTTTCCTGATTCAGCCAGCTTGTCACATGCGGCAATTCTGCCTCATCAAGGAAATCAGCATAAGGAAGAAGACTGTACCCTAGGTCACTGTTGTCTATGCCTTCTTAAATACTCCTAGGGCTTGATTCTCCATTGCCTTTGTGCCATCTCATTTACACCACTGCAAACTGGGTGTAAAACGCTACCGTTCTGATAGGCTGGTATTTTATACCCTCTTTGCGCTCATCTAAATGACTATTGAGGATCAGGCCCCTCACCTCAGAACATCCAGTAACACCCTTTTAGATCTGATCTCACTGCTTGGAGGATGGGCATGGCATAATCCAGTCACTGATAATATTTGCAAATGTACAAGCCTGCTGGCGTGTATAATTATAAGGGCCAGCCCTTCTGAAACAGGCCGAGCAAGTGTGGTGAAAACTGCCCTAAAAATGAAGAGCAACGCATATTTTAAGACGCTTAGATCGAGAGCTGGGTGTTGTTTATGCTGCAGGGAAAAGGCCTTTGTTCTTGAGCCGTCTTGGGGTGTTTGCTGCCAACATGAAGCGACCAATACCTAGAAGCAAGTTAGTCTCCAGAGGTTTAGCACGGAGAGATATTTTGGAGAGATATTTCAGGCCTTATTGTTTCATGAGCTGCCTTCGTTTACAAGCAAGAACTAAACTGAAAAATGAAATACAAAGCTCTGCATTCCTCAAGAACTCATCAGCTGCTTTATCCACAGCAAAGCAAGATTTGTGTCTGTGTGTGGGGTGGGTGAGTGTGATCTGCCTGTGGGAATTTAGTAAACTTTATTTGTAGGAACACAGGAATTGCCATACCAGATCAGACCAGGGCCAGTCTAGTCCAGAACTCCGTTCAACTAGCTAGCAGGAGTAACCATAGTAGTAAAAATGCAGCAGCATGGGTTAGCAACCCAAGAAGACTGACAGGGCCCTGGTTGCCAGCCTATGCTAAAGCCCACGCTGCCATCAGGTAGCCAAGCCCACAAGATTAAAGCCAGCATGGGTATGCCTGCCTCCACTACAAACACACCTTTACTTTCCAGTGCAGACACGCTCTGACAGTAGGCAGCACCAGTTGCTTACTCGGGAGTTATGAGAGAACCTGTGGGACTGTTCCCTCCTGAGCTCTAATAGTTCGAGGATGGTTCCTGTCATTAAGCAGGAGGGTTTCTATCCCTGCCCAAACTCTTGTTTGTTTTTTAAATATTTACTATTCTAGCTCTGGATGCTGTTAGCCATGTAAGCCTCAATTCCCTTTTTGATTCCCACCAAGAACTTGGCCTCACTGGTTTGTGGCGGTCAGTTCCACAGGTTACCTGTTGATTGTGTGGAAAAGCTTCTCCTTTATTCAATTTAAATGTGGTGCCTTTCATTTAATTGAATGTCCCCTTGTAATAAGAGAATGGCCACTGCAATTCACCCTCTCTATCCTTTCTAGACAATTGTCTGATACAGGTTTACAATACCCTCTTCCCCTTCATGCTTAACAGGAGTTCATTTCATTTCATTAGGCGTGAACTGCCTGCCCCTCCAGCCCCAAGCAGGTAATTTTCTGGTTTATGCCAATGGAGGTGACAAAGCAATGTCACATTCTTGACTCTGCTGATGCCAGAGCTGGAAATAGGCAGCGCGTTGTGTATTAGGGCCCAATCCAAACCCACTGAAATCGTGAAAGATACCCAGCGACTTCAACTGAGGTTGAATCAGGCCCTTAGACTACTTCCTAATCCTCTGAGTCTGTCACTCCTTGCCCTGCCAGTTTTCTATCCCTTTCCTTTAGGCTAAACACTCATTATTTACCAGGGTAGTGGCACTCTCAGGAGTCTATGTTGATAGCCCAAAGCCATGTACCTTTCCCTATAGGCCAGGGGTTCTCAATTTTCTTTCTGAGGTCTCCCCAACATGCTATAAAAACTCCACGGCCCACCTGTGCCACAGCAACTGTTTTTCTACATATAGAAGCCAGGACGAGCGTTAGTGGGTAGCAAGCGAGACAACTGCCCAGAGTCCCTCGCCACAGGGGCCGCCCATGAAGCTAAATTGCTCAGGCTTCAGCTTCAGCCCCAGGGTTTCAGCTTTCTGCCCTGAACCCAGCAAGTCTAATGCTGGCTCTGTTTAGAGGACCCCCTGAAATCTGCTTGCAGCCCTTCAGGGCGCCCTGGACCTCTGGTTGAGAGCCACTGCCCTAGGATATAGCATTTCACAGCGGACCATATGGCTATCTCCATAATTTATGTGTAGCATAGGCAGAATGGGATATCTTAGCGTGTTAAGCTTAAGGTGTGTTGTCTCTAGAATCCCTAAAACTACAGGTGTGCATCCTGGGAAGGTCAACTCAGCCATTAATCACTCTGAAGTACGTCAAAGGTACATAATACAGGCTACTGAGAAAGGACCTTGTGTGTGAAAACTTAAACCAGGAGGTCCCATTCGCTTTCTGTGCAAGATTAAAGATCCCAAAGAGTAGAGGCTCTTTCCAGTGAGCTGGCTAAACCTTCCCCTCCCTGTTATATGCGGTGGTTATTATCTATCTGCCTCTTGCCCTCCACCTCCGGGGTGGCTTCATTTTAATGGCGGTGTGATACATACAGGATTGATGAAGCATTTTTTAGGAAAATAAAGGAATCATTGTGTGTCTTATGTACACACACATGAGGTATGTATCACTATTTGTACTGGTGGTGAAAGAGGATATTCTTCTGCCAAAGCTGGGCTTCTACAACGATAACTGTCATTCAGTAAACGGGATCTCTATCCGTCCAGCCTCGTTGTGCGCACCTCGTCGTGCGACATTCCACTGGTGAGAACTCAGCAGGGGCGTTTCCTCTCCAGGCAGTACTGCACAGACACAAGGTAGAAAGCTGAAAATCAAGTCCCCTCCCGTAACATGCAGGGCAGGAAAACAGTGTGTGACAAGATTGGACCCCACGAGATAAGGCTGTTACTACCAGACCAGTGAATTGGCACAAATCCTTTGCTCATCTATTTTCTGACTGCAAGAAAGGTGTGTGGTACCATGGAAACTGTGTCAACACTCAGCCCCCATTATACATGGTTCGGGTAAGACACCAGTATGAACTGATCAGCCCCTCAGCTGGTGGCATTATCTTAAAATAGTGTGTTATGGCACAGGTGAAATGAGAGACTTCGTAGAAAAGGCACAAAGACCCTTCTTTTAAAGTACTAAGACTTTACACGTACAGGGCCAGGTTTCCCAAAGAGTTCAGTTCCCACTCAGACAACAAAATAAGTGGCCAGATTTTCCAACAAGAGCTCAGCGTGTGAGGTTGGCACCATCTCTCAAAGGGCCCAAAATTACAATTCACATTTCCTCTCGTCCTATTTTGCCAAAAGATACATCAGACTAGCCCAGTAACAGACACACAGTTTCAGGATAAGCACTGTCTGCCCATGATGGGAAGGGAGTGCCTTGTATCATCCTTTATCATCTCCCCTGGCCTTTGAAGAAGAGGAGGAACATTGGAAAATTTGAAGGGACTTTTTGGTTTCCAAAGGAATCCCTCTCCCGGAATATAAGAAAAGTTCTACCGGCAGTAGGTGGACCTGGGTTCTAGTCCCACCTCTGCTACTGACTCATCATATAACCTTTGACAACTACTCTCTGCCTTGGTTTCCCCCCCAAGACAGATGTAGACAGGAATATGTCCCATTCTTTGTAAAGTGGGATATTTAAGCTCTAACTATATTGGGAGAGGGTGGTCAGGGGACAAGGAGCAGGGGGGTTGGATGGGTCGGGAATTCTAAGGGGGGGCAATCAGAGAGTGGTAAGTGGGAGGGGGTTGGATAGGGGCCAGGGGCCAGGCTGTTTGGGGAGGCACAGTCTTTGCTACCCAGTCCTCCATACAATTTCGCAACCCTGAAGTGGCCCTTGGCCCAAAAAGTTTGCCCACTCCTGGCCTACAGCCAAGCTCTAAAGATACAACCTCATTTGCTCCAATTCCTCAAACAGAGACAAACATCTATAAGATCTCTATCAAGCATTCTTAAAACTACAATACCCACCTGGGGAAGTGAAGAAACAGATTGATAGAGCCAGAAGTCACCTACGACAGGACAGTCCAAGAAAATAATAGAATGCTACAGAACATCACCTTCATCCCTCACTCTCACAGATCTTGGGGGAGAGGTCAGTCCTTGCTTACAGACAGCCCCCCAACCTGAAGTAAATACTCACCAGCAACCACACACCAAAAACACTAACCCCGGAATCTATCCTTGCAACAAAGCCCGTTGCTAACTCTGTCCACATACCTATTCAGGTGACACCATCATAGGACCTAATCACATCAGCCACGCCATCAGGGCTTCATTCACCTGCACATCTACCAATGTGATATATTATTCATGTGCCAGCAATGCCCCTCTGCCATGTACATTGGCCAAACCAGACAGTCTCTACGCAAAAGAATAAATGGACATCAGGAATCATAACATTGAGAAACCAGTAGGAGAACACTTCAGTCTCTCTGGTCACTCACCAACAGACCTAAAAGTGGCAATTCGTCAACAAAAATCTTTAAAACCAGACTCCAATGAGCAACTGCAGAACTGGAATTAATTTGCAAACTGTAGACCATTAAATTAGGCTTGAATAAAGACTGGGAGTGGCTTTACACAAACTGAAAACATTACAGAAATTGAAAACTATTTCCTCATGCTAAGTTTTCCCCTATTGTTACTCACACCTTCTTGTCAACTGTTTGAAATGGGCCACCCTGATTATCACCACACAAGTTTTTTTCTCCTGCTGATAATAGCCCACCTTAATTGATTAGTTTCTTAGTGTTGGTATGGCAACCCGCATCTTTTCATGTTTTCTGTATATATCTTCCTACTGCATCTTCCACTCCATGCATCTGATGAAGTGGGTTTTAGCCCACGAAAGCTTATGCTCAGATAAATTTGTTAGCCTCTAAGGTGCCACGAGTGTCTTTAAACTTCCCAAAGGTGCAGTAATATATACCCTGATGCCCTCAAAATCTTGCATAGTAAACACTTTAAAAAAAGCCTCCTGTGTCCAGCCATGTGTTTAATTTTCCCTCCTTTCAACCACAGATTTAATGAATCCTGAAAATAGTCACCTATAAGCAGAACAATTACTAAACTGGATTTTCCAAGCGATTTGCTTGCTGCCATCAGCCCTTCAACAGCCATGGTGGATCCTCTGTGTCCACAGAATAGAAGTTAAGGGTATCACATGCCTCTGAAAATTCTCTCCTGGCCTGATCTGGCATTCCTTGTTCACCCAAAATTCTCACTGAACTCAATGGGGGCCTGATCCCACTCTTATTTACATGGGTGTAAATCTGGAGTAACTCCACAGAAGTTAGTTATGCCAGTGTAAATGCAAAGTGAGGGCAGAATATGTCTCTAGGTGGTCTGAGAGGGGTGTGTTGGACTGGGATCCAACTGGCTTCCATATGTTTAGGAAGAGGTGCTATTACTAGTGCTCGTTCATCTCATATGGAATATAACACAGCAGTGAAGCTGGAACAGCGACTGGGAACCCAAGCTGCCCATGTAAATCCATTGATTACAATGCCCAAAACTACTGTAACACAGTAGAATCAGCCCTTTCCTCCCTGCACTTCATATCTCTACCCCTTGACTTCAGTAGCCTTTGCATCAGGCCCTATGTGCATTTGCCCGAGACGGAGGCTATTTGTCCACATCTTCTGCCTCACTGTGAATTTCCACATGGAAGATGCCAAGACAGGAGGCCCTTAATTACCCAAGCAGGAAAAAACACCAAGGGAGACAGAGTGAGCCTGTGAGCCAATGGAAAGCGTGGGAGAAGCAGCTCGTGCTTCACAAAAGACGCCTTGTTCCCCCCACTGAACAGCCAGGTCAGTAATTTCCCCTCCTCGTTCTCTCCTGACCCCGCTGCCCAAAACCTCCCAGATGATAGAAAACAGAAGTAACGCCTGCCCCAAAGCCCTCCCCGCTCTTAGCCCAGGCAGCGGGGAGCTCTGCTCCCCCCTGCTGCGCCAGGTGTCAGCAGAGGCGCCCAGCACTGGAGGCAGCTCCAGTGATGCCGCCTGACAGCCAGGGCCTCAAGCTCCTAGTTACACAGTAACCTGTTGTCTGGTTGCGGCTCCACCCCTCCCTGCTTCCCAGCCCTCCCCTCCCCGTGCTGTTCCTCCACTGCCCAGATGCCTGTCACCTGCTCTCAGAGAACCTGGGGAGACTGAAGTGGAAGACAGGGGCAGAGTGAATATAAAAAGGAGCCACCCTGGAAAATTAGGTGGGTTCCCTCCCTCTCTGTTAAACTATTCAGCTAAAAGCCCCTGGGACACTGGGGCTGCATTCACATCAGCCAAAGTGCTTTGCTGAGGGAAAAGCAGCAGGACGCCTGGTGTACTGAGAATGGCAGCAGGACTTCCCTAACAGAGCACAGCTAACTGGGAGAGGAAATAGAGACCAGGAAACAAACAGCAGAGGCTTCTCAGCACCGGTAAGTCTCACCTCTTAGTTCTCCACAATCCATTATTCTCTGTGACATGTGCCTACTTCAAAGAACAGGTCCGTGCAGCTGGGGAAGCGTGTGCATTTGGTGCAGGGAAAGGTGGTGAGCATTTAGTGCTGGGAGAGGGATTTCTCTAAAGAAGGAAAAAGCAGCAGTTTCCCCAATGTTTTCCTTTTCTCGCCCTTTCCTGCCCAGTGTCCTACTTCCAGTAGGTGGCACTTTCTTGGCAAGGGACGGCTGTTTGGCAGAGAAAAGGCTTTTTCATGAAGTCTGAAGATTGTATTTTTCTGTTGCTCTGTTTGAAAACAAACGTTGGGGTTCCCTCCTCTTTGAGAAGTTGGGAGGAATTTTCCCTGTTTCATATTTGGGTCCTTTCCTACTTGCTGGTTTGCTGGGTCGTCCCACGGCACATAAGTTTACACTGTACTTAAAGATCGAGGAGGAGTAATATCTGAGCTGCAGAGCTCATCCATGACTGTGCAGGCTCCTGAAATCTTTCATTCTATACCTGTGGCAAGCGAGATTGTCTGTATACTCTCCCCGTTTTGCTTATTTGGATGTTAAATACTAGGGCAAATTCCTTAGGGCGAGATTTGGCGAGATTAGATTTCTTTGAAGTGTTGACTGATGGTATTTTTAAACTCTGGGAATTATTTCTCATATTGTGAAACCATTTGGCAGTAAAATACGATGATACGTCTCCTATAATTAGGGCAATTCCGTGTGATTCTGCTTCTGCTGGGCTGCTTTGAAAATGTTCCAAGAACCATCTGAAAGATTAAACAGGGCCAGATTCTTCAGTTCTTGCTCATTCAAAAATTCTATTGCTGTCACTGGGCTGCCACTGGACGGTTTGCCCTGCAGTGAGGCCAGTTTCCACGTCAGGGAAAGCAATTGCAGTGAGAGGGCCAGATCCTTGACTGGTGTAAACTGTCCTACCTGCATAGAAGTCAATGGAGTTACACTGCTGTCCACCACCTGAGAAACTATCTGTGAGCCTTCTTGGTGCCAAACAAAATACAGCTACTATGGACTCCAAGAATTCACCAGTAAAGCTTGCAGTTGTGTGTTCAAGGTTCCATTTAGTTGTGTGATCAAGTGATTTGCTTGGGCACAGAAAAGAATGGTTCAGTAGAAAAAGAGACCCTGATAACTAAGCTCTTTGGAGGTATAGGCCTTTTAAAAGGCTCTATCATAAAAAGGGAGATTGAAAGCCACGGACTTTGCTATGGAAATGCAAACAAATGCAGTAGAAACTGTCACACGGGGCAGCATATTGTTCTCATTTAAACAAGAGGCATTTAGAGTAATATAAATTATTTAATTACCATTCTAGATTTGCGGTCAGACCCGAACCCGATCCTCAGCTGGTGTCCAAAACTGGTTGCCTAGTATAGGCTGGTCTTTATGATAAAGTGGAACCAAACTGCACTGGAAACCACATGGGGATACTTTATCATTAATATTATTTGTATGGTGGTAGGGTTGTATAGTGGTAGGGCCAAGGACCTTCCCCCCAGTGCGCTAGGCACTGTACAAACTTTAAAGTGGCTGCTTGGGATGAGGGTTTACTTGCTAGTGCCAGGTGCTGCTTAATGCAGGTGCATAATTATTTGTCTGACATATTAAAGCTCCAATCATTAGGTTTTGTAGTATAGCACTCGAAAGCTGAACTCATGCTAAAGGAACAGATTAGGTGGAATCTGCTATGGGTATAAGTCAGCTGTGGTAGCGAATTGAGCTATGCCAATTTACTCCAGCTGAGGATCTGCCCCCTGGATCGGACAGATCACTTTCCTTGGTGCGTTGCAAAGACAAGTGCCCTTCAGATGGGCTTGTGACTGTCCAGGTTCCTTATTAGGGATGTGGTAAATTTAAGAGGCCCCACAGTCCTAAAAGCCCCATATGCTCCCAAAAATATTCCATAAATTTTGTCAGATTAAGGAAAAAGTGAAATATATTTTATGTATTGTCAGTGTGTGTGGAGTTGGACTTGAGGAATGTTAATAGGAAACAACTCAGAGCACTACGTGTAATCAGTTAACTAGTCTGGGGCATGAAAAAAATCCTACATTGGAATGGGGGGGGGGGAGACAGGGGAGGTGTAAATGTAATCTCACAGAATTATTGCCTGGGTGATTCTCTCTGGGCTAGATCCCTTAGCTGTGTCCTCCTGTCTATCTCTCTTCTTTTCTCCCTCTCTCCCCCACATCATGGTCTCCCTCTCTCTCTCTCTCTCTTTCATGAATGCTGATTCCAGGAAGGTTAAGTGGTTTTGGTGGCAACCATGTTCTGCACAAATTTATAATTTCAGCATGATCCATAATAAAGCTACCCACTACCTGCTGATTCTACCCAAATATACACAAACCTGCCATCCTTCCAAACATCCACTCTGAGAGAGAATCCCCAGAGGCTGTGCCTTTGAAAGACCGTGGACTTTCTCGGATAACATTGCAGCCAGGGATTACTTCCCACCCTGCAATAAAACACACCCGAATGGCTCAACCTTTGCAACTGTTGTTCCTGGAATGATGTCACAATGGAACTGCAACATCACTCCTTTGCCAAGGAATCCACATCAGGTCTCATTTGACCTATGTTCATTAGATAGATAGCAAAGTGCCCACATCACTAGCTAAGGACCTTCAAAACCTCTCACCCGGTCTCTGAGACACCTCTTTCTTGCTCTCCCATTCTACTCATGTGTAATAAGAAGCCTTACTGAAAAGCTTTCACAAACAAAATGCATATGATTATGCTACTGCTAATCTGAAGTTCTCTAGCCACAGAATAGGTAGTGGAAGCTTCCAAACACTACCTCACCTATAGTACACTGGGACTCTGGACTCCAGCCAAGAATGAGCTAGACATTATGCAATCCGAGGCCATGCTGGGAACAAACTTTAGCTCCTGACTCCCAGTCCAGTGCCCTACCCACATGACCAATGTGGCCTATTTATCTTATCTCTGGAAGGTGCCACTGCTAGAAGATAGAGGGGAGTTTGAGTCTCCAGACCCATTCAATCATTGATCTCTCTGTCAAGATGCATTTGAAGGTCAGTGGTGGCGGGGTGGACACTTGTCCACTGGAAGCTGGACTGCGACATTTTGTGCATTTTTCATGTACCTTTAAGGGGGACACAGACATTACCTGCACTGGATTTGAACAGACAACTTTAGGGCAAATATATCCTGTTACCAATCCCTAAAACAGCTGGTCACTCCACTTAACTTTCAACTGGAGCACATTAGGGAGCTGGTAATGCATGCAACTCTGATTGCCCTGATAGTGCACATAAAAGACCCCTTTTGTAAGGCAGGTTTGTATGCAATCAGAAAGCTTTTCCCTTTGAAGGGAAACAAAAGGTTTCCATTTACATTGTGCAGTTCTTCAGCACAGAGTGATTTGTAATCCTCTTTTGGTGAAACGCATGATGCTGAGAATAAGATGACCTGTTTTCTTCCCCAGGTAATCTGGATAAACGAGTAGGAACCACAGCTAAAAAAGGGAAATAATCTGCCCTGAATGTGTCCACGTAGCGCAACAATTTGGAAGCCTCACACAGTTAGTTTTGGCTGCACAATGATCTCCCAATGAATGCACTTAGGCTCCATCCATGCTACGGCTCATCAGTGCTCACAACACCACTACTGAAACAGGCTTGTTCCTGCAGGGCTCTAGAGAAATTTCCTTAGCTTGTGGGGATGGGAATATTTTTTCTGACAGCCTCGTTATAAACCATGCTCTGGACTACGAGGTAGGGGGTCTTTATTCCATACCATGATTCTCAGCAAAACTGTTCCTGTTCACACTGGCCATGCTAACACTCTGCTAGGAAAAGTCACATAGCTGCCAAAATCCTCCTGCCTGAGCTTTTGGGACACCCCACCAGAATCATGCCCTGCTCCCACACCAGCTACAGCTGACCAGGGCTTTCCATTGTGAAAATGGGGTCATAACTCCTGCTGCCCCCACTCCTCCCTCCTTCTCACTGGCTGAAAAAGAAAAATACTGACTTCAGGGCTGCAGCTCTCAGCCTCCCTGCTTTGAATGCTGGGGGCTGCCTGCCACATGCTGTGTATGTCTCTAGGAGCAGCCCTGCTGACCACAGCAGCAGGGGAAATTGTCTTAACCCTACATTTGCTTAAACCACGTATTAGATATAGTGCATCTAACCTAAGTAGGGCTGGATAAGAGGAGAGGTGCAAAGGGGGGGAGGGGCTGCTCTGCGCTAGCCCACAGGTGTGAATTACAACAGCTGTTGTTATGGCAACTAGCAATCATTAAGGGTGAAGGGGTGTCCTAGCCAGGCTCCCTTTTCCCAACCATCTCCCCACAAGGGCTGCACAGAGGAGATGGCAAGATTTCTCCTACATTGCTGTGGTGAAACCCTTCTGTGGCCAGTTAAAGAGGCTTTAGGGCAGCTTTGCCCTGGTGGAGCAGCATATAGCTGCTTGGACACAGCGGAAGATGTGGATTTTAAACTACAGGGACCAATTACAGCCTTTGCATAAGAGCGCAACTCCCACTAGAGCTAATGAAAAATGCACCTGGCTGATATGGCACTAATAAGAATATTACACACTTCATTAGGATTTGTTCTTTCAATGCAAATTCTCAAGGGGGACAGCAAATTTTTCCTTCATTCTGGACCCCAATTGTAGTATCAGCTCAAAACAATCTGTTTCATATTCTCTGAATTATTCCTTCCTGTTTTCTTAGTTGTTTATTGCCTTATCAGTCCCAAATTGTCCAGATTTATATCCCACAAGGGGTAAAGTACAGTCTATTTGCATGGCAGTAAACCAAAGTACCATCCATCCAGCAGTGAAATTCATCAGTGCTGTGTAACTCCGAAAGAGAAATACTCTCCATAGTGTGGCAGGGTGGGCCTGACCCAACCTGCCGCCCCTTTAAGAGGGAGAAAAGCCCTCTGCAAACCTCCCTTGCAGAAAGCCTAATTAGCCACCTGGGCTGCAGGGCAATCAGCCTGGATGGGTTGCACCTGGCAGCCTCCTCAGGGGGTATAAAAGCCTGCCAGGAAGGAAGCCCAGGGTGGTGGTATGGGGGGGGGGGGAGATATAGATAGATAGATAGATAGATAGATATAGATATATATATGGATGCAGAGCTGAAATAGAGCTGAGGCTAGAGGCCTGTAGAGCTGAACTATATAGAGTTGTGTAGAGCTGTAAGCTGTAGAGCTGTGTATAAAGCTGTGTACTGTATATTGGTGGTGGGGCCTTGCACTGTGAAATAAAGAGCACTGTTGGAGTCAAAGAAGAGTTTCCTGCCTGTGTTTGAAGAGGGGTGAGAAGGCGATCTGTCACAATAGGAAGAAAGGCACACTAATAGAAAGGCACTGTCCTCCAGACCAACAGTCCCCATAACCAGCACAGTTTACATCCTACCCCAGACAACGTTTCTTTAGCCAAGGACAGCGGAATGGGAATTGTCTTGGACAGGGCCGGCTCGGACAGGGCGGCAGTCAGACTGTTTTCGGCGGCATGCCTGCAGGAGGTACTTCGGTGGCATTTCAGTGGCGGGGACGATGAGGCCGTGGGACCCATGGACCTCCCACAGAAATTCCACCGAATCCGCGGTACACCAGACCGCCCGCAGGCATGCTGCGGAACTCCCGCACTTGGGGAGCCTATAAGCATAAGAGTCCCCGAGTCACCCCTTGTAGCAAGGACTACATTATAACTCAGATGATCATTACAATGGTTTTCACTGGTATAGGAACAAAAGTGCTGTGTGCTATGAACGACTGACATGGGCCAAAGCTGGAAGCTCATTGAATTTTATGGCAGTTGGGGGATAGGAGGTTTGGAGTGAAATCCCAGCACCCAAATGTGTCCCGGTAGTTTTGGTTCCTGTTTAGCTCCACAGCCAGAGCCACTGTGATGATCCAATTCAGATGCAGCTTAAATCTCCCAACAGCTCCTGCTATCGTGAATCTTTTGCCCTAGGTGGCAGAACTCTCACACAAGTAATTGATCTCACAAGGTTTCTGGGTTAGTGACTCCAAATCTTAACAAGAACTCTGATAAGGAGCCAGGAGAAACAATGGCCAAAGTAATCTGGCTCCTGCCTCATCAGCCCAGCTCTATTGACTTCATGAGTGGATTTGCTTAACCCATCAGAGTACTTGCTTCCTGCCTGATCATTGCTGCAAGTGGGGCTTCTCTGGGATCTCTTCATATCCTCACTTTAATATTTCCGATACTATCCTGATGGAACGAAGGAATTCACATACTGATGGCGGGTGCTGGTGCTTAGCGTATTCAAGGCCTCTCTGATCGATGATATTATGAACCAGTCTATGCTGATTTACCCCCTGTGCAACTCCAAAGGGCCAAATTCTGATCTGTTACATGGACTTCAGCAGATTTGTTCCATATTTACACCAATGTGAGATTCAAATCGGGCCCCTATATGTCAGTGTGGTTGCCTGGGGAATTAGGCCTTGATCCAGAAAAGCACTGAAGTACGTTCTTAACTTTTAGTGTGTGAGTAGTCCCATTGACTTCAAGGAGGGTTTAAAATCTGTTCCCAAATCCAGACCCACAACTGGAAGGTCCCTGTTTCTATAATGGGCTGATTGAAAATCCCGTATTGGCACACCTCCAAAATTTCATGGGGGGTGTAATCAGCAGGCCTGACCTCCTCTCTTTCACTGTCATATAAACCAGGCGTAACTTTGCTGAAAGCTAGGTATCAGAGCCTCAGCATGGCTGCAATGGAACTGCACCAACTGATGTCAGCTGAAGATCTGGCCTTATCGTTTTACATCCTTATAGTTTTACATTGGTGCAAAACCATTGCTAGTGAGAGGAGAGTCGGGACTGGTATCCAGATCCAGATTTGCTGTAATCAGGCAGAATCTTGGAGTCCCAGGCACTCCATGTGATTCAAATTAAACCTGAAGTAGGTTGGCATGTGAGGAATGTGGATAAAGTGGTTTTTTCCCCTGGAGATGAGGAGGGAAGAGTAAACATGTCACCAAAGACTCTGATTTCAGTTCACTGACCAATCTCAGTCGGAGTTGAACGCTGAAGAAAACATCCAAAGGTTAATTACTGCTGCCAGTCACAGCTGCTTTAAACAAAACAAAACAAAAAGCTTAATTAGTTGCAATAAGCAGCAACCCAGCCAGCGAAAGAAACTACAACTGGGCAGGAACAGATTCAGCAGGACAGAGAGACCAAAACGCAGGGTGTTGTGATCACAGTTACCACTTGCTAGTGCGTGGACGTGACACCTTGGGAGTGCCCAGCTGATTTGAAGCATAAGCTTTCGTGGGCTAATACCCACTTCGTTGGACATCCGATGAAGTGGGTATTAGCCCACGAAAGCTTATGCTTCAAAACTTTATACAGTAAACCCTCGATTTAACGGACCCCGATTTAACGGACTTCGGATGCAACGGACAAAATTTCCGATGCATCCGAAATCCGTTATTCGGGGGCTGCCGGCTCCCGCCCCGGGGAGCCGGGCAGGACCTGTCAACCCGGCTGCCCGGCTCCCCGCAGAGGGGAGCCAGGCGGGCGGGCTGACAGCTCCCGCCCGGCTCCCCGCAGCGGAGAACCGGGCGGGAGCTGTCAAACCCCCCCCTCCCCCCCCGCCCGGCTCCCCGCAGTGGGGAGCCGGGCGGGTGGGCTGACAGTTTCCGCCCGGCTCCCCGCTGCGGGGAGCCGGGCGGCGGGGGTTGACAGCTCCCGCCGGGCTCCCCGCAGCGGGGAGCCGGGCGGCGGGGGTTGACAGCTCCCGCCGGGCTCCCCGCAGCGGGGAGCCGGGCGGCGGGGGTTGACAGTTCCCGCCGGGCTCCCCGCAGCGGGGAGCCGGGCGGCGGGGGTTGACAGTTCCCGCCGGGCTCCCCGCAGCGGGGAGCCGGGCGGCGGGGGTTGACAGTTCCCGCCGGGCTCCCCGCAGCGGGGAGCCGGGCGGCGGGGGTTGACAGTTCCCGCCGGGCTCCCCGCTGCGGGGAGCCGGGCGGCGGGGGTTGACAGTTCCCGCCGGGCTCCCCGCTGCGGGGAGCCGGGCGGCGGGGGTTGACAGTTCCCGCCGGGCTCCCCGCTGCGGGGAGCCGGGTGGGGGGAGGGACTAATTCGGGTGAGGGGGGTGTCCGTTAAAGCCAAAAGTCCTGTTATTTAATTATTTTAAAAAATTATTAAATAACGGACTTTCGGCTTTAACGGACACCCCCTCGCCCGAATTAGTCCGTTAAATCGAGGTTTCACTGTAGTTAGTCTTTAAGGTGCCACAGGACTTTGTTACCTCTGCTATTCCAGACTAACACGGCTACCTCTCTGATTCTTGACAGCTGATTTGGTGATCCTGTCATGCGAGGGATGGATTGGGAGGACCTTTTTCCTGCTGTGTTTCCATATGCCTGTGGGAGTTCACATTTTAATAAGTAACTAAATCAAAGTGAATAACTTGTCATCCGAGCTGGAGTTGGCCATAACAATGATTTAGAGAACGAAGTGCTAAACACATGCCCTGGACGCTGCCTGTGGCTGTGTGTCCTTATTACCCACTCCCCTTAGCCAGCGGACGGGGTTCAGAAGAACAGTGGTCCCGATTACTATTCAATCAAAGAGAACATAGGGCGAGTTTAATTGCAGTCTGGAAAATCTACATGGATCAGTCCCTGCCTTAAAGGGCTTTGTCTACTCTGAAGGGCCCCAAGAGATGTGGTTTCTGCCTCTTCCCTTGGGAGGCCATTCCACTGCCTGACAGTTCCTGCTGAGCCAGATTCTCCACTGCTATTTAGCCTCAGGCTGCACAGGGTGTCTTAACTGGCCTAGATTACTGTGTCTTTAAAAGAGCCACCACTAACTCTCCCTTCAGGTCCAGGAGCCCAGCAGTCTGAGGCTAAAAGGTGTCTTTGTTGCCAGGCTCTCCCCTGGCAGTGCCAGGAGCTCTCAAAGACCAATTGTGCTCACCCTGCTGCCCTGCATACTTTTGAAAGTGCCTTTCTGTTAGATGAGCATCAGTCCTGATCCCCTCACTCCCTGCCCACCCACCCCCTGGGAACTACCACAAGGGTGTTCCTCCTTTGTGCCCACAGGCAGAGCTTTACCTGCAACACCCTTTGGGGCTGGAAATCAGGGCCAAGCCTCTGCACAGTCATACAAGAGACCTGGTAGCTCAGAGGGGACAACTTGGGGGAAACTGATAAAGGTCTGATGGGTTCATTAATTGCAGGGGGGGCTTTGTTGCATCCTACGTCTGTGAGGCAGTATTTGCGTTGCACAGATGACTTTTCCACCCCTTCCCTTCTCAGCACCATTGCCCACTCTTCTGGGCTCCTCCTCCGCCAGCTAGTGTCTTGCAGCAGGCACCACCTGCCACAACTTCTACTGTCTGGCCTGAGAACAAGAACTCTGATAAGGAGCCAGGAGAAAATCACGTGGCTGATGTTCTGTGACACAGAGCAAGATCCCCAACATGGGTCCAGAGCTCAAATACAATGACAGCTGCTTTCTCCTTGTGCCAGGTTAATTATTTGTGCTGAAGTTGTTGAAAAGCTTCTGCATCATTGAAATGAGAAATGGCCCTTTTAAGCTGCCTGGACAAATCCAGCGCCACACGTCCTTCCATTCAAAATGAAACAAATGGCAAAGCGAACAGACTTCATTTGGAAGGGCTCTTGGGGGATCATTCTGGTTACTGTATAACTCACCGTGTGGTACATGTTATACATCATCCCCCTTTTGTTTCCAACAGCTCTTAGCTAGAGCAACTGGTTCTGCTTTAGCTCTACCTGTAGAGGCTCACGCTCTTAGCTGTGAAGGTCCAGGGTCTAATCCTCAGTGATGACTAAAATGCCCATCATTACAACTGCACACTAGATTCAAGCTACTAGAGAGAATTCAGAGCTTTAGCCTGTCTTTTAAGCAGACCAGATTCAAGGGGGTATTGAACCCCACGCTGCAGGGTTTAAACCAATCTCTACTATTAGGGATTAAGAAGAGTCCGTCCGGGGGGGGGTTATATACGTCTGCCTATTGTGGAGTTTCCTGCACCTTCTACTGCTGACCACTGTCAGAAACAGGACAGTGGACTAGATGGACCACATGTCTGATCCAATATGGGAATTCTTATACTCCTATGGTGATCCCCCCACATATCTAACACACACTCAAGCATGAACACTGGGACTTTCATCCCCTGTGGATGCTGAGGGCCAAATTCACTGGAATTAAATCAGCAAAGAAGTCAATGGATTAGGTCAGTGGAGTTATGCTGATAATTTGGCCCATAGACACATTGGTATTTGTTTATAGGCTGCAATCTACATCCAACAGACTCCCACTGCCTTCTAATCTTCCCGGCCAAATCGGTCCATCCAGATCAGATCCCCTACCCCTTGCAGAGCCATCTATCGCCATAGGAGGACTCTGACCACAAGGGATGAGGAAACCTAACGCCACTGCAAATAAAAATCCATTCATCCTGCTGCAGCTGTAAATGGAGCTGGCTGTCAGAGGCACCTGTTGTGCAGCGGTGCAAGGAAGACTAGCAGGCATGAAATATTAACAGCAGAAGTGTGTCGGGCACACAGGAGGAGCAGCTGCAGGGATATCACCTTACAGAAATGCCACATCATTCAGAGCCACGCCGCCCTACAGGTACACGCTGGGCGTGGCACATTGTTGATCAGCTCCAGCCAGCCCTCTGTGCAAGACTTCCTCCAACTCACTGCTGGTAAATAGAAGCCCAAGGCATGGATGGCTCCCAAATCTATTGCTCCCTGGAAGGGTTCTGGGGAGTATGGTTTCCAGAGCCCGTCAGTGCCACTCCATACATTGTCCAGGGTCTGGACGGGCTGCCTCAGTAGCACTTCCAGCTTCCTAGGGCTGGGGACTCGCGCCCTCCCCCCATGTGGTTGTGCTGCCACCAGACCAGCTCAAACAATGTCTGTTTGTTTTATAGGGACACTCCCGGCTGAGTTCCTAAGTGCCAAGGTTCAGCCCAAAGTGAATTGTGAGCAAGTGTCCAAAAATATACAGACAGGACATGAGTAAGAAATAAAAACGGAGCGGGAGGAGAGGGAGACGAAAGCAGCAATAGTTAGCTTACAGACTGAAAAAAGCCCTAACGCGTCAGACATGATTTCAACAGATGAAACGTCTAAATCCTCCATCCCCAGCACAAGAATGCTCAAAACCCCCACGGTTATAAATGGAATTTACTGCGGCAACAGTTTAGCCCAACTGAAGGCATCTGTGAACTGCCCCAGGCCTCCTCTGGAAAGGGGAGGAGGGTGACCCCAGGACTAGGGTGACCAGATGTTCCGATTTTATAGGGACAGTCCCAATTTCGGGGTCTTTTTCTTATATTGGCTCCTATTACCCCCCAAGCCCTGTCCCGATTTTTCACACTTGCTGTCTGGTCACCCTACCCAGGACAGGTGAAGCAGCTACTCACCTGTAAGTATATTTGCAGCTTTATTCCTCTAAGGGCATTAGGGGAGCCTGACAGAGGCTTCTCGACTCAGCAAAATGAAGAAGTCACCAGTTTAACAGGAAAGGGACCCTGAGAAATGGAGAACATTTCCTTACGTGGGAGGGGCCAGTTTCATTAATCTGGATTTGCACCCAGCTGCAGTCCCAATGACATCAATCAGGGTGTGTGAGTCAGCACTGAACCGGGTCCAGGGAGTCCATCCCCTCTGGGGAGGCAGGCCACCAAGCAGGCACTTGTAAATTCTTAATGTTAAACCCCAGGTCTTGCATTTACTGCCCCTCCTAGAGGAGGTCATTCTTCTGTTAACCAACAGATGTACACAATGCCTCCACCTCTGGTTTCAGTCTATCAGAGAGTGATTTTATCCCTTTGCAAGCCTGAGTATCAGCCAGGCAAGTGAGTCCAGCTTCAACACCCACCTTAGGGGTAGTGTCACAAACACCCTTAGCAGCCAATCTCTCAGGTGGAGCTGGTGGAAAAGAATTGCAACTACCTCCCAGTCACACACAGCTCACTGACAACCCCATCAATAAACCATGCAGAGACTGAGAAAGGGTCTTAAAGAGGAGCACACCTCGGCATTTCTTGCTGGGAGGTTGGCATGAAGAAAGCCATTATGGCAGGTCGTTTTTATTGAAGCATTTTGGCCTTGTCCAGACTGGTACCATAATCATGCTAGTGACTACAATGAAGTTTGGCTGAGTCAGTGCTACTGTGGTCCTTGTGTAGACAGGGCCTTTGCTGGGAAGCAGAATGTTGCTATGCATTTACCTGCCAGCTCTATTAAGAGCAGCTTTATGGGTCACTTATGAACCCAGATAACAAAATGGTGTTGAGGGCCAGAGGTATCTTATACACAAGGGAATCTCTCTCGAGGGCAAGCTAGAGATTATTGTATTGTGTTAACGTGGCCACAGCACGTGTATGTTAAGTAGTGGTTTTAATTAAATATTTATGCAGGTAAATGATTAGCTTAAAATAACCATCACTAAGAAACTAATCACTGACCGGACTACCATACAGCTATAGGTGTGGTAACAGTTATTACTCTGAGTATAAGGAAAGAACTGTGATCTGTCTTGTCATTGTGCAGTGAGTGTGGGCTTTTAAATGACAAGTACTCTCTCTGATGTGCAGCCTGCCTGAGAGTAAAGCTGCTGGAGGAAGCCAGGTTTTGCATTTTCAGACTGATGTGCTTAAATAGTGTAGTTTGGGACATTAAATAACAATGCATCATGGGTATATTTCATCCCATTTCAAGCGAGGATTCAGAACTCTTGAACATTCCTTTACCAAGGCTCACAGCCCCCACTATTAGGTAGATCAGCAGATTACAGGCGAGTCGCATTTCAGGCACTTTTAACATGCGCAAATTCAGCTTTGCACAGTCAGCAAAATCAGGGGAAAAAAAGAAAAGTAACAATTTTAAAACTGCATCTGTATTACGGGCGATTCCGCCCACCATTCAACTCAATGAGTGTTTCACTATGTAGGGTTTTCACTTTACACACTAACCGCGGAACGGAACCCCCCTGTAAGATGAGACTCGCCTGTATACCCTTTTCTTAAAATGGAGGTATAGAGCCTTCAAGCAGTCTACCCAATGCTACACAGTGAGTCAGTGTCAGAGCTGGGAATCCTGACATTCTGTCTTCCACTCCATCCACTACCACACCATCATGTACATGCCACTGCTTGTCATAGCTCTCAGCTGCTTCAGACGTCAAGTGCCTCCTAGCTTGGAGAAGCCAAATGGCAAATGTGATGCAGTTCCGGCTCCTGGAGGAGATGTGTGTGGGAGGAAAAGCTCTTCAAATGCAAGCGCTCAGCCAGGAGAAATGGACACGTTGCCATTCATACAGACACCCTCCACACTTTGCATGAACACAGAGCCCCTCATTCAGTGCCATGTTAGGAGTTTGGCTGGAGTAGAACATTATGTTCCTCTGGAGTTTTTCTTGCTACTCAGGAGATAGACAGGGTTCTACTCATTAGACTATGAGTCTCTCACGCACAGCCATTCCCTATTTTGACTGGCCAAGCTTCCCATGCAATATAATTCCCTATTTTGATTGGCCCAGTCTCTGATTTATAATGTAAACACATGGTGCCCCAAAGGGGGAGGGGGAGAAGGGGAGTATAGGATTTTTTTAAATCTCAAGACTTCAGGTCTGATGCTGCTCCCATTGAAAGTAATGACACTGCTTCCACTGACTTCTTTGCTGAGCCAGTCTTTAGCGTATAATGCCAGGTTGGAAAGAGTGAACTAACTGTGCTGGATTCATGGTTCTGAGTCAGGACTGGAGGAGGGAGAAATATTCCCATTTGTGCTATTCAGATCTGAGAGCATTTCACTCTGAAATCACCAATGCACGTCCCACGCAAGCATCTGCTCTAGCAGGCGCTAAGGGGTCTGGATCTGAAGTCAGTGGAAAGATTTCCGCTGACTTGGATGGGCTTTGAATCAGTCCCTCGCTTTCTCCCAGCCACCTGAGTCAGACTTGCTGCTGAGATCAGAAATGTTTCCAAAGGTCTCTTGGTCTGTTCCCATCTGTTGTGGACTCTGTGCTAATTATAGGGCAAGGTGGCAGGTTTCACTGACTGCAGAATGGGTGGGGGGAAACCAAAACCAGCCAACATTTCAAGGCTTCAGGCAAGAGGAAAAAGCTACGGATCTCTCCACAAACACCGGTCCACAACATTTTGGCACCTGAGGTGGGGAGCTCAAAAGACTTGGGCCAAAACTTTAAAAGGTCTCTTGTGCCCTCCTTCCTCCAGCACAGCACAGCACTCCACCATCTCTGTGCATCTAGAGAAGCAGCAGACACAATTTTCTACACTCTGGGGCCTAGTGGAGCCCCTCCCCTCCCCCCCCCCCCACAGTTTGGTACTTGAGGCGGGCGCCTCAATTCGCCTCATGGTCAGGCCAGCCCTGGGAAACACAGGGAGCCTGGGGAACCTGGAGCTGTTTTTCCATATCAATGACACATATTACAGACCCGCCCTTCTGGCACTTTTGATTTGGGTTTTTTAAAAAGATTGTAATGAGCTTTCGTATACAATGCCTGTTTATTTACCTGTGCCTGCATTCCCAAAAGGCTCCCTGATTTGGGGCATCTCCCTTTTGGGGTGCCCATCTTAAGGCACCTAGGGCCTGATTTTCAGAGCATTCACAGCTTCCCATTGACTTCAGCTGGAATGTGGAGGCTCAGACTTGAATCAGGCCCCAGGGCTCTCAAGGGGGCACCCTAAAGCAGTGAAAATTTAGGCCTTAGTTCTCATTATTATTATTCTAGAATAACAGATTTTAAGCAGTCAGGATTTTAGAAGGGATCACTGTGTTACTCTAGCGGACATTCTCCATGGCACAGGCAGGCCATACCACCCAGAGAGTCCCGCATCATGCTCTTATTAGATCCTCAGGAACTGATTAAGGCAGGATCCTGAGGCTCCAAACCCTGCATTGTGAGGGACCCCAGAAGAAGCAGTGAGTCAATCAGAGAAGAAGGCAGCAACACAGGCCAGGGATGACCACTGTTGTCTGTGGACCATCTTCCTAGGAATGGAAGGAAACAAGACTCTATCACAAGTGTTTGGAGGAAGGAATATGTTTAAATCAGACGTCATATGAAATCGGAGTTGTGCCCTTCCAGTTATTTAAAATCACCTTCAGGCCTTTGCTACAAGAGGACCTGACTCACACCGGTGCGCAAGGAGTGTAGAATGCCACCAGATCAGAATGGCCTTGCTCCATGCCCACTTTGCTCAGGGTTAGGTGCCTCCTCATGGTACCAGATTTTCCGCACCCTGAGCATTTTTGCCCGGTGCCCGGAGGGAGAAAGCAAAAAGAGTAAGAAAAGGAGGGAATTTCAAAAGCCAGGAAAGAAAGTCCCCAGTTCTGAACCAAAACTGTTTAACCCCGATAGAAGCACAGATAATGTGCAGCATGGCATCCTTGGCAAGGCATGTGATCAGCAGACACGCGACAAGCTGAAACCTGCTCTGTGTTTTTCCTTAACTTGGATTTGACAGGGCTGTCAATACAGAGGCACAGGGTAAATTCAGATGATATGAATCAGCTCAGAGACTAGAGAATCTGCCCTCTGCTAATTCTCCCTTCAGACTCACACTGAAGTCAACCTCCAAACTTCTCCCGAGATCTTTCCTCAGATATTTATAGATCAGCGATGCTGACGGGAACTTGTGTGCAGCCAGTTCTGTCATGTTCTTGAGGAGAGATTCATCTTCTGGCAGGAATATGCTTTTGTTAGTAGTAATACTATACACCCTATTATTTTGGTCTCTTCACTAGCTTTAGGCCCGATCCTGTGAGCTGCTGAGGACCCTCAACTCCTGTTGCAGGTTGACAAGGGAGGGGAAATAGCCCCCGTTTCACAAGCTCCTTCCAAGTCCTTTGTGAACTTTGTATAAAGGTTCTGCAAATACCAGCATGTTCTCAGCGATGGTGCTTTGTGGTATCAGTTTATATTTTGAATGCATTAACAGTAGCTTGCAAGATCAGGCTTTAGTCTCTAACCCAGGGGTAGGCAGCCTATGGCATGCGTGCCAAAGACGGCATGCAAGCTGATTTTCAGTGGCACTCGCACTGGCTGGGTCTTGGCCACTGATCTGGGAGCTCTGCATTTTAATTTAGTTTGAAATGAAGCTTCTTCAACATTTTAAAAACCTTATTCACTTTACAAACAACAACAGTTTAGTTCTATATTACAGACTGATAGAGAGACCTTCTAAAAAGGTTAAAATGTATTACTGGCACGTGAAACCTTAAATTACAGTGAATAAATGAAGACTCGGCACACCTCTTCGGAAAGGTTGCAACCCCCCTGCTAACCCCTTCTGTTAATCCGCGGTAAGGAGGACAGCCGCAGAAGCAGCCTGTCTGAGCTCTAATCCAATCTGGCAGCGACCTTGCAGTCCCTCCCCCCTAGGGAGCAATCCTAGCCTCAGGAGCAACACATGGGCAGTTTACTTTCAATGCTGGGAAGTTCACCCCACCTAAGCCTTTGCTCAGGAAACTTTTTTTTATTTTAGTACAAATCCCGAGTTTATTATTGTTTCTGGGGATCTTAGATAACAGAGGGCACTGGGTTCTTTGGGGAATGCTTCAGCTCTGGTAGCATAATAGTAGCATAACAACATAGGTTAACTGTGGAAGAGATGCATTTTGTGTGGCTGCTCGTGTACCCCACGATGTGCAGTAAAGGGGAGACCAGACTTGGTTTCTGGTCCAACTAACACTTCAGCCTGTGGGAAGATCTGATGCTCTGCAACATACTTACGACGTGAGTGCACAACATATAGGGCAGGAGAGCTATGACCCTTTGAGGGACGAGGAGGCTCCTGTTGGAGATGTCAGTGCTGTGCACTGCTGGGCGGCAGAGCCCAGGGACGTGATGGGGTGAGACAAGGAGCTGCTCCAGTCCTGTGAAGATGGACTGATCCTTGGAGGAGCGGGGGAGGTTTAACATGGGACAAACCTGGACCATCACAGTCTTGATCCTTTACTGTCCCCCTCAAATACAGTCCACTCTCCTACCCCGGGTTCTGAGCTGCAAGGGAGAAGCCCCCGGAGGGAGGGGTTCTGAGGACGGGTGGGGTTCTGAGGATCGTCAGAAGGAAAGGAACGGTCAGTATGAAAGGAACGCTTCCTGCATTCAGACTAGACACCCAGAGATGTCTCCTCCCCAGCCGGAGGGTTCTTTTGGACACACCTGTCCCAATCTGACTAACAGCCCAGTTAACTTTGGCTAAATCCAGAGCTGGTGGCTGTCAGGGACAGTGGTCACCTCCCCACCAGGCTGGATTCTTTTTAGCTGTGTGTTTATCTTCTGTAGAATCTCTGCAATGTGAAATATTTAATTTGGAGAGCAGGGAGTGTTTGTTTCAGGTTCCTAGCAGGATCCATTCACTCCCCTAGTCGCATCGGAGTGCTCATGTGAAACAAACAACATTTAGGGAGCACATTTCAGAAATCAGTTATTGAAAAAATTGACCCTAATGTTGCAGAGAGGATTTACAACCATCACAACGAAAAGGTTGAAGCACATTTGCTTCTTTGCCCAAAGGCCACAACCTGAGCGTTGGGGTCTGGTCTCCCTTGCAACAGTTGACTTCCCTTCCTACTAAACCAAGACAGACCTTTCTTGAGTATGAACCACTTTCTTGTTTTTAATGTGTTTTTGTTTACACAGATGGATGTTTTGGTGGTGGGTGACAGAGCCCTGCACTTCTAGTTCACATCCAGCATAGGCTGGTAGTGGCAGAAATGCATTGCCGTCAAATAGCTGTTAGGTAGCCTGTGTGAAATAAACCAGTGATCTCAGACCAGTACCTAGTGGACTGATGTCAATGTCACATAAACCACACTGCAGTTGGCACTAACACGCATCCTTGTTGGCAAACCCAGCAGAGCCTTGATGGGGAAGCAAGGGAGGATGGTTCTATCACGAAGGCATTAGATGGAGGCTCAGGAGAGTTAGGTTCAATTCCTGGCTCTGCACCGAACTCCCTATATGACTTGGCAAGTTACGCAATGCCTCACCCGTAAAACAAGGCTAACACTTCCCCCCAGGAGTGCTGTGAGGATGAACACATTAATGTTTTCCAGGAGCCCAGTAACGGGGCGGGCGATGGACATCACAAGCCATGGAAGGCAGGACAACACTCTCAGCTCTGGAGGTGGACAGCCCAGGCTGTGGTACTGTGCTGGCAGAGCAGCATAGGGCAGCTTGTACAGCTGCTGGCTGTGCTGTACCTGTTCTTCCGGGCACTGGCAGACTTAGGCTCCTTTTAGGCCCCTTTCCCCAGTGCTACAAATGCTTCCAAAACTGTCCAACAGCACGAACAGATGGAGCTTTGTTACCTTGGGCACTTAAGAGATAACATCATGTGATCCACTGCTAATGTTTCTAACAGGAGCCTGGTATTATTTGTTCAGGCTTTCCCTAATCTAGCACTCTTGTGTGACCCTTTCTGTCAGCACTGACCACATGTGTGGCCACCAAAGGCAGAGGAAGGTCAGATCTGCATCCTGCGTGGGTCCCCGAGGGCAGCATTTCTGTCACAAACGTCTCCTCATCACCAATCCCTTTCTACTAATAACATCTGGTCTTTGTGCAGGGTCTTCTCTCTCAGGATCAGGACGCATTTCCTAGGCATTCATTCATTAGGCCTCACAGCATCCATGGGAAGTGCCAGCCCTGCTCTCACTGCCCAGATCTCTCTCCTGCCTTGTCTCCTTCACCCACTTTGAAGGAAGAGAGGGAGGGAACCTGACATTGATGGCAACACAAAAGTTAGCCCCCTTCTCTCCTGCTGACACCCACAGGTTCCATTTCAGCTGGAGTGATCACATGGCCGCAGCTACTGTGCTAAAGCTCCTCCCCAACTAGGTTTCTGTTCAGATTTCCATGACATTTCAGTCTCATTGTTTGATGAGACTTCAGAAAATGCATCACCTCTTAGGGACAATTCAACATCTCCTGGGCCAGAAAATACGCAAAGAAGGGCATCAGATAGGTGCAGTTGCTTTAATTAACCCCTTTTTGTGCTTGCTCCAGTTAACCCAGCCCATGCTGAATATGATACGCCAACTCCACCTAGGAAAACATGATCCGCTCCTGGGGGCTGATCCATCAGACATGTGCCGTCACACAGACGGACATTTCATGACAAGGCTGATGAAGACATGGTCTGTTGGCAGTGAAAGGGTTAAACCCCAATGTGACGCTCTCAGCATTACTCCTTAGCTAGCTCACCTTTTGTTCCTCTACATTTTAGAGCTAGGACTGAAGCAAAGCTCCTAGCGGCAATCAACCCTGTACGTGAGGGCAGTAAGGACTAGTAAATAGGGCACTGAACTGGGACCCAGAAGACCTCAGCTCTGCTGCTTACCTGCTGGTTGATCTGGGACAGTCACTTCACCCATCTGCCTTGTCTATTTAGGTTGTAAGCTCTTTGCGGTGTGTACAGCGACTAGTCCAAAGAGACCCTAATCTCTGGGTGTGCCTCTGAACACAACTGTAATCCAAATAACGAATGGGAATTAAGATATGTATTCAAATGTTGCAGCTTTGGCCAATCTAGAGCGGTTCTGTAGGCATTTTTAACCAATAGATTCACTTCCTGCCAACCCATTTCTGTTGTAGGACTATACAGGGAGCGGCATTAGCATATTTGGTTGGAGTGGCTTCATCTCATGCCCCAGTAACATGGGTATATATTCAGTTCAATTTCATTTGACTGTTTGCTCTGCTTATGATGAACCTTTTTTTAGGGAGGTCGTCCCATCTGAACTATACAGGAGTATTCCCATTTAGAGAGATACTATCTTCGGTAGCAATACTATGCCAGGCAGTATGGCTCTGTCTAGTGGCTAGAGCACTGGACTGGAACTCAGGAAACCTGCATTCTGTTCCCAGCTCTGTCACTGGCCTGTCACCCTGGAAAAAATCATTCTCCGTGCCTGTTTCCCCTGTCAAATGGGGGTGGATGACACTTGCTAGCGCCGTGCAGAGGACAGAACTCCCTTTCATGAAGGCTTCTGAGATTTTGAAATTTGGCTTCCTTGCAAATCAGAATGAAAAACCGAAAATTTCAAAATTTTCCAGGAAAGAAAATTCCAAACAAAATGTATTAGGGGTTGATCAAAGTTTTTCACTTCGAAAAGACTGAAATGTGTTCTTTAAGCCTTGACTTTTTTTATTATTCGACCACAAAATTTCAAAATAGAAAGTAATTTGAAAATGAAAAATCATTTCATTCCATAAACTGTCCGAACTTTTTACTCCAGTTTTCTTCAGAAAGGAAATTCCAGCAAAATCAACCTAAGTTCATGAAGCATTTTGATTGTGTTGGAACTGAATATTTCAATGGAATATGCTTCTGTAGAAGTTTTTCCGTCCAGCTCTATCATGCAGCCCCCTCTACAAAGCGCTTTGAGATGAAAAGCACTATATGAAATCAAGCTGTTTTACTATTCCTATACACTACACCTCAGACTTTTCAGGTTGGCAAGCTTTTATTCAAAGTCAAAATTTTCCATGACCCTCCTCCCATTTATTATAAAAAGCAAGAGTAAAAACGTATCAATATTCAATGTCTCACAACCCCCATAATTGCCTTTGTGACCCCACCCTCCCTTGGCAGTCACAATCCATGGGCTTTGACAAACACTGTACTACACCATCAGATAAATCAACCTGGGATAGTTCTGAGGCTGGTCACCAAAACAGAATAATAGAATCACAGAAATGTAGGGCTGGAAGGGACCTCAAGAGGTCATCTAATCCAGCAGTTCTCAAACTGTGGGTCGGGACCCCAAAGTGGGTCATGACCCCATTTTAATGGGGTCGTCAGAGCTGGCATTAGACTTGCTGGGTCCTAGGCCCCAAGCCCCACCATCTGGGGCCAAAGCCTGAAGGCTTCAGCCTTGGGTGGTAGGGCTCAGGTTACAGGTCCCCCACCAGGGTCTGAAGTCCTCGGACTTTGGTCCCCCCACCCAGGGCTCAGGCTTTGGTCCCCCCTCCTGGGGTTGTGTAGTAATTGTTGTTGTCGGAAGGGGTCACGGTGCAATGAAACTAATTCATCACCTTGTCCTGAGTTAGGTTCCAATATACCTAGACCATCTATGACAGGTGTTTGTCTAACCTATTCTTGAAAACCTCCAAAGACAGTAATTGTGTAACCTCCGTAGGAACCAAATCCAGTGCTCAACTATCTGTATGGTTAAAACTATTTTTCCTAATATCTAACTTAAATCTCCACTGCTGCAAACTAAGCCGGGAGAGACAGAAAACAACGGATCTCTCTCTATGACAACATTTACATATTTGAAGTTATATCCCCCCTCAGTCTTCTTTTCTCAAGACTAAACATGCCCAATTCTTTCAACCTTTCCTGACAGTTCTGTTTTCGAAATCTTCTATCATTTTTGTTCTCCCCTGTTCTCTCTCCAGTTTGTTCACACCTCTCTTAAAGCCTGGTGATCAAATCTGGACACATTACTCCAGTTGAGACCTCACCAGTGCTGAGCAGAGTGGGACACCTCCCGTGTCTTACATATGACACTCCCACTAATGTATCCCAGAATGACATTTGCCTTTTAAGCAACAGCATCACATTGTTGACTCAGTAGTCCACTATATCCGCCAGATCCTGCAGTACTAGCCACCTACTCCCTAGTTTTTATTTGTGCATTTGATTTTTTTTCTAAGTGTAGTACTTTACACTTGTCTTCACTGAATTTCATCTTGTTGATGTCAGACAGATTCTCCAGAATATCATGATTATTTTGAATTACAATCCTGTCCTTCAACGTGCTTGCAATCCCTTCCAGTTTGGTGGCAGCTGCAAATTTTATATTCTCCCCAGCCCCATCCTCCACATTATTAATGAAAATATTGAATAGTACTGATCCCAAGACAGACACCAATGGAACCTCACTAGATATTCCCTCCCAGTTTGACAGCGAACCATTGATAACTACTTTTTAAGTACAGTTTTGCAACCAGTTGTGCACCCATCTAAAAGTAATTTCAACTAGACCTCGTTTCCCTAGTTTGCTTAAAGGACATCATGTGTCAAAAGCCTTACTCAAGTCCAGATATATCACATCTACCGCTACTTTAAATGCTGATTTAAACAAAGGCACATTTCCTACTGAGGGGGATGAGAAAAGAAGCAAACAGTGACAGAGACAAAGCGATCCTGATACACAGTGTTCTAATAATCATATTGCTAAATTTGCCTCTTGTTTATTTTAAAATGCACACTCCTAGCGCCCCATGATATATGAAGCAAACAACCGCGCCCATCAGGAAGATAAAGAGAGATTTCAGAAACTCTTTCATCAGGAATGCATGAGTAAGAAACAAAGTGAAAGCAAGCAGAACCCAGAGTGAGTGCTGGAGATTGCACCAGTACTGGAGGCTTTGGAGATGCCCCACAGAGAGGAAAGAACCCAAAGGGGATGGGGGGGAGGGGTTGATCACAGGCCTCAGCGCTCACACATTTTCTTTGGTCCATATCTATATTCAAAGATAAAACAGTTTGACTGTCAATCTATTAAAAACTTATTTAAACTTGGCTTATCGCAATTTGGCTTATTAATAATACCACCCCCCAACTCTTGTATAGGGCTTTTCAGTTACACTCAATTCGATAAGGAATTCAGTGCAACTGATATAAGCCAGGTTTCAAATCAAATCCAGACTGTTCACAAAAGAAGACTGCACAGATTTAACTAAATCAGTTAGACATCACACCCTCAGTGTCATATAGACAAGACTTATAGGTGAGAAGTATTAGCAGCATAATCACACGAGACTTCATCATAATGAAATAGTTCGGGGTTGGAGGGGGTAATCAAGCAAGGGTTATATACTAACAAATAATAATAATAATGCTGCACTAAATGAGAGGTATCAGGGACAGCTCTAGGTTTTCTGCCGCCCCAAGCAAAAAAGAATTGTGGCCACCCCACTCCCTTTTTCTGGCTTTTACACGTTTGCACTTTGCAAATTTTTGTTTGTTTGTTTTTGACTGTTTAAAATAAAAAAAATGAAAACAGAGAATTTGTAATTAGAATAAGTAAATAAATACATGCTTTACTCACCTTTCCCAAGGTTTGATTACTCTGAAAGTTGAAACGATTCAAACAGAAGTAAAATATTCAATACCGCACGCTAAACCACTGGCACCGACGCAACACGGAAATTGGCGCGAATGACGCTGATAGGGTGGCACAGTACACACAAGTAATCGTGACTCCTGATTTAATTAATCAATAATCGTTAACGTTAACACATTTACATACGTTCATATTATGAGTGACCATGTCACGATGTGACACGATATTTTTCACTATACGCTCCAATCGCACTACTGGAGAATTTTTTAAATCTTTATATATATATATTTGTACATTGGTGGATTTTTCCAAAGAAAAGGGATGGCCGGTGCCGGAATGCCGCCCCTGGAAATGTGCCGCCCCAAGCACGCGCTTGCTTTGCTGGTGCCTAGAGCTGGCCCTGAGAGGGATGGAAGTACTGAAACATGTGCCTGCTAGCTCCCTGGGCTCTTTGTGTGTTTCCTCTTTTGTGTTTTCTTTTGATGCTGCAAGCTCATTGGGGCTCTTTCTCAATCTATCTAGCACTGGGGCTATTGGCAATTACCACAATATAACTAATGATAATAATAGATAGATTCATAGAGTCCAAGGCCAGAAGGGCCCACTATGATCATCTGGTTTGCCCTTCTGTATAACACAGGCCTTTCCCAAAATGATTCATAGAGCGCATCTTTTAGAAAAACATCCAATCTTGATTTAACAATGGTCAGTGATGGAGAAACCATCATGACCCTTGGTAAATTGTTCCAATGGTTAATTAGTCTCACTGTTAAAAGTTTTACATCGTATATCTAATCTGAATTTGTCTAGCTTCAACTTCTAGCCATTGGATCACCTCTGACTGCTAGACTGAAGAGCCCGTTATTAAATATATGTTCCCCATACTTACAGACTGTAATCAAGCCACCCCTTCATCTTCTTTGTTAAGCTACATAGATTGAACTCCTTGAGTCTACTACTGTAAGGCATGTTCTTTAATCATTCTTGTGGCTCTTTTCTGACCTGTCTCCAATTTATCCAACATCCTTCTTGATTTGTGGGCATCAGAGCTGGAGATAGTATTCCAGCAGCTCTCACACCAGTGCTAAATACAGAGGGAAAATAACCTCTCTGCTCCTACTCAAGATTCCCCTTTATATGCATTTTAGGATCTCATAAAGATGAACCTTTATGAAGCCTTCATGTGCATGCGGAGGTTACAGGAAATTAGGGTTGCCAATTTTAGTTGGACGTATTCCTGGAGGTTTTCTCACACAACAATCTTTAATGACAGATGAATCTTTAATTCCTGAAGACTCCAGGCCAATCCTGGAGAGTTGGCAACCCTAACTGCGATAGGAGAGGGACTGTGTCTATGGGGCTGATGTGTCACATTTCAAGCAGTAAGTTTTAACAGGTGCTAGATGGTTCTGACTTCCTTTTCAGCTCCTGCTAGACCAGGGGTGGAGAACGTCCGGCCCGCAGGCCGTGTAAGGCCCGCGAAATCATTTGGTCTGACCCTTGGCGGCAACCGCAGGCGGGTCTCTAAATTCAATAAATCTAAAGCGGCAGCGGGCGGAGAAGTGGCAGCGGGCTGAATGCTCAGCCCGCTGCGGCTTTAGAGTTTCCCCCGCAGGCTCCTGCCAGCGGGGGTCTCAGCTCCCGCTGCCAGCCTGGGCTTCCTACACCCAGGCTAGCAACGGGAGCTGAGACCCCAGCTGGCAAGGGGCCAGCGGGGGAAACCCCAAAGCAGCAGTGGGCTGAGCACTCAGTCTGCCGCTGCTTTCAGGTTTCCCCCGCTGGATCCTTGCCAGTCAGGGTCTCAGCCCGCAGTCAGCCTTGGTGTAGGAAGCCCAGGCTGGCAGCGGGCTGAGACCACAGCTGGCAGGAGTTAATTAAATGTTAATTTAATGTTAATTAAATGTTTGACCAAATATAGCAGGCTAATTTTTAAATTGATAATTTTGTATGGCCCACGAATGATGTTATAAATATCCAAATGGCCCTTGGCAGAAAAAAGGTTCCCCACCTCTGTGCTAGACCATTATGCAGGATACATTCTTTGGCTGTTCTCCTGGGTGCAATGGCTTATTCCCCAGGTGCTCCATTGTTATCAATATCACTTCATTTTATGGCTTGTCCAGACTCAGTAGACTCAGTCCCAACATGTAGCTTTTCTATGGGAACTTGTACTAAGCTCTGCCATCCCTCCACAAGAAAGGATTTGCTGATGGGGCAGCATGCAGGGGCTGCTACCTCAGAAGGCAGATGGGGTTTGATTGAATCTAGCCCTATAACGGGAGGAGAAAGGGAGGCAGATCTCACAGCATTATGCTTTCTGAGTTTATGAAGCAATACAAGTGCTACAGTTTTCAAGGTAACCCCGCTGTCAGTCACCTCCCCCATTAGAGCTTTCTGTTCTGGGATCCTGGAGGTAAATCCTGCTCTCATTCACGCCCACACAACACTTTGGACTTCAGAGAGGTTGCATGAGGAATGAACCACACACAAAACAGCCCAAGCAGAGCACAACTGGGGTTTATAGAGCACAGTCCCTTCTCCAACAATCCTAAAGTGCGGCACAAAGAGATTCATCAGATACCAGCAGTGCGGGGACTGTAAAGAGAAAGCAGCCACCCTTGTGAGCTCAGCAGCAATACACACACACACATGCATGCACTGGAACTGGCTTTAAAAGGCTTTACCGTCTACGCACCTCTAACACTGCTGCAGGCCTTTAATGATACCGCGCTGGAATGTCAACACCAAGTCATAAAACAACAACACAGAACAAACTGAAAGCATTAGGTTAGGAATGGGCCCACAACCTGCTGTGGAACTTGAATCCAAGACTTTTGTCTGTCTGTGTGTGTCTGTGTGTTTGTGTGTGTGTGTGTAGAAGACAATTTTATCAGCATAAGTTTTGAGAAGAAGGCTGCGTGTGTGCACACATTAAGTGTTTCGTATAGGGAGCTATAGCAATACAAACAGATGTGCAGTGGGTAGAGGTCATGGACATTAGGCACACACTATTGACTGTGGGCACTGAGTCAGAAGTGGGGGCCCCGGATGTAGTCTGATTATGAAGTGTGGTGCACACCCAGGCAAATATTTCAACAGGTCAAACAAGTGGAATGCGAAATGTGCTAACCGCAACTCCTTTGTTTCTGTTACAGTTTAATGTCTTGACAGCAACATGAGTCTCAAAGGATCTACGGGCAGCCAGCCTGGCTCTGCAAAGTAAGAACCAAATGACAACGTTTGACGGAATGGCTCATCCCCAGAACTGCAATAGATTACAACCTGCCACCACAAACACATTTCCTTCCACTTCTGGTTCTCCCCTAAGGGCGAGATTCCACTTTCTCCTGCTCACTTACTTGGGTTTCCTCAGCTGGCCAGGGAAGATTCCACCTTGCCATGTCCCAATGCAGTCTAAATCGAACATGCTCATCACACATGCCATCATGTATCAAGGCTTTGCCACAAAGTGCCATGTGGTTTGATTGACACTCTAGTCTAGAGGGAAGAGAAACCTATGTCTGGTTGCCCTGTTTCTGTAGTTCTAGGGTTCATTCAGGTGCCCACAATTTTTATGGGACAGATTCAGATTATACTTGGCCTGGATCTATAAAATCTCTCCTTTCTCCCCCTGAAAGCTTCAGTCCACACTGGACAGCAGGGTACGTGTGGCAGTACACTACACAACTCTGAGCTGCTGCCTGCCACAGGAGGGGGAAACCAGGACACAGCTCACTGTCACTGTTCCCTCTAAGCTATGCGCGTGTGCATGCGCAAAACACCGCACACACAAAAATCTGCACAGAAGAAATTTTTTGCGCACATGGCCCATCAAAAATGTGCACAGAAGAATTTTTTTCACACACATGTCATGTCAGAAATTAGAGGGAACATTGCTCATGTGCTGGCTGGCCCCATTGCTATAGCACCCCATGGCATCAGGACATGGGCATTGCAGGGCACTTTGCTGCTTATGCCTCTTGTTGACCACCTGTGCTGGCCTCACAATGGCCTGTTGTTGTTCAGATTTTCTGTGGCCATCATCCCTCAAGTTCAGCCCCCTTCCGGGGTAACAGAAATCCAACTGTAAGTCCTAATAAATACCCAAACTAATAGTTCTTCTGCCCCTCTCAGGTTACCCTGAAGTCGTCTCCCCTCCACCCCAGCTGAGTTTCTTCGAAGCTGCTTCCTCCTTGCCACAGGTCTCCTCCACTGCCTCCCCTCCCCAGGAACCCCGACAGCTTCCCTCAGGAATCTCCCTGCTCCTCACAGGCCCTACCTCAGAGTCCCCCACTGGACCCTGACCTGCTCCCTGAATTGTGTCTTCCAGCCTGACTTCCCCAGGCTCTTCTGAGAAAGGGGACTCTCCTGGCTCCTCACTGAATGGAGTTCACAGCTCTGTTTACTAATCCTCTCTGAGAACCCTCACAGCTGGGACCAGGCATTATAATTAAGTCTCCATTACATTCAGCTAGGGGATAGCTGTCTGATCGCAGGCAAGGCTAAGCCCAGCTTGCCTTAAAGGGCCGGCCAGCCTGTGACAAGGCCCCACAGACTAGAAGGGACCAGCGGATGCTAGGAGAACGAAGAGAGAAAAATGGGTGATGCTCAGTGGTGGAAGTTCCATACATCTGTTGTCTTAGGCAGTGAGTCCTCTGCCCTTTCTAGGTCTGACCTGCCTGAAGAGAAAGCGAGTGGGCTACTCCTTAGAGCGAGTGAATAAGTCAGATCCCCTCCCCTCACAAAAATTAGAGCTCTCCAACAGACTGTGCAAACATGATGGCATTTGACCTTCCTGCCAGGCTTCCCAGCTTGTTGCAATTGGAGGTGTCATTGGAGAATTGGTGTCAGTGACCGATACTCCTCCAGCTCACCAGCCAAGGTGCTGATAACGACCTCACTTACACACTAACACAAGCATTGCCGTTTGCCATGAAGCTGGTTTGAAAAGCCCATGGCTGTTTGCCATTCAAGCGCTAGACCAGATCAACTGGTTACCATCTGTGTTGCTCAAATGACTCACATAATGAAAAACTTTCTGAGATTTGTTGTTTATTTGCTCCTTTTCTTTCCTTTTGCAGCAGCAGCCTGGGCAAAGCAGATGGTGCTTCAAGAATGAGTGCAAAAGATCTATACGGTAAGTCACCACCACTGATACACAAGGCTGCTGCTGAGATTTGCCTGAGTAAAGACTACCAGGTTCAAGCTGGTAGTGGGGAAAGCTGAAGGCACCTTTATTGCATGGCTTCCTGTTCGTATGTCAGGGTGGGACAGTGTGGTGCGGATGCGAGGTGAACTGACATGAACACGTCACAATTCACCTTTAGGGGGCTTCTCACTTTCCAATGAAGCCTCCAGTAGAAGAGGCTACTGCAGAGAGGACGCCAGACTGGACAAGCCATGGGTCTGTTCCAATACTATTTCCTATACTTCTCCGTGCTGAGGTGCTACATGGCAGGAGACAGGCAGGTGATATCTGTTCTCCTATACATCATGCTTACAGCAGGTTTTCATGACATGGTGGCAGAAAGTCACATCCTCTCTGCACTAGTGGCCATGCCATTAAAATCACTTAGTGCAGCCACTCCGATAGGGGCTGCCACTCCTGTACTAATTTTGCTAGTGTAGCACGCCTGTGCAAAACAGACACTTCCATAGGGTCCCTAATGCTCTCTGCTTGATTTAGCCCGACAACCGGGTTCTCAAAAGTGCGAAGTTGAAAAGACTGCTGTGAGCAGGTTAATGATTAGACTCGTTAATTACTCAGTATACCATGAAAAGTCAATGCCCTCTGAAGTTTTCAAAGAAGAGAGAGTTTACAAAAGATCATTTTCTAGATGGCAAGAAGAGCTTCAGACGAACATGCCAGGCCAGATCCTCAGATGGTGTAAATTGATGTAGTCACATTGAAGTCAATGGACCTACAGATACAAGCATTGTACCAGTTAGGTATTAATAATCATCAACATTACTGCTATATCTCAGCTGATTTACACTAGCTGAGGATCTGGTCCACACTGTGTAGCAATGACCTGAACAAGCAAGGGGAGTGAGTGAGAAGAGAAGTCTTCTCCTCCACCCAGTTCAGCTAGGAAGATAAAAGGTCTTTAGTTTGGGGTACTTTAGTTGTGGTCTGGAAAGCCTTCTGTGTCTAGAATTCTCATTGACTTCATGAGCAGGATCCGGCCACTGGTATGTGACGTTAGTTTTGTGAGTGTAACTTGATGGGTGCTGATATAAAAGCCGGAATAGAACAGAACAGGGCTTTTCTGATTTTGCTTTCCAGCAGCAAAATTACTAAACAACCTTGTGGAATGCTGGCAGTACTTTTGTTCTGGGTTTTTGTAGGCTATCAAAGCATTCCAGCAGCAATTCAATGAGCTGCCCAGACTTGATTAGAAACTTGCCTTTGCCTACTGGTTGCCTGAGATATTTCCACTGTATCATAGAATCACATAGCTGGAAGGGACTGCAAGAAGTCATCTAGTCCAGTCCCCTGCTCTCAAGGCAGGACTAAGTATTATCTAGAGACCATCCCTGACAGGTGTTTGTCTAAACTGCTCTTAAAAATCCCCAATGATGGAGATTCCACAACCTCCCTAGGCAATTAATTTCAGTGCTTAACCACTCTGACAGTTAGGAAGTTTTTCCTAATGTCCAACCTAAATCGCCCTTGCTGCAGTTTAAGCCCACTGCTTCTTGTCCTATCCTCAGAGGTTAGGAAGGACAAATTTTCTCCCACCTCCTTGTAACAACCTTTTATGTACTTGAAAACTGTTATCATGTCCCACCTCAGACTTCTCTTCTCCACACTAAACAAACCCAATTTTTTCAATCTTCCCTCACAGGTCATATTTTCTAGACTTTTAATCATTTTTGTTGCTTTTCTCTGGATGTTCTCCAATTTGTCCACATATTTCCTGAAATGTGGCACCCAGAACTGGACACAATACTCTAGCTGAGGCCTAATCAGCACGGAGTGGACTGGAAGAATTACTTCTCGTGTCTTGCTTACAATGCTCCTGCTAATACATCCCAGAATCATGTTTGCTTTTTTTGCAACAGTGTTACACTGTTGACTCATATTTAGCTTGTGATCCACTATGACCCTCAGATCCCTTTCCACAGAACTCCTTCCTAGACAGTCATTTCCCATTTTGTATGTGTGCTACTGATTGTTCCTTCCTAAGTGGCATACTTTGCATTTGTTCTTATTGAATTTCATCCTTCTTACTTCAGACCTTTTCTCCAGTTTGTCCGGGTCACTTTGAATTTTAATCCTATCCTCCAAAGCACTTGCAACCCATCCCAGCTTGGTATTGCCCACAAACTTTATAAGTGTACTCTCTATGCCATTATCTAAAAAATCATTGATGAAGATATTGGATCCAGAATCGATCCCTGTGGGGCCATTCATTATCCCCTTCCAGCATGACTGTGAACCACTAATAACTACTCTCTGAGAATGATTTTCCAACCAGTTATGAACCCACCTTATAGTAACTGTAAGTGTATGGTGATCGTAGTCACAGGTGGGGTGCTTAGGATATTTGTCGCTCTAGTGTGACCTCTGTTGCAGCCTGGTTGCCTGGAGATTTGTCACTGTAAAGTGACCTCAGTCTGGGTTAATGTCACCTGAGTGACCTCCTTGGCTGAAGGGCTGAGTACTTAGCTTAGCAGTTAAGGTGTTGAACAAAGTAATCATTAATCATTTAGATTATCTGCAAAGGACCAATACACACAAGTAAAGGGAGGAGATCAATACAGTGCTATTTGCACCACACACTGACTATTTGTGGTCTAATTTCTGTCTGGGGAGAAAGTGCATGGGTTATTCTGTTGGTCATTTGTCTAGTGACTAAAAAAAAGTGACTAAATAACATGTGTTTGAGTGAGAAAAATAAGTGCTTGTGCATTGGACTTGTTGGACCTTATTCTCATTTGCACTAAGGCCTTTTTTCACAGTATAAGGGGGCCTTAGTGCAAATGGGAACCAGGCCTGTTATGTTTTGTAACTCCTGTTTTATTCTGTTTGTACCCAGAGCAGGGCCGGCGACAGGAATTTGGGGGCCCCGTACGCCGATCGTGCGGCCCCCCCCATCTCCCGCCGCCCGCGGGGGGCCCCCCCGGCCGGCGACAAGGGGGTACAGCAGCGTACTGGGCCCGCCCTGGATTTAAGGGGGCCCCCCCTTAAGTCCGGGGCCTGGTACAGCTGTACCCGTTGTACCCCCCTGTCGCTGGCCCTGACCCAGAGGTTGGCTAAGGGAGGGCAGATTTTGGTGGTGCAAAGATTTCAGTCTAAAGCCTCCTTCAGTAAGTACCTTGATTTTATTTTAGTATCCTCTGAAGGTTGGTCAAAATAAAAGTTAAACTGAATGTTGAAATAACGTATTTTAAATATCTCATGTACTAAGGCCACTTCCCTTAAGCCAGATATCTACCAACCATGCGAATGCATCACAGAACTGAGACTTGTTATTAGGTAATCAGCATGCGGGTGTTAAAATACTGACTTTGTGCCCCTCCACTGGGACACTGGCAGCTCCAAAATAGCTTTACTGCCCAACACTGGAAATGGAAAATAAGTAGCCAAAGTAATAGTTTAGCAAACACACCCATACTCTCTGGCAGGGCCAGCTCTAACTTTTTTGCCGCCCCAAGCCAAAAAAATAAAATAAATAAATGGCCGGAATGACGCTGCTGAAGCAAAAAAAAAAAAAAAGAAAAAAGGTGGGTGAGGAGGTGGAATGTGCCGCCCCAGGATTGGATGGAATGCTGCCCGTTAAAATGTGCCACCCCAAGCACATGCTTCCGACACTGGTGCCTGGAGTAGGCCCTGGTCTCTGTAAAACAAATTTGTTCTCAAAAACAGAAGTCAATCTCAACCTTTGGGGAAAAGTGCCTTGTTTTTTGTGAAGCTGCCCCAAAAGCAACTCTTGTTACAAATACACCAACACCGAGAGCTTCTCCACGCAGCTCCAGTGAACAGTAAACAAGCAGCATTGGGCTGTGGGCCAGATCCTCAGCTGGTGTAAACCGGATACCATCGTTGATTTGCAGCAGCTGCGGATCTGGCCCAATATCGCACAGAGGTGTGTACGTGGCACCTCTCATGAAACTCCCCTAGGTAATTTGTAATTTGTAAGGTAAAAGGCATGATTCACAGTGGCCAGGTCACATAGGCCAATACAGGATGAAGCCTCCTGGCTAGCAGCAGATGGAAGAAGTGTTTCTGGAAACAGTGGCTATCTGAGCTTCCAGTTATGATGGGAAGTCCAGATGGATTCCAAATTCAGCAATAGAGGAGGCTGATAAAAATCTGCCCTTACCATCAGCTATTGCTTCACAGGGTGGAAAATTACTACAGACAGCTTTAGAGAATTAACGTTCTAATGATTCAGTCAAAAGAAGCACAAAGAAATAGTGCTTTTTTCCCTTTCAGGTCCACAGGCAACCAAGAATGAGATGTGCTATCAGTGCCAAAATGAAAAAAGATCCAGCTTCGTTACCATCCCCATGTCACAAATGGGGAAACTGAGGCACAGAAGGGTTAAATGACAAGTATCCCACAGCAGGTCTGTGGCAGAGTTGGGAATAGGATCCAGGGCTCCACTCTCCCAGCCCCATGCCAGACTACACTGCTTGTAAATGAATGAAGTAAGCCTTTTGTGTGCTTTCTTTTCTGCCAAGAAACCCTCAGTGATTGGACACCTATCTGTCTCTCCCACTTTATTGGCCCACATAGGCAACACTTTATAAATGTCATTTAGGATGTCAGAGGTGCTGTACCCCAGTAAATAGAGCACTGAACTCAGACTTGGGAGATCTAGATGCTATTCATGGCTTGGCCAGTAGCCTGCTAGATCATCTTGGGCACATCACATTACTGCCCTGTGCCTCAGTTTCCCTGCCTGTGAAATGCGGATAATGACAACGACCTTCTTTGTAAATCACTGCTTATCATTAGATCTCAAAACACTTTACAAAGGCGACAAATATTGCATTAACCCTCTTTCTTTTTGCATTCAGTTACCCTCAATCTGATGAGGATTTAAATAGACTGATTCCATGAGCACTAAGGAGAATTTCTCCCACACATCCATCCTTATACCCTTTTCACTGATGAAACAACAATAATAATGCAAAAAACAAACAAAACCCTAAGGTTAATGAAACATTAAATGTTAGAATGTAAGAACATAAGAATGGCCATGTCAGGTCAGACCAAAGGCTCATCTAGCTCAGTATCCTGTCTTTGGACAGTGCCCAATGCCAGGTACTTCAGAGGGAATGAACAGAACAGGTAATCATCAAATGATCCATTCCTGTCGCCCATTCCAAGCTTCTGTTGTAAAATCAAACACTCAAAAGTCAGGAAATTCTGAAAGTTACATTTTCTCCTGCAATGTAAAGTAGGCCACCCGCTCATCCTGTCTGCCTAGTATGAATTCCATTTAACAGGAAGGATAGGAAAAGAGAATACCATGGGCAGAATCACTGGTACAAGCCGGCGGCTTTGCATCACCAGGCATCCAGAGTATACTAGCAAACCTGGCCCTGTGTATGTGCCTTGTGTGTAAACAGTATATGGTCACCATCTCCTTCAGAGTCAACTAGCATGGCCGTGCCATGATCAAATGAATGGTCCCTCATCCAGTTTGCATGAGCAGAGGGGGAATGGGTTGCTCCCAACTGTTCGTGAGCTTACCTCCAGGTATAAAGTCATCACCCTTAAAAAGGTAAAACACAGTTTCTCCTTTGCTCAGCCCCAAGTTCTGGAAGAGTCTGGCTGCGTTTATAGACAGTACCCTGACTAGCCAGACAGCAGGTTGAACGACAGGTAGCTATCATGTTGCTGCCTTATTCAACGCACACCGGCGGCCAGCTGAATAAATGTTAATGTGCCCCATGAATAAATAAAGCTGCATCTCCGCTTACTGGCTTCTGTTCTGAACCTAGATGAAAGGACATTGAGGGAAATCCATTGTATTGGCAATCCCGAAAGAAAGGCTGGGAAGGAAGTACTTTAAAATAATTAGTAGTTTACACAACAGGCTTATTGCTGTCTTTGTGGTTGCATTAGCCAGCAGCCTCCTACTGATCTAAATTGTTTTCAAGGCTTAATAAATCATACTATGGCGATACAAGGGTTATGCACTGAACCCAGGGGAAAAAGGGACTGATTCTAAAATAACTGAAGCTAAAGGGGTGGGTCTCTCTATTGACTTCAGTGGGCTTTGAATCAGGCCCTAAGAGAAATTACACACCAGCAACATTCTAGTCTATATAAGCACTTATACTGCGATCAGCCGAGCACCTTCCAGTGGTACATGAAGCAGCATGACTCACATCAATCACCCCTTCCCGGCTGTCTGTACGCCAGACTGATCTACTTGTGCCTAGGGAAGAACTACGACTAATGCCTATAAAATGGAAGGGGGCTTTGACAACCTGGGACTGTGCTCACAGCAAAAAGTTTCTGTGGTGTCTTGTCATGGAGGCCAAGCTCTGAGAGTGCTGCAGGTTAACCAGCGGAGGAAACAGTTAACTTGAGCAGTGCCAGCACCAGTCGTGATCACTAGATACCAGGCAGCCTGGGCTGTAACTGAAGAAAGGTTTCTGGGCTGTAACAGAACACTGGGCATGGCAGGCGAAGTCATTCCCACCTGCCTGGCTTAGAGAAATGACCCCATCTGCCGGGAGGTGCTTTGCTTAAGGCAGGGGTTCTCAACCCTTTCCTTTCTGAGCCCCCCTCAACATGCTATAAAAACTCCACAGACCACCTGTGGCACAACAGCTGGTTTTCTGCAAATAAAACCCAGGGCCGGCATTAGGAGGTAGCAAGCAGGGCAATTGCATGGCGCCCCACACCACTGGGGCCCCCTTGAAGCTAAGTTGCTCAGGCTTCGGCTTCAGCCCCGAGTGGCAGGTCTCAAAGACCCGGGCTTCAGCCCCATGTGGTGGAGCTTCAGCTTTCTGCCCTGGGCCCCCACAAGTCTAATGCTGACCCTGCTTGGCGGCCCCCTGAAACCTGCTCCTGGGCCCCCAGACCCTTGGTTGAGATCCACTGGCTTAAGGCACAAGTTGATGTGCTGTAGCTAGGAGACTCTTAACAGGGGCAGACTGCACCCAATCTATGGTTATCCAGTGGCAGCACAGTCTCCATGGAGAAGTGCCACTGTAGGATCCTTGGCACATAAGAGACCTCATGTCCTCATTGGCTGAGTGAAATGTACTACAGGTCAAAGATTAAATTACAACCCGACTGATCACAGCCTGGTTTCCACAGTTACACAGCCACGGTATAGCCAGAGCTCTTTGGGAGACTTGGGTTAAGTATCTGAGCCTAGCACACAGTTGCATGGGCTGGGAGCTCTGCAGAGGGAAGTGAGTGATCAGAACTGGAAAGAAGGTCTGGTTGCCTTGGGTGTGCATGAGCTACGGGTCAGCTCAGTTGGTATTTTTCCCAAGCTGACTTGCCTTTCCCTAAACAGAGCGCAGCGAAGCGCTAGATATGTGGAAGTTGCTGGCTGTCAAGAGCAGAACAAAACGTTTAATGGAATCAAGATCGTGATTCTGCTATTCGCTGCCCACATGCGGAGCCCTGTGTCCATGTGGAGCCCAGGTGTCCCATCTGCATGTCCGGCTTTCAGGAACAGGGTTCTACTGCATAACTGCACAGTCCTACATTCATAATCTATGTCCCCTCCCTACCCCAATTTTGACTGGTTTTGCCCCTCACTTTGACTGGGTCTACACTGCAATCAGAGGTGTGACTGCAGCACAGGTAGATGTGCCCACTTCAGCACAGACTGGCAATGTAAATACATATCCATGGTCCCTGGTGTGCTTGTACAGCTCACACTGCTGCATCTATGCTGTTGGTTTTAACCATGTGAGCGCTGGTATGTCTACCCGTGCTGCAACCTCACTTTGGACTGCAATGTTAGACACACTCTTTGTGTCTTCTGTGAATTCATCTTGTACTTTCCTCTGGGCAGGGACTGTCTCTTTATTCAATGTCAAGAATCAGGGAGGTAGCCGTGTTAGTCTGGAATAGCAGAGGTAACAAAGTCCTGTGGCACCTTAAAGACTAACTATAAAGTTTTGAAGCATGAGCTTTCGTGGGCTAATACCCACTGCATCCGACGAAGTGGGTATTAGCCCACGAAAGCTCATGCTTCAAAACTTTATAGTTAGTCTTTAAGGTGCCACAGGACTTTGTTGTCTCTTTATTGGTTCCCTTGAGGAATCTAGCATGCTATCACCCACTCAAAAATAATGACGTCAATTCCAGCTCTGTTATAAACATGGGGTGGGGACGAGAATCAGTGTTCAACTGGTGGAACTGAACAAACAGGCCATAAATGAAATGTCATTTTCTAACTTCTAACAGAGGCTGATAACCAGCTGCATAAATGAAAATAAAGTGCCCAGCTGATCCTCAGCTGGTATAAATTGGCACAGTTACACTGACATCAGTGGTGTTACGTGCATTCACACCAACCAAAGATCTGGCTCCGAAAGCACAAAGCTCTAAAAAGTGCCTTGAGACTTTTTTCATCAAGCTGGGTAGAAAATAGCCATTAGTTATTGATTAGTTAGCATGCTGGACAACAACTAGTGTGATTATTCAGCATCAGTTACTGGCTATCTCCTGTATAGAACCATGGGCTTGTTAATGATTTCAGCTGAGCTACATGTGACATTCACATGAATATAAATGGAGACACTGAAACTGCGCACATGAAATATTTCTCCTCCCCCCCTGAAAATTCCACGTCTTTCACACTGGTTTAACATGTGTAGCTAGCGTCTGCAATGTAAGACTATTTTAAGAGCATTAATTCAATAAACAGAGCTCAACCAACAATTTTGTTTAGTGGATTTAGGCCAGGATTCAGGAAAACACCTAAGCACAAGCGTAAGGCTATCCTAGTTCAGGACCTAACCGACACCTGCACTACTTGAACTTAAGTTCATGCTTAAAAGTAAACCACACGCTTAAATCCTGTCTTGAACTGGGATGCTTTTCTGAATCAGGGCCTTCATTTGGCTCCCAGTTTTGGGGACAAAAGCAGAACTCTGTCCCAGACCCCACCAAAGAGCAGACTTTGATAAGTTACAGCTTTTCACATTAGCAAGAAATCTCTCTCCATCCCACAAAATGAACGCAGCACTCATAAAAGTACACTGGCTATTAAGAACCTTGAAAACAATCTAATTTCTCACTCCAGCTCATTTATCTCCCCAGACCCCTTCTTTCCTGGTTATTTGCCCTGAATGGAGATGGGTGGGGAGGTGTCAGTGAAGTGGATGCTTAAGTTTGCTTCCAATAGGTACCAGGAAGAAAGAAAAACATGCATCTTTGTGGTCATACACTTATGAGAGGATTTGTGCACTTCCTGTTCAGCAGCATGTCTAGTGGGTAGAGCACTGAAAAGGGAATCAAGACTCAGGGTACAATGTGTAGAGATGCTGAGAGCCATTGAACCAAACTGTAAACCATGTAGATGGAAACCCCTTCAAGCTAGGGGTGTGGCAGCACTTCCAGCATCCTTAGTTATTCAGGCTGCAGTGACTGCACAAACTGCCAGCAGAGGTTCTCTGCTGAAACGATCGTTTTAAAGAAACGATGTCAGAAGTTCAGAAAAAAATAATAGTCACTTCCTTAGTGGGGAAGAATTGCTGTCCTCCAATTCCATTGCAGCTTATCAGCAGACACTCATTATGTATGTGTAATGTGATTGGTCAGTATTATTACCTAATAGGAACTGACTGGCTTCACATGACTTTTCTCAGCCAATTGCAAGCCAGGATTTTCTCATATGTAACACCATCAATAAGTTTCATTACAGGGTGTTGTAAATATTTGTCTCAGAGTGTGGCCAGCCTGAGCACAGGGCCTGCTTCCTGACTATGCCCCCTGGGGTGCAAGTTAACCCATGGGAGATTGGGAGGGGGCAGGGCCATGGGGCTTACACTTCTCACTTGGGGTCCTGACTCTCCCACTGGGGCAGAGCCACTCCACACTGCCCTCAATGCAGGGCTGTGGCTAAATCAGGCCCTTAATGTCTGGGAAGAGCTTTGAGACCCTTGGGCACAGGGCACAATGAAAGTAACAACACTGACTCCAGTGGTTCCCCACCCTATCGTTATGGTTGACATGGGTAGGTTTCTGGCTCCATATGTACCCCTTCCCCACCCAGTGCCTAAGGTCTTTAGCCAGTAAGATGCTGCTCATGTTCACCTTTATGAGCCTGAATGTTAGTCTCACTATGATAATTTCTGCCTAGCCCAGTAAGAACAATATTCCGGAGGGAGAACGCTGTACTCATCAGGTTTGATGCAGCATTCTCCCACCTCTGGCCATGCAATTCCCACCTCCAGCTCTGATCAGGGGTCCAATGGCCAGTACACTGTCTGGGAACCAGGAGACCTGGGATGCATTTTACCAACCTGTTTGCATCCACTTGGCAGCAGGCAGTTCTCTGCTCTGATCTGCACTCAGGGCCCTGCATTGCTTGGCCAAGTCACTTCAGCTCTCTGTGCTTCCCTCCTGTCCTTTATCTGTCTTGTCTATTTAGACTGCAAACAGCTTCAGGGCAGGGATTGTCTCTCACTGTGTTTGTGCAGTGCCCGTCTCAATGGGGCTCCAATCTCATTTGGGGATGGCAGGCTGAGGCCGCAAGTTGCCCACCACTTCTCTACTGCATGTAAGCACTAATCAAGAGGGCAGCCTTTGAAGCTGTGCACTTCAACTTTCCCAGCGCCTGGCTGCTGTGTGTTTATGCCCCCGTGGAATTTGGTGGTGGAGCTGATCTGGGCTCATGGAGCTGTGCCACTGGAATGTCTGAGGCACACTAATTCCGTCTCTCCCCACTGGCTTTGAATGACCACATTGTTCATATCAACGGCTCCGGCTGCGCCACTGCAGTGTCTCTCTTCGAGTTTCCTTTCCATAGAGCCCAGCTTCATGTTACCCCTCGCTTCCCTCCTCCCCTGTCCCCCGAGGCTGCTCTAACCCACATCAGCTGGCAGTGGTCCCTAAGGGACCACTGTGACTACATCACAGATATTCAGGTGATGATGATTGATGAGGTGGGCCTGGGAAGTTGTTCTGACTCTTGCAACACCCGGCCTTCATCCCCAGGCTTCTCTTCTGCACAGTTCAAAGGGGAGGGGGCAGGATTTCTGTCCAAGGTTTTATAATCCTACCAGCAAGAATTTTTTCTCATTGTAACTGTTAAAAAAAACCAAACACTGTATTTTAATGGAAAGAAAAGTATTGGAAAAATAGTCATTTTGGTCAAATATTTCCTTCTGTTATTTTGCTGTTAAAAACAAAAAACACATTTCCAATTCAAATTTTGGGGTTGTGGTAAAAACATTCAGGTTTTTGAAATTTTTTCACACCCTCACCCACATTATACTGAAAACTGTTTTCAAAATTAAAAATATTTCTGTTTCATATTTTTTCACCCCACATAATCATTGAAAAATGTTTGTGGGAAATTTTGAAATATTTTGAATTTTCTTGAAAAAAAATTGCCATTTTTCGTTCAGCTTACCTTATAAGACAGGAGGCTGTCTCTGAGGCTTATAAGACAGGAGGCTGTCTCTGTATTTAAACTTATATTATATTATATATATATATTATAAACTGTATTTAAACTTTCACTGGGTTGATTATTCTCTAGTAAGTTATTTCCCCCCATTTAGCTTCTTGTCCTCAGGCCACAGCATGGGGTACTACTATAAATATTGCCTTCCATCCTTGCATGCTGTGACAAGTTAGAGGCAGACGTTCAGTGTTATTGATTGCACAAAGCACTTGCACAATCAGGAGGTTGGCCATGTTTTTATTTGCTCTCATAGTGTGGGTTATATCTGCAGCTAATAAAAAGGGAATATGAGCCCTTGAAATTGCTCTGGTGGTAAACATGAAGCATGAGGAGCGGGAATTTAGTTATGCAACTCCAACTAACAGCTACTGCCACACTGTCTAGAACACAGATCATTATTGTTATAGAGCTTTCATACCTTTGGGCGTCATCCAAACCCACTGCAGACAACGGGAGTCTTCCCACTGATTTTCAGTGGCTTTCGGCACAGACCCTTCATCACCAACTAAAAGTGATAGTTTCGCCAGGCACCGATCCCCAGCATGGCCACAGCAGAGCTATACAATCTCTCACACAGAATTGTTAGGGTCACCTCAAGATGTATTGGTGCCCTAAGCAAAGATGTGAGTTGGTGCTTTTAAAAGGTGCTGCCGAGCTGCTTCCAAGAAGGTGTAATGCATTGTGGGGGGTATTTTTCTTTCTGTCTTTCCTGTTTAAAGGGTAAAATGTGAGTGGACCTGCCTGAAAACGGTACCACCCATGGATTTACTTTTCATTACCTGTTTGCACAATCCCAGATTTTATCTGTCCCACGAGCGAGCACTGATGATGTCACAGTGTGCACTCCAGCAACATGTACTGTGCCCTGCTACTGTGTGTTACGCCTACAGTTGGAAGGCTTTGCTGGTGTAGCTCTACCAGTCTAGCAAAGCATTCCTAGTGTGGACGCAGATTTTGCAAGTAGTTCTTATTCTATCCCTCCTGAGCAAATAAGCTAGACCAGTAAAAGTGCGGTTTTGCTCATATAACTGTGTCTACACTAGGGACCTCTGCCGGCATAGCTAGGTCACTTGCAAATCACACCTTTTCTCACTCCTGGAGCTAGGCCGACAGAAATTTGTTGTGTAAACCTGGCCCAGCAGTAACCACTAACCTGTTATATGTGTGAGGCAGCACTATTTAGAGATATGTAACTAGATTGCTTTTCTGACCCAATAATCAGTTACTAGCAGTAGATTCAATTTCATCAGTATCTTTAATAATCCAGCTCTGCAAAATGTCCATAGTTGTTTTAATATTATGCAGAGGCGTTTGTTGTCTTGCTTCATCTCTATGAGCCTCCTACTGTGCCCCGACCTGTTGTTTTGGCACAAATGCTAAGAGCCATGCTAAACACTCATGTTGCCATAAAATGTGTACGCTGGTAAAGTCTCAAAGCAGCATGTTCCAAAAGACTGCTTCCAAAAGTTACCTGATTTATGCTGGGGCTAGGCAGGCTTCTAGCAGGCCCCGAAATACAGAGGAGCTCAGAGGTTGTTCCCACCCTAGAACCCAGGTTATCTCTGTAGCAAAGACATAATCTTAGAGTCTGATCCAGGCTGTGACAGTGAGTTACTATGTAACCTTGGGAAAGTCACTTACATTGCCATTACATTTTCCCCAGCATATCAGATGGGGAAAATGTAACTACTTCACCTCCTAGAGACGTTTTAAGGACTGGATAATGTTTGTAAAGTATTTTGAGCTTCTCCGGTGGAAGGTGCTGGAGGAACGCAAAGGATTCTGTTATTAGAGGTGTCTGATAACAGTAGCTAGTTTATCTGTGTCCTTCCAGGTTACGGATAGTCCAGCTTTCTCCTGTATAAAATTAAGCAGGTTGAGGACAGAGCTGTGCCAAACAGCAGCTTGGGAGACACTAATGAGAAAGTCGCCGGCTTCAAAGCCTTGTCAGTTATACTGGTTTAACCTAAAAGTGTGAATTTAAACCATCATAGTTAAACCAGTTAAGTCCCTGTGTGGACACAATTTTAGTTTAAAAGATGCTTATTTCAGCTCAGCATAAATTGACTGAGAACAAGTTTATGCTAAACAAAATCGGAGTATCCACACAGAGATTTGCATATTGATTTAAGACCCTATTCCCATATTAAACTGATGCACCTTTCCTATGTAGACAAGGCCTGTGGTGGGGAGGCTACTACAGTCTGTCTTGCTGCTTAGAATCTTCTGTCTGTGATTAAACAGAAGTGAAGTGCTCAAGAATGCCCCAAATGGGAACTTTGCAATTGTCGAGTACCAAACATACCGGCATCCTCCTCTTTAAGTGTATCTCTTTTCAGGCAGAGTAGTTATGCTTTGAGGTTGGGAGGGGTTGGGCAGGATCAATGGGAAGGTGGAAGGGGATCCTGAAAGAGAGGTAAACAGAAGCCTAAGGTAAAGAGCCAGACAGACGTAGATCTAACACACACCCCAATCCACCCCCTGAGCAGCTGCCAAAGGCCAAAGTATTGGTTTTAGAAGATCCTCACTTGAATGACATGTAACGACAGCATCTCACGGTGACAAAGCCAGGTTGTCCTTGTTCTATGGACCTGAAAGGTAACACAAACATACCGCCCTGGAGAATCAACAAAAGGAGCAGGAAAGCTTTGGTTTTCCTTTTATTTTATTTTTGCAGCTACTTGCTATTGTGATCAGAGCAGTGGAGCTGCAGTGCTGATTAGACAGCAGAAGAGGCCCCCTGGAGTTGTTCAGGACCTGCATAAATTATCAAAGTGACAGCTTTGTACTTGCAAAGAAAAGCCTTTTCAATGAGAGGAGAGCCGGGTCACCAATCCATCCCTGCTGGAGATCCAGGCAGAGAGGTGGAGCTAGTCCTAGAGCAGCATGTCTTACTGGATCAGGGAATAGGACCTGATGCAAAGCCAGCCAAAGACAATGGAAAGCTCAGCCACTGATTACAACGGTCTTTGGGTGCATCCCTATATACGTATAGGGGGTGAGGCTAATATTGCTGTAGAGAGCCACCTGCTGGCCATTCTCAAATGGCATTATACAAGCTCTGACGTGAATTCAGTTCTAGCTGGCAGGCTGGAGATTAAAAAATGCTTGAGGTGAATTAGGGGAAAAGGTTTACACAGGAGAGGGGAGACAAAGAACAAAAACGGTGTTTAAAGCTCAGGTTTGACCTGCACCATCTATGCCCTGGATTTTGTTGTTATTATTAGCATAAGAGTGAGAGCGCCTAGATGCTCCAACTGAGATCTGAGGTCTCCTTGTATTTGTACAGTGCAGTGCCTAATGCACAGTAAGCAACTGTCCTGAAAAGCTTACAATCTAAGGCCTTGTATGCATGAGAAAGTTACACTGATTTAACTTGAAACAGTTTTTAAGATCCCACATGGACACTGACTTTGGTTTAAGTGTGGCTCATTTTGGTTACTTAACCCAGCTGACAAGTGCCTTACGCTAAACCAAAATAAACTGAAATAAGAGGGTTCACACAGCCTTTCACATGAGTGTAACTAAAGTGGTTAAAAAACTGGTGCAGCTTTCTCATGCAGACTGGTCTTAATAGACAAGACAGGGTGGGAGACAGAAGTGTTAACCCTCTGCTACAGATGGGAATGGAGGAGTGGACACTAAATGACTTGCCCAGGGTCAATCTTCCGGTAAAAGCAGGGGATTGAACCCAGGTCTCCTGCACGCTATTTCGGCACCACAAGACTACCCTTGCTCTCATTCAAGAAGCTTGTTGTGAAGTCTGTACTTTTACCAGCTTTCCCACTACTTTTCATTTGCAAATCCCGGCTTCCCAAAGGGCAATAGTGCAAAGACACCAATAGCCTCATTATCTGAATGTAGAGACAACAAACATTTGAACACAGATTTCTCCACTGCCCATTGCCTGAGAATAGCCATGTTCCCACAAAACATTTAGATTTTAACAAAACTGCATTTCCCATGAAAAATTGTTCTATCAAAAATATTTTGGACTAATTCTACCTACAGGCCCGTTGGGGCAGGGAAACTTCATTTAGTGTCTTACACACATTAGCATACACTGTTAGTGCTGGGCCTATGTAAGAGTCTGTTACCCTAGCCCTGTGCTCTCGAGCACAAAAGCTGGGACTCTTTACTAGCCAAACCACTTAACCAAGCTGCTTTCCAGCCAAATTAAGTCCTACACCCCGAGACACCCCCCTTTTTACCAGTGGGATTCTTAGGGTTACCAATCGCTGCCACCATTCGGGTGTACTTCCAAAACCTTGGAGGGCCCCCCGAAATTCCCCACCCTAACTTTGTCCCCCTCTCTGAGAGCCAAAGTCAGACACCTGAAGGCTGCTTCCCTTCACCCTTCCCGGCTGAAGGCAGACTTCCCCTAACCCTGTCTCTCTCTACCTGAGAGCCAGACCCTCAGAGGCTGCTTTTCCTCCCCCCTGCACCCTGTCCCCCTCCCTGGGAGTCAGAATCAGGCACCTGGAGGCTGCTTCCTCCCTCCCCCGTCTAACCTGACGGTAAGGAGAGACAGTCTCCACACTCCAGCTAGGCACTTAGCTGTCCTGGTCCCTATTTCCCTTCCCTTCTCCCTTCCCAGACTGGAAGCAGAGAAAACTCTAAGGGAAATAAACCAGATGGTTTTATAACTAGAAGATTTAATAAAGAAAAGGGAATGAAACAAAGATACAATACACTTTACAATTTGGGGTTCTCTAGCTCCCTTCTGAAATGGAAAGAACACCCCAAAAGGCACCGGCTTAATAGAAGAATCAAAATCACTTACATCAGCTAAGTAGAAGTATAAAAGAAGAAAAGCTGAGCTATCTCCATAGCAAGAGATGCTAGTTGACCCTGGTTCCTGCCTCCGGCCTCATGGCCAGCCAAGATGAAATTGAACTTTTAACTCCTCCCTTCCTCATGGACTTGAGGCTCTGATGACATTGCTATCTCAGATGACATTAACCCTCTCCAGCCCTCCACACCCATGACAGCCTATATCACTCAGACACCACTGAGATGGAGTACAGTGTGTTGTGCTAACATAGGGCACAGTTTAGTAGTGCAGGAGAAAAGGAGAGATACGCAATGCAGTAAGAGAGCCATACTCTTCTTGCTGATCCAGCCCTGGCAGCTAAATCTGCAGCTGCCTATCACAGCACAGGAGTGATTTGGACTAGCAGTAAGAAAGGCCTGCAGGTGGTGGCATTTCCAGCACCATTTGTGTACAGTAAAACCTCTATTTAACGGACTAATTCGGGCGAGGTGTCCGTTAAATCAAAAAGTCCGTTATTTAATAATAATTAAAAAAAACGAGCTGTCGGAGCAGCAGCCCGCCCGCCACAGGGTCGGGGCGGCAGCTCCGCAGCCCGCCTGTTGCTGGGACCCGGGCGGCAGCCAGGACCCATCAGCCAGCCCGCCCGGGTCCCGGCTGCTGGGACCCAGGCGGCAGCCAGGAACCGTCAGCCAGCCCGCCCGCTGGCGGGACTCGGGCGGGACCCGGCAGCCAGCCAGCCAGCCTGCTCGCAGGTGGGAGCTGGGCGGGAACCGGGAGCCGGCAGCCAGCCTGCGAGAAATGGATTTCGGATGCATCAGACTTGCTCAGAAATTTTGTCCGTTGCATCCGAAGTCCGTTAAATCGAGGTCCGTTAAATCGAGGGTTTACTGTATTAGGTACAAGCAACCAGTCAGAGGTAAGATACCCCGGAGCACACAGGTGCCTCTGGCCACAGGGCTGGTAGCACATGCACAGATATGGAAGGATACAAGTCCTATTTCTGAAAGTCAAGTTCCCAGGTACAGTGAAATCCCAACAGTAGATTTTAACATATAAACTCACTAGGCAAGATACCAGGGCACCAGCTGGTCATTGAAACTCCAGACCAGCAGCTTGCCCTCCCTTTGCAGAGTGTCTGCTTGGGAGAGGGAGGAGGCGGCAGCTTTGGTGCAAAGGAGGACACCACACTCAGGTATCGTAGGGCTGAGACAAAGGCCCAGACTGTGCCTTTGCTATTTATTACACTGGCAGTTGGCACAGAACAGGGAAACTATTGAGTGATCCATCCCCTTTCGTCCACTCCCATCATCTGGCACCCAGAGGTTTAGGGACACCCAGAGCTTGGGATTATATCCCTGACCATTTTGGCTAAGAGCCATTGATTGACCTGACCTCCAGGAACAGGTCTCAATCTTTTTTTAAACTCACTTATACTATTGGCCTTCACAACATCCCCTGGCAATGTGTCCCACAGGTTAACAGTGCATTGTGTGAAGAAGTACGTCCGTATGTTTCTTTTAAACCTGCTGCCTATTAATTTTCATTAGGGACCTCTGGTTCTTGACTTACGACGTGAAAGAGTAAACAACACTCTCTTATTCACTTTCTGCACTCCATTCATAATTTTACAGATCTCAGTCATATCCCCCCTTAGTCATCTCTTTTCCAAGCTGAACAGTCCCAGTCTTTTTTAACTTTCCTCATATGGAAGCTGTTCTATCCCTCTAATCAGTTTTGTTGCCCTCCCTGTACCTTTTCCAATTCTAATAGATCTTTCCTGAGATGGGGTGACCAGAACTGCACACAGTATCAAAGTGAGGGTGTATCATGGATTTTATATAGTGGTATTATGCTATTTTCGGTCTTTTTATCTTTCCCTTTCCGAATGGTTCCTAATATTCTGCTAGATTTTTTGACTGCTGCTGCACATTGAGCTGAAATTTTCAGAGAACTATCCACAATGACTCCAAGATCTCTTTCTTCAGTGGAAACAGCTAATTTAGACCCCATCATGTTGAATATACAGTTGGGATTATGTTTTCCAATGTGCATAACTTTGCATTTATCACCACTGAATTTCACCTGCCGTTTCATTGTCCAGTTTTGTGAGATCCCTTAGTTAAGTCCAAAGCAGACTGCAAAGAGTTACAATCTTGAGTAATTCTGTATCAGCTACAAACTTTTTCACCTCACTCTTTACCCCTTTTCCCAGATCATGTAGGAATATGTTGAACAGCATAGTCCAAGTACTGATTCCCGTGGGACTCTGCTATTTCTCTCTCTCCACAGTGAACACTGACCATTTACTCCTCCCCTTTGTTTCCTGTGTTTTAGCCAATTATTGATTCATGAGAGTACCTTCCCTCTTATCTTATGATTGCTTACTTTGCTTAACAGCCTTAGGGGAATGACCTTGTCAAAGCTTCCTGAAAGTCCAAGTACACTATGTACACTGGATCACCCTTCTCCACATCACTGTTGAGTTCCTCAAAGAATTCTAATAGGTGAGGCATAATTTCTGTTTACAAAAGCTGTGTTGACTCTTCCCCAACAAATCACATTAATCTATGCATCTGATAATTCTGTTCTTTGTTATAGTTTCAGCCAGTTTGCCTGGTACTGTAATTAGGTTTAAGTCCTGGTAACTTATTACTGTTTAATTTATCAATTTGCTTTATTTGGGATATACATTTAATTTGAGCCTCCACTGTGGTGTTTTAAAAAAGTTTCCATGCAGCTTGCAGGCATTTCACCCTTGTGACTGTTCCTTTTAATTTCTCTTTAACTAGCTTCCTCATGTTTGTGTTGTTCTCCTTTTTGAAATTAAAAGGCTACTGTGGTGGGCTTCTTTGGTATCTTCCCCACCACAAGGATGTTACATTTAATTACGTTATGGTCGCTATTACCAAGTGGTCCAGCTATATTCACCTCTTGGATCAGCACTTGTACCCCACGTAGGATTAAAACAAGAACTGCTTCTCCCCTTGTGATTGTTTGCTGGAACTTTGTTTGTTGCTCTTTGTGAGTAGTAATGTAGGGATGAAGAACAAGGATGGTCTGAAGAACCTTCTGAATCACTTTCTTGCTAGTACTCAACTACTGACATATTTTGAAAACAACTAAAGAAGTGACTGGCCTGCTAACCTGATAGATACTGTAGCGTACAACCACATGACTTGGGAGATGCCATGGGATTGGGGCATGAGTCATCAGAAAGGGAAGGGCAAGATTAGCTCATGTCCACGTTGAAGCAGTTCCTCAGTGGTAGCTTTTGAAAATTAATTGTTTTGACCACTGGACCTTTGGCCTATTGGGGCTCCCTAATTTTCACCTGTGTCCACTCCATTCCAATTTATCTTCTCCTGCTTGACTTTCTATACAACCCTCTCCTCACGGGCAAAGTGTGAACTGCTGGCTGGGGGAGGCTAACCCCCAGCTCTGCCTCTTCCACTCGAGGCCCCGCCCTTTCTGTCCCCCCTGAAGCCCAGAGCCCCACCATCACCACTGGCCCAGTCCCGCCCCAGGCTAGCCCCCCAACCCCACAGGAGTACTGGGAGCATGGATGGCAGGCAGCTGCAGCACCCTCAATCCCAGAGTGCAGGAGGGTGCACCCTCAATCCCAGAGGCACCAGCCTCCCCAGTCAGAGCACTGGGGGCTGTAGGACTGGAGCCCCATGCAGGGAGTGGTGGTAAGCAGGGGGCGGGATCACACCTGGCTGTTTGGGGAGACACAGCTTCCCTCAGCTTAGCTAACCTGCCACCCATGCCCCTCCTCAAATCTCTGCACTGTCCTCCTGCCTCCTCGCTTCCTTTTCCTCACTTCAGGGTTCTGCAGAGTTCTGCTCCTGCCTGCCTCTCAGCTCTCATTTCCTCCTCTGTCTTATCACTGCTAGCACCCCTATACCTTGCTGTCTCCTCCCACTCCTGACGCTGGGCCATTTCCTGCCCATCCTTGGAGGCGCCTGCCTCATCGTGGCACCAAGTGCTCTCTCTCCCTCTCCTCTTTTCAGTGCTTCCTCCAAACACCCTGCCTGCTTTCCACTGCTAATATCTGCTTGGGTGTTCCTCATGGTCACTGTTGCACCTGATCATGATAAGATACATGGATACATGTCTATTAATAAACACATGAAGCAACACAAGTCCTGTTACAAAAGCTTGTTATGTGAAAGCAGGCCAGATGCCCTGCACACGATTCTCCCCTTCCCCTCGTCTGGGCAGCCCTCTCCCTATGCCATTCCCTCCTTCCTTCTCCATGTTTGATACTCACTCGTCTATTATCTTCTGGGCTACATACACACCACTGCTTACGTCAGTATAAATTATGTCATGCAGGGGTGTGAATAAACCACCCCCCTGAGCGACATAAGTTACACATAGCCTTAGTTTATGGTCCGATTCCATTCCCATTGAAGACAATAGGAGTTCTACTGTTGACTTTAGTAGGAGCTGGATAGGATTCTTGGATAATGAGTTCCTCAGGGTTGGGATCTTGTGGGTTTTTTAGATTTGTAAAGCCCCATGCACCCTGGTGACACTAAATAAATAGCAGCAACAGGAAGGTAAGCTCTAGAAAGTAGACATTTTAGCATTCATGTACTTATTGACATATTTAATGCAAAGGACAGATATGAAATAATTAACCCCCAAAACAGCCCTATGGAGGTGCATAAGTAGGGATATCCCCATTTCACAGATGGGGAAAACAGACTGAGAGGTAAAGTGACTCGCCCATGGGCATACAGCAAGCAGTGGCATAGCCAGGATTAGACGTCAGGATCTCTCAACTCCTAGAGCTATGCTTTTTCCTGTAGACCACAATGCTTTAGATTATACAATAGGGAAAAACAGCTGCTAGGAATGGAAGTGTGGGAGATAAAGCCCATGTGTGCACACTGCCTGTCGGAGTAGCTTAGAGGATGCGAAGCACACCAATTTAGTCTGATGGAGGGAAAAAATAAACCCATTCCTTTATACACTGTGAGATTGCATCGAGAGGATGTGAGCATCCTCAGGCATTGAGACTTTTTGATGCAACTCTTGTATCTCTCAAGGTTAACCCCTAAAAGTGATGATTAATTCTGCTCAAAAAAATTGACACTTTAATTTTATTTTGGCAAATCCCCTCCCACTACACTTTTCAGAGTTTAAAAAGAAAACCTATTTTCAGTTTTCCAAAATTTTATTGAAAGTAGTATTGATGTGCTTGAAAATATCAGAAGAAAAAAAATTGATTTTTTCCCATTTTTTAAAATTTGGACAGAAACAATTTGGTAAATTTGACCTGAATCTGCATTTAAAAAAAAAAAGTTTTGTCAGACAGACATTTTGCTCAGCTTTAATGTAGAGCTTTTGTACAGCGTGGTGGGTGTTCATGGTTTCTTCTGTATAGCGTGGTGGGTGTTCATGGTTTCTTCTGTACAGCGTGGTGGGTGTTCATGGTTTCTTCTGTACAGCGTGGTGGGTGTTCATGGTTCCTTCTGTACAGCGTGGTGGGTGTTCATGGTTCCTTCTGTACAGCGTGGTGGGTGTTCATGGTTCCTTCTGTACAGCGTGGTGGGTGTTCATGGTTCCTTCTGTACAGCGTGGTGGGTGTTCATGGTTTCTTCTGTACAGCGTGGTGGGTGTTCATGGTTTCTTTTGTACAGCGTGGTGGGTGTTCATGGTTTCTTTTTCAAATAAATGTTGCTTTGTGGCCCTGAGCCAGGTTTCTCAGGCAGGGGAGTCGTACCTCACTATCTCTCTTCTGCTAACCTCATAGTTTATCTGGCTTTTTAAGTTTCATTTCCTTGACAAACAAGCTTCCAGAAATTCCCCTGGCTTCCAGAAATCAAGTCACCGGTAATATGAAGATCCAGATGTGTTGTTTGCAAGTCTTTGTAATAAAGGTTAATATATTTTTCTACACGTGTGCTGTTTCCAATGGATTTGATTAATCCAATAAATGCAGAGGGAGTGAGAGGCAGTAGAGCCAGTCATGTGAGCTACGGTCCTTGGCTCCTGTTTCACTGATAAGTGAACATTAAATGCAAGGCTTGTTTTCTTCTTTTTTTCAGAACAAAGGAAGAAATACTCCAACTCCAATGTAATTATGCATGAGACATCGCAGTACCACGTACAGGTGAGTTTGCCCAGAGCCTTTACGGGAATGAGTAATAAACTGCATCAGTGACACCTGGTTCATTTATATCATGACCCTTGCTTAATTCACTATGCATGACACATCATGGAACTTCATTAGTTCAGAGGCCAATTAGGAGCCTCTTATGGGCAAAGGTCACTCTACCCACACAAAGTAATTGACAGTGGCTGATAATGAAACCTCTTGAACTGCATGCTCATTTCTCCAATATTTGGGACACAGTCTGCTAGTTCTTTTTTCCTTTTCCCATGCCCAATGCCTTTTGAGAGCTAATGTCAACATACTGTTACAACCTGACCCACTCCATGCTGAAAGTGGACTTGTGCTTCCAAGCCAACTGGGTCTGGGTAAAGTCTAGTCACTGTTTCTTGGGACACACTCCTGGGCTCAGACCTCTTGCCTGATACTCTTCCTTGGGACCGGGAGGTGCTGCCTGAATCCAGCATTCAAGACTTCCCAAGCTCCCCAGTCATGGATACCTGCTCCCCCAGCATTCCACCCGGGTTTTGGCTTCCAGTTTAAACCTTTCAGGGACAAACGTGGCAGGAAAGCAAGGAACACAGCAAAGGAATTTCTTAACCACAGTGATTTTACTCGTAAAGCACCCAACAGATAGAGATCTTTGAAACGAACAAGAGTCTTCAGACACATCCTTCCCTCATCTGATCTCACCCCTTCTGTGATTCCATGGGTTGTCTATGTTTCAGGCTGGGCAGGGTTCCTCCTTCCCTCCCACGTCCTTCTTACATGTGGCGATGGTTGGCTCCTTCACAGAGCTGCACCCCCTCTTAAGCAGACCTCCGGACATACTTCATTGTAAACCCAGGTCTGTGGGACCCAGGCTCATGGCCTGTGCTTGGGCATCCACACTGCATTGTAAGCCTGGCTTTACAATTGCTGGACCCAGGTCTCACAGCTGTGCTAACAAGTCCATAATGCACTACCCAGACCTTCTGACATGTATCTGCAGCGTGTCTCAGTGGGACTCAGATCCATCCCCCTAACAGAGTCCTAGGACCCAGGTCCTGCATGCATGCTGATCTGCGTCAGACAGAATAAGTAAGTTGATGGCTAAGAGCTCCACTTTTACTGTTGGTCACTGATGTGCACCTTGGTTTACATTTAAGAAAATGTCCCTAAACATGTGACAATATTAAATCACAATTTCAATTAGGCCTTACTCTAGTCTAGAAGAAGTGTGCTGTATAACTGCACCAGAGGTGTATAAACTGTGTATTGTCCATATTGTCACAAATGACAGTATAATAAAACCTTTAAATGGCTTCATTTTCCACTGACCTGTCATTTTTATAAAAGCGACAAAGAGTCCTGTGGCACCTTATAGACTAACAGATGTATTCGAGCATAGGCTTTTGTGGGTGAATGCAACACAACCACCGACTTTGTTGGATGTTGCATCTGATGAACTGGGTATTCACCAATGAAAGCGTCTGCTCTATACACCTGTTAATCTATAAGGTCCAACAGACTCTTTGTTGCTTTTGCAGATCCAGATTAACCCCTCTGATACTGATGTCATTTTGATATGCACACTTGTATAGACACATGCTACACGTCATCAGCTGGATGACTAAAAGTTCCTTTTTCTTCACATCCCTGTTCATAGGTTTCAGATGCCGTATTTTCAATCTGGTTTTTATTTTAAGCTATTATTAGAAGTCCCATAGTGTTATGTACCAAAAGGACGTCACGGTGACAGAGAAGGGACTTTAAACAGTGACACACATATCAACCCCCATTAGTTATGTTTCAAACCACCCATCTGGGAGGCTCCACCTTGAACTCTGATCAGAGCAAATATGTTTTCATTGCCATCCTGCAACGTGTATGTGTTTTAATAAAAAATGAGTTGGCCTTTTATATGCAGAACCGTGATTTGTATGCTGATAAAACTTTTGTTACTAATTTGCAATCATGGTCCATTCTCACAGTATATAATGGATCTAAATCACTTTAGGGGTGAAAGATATTAAATTTTGCTTTTAGGCTTTCAAGTTTTCTTAAAATGTAATAAATACAAGACAGTAGTAAACTTCCCCCTTCCCCAATAGCTTAAAAAAAACAACCACCAATTGGTCCAGTATCTAGATAAGACTGAATAATGGGTGTGGGAGGGTTTACTCTACCAATGCATGCTATGACAGTCATGTGAGCAACTATGACCCCTATAAATATGAATATAATCAACAGCAAATAGCAGAGGAATTTATGAAGACTGTAAAAGAGGTAGATGAATGCCATAGAGCTGATTAGAATTCCAGGCATGACTGTAAAACAATGCAATTCACCGTTAGGAATTCAGTTTTGTCACCTCAGTAACATAAATAGAGAGAATATTATTGCCTTTATGATACAACATTCGGTACAATATTTTATAATTACCATAAAACACCGGAGTGTGTTAATTCTCACCTGACTGCATGGCCAGTCATAGCTTTCAGCACAGCTAGTCAGAGCACACCTGCCATGGTTTCGTTTATGTAAGGCCTGATTCAATGAAGTCAATGGGAGTCTTTTCCTTGCCTCCAGTGTGTTGAAATGGGCACCTATTAAGTGCTAAGTATTTTACACACTGTCCTCCCTCCATCCAATCCCACATCTTGGCCTGTCTTTCTCACATCTCCCCATGGATGTCTAGCTATCAACTTAAATGCAACACGATCAAAACAGAGCTTTTCATCTTGCCCGTCCCAAACTTTCCCCCTTCTTTGTCCCCATGGCCTCCCAGGCACTCATGCAGGCTTCATCTTTGACTTGACCCTCTCTAGACTCACACATCCAGGCAGTGTCTCAGTCTTGCTGCATCTTCCTTTATAACATTTCTAAGATCTGGGCTTTTCTAGTCTGTCCAGACGACTAGTGCGCCTGTCTAGGCTCTTCTCTTATGCCGTGACACCTCTAATCTCCTCCTCTCTGACCTTGCCTGCAACAAACCTGTCCTCCTCAACTCCATTTAAAATGCTGATGCCTGGATGATTTTCCTAGCACGTGGCTCTAGCTACATGAATCCCCTTTCTCTGAGCACTTCCGCTGGCTCCTCCTCCTCCATATCCAACACAAACATCTCATCTTTGCTGTTGAGGCCCTTTGTCTTTTAGAACCACCGAACCAAACAGATCTCTTACCGTAGTGCCATGATAAGCCACCTCAGTTGATCAGTGAAGCCATTCTTTATTATGGACTAGCGAAAATACCCGGTGTTGCTCGGGTCAGTCAGAGGTGGGGAGGGAGCAGACAGCTGAGCGAGTGCGGGGTCCGTTGGAGGGGGGAAAGAGCAAACCTGACACCCCCACCTCACCCCCTCGACCAAACCCGACACCCCCACCTCACTTACCCCTCGACCAACACCGACTCACATTTTCACCCCCCATCCAAACCCAACACCCCCATGTCTCCCCCCTACCACCCCCAACACCCCCTGACCAACACCCACACCTCACCCCCCATAGACCAAACCGGACACACCCACCTCACTCCCTCCCAACCAAACCCGACACCCCTACCTACCACCACAAACAAACCCGACACCCACACCTCACTTACCCCTCAACCAACCCTGACCCCCCTCCTCACCTCCCCAACCAAACCCAACAACCCCACCTTACCCCCCCACCAAGACCAACACCCCCTGACCAACCCCAACCCCCACACCTCACCCACCCCGACACCTTCCCACCCCCCCAGACCAAACCCGACACCCCCGGCTCACTTACCCCCCTACCAAACCCGACACCCCCACCTCACCCCCCCTGACCAAACCCGACACCCCTACCTCACTTACCCTCTGACCAAACCCAACTCGGGTCTGTCGGAGGGGGGAGGGGGCAGAGAGCTGAGGGATTCCGGGGTCCGTTGGAGGGGGAGGGGGCAGAGAGCTGAGGGATACTGGGGTCCGTCGGAGGGGGGAGGGGGCAGAGAGCTGAGGGATTCCAGGGTTCCATCGGAGGTGGGCAGGGGCAGAGAGCTGAGGGATTCCGGGGTCCGTTGGAGGGGGCACAGAGCTGAGGGGTTCCATTGGAGGGGGGAGGGGCAGAGAGCTGAGCGAGTGCGGTCTGTTGGAGGGGGGGTATTATGACATCATAACTGTGTCACAGAGAACAGCAGCTGCCCAGCTGATGTGATTGGCCTTTAAAGAATTTCACCCCTGGGGGGCGTCAGAGGTGAGATTAGAAAAATTTTCGACCCTTACGGTCATTAGGACCCCAAGACCTCTAACTGTACCAAATTTCAAGTCTCTAGCTCAAACGGTGTGGAAGGAGTAAGCACAAATACATACACGCACGCACGCACACATACATACATACATACACCATTTGACTTTTATATATAGAGATTAATCCACTTCTCACTCAAACACCTTTGTGACATCTCCCACGCCACTCCTTCCAGGTGGGGAAATCCAAAAAGCCACCATCTTCTCCTCCATCAAACCCCTCCTTAAGACTAACCTCTATCATGATGCCTACAGAACACTGCTGACAATGGCTACCCAGGCAGGTGGTGACTGGTACATGGTACAGGCTGGAGTAGAGTTAGGAGTCAGGTTAAAGGCTGCCCTATATGTTGGGTGGCTTTGCAGTGTGGAGAGCTTTGTGGTATAGCTGCAGTGTGGGTGGGACTCATCTCTGGAAAGACGGCCCATAGAGAGCCTACACATCACTTAAACCCTTCAGGGTTTAAGTGGGATTAAAGTGATGTCTACACAGGCCGGGTGTGGACCATCTGCCCGGCGCAAATTTCCTCCTGTGAGATCTACTATACAAAGAGAGAAAACGCTGAACATGTTTAGTCTGGGGGAATGATTTCAGACCTAATCCAGCAGAGCGCTTAGCACAAGGCGAATGTTGAGCACACGAGGAATCCAGGAAAACAATGTGACTAGTCAGGTACTTAAAGTGAAACACGTGCTTAAGTGCTTTGCTGGATTGGGGCCTTAATTGCTAGATGTCCTGCTAAATCTGCAAGTGATGGAATTTAGGGCATGCCTACATAGGGACACTCACAAAAAAGTCAAGTCACGTTAACTGAACATATGCTTTAACTTTACATTACAACTTCAGTTAATGTGGCTTAACTTTCCCGGAGCTTTCCTGTGTAGACCTGCTCTTTCTGTGCTGTGAAATCCTATCATGTATCAACGCTTTTGTGGGGAGTCCATTAGGTATTGGCACTGACATAATGATTTTGTAGCAGAGAAGAGGCAGTCACCTGACAGCACCCTGTGTCTGTTTCTCATGTAAATTGCTGCAGGCTGTGAGGAGCCTACATAATCTAGCCCGAACTTCTGAGCTTGGCTCCAGGAGAGATTTAGAGTATATGAGAGAGTGCACCCTACGAAGTATGTGTAACACTGTGCCCCACTGGGTTGTCAGTAACCAGGATTGAACCTGGAACCTCTGGATCTTAACACACAACTCTCTACTGCCTGAGCTAAAAAACCATCTGCTTTGTAGCCAAGCCTGAGGCAGGCTCATCAACGTCTCTATGCAGTCCAGTCACTACTGAAGGGGGACAAAGTGCTGTAGTGAGTGGGTGTGGGACAGACATGGCTCATGAACAGCTCTGCAGAGCTAAGCTGACTTCACTATTAGCCTGACACCTCTCCTGTGTGTGTTCTCCCTGCAGCACTTAGCCACATTCATCATGGATAAGAGTGAAGCCATTGTGACGGTGGATGACGCCATCAGGAAGCTGATGCAGCTCAATTCTAAAGAGAAGATCTGGGCCCAGGAGATGCTGCTGCAGGTGAATGACAAGTCCATCCGACTGCTAGACTGCGAGTCACAGGTAGGTCGTGAACTTTCTCCTCCAGGGCAAGATGCAAAATGGGCAATCGACTGCATTGAAAAGTACGCCACTTTCCAGCTGGCTGGGGAGGGGTAACATGCTTTTGTGAGGCTACTAAACTGGGAAGAATTGATACAAAAAGCCGCAACAGGGACGGGCTGATTTTAACCTGTAGGACAGAGGGTTTCTCTGGAGTATGAGTGCACAGCGAAGTGGGACTGAACTAACCAACCAAACTCTCAGCTCCTTGTTGCTATGCTCAGGGGTGAACGATAAATCAGACCTCAGTGGAAGTGACAGGCCAATGGAGATCGATGGGTCCAGTCAGAGTCCACAAAACGGTTTGGGTGGAATTCTTCATTATTAATTATTTGTATTTCTGTAACTCTAGAAGCCCCCAACAGAGATTGATGCCCTGCGCACACACACACAAAGATCCTACCCCAAAGGGTGTACAAGATAAATAGCCAAGCCAAAGGGTGGGAGGAAAGTCTCATTATCCCCAGTTTAACAACAGGGAACTGAGGCATGGACACACTTCCCCTAGGTTAGCCAGGGAGCATGTGGCAAAGCCAAGACTAGAGCCCAGCTGTCCCGAGTCCCAGTCTGGTGCCTTAACCGCAACAGCATCCTTCCTCTCAGTGCTCCCAACCCAGCCCCGTTTGCCTGTGTTAATGCAAGCCCCTCGCTGCTAGTTCACTGCTGCAGGTGGAGCATGGCAACGGGGTGACCTCTGTAGCACCAACATCAATGCACTATGCTGCAAACCCAAGAAGCTGCCTGTGCTCTGGGACCCCAGCCCCAGAAAGCAAGATGGGAAATTCTACCTCCAGTTGGTCCCTAGTCCCCAGGCTCATTCATCCTCCCGACATACATACGGGATGGTCTTCAGTATCAGACACCGAACTGCAGGGACGTGGACTGCCGGGAGGCACCTGCTCTGTGAGGTCTCCAACGCAGGGGGCGGCTCGGTGTTATTTTAACACCACTCCGGTTTGCATGACCCCCTCCCCATTGTTTTACAGGAGGAACTGGAGGAATTTCCCCTGCCAACGGTCCAGCTCTGCCAAACTGTGCTGAATCAGATGCGCTACGCCTCCATCCTCCTGCTGGTGTGCCAGGACTCCGAGCAGCACAAGCCCGACATCCACTTCTTCAACTGCGACGAGGTGGAGGTGAGCAGGGAGGGATAGCGAGAGGAGCTCTGGGAGGGAGAAGTCATTACTGCTCGGAGCTGGATTTTCAAACCTCCCCCCCCCCCCCCGGGGCATATCAAGAGGAAAAACCAAACCAGAACTGGGTGCGTGCGAATGGCACTGCAAGCCTCCATGTGCGGGAGCGAATGCAGACTGGAGGCACAGACGCACAGTCTGCATGAGCTTATCCTAAGCTGGCTCAACTAAGGTGCAGAGCAATGAATATTGTCAGGCCAGGGTAGTTTGAACTGAACGTTGCCTTCCGTTCCACCCTGTCTACCACAGACTAAGAGCAGAGACATTTCACCAGAGTAGGAATTACAGCGGCCATGCTTCCCATCACTCCTTAGCTGGTAGAACTGGAGAGCATTCTGCCTGCCTTAACTGTAATGCCTGGCCTGTCATTTACTGCTGCTGGAGATCCCCATCTCAGTCACAGCAGTGTACATTGGTGCAGCTCCACTGAAGTCAGTGCAAGTGGAACACAAGAGAATTAGGTCAACACATCTGGGATTGCTGGGAGGTTTCCCCTGCACCCCTGTCCATTCTGGACCCTCAATTGCCTCTTGCAATCCTATCCCTTCCTCTTCCAGAGAGCCAGGTATGTAGCTGTGTAGCTTTGTCACCAGGTACACAGCCAGGACACTCTCTCCTTATCTACGCTGACACGGCAGCTGCCAGTGAGCAGCAGCTGTGTCTTCAGCTGCACTGGTACAAACCCCTAAGCTCAGTTTACCCTAGGGCAATACGATTTGTAGCTCAGTTCCAAATCAAAGGTGCAAATCACCAGCGTAAGCACGTAACTATCCTAGGGGTTTGCACAGACACCAGTAGCTGAAATCCTGGGACATACAATGTCCAAGACTGCCAAAATCCTGCTGCTTCATAGCTAGACACTTGAAACTAGTCCTCCCGCTTGAGACCTGGATCCTTTCACCTGCACCAGTGTTCTCACTGACTGCTCAGACAGCAAAACTGCCACGTGCGGAGTTCACTTGCAATGCAATATGAGCCCGTAGCCAGTGACATTCTCAGCCAGCTATTTCCCCATCACGCCACCTGCATCCTCAAGTTCATTGAAAGCAAAGCCTTTATGAGATCACTGTTTTGTATTTGAGGCGGAGATGGTCCACGAGGACATAGAAAGTGCACTCGCCGATCACAAGCAGGGAAAGAAGATACGGCCGCAGACGCTCAAGTAAGTGCCGCAGATAAGTTCTCAATGTGCAATGAGGGAACAAATGTCCCCTGAATCTCATCAGCTCCATAGAAAACAGAACACAAAGGCGGACAAGGCTGTCCTGGATCAGTTTGAATCCAGAGACAGGTTAAGGTCAGGCTGGGATTTGAGATTTGAATTCAAGGCCAAATGAGAGCTGGAGTTTGTTGGCAGTGAAATCTTGCACACTGTTCTCCGGAGATTTTGTCCACACCTGAATGACAGCAGGAGAATAGGCCCCTTCCTGGTTTTGGATCGAACCCAGAAATGAGACTAAAAGGGGAGGTTCAAATCCAACAGTTCAGGTTTATCACACACCTCCATTAAAAAACAAAACTCAAAGGGCTTTGAATTAGATGCTCTGCTTTAGGTCTGTCTTATAATTAAAATGTTTAGGATGACACAGGTAAAAGGCTAAAGTCAGATCTGGAGTAAGTTGGTTCAGCTCCACTGCAATTTACAAAGGGTCCAAATTTCTGCACTCAAAGTTTATCCCTCTTTTCACTCTCTGAAAATGAGAACTGGAGGCACTTTGATAGAGAAATGTTCTTGTTTCACTGTCAAATGGCATTTGGACAGAAGGTAACTTTTACAGCAATACTCTTTGGTGAATGACAAGGGACATTCTGGGTGCTGTGATACAATAGATGATTTAGTTGGGGTTGGTGCTGCTTTGAGCAGGGGGTTGGACTAGATGATCTCCTGAGGTCCCTTCCAACCCTGAGATTCTATGATTCTCTGAAATAGGGAGCTCTAGTTCATTCTCCGCTCCACATGAGGAATCCCACTAGCATCATAAAATATTCTGCTGCTTCATGACACCAGTTGGAACTCCCTACACTAATATCAGCCAGACTTTTCTGAAAGTAGGGATCCTATAGACCAGCCGCTCTCAACCTTTCCACACTACTTTGCCTCTTCCAGGAGTCTGACTGGTCTTGCATACCCTCAAGTTTCACCTCACTTAAAAACTACTTGCTTACCAAAATCAGACATAAAAATACAAAAAAAAGTGTCACAGCACACGATTCCTGAAAAATTGCTGACTTTATCATTTTTACCATAATTATAAGATAAATCAATGACATTATTTATACTCCACTTACATTTCAGTGTGTAGTCTATAAAGCAGTATAAACAAGTCGCTGTCTGTATGAAATTTTAGTTTGTGCTGACTTCTCTAGTGCTTTTAATGTAGTTTGTTGTAAAACTAGACAAATATCTAGATGAGTTGATGTACCCCAGAAGACCTCTGTGTATTACTGCGGTACTCATACCCCTGGTTGAGAACCATTGCTATAGACCAGTGATGGCGAACCCGTGGCACGTGTGCCACTGCCGGCACGCCGAGCCGTCTCTGTGGGCACGCCGCTCGCGAGCCAGATGTGGCTCTTTTGAGCCTGTCATCTGGCTCGCGCGGCGCTCTCTGTCCGCGGGGCGGGGAAGGCGGTGTGGCGCGGCGCAGCGCTCTCTGTCCGCGAGGCTGGGGGGCGGGGGAGGCGGTGTGGCGCGGCGCTCTCTGTCCGCGGGGCGGGGGAGGCGGTGTTGCGCGGCGCTCTCTGTCCGCGGGGCGGGGGAGGCGGTGTGGCGCGGCGCTCTCTGTCCGCGGGGCGGGGGAGGCGGTGCGGCGCGGCGCTCTCTGTCCGCGGGGCGGGGGAGGCGGTGTTGCGCGGCGCGGCGCTCTCTGTCCGCGGGGCGGGGGAGGCGGTGCGGCGCGGCGCTCTCTGTCCGCGAGGCTGGGGGGCGGGGGAGGCGGTGTGGCGCGGCGCTGCTGTGACCGCGAGGCTGGGGGGCGTGTCGCTCCTCTCCTTCCCTCGCTGGAGTCGGGTCACAGCAGCGTGACCCAGCGAACAAGTAAGCGCCGGGGGGGGGGGGGGGGAGTAAGCGGTGTGCAAGGGGGTGTTGGGGGAAGGCTGGGCTGGGAGTGGGGGTAAGCGGTGTGGGGGAGAGACCTGGCTGGGTGGGTCAGTTGGGGGGGGGGTTGGAGGAAAGGAGGTTTGGGGGGGGAGAGACCTGGCTGGGTGGGTCAGTTGGGGGGGGTTGGAGGAAAGGAGGTTTGGGGGGGAGAGACCTGGCTGGGTGGGTCAGTTGGGGGGGGGTTGGAGGAAAGGAGGTTTGGGGGGGAGAGACCTGGCTGGGTGGGTCAGTTGGGGGGGGTTGGAGGAAAGGAGGTTTTGGGGGGAGAGACCGGGCTGAGTGGGTCAGTTGGGGGGGGTGTACAGTTGGTTTTTTTGGGGTTTTTTTTTTGTTTTTTTGTTTTTTTCAATTAAAAAAAAATGTTTAATGGAAAGCTCTGTTACTGTGTTTTTCTTTTTAAACAAAAGCTGTTAATTAGTTTGAAAAACTGTATGAATTGTTTTTTCTAAACTAAAACCTCGTTATTTAGGTTTAATTGCAGTGTTGGCACTTTGAAAAAAACAAGTCGTTTTGGTTTGCAGTTTGGGCACTCGGGCTCAAAAAGGTTTGCCATCATTGCTATAGACCAAACAGGAGGGAATTCAGTGTAATCAGTTAACATCTAATGTTCTTTTACTCATAGAAACGTACCAGAAATGCACATGGCAATGTGTTCTTGTATAATGTTGTTATATTGCAAACTCCAGATGCTAATTAAAATGGGAGGCGATGTGTGTCAGCATTGCACTGAGATGGTCAGTGCTTCTCAAACCCTGAAAGAGCTGCATATATCTGGTGCAGAGGGAGGGCTAGATTAACCCACACCACTCAGAGTGGTGCTCTGTCTCCCTCTAGTGATGGCTGGCTCACCGATGGGGCTGAAGGACCTGCTATCGCAGGGATAGGCAAACTATGGCCCGCGGGCCACATCTGAACCACGGGCCCCTCCTGCCCAGCCCCCAAGCTCCCAGCTTTGGAGGCTCCCTGCAGCCGCTCCCCCGCTGTCCCGTCACCCCTGGAGCCTCAGTGCACTGCGCGGGCAGCGCTCTGGCCCGTAGCTCCTGTCAGTGGCTTCAATGGCGCTGCACGCTCTGCACTCCTGCAGGGCAGCGTGTCTAGCTCCCATGGGCTGTGCGGAGCCAGACACGCTGTGTGGCATAGTAAGGAGGCCGGAGGGTTGGATAAGGGGCAGGGGTCCCAGGGGGTGGTCAGCAGGGCAGGAGAAGGATGGGGCAGAGGTTCTGGTGGGGCAGTCAGGGGATGGGGGGGGGTTATCTAGGGCATGGGAGTCCAAGGGGATCTCTCAGGGGGTGGGGAGGGTGGATAGGAGTCAGGGTAGTCAAGGGACCGGGAGCGGGGGAGGGAGGGTCAGGCAGGATGGGGGAGTCTCTGGAGGGGGTGGTCAGTGGATAAGGAGCAGCAGGTTTAGATAAGGGATGGGGTCCCCGGGGGGTGATTAGGAGCAGGGGTCTCTGGAGGGGGAGGTCAGGGTACAAGGAGCGGGGGCGGGGTTTGGATGAGTTGTGGGTTCTGAAGGGGGAATCAGGAGGAGGGAAATGAGTGGGGATTGGATGGGGGCGGGGCCAGGCTGTTTGGGGACCCCTGTGCTACAGCCTTGACTAACAAAGTGGATCTTTTACATCAAGCAGTAGAGACAGACTCGCGTGTTAAGATCCAGACATATCAGGCTTGATCCTAACTGCTGATCCAGGGGTGCGACATTGCACAAGGATGAATTTCAGCCAAAACAAAAATAGCACAGAGTTGCCCTGCCCTGCCCCAACTGGGCACTCTCCTGAGAACAGGAAAGGCTGCTAGGAACAATCGCTTTTGTGTTCTTTACCCTGCAGAATAAACCAGGAGAAAATAAAGCAGCGACAATCTATACTCCCACCGCCCCAAGGGCCAGCTCCTATCCCTATCCAGCATGAGATGCGAGGCTCACCGATGAACCATAGGAACCGGGTGGCTCCCCCTCCAGAGCATAATGAACCAGGTACTGGAGACCTTCAGTCTCTGCATTAGTCACACACTCGTATTACAAACCGTTACGCAGGCTGACTCCCATCCTGGACCTCTGGAACTGCCCTGAACTCATTTTGGATCTGATGTCATAACACAAGAAAGCAAATGTCATTTCATGGAGTTGAAAAATGGTTACTGTAGAACTGGGAAACAAACACCCTTTGTTTATGCATTTCAAAAATGCCTATTTCTACCTGCCAGCCTAACAAGTGATAACCTGAGCAGTGGTTGTGGGCTCAATGAATCAAAGACCTGGAAGCTGCTTTTTTGAGGTCATTTTTTTTATCGTTTGTATCATGGTAGCACCTAGAGGTCTCAACGGAAATGAGGCCCCACTAGGCAATGTGCAAACACAGAGTAAGGGACAGTCCTTGCACTAATGACTTTACAGCAGGCCTGCACAAGTCAGAAAGCAGCAACGGCCATATTACAGTAAACCCTCGATTTAACGGACCTCGATTTAACGGACTTCGGATGCAACAGACAAAAGTCTGATGCATTCCGGATCCATTTCTGGCGGGCTGGCTGCCGGCTCCCGGATGCCACCCGGCTCCAGGCAGCAGGCGGGCTGGCTGCCAGCTCCCGGCTGCCGCCCAGGTTCAGGCAGCGGGCAGGCTGGCTGCCGGCTCCCGACTGCCGCCCGGGTCACGGCAGCGGGCGGGCTGGCTGCCGGCTCCCCGCTGCCACCCGGGTCCCGCCTGCGGGCGAGCTGGCTGCCAGCTCCCGACTCCCGCCCGAGTCCCGCCTGCAGGCAGGCTGGCTGACGGTTTCCGGCTCCCGCCCGAGTCCTGCCAGCGGGCGGGCTGGCTGACGGTTTCCGACTCCCGCCCGAGTTCCACCTGCGGGTGGGCTGCCAGCTCCCGGCTCCCACCCGAGTCCCGCAAGCGGGCGGGCTGGCTGCCAGCTCCCGCCTCTGGGCGGGCTGGCTGGCGGCCGGGTCCCGCCTGCGGGCGGGCTGGCTGCCTGCTCCTGGCTGCTGCCTGGGTCCCAGCAGCCGGGACCTGGGCAGGCTGGTTGACAGCTCCCGGCTGCCACCCGGGTCCCAGCAGCCAGGACCCCGGCGGGCTGGCTGATGGCTTCCGGCTGCCACCCTGGTCCCGGCAGCGGGCGGGCTGCGGAGCTGCGGAGCTGCCGCCCCGACCCTGTGGCGGTCGGGCTGCTGCTCCAACAGCTCGTTTTTTTTATTATTATTAAATAACGGACTTTTTCATTTAACGGACACCCCCTCACCCGAATTAGTCTGTTAAATGGAGGTTTTACTGTACTGCAAAACACCAGCTGCGGTTTACAGCTTTACAGTGTAAATAGACAAGACAAAGGGGATATAACAGACAAGTAGAAGATCAGGAACTGAATTCCTGGCCCCATTAAAGACTCAATAGAGCCAGTATTTCACCCAGAGAGACTCAGTCACTGGCCCAAGATCCTATGGGGGTCTGCAGAAGAGCCTGGGATAGAACTAAGGTCTCCTAAGTACCAGGCCAATGCCTTAAACAAAATCATCCTTCCTTTGTTAGTCCTAATATTTTGTTTCACTTTGATCAGAAAGACATTTATTTTTCCTCCCAGAAAGAAGTTCCCAATTTCTTTCTTTGAAAAATCATGGGTGGGGTAAAATGGCAACAGATTTTACACACCTTTATTGCAATCACAGGAGTTGCTAACACTGAGGTTTGGTTCTACCTGCCCTTTTGCTAGGCTCAAGAAAAGCCAATGTAACCAGGGTGCAACACGAAACTCCAAATACAGTAAAAGCTGTGTTATCTGGCAAGCTCTATAAACTGGCATTTCTGATCTTAAGTGGGGTTGCCAGGCGTCTGGTTTTCTACCTGAATGCCCAGTCGAAAAGGGACCCTGGCGGCTCCAGTCAGCACTGAGGACTGGGCTATTAAAAGTCTGGTTGACGTGGGACCAGCAGGCTCCCTACTTGACTCCGCATAACTCCCTGGGATCAGCAACATGTCTCTGCTGCTCCTAGATAGAAGCAGGGCTATGGTGGGTCTGTGCACTGCCCCTGCCCTGCCCCACATGCTGGCTTTGCAGCTCCCACTGGCACTGCCATTAAAAGAAACAAAGCAGCACAAGACCAGGAAAAACCATCCAAGCTATAGCATAAATGGAGGTTGCCAATCACCTTCCAAACCACCATCCATCTTCCAGTCCAAGGAGCACAAGGATAGGCCCAGGACATAATTTTTTTTTATGTTACATTTCTCATCTAGCTGACTTCATTGCGGTAACGTGACTCTAGCCAGTTATGTCTCCTTCACTTCCCCAGGTGTAATCCTCAGCTATGCGACTAACTGGATAGTGCATTGTAAAGACATAGGCTTCAATCCTGCAAAGAGCTCTAGTCTATGCGGATGGATTAAGTCAGTGTCCAGCAGTCTGCCCATGCAGAGACCAGTGTCAACAATGGGGCCTTAAACTGTACAGATCACCAGCTCATTACAAACTGGCAGACTGCCACGTGTAAAGAGGGCACGGCTCACAGTCCTAAATAGTTAGCATTGGCCACGGATTGCAAAGACAAGACCTTGGAATATGCTGGCAACTGATCTCTTCTGGGATAGTCTCTTTCAATGAGATCTCAGTGGGGCTTCAGAAATGCCAAGGAAGACTTTTCTATCATTCATTAGTGACAGAGTCCTGTAGCACCTTAAAGACTAACTAAAGTATTGAAGCATAAGCTTTGTCACTTCTGCTATTCCAGACTGACACTGCTACCTCTCTGATTCTATTATTCATTGTATACTTGGCATGAAACGGATCTCTCTGGTTTCCCAACCCCTCTATCTAATGTCTATGATGTACCAAGTCCCTTTAGCAGGATCTGAATGGCACTTAGTGGCACTTTACTTCTGGTTTCACAAATTGCTTCCTTTACTATTTTTCCCAATACCGACTCCATTAAGAAGCTTAGTATCCCTCCTCAGCCACAAGCACAGCTGTGTCTGAACTCTCCCTACTGACCTCCACCTTCATGTTCATGGTCAAACTGGGACCCTTCCATGACCTCTCTGGATTAATCACCAGCTACAGCACACAGCGTAGTTAAGTGTGTGTCTTATCCTACCTTCATACATGAGGACAGAACTTGGCACCTCCTCCAAAAATACTAGCTCTGGCCCCTTCAGCTGAAGCAGGATCTTTAACAGCTGTTAGCAGGGTTTTACACAACACAGGTTGCAGCCACTAGAGGGCAAGATAGTCACATTTGATCAGGTCTGCCATTCTATCCACCCAAGGACAGTGGTGTACAGAGAATAGACAAGGCACAACTAGGTCTCTCACTGAACACTCTTTGTTTATTATTTGCTTTACAGTAATACCCTGGGGCCCACTTAGTATCTGAGACTCGTTGTAGGAGGCTGGACATTTTAGAGCCTTTTGTATTTTTACAGGCAACACTTCTGGTGCACATCATTATCATAAAATGGCCGTGCCAAGACCAACACACCCTTAACTCTGCTCTTCACAGTATGTTCCAAATGCTTTTTGGAATTTTCTAAATCCACCCACTACATCAACAGGGCTGGCACTGCTTAAGTTCAGGGACCGTATCCAGATAACATGGAGTCCAGCATATATCAGTGGGACAGTACAATACCTTGAATGTAGATGCCTCACTGAGTCGGTTCACCATTAAGACATAATTCAGGGCTTTCCCTAGAATACCTGTCCATACTAGTCACCTAATCCCCTCAATTAGGGATGATATGCTGGCAGTTTTTGTGAAAGTCTATGGACTACCTGTGTCTGTGTTTTCATTTATTCCAGGGTGAGCTTAGGCAAGTTAAACAGAATTACATCTTGAGGCAGCACGTACAAGTTTGCAGAGAGCTCCTCTGAGCTTTGTACAAGCATGTATAAAATATCAGTCAAGCAGAAATCCTTGCACACTTGAGCTAGCAGAGTAACTTTTGCATTTATTTGGGTCTTTTATTCTCTCTTCTTCAATCTGACCATCCCTTGTACTTTTGATCTTTGCCCATGTGACAATAGATGCTTCTGCTGATGGATGGAGTGTGTGTGTGTATTTCAGTCAACCTTGACCTAAGAATGCATGTGGCAGCTCACATTGTGTTGTGTCGAGGTGTCAAGAGACTGCAGGTCAGATCCCCAGCAGACCAGCCTAGCAATATTAAGGTCAATGGAGCTACAGCTGATGATCTGGCCGTGATTACTGTTCACAGTAGCTACAATTAACTAGCAGTTGTTTCTTATGAGTCATGCACAGTTTGCATTTGCGAGCTGAGGATAAATCAATACCCAAACACTGCAGACAGGTGCTACACCTCTGAAGAGCTTACTTAGCAATGTTGATCTCCTCCTAGCTGAATGTTCTCTGCATTCCCAGACACATTTTTGTAACCCAGCATAATTTAACATACAAAACCAATCAAGTTTTATCATTCAGCTGGGCACCATGCCTTTATTATTTGTTGGGAGCGCGCCCCCGTTTTCATCCGATTGGTAACACCTTGCCCTTTGCTTGCTTGGCAGAATTTGAACGACGCAGCTCCAGCTCCCAGGAGCATGAAGAGTCCCGAGCGATCTTAGCGCAGAAGATTGAAAAAGAAACGGTTGGTAACAGGAGCTGGGCATCTGTAACAGGCAAAGAAATGTGGGGAGAAAGGGAAGAAGTTTGTCCTTCATGGACAAATTGTGTGCAATTTAATCATTGAAAACTGGCACCCAGAGACTCACCAAGAGGAGATGGACAAGAGAGACTATGATGCATAGGTCAGATTGTGCCATGCGTACTCGCCTTACTCCTTGAGTAGTTGGGGCTTTTCAAAGAGTGAAGTACTAACTTGATATGGGGAAGAGTGCCCTGATTAGGCCCAGAGATGCTATTCCTGCAGTTTATTTTTTCCAGTTGCCGTGCAGTCCGATTCGCAGATGGTCAGATGCCACGTTGATGGATGCAGTAGAAGTGCCTAAACACAGAATTGTGTGCCTGTAAATCATCCTGCTAGGAGAAGATCAATTGCACTTTATTTCATGCCTTGATAAACAGCCCCCTCCAGGGCCTCTAAGGAAGTGATCACTACCCCCTGGGACTGAGGCCCTGGTGGAAGTTACACTTCACTGCTTGGGCTCCTAAATCTGATGCAGTAGCCACTCTTTGGCCCTGGGTTCAGCATTTTTGTTTCTTTGCTCCATTCACAGCAAACCCTGAACTGCACCCTGGACGACATTGAGGTGTTTGTCGCCCGGCTTCAGAAAGCAGCAGAGGCATTCAAACAGTTGAACCAACGGAAGAAAGGGAAGAAGAGCAAGAAGAAAGCGCCAGCAGGTATATTCCATCAACCAGCAAGTGGGTACACAAGAGGGCTGAGTTAATGGCTTGGGAGAAAATCTAAGCAGGCACAAATTGGTGTCTTCCTGAAGCCTTCAAGTTCAGGTTCAGTGACATAACAATACATTTGGCACCATTCTATGGGTATGTCTTCACTACGAACATAGGTCGATTACCTTGCAGTCGATTTTTGTAAGCAGACTGTATAGAGTCGATTTTTGTGCGTCCCCACAAATATCTCCCTCATATCAGGAGAATGAAAATGAAATGAAATTCAAATGTTCCTGGGGCTCTTCCTGTCTACCTGGCCAGAGCAGCGGGTTGAGAGTGCTGTCTAGAGCGGTCACAGTGGAGCACTGTGACTGCTGTCCAGACCGGTCACAATGGGGCATTGTGGGACAACTCCCGGAGGCCAATAGCGTCAACATGCGTCCTCCCTAACCCACAGTCGACCCAGAGAGGTCAATTTCAGTGCTACTCCTCTTGTCGGGGAGGAGTACAGAAATTGATTTTGAGGGCCCTTTAAATCGATGCAAATGGCGGCCGTGTGAGGACGGGTGCAATTTTGTGTCGACTTAATGACGCTAAAGTTGACGTTAAGCCGTAGTGGGGACCAGCCCTATGACTCCGTCTTAGTAAGCCCTGTCCTCTGGGAACCCATTCCTAGAGAGCAGCAAAGATTGCAGCACCGAGAAAAGATGTTCGCCGTGTCTTTATTATGCATGTGTTGCACTGCTAGGGCTCCTGAAATCCAATGCGCCAAATAAACCCTTGTCATTAAAGCCAATTACTTTAATTCACTGGAAATGTGCAAGCATGGTTTGCTCAGATAACCTTTCTTCCCAACTACTGTTCAGAGGGGGTACTGACTCTGAGAGCAAGACCGCCAACAGAGGCCGAGTTCGTCGACTGCTTCCAGAAAACCAAGCTGGCTCTCAACCTCCTGGTAAGGTGCAAATGTATTTCATTCCCTCTCTATGCTGCACTATAGAACACAACTACCATGCATGTGCATTGGAAAACAACTGTGATCTCTCAAAACCAACATCAAATAATACTGAAGCACCTGCTTTATTTCCTCCTGGTTATTTTATTGTGGGGGTAGGGTGGGACATATTCTAGACTCCTACGTCACAGTCATTTGTTGACAAAATGCTGGTAAAGGCTTTTATATAATGTTTTGTGAGGCAGGTTTCTAAAAGGTAAGAAGGTGGAAGGTCCAAGCACAAAAATATTGTTACCACTTTTGACCCAAGCTTCTAGTTCAGTTTCAACCCTGCAGGTTGTTCTGGTTGGGAGGAGAATTGAAGGATGGAGTCTGGTACCTTTGAGGCAATCATGTTTATTTACAAAGAACACACAAAGTCTGGTTCCCTGAAAACAGGAGGAACCAAACAACAGCAGACGGTGTCCTTGCTCACAGCACCGGACTTCTTTCAGCTCGCACCCCACAACGGTGTTCTCTCTCTTTCGGCTTTTCCCAGGATTGTGCTATCAGCTGCTTGCTGTCTGTCTCAATTCTCTATCCACACCCACACACACCCATCCTTACCCAAGGGCAATGGCCTGTGGAGCCCACTGCCCAGATGGTCAGAGTTACAGGGCAGGCTCAGTACCCCCTTTAGTCTTAGGCCGGGTGACTTAGTTGTCTCTCAAAGCTATATTAAATGAGGGATGGAGATCACAACAGTTTAAATGAGGTTTAAGCCAGTCCTCAATAACACATACCTATTTGCAGGCCAACATTTGTGTGAGCACAATTCTCAGCTATGCACGCAAGTGGACCGTTAGACATCCAGATACTCATTTGTGCACAAGTCAGTGTTTTTGCACATACACTTCCACTTGCTGCCTTTAAAAAAGTCTGACTAGTTATGCAATTTTTCTACTTCTCTGTTTCGATGGAGGACAGGAAAGAGAAGAGGTTGTAAATAGGAAAGAAAGAACCATTGTGCTTTAACATGATTCACATCAGACACGTTATATCTATCTATCTATCTATCTATTTTTGTTTCTTTGCTCCATTCACAGCAAACCCTGAACTGCACCCTGGATGACACTGAGGTGTTTGTCGCCTCTATAGATAGATAGATAGATATAGTGTTACTTTGTCTGAGCTCCTAAAACACTGGCCCATGTGAAGTCCATAGGTAACTGAGCGTACCAATGCTTCTATTTTCCCCCCAAATGTTCTATATAGCTCTTACTTTCCATTTCTCCTCTGGATGAGTTGGCCTGTTACAAACAGTAGAGCCAGGTACTACCCAGCATGAAGATGTACCAGATGCTGTTGATTCTGCTTAATTATACCCTGCTTTTCTAATGTGGAATGACGCTGTTTAAATGAATTCTGTCTTTTCATAGCACTCTAACCAAGCTTGCCCAATGACACAGATCTAGCAAGATTAGTTTTAAGGAAGTTACTGGCAAAGAAACCACAGACTGTAAACAAGTCTAGGGCAACTAGCAGACCAACTTCAGACTTTTGTACTGTAACTGAATATTAATGCACATTCCCTCACCAGGGAATGAGCTAGCAGCGCCAGCAAACCCCACCACTCCTCTCCCTAGTGACCATCACTCACAGGGAAGAGACCTGGGGCAAACGCTCATTGGATAACACCCAAGGCCAGTTAATGAACCCCACCACAAATCTCACTTTGTGCATCCAGGGCAGCAAGAAGTGTCCTTAAAAACTATACTAAAGTTGGCTAAGGATTCACCTGGAGTGCAGGAATCCTTAGCTGGCATGACTGGATTTACTCAATCCTTCCTGATTCCCTCAGCCAGCAGGGACTGGGGGGGACTCACTTGGGCTAAGTCTCATGATTGGAAACTAACCATTTATTTATTTTTAGTTCTCAGACTCCTACACTGAGGGAAAGTACCAGAAACCAGTAGTCTCACTGTATCACAGAAGATAGGAATAAAAAGCCAGGTTTGGATTAATCTGGGATTCTTCTCTCTTTTCAGGCCAAGCTGAGAAAGCATATCCAGAACCCAAGTGCTTCAGAACTAGTGCATTTCCTGTTTGGGCCACTGGAACTGGTAACTCTAAATACAATTCTTATTCTTACTAATGTGCCTGTATAAAAAGTAGCACCAGTAGAAAATAAGAGGAAGACAGAAAGATACTGGACATGATCCAGCTAAGGACAGGTGCGCCAGTATTAGGTGTATAAAGTGCAAGGTAAGAAGTTACGAGCAGCACAGGGAACCTAGAACTCAATCCTGCTTTAGTGATCACCATTGTAGCAATGCTAATCATGGGCATGTAGCTCCCCAAATTATCCCAGGATACTAGCAGGTGCAAATGTAGCCACTGTTTGGGGCATGGTGTGTGTTCCCCACAGTTTAGTACAACTCCTGCTCACAAAATTTAGTCCTTTGGTGCAAACTATAGTCTTGTGTTCTTAGCATTGGCAGTCCCTGATCATGACCAAGATGGCAGCCATCGCAGAAAGTCAGAGGGACAGTACATAGCCAACCACCTCACTTGTTAGATTAGGACAGCACTGAAACCCCATTTCCCCAGAGACACCCACCACCTATTGTTACCCAGGGCACTTGCAGAGAGCATATAGGGATTCAGACTAGTGTGCAAAACTACACAACGAATTCACAGCCAAGCCTTGAAACATCCCAAGGCTGGGTTCAGTTTAATTACAAACTTGAACGTGGCTCAAATTATTCACTAGGGTTGCGAGCTTTTTCAGACTTAGGGCTTATAGTAGTGAGAACAAAACATGATTCCCATGTGGAATGGCCCTGGGCCCCAATTTCAAGCAAATATCACTTAATATTTGCCCCGAAATACTATGAGAGATTGTCAGCTTCAATGAGAAGCCCAGAGAAACTGATTTTCAGTTTGAGATTGTGGGATTTGTTCATGAAGTGAAAGTTTGTAACTGTTATTGTGTGTGACCTAGATTGTCCAAAGCTGCGGAGGCCCTGAACTCGCAAGGTCTATCCTCACCCCGCTTCTCTCTAAAGACACCACAGATTTCCTGAGAGGACACCTGACGCCGAAAGAGATGACGCTCTGGGAATCCATGGGAGAGACGTGGACCAGATCCAGGTGAGAGTTAGGCTGGGCAAAGGGACAATCAGCAGATTTCCAAGCTCTAAGAACAATTCAGAGCAGCATTTCATGTCTGTAACCCGTTCAGGGGGTCTGAGCGCGAGGGCAGGATTTCATCCAATAGGTTGAAAAACTAGGGGCCTGATTCACTGTTGTCCTGCACCTGTGTGGTTATTTACACACTCTGAAATGATGTAAGTAATGTCAGTGGGTGCAGGGCAATGGGGACTTGGGTCCTAGAAGTGTAGCATTTGAGGCTCTCACTCTGCATATAATTTTTCCCTCCCATCTTCTAAGAGCGGAATGGCCTAGAGAGTCCATTGTCCCAACCTACATCCCAAAGTTCCGCAATGGATGGGAGCCGCCCCTGGAAATCTTCCGCGGAGCTCCATGGGAAATAGACATTGGACATTTACAAGAAGAGGTAGGTCTCATGCCTCAAGTCATCTTCTTTTTCTACCAACTTAGCAGCCAGCGAGCCAGATTCCCTGCTATCCCAGTTTACAAATCAGATCTGGTCCTGTCTTTCGAAGTTGACCTCAGGGACAAATGCCAGGTTCACAGCAAGAGCCTTGCTGTTTTTCAGCTGGGTTGATGCAGACGTGAGATCTACTAACTTTTTTGAGATGAGGCAGTGGGCTTTATTCTCCACTCCATTACTGCAGTTAAATGCCATTGAATTCAATGGAGTTCACCAGTTTTATGCTGGTGTGAGCGGGGAACCAGGTGCAAAGAGTCAGTGGGGTGGTTGGGTTAGAACCCAGGTTCCTAGCTCTCTGTTGCCAGTACTAAATCTCATAGAGCATGTCTGCACTAAAAACAAACAAACAAACAAAACCCAGCACCCAAAAACCTGCATCAGTGAATCTCAGAGCCCAGCTCTAGAGATTCACGCTCACACTCTGGTGCTAAAACCAGCAGTGCAGATGTTCTGACTCGGGCTCTGAGATCCATCCCCATTGCTAGGTTTCAGAACTCAAGCTGGAACATCAAGTGCTATTTTTATAGCAGTAGTGCAAGCCTGAGTCTGCAGTCCTGGGCTCTGAGACACACTGCAGTGGGTGTTTTTTGCAGTGTAGACCTACCCATAGCATATACATGGTACAGAGCAGAGGCCTGTCCCTGTGCAGCTTGCTGGCTTGCCCTATGGCTGTAACCCTCTTAACAAGTTATTCTGGATTCTTCCTGAAAATAATAGGCCCTGGCTAGAGACTGTTGGATTTATTCTTTACCAGACCCTAGAGCCGTCATGATCAGGAACAATATTTTAATCCAGAAATCCACTTACCATCTTCAGCATCCTGGCTTCTTCAGCTGTAGCCCAGGAATCACACCATGCTTCAGGTGTGGTGGTGCCATCAGGGGCTTCCCAAATATACAAAATATCAGTTGAGCTAACTGTGCTACAGTGAAGTTTGTGGTGGAGTCTGAAATACAGTAAATGGGTCGATTGAGAGCTGGATTCGTTCTTACTAATTGGAATAAACTATAGAAACTCAGAAATTCATTCATGGATTTTAAGGCCAGAAAGGAACACTATGATCAGCCAGCCTGACCTATATAACACAGACCTTAGCATTTCACCCAGTGGAGGGAATTATTCTTCCTTACAATGTCAGCAAGCCACTAACAAGCAAAATAACTTGTGCTTCACCCGGAGCATCTCTTTTTGAAAGACAGCCACTCTTGATGGAAAGACTCCAGGCAATGATAAGTTTACAACTACCACTTTCCTGTATCTGATGCAGATTTACGCTCTCTTAGTAACACTATAACTCCATTTTACCTTTCCAGTTGTCATCAGCTAATGGATATCCCTATCGTAACTCATCGATAAAACGTGGCCAGACGCCTGATCAAACACAAGCAGTGGATGCCTTTAAACAAGGTGTAACTCAACATGTAAATAGGTAATGTACTAGTCCCGGTGCTTAGCAAAAAGGAGCTGTGATCCTTGATTGGTGGCCCCAGTCATTATCACAATACAAAAATAAATACTAAGATATTTTCCCCCAACCCTTATATGTCTTTGCTATCATTAATTCATGCTAGTTGTCTACATCCAGAGGTGTAGTCAAATAATTATTCATGCATGTACTGCCTGCCTGAAAAAGCATTTTAATCAGCACATATGCAAGGAAATGGGCTACACCCAAGTATATTTCCTCTTTGGAAGAATTATCAGCTGGTTTTGTCAGCCAGTCAATATGCTTTTATTTCAAACCATCATGCTGACATTAAGAAGTTGGTGGAGGTTCTGTTTCCCATATTATCCTGTGTTTGGGATAATCTGTTGTAATGTTGGTTCAAGTGGAACAGTTGTATGGCTACAGAAGTTAGTTTGCTCCTTTACATTCATTCCCCCTAGTAGTACGTGTTTAGGGGAAAACACTCTAAGGATAGAATACATGCTAAAACCTACAACTGGTCAAGATTTTTTTGCTGAGATTTTTATTGTTGAACAATGCAGTATTTTTGCACACAAAAGTGTGATTTCAACATTTTTGATTTTTAATTAAAAATTCCAAATAAAAATGGTTTAAAAGGGAATTTTCATTTTGCTTCTTGACAAACCAAAATTGTTTCAGATTCCCCACCCCCTCATCAACAAATTGAAACGTTCCTCAAAACATTCTAAAAAACATTCAACCAGCTCTACATAACAGCTAGGCATTTATCATTATTATTACCACCACCACATCTTATTTTAGTATCTGTTGTGAGCTAAAAAACTGCTTGGGCTTGTCTTCACTTGAGCCGGCAGGGATCGATCTTTTGGTGATCGATTTATCGCGTCTCGTTAAGACGCGATAAATCGATCACCAGCGGCTCCCCCGTCGACTCCGGAAGTCCAGCTCGTGAAGAAGCGCAAGCTGGAGTCGACAGAGGACCACGCCGCCGACCGCCACCGCCGTGAGGATGGGAGGTAAGTCGGCTGTAGAGACGTCGATTTCAGCTATGTTATTAACATAGCTGAAATTGCATATCTACAGTCGATTTCCCCCCCTAGTGGAGACCAGCCCTTTGTCATGGAGATGAGGCTGGGCCACCACCAGAACTCTAGAGCTGCAACCCCTCAGATCCAAACTCTGGGAAAGCTCAGATCTGAATCAGATCTAAACTTCAGGATTCAGAATTCTTTCTAATGAGCCAAACCAGAAAGCCAGATGTGATATCCTTTTCTCCCATGCCCCCTCCCAATCCACATGTAGGAGTTTGGGAAAATTCAAATTCTATCAATTATGTTAGTTCCACTTAATTGGAAATCAATTAACACATTATAAACTCTGGTGTAGACTGAGGCCAGGGCAACACTGCAGACCTATCAGTATAACTACCTCACTCAAGGGACTGAAAAATCCACATTCCTGAGCGATGCAGTTATACCGAACGATCCCCCCCATGTACACAGCACTATGTTGACTGGAGAGCTTCTCCCACCGACATTGCTACAGTCTCTCGAGGAGGTGGATTAGCTACGCCAATGGAAGAAGCATTCCCGTCAGCATAGGAGCATCTTCTCGTAAGTGCTACATCAGTGCAGCCGCACTGCTGCAGCCCTGTATGTGAAGACAAGCCCATATTCAAGAAAAGCATGTGGCCCACTGCATTCCACCTTTTCTAGCCAGAATGGAGAGTTCTTTGGTAGGAATTACAAATCAGTTAAGTCTATGACTCATTATTTTTATTTTGGAGTGTTTTATTGATGCAACATCAATTTGCAGCAGCCTCAGTTATAAAAGAAATCTCTCTTCAAAAGCTTCGGTGCATAAAAAAAATATTCTTACAGACATTTAGTTCTTTTATCAGTAAATTCCCACAGCAGGCTTCGCTGTCCTTATGGTTCTCTCATTTTATCATCTTATCTACCTTTCAGATAGGATTATATTTAGCAGCATCCATGACACAGCTGTAGTTATATAGGCCTTGATTCTAATTAAGCACATGCTTAAGTACTTTCCAGAACCAGGGCCAGGTCTATGCTAAATAAGGTTTGCTGGTATAATAACCCTTCTAGTATAAACACAGCATGCTCTGGCAAAAAAAAAGTTTTATACAAATACCCTGAGCAAAATAAGCTATACAAGCAAAAGCACCAGGGTTTTTGTTATATAAAAGTGTGTGAGAGAGGGTGTGTGTCACACACACACACACACAAACACCACCCCTCTGCCCACTTAGCTGGCACTGCTATGCCTGCAAAAGTTCTAGAGTAGATCTGGTCTTAGTAATGGTGGGCAAAAAACCTGCTGCAGGCTCCTCTGCAGTTAAATTCCTCAAGTGCCAACCCTTCCCCAGGTGAGTCACTTTTCTGCTGGCATGCTACAAAAATACAACTCAAACATTCCTCCCTCTCCCTGCTTCAGGGCAACTGCTGGGAAAGGTTACCACTCCCTTTCCTGTCTAGTAGATTCAGACAGCCAATGAACTGATTCCAAACCCCAGCCAACACCACAGACTTGCTATTGACATACTGTACAAGGCTATAATTATTATGACAATTTATTTCCTGGAACACAAGTTCTCCCAAGCCAGGAAGACTAAAGGCAACATCTTATGGCACACCTCACAGCTGGCTCTCTTTACGTGGGCAGTGGCCTACAACTGAGCATATATTAATATATATTTAAGAGCCATCGTCTTTTGTACTTGCCATAGACCTTCCAGTTGCCAGTTTTGGGGAGGAGAAAGGGTGGTTTGGGACATACTAGAATAAAAAAAAAATCTTGACACTGAGGATATGTTTCCATAACAACATGCTGGTTATAAGCCAATCAAAAATTAGGATTGTGGGGCAAACACACCTTTTGGGGAAGAACTATTACTAGACACTCCAAACCACACAATGGGCGGGGTGTCAATATCTAGACAAACAGATCAAGAATGTACATGTGTGTATTCCAGGGATGCAAAGCTAAAATAATATTTGGACGACACTAGCAAGGTTGGGACAGATTCTTATCGGACATTCATCGATAGAGCTACACCTCCTTTGGTGTAAATCAGCGTAGCTCCACTGGAGGAGAATTTGACCTGCTCATTTTACACTCACTATAAAAACTGAACACTCCCAGCCATCTGCATTGCATAACCACCCAGACCTAAAGATCTATAGAGAGAACATCTTCTTAGTTCCAGTTTACACCATTTAAACATGGCAGCTTCCCCTCCCCCCCCAAGATAAGGAGCCTGCTTCTCTTGAGAAATCATTTACCCTATGCAGAGTGGTAGTGTTTTACACCCATTTTGGACCTGTGTAAATAGATACCGAGGGTGCCAAGGCACTATAGAATCAGGCCCATGAAGTCTTCTCAGATTTATGGCATGAACAGCTGGCATGCTCTGGTTGGCTTGCTACTATAACTTTGTTTCAGTTCAGTAAATTCTAGGGTTTTCTGTGTCTCACAGCATTGTCTTAGTCCTCACTTCAGCACAGAAACTACTAAATGGAGAACAAAACTGTCTTTTTGTACGAGTCTGCTTACATCAACCTCACAGCTATGCACTGGTCATTGCTTGAAGAGCCTGCACTTTGCATTTGTGCAGGACTTTTTACTGTAATGTGATGCAAATCTATTCACAAGTAAATGGGACTTGTCCGGGCCATTGCCCCATTAACAATCTGCAGTCTCTTCAGCTGCATGCTATAGTTACTACAAATACCAGTTCCTCCAGCACTGGCTTTATTGACATGGCTGTCAGAGAAGCCCTGATTATAACCTCATTTTGTCTCTTGAAGGAATTTCGAGGCACAAGGGATGGCCCTGCCGAAGAAATATGCCAAAATCCGCTACGATTTCACTGCTCGAAATGCCAATGAACTCTCAGTGCTGAAGGATGAAGTCCTGGAGGTAAATTAATAAACTTAGGAGCAAATCTTTATAGTCCCTAATTTCTAGAGAGGGAAAGAAGATGCACCAAGAGTAAAAGTCCCAAAAAAGTTTTCCTCTGGAAGTTCTGAATGGCAACATGAAATTCATTCAGAGTAAGAAAAGGAAAGCTGAGATTTGAGACCACGCTGCTGCTATTTTTTAAACCAGAAAGAAAAGAAAACATATAATCATAATACAATGTCTGATAACTTACTGAGCCCAGTTTCCAAGCATATGGCTTAGTCTTGCAGCACTCAGCACTCTGGCCTGAATGCAGCAAAGCACTTAAACCGTTGCTTAATATGCTCACCTTTAAGCATGGGAGTGGCCCCACTAAAATTCATTGTTTGGTGCAAGAAGGGTCTTTCTGCCTTAAATTTCAGTATGATGGTGAACTCGGGGACTTTTTTCCATAAAATGTAATACAGAATTTTTAATCACCATCAGTCTCTCTCATTGCAACACACTTTGTGGTTCCAAAACACATAGTATGACTTTAGCCTACACATGTTAAGGCTACATTGGATTAAGAGACAGACTTCTGTTAAATATGGATCTCGACTAGCTGTATGGTTGCATCACATTGGGCTAGCAAATTTGTAGAGTAGGAAAACTGACATTTTAAAATCTGGTTTGTCAAATATAATTATATTAAAATCTTCATGCAAATAAACACTGAAGCACAAGCATGTGATTCTGAAATCTTAGGGTTAAGGACAGCTTTCACACACCATTTTTAATCAGAGTTCAAAATAAAACAAGCCTGTAGGAAGAGACAGATGATGACGCAAAGAGGAAGATATTCTGATAACAATACATCATCTTTTTCATGTCCTGTTTATGTAATGGACGGGCTGTAATTTGGTTATATGAAAATCCTGCAGGCATTTTTTCCACCTCTGGCAGGATTCACTGTTGAAGAGTATTTTTTTTTAATGCAAAAGCAAGACAAGCATTTCTGGACACTTCTCTCTCTCATCAACTAAAGCTTTAAAAAAACATTCAAATTAAGCAGGAGGGATTCCTAAGACACTAGATACATTTGTCCTCAGAGTTGTTGCCCAGTAGGCCACTATTATGATTGTTTTATCGATCCTTTGCAGGGAGTGTTTATTAATGTGACAGTGGAATTTAATGTTACGTGAATCTGTTGCAGTTTCTTTGCCTGTCTTACAAAGCTGCCATATCATTATAGGTGTTTTTTCCACTGCAAGCCCATGCGAAGATGTGAAATTTTTGTTACCTTCCCCATGTCATGAATGCCTGATGGTCTCAATGGCTAACGTCCTTTTTCCCCTCACAGGTGTTGGAAGATAATAAGCAGTGGTGGAAATTGCTAAACCGGAGCGGGCAGGCTGGTTATGTCCCCTATAACATCCTGGATGTGGTGAAACTGGAAGATTATGAACAACTCTCCAGTCAGGTGATGTTTCATTGGTGATCAGCTGTGGTGCATAATCAGCCTCTGCTTATGGCCAGCTTCAGTAGGCATACAAGAAAGTACAGGGGCGGGGGGGGGGGAATACTTGTAGAAGACCTTTTAAGACACCCTCTCCCTGACTGTATAGGTTTTCATGAGTTGCGCTGTCCTCAGAAATAAATGTTGTTAGGGAGTTAATGCTCTACTTAGACACCTCACAGCTGGTGTAGAGGGTGGAGTGATAAAGGAAAACTCCACAATGAAGACCCAATGAGGCTTTCAGTGGAAAGCCAAAAACCTCTGTGAAAACAGCTATTGGGCGCTTGGAGGAGCTGCAGCTCCACACCCAGTTGCTAGAAGATTAGGGTATAGCTTGAGACAGGATTTGTTTCTTTATGTATAATCCTGTTGTTTCTACACCAGAGGTTCTCAACCTTTTTCTTTCTAAGCTGCCCCCCCGCCCCCCACTCCCAACATGCTATACAAACTCCACAGCCCACCTGTGCCACAATAACTGGTTTTCTATATATAAAAGCCAGAGCCGGCATTCAGGGGCAGCAACCAGGGCCATTTCCTGGGGCCCCATGCCACCGCACCCCCCACCAAGCTACATTGCTCAGGCTTTAGCTTCAACCCCGCGTGGTGAGGCTCAGGGACCTGGGCTTCAGCCCCATGTGGTGAGGCTTTGGTTTTCCGCCCAGGGCCCCAGCAAGTCTAATGCTGGCCCTGCTTGGTGGTCCCTCCGAAACCTGATGAAGGCCCCCTAAGGGGCCCCGGACTCCTAGTTGAGAAGCACTTGATGGCTAGTTGGCAGCTGGTATCAAGCAGAGTGCCCTAGGGGTCGGTTTTGGGGCTAGCTTTGTTCAACATCTTTATCAGTGATCTGGATGATGGGATTAATTGCACCCTCAGCAACTTCACAGATGACACTAAAATGGAGGGAGAGGTAGACATGCTGGAGGGTAGGGATAGGGTCCAGAGTGATCTAGGACAAATTGGAGGATTGGGCCAAAAGAAATCTGATGAGGTTCAACAAGGACAAGTGCAGAGTCCTGCACTTAGGACGGAAGGATCCCATTCACCGCTACAGGCTGGGGACTGACTGGTTAAGGAGCATTTCTGCAGAAAAGGACCGGGGATTACAGTGGACGAGAAGATGGATACGAGTCAGCAGTGTGCCCTCACTGCCAAGAAGGCCAAAAGAATATTGGGCTGTATTAGTAGGAGCATTGCCAGCAGATCAAGGGAAGTAATGGAGCTCGGCTGTTTTCAGTGGTGGCAAATTACAGAACCAGGAGCAGTGATCTCAAGTTGCAGTGGGGGAGGTCTAGGTTGGATAATAGGAAACACTATTTCACTAGGAGGGTGGAGAAGCACTGGAATGGGTTACTTAGGGAGGTGGTGGAATCTCCATCCTTAGATGTTTTTAAGGTCAGGCTTAAAGCCCAGGTTGGGATGATTTAGTTGAGGATTGGCCCTGCTTTGAGCAGGGGATTGAACTAGATGACCTCCTGAGGTCTCTGCCAACTCTAATATTCTATGATTCTCTTCTCTAGATCACTAAGAAAAGAGAAGTGGGTATTGGCCCACGAAAGCTTATGCTTCAATACTTTATAGTTAGTCTTTAAGGTGCCATAGGACTCTTTGTTACCTCTGCTATTCCAGACTAACACGGCTACCTCTCTGATTCTTAAGAAAAGAGAGAAGCCATACTTGCTTAGCAAAAGGCCCGAGTCATCCTTGCTCTGCACTATGTTGTCACTGATTCCATTGCAATGTGGGAGTAAAACGCTACTCAATGGCATTTCGCAACCACTGTACATTGGTTGAAATCCCTGTGCAAGCTGCAGGGCAACAGAGAATCAGGCCTTTGGTTTTGTCCCTTAGCCAGCTGGCGCCCTCCACCAGCTTGCAGACATTTTGCACATCTCTAGCCTTCCATTCGAGGATCTCAAAGTAACCTAGAGATGTTAATGAACTAGCCCTTGTAACGCTGCTGGGAGGGTGGGTCATTATCATGACCATCATAGGCATAATGACATATGAGGAAACAAGCACAAAGCTGCAGATTCTGAAAGGGATTTAGGCACCCCACTCATTAAAATCAGTGGGAATTAGGTGCCTAAATACCATTAAGGATCTGGGCCAAGGTGGTTAAGGGTCCGATGTCATGGGGACTAAGCCCCTGTAGCTCCCATTGATTTGACCTGGAGTGGTGGGTGCTCAGCACTTCTGAGAATCAGGTCCTAAGGCCCCGATCCTGCAACCACTGAGAGTCATCCTACTGAAAGGGTTACTCACCAAGTCAGTGACAGAGCTGCTAATAGCATCTCCCTCTCCAATTTCCTAGTTCTGTGGCTTAACCACGAGATTATATCACCCCCTGTCAAGATAGCCTTATGGTCATCTGTTCTCTTTCCTGTTATTACTAATTATTAATTAACTTTTATACTGTGGTAACCACTAGAGAGCAACCATGTCAGGACTCCATTGTGCTAGGCACGGTATAAATATATAGTAAAATGACAGTCCCTGTCCCAAAGAGTTTACCAGATTCAACAGGTGGGTGACACAAGCAAGTCAGGGTTGCTGGCAATGTTCCCTGTAATTTTTGACAGGCTGTGTGCACAAAAAATTCTTCTGTGCAAATTTTTGTGCTTCTGTGCACATTTTTGTGTGGGTGGTGTTTCACCATGTGCGCGGGGTTTAGGATCTGTGTGCGCGCGCACACCTTAGAGGGAACAGCGGTTGGTGGAAATAGGATAATAATCGGAGGCATACAATTCTTATCAGGGCGGTAGTCATAAATTGCCACCTGCCTACCTCATCTAATCAAAGTTCTTACAAGTGGGTGGCAGTAGAATTTCACATGCTTTTGAGTTTTAAGCATAATGATTTTTTTCCTGTCATTATATGGCCAAGCCATTCAGAACTTCATGTACTGATGAAAAGCTCTTGCCAAGCTAGTGTAAATGATGAATTATTTCTCTAAAATGGGAGTGGAAGGCCACCTATAGGCAGAAAATAAATTCAATATTGTCAGCCCCAGGTATTCAAAAACCTTAGAGTGCAATATGAGATAGACTGGAGTGGAATGAGATTGATTTAAAAATCATGAGTTGTTAAAGATAACATGCAATTTCTTTGCCATATGGATTCTGAGCCTTACGGGCCACATTTTCTGGCTTTTCAACACAGTCGTTAAGTGCAGGAGACTAACCTTTCATTTTTAAAAAGTGAGATTCTCACAAAATCACCTGGCAGCTAGAGTGGAGACTTTCAGAAAATTATTCATTAGTGCAAGTTCGTGATAAAATCCCAGGAGTTGGCAGCACTGTAAATTAGTATCTTTTTAAAAGCTCTGTGGCAAGCTATTAAGCAATGAACTTTGGGCTTTGCAGGGCCAACAGTACATAATCACATTTAGCTTGGCATGATTTTGCAACACAAGGGTGAGGCCTTCATGCAACCCGACATAGCAGGTGACAATAGGATGTGAATATTCATGCCTTGGGTTATGGAGATCCTTGATTCAATTTCACTGGATGGTGTTAAACACAGAATTAAGTGGAAGTTGGTCAAGAACAGTTTCTCGTCATTACATGTTAAATTCAATAGACCTAGACCGGTTTACGGGCATGGCCTACTGTGTTCTAATCTACCATGGTTGTGGGGGGACAAAAATTATTAATGATGAAATAATATTTTACTTAATAAAATCCTGTTTTATTTTTTATTCTCACCAGAAATACAAAGGAGACTTGAGTCCGAGAGGAATTGGCCCTGCCAGCCCTACGCACAGGATTCCTGGTAGCTATGCTGGTGATAAATGGGGAAGTAAAATGTTAGCCTTGAATGCTCCTCACAATGCCAAAGAACGTAGGTGCTTAGTGCCAGGGTTCTTACCATTCACCACAACTCAGACATGCGAGTTTGTTTCACATTGCACCGTCCAAAGAACTTGGCACTGTGGTTCTGGAACTTAGAAGCTTCCACCAGTGTGTTCTTTCCTTTGTTCGTGTTGGGTGCTAGTAGATTTCTTCTTTATATCCTTTTCTAAAACTATTCATCTATTAGTTTCCTTAGTCACTGTATATATAGGCCTAAATCTATGTACCCAAAATCCATATTTAAGTACCTAAAATGACATAGGCAGCAGAAAAAGGGGAAAGATCTTCATCCCCACTCAGGCCTCTTTATGCCACATAAAAGGGCCAGTGCAGCACACAGAGGCTGTAAGAACTTTGGTTCTAGCCAGGGGAGGATTCCCCAAGTGCAGTCACTATGGAAGACAGCCAGGAAGCTGCTTTCCAAGACTCCCTGTGCAAACCCTGATCTAGGGGGCTTGCCAGGACTCAGGCCTCAAGAGGCACAATGAGGCAGTGTCACAGCACTGTTGAGATTCTGGGCTATGCTGTGGCCCACAGAGCAGCCCTGAGGAAGCTGCTGCAATTTATACAGTCCTGTGGGAAATTACACTGTGGGTCCCACAGCAGCCCAGAATCAAGAGTGGCTTTAAACCACCTTAACCTTTCCTCCCCCTGGGCTACAAGGTGTGTGCCTCACCAATCTCACTCCCTGTGTTTAGGTGCCTACTAAGTGGCCATTCAGGCACCCTACTACTATATGTTGCAGCAACCATATCTTCCCCCACACTATTTTTTGCTTTAGCTTTCCTTTTACCTATTTTCTACTGTACAAAACCTGTAGTTCTCAGCACATTCCAAGGCATTCTGTGTGTGTGGTTATTGCAAAAATAAACAACCCCTTGTCTCCTATAATTGTCACGTATTTACAATGTCATCACTTTCAAAGTGTGCTGGACTTCTTGCTCCAAAAGGAATCAGCTCTTTGAAATTTTTCACCAAGCACTTTTCAGTAAAAGTTTCCCAACCAGCTCTGACTTGAGTAAAGTAAAGCTGCTCCGGCCACCTAAAAATAAGGTGGTTTATGGGCATGGGTTCATTTTTCCTCACACCTTACAAATCATGGTTTGGTTTATACTGACCCTTAGAATACACACTTAAGAAATGATATTTAATAGTTCCCCATAAAGTTTGCCATTGTGCAGCATGATAGAGAAGAGTTTCTTTACCAACTGGAAATCTGTACAGCTTTAATAATGATAATCATCTTGTTAACTAGAAATCCCATCACAACAATTCATTTCAATGAGAACTGAATACACAACCATTCAATTATTACCACCATATTAAAAAAAAAAAGACAGATTCTCTCAGGTATTAGTTAGAATCATAGACTATTAGGGTTGGAAGGGACCTCTGGAGGTCATCTAGTCCAACCCCCTGCTTAAAGCAGGACCAATCCCCAACTAAATCATCCCAGCCAGGGCTTTATCAAGCCTGACCTCAAAAACCTCTAAGGAAGGTGATTCTACCACCTCCCTAGGTAACCCATTCCAATGCTTCACCACCCTCCTAGTGAAAAAGCTTTTCCTAATATCCAATCTAAACCTTCCCAACTGCAACTTGAGACCATTATTCCTTGTTTTGTCATCTGGTACCACTGAGAACAATCTAGATCCATCCTCTTTAGAACACCCTTTCAGGTAGTTGAAAGCAGCTATCAAATGTCCCCTCAGTCTTCTCTTCTGTAGACTAAACAATCCCAGTTCTCTCAGCCTCTCCTCATAAATCATGCGCTCCAGGCCCCTAATCATTTTTGTTGCCCTTCTCTGGACTCTTTCCAAATTTTCCACATCCTTCTTGTAGTGTGGGCCCCAAAACTGGACACAGTACTCCAGATGAAGCTTCACCAATGTCGAATAGAGGGGAACAATCACATTCCCCGATCTGCTGGCAATACCCCTACTTATACAGCCCAGAATGCCATTAGCCTTCTTGGCAACAAGGGCACACTGTTGACTCATATCCAGCTTCTCATCCACTGTAATCCCTAGGTCCTTTTCTGCAGAACTGCTGTCTAGCCATTCAGTCCCTAGTCTGTAGCAGTGCGTGGGATTCTTCCGTCCTAAGTGCAGGACTCTGCACTTGTCCTTGTTGAACCTCATCAAATTTCTTTTGGCCCGGTCCTCTAATTTGTCTAGGTCCCTCTGTATCCTATCCCTACCCTCCAGTGTATCTACCACTCCTCCTAGTTTAGTGTCATCTGCAAACTTGCTGAGGGTGCAGTCCACACCATTCTCCAGATCATTGATAAAGATATTAATAAAAGCGGCCCTAGGAGGGCCCCAGAGACAGGTAAGACACAGGATGGGGGATTTACCCTGTGTCCATATGTCAGTACTGTCCAGTCCAGATATAGTGGCTAGTAACTACATAACACAATGCCCTCTGTGCGGTCTCTCTCCTTTCTCTCAGGATCACCAACAACTATTCCAAGATTCTTCAATTAGCTCTGCAGGAGTTGCTTTAAAATTTAGGCTAGGGTCTTGCACTGCAGAACTCATGGATACAATACCTGCACCCAAACACTCACTCATCTAAGGAGCAAGTCACCCCAGGACTGATTCTCAACTAGCTTTTTGAAAACTAAAATCAGCCTAAAACTCTGGTACAAGGACTTGTGTCTGGTTGTTATTTTGCATTCCCTCCATCAGAAGAGGTATTGGGGAAATACAGCATTTAAAAACATGAAAGGAGGTTTTCAGACCTCAAAAGCTGAAAAAGGAATTTGAAAATACAGGCGCTAGCTTTGGGGCCTGTGGGACATGAGAGAACCCTACAGTTTGTTCATCATGTTGCTACTAAAGCGATGGCACATCAAATGTTTCATTTACACTTTGTTCCTGAAGCAGGTTTCATGGTCAAAACGTCACGTCTCACCCATCCCACAAAGCACTTAAGCACCATCTTTAAAGTTAACCATGAGTAAGCTTTCCTATCTTGAGCATGGTTTTTTTTTTTTTTACAGAGTTAGTAGGGCTGCAGAGTCAAATTCTGCCTTTACTTACACCTTATGCAACCCCACTGATTTTCACTGGTTGTGACTTAAGACAGAATTTCACCCCCGGTCTCTAATTTGTCACCTGAAAGTGTGCTCCGTTTTCCAGAACTTATCCATCATATGGATGAGGTGAATGATGAGCTGCTGAAGAAGATCACAACTAGTAAAGTTCACCCTCCCCAGAGAAACTTTAAGGTGGAGAAGACTCAGCAAGTTGCCGCACCCCTGACGTTTGAGTCAAGCGCTCAAGAGGTCAAAGCGTGGCTGGAAGCAAATTCCTTCAACAAAGGGTAAATCCGCACAGCTGTCATGCGAGATGCTGAACTGTCATTGGAAAGGGGGAAAAGGAGGCTTTTGACATTTTTATTGGATTACAGGATGCTAATATTTGTTTAATTTATAAAGCCTGTGAGCAAGTGACATTTCTACCCTGCTCTTCACACAGTACGCATGGCCAGTACAGAGTACGAACCACTCCTAGGGGTTTTGTTTCACTGACAATCAGTGTAACACAAATCTTCTCTCTAGGTGTGGCTACTCCTAAAGTTCCTCCCTGACAACTGTTCAATCTCTACACCACCTCTTCAGGGGAGCACTCCCACCTCCCTTTTACCCAAGGTGGAGCGAGCAAGCAGGACCCAGTGGTCAGCAGGACCCACTTAGCATCTCCCAGTAGGATCAACCCTGGATGACAGGGTTAATTCACAGGAAAGCACCTTACTGCTGAGAATCCTAAAGCACTTTGCAAAAGTAGTGATTTCACAGAGGGGAACACTGGGGCACCAAAAGGCTAAGGGCCAGATTTTTAAAGGTATTTAGATGCCCAGAGACAGAGAGGCACTGGGTGGGATATTGTTCAGGTGCCTAACTCTGTTTAATATCAATAGGAGTTAGTACCTGAGGCACTTATTGAAAATCTCACTAGATCCTATCTATATCTTTACCTAAGTACCTTTCAAAATCTGGCCCCAAGTGACTTGCTCAAGACTGCAGAGAGAGTCAATATGAGAACTAGGGTTAGAACTGGATCCCATATCTGGGCTGTAATTCCTAAACACCTCTTACCTAGAGATTATAATTAAGTATGTAATAACTAAATATGGGCTGCTAACTTTTCATAATAATATTAAATATATATGGAGACAGAGCCTAATTGCTTGACTGCTCATTGAGTGGACAGTGCCGTAATAGGGTTCATAGATTTCTCACTCCATTTTTCTCCTTCTTCTGACCCATCTGTATCACATGCCTTTCATTACTTGTATTTTTCTAGGACCGTGGAACATCTTGGCATACTTACAGGGGCTCAGCTTTTCTCTCTGAATAAGGAGGAATTGAAGACAGTGTGTAACGAAGGAGCCAGGGTATACAGTAAAATTACAGTGCAAAAATCTCTTCTGGAGGTAAGAAGTTTTCCCACAAAATCCTATTAGTATGGAACCCAGTAGCACAAAATACTAACAAGCTCTATTAAACAGGTATTTGAAGAAACACAGTTATAGTAACCAAGATAAGAGGCCTATTAAGCACTTGTTTTAACATTAAAACAATAGAAATCTTGTGAAAACTACAATTTAGAAACATTGGGCCAGATCCTCAGCTGGTGCAAATCAACCTAGTTTAATGGAAAGATCTGGCCTATTAAGTTATACCCTATCTCCTTGAAAGCAGCTCCTCTTTGACAGCATTCTGTATCACTTATTTAGGTTAATCTGTAAGCTGTTTTTTGAGGTTCAAACTCTTTATGTTTTGTCGCCATTCCAGAAATGCGGAGGGGATTCAGAGCTTCAAGAAATTATGAAACGTCGCCATGAGAAGAGTGATTCTGCTCTTTAAAGTTCTATTTGTTTTTTTCGACTATTAGTTATAGTAGTGCAGAAAAAGGGAATAACAGCACCGATCCCCGATCAAAATGAAAGAGACTTCAGAGATCATCACTTGCCAGTGTAATTGCCACCAAATTGACAATTCCTGGAACACTGTTGATAAGGAGGATACTTATTCACCAATATGCTATCATGCTGGGAGAGAAGTTTTAGTATTGCATGAAATATTATTTTTATATCTATATATTTTATACAGAAATTTTAATGTGTATGCAGTCCAGAGCATGAGTAGGACCTGAATTCATGGAATTCTAAATGTATGAGGCAATGCTGGATTCAAGTTAAAAAAAAACAAACAAAAAAACCCACACTCAGAACCTCATAATATACTGCTATATGGCTCTCCATTGATCTGATAAAGCTCTAAAAAGAAGGCTAGAAATAATTCTCCCAACAAAGGACTGCTTGAATGCTTAGAGTTTCTGTACCATAAAGACTAGAGCTCCCCCTGCCCCCCCCCCTTGTTTCCTTATTGTCTGTGACAGAGACACTAAGCAACAGTATCCTGGGTTTCCCTGTTCATGAAGGCCCAGCAGCAGTTAAGTTTCCTCCCTCTCTTCTACCCCTGCGCTCCTCCCAAGCCTTAAACATTTTAAAACAAGGGCTGGGCCCGTCTGTGCCTGAAGATGAAATTATAATAGCGCGTAACAGATTTTAGGATTGGATCACCCTGTTTAAAAATATACACAATGCTACTGCTTTCTTTGAGGGGCAGGGAGTGTTTTAATTAAACACTAAAGAGCAGTGAGTAATACCTTGAAATTATTGAATTTGCCAGCTGGGAAGCAGTGTCCAACTACATTCACCCACATAATGGCTACCAATGGATGGGGCCTAGTGCGACTATCAGCAGTATGATTTGGCATTGACCCCGACTGGCAAACCACAGTGTTGTGAAACCCAAGACTTTATCCATCAGAAGATAAACCCATAAAACTTACTCCCAATCTGACACACACACACACACACACACACACACACACACACACACACACAACCATTCTCTATGCATGCAGCCCTGCGCCCTGCTTTAATAATGTTAACAATGTTGTAGTGAACATAAAGGAAATTAAATAGAAGTTGGGATGGCCATTTCACACACAAGTAAAAAAATCTTTGAAAAAAGTATGAAAAATTACTTAATTTAGCAAAATACATTTATTAGTACTTTACTTCCTGTTTTTCCTAATGCTGTTAAATATCTAGATTGCACTGACAGGGTTCGAGATTATGTATATATAAATGATGAAGACAAGGTCACTGCCCAAAGTAACATATAATCAAGTAATTGTGAAATGATAATTTATTAACACATTTTTAAAATCAGAACAAGTATAAAATATATTTTCTGGATTTTAGCATGCACAGTGAAATTGGCACGTTTCCAGTCAACAGAACATATACACCTTTTCTTGACTTTTTCATCAGCCTTACAGAGTGGGAAGGACAAATAAATTTACAGGTACTGCTCATTGTCTGAGATGGTAGTAATAAAACTGGAGTAACTTTGATATATTCTCTTCTTTATCCAGGTTAACTTTGGTTAATGTTAATGGAAATTCTGGCCCTGATCTTGCAAAGACTAACACTTGCATTTACTTTAGTGAGTTTACACACAATGACTCACCGTGCATTAAGTTAAGCACATGCATAAGCCTTAGCAGGAAGGTGGCCCAAGCTTGTATATTTAATCAAATACAGCATGATTCATCATACTGAACTGTATGCACCTGTAAATGGAGGAGTAGGTGCGGGAGTTGGTTTCTATATTAAAGAATATCAATGCATTATTTGTTTTTTCAAAAATGTTTCTAAATGGATGGTTTTTTAAAAAAAACAAAGCCCGAGACAAGGCCACCATTAGCACCAGTGGAGCTAAAATGACAGAGCAACAGTTGGAGAAAATTATCAGTGCAGAGAAGGCACTAGATTGTGAGGATAATATTCTTTCCCACATCAGCACTTACTTACCAAGGTAGCTAGAATTTGAAAAGGGCACTGGTTTGGCTCAGGGAGGAATGAAGTAGATCATTCTTCTGGAGAACCATCAGCTTGGGTAGAGGGAAAGCAAGCATTAATACTGGAAAATGATAACAGTGGTATAAGGATGGCAGGTTAAATGAATTCTAAAAATACAAAAATAAACCAAAAGGTGAGCTAAGAAGCATAACACACCATTTTTGTCTTTATGTATAAAGGAAACAAAATCATCCACGATTACAACTCTTTGGATTTATATTAGCAGTCCATTCAACAGTTCTGTAAAGAATTGTTGCCAAAGCTGAGAACATCTATTAAAATATACATTTTACTAAACCATATCATAGGTTTAGTATCCATATGAATGAGCAATGCATCTGATATACATGCATCTGTATATGTATTGTCTGCAAATAAAACTATAATGTACATGGATATAATCAAAGGATAAAATGATAACCATGCACTGTTTAAGATTAAAATAGTTAAAATTATAATGCTTTCTTACTCTTCATTGGATGTGAGTGAAAACAAGAGAATTTGGGAGCAAATGTTTCAAATGTTTTGTTGCAGCCAGCCTGTTGATATACAGCAACAGTAGAGCTGTGGGTTGCCTGTTTCTTCTTGTTCGTCAGCAAGTAATGTTCAAAACTGAGACCACTTCAGCATAAAGATCATTCAAAACTAGAAATGGGGCAAAACCTAGTTCTGAAAGAGCCCAAACTCTGGGAAAATTAGGATCTGGATCCAAACTTCACATTCTCTGATACTTTGCAGGAGGAACCTCTTTCACCTCTGGAGGAGGCAATTTGGAGAGTATAGCTGTATTTGCAAGTGCAGAGATTCAAATGTACTGCATTTCATACAAGCAAGTTGCCCAAACCTAGTGGAGCATGGCAGCCTATGGAAGTATCCCTGTACTGAGCCTGCAGATTCTCACAAAGAGGCTGTGGTCAATGAGGAGTATACATTTCCTACCAAATAATCATGAAATCTGAGAATCTCAAAACACTAATGTTTCTTTCACCAATATCATTTTTCTGTCCTGGACAAGGAGTGGGAGGTTTATTCAGTGGAGTGCTATTTTTTTCCTGTCCCATAAAAGGGCATCCAACCACCCTTTCCTTCACATCACCTTTCCTTCACATCAGTGGGAAGCCGAACTCCCCATTCCTCAAAGGAGAGAAGCATCTGCTGTCACCTCAGTAAAACAGAATGGGTTTGTAACGCTTACCACTACCTGCCCTTAACGTGAGAAAGTCTTGTCCGTAAGGACGGTGGATCAGCTTCCTGAAACCACTAGCCTCTGGCAGCACAAGCACTGCCTTCCAGGCCTCCCTCTTGCTGTACAGGTAGCGGTACACCCCAACCCTGAAGTCCTTGGAGCATTCTTGGCAGTGTCCAGCCCCTTATACACTGAACACTCACAAAACTGCCAGGCCTGCTGTTCCCAAAGGAACAGGGCACACAAGTTTGTAAGATTCAAGTTGGGATCACCACTTTGCTTAACACCACAGCACAGAGGTATATTTACAATGAAAACAACAATACGTTTATTGTGAAAGAACAGAAATCCAAGTGACGGTAAGAATATTGGAAACAAACGGTTACCCCTAAAACAAAACCAGAACACACGCTCTAGAGCCTGACCCTCACTAACAAGCTATCCCCGACTAAAGGATCTGATTTCACACCTAATTCTTTCCATAGTTTTCCACCAACACCGGTTGAGACCCCCTCTTTCATGAAGTAAACTTACTGTTTACTTCCTAGTAGGGTGACCAGACGTCCTGATTTTATAGGGACAGTCCCAATATCTGGGGCTTTTTCTTATATAGGCTCCGATTGCCCCTCACCCCTTGTCCCAATTTCTCACACTTGCTATCCGGTCAGCCTAGGCCCGTGGGTATCAGCCTTTGTTTTATTTGCAGGCCCCTTACAAAAATTCAAACGGAGGTGGGGACCCGCTGGGGATCTTGGACGTAGACAGCGGGGTGCACAGGATGAAAACCGCCGTCGTAGGTGAAGGGTGCCAGGGCGTCTGCTTTGTCCCCCAACTACAGAAAACCTTGGACGCCCGTCTCAAGCCGGGGTCCCCCCGCCCCCGCCTGTCCTTCCTGTTTCCTCCTTGATTAGCACCCGAGTCAGGCTGGGGAGCTGAGCCCCACTGGGAAACACACAACGCGGAGACTCCCCGTCAACAGCCGGCCGGGGGAACCTGCCTCGTCTGACGGAACCGGCTTCCCCCGGCTCGCGCCGACCCGGGCCTGGCCACAGCCCTCAGCGCGCCGACTCTCCGGGCAGCCTAGCAACGGCGCACGCGCACGCCGCAGCCCCAGAGGAGCCAGCACCCGCCACTTACGGGAGGACTCACGTGACGTCCTCTGGCAAAGAGACCAGACCCAGGAGACAGGGGGGAGGGGTATCTCTTCTCTCGCCCTGCCCCTCCCCCATGGGATGAGGTAATCAGTCACCATGCTCATGAGTCTCCAGGACGTATTACCCCTCACACGCCACCTACTCGCCTAATCAGATGCCGTCTTCCTCCCCCCGTCCTGATTGGCTAGCTACCTGCCACTTCGTTGATGATTGGCTGTCGCCTCCTCCCCCCCACAGCCGTGATTGACTGTCACGGAGGGGGCGCGCCCGTGTGCCCGCGTCGCCGCTTCTGCCCTCCGCGCCGGTCTCGCGCTTTGTGGGCCCCGCCTCCTCCCCCTGGCGCTGTCGTTGTACGTCGGTTGCGGCGAGCGCGCGCTGGGTGGCCTCTCGTCAGGTATATAAAGGGTCTCTGGGCCGGCGCCCCCAACGGATTATGTCCGTGTCCCCCGTGAAGCGGCTGAAGATGGAGTCGGCGCTGGAGCAGCTCAAGCAGCACACCACGGTGGTGGCGGACACTGGCGACTTCCACGGTGAGGTCGCACCCCCCGAGGGGCCCGTTACCCCCATTAGGGCAGGGGGCTGTCCCGGCCCCCAGGGCTGCTACCCTCCCCCCCCTCACCAGGACAGTGGGCGAGTCCGCCCCCCCCCCCCCATGCATGCACGGGGCTGGGGGCCCGGAGACCTGGCGGGCTCGGCTGTGGTGAGGGGGGAGGCGAGGTGGGGCCTGGCGGGAAGGCGGCTGCTCCTGGAGTCTAAGCGCTGGGCACCGCCGCCCTTCCCGAGGCAGGCGGTGCGGCCTGTACGGGCCAAGCCCTCCGGGTCTTTCCTTCACGCCCCCGTGGTCCGGGGAGGAGGAGGAGGAGGAGGGGGCTGCCTCTTTCCTGACTCCGCTCGTGGGGTCAAGCGGTAGCTGGGCAGGTTGATGCCTCACGCCGGGGCGAGGGGGTCGCTTTGTTTTGACTGGTGCTGCGTGTAAGGGGGAAAGTAAGGTCTGGCCACTTGCTACTAATATCCCCTTCCTTCCAATATCCCCTTCCTTCCTTCCTTCCTTGCATTGACTCCCTGTTCCGCCAAGTGTAACCATCCTATTGAGCTTCGGGATCTTGGGGGGGAGGGGGGCTCAGTGTTTCCCATTTTCACTAGCAGCCACACCTGTTAAGTGAGCAAAACCTGAATGAAACCCCTTGAACGTTCACCATGGGAGATGTCAAGAATCAGAGAGGTAGCCGTGTTAGTCTGGAATAGCAGAGGTAACAAAGTCCTCTGGCACCTTAAAGACTAACTAGATGGTGTGTAGTGAGCATGAAGTATTGAGTGGGAATTATTCATTTCCTGATGGCAGGGAAGACTTAGCCTATCCTATGTCTACACTACTACTTATATCAGCAAAACTCATGTTGCTCAGGGGTGTGAATATCCAACCTCCCTGAGCAATATAAGTTACACCTGAATAAGTGAGTGTGCACAATGCCATAGCCGTGGGAGAGATTCTACTACTGTTACTCTTTTGGGGGTGGATTAATTATAATAGTCACTGGGAACAGCTACACAGGAGTTCTTACAGTATTGGTATAGCAGTGCTACTGGGGGCTCTCTAGAGTAGATCTGTCCTAAATTGTAATCTACTTGGAGAACATAACCTCATAATAAAAATAAACCCCTTTGCTAAACTTGGCTAAGAGTTCTTTGCCTAAAGCTGTTCTGTCATTTGTGTGCTGTTATGAAAGACTGAAATTTCCCCAGTTGCTTAATGTGGGGTTGCGCCTATTGATGGATTGCGAGCTTGCAGATGAAGGCGATAAGAGTCTTCTGCAAATTGTGGTCAGTCTTGCAGGACACGGTGGGATCCTATGGTTATACGGCAGTGCAATGTGCTACTACAGAGCAGATTTGGACTCAACACAAGAACACTGAACAAAACTATATAAACACATCAGGAATTGAAAAGACTTCACAACAGGAGAAAGGCTGGTGTTGTGGTGAAGGCCCACCAGCAGGAATCACACATGTATAATACCATCTTTTCTGCACACTTCCTTTGTGACTCACTTGGGAAGTCAGCCTTCCTATGATTCATTTGTTTCAAGTATAAAATGAGGATAATATCTGCCTCATGCTGATAATTAGTTTTGTAAAATAATTCTAGCTCTCTGGCTGACAGGACCCATAGAAATCCAAAGTAGTAATATGAAGTTGTTAGCCTTGCACGTGTGAGTACAGGTGTGTTACTGGAAATATGTGGCCTTCCTGCAATAACCTGTGTAACGTGCCTATGAACAAATGTCATAAGTATGACCTACCAGCACTGACTTTTGAACTTGGATCTTGAAAAGTTGTTTGTATTATTAAAATGTAAGGGTGGTTGTTTCAAAGTGTATTAAATTATTGTGGTTCTACTCTTCTAGTTTCTGTTATCACCAGAACTCCTGAGTGCAGCTATCATTAAATTGATAATGGAAACAAGTGAAGGGCTGTGAACTAGCATTTATTACCATCAACAAGTAGTTAATTTTTATATGTACCATAAATCTTTTGTTTAAATTATTCATTTGGAAAACTAATGGCCCGTGGTACTTCTAACACCCCGATTCTGATTCAAATATTTCATCTTGATCAAATAGGGTTTGGTAAATTAACTGGAAATATTATAAAAATTAGAAATAGGTTTATAAACCTAAGGCTTATTTTTACAAGACTGGTTGTCTTCTTTTCTCTTCAGAAAGCTATTAAATTTTACTCAGCTGGTTTTGTTTTTAATGGCTTCCTGTATAGTTTTCTCATGGTGAAGCAAAACAGTTGAGGCAGAGAGGTGTTACTGTAAGAGGAATTTTTTGTTTACCTTTAGTATGAAAATGAGTAAGCTCTTTGTTCCTTAATTTAAAAAGGGTGGGGCTAGATTTTTCTTTACAAGAGATCTTAAACACCAATGACTTTTTATACAGTACTCTTTAAATCCTGTAGCACTATACAGTGTACTCAGTACACTTAAAATTGAAGACTGGCTTTACCAACATCTGTGAACTATATGTAGGGCTCAGTTAACTTAGTCTTGAATCAGGTTTTCATTGTGTCCAAAGGCCTTTAGTAATGGAAGTCTATTAAGACCAAGAGTATAGTACAAAAATTACTAAATATGAGAAGTTTTGGTAGAGTACCTGGGTTTCATTCAAGATTCATAAAAAAGTGGAGAACAAGTAATTGCTTGGGTCACCAATACTGAACCCCAAGTCAAAAAGACAAAGTAAAAATACACTTAAAAAAAATTTTTTTTTAAAGGCATTATAGTAATCTATACAAACCTGTTAACTCCTGATATGGGGTGCTGGGCATTTTAATTGACCCCCAAGAGTAGGCCTTGTGTGGTAGGACCATAGGGCAAAATAATATAGAAAGAGCAGCCACAGCAAGGTTCCTGCAGCATGAACTCAGTAGTGCTGAGGGTAGCTGAGCGAGCAGACCTTGCTGTTGGAATGGTTACCAAAGGTAAGTAAATACAAGCCGTGAACAGTGGGTACAGATACCAGCATGGAGCAGTAGAGGTTTAAGTGGAACAACAGGATCATAAGAATTTTTGAGGGGAAGGCAACTACTGTGGAAACCAGATATTTTAAGGGAGAATTTCTCAGACTCTGAGTTGGCTAGGACTTAAGTCCACACTCTGATCCTTGGCAGAAGTGATCATCAAGAGCCACATGAGATCTTTAACTCATCCAATATCTTGGTTTTGTCTGATTGGAAAATTTAATGCATGTAAAATTTTGAACCAACTTGTGTTTTGTACAAGCCACGGTCATCACAGGAAATGCTCAGGTGCTATGGGGCTAAAGGGATTAACTTTCCTGAGCATTGGCTACTTCCTTGAGACTTTCAAGGCGGTCTCATAACTTTTGAGCAAAGAAAAATCTGTTCTTATAATGGTGCTGTGTCCTGAACCTTATTATTCATGTATTAAATAACTTGCATAATATCTGCTGATTTCTGAATCTTTAGCACGATCAAATAGGGCTAGTGGTGACCATTAACAGAACTGCTAGGACCTAATGTCTGAAGGTATGGGAATTTAAAACAGTGACTCTGTAGCCTTGTCTACAGTATTAAATACCTGTTGTCTGTCTGCAACAGGTGCTGAGCACTGTGTAGCTGCAAGTTTTAACTGCACTTTAAAACTGTTCTGAACATAGTTTGTCCTCTGCTACATTTGTGATTAGTGCTTGGCACTGGTTCAGCTGCAGCTGTTGACACCAGTCATTAGCAGTTGTTCTCCCCCCCCCCCCCCAAGTGTTGACAAATATTTATTGCACTATACAGTAGGGAAAATTGCTGCTCTAAGGAACAAAGGACCAGTATAGTCCTGAACACCAGTGTGCTTCCACTGAAACATTGGGCCAGGTGCCTCTTGTCTCCATCTGCAAAATAGCGATGTTCCCAGCAAAAGTGAAGAACACCTGATAAACTATGAAACTGTTCGTTTGTCTGCTCTTTGTTGGTGCAGCAGTATGGGCCAGACCAGCATGTACTTATTCTTCTGCACAATTCTCCAGCCAGTCAACATTAAACAGATGCTGTAGCAGTGAGCAAGATTCAGAACCCCTATTTAAACCGTTGCTGAAAACTTGTTCTGGAAGACTGAAATGTCGCCCCTTACTATAGGGAGCTTACTTTTTGAACTCTATCTTGAATTGGGTTGACATCAAAATTAGTGACTGGAAAGTGCTGAATGACACTGCTTCTAGAGGGAGGAGATACTGTAAAAGTCAATCTTTATAATAGATCCAGATGATGCATCAGAAATGTCATACATTTGCTTTTTATCTTTAGCATAACTGAGTTTTGCAGACTTCAGTAGCACATGACATGCAGTATATGTTGCTGGAGTCCCATAAGATCAGGGGTCTCAAACATGCGGCCCGGGGGCCACATGCGGCCCGCCAAGCCCTTCCCTGCGGCCCGCCAAGCTTCCTGGCGCCCCCTCCCCTGGTCCCCCCATAGCAGTTTGCAGGACGGAGGGGCCAGAAGTGGAGGCTTCTCTGCTGCCTGGCTGGGCCACGCGTGTTTCTAGCTCTGGACTTCCTAGATTGCTCTTGCTTTGTTTGCCAAACAGCTGTTGGTGGTGCCTAGCGCTTTCCAGGAGGGAATGGGGAGCTGCGTGCTCAGAGGAGGAGGTGGGGCAGGGGTGGGACCTCTTGGAAGGGGTGGAGTGGGGGCAGAGCTGGGGCAGCAAGGGCGGGGGGGGTGTCAGTGGTGCGGCCCTCGGGCCAGTGCACTAGTCCTCATGCGGCCCTCATGGTCATTTGAGTTTGAGACCCCTGCATAAGATACTTTACCCAGATCTTGCCTACTTATCTATACCTGCCCCTGGACTCTTCCACTGCTTGCATCCGACAAAGTGGGTATTAGCCCACGAAAGCTTATGCTTCAAAACTTTATAGTTAGTCTTTAAGGTGCCACAGGACTCTGTTACCTTTACCCAGATGTGTATTGTAAATACATAGGATGCTGAAGAGGCTAAATGAGCTTTATCAGTATTTACCCATCTTGAAGTTGCATTGTTTTGTCAGATAAAACATGGAGGATGAATGAAAAACTGGAAAGAATGTTATCTGAAGGACTGATGTGCAAAATGAACATGTCCAGAAAACCAGGATCTTTACTTAAAGGAAGCTGCTAGGAAAGTGTAGTTTTCTGTACAATGTTTCCAAACATTATCTGTAGAACTTAGGTAGAATTTTCAAAAATGAATTTTCCTCCTGGAGTGCAAAGTGTTCAGAAAAATAAATTGGTAATTTTTCATAATTTTGAGTTGGCTCTTTCCAGATACTTTGTCCTCTACAGTGACCTTGGCTTATAAAACTATTTGCTGAGTCAAACATTGCATGCTAGGCTGCTCAGCTACTCAGGCATGTTAGAACCAGACAGTGTACAGTAAGAACCACATTGTGGTAAACCTCTTGTGTCATCTGAAACGGGTTCTCAACCTTTCTTTGAGGCCCCTCCCAACATGCTATGTGAACTTCACAGCCCACCTGTATCACAATTACAGGTTTTCTGCATATAAAAGCCAAGGACAGTATTAGGGGGTAGCAAGCAGGCCAATTGCGGGGGTCCTCATGCCCCAGGAGCCCCAGCAAAGCTTCATTGCTCAGGCATCAGTCCCATGCAGTGGGGCTTTGGCTTTCTGCCCTGGGCCCCAGTGAGTCTAGTGCTGGCCCTGCTTGGCAGCCCTCCTGAAACCTGCTTGCGGCAGTGATGGACAAAATAAGGACCTAGCTAAGCTAGATTAGTGTAACTTTTAGTGTCTTGACCAATGATTTTTCTTTTTGGAAACCGAGCTTAAATACTAAATAAACCTTGCTTGATCTTGTCACTATAGCTTTCAGTCACCGCTTTGACCAGTGGTTCTCAAACTTTTTGTATTGGTGACCCCTTTCTTTCACTGCAAGCCTCTGAGTGTGACCCATTGAGTTTGAGAACCTTTGATATAGACCCTTTGGCATCATTCCCCAGACTTTCAGACAGCCTTGTACTGCACTATTCCTGCCTCAAGAAAACACTTATGCAATAAAATCTATATCCAAATTAAGAAGCATGCTAACTGATCCTATCCTACTCTCTCTCTCTCTCTTTGCCCGTCACCCCCCAGCCAGGGTATGGGCCACCAACTGGTTTTGGTGTTTCAGTAGCAATTGGTTCCCTTACGGGGTGGAGTTGCTAGCCCCACGCCCATGTTAAGCCTACAGGCACCTGGTATTCTCAGGAGGTCTCCCATCCAAGTACTAGCCAGGCCCGACCCTGCTTAGCTTCCGAGATCAGACTGGATCGGGCGTGTTCAGGGTGGTTTAGCCTTAACTGATCCTACTACTGTAGGATAATATTTGATTGTCAGGTTGGGTAACCTGTATTAAACTAGCAATCTTTATTTTTGTAGCAATTGATCAGTACAAGCCTCTGGATGCCACTACAAACCCATCTTTGATACTAGCTGCTGCCCAAATGCCAGCTTACCAGGAATTAGTAGAAGATGCTATTGAGTATGGAAAAAAACTTGGTGGGTAAGTAAGACCATTAATTTAATTAAGCTTGCAGTTGTGACAGCTGATGCCTTATGTAACTTATGTTCTATGGCCTTTTCATAACCTAAACAAATGCATGAGTTTTGCTCCTTCAAACTCTCACTCTAGAAGACTAGCTAACAAAGTGTAGGTGAAGGGATGCAACATATAAATCAGCAAAGATGGTGACAGGCCACCTGTGATAGATGTATAATCCAGTGTGAGGTTTTGTCCTCAGCACTGTAAAGACTATCCCCAGTGAGTAGTTTCTGGTAAGCATTATGGGTATATCTACCTAGCAAAGAAAAAACCCATGGCTTCCCTGTGCCAGCTAACTCTGGCTCATGGGGCTCTGGTTATGGAGTTGTTTCATTACTGTGTAGATCTCTAGACTCAGGCTGGAGCTCAGGTGCTCCAGGAACCTGAAAGGTTGAGGGGATTTACAGGGTCCTGGATGTCAGCCTCCAGGCTGAGCCCAGACATCTACATAGCAATGAAACAGCCTTGCAGTTTAAGACTTTTGGCTGGCAGGGGCCAGCCGTGGGTGTCTAGATGCTATAAAGACAAACCTGTGAAGTGAGTCTTCATTCTAATTCAGATCCCTTTTGAAGTAGCTTTGTGGGCTTGCTCAGGGAAAGCATTCCATAAATAGGCAGCATCATGGAAGAAGGCAAAGATGTTTATGGGAGTAACAAATGGCATATGGACTCTGGTAGTATTGGTGAAACATAGATGGGACAAAAGACCAGAGTGGATAAAGAGGGAATGGGAGAATTACTCAGTGATTTAAGGGCTTGAACTTTATGTGGAGGGAGCCAGAGATCTGGGCTACTAGCTGCAGTCTCACACATGTCACTAATTAATTACATTTTCATTCTTTCAGGTCAGAAGAGGAACAGGTCCAAAATGCAAGTGACAAGCTTTTTGTGTTATTTGGGGCAGAAATATTGAAGAGGATACCAGGTCGTGTGTCGACAGAAGTAGATGCAAGGTTTGGCTTTTTTGAACCAGAGCAAGATTTGTAGGGATCTTGTATGCAATTTGTGATGGTGTTCCTAATCTGCTGGTCTTGTAATAGTGAAATGTTCAGCGTTTGTTACTACTGTTTGTTTAATTGAACTGTGAAATCACAATTTGCCTAAGTTTTTACTGCATGCTAGACAAAACTAAATGTGAAATAGGGTTAATCTTCAAGGCAGCTGTAAATATGATTCACCTTCAGCATAGTTAAGGCACAGAACATTCTCAATCTGTCCACCATTCTTCACTGATTTAAAGAAATTAAGGCTTCCAATTTACTTGATTTAAACTTAAGAGGAGGAAAGCGAAGAATACTTCTAGCACCTTAGAGACTAACCAGTTTATTTCAGCATAAGCTTTCGTGGAGTTTTTCTTTTGCCCTTCTCCCACCAAAAAACTTACAAAATGGTACACTGGGTTTTGTTTTAACTGCACCTGGGGTAAGCTTAGCCTTTAACTTCCTTAAATATTTTCTACTTTTTCCGCATTTAAGTTCTTTATGAAAATTAAAGCAATAACTTTTAATCTTAACTTTCCCTGAGAAACATACTTGCTTTTCTTGAGCTCTGGGCCCACTCAATCCTAGAGAACAACTTTTTTTTTTAATGCTGTGGGTAGCTTTCTAACTACAGCCCCATGTAGAAAAGCTATTATTGGGAGTTAAATTTTAATACTTGGGGGGCGGGGGAGAGGCAGGATAGTTCTGATTATTATGGCTAAATTAGAGACACTTTAATAGCCACTGTCTCTCCATGTGAGAGCATACATCACTGTCTACCATTATCTGTTGGTGGAAGCTAGGAAAAAGGATCTGGGATATAGACACAAAACAACATTTTTTTAACTTGGATCAATGTATTTTTTTGTTTCAAAGGTTGTCCTTTGATAAGGAAGGAATGATTAAGAGAGCTAAGCGCCTCATTGACCTTTATAAGGAAGCAGGAATTGGTAAAGATCGCATCCTCATAAAATTATCATCAACGTGGGAGGGGATTCAGGCAGGCAAGTAAGTGTCTGTAGCTGGTATTAATTTATATAATGCTTTAATGGCTGGTCATATACATTTTAAAAAAAAAAATCCTATCAGTGTTGGCTGTTTTGAGAACCGTGCACCAGTAAATTCAATTAGTGGGGTTAAATCTAACCAAGATTTATTTTTTTTTTATTTGAGTTGTGGGACAAATACTCCTACTAGTGCTAGATCATTGCTTTAGAGCTCTATGTGCTGTATTTCAGTAATTAACTAGTGACATTTATTTAACTTTATCTGAAACTAATTATCTGATTGTAGCTTGAATGGGAGGGGGAGCAGACTCCATTCTAAGATGACCCTTTTTTTGCAGGGTTCTGGAAGAGGAGTATGGGATCCATTGCAACATGACCTTACTCTTCTCCTTTGCTCAGGCAGTGGCCTGTGCTGAAGCTGGGGTCACCCTAATTTCCCCATTTGTAGGACGTATCCTGGATTGGCATGTTGCAAACACAGACAAGAAGACTTATGAGCCCTCAGAGGACCCAGGTAAGCTTGCCTCTGAATGTAACTGGAAAAAGTTCACTACAAACAAGTTATTTTAAATCTTTGCTTGTGAACACTACTCTAGAAAATACAGTATGTGGGACTAATTTCTGTGATTTTAAGCATCTCTGCATTTTAAAACTCATTGTCTTGAAAATCACCAGTGTTTTCTTCATAGGGGTGAAGAGTGTCACTAAAATCTATAATTACTACAAAAAGTTTGGCTACAAAACTATTGTGATGGGTGCTTCATTCCGAAACACTGGGGAGATTAAAGCACTGACAGGCTGTGACTATCTTACCATTTCACCTAAGCTTCTGGGAGAGCTCAGTAAAGAGAACAGCAAGCTAACTCCCACACTAAGTGCTAAAGATGGTAAGTCAGTTTTCTTTCCTATATAATACAGACTTGTTCCATATCCCAAGACTCCTCTTTACTACTGAACATAGCTGATATATGGAAGAAGCCAGCTTTGGTAAGTGGTAGGTACATAGCTTCAGCTTAAACTTGGTGGTTCTTGTGTTCATCCAAACTTTTTTAAAGGGGTAAGACTTGGCTCATCTAAGAGATACAGTAATTGCCTTGTATTGTCTTCATGACCACAGTAGCAATCAGCAGTTCCTGTGGCACTGCTGTTGAGGGAATCCAGTCTTTTACAGGCCTTTGATCTAGTACAGGGGTGGCCAACCTGCAGCTCTTTAGAAGTTAATATGCGGATCCTTGTATAGGCACTGACTCTGGGGCTGGAACTACAGGTGCCAACTTTCCGGGCGGGGGGAGGTGCTCACTGCCAGTCCCTGGCTCTGCCACAAGCCCTGACCCCACTCCATGCCTTCGCTCCTCCCCTGCCCCCCCCCCCCAAGCCTCCTGCACACCACAAAACAGGTGATGGGGAGGTGTGGGGACAGAGTGGAAGGCACTGATCAGCAGGGCTGCCCTTGAGTGGGAGGTGCTGGGAGCCGGGGTGGAGGGCAGATGGGGAGCTGCTGACTTTACTGTGACTCTTTGGCAATGCACATTAGTAAATTCTGGCTCCTTCTCAAGTTCAGGTTGGCCACCCCTGATTTAGTATGTAACATTTATACAGTAAAACCTCCATTTAACGGACTAATTCGGGCAAGGGGGTATCCGTTAAATGAAAAAGTCCGTTATTTAATAATAAAAAAACCTGAGCTGTCGGAGCAGCAGCCCGACCGCCGCAGGGTCAGGGCGGCAGCTTCGCAGCCTGCCCGCTGCCAGGACCTGGGTGGCAGCCAGGAGCCGGCAGCCAGCCCGCCCGCTGGCGGGACTCGGGCAGCAGCTGTGAGCAGGCAGCCCGCCCTCCCGCTTCCGTGACCCGGGCGGGAGCCGGCAGCTAGCCCGCCCGCGGGCGGGAGCCGGGCGGCAGCGGGGAGCTGGCAGCAAGCCCCTGAAAAACTGATTTGGGATGCATCGGACTTGCTCATAAATTTTGTCCGTTGCATCCGAAGTCCGTTAAATCGGGGTTTTACTGTATTCAGTTTACTTAATATCTTGGGTCCTTTTGAGTAAATTAGCCAATTATTACCTCAGATCCAAGTCAAGAAGACAGATTCAGTTTAAACAGTGATACTTCTATAAAATAAAAATTGCAGGGATGGGAGGAAGAAACCATCTAATTTGTATCCTGGGATTTGAGTTTTTACAAAATCCTTAGGGAGCAAGAAATTTCTTAACGCTAATTTTGCAAAAATGGAGGACTTGCAAGAAGTCCGGAGGACTTCAAATAAGGCTAGAAGAGATCATGCACCTATACAACAGTCAATATTTGAAACTAGTTTAAAAACTGGTCTCTTTTGAAATGGTACTGAAGTGTTGAAACTTATTTGGTTTAGCAATGTTTTGCTGTGGTGGTTCTTGCATGTGGTCCTGGTAGCTGTACCACTTTTGTTTTTCCTTCCTCTTAACTTTATAAACAAATGTTAAATTACAAAATTGACTGCGAATTGTGCACAGCTGCAATCTATACTAAAGGCTCTAAACAGTGGGAAGGTTTGTTATCAATTGAGCTTTTGTTAGGCATCTGCTGAGTAATTGGAACCAATTGTTTGCTCAAGTCCCTGCTCACTCCCACAGGATGTTTTGTGTAATATTTTTGTACTGTGGGCTGAAAGTTTAGTGCCATTAGGAGCCAGATACAAACATGATAAACATGAATGCCCTATCCTGAAACTTAGACTAGTAGGATAACTTCCCCTAATATGGCAGCAGTTCAGAATCAGCGGTATCTATTTACTCCCCAGAAGGTTGTCGCACAGTAAGTCTAACCACCTTGTCAGCAGTGTTTGGAAAAACTTTTCAAACTTCAGCTAATGGGGGCTGGGGGAACTACTACATCAGGGAGTTTGTGTTTTATTTTTGGGATAGCAATCTTGCATTTGAATTGAAGGATTTTGCCTTTTGAGATGCAACAGATAATCTATAAAATGTTCTAACTTCCTTTGTATAGCTCAGACATCTAACCTTGAGAAGATTCACATGGATGAGAAGACATTCCGCTGGGAACATAATGAAGACCAAATGGCTGTGGAGAAATTATCGGATGGGATCCGGAAGTTTGCTGCTGATGCAGTTAAATTGGAGAGAGTGTTAAAGGTAATTGCTGAATTCTATGCTGCTTATTTTCCAGATCTCCTCAGAATGACACCAGCTGCCCCACAAGTGAGGTGTGATGCTGTCCTGATTTAAAGCAGTATTTATTCTGGTAGCTAGACTTGTATACAAACCACACTTATCACAGTTTGGATTAGGTCACCATTCCTATGTGCAAAGATGGTTAGTTGCCTAGATAGCCTATGAAACACATACGGGGTGTCTTCATTCCAATGTATATGTAATTATGTCCTGTGAGCACTAATTCAAGATGTAAACAACCAGGAAATGTTATCCCAATTGCAAAGCAGTATTTATACTATAGCCAATCAAGACTGCACTACAGTTAGATGCAAGTCCGCAGGTGACATTTTGAAGAGTTTGTATGGTTGTCCAATTCCTGACATAATCTGAAATCAAGTTTCCACCTCAACTCTAATATTCTTTCAGTATTGGTGTCTGAGGCAGACTAAAATTCAGTACTTTCATAGTGATCAGGTCTAACTTTGACAGTAAAACACTTATGATTTACAGGATGCATGGGGGAAAATATTGACTAAGGTGCCAATTTGATATTGTCTCAACTACTTTAAAATGAAATAATTAGGCCAATTAATACTAACTTGATTGTACTAAAGCTGCATATATATATTTTCATTAATATCAATTTTAGACACTGCTCAAGTTGACAGCATAAGTACTATTGTACTGGCTTAGTCTGGTGTCAAAGCACTGCAGTTTCCAGACTGATCTATTGGAAATGCTAACTGCAGATTATTCTTTTTTCCTAGGAACGAATGTTCAGTACTAAAAATGGAAAGTAGAGAAACCAAAGTTCCTGCTGGATTGGAGGCTGAATGAGTGGGATTATTAAATGGATGTACAAATATCTACATGTTATGCTATGTATGGAGAGTTTTCTGTATTCCATACTTTTTTATCAATTTGCAAAGGGACAACAGACTTCCAATTTGTAGCAATTTTGGCAATGTATTAAAATAGTTTCTGTGTAAAGTTTCACTATTGTGCACTTGTTTAGATCAGTATTTACATATTGCTGTACTCCTTGCCACCTCTTTTCCACTTAATTCTAGTGAAAGTGAGTGACTTCAACAAGTAGCTAATGATTCTTAAATCCTTAAATGTACCTACAGATACTAGGAAAAGGAAGTATTTTATCCTTGAGGTACTTCCACAGCCTCCAAAACCACAGTACATATGATTGCCTTTCCAGTAAAATAGCCTAGAGAAGTAAGTTTGATAAATCTTCTTAACTAATCAAGCTTGATAAATCTATTGAGTAGGTGTGTGATATTACTGAAAGAAAGCTAAAGACATTTTTTGTATCATTCTGGCCATGGGATAAAGTTGTAACTTGTAGTTAGGCTGCTGGACTGGGATTCAGAAAACCCATCTAAATACCTCATGTATTATAAGTGGATTTTTAGTTTGTTTCTTTGAGATGTACCCTTAGAACATGTGGCTGTGAAAGTAAACATGGAATAGCAGCTTCAGCAGTATGGAGAAGTTGAGCCCATGGGTTTTCTTCACTCCTTCCACTGACTATGACAGTTGCACTCACTACCTCATCCACTGATCTAAAAGCACTTAGAAGCATAAAGTAATACTTCTGAGCTGCTACCCCTATTTTATAGCTGAAGAATAGGGTTAAGACTGGCTCAGACCTATACAATGAATTAGCAGTACATCAAGGTGGGAGGGCTGACTTGTTCATACTTGAAAAATTGAGTAAGAGCAAGTATTTTATTCCTTGAGGGTACTTTGAGACTGCCAGTTTTCCATTGCACTGTGTGTACACGCCTTAGCTCTAGCAAACATTTATTTGAGGCAGCCTGTGCTGTGGTTTAGGACCCTCATGATACAGGGCCAGAACACCTACACTCCTATCGTGATATATCTCCAACTTTTCCCCACTTGGTGTTAAGAAATCTTACTTCTCGGTGTCTTTACTGACTTGCTATTTTCAGTTGACTAAACACACACACACCCTGCTTCCTTATGTAGTGGACTAATTACTGCAGTCAGAGACAAGATCTTGAGCTTACAGAGCTCTGATTTACACTAGTAAGTGCACTAGAAGACAGAAGCCTGCAGAAAGAAAGCAGGCAATTGATGGTACAAGGCACAGAAGTCAGTTAAATCAAAGTTGCTGAGCTTGATTTCTTATGAGATGCACATCCAAATTTTAAAGTTTTCCTAAGGAAGTGGGATATTGGGGAAGTGAAGATAAAAAAGATGAGAAAGCATAGTAGAGTCCAGAACCCTCTTTACACAATATCCTAAATGTCTTGTCCAATAGCTCCAGACATCCCCCATTCTGCTGCAAAGCTTCTATACCTCTTCCTAATGCGAGGGACGCTGCCTGTCTGTGGAATTTAGAGGCAGTTCACTGTAGCTGGAGATTCCAGGCTTAAACCCTACCATTCCTCCTGATGCCTTTAGTTTTGTGCAGTAGTAACTTGGTTTCAGCTTCATCTGAGGCCTCTAATCCTCTAGTTGCTGTGTTGCCACTTCCATATCCTCTGCCACACTGTACCTGACAGGAACACCTTCTGGAGCAGAACATAACTACCCTGTCAAACCTCCTGAACTGCCACTGAAGAGGTCAGCTACTATTCCTCTGCAATGGTAGACTGAAACCAACTAGTTTCAAGTATGTATCAAAGGCATTGCTACTTTGGTTGTGGAATAAGTTAACACAAACAAACTTAGTTGGGAAACAAATTCTACTTCTCCTGAGTACTGCTCCTGTACAAGGATTCTAGCACAACTGTTTAGACATGTTCTACCACTTAATGACCAAAAATTAGATAAAGGTAATCAGAATCAGTCTATCTGTGTAAGGCCTAAAACATGTAAAGGCATTTTATAAGTACATGGAAACCTTGGCTTGACACTCAAAATTCACACAACTCTAACCTATTAAGATAATTAGGCCCCCAAAGCAACTGAAATTATTGAACCACCACTCTACCCTGGTCACTTAACAATTTTATATTATCCTGGAACAAACTACTCCATTGTTGTTACATAGTAAGTGAATAGTTCCAACTAGTCCCATCACCAAGCTTCCTTTTACCATGCTGAACAGGTCCCTGTTATAGTTCTTCCTCCCCTTCCAAGAAATGAGGCCCTTGTAGTAGGAGAGTGTATACTCCCATTCCTCCTATAACACTTGTTAAACTTACTGAGTTCTTTCTCTGGTGCAAAATGCTCAGTGGAGCTCAATCACTGCTGGGCTCCTCTCCTTTTTCCTGTATTTTTCTGGTTCATAATTAAATCTTGCTCTGTCTTATTAGTTTATAGGGGTCTAATTATATGTCAGGAGGATGTAGCCCTAGGCTGACACAATTAACAGTTTCCTGATTAAATTGATAACTCAGTAAATTGTATTTGAACTTTCAGCCTCCTAAAAAGCAGCACTAAACGTATACAGCAAGAACATTCTGCTCTGTTCTAACCCTGCATTCACATTGAACAGTACAAAGAAAAAATCCAACAAGTAACAGGACTAGGTAACTATACAGAAGGTTGGCAGAGGGGGGGAATGCTCCTTTTACATTGGTGTTAGCACAATTCTGCAAGAAAAGAAAATGCTCAAGCACCCCTAACACACAAGACATGAAAAGGGCCAAATTCTTCCCTTGAATGTGTACATGCAACTCAATAGCTTCACTGGACCCCGAGAGCTCTTTAGGACAGTGTCCCCCTTTTTGTTGTGTGTCTGCAGAGCTCCTATCTAGTGCTATAGCTCCTGAACACCACCACACTAGAAATACTTCTGGAGACGTGGGTCACTGCAGCACAGTCTTTCAAAGGAAATAGGAATAACATGAGCATGTAGGAATAACATTCGGTCTTTGTCAAACTGGGACAGATTTAAAGTACCTGAGAGAGAGAAACCATGTTACCCATAAGCTTTAACAATTCAGTCCCCTCCCTCTTTCTTCCACTTTCGCAGTGTATTGCATTTCTATTTCATTGACCATCCTTGCATTGTAGGACAGGGTGAACAGGAACACTGAATGGCCTTGGTAACATTCCCTTGGCTCAGCTAGTGAAAACTAGTAGAACTCCACTGAAGTCAATGTAGTGATTACAATTTAAATGCTGAACATTGGGCCTGTTTATCAAATCACATGCAGCTCTTCGGAATGAGAAGAGTTAATGTCATTGTAAAGTAGGGTGGGGGAGATTCGCACAGACATGACTAAGCCCTTCTTTCAAATAGAAATAGACATTGAACAGAAAAATCTCAGGTGGCAGATCCGCCCTGCAGCCTGCAGATAGATGGATTGCTGCTGTCCTTTCAAACTGTGAGGAATGTTTTTTCCATTACAATTAATTTAGCTTTTGCAGAGTCACTGTATCATATGGCAGACAAGCAAATGACCGTGACAGCTAAGCCCTTACATGGCTGTTATGAAGCTAAACAAGAGCTGTGATGTTTGGCCCTAGAGCCACATTTCCCACCTCTGGGTTGGGCTCATCTCTAGTCAATTCTTTTCTTTTTCCCTACAAAACTCCAGGCCCTCTTCTACTAGTCTGGAGTTATGGAAGCTGCTCTCAGATTTGCTATATAGTTATTCTAATGTATCATGTGCACTGTGGAATTGGCAGTGGATGGGAATAAACACCATGGACTGTTGTCCTCGCTGCCTCCTCCCTCCTGCACAGTGCCAGGGCACATGAAAGCCACTGCTGCATGAGCTACATCCATCATACAAACACGCACACACAAATCTTTAGCCTGCCTTTGATAATGACCATACACAGCGTTAGGACTCGTCTGTTGAGCCGTGGTGCAGCATGGGGCTGCCTGGATCGTCTCTCATTTACAATTAAAATCATAAGTTGAGCTTGGCTGGCATCCAGTCTCCTTTCCCCACTCCCCAGAGCTGCGTGCATCGCCTCTGCTCCAATCAGAACTCAAAAGTCTCCACGTGCCGGAGCTGAGCCCGAGTCCTTAAATAGCTTTGTGATGAAGAAACAGCTGGTAAGGTCTATGGACCAGACATGCTGCCATAAGCTCACCTGCCAGACCCTTCTCTCCTGCTTTCACAACCAGAGGCACTTGGTCCCTGTGGTTTTCATCTGGGAGCTGTATGCTCAATATCTCTGGCCAGCACAGAGCATGGAGATTTTGGGATGGTGCGAGTCCTTTTCCCTCTGGATAACTGTGCTGTCCTTTGGAAGGGTTCTCTCCGTGGATTTCTCTTACCTGGGATCCTCCCTGAGCCTGCAGTCCTCCTTCCAGGAGAACACAACACAGGTGGGTTCCTTTTCATTTAGTGCATTTTGCATCTTTTGTTGCTAAACAAGCCCAGTTGGGGTTCCCTGGACTTTATACTATGATGTTAATATTTAATTGGCTGCCTAATCAGACCCTGTGTTTTGCTAGTACATAGAGCTTTAGGGTGGGATTTTCAAGAGCACCCAAAATGACTTAGGAGCTCAAGTTCCATTGAGATTTCATCCCCTTTGATACATATTGCCAGGGTCTGGATTTCAAAAGCCCCATCCCTAATTGTAATCTGTTATGCAGTGAATACTGTGCTACAAAGTATGTAATGCCAGCTGATGTCTGCCATTCCCAGGGCACAGGTGGCAGGAGCAGGCTGCACATCTGGTAAGGTTGCAGTTTTTATGAAAACGATGTATAAATTTAAAAGACCCAGCCCAGGGAAGACTAATTACGGAGCTGCACTCTGCTGCTCCCACAACGCTGCAGCTTTTTCAATCGGTAGAATGTAGCAACTACTCAGGAATCCAGACTCAAGAGTCTCCCGGCCCATCTGGGCTGACCATATGAGGAAACAGAACCTCAAGGAGAACCCTCTGCTCCTGGTGCCCAACCCCAGACCACCGACTTGGCTGGGGTGCTGACACCCCAATGTAGCGCTGTGATGTAATGATCAGTGTGTCATGGCGGGGTGCAAATCCGCTTTCTGGATCTAGCTGCAAAATTCAGCAACTTAATCAAATTCTCCCAGCCCTAAAGAGCATGTGGATTAGATCCCATCTTCCCAGGGCTATCTCACACAGTCCTGGCCTGCCCCAGTTTGTCTTTAGCCACGTCTTGTTACTACAGGCTTCTTCTATTTAGTCGGCGGAGTCTTTGTGTTCTTTATTTACCCATCAGTCTAGTTACCGATCCTAAAGGAGCCCCTCTGCTCCACTTCTACAACTTGGCTTATACTCTCGTACTGCGCCGCTGTTTACAGAAAACAATCCATTATCCACATGGCTCACCTCAGCCCTCCAGAACTTCACCCAGCTGCCAGTACTGAACAGTGTGCACGCCCGCATGTCACATAAGCCCTTAGAAAGCTCCATTTGGGAACGTTAAACAGGCTAGAAGCATTCGTGACTGATTTCTATTCTCATGGGGGTTTGTTGATTCTCTTCTTCCAGTCTGGAAGAGACAAAGCCATGATCTTGACGGCGCTAAAGGGCTCACAAGAGCAGGAAGGGGTCATTTTAAAGCAGAAAAGAGCTGAACACCAAAACTATTTAAGCATTACAAGCTCTAGACCAGGTATACGTGGGTCTCAGTGAAGCAAAGCCATTTTCCAGCAGCTGAGCATCCAGCCCTATGTTTTAAATAGTGCAGGGCTCTGTCACCTCTCCTGCTGCAGTGTGTATATTAACTGATGCTCGTGCTTATAAAGCACAGAAACCAAGAGAAACGACATTGTGCATAAAGCACCAGTGAACATACTAGACCAGATCCTCAGCTGGTGTATGTCAGAATAGCTCTATTGAAATCAATGGGAGTTAGGTACCTGAATACCTTGAAGATCTGGGCCTCGGTAAGTGTGTGACTAGACTCAGGGGATTATTCATAACTGGAGGATGATTTTGCAGAATCTTTCCAGTAGCAAATGGCATGATTGCAAAGCAATGATCCCCAAACCTTTGAGGGTCACACCCCTCTTACTCCCATCAACGCCCTCCCTGGAGTTGCAGCTGGGAAGGGGGGGGGGGGAAGAGATATGGACTGGAGTAAGGGTGGAGGGTGCCTTCCCTGGGTGGGGCTATGTTATCTGAGACAAGTGACCTAAGAGTTTCCCTGCATTGAGGGAGGGAGGAGCCTCAAGTCCATGAGGAAGGGAGGAGTTAAAAGTTAGTTCCATCTTGGCTGGCCTTGAGGCAGGAGGCAAGGGCCGGGGGGAGGGGAGGGGAGGAGTTCATCTCTGGCTGTAGAGATAACTCAGCTTTTCTTCTCTTAATCTTCTACTTAGCTAATGTGAGTATAACCATTTGATTCTATTAAGCTGGTGCCTTTTGGGGTGTTTCTTTCCGTTTCAGAAGGGAGCTAGAGAACCCCAAATTGTAAAGTGTATTGTATCTTTGTTTCATTCCCTTTTCTTTATTAAATCTTCTAGTTATAAAACCATCTGGTTTATTCCCCTTAGGGTTTCTCTGCTTCCAGTCTGGGAAGGGAGAAGGGAAGGGAAATAGGGACCAGGGCAGCTAAGTGCCTAGCTGGAGTGTGGAGACTGTCTCTCCTTACCGTCAGGTTAGACGGGGGAGGGAGGAAGCAGCCTCCAGGTGCCTGATTCTTTCTCCCAGGGAGGGGGACAGGGTGCAGGGGGGAGGAAAAGCAGCCTCTGAGGGTCTGGCTCTCAGGTAGAGAGAGACAGGGTTAGGGGAAGTCTGCCTTCAGCCGGGAAGGGTGAAGGGAAGCAGCCTTCAGGTGTCTGACTTTGGCTCCCAGGAAGGGGGACAAAGTTAGGGTGGGGAAGTTCGGGGCCCCCCCAAGGTTTTGGAAGTACACCCGAATGGTGGCAGCGATTGGTAACCCCAAATTCCCAACTGGCAAAGTGGGCGTGTGGGGGGAAAAGGACTTGTTGGTCTGGCATAGAAGAGCCCTGATCTCTGTACTCAGAGCATAGGGACAGGGGAACCCCTCTTACAAACGCCCTCCCTGGAGCTGCAGCTGGGAATGGGGAGGGGGGGGAGAGATATGGACTGGAGCGAGAGGGCTGAGGCTGGGTCTGGGATTGGCAGCCAGGCCTGCGGCCAGGTACGGCTCTGCTCCCAGCCTTTCCCCCAGACTCAGCCCTGAGCCGGGAATAGAGATGTGGCTAGCGGCTGTGGCTGGGGGCTGGCATGGGGCCAGAAGCGGAGCCACACCAAGGCTGGGGCCTGGGCCAGGCGCGGGACTGGAGAGGCACCAGAGCAGACGGGAGCGGGAAAGGTCTGGGTGATGCTCCTTCCCTGCTATGCCTCCCCAGATGTTCCTCTGTGTCCCCCTAGGGGGGACATGCCCCACACTTTGGGGACCTCTGCTTTCAAGACATCTCATGAACATTTGACTGTTCAGTGTGCGCCAGATCTCCAAAAGGTAGAAGCCCATTTGCATAGGCAACTACATTTGCTAGCACAAGTACTGCAAGTACACTGGGCACCAGCCCGTGCCAACAGCCAGATGGGCATCTTGCAGGCCAAATGCACATGTGTTTACTCCATCTACAACCAGTTATTGATATCTGCACACGCCAGTCTCTGCCCCCTGGCTTGGAAAATTCAGCCCTGAATCTACAACCAGCTGCTAGCAAAACTCAGCTACATGGCAGCTATAGTAGATCTCTGAATTCATAGCTGGCTAATTGCACATAGGGCAGGGATCCGGCTCCACGCTCTGCAAATAGTCCTCTGAGATTGGAAGCAAAGGAATGAAGTGCTGTAAAGTCTCTTACGCTGCCAGGGAATGCTGGATTAATTGTTCGCATGCCATTGTCAGGTACTTGTATATTACCAAGGGATTGCTTCTCCTTGTTCCACTACCGAAGATGGGATTTGCAGGGCTGTGAACTGCACTTCCAGGGACCCCTCCGCAGGTTTACAGAACTCCACAGCCCCCTGCCAGCTAGAGGGAGAGGCGGCCATCTTCCCCGCTTCCCCTGGATCCTTCTCCATGAGGTAAGGTGGGTGGTGTGTGTTAACCAGTGAAACCTGCATGGCTGACAGGCACAGAGCATGGGAGGGCCAGCTGCCTCATGCTCTGCCCCACCAGCAGGCCTCAGTCAGACTTGCAGGCAACCCTTCGAGGGTTGGGAAAGCTAAATCCAGCCGTTCGCTTCTCTGGTCAGGCTGCAAACAAGGATGATGATTGGGAGGTGTGGGTTGTGATGCTAGTCAGGAACAGCCCTTGTCTTCCTTGTAAAGGATGTGCTGGGAGACGGTCACAACAGAGCTATTTTGGGGAGGCAGCGAGCCTGAAGTATTGTCCCAACCTGATGTGTCAGTAGAAGAGGTTTTGGAACAAACAGAAACATTAAACAGTAATAAGTCCCCAGGACCAGATGGGATTCACCCAAGAGTTCTGAGGGAACTTGGGTACGAAATTGCAGAACTATTAACTGTGGTATGTAACTTATTACTTAAATCGGCCTCTGTACCAGAGGCCTTCTCATGCTTGCTCTCTCTCAATCTCTGTGGCCCAACCATTCTGTCACTCAGTGGAACAGCTTCAGCAGCAATGGGAGAGGGCGGCTATGGCAGAATATCCTGTAGCTCAGAGGTTAAAGCACTTGCCTGAGGAGATGGGAGACTCATATTCAAATCCCTTCTCCCCCCTCTGGTGGAGTGGGGATTTGAAGTGGGGGGAGGGGATCTCACATCCCAGGTGAGTACCCTAAGCACCGGACTAAAAGTTACAAGGGCAGGCCTCTCCTCAACCCACTGCACCTGTCTGGTTTCTTGCAAAACAGCCTCCTATCTCCAAGTGAGGGTTTGCAGCTGAGAATCCCAAGCAAAAGGAGGCACCGCCTGGGAGTCAGGAATTAGGTACCTTCCTGGAAGATGTGCTTTAACCAAATAAGTGACTGGGCTCAGTACAGGAGGGACAGGGTGAAATTCTCTGGCCTGTGTTACACAGAAGGTCAGACTAATATATATAAATATAATATATAAAATATAAATGGAGATATACCAATCTCCTAGAACTGGAAAGACCTTGAAGGTCATCGAGTCCAGTCCCCTGCCTACACTAGCAGGATCCGCCTGCCTACACTAGCAGGATTGAGTACTGTCCCCTGACAGATTTTTTGCCCCAGATCCCTAAATGGCCCCCTCAAGGATTGAACTCACAACCCTGGGTTTAGCAGGCCAATGCTCAAACCACTGAGCTATCCCCCCACCCCCTGAGCTATCCCCCCACCCCCAAGGATCGTCCTTTCTGGCCTTAGCATCTATGAGAAATACAGAAGCAACAAAAAATGTACCTTGGAAGGATATCGGTGACTATTGCCCTAACCCTGGGTGACATCTCAGCAGTCTCATCTCCACACCACAGACTCCCAGCTGCTGTCCAAATGTCCAAGACCAAAACTAACCATTTCCAGTTCAGAACCACCTGCTCTCTCCAATCCAATGTCAGAGCGCTCGCTCCCCCCAGTAAACACCCTGACATGCTCCTAACGCCGCACAAATCTGTGTCTGGCTCCCAGACAGGTCATTCCAGCCCCCAGAGAAGGGTTTCCAGATCCTCAGTGTTAAGGAGGGAGACACACCAAAAACAACAGTGCGCAAGCTGGGGGTGGCTCAGGAGGTTGTCAACAGCCACTTCAGACCCTTGCACTGCTAAGGCACCGGGAATGGCTGCAAGTCACTATTGACCAAAAGCCACTCCGGGACCCACATGAAGCAAGTTCATGATCTCAGGCCAGGCTGATGATCTAGGAGCCCCAATGCTGGAGCAGGATCCCACCGTGCTAGGTGCTGTAGAAACAGAACAAAAAGATGGTCCCTGCCCCAAAGAGGTTGACAACACCCACAAGACTCAGCAAGACACTAGAGACTGAACCAGTTGCCCAGGGAAGTGCTGGCAGGCAAGGGATAAGTGAGGGAGGACTGAAGGCAGCACAGCTCCCCCTCCACGCCCTGGGTCCCCAGCACTCCCCCATTGTCCCCCCCTCCCCACCCGCTCCTTTGGGTGTGGCAGTGAGTGGCTCCCTCTCCTGCTCCCACCTCCGTTAGCACAGCTGGGTCACAACAATGGGGCACCGCTGGAATGCTCGCCCTGCTGTCGCCCATGCTTTGCCTGTTCTGGGAATCAGCAGACCTCGTCCTCCAGAGCCGGCCTCTTTCACCAGCATAATAATAATTTAAGGCTATTGTACGATGAGGCTACGCTCAAGCAATAACGCAAACAGACTCCCTAGATAACTGATAGCAGACAATGCTAAATAAAGAAACAAAATTCCAAAAAGTGATCCTCCTCTACATAGATATTGACTCTAATACGGATGAAGACTAAGTAATGGCCATTTAATAGCCCTGGGCCCAAAGCATTTCCTGGTGGCTAATGACCGTCTGGAAGTCAGGAGAGCTTGACATGAAACTAATGACCCCTCAGCCCATCACATAGTAATTCCCCAGGAACTGTCTTGTGCGGAGACCAATATTTCGAATGCAGTTACGTGTGAGGGGCCCGATGCTGTGAAGTGCTAGGCATTCCATGCAAAGTGCTGGGCTCCCAACCCCCAGTGAGGGTTGAGGGCTCTTAGACCCATATTTTTAAAAGGTACTTGGACATTTTTCCATTCAGCGTTTCAAGGCGTGAGGTCCCGATCCTTGGGCCTAAGCGATTTAGATGGCAAAGTCCAATTTTTCAAAAGCAGAGCAAAGCCTAAATACTGTACAGTACCTTTAAATATCTGGGCCTTAGCTGCTTGCAGGATCAGGCTCTAGTTTCATAGGAAGAAAATGGGCATTGCTGAGTATTTTCATAGCAGCACTGAACTGAGCTCTCAGCTGATTGTCTCTAGGGAACTCGAACAACAAAACAAAGACATCACATCCCTTTTCATTTGTCAAAAGATGCCTAGTTTCTTTTCCCTTCATTTACAATGAGGCTGAAATTAACGTAGCCAATCTGTTGTGAAGCCAACATATGCCACAGCCATCTCACTTCAAAACAACTTCGTTTGTACCCATCCTGTTAACTTCTGCTGTTCCCAGAACTGCCCTGTGAGTTCACTGCTGCTGAAGAGGCAGCAGAGGAAGATGAGTTTTTGTAGGACCCATCACAAAAGCAGCTCGCACCATCTCACCAGTGAGACATGGGAATGCAATAAGAAAAGAAACCACAGTGAGTCTGGAGAAATAAGTACACTCACACAATATTAAAGTAGGTCAAATCTCCTTTTCAAAAGGAAGGCCCAAGTTTGCCACATATTTTAACCCACTGAAGTCAGTAGGGTTGTAGATAATTTGTCTTAACGGGAAATGGAAACATCACTGAACTAGATTTTACATTGTTTTTTGCTAATGTAGACAGCTTTCCCCAGGGTTCAGTGATGATGATGAGGAATTTGGACACAATAGTAGGGGGAAAATCACTTCCCAGGAATAGACAAGTCAAATTGTAGTTTGATTTACAGCTAATCATGTTTTCAAATATGCCCTCTTGAGCATTCCCCTGTGTTCCCCTAGGCTCTCCAGCTGCTGCTGGTCCCAGACTGTGCTCTCTCCCAGTGAGCATAACAACTCCAGTGTCCAGTTTGAGATGGTGATGACTTATATGCTGGGTGCTCGCTCTGATACAGGATCAACAAACACCTCTCCGCAGACTCCACTTCTGCCTCCTCTCAGGTAACTCCCTTCCATGTCAGGTACGAGTGGTAATAGCAGAGTCCAACTAACAAATGCTGTACTTGGCTGTACCCTGTGACAGAGATGGCATTTTCCTGCCATGTCCTTGAAAACAACTTATCGAATTAAGTTTAGGTCTCCCTGGGGTCCATTGTATTAAATTAATTACTGTGGGCCAGGATTGCATGTAAGCTTTCTAGGCAGGAAATGGGATATAAGGCCTGGATGTTCAAAGGATTGTATTGAACAGTGTGCCAGGCGCAAATGGACTTTTGGGATAATGTGGGTGAAATGGATTCTCTAAGAAATACCTAGGGGGAGGTTAATGCAACCCCCACCTTCTGTTATGCAAAAATTCAGTCTTTTGAAGCTATGCCCTGATGTGTGGGCCTTTGTCTGCTGATCCCATTACATCAAGCCAAGATCAGAGGCCAAAAGCTGCATAAAGGAAAATCATGGATCGTTCAGCCTGTTCTGTCCTGAATCTGAGACCGTTATGAATTTATACCACAGTTATTATGGCAGGCTGGCACATGAACATTGAACTTTGATAGCTCATATTTATACAATACTTTCCATTTCAAAGGATTCCCAAGAGCTTTAATAAGTTTTTCTATAAATTATACATAGAGGTATCAGTCCATTCACCACTGAAATGCAGCCACTTTTGGGGGGAAGGGAGTGCACATCAACATCACACATTCAAACACATAACTCCAGCTAGTCAGATAATGGAGACCATTTTTGGAAAAGGCTCCTTGAAAGTGTTCACTTTCAAAAACCCCAAGACCCCAACACAAGCCCCCATGCAAGAAGGAAAGGGCTCAATGGAGAACTAAATACAAAATCAGCTAGAGAGAGTTCCTCAAAACCATGGTGTTTGTTTTCACAGAGTTCCCCAAAACTGTGCTACATTGTATAATCTGAGTGTCTCAGACCACGATGGGGATATAGTGAGGTGCCGTTATGGGCTTCGAGAGGAGCTTGCCTGTGCTTTCTGCAAGAAGTACCCTTTTCTGCATTTGGATGAGGCAAGTATGTAAGTCTTGTGTCCTCACACCCAGCCGCAGAAGCAGCCAGACAATATGGGACCGGTTACATCTTATACTTATGACAGAACTTGCAGTGGTCAGTAGTGAGATGTCATTACAGCCTGACACAACGCAGCTGAAACCCCGTTTAACCGGTAGTAAAAGCCCACAGTCGTTAGTAATGGGAAAGCAGCAAAAAGCACAGAGGTTTGTCTCAGCTTAGACAATATAAAAGGTCAACTCCTCTTACTAACAGACAAACCGTCCCCCTTGAGAGGAGTCAAGAATGTGCAGGGTGAGCAGGAGTTTGAACCTGAAGTTTGAATACTCATTGTAACAAGTTCCCTTACCTTCTTTCCTTGCTGCCTTGGTTTCCCTCCGCCAGCACCTTGGCTTGTCTTATAGGTTGCTATCTTCAGTGCACTTGGAGCAGGGAGGTGACCTAGTTAAGTCACAAAGTCCACCCCATCTGAGGTGGGGCAAGAAGTCCACCAAAAGCAATCTTCCACCCAACCTCTTGCTGTTTCCCAGTCCTGTTGACTCAGGACCAGAGGAAAAGGGCTTCTTCCCACCAATACAGGAAGCCCCAGCCTGGGCCACTACCTACAGGCATCCACTTGGGCCTCAACCCCACACTGCGCTATACTGCTCACATCTCTTCCTGCAGCTTCCCCCCCCCCCCTTCCCTGGGTCCTTCTGAAGTCAGCCTAGAAGATCCTCCCAGCCATTTCCCAGGCTTCCTTAGTGCTACTAACTTTCAGAGTATTTGGTGTTTTTCTGGAAGCTCCAGCTCCCTGGAATCATGTGATTAAGGGAGACTTTCAGTTTTCATTTTTTTTAAAAAAAGGGTCAGTTTCTAGCCTTCATAGTTGTGCAGAGGCTCTTGGCAAGGTGAAGGGAGCACCCTGCAGGCTACAAGCCAGAAAGCAAATTAACAACACCCCAGATTTATCACTTTTAAACCAATCTCAGGCTTTTGGAATGTTTGGGGTTAGCACTGCTGTCCGGACACTATGGCAAATCCCATCACTGACCCTACTTTACCCCTACACATACTGAGAGTGAAAGGAAGGCATCTGCTTTTATAGCAGGCCCCGCTGCTTGCCTGCAGTCACATGACCTCAGACCATGAGCTTGCCCAATCAACTTGCTCCCTTTAACAGTGGCATCACCTGGGGACTCCATCCCACATCCCATGATTCATGAGAAAACCAAACACTGGTGGAGCTCCCTCCCTTAAAGGGCCAGATCCTGCTCTCAAACTCAGTCAAAACATTATCATTACTGCATTAGATACAGTAGCATCGAAAGGCCTCAGCCTATGTCAGGGCCCCATGCTGCTGGGGGCTATACACATGCACAGAGCAAGAGACAGCCCCTGCTCCAGTGTCTGATCTAATTAGACAAGCCAGGCAAAGGAAGCCTAATCATCATCCCCATTTTACACTTGGGGAGCTGAGAGATTAAGGGCCAGGTTTCTAAAGGTATTGAGGTGCCTAATGGTGCCGATAGGGGGATTTTCAAAATGCTCAGCAGTGGCATGCTGGAATCATTTGTATAGTGGGGTGCTGAGAGCCACTGAACCAAACTGTAAACCCTGTATATGATGGAAACTACTTCAAGCAGCAGCACCTCCTACACCCCTAGTTCCAGCAATGGCATTCCCCATGGACTGTGACCTCACATGAATGGTGCATGGGAGGTCATGCTGGGCAGAGGACACCATTTTGTTCTACAATACATTTTGGGGGGGCCAGACAGGATTGGACTGAGGGCTGCCAGTTGGACCCCATTTTGGGAAATGTAGGGCATGCACACACAGACGACACACAACTGCTGCCTAGGCACTTAATCACTGTGGAAAATACCACTAGGCATCCATCTACAACTTTTGGTGACTAGGTACTTTTGACAAATCTGGCTCTAAGAAACTTGTCCAAGGTCACTCTGGGAGTCCAGTGACAGAGCCAGGAATTGAACCCCAATTTCGTAGGTCCTACCACAGTGCCTTAACCACACCAGGAATCATACTAAGATCTCCTTGGTCCTTCCTTTACCTTGTTTAAATCTCAAGAGAGGCTTGGTTTGAGATCTGAGAGCAGATCCCGTTTAGGTTTTTTTTTCTGAACCCGTTCACTCCTTCTAACAGCAATAGGTATTGTTCCTGTTGGAACACACCAAGCTCATGTTGGTCTTCTCCATCTCTCAGCTGGACGAGTCCACGTTCTGAACAGAGGCAACATCTCACTGTGGCAGCTCATTTGGCAAGTCTAGGAGGCACCCCAGTAAACATCCGGAGAACAGAAATATGTCTCAGAGATCTCCAGGCCAATTCTGGCAAAGTGTGGCGAAAATGTCAACTTGAAACCAGGGACGATTTTCTTGGTATCGTCATTCAAGTGACAAGTACCAAGCAGAAGCAGGGTGCCTGTGTCTTCCTGCATACAAATGTGTGCAGTACCTACTATAACAAAGCTGATCTTGACTGGGGCCTTTCAGTGTTACTGCAGTACAATTTCTGTTAAAAAAGAAGACAATTAGCTGATAGGCTAATATTTTAGTTTTCTATTGACATGGACATTTTAAAATGCAGTTAAATATTTGATAGTAATACAATTTTTAAAAAGTCCATCAGGAAATAGCTCTAGCCTTTTAATATACTCAGTATAAAGCAGTCAAGTCCATAGATTAGGAGTTCTTGTATGAGGCGCTATTATTATTATTATTATTTTTTATCACAGTGCACTGAATAGCCCCAGCCATGGACCAGCACTCCTCTGTGCTAGGTGCTGTACAAATAGATACTTCTCATCCCAAAGCATTTACTCTAATGTCCGATGCATAGCACCCAAAATCTAACCACTCCACCAGGTTCTCACCTGCCGAATTCACAAGGGGAGCCTTGTTTTGGGGTCTCCTGCTCTAGTCTGCATGTTTTTGAATTGTGCTCATGGCAGAGCTGAACACGAGGCGCCAAAGCCACAGTGCTCACTGCTCCAATCTGCCGTGTCCATTGTGAAATATGTGTTTGAGACAGTGAGCTGAGATTGGCACCGAAGGTATCAAATTGAGGCCCTGTATCCTGCCCAGCTTCTGACTGATCTTTCTTGTGGCTTCAGGAAGGATGCACCCTTACGTACAACGGGATGGGCTCCGAAGGCACCTATCCGGTGGAGCTCATGGTGGAGGACTTCCCCAGGAAAATGGTGGTGCTGAAATTTGAGGAGGGGATGCATGAGATTCACCCATACAATGCTTCAGGAAGGGGCTGGAACAAAGACCTAAGTTCTGTCCCACTTCAGTTCACCTTAACAGGTAACTGTGCTAGTCCCAAGTATGTGCACTAAGGATTGAAGTGTCAGCCCAGGGGACTTCTTCCCCAATTAACTTCCATCACTTATCAAAATTCTGAAATACATCAATATATATACGCCCTTCCTGTGTCTATCTATTGGGGATTTTCTCAGACAAACATTGTCTTATTGGGAAATCTTAGACAGAAGCAGAATTTGTCTCCCTAATGATTGGTTCCTTCTGCCTACCTCACAATGTGATGTCACACCTTCTTTGTATGACATCAGAACTATTAGCAGAACTGTGGTATCAACATTTTACATTCATGACATCTTAGTCGTTGTAATCACCATCCTGATGATGTCATCACTCCTGATTACATCACAGGTTTGGCCACTTCAGGTTTTCTAATCAAGAGGAGAAAATTTGTATGGGGAGGGTGGGAATCAAAGTCTGCCATTTATCCCACAAACTAGTTTAATGATTTGAGGAACAAACATCAAATTAGTTACTGGATCTTGGGGAGATCAATTGTGTACTAAAATAATTGAAAAAGAAATGAAACTATTTCTGTTATAACTTGGAGCAATAGCTCAGCATTCCTGTCAGCCTATATCCTCTGTCAGAGATATCCCCTGGTATTCATCCTGAATTATATTCAAATAAGCCAGGAGGCTCATCAGGATGGAGAATGGGAGGAGGACATTGGAGACGGCTATACTACTGTAGGTGGGTCACAGATCCTCAAAGGCATTTAGGTGCCTAACTCCTATGATATAGTAAGGGAATAAAGCTTTGAGAATAGGGTTAGGAAGACATAGATGTTCTTTCCTATAATGGATCACAGGTATTATTTTGGGATGTGTGTGTGTGTTGGGAGGGGGATGAAAAGGATCTCCGTCTATGAAAGGAACTGGCTTTAAAACAAAATGCTCCTGTTTTGTTTCCCAGTGGAGAAGCCAGTAGAGGACTGTGCCTTTGGAATTAGAAGGCCAATATTTATCAGCCCAACCCCAGGCCATGGGGACAAGATGAGCATGCTGCCCTATGAGGAAGTTTCCTTCACAGTGACGGCTGTCAGCACAGGAGAAAGGTGACTGAAATGGAAGAGAGACTGCACAGTTAAACCAAACCACACAACAGGACCAAGGCCTACTAAGCCCAGAGACACAACGCCAGCCCTTGTAGGCTTCATCATTGCTTACATGATGCTCATACAGAGCTTGATCCTGCAAGGCACCTGAGCGTCCCTAACGCCCACTGGCTCAGCAAGTGCCAGAACCTTACAGGAGCTGCAGCCACAATCAGCAAACCCATGTGTGTGGCAGGTCTGCACTGGAATTTGGTGTTGTGAGTTAACACATGTTAAAGCATGGCTCACACTGGGGAAAACTGCACTACAGTCACCTATTCTGTGGGTAGTAGGGGACTTCAGTCTCTGGGCCTAGCAACTCAGTACCTTCCAAGGCACCAGTTGCTTTGCAACAAGAGGAAAACTAAATGTTATTTAGTACTCATGCGCCAACTTGATTTCTGGTTTGTAAAGCCTGTAGGACAGTGCTTTGTGGCTGTGACTGATGTGCAGAATCAGTTCAATGTCTGATAAATACAGGGACTATATTGTCCCTGGCCAACAGTTGGATGGATGATCTAATTGGCCTGTTCCTTCTCTAACCATTACTGAGCCAATTCACTGATAATAAATTAAACACCTTTATATTTCCTCTCTGTTGAGCATAGACAGACACAATGCAAGGGTAGGGCCTGATCCAAAGCCCACTGGTCAATGGGAGTCTCTCCACTGACTTCAGGGGGCTTTAGATCAGACTCTAAATTTCCAGGGTACATTTCTTGGGGGGTGTTCCCCAATTAGTTTTTCATCAGGCCCGTTAAGAACACGCTGTTAGAATTCTCTCTTTCTTGTACTGCATCTGCTGTGGCAGCAATTGGATTGCATATAACTGCATGTCTTACCCTGGGGGATTATAGATGCTGGGTGGGCACAGCTGGGGCAGTGGATCAGCCAGCGTTGACTGCAGTGGAAGTGGGAGCTCCCATTCTTTTTTAATTCCTTTCTGCAGAGGGATGTTGGGCTCTGTAACTTTGCTCTGAATGCCTGGGAAAGGCCACTCAAAATTATATTCTCTAGCACTTATTGACAAGCAGTGCATGGGCCGCAAGATATACTAGGGACGCCTGTAATTTTATGCCCACCTTCGTGACCTGTAGGATATCAGCAGTACCAGTGCAGACAGGTCGTGCCCAGCATTATTCATGACCCTGCAGAGAATGTACAGGTATGCAGCTGAATTCATAAACCCAGCCTGATGGCAATCAATACTGCATCTTTGTCATTAGCTGCTGTGCTGACGTGATCTTCCCTCTCAGCTCTGTGCAGGATTACAGTGCCAGGCTCACATTTGGACGAGCCTCGGTTTGAAATGCAACCCCTTGCTCTTTTCCTGCAGGATGGCGGACTTGCAAGTTCTGGGTCCTTACGGGCTGCATACATTGGGTCCGTGGATGGCAGATGATCTCTGCACTGTGTCTGCGAATATCTCCTGGGGGAGCAGGAACCCTGTGAGGTTGCACCAGGTTCCCATCTGTTTTGCGGCCAGCACGTTGTCTGGGTGAGAACTGCCAAAGGCCATTGTGAGCACAGCTGTTCTGTATTAATTTCAGTGTAACTAGGGCAGCTTAAGGTCTGACCTGCTCTGCTTGGCATGTGACTTTATCCTCTTTGCTCCTTTTGTGTCTAGGTTACAGTCTGAGCTCAGATGCATTTGGATTGTGCAAAGTGAGTATCTGGGAAGCAGGGTTGTGTTCTGTTCTCTCTGTGTAACAATTGCAAACCGCTCCTGATTAGGGCAGCAGCCTGGGTCAGTTCTCCATGCAGAAATGCACATTTCACAGGAACCACGGTACACCCTGAGCTTGAGCCCATTTCAATCACAAGACACTGCTGGATCTTCAGGGTGATGTTACACTGCAGGGATAAATGGGAGTTTTCTCCTGGGTCAATCTCAGCTCCTCTGAAGCAGCCTGACTCTGGGGAGTAAAATCACATTTCTTACCTCCAGGTGACTTGTCACTCCAGTGAACCCCTTTTTTCCCCTCATGCCCTCACCACCTCGCTGCTGGTTGCAGGAGATCTATACAACCTTCAGGCTGATTCACCCTAACACTAGGAACTCATCAAACTACACTGCTGTCCTGGCCCCTTACCCCCAGGGTTGTGAGTGACTAGTCCTGATAGGGTATCTTGCTGCTGAATACACAGTAGGATGGGCTGGCTCTAGGTTTTGTGCACAGGAAGAGGTGCGGGTGGCAGGCGGGCAGACGTACATAACCCACTGGAGAGGGAGTATTTAGTAATTTAGCTGGGTAGATCAGGGCTGGGGTGGGGCGAGGGGACTTGCCATTACGACGCATACAGGATAATTGTGGCTGGGTAGATGTTATTATAGGGCTCTGGGATGGGGAAGCTAAGGCTTCTGTCACTGGCCGAAGGTTTAAAAGGTGGGCATAAGAGGAGTGTAGGCAGCTGACTTCATGGCTAGCAAGCCTGCCTTCCTCTTCCCCATGGTTCTGGAGAGCAGGGCTTAATGCAATAGCAGCAGCCATGGCACATGGCAATGGCCAGCAACCTCCCACTCACTCACTGAGTTTAATACTAATTATAAATGAATACCTATTGCAGACGAGTGCCAAAGGGGGTTGTTTAATAGGTTTTTCATCTTCCTCTCTCTTGCAGAAGCTGATTACCCACAGGACACAGGTAAATAAAAGTAGAGGGAAGTTCACTTGCAAACCCTAACACTTTGCTTCTGTTTCATCTTTTATTAATCACCTATACTAGTACTGGCTGATAATAAATGTAGAGGTTTGTGTGGTACAAGAGCACCACCTTGTGGGGTGTTTGAAAAATCCCAGGTTCAAGAATAGCAGCCATGTTAGTCTGTATCCGTAAAGAAAGCGAGGAATACTTGTAGCACCTTCGAGACTAACTAGTTTATTTCAGCATACGTTTTCGTGGGCTATAGCTCACTTCAGCGGATGCATAGAATGGAACAGAAGTAAAATGCATTTATACACACAGAAAGAAAAAGAAAAAAAAAATGTACATTAGCATACCAATTCTAAGAGGGCTGTTAAATGTAGAGGGTCCATTATCACTAGAAGAAAAAACCACCTTTTGAAATGGAGATCTGTTGTCAGTGAAATTAACTCAGGAAATGCAATCAATTACTGTAATGAGAGAACCAATCTGAAGTTCTGTTAAGCCCCTGGTTAATTGTGTCCAATTTGAAAATTAATTCCAGTTCCTCAGTTTCTCGGAGTCTGTTTTGGAAGTTTTTCTGTTTCAAAACTGAAACCATCAAATCTTTAATGGAATGGCCAGGAAGATTGAAGTGTTCTCCTACTGGTTTTTGAATGTTATGATTCCTGATGTCAGATTTGTGTCCATTTATTCTTTTGTGTAGAGACTGGCCGGTTTGGCCAATGTACATAGCAGAGGGGCATTGCTGGCACATAATGGAATATATCACATTGGTCAATGTGCAGATGAATGAGCCTCTGATGGTACGGTTGATGTGATTAGGTCCTATGATGGTGTCTCACGAAAGCTTATGTGAAATAAACTAGTTAAGTCTCTAAAGGTGCTACAAGTATTCCTGGCTTTCTTTATGAAAAATCCCAGTCTGCCTTATAGATTCTCCAGGCCACACAGCTGCTTTGTATATTTAAAAACAATAATCCAAAATCAAAGAGGTCTCAGCTTTCTCTCATGTTTGGACAAACCTCAGATTTTTCTAGACTGTGTCCAGCCCTGTGTTGATGTGCAAAGGCGGAAGGAAACCTCTCCCCCTTGCATCCCTAGAAAGGGGACTGGGTACAATCCATTGAGGAAGTAGTTGCAGCTACATGGTATTGCTGTCAGAGCCTTTCTGGAAGAGGCCAACTACCACAATAGTGCTGGGGAAAGCAGAACTGCCAGGATACAAGACTAGAGGGGCCACTGCTGATTCAATGTAGCAATTCCTACTTTATGTTCTGTTCCCATCCCCGGGACAAAGCCCAAACCTCCAAGCACCTTCATAGAGCTGCCATTAAAAACAATAACAAAAACCCAGCAGAGAAATACTTCTTCCTTTCCTGAAAATGTGGAATGTCTCCAAAAACAACACTGGACTGAGGTTACCCAGTCCTTAATGTCAAAGAACCAGTGCAGAGAGTCAAGAGGGGGACACCAAGAAAATCATGCTCAAGTTTCCTTCTCTTTAATTGTACTGAAGTAGACAATGGCCTACATCCTCAGTTAGTGTGAATTAGCAGGGTTCCATTGACTTCAGCAAAATGACACTGATTTTCAGCAGCTGAGATGTGGCCCATTGCATCTCCTTCGGAACAATTAAAGAGAGAAACTGTAGCAGAAGCGAAGGTCCTCCACTATTTATTGCACCTTTGTTCCATTTTTTAAAAATTGGAAATGTCCATTGACAGCAGAAGAACGCAGTGGATCTCATAAATGAGAAGTGCTGTGCCCTCCTCCTTTTTCAGCAGAGGAATTCCTCCCTTTTGAAAGCTGTTTCTCTCCTTGTTTGGCACCTCCTTTTCTCAGTTCTGCTGTGTCTTGAGGATCGAATGCAGCTCTCTGTTCCCCGATCTAGCTTAGGAGACGTGCAGAAAAGCAATCTTCAAAAGAATAACCCCGAATGCCTGATCAGCAGCAACAGCACACACCTTCTAGTCAAGATCCCACTCAATGGGTGTGGCACCAGGGTAAAGGTACTGATTGCCAGAGCACTCTGCTTGGGGTTTACAATGGTCTGATATCTGTGCTCACCATGACTGAGTAGCCCAGGGTGGGGAGAGGGTTTGGTGGAATACAGCAACAGTCTATGGGTACATGGAGTAAAATCTGTTACACTGGTACAAAACAAAGCTTCTGCAGCAGAAGTATTGCCCATGGCCAAGCCAATAAACACTGAAGAGAGAAAGCACATAACCAGCAAACCAATGTATTCTTTCAGACCCTACAACTGCTGGGTGGACTGCACCAGGTTCTATATACATATATGCACATACACACATAGGCAGTCCCTGTCCTAAAGAACACACAGTCTAAATAAACAAGACAGACAAAATCTGAAAGAAACGGAGTATTCTTATTCCTATCATACAAGGGGCGGGGGGGGGGGGGGACTATGGCACAGAGAGAGTTTAAATGACTTGCCCAAGGTCAAACAGAAAGCTTGTGGCAGAGCCTGGAACTCCAGACTAAATCCCAGCCCAGCGTCGTAGCCATGAGACCATCCTTCCTCTGAAACCCTCTACACTGTGAATGCAGCTAATGGGAATTCCCTGGGGAAATCCCTCCTGCATCAAAGTGTTCCCCAAAGTCTTTGGAACATTAACATTCAACCCCTCACTCTTACCCTGACCTCTCTGTCCCTTCCTGTTTTTGCAGGAAGATCCACCTTTCTTCATCTTCACCAACAAAATAATTGGTCAACACGAAGGAGCATTGTCCAGTCCATTCAAGAAAACACTAGCCATCCCAGTGAGCTGCAAATACACCAAAGAGGAGGAGGAGGAGGCTGGCAGCACTTACTGCCCTTATGTGGGCCCCACAGATAAAGTCTTTGGCAACTTCAGCTTTGATATTAGATTCAGCACAGAGACTGCAGATGGGATGAGGTTATTAGAGCAGGTAGCTTCCATTAATGCAACTGTCAATGACCAGTTATTTATCAATGTGTCAGCCAAGAGCGACCTGGCTGATGCCCAGCTGGTGGTGCAATCCTGTCAGGTGCTAGGCAACCAGGACTCTTCCAATGGCATCTTCATCATACAAAAAGGGTAAGAGCCTTTCACTTCCACATCACTAGTTCAAATCCAGCCTATGTCAGTAAGTGCCTTCATGACCATCTCCGAGATCTTTCAGTGGCCTATGTGAGAAGAGTTGGTTGTCTCAGTCCACTTTCATCTGTAATACCACAAACCACCTTCACTATTGGCACTGTCAAAGGACTGACAGCCAGGCAGACAGCACTCCCCTCACCCTAATACTGGTTCTCTCCTGACATATGAAACCTGTACTTCCATTGGCACAGGGGATGCATCAGGGCAGTATGGGTGTGACTAGAGTGTATCTGCAGCTGTCAGATGGTCCCTGGCAGTCTACCACCAGCCCTGAAGGTTAGGGCAACCCAGTAATGTGGCCAGAATGCAACAAGCCAGAAAATACAGCTCTCTAGCCAGCGGACACGCCTCTCAGCTGCACAGCACAGAATCTGGGCCTGAATTTTTAACAGCACCCCCTGCAGATGTATCTAGAAATATAAAAGTCAAGACTGATTAACGATTGGTATCTCTCAACCTAGGGATTAATGACCCACCAGTTGCAAAGTTATTCACTGTAGTTTTTCCTTGCAGATGCTTGAATTACAAGGCAGCCAAAGAAGTGGTTCCGGAAGATTCCAAGGACAAGGTGTACAGCCTCAGGCTCTCCTCAGTAGCCAACACCCTTACTGAGGTGCTTCACCACTTTGCTCCTTCTTATATCACTACAGCTGACAGCTCAGTACTGCTGTCAGTACCCCGGAGCTCCTAGGAGATATTGGGATGAGAACCCTGAGGTGTTCCACAGGCTGTGATACTGTGCAAATAGGGTTAAGGTGACCAGACAGCAAATGTGAAAAATCGGGACGGGGGTGGGGGTAATAGAAAAAGACCCCAAAATTGGGACTGTCCCTATAAAACCGGGACATCTGGTCACCCTAAATAGGGTATAAAGGCTTCTCTCTTAGCTCCTCTGGAATGGACACATTAGAAGCACGAAGGACACATCTTCTCCCATCCATTTCCTATAAATTAATAGAGATACTTCCTTCACCGACACAGAGAAAAAGAATACGCATCCATGCCTCTTCCTACATACCCAGAGAGCGCTGTAGGCACACACCCATACTTACATTAGCACCATGCATGTTCTCATACAACATATACTTCTGAAAAATGTGAGACCTGGTTTCTAGCTTCCTCCCCCCACAGAACATGTAAAACATGAAAAAGAAACTCTCCTCCATCCATCTCCTGAAAATTAACTCCTCTTTTCCCACGTCACTCCCCATCCGGCACATGCACAGAAACATAGGCACAAACAGTGCCACACAAACATCTGCAGCAGAGCTGGTTGAAAAATGGGACATGATTTTCACAAAAATGGTCTGTTTCATACACACCCCAAATCAGGAATATGCAGGAGAGCGAGCGACACAAATGGCAGAACTGCAGTGTGTATCCAAGGGGAAAATTCTGCCACAGAACCATGAATAGTCAAAATTCCCAGTCTGTGGCACAGGAGGCTTGGAGCTATATTGCTGACTGTGAAGGCTGCTAGGACTTAAAAGCCAGCTCTCCTTGTTTCTAGGTGTTTGTAACTTGTGACGTGAAGCTGTGCCGCAGCTTGAATAGGTCCAGGCTATGCCCTTCAGGGTGCAAGTCCTTCAAATGCAACGATTCACCATGGAAGATACTAGAAACAAGGATCCATCGGATCACCGCTGGGCCAATCCGGATCACCAAGGGCCCTTCCAGTGGTAAGAGGTCATTTGATTTCTGAGGCACGTGTCACTTAATAGGCTCTTCTAAAACAGGCTGCGAGAGAGAAGGCTGGGAGCAGTTGCAGTATTATCCCAAAGAACCAACCTCAGCACTGAGAATAGAGGATTATAGAATTTGTGTCCCTTGCGTAACAAACAAGCAGCAGGTCGTTCTAGGGGGTGCACCTACTGCACAGGGCTTCCCGCCACCACAAAGACTTTGGTTTTTGAGGGCTGCAATGATCACCAAGCACATGATTTTACAAAAATGTCAGAGTGGGTTTATGCCCAGAATATAGAGTAGGGGCATTTGGACCTGTCTGAATTCACGATCACTCCAAGTTTTGACTTCCAAGCCGGGCAATCTCTAGGCATCACAAATGTCTACAGTAATGGGGGAGTCACGGCCAATAGTGCAGACAACCCCTCAAAACTGGAAGGAGGTTGCCACTTGTAAAATATTAGTTTAACAAAAATGGGATCATCCCAGTGTCCATCAGCGTGTGAATCAGGTTTACACGGCAAAGAGTCCCCCAGATTGTTTTGAGCATTGCAGCATTGTGATTTTATGTTCATCAGTAGCATCACAAGGTTGCGTAATCTCATCATGATACTAGATCAGTCTGATATGCCGCAAGGTCAGAACATAAAAATATAAAACTCAGAGTGGAGTGGGCTAGCTGACTCTATACCACTGAGCAGAGCAGTACCAGGTACCAAATATTTCCCATATGCCCATATCAGTCATCTTATATGACAAAAAGCTTCTACAAGCCATAGTAATTAATGCCAAGTACACCAGTACACAAGCTACAGGGGATGCAGTAGCCAGATAACAGTCCTGAAGCCTCCCAGTAGTAGTATAGAAGTAAGGAAGGGATATGCAGGAATCATTCCATCAGTCATTGAAGGAAAGTCACCCCTTTCTTAGCCGCCTGACAGAACAGCAGCAGAGTTTGGTATGGCTCCAAAGTGTAGCTGTAGCAAGATGGCAAAACTTGTATGCCACCTACTAGCAATGAAGCACAAACTGCCGTACTAATGTCCTTTTCCTTTAGCTGATGCTTTGGAGACTCCAGGTAAACCTGTCCATCTGTAAATACAGAGAGATTTTAATACAAATAATATCTCCATTGGTGGGGCATGGAAGGCCTTATTGTGTGTGCATGGGAGCAACCTTACTATGGAAAATTAGAACTGGGCCAACACAAAAGGTGCCTCAACAACAGTAACACACATCTATAAAAAGGAGAGCAGCCTTTTCTCAAAAGAAGAGCTTCCACCTTCACTATCTTCAATCTACACCTTCTGACAGACCAGCTAGTTAGGGTTTGAAGTACCACCTAACTCAAGCTAGAGATTTTTGTGTGTGGACAGCTGTCAGGTTGGGGGCTTCACTTTCATGAATACCACATTGCACCCCAAAATACCATTCGAATACTAGAACTTGTTGGCAGCTTATTGGATTTTTGCCTCTCGGGGTTTCTTTTCAAGCGAGAGAGACAAGGTATAAAAATAAACCAATGGTTAGCACTTGGGTGTTTAGAACATTTCACAGGGGTGAGGCCTGTCCTACAACTTCCAGCACTTAAAATGTGGGATGGTTCTCCTCTGTAGGCTCCTGAATACATTTATCACATCTGCCTCCTCTCCTTCCAGGTACTGACTACACTGCCTTAATAGTTGGGATAGTGCTGGGCTGCACAGTGGTGTGTGTCGTCTTTCTGCTGGTGAAGAAGTCCTTTGTGGGGGTGCCATACAGGAATGTATCCCTAAGAATATGAGACTATCACTGCAAAGGGCATTTAAGGAAGTCAGATGGTTGGGAAAATTACTGCACTTGAAGGACACAAGTGAAAATTCCAAGAGAGCAACATCAAAGTTTGTGGGATCAGATGCGGAGCAGATTGCTTATGGCAGCATTTCTGAGTTTGGTACAGGTACCACTGGTGGCACAAAGCACAATCAAGTGGTGTATGCATTGTTTAAATTCTAGAATCTACTATGACACTGATTTAAAAGAGAATGTGGAAACCCCCACATATTTGACTTTTAGATGTGATTTAAGGATTTGTCTTCATAGCAACAGATAATTTAAATTATTCCTCAAGTTAGCCTAGCTCAAGTGAGTGCAACCACACAGTGAAACAACACTCAAGCTACATTGAGGATTAGATTAGCATCTGATGAGCTGTGCTAACTTGAACTGCATCCCCAATGCATTGCTAGCTTGAGCATCAGACTCACTAGAGCTTCAAACTACATCCCCTAACAGACCAGCTAGTTAGGGTTTAAATGTGTGAGGGAGAGGAGGGGATAAGTGGCACTAACTTTCGTAATCATGTTCACATATTTTAGTAATTCGATGAGACAGCAGTCCCATTTCTAAATAAATCAAATATATTTCACCATCTGAAATCACTGCAATGTTTTTTCAGTCCAGGATTTCTTCCAAAATTTTAAAAAAGCCTGAGCCAAACAGTATCTGCAGCTTCCTTTGTGCAGCTTCCTTTACCCCTTTTCCATTCTGTTGCTCCCTTCATTGCTCCACTCAGCAGAAGCCAGTGTCCTTGCACTTTTATCCAGTGACCAAACAGAAAGACTCCTCCCAAAGCTAACATGCTCTTTGGACTTCTTTTGTAAGACAGCCGGACATTTTTTCCACCCCAGTGTAGACACACACTAGTGACAAGAGGGGTTCTTCCATCACTGTAGTAGTAAATCCACCTCCTTGAGAGGCAGTAGCTAGGTCGATGGAAGAATTCTTCTGTCAACCTAGTACTGTCTACACTGGGGCTAGGTCAGTTTAACTGCATCCCTCAAGAGGTGTGAATTTTTAACAGCCCTGAGCAACATAGCTAGGCCAACCTTACTTTCTAGTGTAGACCAGCCCTAAGAATACATTGGTCGCTTTGTATGAAAACTGTATTTTTTAAAAATAGTGTCAGCATCAGTTGTTCATTATTTGTCACTATAATTTCCAAGGCTGTCGCTTGCTAGTCCACCATGCACATTAGGATAAGGGTTTCCTTTTCAAAATCACTTACTTGCTTTGCTATCCGAAATCAGGTCACTACCAAAACAGCCAGTATTCTCTGTTCATCAGACAGTGCAAACAGACATTATGCATCACCTATCCGGCCACTTCTTGCTAGTGCATGAAATGCCTACTTCCTGTTTTGCAATAAAAATGGCTCCAATATGGGGACTAGTTAGATCAGAAAGAAAGAGGGCACATGAGAGGGAATAATGAAAAATAGGAAAGACGCCTCTTCATCTATTCTAGTCCCTTAACATGGTGAGAACAAGGAGGCACTCAAAAATATTAGTTAGTACATTTAACATATCCGCATTTTTTTTACAATGATTAACCTGGAAAACTTCCTCACACAGATGCATACAAAGTTTAGTAGATAGTCACAAGAGACAAAAGAAATACATAAGCAGCTACAACAGAATGTGTTACGATGGATAGTTACCTTAATATTTTCAGCTCATCTAGGATCTTCAGTCTAAAGGTCACCAAACACATTGTCCCACTAGGAATCAAGCCTCAGCACTCTCATGAGATGGCAACGTGATTGTAAGTCCCTTGTTCCGGATGGGGAACTGAGATGTTAATAAGTTTGCACAAAATCATGTAGGAAGACCAAGGCACAGCTTGAAATAGAACCCAGTTTACTACTCAAATCCAATCAAAAATTATTTTGAACTAGCGAAAATACCCGGCCTTGCTCGGGTCAGTCGGAGGTGGGGAGGGGGCAGACAGCTGAGCGAGTGCGGGGTCTGTTGGAGGGGGGAGGGGGCAGAGAGCAAACCTGACACCCCCACCTCACCCCCCCGACCAAACCCGACACCCCCACCGCACTTACCCCTCGACCAACCCCGACTCACATTTTCACCCCCCCACCCAAACCCAACACTCCCACGTCTCCCCCCTACCAACCCCAGCACTCCCTGACCAACACCCACACCTCACCCCCCGTAGACCAAACCTGACACACCCACCTCACTTTCCCCCCAACCAAACCTGACACCCTTACCTACCACCACAAACAAACCCGACACCCACACCTCACTTACCCCTCGACCAACCCCGACCCCCCTCAACCCCCAACCAAACCCGACACCCCCACCTTACCCCCCCACCAAACCCAACACCCCCTGACCAACCCCAACACCCACACCTCACCCCTCCCAACACCTTCCCACCCCCCCACACCAAACCCAACACCCCCCGCTCACTTACCCCCCCGACCAAACCCGACACCCACACCTCACCCCCCGACCAAACCCGACACCCCTACCTCACTTACCCTCTGACCAAACCCAACTCGGGTCCGTCGTAGGTGGGGAGGGGGCAGAGAGCTGAGGGATTCCGGGGTCCGTTGGAGAGGGGAGGGGGCAGAGAGCTGAGCGAGTGCGGTGTCTGTTGGAGGGGGTATTATAACATCATAACTATGTCACAGAGAACAGCAGCTGCCCAGCTGATGTGATTGGCCTTTAAATAATTTCACCCCGGGGGGCGTCAGAGGTGAGCTTTGAAAAATTTTCGACTCTTACCCTGATTAGGACCCTAAAACCTCTAACTGTACCAAATTTCAAGTCTCTAGCTCAAACAGTGTGGAAGGAGTAAGCGTTCATACATACATACACGCATACATACACCATTTGACTTTTATATACCTAGATTAACTAATGTTTCACTTTATGTTTTCAAAACTAATGTGCTTTCAAGTTATCGCACCACACTTCTAGTTCACGTTGCCATTGGGGAAAAAATAGTACCTGGGATTCTAATTTTGGGTGAAATCACAGTCTTCTCTACTGGCCCCTAAAGTTTCAATTAAGAAAAATAAAAGCAGAAAAGATCAGCAGTCTTGAGAGCAACTTTCAGTTTTCTGCCCTTAGAGAACTAGGTTTCTCTCAACTGCTTTGAAATTGGGGGGGGGGGGGGGGGGGAATGAAGGGAAAAGCAGGATATGGATTATCAAAGCTGGGAACATGCTAGAGAGATATGGGAAGCAGCATAGGCTGGTGCAGTATTTCTCAAACTTGTTTGATTGCACCCCCGTTCTTTGTGTCTGTAGTAGTTTATGCCCCTTCCTCCCACCACACAAGTATATATACACACACCGATAAAAAAACAACACACCCAATATGCAGCGCTCACTTAAATATTAAAAACAGCAAGGCTTTGATTCAAACACAGCCAATGATCCATTGTAATAAAAGCAAAAGCAAAACAGCGATTGTGGTAGATGAAACGTGCATGCCATGTAACAGCAAACATTAACATACAGATGGCAACAACTTTGCATAATGCAAGGTTAACCAAAATCCATCAATATGCACAGCTCCATCTAGAGTCAAATGCACAGCACCATCTGAGAAGTTATGAAGTCTGGGGGAATCAGCTTTGCTAGTTAATTCATTGCTGTGGGTAAAATGTGCAAAGCAAGTTTTTCCCCCATAAAGTTGCTCAGGCACCCCTCCCCCCAAATACATTTTGCCCCACCCTACCCCCCCAAGGAGCCTGCCTCCCAGTTTGAGAACCTCTGGTCTAGTAGCTAGGGCTTTGTCTGTTTTGTCTATTTAGACTGTAAATTCTTCGGGGCAGAGCCTCTCTCTCGCTCTGTGTGAGTACATCACCCAGCACAATGGGGCCCTAATCTCAGTCCTAGTCTATTCTAGAGTTAGATAGACGCAAAACAGCTTACGTTGACCTACATAAGAATCTATACTAAAATTCTGTTCCCACAGACATAACTAGCCTGTTACACTGAGGGTAGAGCTACACTACCCACTGGATTGGCAGGTAGTGTTCAGAGTATCGGGGATCGATTTATCGTGTCTCGTCAGGATGTGATAAATCGATCCCCGAACATGCTCCTGTCAACTCCGGAACTCCAGCTCCGCAAGAGGAGTAAGCGGAGTTGACAGGGGGAGCCACTGCGGTCGACCCGCTGCCGTGGGGATGGCCAGGTAAGTCGAACTAAGGCACTTTAACTTCAGCTACACAAATAGTTGCATACCTTAGTTTGAACCACCCCCCACGTGTAGCCCAGGCCTGACTTAACTCCACCTCTATGAGAGGCGTAGAGTCAATGTTGATGTAGTTAGGTCGACGCAATGGGAGTGTAGATACTGTGTTACTTACATCGACTGTTGCTGGCTTTCAGAAGCTGTCCCACATTGATAGTTCAACTGGTGCAAGCACTCCTGGTGAGGACACGCACCGCTGACATAAGTAATAAAGTGTAAATACGCACAAGCTGTAATTACCGCAATGACCATATGCCGACGTAAGTTAGGTCATCTTAATTTTGTAGTTTAGACATGGCCTCAGTATGGGCCTCTACATGCTACTGAAACATGTTCCACATCATTTCTCTGGATGGTCCACTGAAAACTGTAGCTGAGACATATGTTCTGGCAGCAGAGAAGAAACTAAAAAAAAATCCTTGACAGAAACTGACAGGGATGAAGATTTAACCAACATTTCCATCGTAAGTGCAAATCTGAAAGCAGGGCTTCAGTTTATAACAGCCAGAAATCCTAGAGACCCCATGGCAGATTATTTAAATTCACAGAGCAGTTTTAGAGGAAGTAGAGCTAATAAACATTTCCCTTTAGAAATGGAAACAAGGCTGGTTTGTCAGATGACTATGATTACAGCATCTCATGCTCCCTTTAAGGAAAAACAAAACCAGAAGAAACTTTAGGAGTCCTGCTCCCTAAAGCAGCATTCCTCAAACTTTTTCCCTGGCGGCCCCTTTCCGCTCTCCCATGTCCATTCGTGGCCTCCGGGGTATGTCCGCTGAAATGCTGCCGAATAGAAAGCTTCTGCTTTCAGCGGCATTTCGGTGGGACAAAAATAGACCACCTGGGATTTTGGCGGTCTTGTGGGGACGATTCCGCGGCAGCAGCGGGGTCTCACCCCCCTCCCCCCGGGTGGGGGGTGTCTCACACACCCCACTTTGAAGACCACTGCCCTAGAGAATACTGCAGAAAAGGGTGGTCTAAATTTCAGTCAGGATACAAAGCAAACCATGAATGTATCCATCTTCCGGCAATAGCGTTTGCATGATTAGGACTAAGGTGGAAGGAAAACCCTTCTTTGTGCTGTGACTGTTCCCTTTCATTTTTTAAATGGATGGAAAGGGACAAATGACATGCTCAATATGAAATGCAAAGAGAATGAGTCACTGATCTGCTAAAAAACTCCGTACAGGATTAAATCTATTTGGTCCAAGTAAATTCATTTCTACATTTTTACTTCTGTAATAAAATTAATTCCAAGAACAGACAATCACACTGTACTTGCCAGAGATCAATATTTCTGACAATCCAAATACACATTCATAATACATGCTGCACAAGACAGGACTGCAAATGACTTTTTAGAGGGTCCTTTAAAACAACCTTTGAGCAGATTTTTTTTACAGAAGTGCATTAACCTGAATACACAATGAGAAAAGAGCACATTATGTCAATGGTAGCGCCAAGGTGAGCCGCTTAAGACTCAGTTGTTCAGTTGCACTCATGCAGGATTTATCTGAGCATTTCTTTTATATCTCAAATCTGGACACTTACAAAAATCCATTTAGAGAGTCTGGAGCCAACTTGGTGACTCACTGGACAGAGGACTATGTGGAGTTTGATATCTGAACCACAGGCACCAGCTGATAAATGAATGGACCTAAATTAAGAGTATCCCAGAACCGTTTTGCTATGGAGCTGAATTACCAAGTTCCCAACTAAGGGCTGACGTCATAAAGCCCTGGAGTGGGATCTCTGCCCTTCGGCACAAGGAGAAGTGTTGGTACTATAAATATTAATGCTCTTTTTAGGCTATTTTCCCATGTAAAAAGTAGAAGAAACTTCTTTTATCAAGGGCAGGGGGGAGAAAATCTGCAAGAAAAGTTTCACTACCAGAAAGATAAGTGAGGCTATTTCAAGATCATCTTTAAGGAATGATACAGGTAAATGCTTTCTTGTTCACAAGATTTATCCACCCTGCACATACACTGGTAATGTCTCTTCATGATCACAGAGCCAACAGAAATGCTGATGGCCCTCTCCGTCAGCAAGACATCCCATTCACAGACAAGTCTTCTGTCTCTCTGGCTCTTCATCCATCCCAGCTACAAGGAGGCCTGCTCCTTCACTTCCTGCTGAATGAAACACATCCAACAGCATAACATGGCTAGCTAGCCCACAGCTGGGAAGGAATTTCTAACAGATATTCACCTAATCCCACCCAGATTTTTGTCATTTGAAGTCTTTCATATTGGCAAATCCAAGAAACAAAGAAATTAAAGCACCAACCTATTAACAACAAATACCTGAAATCTGTTCATTCCTACTATACAAAAATATATGGAGTTGCCCAAATACTAATTTATCAAAACTCAAAGTGTACAAAGTGTGACAGATATTGTAATCCCATGCAGTATTTTGGGAGGACATTGTAGTAATTTTACAAATGGTTTATGTATGATTGTGTTCTACTCCATGGAGGAGAGTTACCACTGCTCCTACAGAAACTAAAAACAGTGGGTGGTGATTAAGATGAGTCACTGAGACTAAACAACTTTAGAAAGGTAGTGCTCCCACGGTGGTTTGCATATACTGGCTCATGCTGAGTTTTCCAGATACGAAGAGACAAAGAAATGGCTTTTGGTATAAAAGGATGAGCTTGAACTGACACAGGGCTTCTTTCCGATTCAGCAAATGCACAGGAGTTTATCTCCGAGTGGGAACCTCCAAATCTTGTGAAAGGATTGGAATGATTTTGGCCTATGAGGGCTCCATAAAACTGATGGGTGACTCCTGGTGTGTTTAAATCTGTGCATTGTTTTTATTATATTTTTAGTGTAATGCTTTTACCTTAATAATAAAGGTGATTGCTTAGCAAGAACTGTGTGGTAATTTCTAACTGCTGTCAATACGTTATAGCCCTCAGAGAGAAAGCAAAGCACAGGTGCTGGCCTTTAGACATACTGGCTAGCTGGAGATATCACAGTGTCAGGGGGAAGATATGCAGCCTTAAAACCCCTGAGTCAGAAGGCAGTGGGACAAGGGTCCCTGCCCAGACACAAATGGCATCTGGAAATGCGATACCTCCATGGATGGGAGGATACAGGTGACGTTCCCCTGAAACGGTGACACTAAGAATTTACACATAAAAGATTAATTTCTCCTAATGAAAAGACTGAGTGAACCCAACTTTCATATTTGCCTTTATCAGTCTGTGGGTGTAGCTGTGCATTTCAAACCCAATAACTGTAAGTCAAAAATGCTGCTAGTAAAAGGAAATTAAAAGACACGAGACACAAAACATGCAGTTAATCAAACTGCATTTTAAAGAGACTCATACTTCTGCTGTTATACCAGAAAAATTGTCTTTTTTGTGGCACTATTCAGGATTATTCCTGAAATGCAAATATTTCTGATCAAAGAATCCATTCCCACAGTGCTTTACCCATATTTTCTCACCTGCCATTGCAGAGAAGAATAAGGTTCTGGACTGCTACAACAGTGGAATTCTCATTCTGTCCTGTAACAAGGTGCCTGTCCAGAACTATGTGTACAGCATCTGGCTTGCTGGCTGAATCAGAGAAAAATATTCAAATACCGATGTCAATGGACACTGCTTCATAATTTTGATTTCACACATCCAATGAGACTTCAGTACAGAGGTTAACTATTTCAAATAGACATAGTGTTTGGTGGCTAATTGATATGCTGAGCCGTCTACAAGATAGAGATAAACCTGACCCTATCATCAAAGTTTCCTTAGGATTTCACCAGGAATTCCCTGCACGGAATGATGGCCAGATTGGCCCTTTATTTGTACCAGTCCTCTATCAAGTTCCCTATGTATTTCATGAGGAAACACATTCTGAAGTGCATTTCTTTAGCTTCCATTCACCCATGCAATGCATTATAATTACCCCACATGTAAGAAACCAAGGTTAACAATCACTGCCTTAAAAAGAGCCTGCAATGATACAGATTTTCTGTCTGGTGAAAATACTAGTAAATACCAGTATATCAGAGTAACATGTTGGTATTTCACCAACCACTTTGGTCTTTTGTCCTTAATCAGACTTTTTAAAGTACTATTTTACAAAATTCCATTAGCCTGTCATTCTCTTTCTGTATTCCACTCCCTTCCTGGCAACTGATGATGATAATCCAAATGCGTGGGTAGGTATAAATGGCTTAGCTCTGAACATACTCCTCCTGCTGCTCAATCCACTCAGTAAAGCTTCAGCCAAATCTGTATGACATCACAAGTAGTCACGATGGAAGTGACTGTGACATCGGATGCTGGAATATCCGTACTGAACTAATCAAGAAGAGGCAGCTAATTAGAAAGGGGAAAGCTGCTATTTAAAAATACACAAAAAAGCTTGATTAGCAGCAATAATAGAAAAGAAAAATAACCAAATTGTACATGGCAGTTCAAAGAGACACTGGCATCTCTTTTTCTCTTGTTAAAGCGTGCAGGCGTTTGTTATTTAAGGGTCTGTCATTGTTTCCATTATAAATCCCTTTTGTACAATTTCTAACTCAGCTGCTTCAACTGCATCAGCCTAAAGCTTGGCACAGTTTTGTTTACAAAAAAACCCACTGGCTTAAATATTGTGGGCTTCTCTATTTTTCATGTATACAGTTCAAAACATTATACTTCTCTCTCTCTCTCTCTCTCTCTCTCTCTCTCTCTCTCTCTCTCTCTCTCTCTCCCCCTTCCTCCCTCGTTTCAGATACCAAAGCTAAATGTAACATGCTTAATTGTCACAAAGGAATGGAACCTTCTACAGCAGGGATCGGCAACCTTGGCACGTCCTGCTGGTTTGTTTACTTGCCGGTTCGCCATCGCACCTCCCACTGGCCGCGATCCGCCGTCCCGGTCCAATGGGGGCTGCTTACCCTGCGGTGCCGTGTGCCAAGCTTGCCGATCCCTGTTCAACAGTGTATTATTTCATTCTCCCCATGGATCTTCGGTATAACAAATAAATATTGCATGTTCAGCCAAATGAAATTCTGTTCTGAGCCTTCAGCAATAACTACAGAACAGTAGGCATTCAAGAGAGAGTAGCAGACTGAGCTCAGAATTTTTTTTTGCATTAATGCATTTTGGTTCGCATAAATTACAGAAGTTGAAGCTTTATAACAAAGTCAAATTGTTACACTGCAATTCACAAAAACATATTACTTGGAAAAAAAGTCTAATTATTTAATGATAAAATTGATTTTGTATTTTTTTCAAGAGCCCACAAGCACCAAATCAAAACAGGCAAACCGATTTTATATACAACTAAGCTTGAATGATGTAAACTGCACCCATGATCAGAGGTGTGTTAATACAGCTGTGCAGATGGATGCTATGCAGTCACACAGGGCTCTTTCACAATCCAGCCTGCTAATTGTATTACTAACACTGGTAAGTAATTTGGATTTTTATTTTTTTAATTTTCCAGGGTCTTTTAGCATGTGTTGCATTTTAATTTAACAGAGTAAAAGAGCACATTCTGTAATGGTCCTTCTCACATATGTGGCAAAGGTATAAAAGCTATTTCACCACCAATCATCATTCATAAGACATGAAGAGCTAACAATCAGAAAGTGACATACCGCTAAAGGTAGCTCCAGAATCTTTCACAAAGTCCTCCACAATAATAGACAAGCTGGCAAAACTGGGCTGCCTTATCAGCTCATACACAGAGGGCTGAAAAGAAACAGAAGGAAATACATCTGCTTAGCTTTTACATAAGATAGGTCCAAGCAAAACCAATGAGGAAAATATTCTGTCATAATCTATTCTTCTACCTATTTCCTTCTTCCAAAAATGTTAATAAAAACATGCAACTGAAGTTATTTGTGGAGTACTTAAAAAAAAACAAAACACAAAAAAACAAACCTAAAAATATCCAATATCCTACAGGTATCCAAACCAGGGAGCAAACTGGAAATTCTCACAGGAGTCACTCTCAGTCTGCATAAGAAGGTTAAGCACACAAGTACCTCATAGTGGCACCAACAGTACATGACTAAGAATTTGGGGCTTCTGTCTATTTTAGCATTTAATGCTAGCTCCATCTGAGAACCTCACACTCAATTAGAATAGCAAAGCAATGTCCCTAGAGGATGTCATGAGTTTTTCTGCTCTTCTCCCTTCTCTGATTCTGCGGTTTCTGCAAATCTTAAATAACGAGAGGTGAAAACAGTCTGCCAGTGTCAGGGAAGGAGTAGAACATCATGTCCAGAAACCAGGAAAGAAGCTTCTGAGAAAAAAATAGTTGACTGAGAACTGCATTATACCAATGCACTCTCAAGTTCTGTAATTATTCCACTTAATTAAATTTCCAGTTAATTACTTTCACGTTGTTTTGCAATAATGGTAGTAGCAAACTCTCGCTGATAACTCTCATTGTTACTTGACCTCCATCAGCATTAAATCCAGCATAATAACCTACATGAACAGATAAGCAAAGCTTTGTACCCACAAAGCTTGATAAGCTGGGATGGAATTCTAGAATATATTGTTTTGTAAAAAGCTAGAAATGCTTGGGGCCATTTTATAGCTACAGTGAAATACTCCATGCGTATATTTAGCTGGGATTCTGTAATTCTGGATGTTGAAACATTCAGCTCCACCTCATGACTTGTAACACCCCAAGGCATGGTGCTATTCCAACCTGACACATTGTACATTACATCTGCTTGCTTACTCACACACCTGTTAGGTTTCCTTTCAATGGAACCCACATAGGGATATTTTTGAACCGTAGCACTTCATAAAGTTAAAACAAATACACCACAGTAACGAGAAGGTAACCCACTATGGGCAGGCAGGTATATTAATTCTCAAATCATGACATTGTGGGTCACAGAACCAATCCAAGACCTTAATGCAAATGTGAGAAAAATTAGCCGCCTGACTTTCAGTTCCTTATGGTCTAGGAAGTGTTCACACTCAACCATTCATGCATACAAAATCACCACACGTAAGAGGTATTTTTTCTTCAAAAAAAAAGATCTAGATTATAAGACAAGCCCTGTCCCATGAGCGATCTTCCTCTGTTAGCTTCTGCTATGCTACTTTTACCTGCACTGCAGGCTAAAGGGAGGTAAAAAGATAGCTCTCCACCGTGCTGCTTTTGGGGTTAGCCCATTCAACCATGATATATAAAGGAACTTCCCACTTCTGCATTCACACAAGAGCATGATACTGACAACTAATTTAACAGCAGAAAATATATGCCTGGATCCCATAAACAACATGCAAGAGATTAACCCCATTAAATTGTCACCCAGTCATGATCTCCTTACTGAAGAGCCCAGTTACTTGGATTCCATGCAGGACACAGTGTGTGTGTCTGACTGCACATTTCAATGTACAACTGTGTCTTCAATTTAAACAAATCTGTATCTTTAATGATTGTTACTACACCACAATGCACATATTATATTAAGAGTATCAGCATATGCTGTGATATCAAATACATATGCACAAGGAGTCTTCTGGGGAAGTGATAACTTTACATTTCCTGACTCTGTGGGTAAATTTTCAACTACAAAAGTTGAATTAGGAATGTTTATTATGCATTTCATTGATAAAATAAATCACCTGCATAGATAGGAGACAATCTGTGGGTGATCTGAGACATGACAGCCTAGCAGCATAACAGGATAAGTAAGAGATCAATGGCAGCCTGAGTTTGAATTTCTTTTAGTTTATACAAATAGCTCTTCTCTGAATTAGATTCCTTTAACATTTAAAAATCATTCATAGAAATAAAATTCACGAGCAGTGTTATAGCACCAAATTGAATAACCATAATATCTAGGGACGTTTATAGCCATGAACTATCAGCGAGAGGCTATGGCAAATTTGTTTAGAGGTTTTATCACCTTCATCTGGTATTTATAAAATACTGAAACTGACAGTGCTCACCAGAGCAAAGCAGAATTGCAGCAGAGCCCTCATATGCAGTCTTGGGCCCCTACACACCTCACCATACTGGCCTACAGGACCCCTTGCCAATGACAGTCCTGCAGCTCTTGAATAACAAGTTATTGAACATATCAGATTGATTATTTTGAGTTGGACCAAAGTCTCTTAAGATTTAGAAGGACACCAAAATCGCTGGCACTACCACACCTAATTACACTGCCCCATGCACAGTAAAATCCTCACTTTGGGAGAAGTTTGCTTCACAGTACCTACCCCTGTCAGGCTGTATCCCTGAAATACCCAAGATTTATCCTCATTTGTGGCACAGCATAAAGCAGCAACTCCATGTCCCACAGCACAAATAGGCTCTAAAAAACAAAGAGAATTAAGAAATTCATTTAATTATAAATACAGTAAAACCTCCATTTAACGGACTAATTCGGGCGAGGGGGTGTCCATTAAATCAAAAAGTCCGTTATTTAATTAAAAAAAAAAAAGGAGCTGTCGGAGCAGCAGCCCGACCGCCACAGGGTCGGGGCAGCAGCTCCGCAGCCCACCCGTTGCTGGGACCCGGGCGGCTGCCGGAAGCCGTCAGCCAGCCCGCCCAGGTCCTGGCTGCTGGGACCTGGGCGGCAGCCGGCAGCCAGGCCGCCTGGGTTCCGGCTGCTGGGACCCTGGCGGCAGCCGGGAGCCGGCAGCCAGCCCGTGAGAAATGGATTTCGGATGCATCAGACTTGCTCAGAAATTTTGTCCGTTGCATCCGAAGTCCGTTAAATCGAGGTCCGTTAAATCGAGGGTTTACTGTATCCGGAAAGCTACAACAGACAAAATAATATCCTTTAAGTTATTGTGTATTACCTTTCTGAAAATAATGCTATGAGGCACTGTCTGAATTCTCTTTGGCTTTACTGTTTTCTCTGTGCACAAATTTATGAGATTAGGGCCCGATCCTTCAGAGTTACATGTGTGCTTAACACAGGTAGTTCTAACAGGACTATTCACGCTCAAGTGCTTAAATTAAGATGCGATTATTTGCAGGATCAGGAACTTATTGAAGAGGACTCTGGAATACTTTGAAACTGGCTATGAACTAAGAGTTCCATCTAACTCACAGGAAGCATCACTCCAGTTTTGGACATTGTAAGGCAGAGGAATTCTTCTCTCTCTTAAAAGCATTCAAAAGATCTTATTTTTATCTCTTTCCACAAGGAAGGTTTTGCTATATTTTTAAGTGCAGTTTCCCAGATGCTGCTGCCAGCTGTATAAATACTTTGAAGTTTTCTTTGAAGTTAGCCATATCACCACCTCTTCCATTACAATGCCTACAAGTGTTCACCGCAAGAGAAATGGACTTTTGCATGGACCAGCAATGACGTAATGAATTACGTACAGACTCTGGATTTTATTAAAACAAAATAAAGATCCCCAATAAGGTTTACCTACTGTTCTCATTGCTGAAGTGCTGTAATATCTTAGCTAGGTATCCACTGTTTGCAAGGTCAGTTATAGCCCCAGGACAGTTCGGAATCAACAGGGCATGGTACCTAGCACCTAGTCAGGAACAGAGAATAATACAAGTTTAGACCATAAACATATTAATAGGCAAAAATATCTGAGCATGATTTCTTTTCAAAATTTGACAAAAGAAAAAATACTCCATAAAAATAATCAGCCACAACGACAATATGTAAAAAACATACCAAATAAATTAAATAAAAATAAAATATCAATGTGACTCATTATAAAGTCCAGAGCTCGGGGAGGAGAAAGTTATATTATGGTATAAAGGTCTAAAAGATCACAAGCTTCTAAAAAGATATTCTCAACAAGCCAAAGATTTACCATTCTTCCTTCTACTATAGCAGAAGCCCTTTAATTGACCCCACAGTCAACAGTATGCCTAGTAAACCCTTTCTTCAGGAGCAAACGTATCTTGCCAAAATATTGGCTTTTTATATATTCACTGCATCCCCATGACATGCTAAGAAAAAAATTAAATGCAAAAACCCCCACCCACCTCTCTTTAAGAGCGAGTATTTTTTAGCACAACTTTGATTCAATCAAGGGAAAGACATCTCAAGCCTAATGCTTCTTCCCACTCTCCACTAGGGAGTAGAGGCCCACTGCAATACCTAGACAGGCCCCTTGGCTGAAATGCATGGCAAAATCCATGATGTGAAAGAAATTCAGGATCCTGGGCCTCATTTCCAACAAGGCTCTGCCCCATCTCACTTTCTCACTTCTTTCCTACATCAGTTCCTCAGTCTGACTTTACAGCCCCTCACGCTTCTTCCACAGCATATGAGCTTCTCTTCTTATTGATCCTTCTGACTTCTTTGCCCTATCCTGACTTTACACCTTCTTTCATGAACAACCCTATCATTTAGCATATGATAAACCTTCTCCCACTTTTCCTTAATACATTTTCTTAAGACCCAGTTCATCTAGCTACAACACACAGTAATTTGTCTGTATTCTATTGCATTGCATTACATGCCTTAAGTGCTTGGGGAAAAGTACTCTGTTAGGTATATTCTGCCTGAACAGTGCCGAGTACAGATATTAATAAAAACAGAAGAAAATACATTTTATGGTTTCATGTCTTCCTGTAGTTTTAGTCTCAATGATTACTTAAGCAGTCTGTTTGCAATAGATGATGCAGCTTCACCAAAAAATTGTAAGGGGGGAATAGCCCGAGCAATTGAGAGTGGGAATACATCAGCGATACCCATTCTTCAAGTTGACAGACCATCTCCAAAAACACAGGTCGTATCACTTTTTTTTGTGCGCTTCTTCCAAGGTTTAACACTCACAAGCGTTTGTTTTCACAATATAGAGGGGAGACATATAAGGCGAACTTCAAAGATACTCACCATCAATTGACTCCAACTTGGCAGGATTTGCATAAGATTTCATACGGAAGTCCTGTATCCAACGCATGTTGCTCTCATTCACATCAACAAAGTCAATTAACTTCCCCTAGTTGAATCATTGTTCAAACATAGTGGTTAATATCAGTGCATAGTTTTTTGTTTAATTTGTTTCTAAGTGTGTGGAGTTTCTTTTTTTTACAGGGACTTTAGTGCTCATTGAACCAAAAGTTCCCTCTCTGTCCACAGAAAAGGTATTTCTCTTTCTAAGATTACTTAATCTTGAAATCAAGAAGCCACTTCTAAATGAGTTCTATACTGGGGGTGAAAGTAGCCAATATGGTGTACCAGTAAGAAGTCGGTACTCGTCCATATGCAGCTGACGTTGAAGTGCTGCCATGGCAGCACCTTAACATCACTGCCCCTTTCCCCCGCAGCCCTGCTGGTGCCACCAACAGGAAGTGGAGGGGGGAGGGTCAGCTGCCCCAAGTCCAGTGATTTAAAAGGGCCTGGGGCTCCCGGTCACTGTCACCGCTACTGTGGCAGCGACTGCAGCCCCGGGCCCTTTTAAATTGCCACCAGAGCCCGGGCGGCATAGTCCAGGCAGCGCCAAACAAACAAACAAACAAACACACACACACACACACACCTGTTGCCCCAGGATAGGGACAGAGGAACATAGCCAGAGCTTGTTATAATATAGCTATACCCAGCTGGGGTATTAAACATTGTGGACTGTTGCCAGGTGATGCAAGTTAGAGCAACCAGGGGTAGCTCTAAGTCACACCAGGCCAGGCAGAGATCAACTCTGAGAATCAGGGGGAAGCAGCAGTCTCCCTGAGGGCTTCCCCTGGCTGTACCAAGCAAAAAATAGTCATAGCAGAGAATCTGGCTCAAACAGTTTTTTAAAGTCTGATAAAAACCCATTTCTATTGCTCAATTTTTACTATCTTGATTCTTATGATATCATTATTTTCCTAGTTCTCTAGTCAGAATCTTCTAAAGCAGGAAAGACCAAAATGTCTTATACACAAAACAAGCAACAAAAGATTTTGTTGTGTTTTTTTGAGGGGATGAGGAGAAGGAAATGGATTTTTCAAACCTCCTTTATACTGCATAAAGCAGCCAAAGAGAACACAATCTCCATGTTTGTTTCCCTTTGTATATCCCCTTTAAATTTCTTGCAGTATTTCAGGAAATATCCTTTAGAACAGCGGTGGGTAAACTTTTTGGCTCAAGAACCCCATCTGGGTAGAGAAATTGTATGGTGGGCCATGAATGCTCACAAAATTGGGGGTTGGAGTGTGGAACAGGGTGAGGGCTCCGGCTGGCAATGCAGGCTCTAGGGTGGGACTGGGGGTACTGGAGGGTGCTCTGGGCTGGGGCAGAGGGGTTCGGAGGACAAGAGGGGGATCAGGGCTGGGGCAGAGGGTTGGAGCATGGGAGGGAGTCAAGTGTGCAGGCTCTAGGCAGCGCTTACCTCGATCAGCTCCCAGAAGCAGCAGCATGTCCCCCTCTCCAGCTCCTACACGGAGGCATGGCAAGGTAGCTCTGCGTGCTGCCCCTTCTGCAGGTGCCACCTCTGCAGGTCCCATTGGCCACAGTTCCCAGCCAATGGGAGCTGTGGGGGAGCGCTTGGGGCGGGGGCAGCGTGCAGAGCCACCTGGCTGCCCCTACACGTAGGAGCCACAGTGGGGACATTCCGCTGCTTCCAAGAGCCACACAGAGAGCGGCAAGCCCCTGATCCCATTCCCCGGCTGGAGTGGGGCAAGCCCCGGACTCTGCACCCTGGCAGGAGTGCAACGGCTGGATTAAAATGTCTGGCCTTGATTCAAATATCCCCAGGCTGTAGTTTACCCACCCCTTCTTTATAACATAAAAATCAAAAGGATTTTATAATTATTTTTAAATAATAAAGATTGCAATATGGAATCTCTCCAAATATACCAGCATAGGCCCCAATCCTAAAAACACTTATGCATGAGTGTTCTCACTGAAGTTAAGCATGTATGTAGGAATTGAAAGGGGATCAAGGGTATTGGTTTGTAAAGATTATCAGAATTCTCTTAAAGGGCTACCATACTTTTTCATTATTACTAGTTTATACATTAATGCAGGACTGGTTGTTTTCCGAACATCATGTATGTACTGATGTCAATTGCTGTTCTCTCACACTTACCCCTGGAGTGGCAACTTGTAGATTAAAAGCAGCACTAGCCAGTGTAAAAGAATGAAGAAAGGATTGGGCAGACACACCTGGAAAATAGAGTTGGACAACTTAAGGAAAGAATAATAATACCTTAAACCCAGCTACACTGTACCTATTTCACCAACTAGCATATGTTAAATGAATCTTCAAGTCACTTAAAGGCTCCCATGGCCATGGGGCATTTTTAATAATGCAAGGAGAAATATTCACAAAGATAATGTACAGTGGAACCTCGCTATAACGCGACCGATGGGATCCAAGAAATCCCATCGCACTAAATGCGGGGTCGCGTTATACTGGGGCTCCACTGTATCATACTTTCACACTCTACACTTGATGTTAGTATTTTAATAATGGCATTAGAAAAAGTAATGCTTTGAAAAACAGGAACAGTACAGGCAGAGTCAGTGTTAATGAAATTAGAGAGAGCAGCAAAATCCAGAGTCTCAGACCAGTGAAAAATTAGTTGAAACAGTCTCCAAGAAAAGAAACAGCACTGACTCTGCCATCTTCAGATATTTCTCTAAGAATGACCTCCTGGCATCTTAGGTGGCAGGATAAAGAGCTATGGGAAAGGATCATGCCTGCACACGTTAATTATAGAAATTTTAAGTTCTGCTCAGAGCAAGTTGTAGCCATTAAGGTATTTTTACAGCTTGTCTCAGCACAGTAGTTCAGCCTTCCACAAACATTAATGACAGGTTTCAGAGTAGCAGCCATGTTAGTCTGTATCTGCAAAAAGAATGAGGAGGACTTGTGGCACCTTAGAGGCTAACCCAGCGGTGGTCAACTGATGGTCCGCGAGAAAATTTTGGTGGTCCGCGGCGCCGGGCTCCCTCATGGCTGCCGCGCCGGGCAGGCAAGAGGCTGTGGGCCCCTGTCCCGCCCCATCCCTGGCGGCCAGCAACCGCTGGCTCACTCCTGCCGCGCCGCGCCTCCCCACTCAAGCTGGGGCTGGGTGGGCAGCCGCACTCGGGCCGGGCGCCTGTCCCGTCCAGTCCCCAGCGGCCAGCAACCGGGGGGCTGCGGTGCCTCCCCACTCAAGCTGGGGCTGGGTGGGCAGCCGCACTCGGGCCGGGCGCCTGTCCCGCCCAGTCCCCAGCGGCCAGCAACCGCCGGCTCGCTCCTGCCGTGCCGGGGGGCTGCGGTGCCTCCCCACTCGAGCCGGGGCTGGGCACACGGGACCAGCGGGCAGCTGCACTCGGGCCGGGCGAGCGCTGCTGGAGGTGGCCACTCGGCGGCTGCTGCAATTTGCGGCGCAGGGAAGCGGGTAAATGGGCTGGCGGGGGGGGGGGGGAAAGACATGTGTCTGCGGACCACTGGTCTTTGTACCTTTTTTAAAAAAATCATGTTAGTGGTCCGCGGGATTCAAAATTGTGGCTTTAGTGGTCCATGAGGTCCACAAGTTTGGCGACCACTGGGCTAACCAGTTTATTTGGGCATAAGCTGTGGTGGACTATAGCCCACTTCATTGGATGCATAGAGTGGAACAGACAGTAAGGAGAGAGAGAGCGATACAGCGAGAACGTGGAACGGTGAGGGTGGCCAGACCGACTTGAAGTGGCTCAACCAATGAAGATGAACTATTAACAGCAGAAGATAAACGTATTGTGCCCAACTGAACCGGATGGTCTATTTACACACAGCGGTGAACTCGTCCTCACGCTGCTGGCGGGCGGGGCGGTGTTAATACCCAACTTCCAGATGGGAAACTGAGGCACAGAACGATCAAGTAGCAAACTGAGCCCCCGGCAAGTCACAACCCCGCATCGCCACTTCCCCCCGGATCCCTCCTGAGCACGCGCCGGGCTCTCGGGGGCTGGCCCGGGGCCCGGCCCTGCCGCAGAGCCCAGCCCAGCGGGGAGGCGCTGCTCGCTCCACGGCCGCCAGCGGTGCGAAGGGGGATCCGGGCAGGGAAGGAGGCGGCGGCAGAGCAGGGCCCCGGGAGCCGCTGCTGCGGCCGGTCACCGCGCGGGGCGGCCAGAGGCGGGTTAGGCGGGGGGCTGGCCCGGGCAGCGACTCACCCCCGGAGGCCGCGCTGGCGATGACGAGGCAGGCGGGCTTGCCGGGCCGCTCCGACATGGCGGGACCCGGGGGAGGCGGCAGCGGCTGCCTCCTCACGCGGACGGGCCCGGGCGACGGCCCCAGCGCAGGTTCCTGGGCCCGGCAGGCGCCGCGGGGGCGGCACCCGTTAGAGAAGGGGGCGGGGCCCCGCTGGGCTCCGCCCCGCTGCCCCCCCCCCCCGCACAGGGCCCCCGTCGGCGCGCGCGCGCGGGGGGGGGGGTTATCATTGGAATCTGCAGAGAATTTCGCCAGCTCTGCAGTAGTGAGAGTCTGAGAGCCGCGTCACGTGACCCAGTCTGGGGCCTACTGCCCCAGGGATGGGGAAAGGAATATTCCTGGCACGAGCTGCTGGCCCATGGAACTGGCCGGAGAGTTGCTTTGTGCATGGGCGACAGACCAGAGTACCCTTAATGGAGCAGACCGTCTGGCTCACTGTCTCTGCTCAGCTGATCCCTTGCTAATATACTGGTTTTGAAAATCAGAGTGTGAACTGATACATCGGATTGTGGCCTGGCTAGATTGATCAATGAAATGAAGGTGGCCTCAGTCCTAGATGTGCCTGCCTTTTTCCCTATTGATTAGTCATCTATATAGCCCTTCACCTGCCTAAAATACAGATGGTCCTGTAAGGGTTTACAAGGTGGGTATAAAAAAACTATTTGTGGTGTGATTGTAGCTGTGTTCATCCCAGCCCTAAAGGAAGATCTCCAGCTCGAAAGCTTGTCTCTTTCACCAACAGAAGTTGGTCCAATAAGGGATATTATGCCACCCCCCTAGTCTCTACGAAAAAAAGACTTGTTCACCATCTAGTTAGCCCCAGTTGCTAAGAGGTTAAATCACACAGTGATGTCACAGTCTGTGGTGTTCCATTGTTCACTGGGTACTGATGTGTCAGTCTTATTGGATCACATGACTGGCTGGTTCTGGAGATGATCTGCTATTGACTTCTCTTTCCAACAAGCTCTAAGTCAACATTTAGATTTCTCTATGCTGGATTTAGCTAGTTAATAACTGTGAGTAAAGCCATTCTGTAAGTATCTAGATGACTGTGAAACATACCTACTAGTGCACCATGTCAGAGGCCATTCCTTTTATTGGGGTTTTGATGTTATGGCTTTATTTAACCAATTGGGTGCTGCCTCAACAAGTACCTTCAGCAAAACACAGTTGCAGTGCGGCTCAGTACATCGCTTTCAGCATGTCATCCACTATTATATTTATTATACTTGCAGCGGGTCATGTCTCATTCTTCTGGCAAACAGTGGGTGGAGCTGGGGATAGCAGTGAAAGGGTTATTTCACATAAGAAAATAACTATAAGGGTAGCAGCTGGATTTCTGAAAGAACCTTTTAAATCATAATATTTTCATATCCGAAAATAAGCCAGCAGGGCTAGAAATCTAGAAACATTAGACTCCATAGCTTGTGGTTGCGTTGTGAGGCACAAGGTCAAAGAACAATTTCCTTCAGCACTCAAGAACTGAATGCATGTGTGTGTTTATTTATATCACAACTTTGCAACCCATTGCCCCATGATCTTTAATTGTCTTTTAAAATAATTGTTGGTTTTGATTCAACTGGAAGAAGGAACAAAGTAAAAGGCATTTATTATTCAAGAGTTTACAAGGGCAGTAAGTACAGAGACAGGTCCAAGCCACAAAGTTTAGAGCTACGCCTGCCTCAGTTCATTATAAAGGTTGGGGGCCAGTCACAAAGTCTGAATCCGAATTCACAGTTTCCAAAAGTTCCAGGGTGAGTTCAGATCCCAGGTTTTGTCAACCTCTGAGAATAATGGGAATAAAACCAATTATATAGTATTTGCCCTACAGGATCAGAACATTGGTCTATTAAATCCAGTATCCTGCCTCTGGCAGTAGTCAATACTTGATGCTTTAGCAGAAAGCCTCATTCTGCATTTATCCCATTAACCATTGACATTGTGTATCGAGAGAGGAGGGGTAAATAGGAAGGATTCCTTCCCAGACTTTTAATTTCTGCTTGAATTTGTACTTCAACAAGTTCTTTTGCAAATATAGCCAGCAAGATAATAGCCATTTGCGATGCTATCCATCAGCCTTTCGCTGGGGGAGGCTGAGCACACTGTTAGTCATGTAGACCTTGAGTCCAGTGATTAAAAGGGACAGTTGGAAAACATGACTCAGTGAAGTTATTAAGCTTTGTGTATTGTGTGTTATTCCTCACACAGGAGGCAGTTTCAGCCCACACATAGAATGCATTTCGTGAGTTTCCCCACGCTCCAGAGAGTAAAGAGGGATGAATTCTTTGAACAAGGTAAAAACATTAGTGCCTCCTAAACTTCTTCTATGAGCTTTGGATCAAGATCTCTATGGAAGATTCATGGGACATCCCGGTGCACATAAATAAACTGCTCTGCATGCGCCCTTGTGCCTAACTGTACAGGGGAATGAGAAGCAGCTAACCGATAGAGATAGAGTTGCTATTTCACTACCTCTTCTAGCATGATTTTTAAAAAAGAGAGTAAATGAACAGATGTGTCCCTGAAATATCAAAGCAACCTGCGTACTTATGAGAGGTGCCTGCCCCTGCATCAGGCTCTCCCATGCTGCACTGTAGGGACTGGCTGGACGGCTCTGGAGTCAAAAAACAGGTCCCGGCTTGTGGCGCCACTGGATCCCCTAGTTGCCTGCCCCCCCCCCCATACTCCTTCTTCTCCTTGTCCAATACCTCCTCCTCCTCACTGTTCATGCTGGGGACCTGCTTCTCCAAAGTATCCATGGGGCTCTTCGGGGCGATGGGGAGGTCTCTTTGTAAAAGCAGCATGTTTGCTGCTCTGTTCCCTTGCCTTCTGGTATGCCTGCCGCAGCTCCTTGACTTTTGCGTGGCACTGCTACAGGTCCCTCGTGTAGCTTCCCCATGTCCCAAGGGATCTGCTCATAGAGATCGATGTTTCTATGGCTGGATCAGAGCTGTGCCTGCACTGCCTCTTCTCCCCACAGACCCAGGAGATCCACCACCTCCTGTGTACTCCAGGCAGGGGCATGTCTGCAGCATAGAGCTGGCCTGGTCAGCTGGGTAGTCGCTAGGTGAGCTCTCCATGCTGAGCAAACAGAAAATGGAATTTCAAAAATTCACAGGGCTTTAGAGGGGAGGGACATAAACCTGTGTACCTGGCCACCGGGCAACAGAGTTCACGATGTTGACCAGAGTGGTCACAGTGAAGCATTGTGGGATACCTCCTGGAGGCCACTAAAGTCAACGTAAGTAATGCGGTGTCTACACTTAGGCCTTGGTTACACTGGCACTTTATAGCGCTATAAAGCCTCCAGGAGCGCTATAACTCTGCCCCCGAACACACTGGCAAGGCACATATTGCGCTAAAAGTACGGGCTTATCGCACTACTCGTAAACCACCTTTTCCAGGGGAAAAATGGCTTTTGCGCTACCGCTGTAGCACAACGGCACAAATGTGAACACCCATTGTGTGTTAATGAGCCTCCAGCCTCCTCCAGCCTGGCTCATAATTCCCCTTTGAGCCACTCTGGCCATCAGTTTCAAACTCTTCTGTCGCGTCCTCAGGTGACCACACGTCAGACCCGCCCTTTAAATTCCCAGGGAAATTTGAAAAATCCCCTTCTTGTTTGCTCCAGCCAGGCATGGAGTGCTCCTCAGGTAACCATTTTGCTTGGCCATGACTCCACGTGCCATGCCTCCTCGCAATAAGCGATCTCCAGTGTGGTCCGATCATGAGTTGCTGGACCTCATCAGTTGTTGGGGGGAAGCGGCTGTCCAGTCTCAGCTGCGGTCTAGCTGGCGGAATTACGATACGTATGGCCTGATATCACGGGCCATGAAGGACAGAGGGCATGACCAGGACACTCTGCAGTGCCGGGCAAAAGTAAAGGAGCTTTGGATTGCATATCGCAAAGCCCGCGACGCAAACAGCCGCTCTGGGGCAGCCCCTGTGTTTTGCAAGTTCTACAAGGATCTGGATGCGATACTTGGTGGTGATCCAACATGCACTCCAGCGACCACCCAGGACACTTCTTCCCAGCCCACCACTGAAGAGGGGGGGGAAAGGAGGCTGGAGAGGAGCAGGACGGCGAGGAGCAGGAGGAGGAGGAGGCCGTGTCCGCGGCAGCGAGCCAGGGCACGGAGGAGTCACTGGAGACATGCAGCCAGGAACTCTTCTCAAGCCCGGAGTGCAGCCAGAGCGAGCCACAGCGTCGGCGGTTGCAGGGGCCACGGCTGCAGCACCGGTTTGCGCAGGTACAGATACTTTTCTATTGGGAAGGCAGGCAGCTTGGGCGAGGGTGGAAAGGGATGCTTGCATGCTTGCCTACATGTGGAATAGTGCATTGATGTACTCTATCACCTCGCGGTAATCCTCATCAGTGATTTCTGCAAAGGTCTCAGTAAGAGCTCTTGCAATGTGCCTGCGGAGGTTTCGCGGGAGCCCCAGCGTGTTTGCTGTCCTGGCCACGGTCACCAGTCCGCGCCACTCTTCTAAGAGCGGTGGGGGCAGCATCGCCGCACAGATGCAAGCTGCGCATGGCCCTGGGCGGAAGCCACATCTCCTTAAAATCCCCGCCCTTTCTTGCTCCGTCACCCGCAGTAGCGAGATATCTTCCAGCACGAAAACCTACACAGAATGTTGGGAAAATGCTTATCAGACTGCAGTTCCCACTAATGCCCTCCGCTCCCGCAAAACAATAGTATAAAAAGGCAGGGAAACAGTGCTTGTCCCCACCACTCACCATGCCTGGGGATCCGTGGATACCTCTGTGTGTGATATGGCTTATTTGGACAGAGAAACTGCACAGAGATTCAAGGAATGTGGGGGACTCCCTAATACTGTCTGTTGCAAACAATGGGATCTTGTGTTTTAACTGTGAACTTGTAACTTTCACTAGCTTTGTCCTTGACATCGTCACCAGTCTTATCCCTGGCTCAAAAACTAAGTAGAATTCGAAACAGACCGAGGAAGAGCAAAGAAGAGCTTCTGAAGCAAGTTCTGGAACAGGCATCAATGGACAACCGCGCTGATAGCGACCGGAGGGAGGAGGACAGGAAGCGTAGGGAACAGCGGAGAGAGGAACAGATGCAGCTGAGGGAGATAGCTCGCGAACAGCGTGCTGATAAGCGCGCTGACAAGCTGCTTAGAATATTAGAGGAGCAGCAACCCCGTTCTTGCCACCCCCCTTGTCACTTGCCCCCTAACCCTTCCCCTTCTGGCCCTCTGGCCCCTTCAGGCCCCTATGAATAGCTGCCTGGTTATTACCACCCACAGCTGCCTCCAACACCCCTCTCTTCACCGACCCATCACCCTTATCCACTGCACTCAACCCCTACTAACAAGCATAATCGCCCTCCGCAAATGGGGTTGGGGGAATACAGCAATTCGGAGGGCATTGGAGGTTATGAGTCCAGGACATACACCAATCTCTGAATGACCCCTTCCCACCCCAATTGCACACCCCCTCCTCCCTCACACATTTTACTGTTTTTCAACTTTTATTTCAAATTCTGAGAAAGCTGTTCAATAAATGAATTCTTTTTAATAAATGGGTTTCTGTATTCGGTGCACAAATGTATGTAATAGGTACAGAAAAGCAAATGCCTTATCCTATTAACAGACTTCTCCCTCCCTCCCTCCCTCTGCAATTCCCATTAGAACTCGCTTTCAGCCTCAAAATGCTCCCTCAAGGCTTCCCTGATCCTTGTACCCTCCCGCTGGGCTCCTCTAATAGCCCTGCTCTCTGGCTGTGCATAAGTGGCCTCCAGCTGTTGAACCTCTGAGGTCCATGCCATAGTGAAGCCTTCGCCCTTCCGCTCACAGAGATTATGTAGGGCACAGCACGCAGAAATAACCGCGGATATACTTCCCTCTGCCAAGTCTAGCTTGCCATAAAGGCATCTCCAGCGGGCTTTAAGACGCCCAAAGGCACACTCCGCAGTCATTCGACAGCGGCTCAGCCTGTAGTTGAACCTTTCCTGGCTGGCGTCCAGGCTCCCCGTGTAGGGTTTCATGAGCCAGGGCATTAGAGGGTAAGCGGGGTCACCAAGAATCACAATGGGCATTTCCACTTCCCCCACGGGGATCCTCTGGTCTGGGAAAAAAGTGCCTTCTTGCAGCTTCCTGAACAGGCCGGTGTTGCGGAAGATGCATGCGTCATGCACCTTTCCCGACCAGCCTGCATTAATGTCAGTGAACCACCCACGGTGATCCACAAGCGCCTGAAGAACCATGGAGAAGTACCCCTTTCGGTTAACGTACTGTTCTGCTAGGTGGTCGGGGGCCAGAATAGGTACATGGGTCCCATCGATCGCCCCTCCACAGTTAGGGAACCCATCTGCTCAAAGCCAGCCACGATGTCACGCATGTCATCAAGAGTCACGATTTTTCGTAGCAGGAGGCAATTAATGGCCTTGCACACTTCCATCAACACGACTCCAACGGTCGACTTCCCCACCCCAAAGTGGTTGGCCACTGATCGGTAGTTGTCTGGGGTGGCCAGCTTCCAGAGTGCTATAGCCACCCGCTTCTCCACTGGGATGACAATTCTCAGTCTGGTGTCCTGGCACTGCAGGACGGGGGCGAGTTCAGCACACAGTCCCATGAAAGTGGCTTTTCTCATGCGAAAGTTTTGCAGCCACTGCTCATCATCCCACACTTGCAAGACGATGCGATCCCACCAGTCAGTGCTCGTTTCCCATGCCCAGAAGCGGCGTTCCACGGTCGTGAGCATGTCCGTTAAAGCGATGGTCAGTTTAGTGGCCAATGCGTTCCTCGGCTCAAGCTCAGTCTTCTTCTCCAGACTCATCACTACTGTCACGGTCCATTTCAAGAATTAACTCTGCTGCGCAGAGAGTTGTGCTGGCGACACTCGCCAGCATGCTCCTCAGCAGCTTGCAATCCCTTACGGCAAGGGAAAACCGACGATGGAGCGCGCGTGCCTCGCTGAAACCGTTGAGAGATGGCGCCCGAGGTGGCCGGAAACACAGGGATTGCTGGGAAATGACACAAAGCATCACGGGGAGTTGGAACCAGATGCAGAATGGCCGCAAGTGACGCCCCCCTTCCCACAAGGCATTGTGCCAGATTGAGAAGAGGTGCTCTGTGGGATACCTGCCCTATTGCGCTACTCACAGTGCCGCCAGAAGCGCCACAAATGTGGCCATGCTTTAGCGCTGCCGGGTCTGAGTGTGCACACGCTCTAGCGCAATACCTATTGTGCTACCTTGTTTCCCCGAAAATAAGACAGTGTCTTATATTAATTTTTGCTCCCAAAGATGCGCTACGTCTTATTTTCAGGGGATGTCTTATTTTTCCATGAAGAAGAATACGGTACACATTTAAGGTTGAACAAAAAAAAAGGAAATTTATTACCTGTATAAATTTATTACCTGTACGGTAGTAGTTGTCATCACAAACCAGCATAACCAGACAAACTGTGAATCCTACGGTATCAAGAATTTCTTGTTACTACCATTATTTCCATGTACAACAATCTATGGTACATTTACTGATACTGATATTTACCGGTATGAACACAAAGTAAGATTTATTCAATGACAGTCATGTCATCATCTTCTGGAACATCATCATAACAATCCAAACCCTGAATTTCCTGGTGAATTTCTTGTGACTCCATTTCTTTCAGAATCAGTGGACCAAATCTCTCATGTTTAGCAATAGCACTGTCCTTAAATGAGTACTTCTTGTCAAGGTAGCCTGCTCGTAGTGCATTTGCAATGCAACTGTCAGTGATTTTCTCCCATGAATTCTTCACGCAAGTCACAACCTCTTGCAGTTTAGGTTTCACAAAGTTTCCACACTGATTTCTCTCCATTCTATTTTCAATGTAGTCATTAATTTCCATGTGCAAATTGTCCTTGAATGGCTTGTTTATTGCAATATCAAGAGTCTGGAGATAGGCCGTCATTCCTGCGGGAATCATTATTTGATCTATTTTTCTTTCGTGAAGAAATTTCTTCATGTCTTTAGTGCGGTGAGTGCTGGCTGCATCCCAGACTAGCAGACCTCTTTGGCTCCCTCGCATAACACGCGGCAGCATTAAATCGACCCACTTCCTTATAACTGCTTGTGTGGCCCAGGCGTTTTCAGTTTCAAGAATAAAAATGCCCGAAACACGTTCAATCTTTTCCTTCTTGCCCTTAGAAATGATTAAAGGTGGGATTTTAGTGCCATCCAGACGAATTGCCAAAATACAGGTAACACGTGCACTTTCGTAAGCAGTGGAGGGAATGTACACTGAAGAGGCACCCCGCTGTTCAATTGTTGTTTGAGATGAGTGGCCCATAAACACTGCAGTTTCATCCATAGCAATCATGTTGGAAAGATTGTATTTAGAGAAGTCAGCATCATCAATAAAGGACTTGAATGCAAGTGCTCGCTGAATAACTTGAGCATCTTCCAGCCTAAACAGTGTTGTGGATCTTCTTAAAGACAGTTCACTTCGCTGAAGGAAATTATCCAGCCAGTGTTGTGATGCTTTGAAGTCTTCGGGGGCTATGTCAAACTGTGGTGCCATTGCAAGGGCAAATTCTTGAATCTGAGCCCTATTCACAACCAAAGCCTTTGCTCTCCTGTCAACAACCCATTCACAGATCAGGTCTTCCAGCTCAGAAAATAATGATTGCCGACCTGATCCACACTTGCGCTTTTTAGCATTTCCCTTGTCCACTTGTTCAATGAGGTTACCATACTCTGCCCGCCATTTTTGGACCAATCGGATACTCAACATCTTCTCTTTGCAGAAAGCAGTAAGATTTTGGCCCCAAGAGTCTTCCACGATTCCTTTCTTGTACTCCATGGAGTAGCTCTTTCTTTTTGCGCTCATGTCTAGGGGTAAAAATATACCAGCACTGTTTACCAGTATTTCTTGTACTTTAGACCCTTCAGCAGAAAAGCAATCACCCCCTAAAGTGACACACTGGATCAGAAGGGGGGGAATCAAAATGGCATAGGGGTATCAGGGTGGGGGGAGGGGAATCACTTAAAATGACACGGGGGGATCAGAGGGGGGAATCAATAAAAATGGCACAGGAGGACCAGAGGGGGGGATTACCATTTTAGTACCCCCTTCTGATCCTCCTGTGCCATTTTGATTTCCCCCCTTCTGATCCACCTGTGCCATTTTGATTCCCCCCTTCTGATCCTCCTGTGCCATTTTGATTCCCCCCCCTTCTGATCCACCTGTGCCATTTTGATTCCCCCCCTTCTGATCCTCCTGTGCCATTTTGATTCCCCCCCTTCTGATCCACCTGTGCCATTTTGATTCCCCCCCTTCTGATCCTCCTGTGCCATTTTGATTCCCCCCCTTCTGATCCACCTGTGCCATTTTGATTCCCCCCCTTCTGATCCTCCTGTGCCATTTTGATTCCCCCCTTCTGATCCTCCTGTGCCATTTTGATCCCCCCCTTCTGATCCTCCTGTGCCATTTTGATTCCCCCCCCTTCTGATCCTCCTGTGCCATTTTGATCCCCCCCTCCCAAATCCACCCTGTGTCATTTTAAGTGAGTCCCCTCCCCCCACCCCTGTGCCAGTGGACAGTGGATTATTTAGTCTCTCTCCCCCTCCCACCTTCACCAGACATCCCCCCCCCACCCCTTTATCAGACATTTCCCCACCTCCCCCCACCACAGTCACCCCTGTGTGTCTGTGCCGGCCAGATTCCACACAATGTGCCCGACTCCTGCCCCGCGCGACTCACTCATTGACTAATTGTGAGTCAGCCAGAGTCCGTCAGGGCAGAGCGAGCAGCAGGCGGCAGCTTGTCATGGCGTCAGCGCGGGCTCTCTGATTTAAAGAACAGCTCCGGCTGCGCTGCGGCCAATCAGTGAGCTGCGCGGCGGCGCCCGCCGCTACGGTCCAGAGGAGTCAGACGCCTTACGGTACCGTAGCTTCAGGGGCCTTATTTTCGGGGGGATGCCTTATTTTCGGGGGGATGCCTTATATTAGAGCGAGAGGCAAAACTGGAAGTATGTCTTATTTTCGGGGCACGTCTTACTTTCGGGGAAACACGGTATATGGGACACGCCATAACCAAACACGCTATAATCCTGCTATGCATCGGCAGGAACAACATTTTTGTGTGGACACGTACAGAGTTAGGTTGACATAAGCTAACTTGAGTCAACTTAACTCTGTAGTGTAGACCAGGCTTAAGGCTCTTTATGCTCCCAGAATGGTGTAAAGGGACCTTAGTGCAACAAACTCAGGCTCTGTATAGCAAAATGTGTGTAATTACTGGATGTGTTCATAGATATATATGAGACAAATGTGGGAATTTTCTGTAATATTTGTATGACTGTACTTATCTAGGCATCAGTATCTATTCATTTTCTCCTTAGGCTATGGGAGCTCAGGCTAGGTATTTGAGACAGAGCACTAGGGGTATGTCTATGCTGCAGCTGAAAACCCTTTGTCTTTACCTTTGCTTCACTATGCTAATCTCAGGACTTGCAGATTGTGTATGTGCCAGGTGACAAATAAATTGTTACCTTGTTTTGAAAAGGCTGCCTGGTGGAGCTGCAAATACTCACTGAGAGCATTGTATCCTGAAGGAATACAGTACAAACCTCCCGCAGGAGTCTGGCTTGGCTGGATTCACTGCAGGGAACCACCGAGAGAGACAGGGATCGCTCGTGCCCAAAGGCCCAATGCTGGAGATGTAGAGGCTGCAGTCCTGCCCTTGCGGAACTGTGTGGACCGTAGGGATCCAGCATACTGAAAGGGTCACTCCTAAGAGACTGGTCACAGGCTGGGACATAGATTAGACCCTGTGAATCTGTGTCAAAATAATATATCAATGAGATTGTGTGGTAATTTGGAGTCCAAGTTGTAACACATATGTGCTGAGGAGTCCAGCTCAGCACAACCGTCACCCTGCATTTCTTGACTTTTGCCTGCTTAACAGTGCTCCCATGTAATTTGTTGTGTACAACAATATACACTGGGAGTATAGACAGTGTCAGGCTCTGCTGGGAGCACCTGCACCTTTAGGCCAAACAGTAATGGATTCCAGTCCCAAGTCAGGACAGAGCTCACACCCTGTGCTGGCCCTGCAGTGTGGTAGTGCGTAGGTGCTGCACTGTTAGAGATGCCAGCATTCAAAGTTCTGCAGTCCCTCTTGTCACTAGCAAGGGTGGGTCTGAGAGCCTCATGGCAGCCCCACTTGCCTGGATGGTCATTATACTACTCATACCTAACCGATAGCTTTGGAAAGCATTTTGAGAGGACTACAAGACCATTTTTCCTCTACTTAAGAGAAGGCACTAAACTGGGAATAGGGGGCCTCAGGATTCAGGCTCCAGCTCTGTCATAGACTCCTTGTGTGACCTTGGGCAAGTCTCTTAGGGCTTATCTACACGAAATTAAGTCGACTTCATCTAATTCAGCCTCCAACCTCCAAATTAATTAAGTTGATTGCATGTGGCCTTACTCTGTGTCTCAGTTCCCCAGCTATAAAATGGGAATAATGCTTCCTCTCTCCCACCCTGTCTCTTGTCTGTTTAGACTGAAAATTCTTCAGGGCCAGGACAGTGTGTTACTGTGAATGTGTACAGGGCTCAGCACAATGGGGCCCTCGTTTTGGTTTGGACCTTTAGGTAGTATTGTAATATAAATAATAATGGTGTACGACCAGATTCTGGTCTCTCCAAGTATAAAGTTGTTCACACATTTCCCATGCTTCCTGACTTGAAAGAGAGGCCTTTGGCCAGGCCTGGAAAGGAAGGGGATGAAATGCAGGCAAAAATGCTTTAAAAAGAACAAACTTTGACACCAGCATTTTATTGCCATATACTACACAGGTTGGGATTTGTATTTACAGGTGTGTGGAAAGGTCACTCTGCAGCTAATCGTTTCCTTGTCTTTTTTTTTTTTCTTTTCCAGCTGGAAAGTACATTTTAGGTGCTGTTATAGCTGCATGCATTTTTTGGGGCTTGGTGTATGCGTTACTCATGTGGTTCTATAAATGGTAAGTGCCTAGTGTTTCACATCATGTTCTCAGTTTTAGCTATGGAAATACTTTAAAAAACTCTCTTTTTTTAATATAAGTAAATCAAAGAAACCAGAATGGTACTGGGCCAGGGAGAATCGACTATTGAGAGACTTCCCCAGGAACTATTTTATGGAGTGGAAGACTATCCAGTGTATAATCACAATAATGTCCTTCCAACAGGGTGCTAATGCCAGTTAATTCACAGCTGTTGGGTGATGAGGCTTGCTACGTACCAGAGGTGCATGCATTAGGCAGAATCTACACCATACAGTCACTGTCCCTCATACCATGTCTGACATATCCATGCTTAAGTATATAGCTCCTCTACTAGACAGGAGTGCTGCGTTTATTACTACTGTGTTCCAAAATCATTACACAAATGGCTTTAGCTCACAGAAGAGCCATCTTGGAATGACAAAGTAATGGATTTTATCCTTCCTGTGTCCTTTGGCTGATGATGGACTTGATTGTGTAGCTACATTGAGAATCTTGTTCTCTAATAAGCTGAACCCCTTGCAATGTCATTAAAAAAATTACCTACATTTTTGGTTTTTAAAGCAAAGACATTTCCAGGGGAAACAATAGAATCCAGAACCTACAATCTACTACAGGGGCGATGGCCACCATCTGGGCTGACACACTGGTGACTGAGCCAGGGACGCTGCAAAGCTAGGAGGAGAGCTGCTACAGGTGGAGCTAACACGTCATAGCTAAGAGCGCTAGCAGCTCCATGTCCTCCGTGGGCTGAGGAGCACACAGCAGTAGGTTACACAGCTGTGTCTATACTAGTAGGGCAATTATTGAGCCCAGTTCCCGAGCTGAACTGCCCTTGGCTCAGGACCTGAGTGAAGGTGGACTGGAGGGACTGTACAGTACATTTGCACATAGCAGTTCTAGGTCACTAGCCCATTGCCCGGGGAGTGGACTGAGTACTACGGTGCTCCTGCTATTCATGGCTCGTGGAAAGGACCTTTGGGGACATCTGCAGCAAGGTGCACATTCGAGTAGCCCCTGGCACAGCTCTGAGAAGCTTCTGAGCTACGCGAATGTGCACCTTGCTGCAGATGTCCCCAAAGGTCCTTTCCACGAGCCATGAATAGCAGGAGCACCGTAGTACTCAGTCCACTCCCCGGGCAATGGGCTAGTGACCTAGAACTGCTAAACTTGGCTGATGTAGGGAAAAGCATTCTGGGTTTCCCCTACATCAGTTCCAAATAGATCTACAGCCATCACTAGAGGTGGATTTAGCTGTGAGTTAGTACATTCTAAGGCTAGATATTAAGGGTCAAATGATCCCTGATTTATATCCTGTTAACCCCCCTCTAAAGGCAATGATATTGCGGTAAGGGCAAAAGCCACCAGTTTTAGGTCCAGCCTTCACTTTAACTCCTTTTTTGCATTTGCATCATTGTGGACAGAGTTACCGTTACTTAGACTTTTAAGTACACAATTGTGCCCGAAAGTCAGGTGCTAAGATACACAAAGTGACAGGTGCTAAGATGCCCAAAGTGATTGAATTCACACGTTTATACCTGTCCTCAGCTGGTGCTAAGGGGGTTGTTGGCTTTGGACTGCTTTGAGGAACTTTCTTATGGTGCAGAATGTAGTTGGTCTAATGATCTGTTAGAACAGTGGTTCTCAACCTGAGGTCTGTAGATCCCAGGGGGGTCCACGGACTATGTCTAAGAGGTCTGTGAAAGATGGAAGACTGAAAACTGACTGAACAGAATTCAACTATATATACTGACAAAAGGTTTCCAAAGGGGTCCGCACTGCCATTTACATTTTTTAGGGGTCTGCAAATGAAAATAAGTGGAGAACCACCGTATTGGAACACACGTCAGAAAAAGGAAGAGATGAAATTAGAGTCAACTAGATACTAACAAAAAAAGCTGATAAACCACAAGGAGTGATATTAACATTGGTTGTTGTTATTGTTTCTAACTCCTATTTAGGAAGTGTGAAAAAGAAGAAAAGAAAAGGAAGGATGAAAGCTGCAAGAGCTGAGTAGCAGTTTATGGTTTCCTCAAAAAAGACCCCAAAACAAACAAACAACTTTTTCCTTGAATTATGATGAGCCAAAGCCAAATTTAGTTACACTGTGAATAAACAGTACAAATCTAGTGCTAGCTGAGTGTGGCAGTGTTGCCATCCTAGTTTGCTCCCTTCTGCAGGGGCTAGATCTGTGCTCAGGTTCTCCATCAACTGGTGGCAGGGCTGGTCTCTGCAGAACCCCACCCCTCACCCCACAAGGGAGATAGTACTGCATAGGAGAGTTTATCAGCACCACTCATCAAGGTATGGGGGTAACAAACTTTGACAATAGTACCAAGAGCAACACAAACAAAAGGGTTTTCTGCCCCTTCTGGACTCAGCTGCCAGTTCTTTCCCACTCTCCCACAGAGCACTGGCTCTCTTTTTCCCTGTAGAGACCTCCCTTCTTCCAGGGCCAGTCACAGGAGTAGGTGGTGGGTAGGTAGGTAGGTAAGCAAGCTAGCCCTCTCAAGGGCCAATCAGAAGAGCTAACCAACCTTCTGCAGTGTCTCCACCACCTGAGCTCACAGCTCTTTGTAGCTATCACATGACCCCTTCCTAATCGGGTCTAATAATTAAACAGCACCATCTGATCCCTGGCCGATGGGGGGGAGGGGGGCATGTCAACTGGAAAGGTAGCTGATCTATCACAGGTGGGGCTGGGCCCAACTCCTATTAAAGGGCAAGCCAGCCTGTAACACAGATGTTCAGAGCTTTGGTTTGGGTAGCTCTCAACCCATCCCTACGCCTGTGCTTTTAGGCTAATTTCCTTCCACCAGTGCACAGCAGCTAGTCATGTATTCAGGAGAAGTATTGAGAGATCGTCATTCATAGCTTTTCATACATAGGTTCAGTGACACTGAGAAGTGTGGTACAGTGAGGAAAGTCAATAGATGAAGAAGACTGAATTGAGAGAGAAGTGTTTTCTGCCCCTATGTATCTTTAGGAGAAGTACCTGCAGAGAACACTTTTTAAAGAGATACCTATCCAGAATAGCTCAGCTGCAGAAGCAGATTTTCCAATGAGCCCTTGCTTTCTACTCAGTTTTGCACTAAAGATTTGGCTATGGTTTTGTCTGTACTTAGGATTAGGGCTGATTCAGTAGCTGGTAGCTAGTACCCTGCTCAGGTGTAAAACTCCGGCATAGACGAGGAAAATCGCAATTTCACCAGTTGAGATGATTTGAGTTTCAGGCAGAGTAACTGGTGTAAACTGGATTTTTTTGCTTACACTTTCAGTTTGCATCAATGTAGCTATGCTGATTGCTGTCAGTGGGTGCTGAAACTCAAGTATAGACAAGGCTTAAGGTACAGGAAAGAAATTATCTGAAGTCATACATAAGAGGCGCAACTGTCCAGACTGGATTCTATTTGACTCCTGCTTCCCGACCTTTCATTGTATCATTAAGAACATATGTGGCCACCTCACCAAGACTACAGAGCACAGTGTCATTCTAAAGGTGCAGACTTTATGGCTGTTGAAATATTTGATTTTCCAAGAGATTTCTAACTGCTCCAAGCCCTTGCATTTCACTTAGGAGCAGAATATGCAATTTGTTGATAAAAATGGTAGTTTTAAGTGGAACACCCACCCAAGTCCCAAAATAAACCTAAGCACGGTCCATGCAACCAACCTCTCAGACAAAAGTCTGGGAAAACAGAGGAACCTTGTAGTGTGCCCTGGAGGTCTTTAAATAACAGATCTAGTCAGACCTTGTGGACTAGTGTAGCAGCAACTGAGACAGAGCTGGAAAGGAGCATGAAGGTGGTTTTCAGGCATCGTCTATCTCCCATCCCAGTTCTGGGGCCACTAGGCTGGTCCCAAGGTGCAATTTGAAGTAGCATAACGTCTGCTCCAAGTTGCACATCTTGTAACAGCTCCGCCAGAGCTGTTACAGCAGCTGGGAATTGACTGAACATAGAAGCTACTCAGCTTTTCCAAGGGCAAAATGGGCAATATGGGGGCTGCTACAGACTGGCTTTGGGGCTGCTAATGTGCCAGTGGATCACCACAAAGTCACCGGAGCAGGGACCAAGATCTGGCCCTTTTCCTCTGATGAAACAGCTTTGCTTCCTAAATAACAGCTCCTGTGAATTATATGAGAAACCCTGGACCCATGTTTCTAGAATGAAGTGCTTAGTTAATGTAACTTCCCACTGCCAGGGATGGCTCCCTGCTGGAACTGCAGCTCTGCGAAGCTGAACGCTAATGGACGCTGCAGCAAGAACTATTTGCTCTAGAATCTTACCTACTCCTGTGGCTAATAACAGGGCCTTACATTTTCAAACATGGTTACTAGCAACATTGGTTTCAAATTGGTCCTTGGGGGTCCCCTTATTAACGTTCAGCGACCAAGCTAAAGGGAGGATTTCTGAGTCTCAAATGGAGTTCACTTTCTCTATGGATATTGAGAAATCACTCCTACCAGAGAGGTCTTTTATTCCTTCTAAACCATACTTCCGAACAGCACATTTCTTTAGCCTCTGCCCCACGCTATCCTGAGATCAAAGGCATTTTCAACAAAAGCACCAAGAGAAGGATTCCCCGGACTCACTGTACACCCCACTCCATATGCCTATATACGATCAGCACTCAGTGTATTGTATATGCTCAATATAGCATAGAGACTCAGCATATAATAAACATGCTCACTGGAATTTTCAGGAGCAAAGAGCGCTCCGAGGAAAGGCACTCACCCCCAGTTTGTTCGCTAAGTGATGTGTCTAGCCTTGGTTCTGAGAAAGCATTTTTGTTTAAATGAGAAAACAACTGAACAGATCCCCCCCAGACCTTCACCTTGCCTCCTCTCTGCAGGAGGCACAATCCTGGCTTATCCCAAGCTAAAGGGGATAATTTATATAGGAATCTCTCCCCCACCCCTTCTGCTCCAACTTGGAAGGTTCACTCGTACTTTGGAACACTGCCTCCTGCTCCAGTATCTTTACTTTTAACTCCTGGCTCCACTAAAGTCAGGTTGCTTTTGTTGCTCTGCAAGTCGCCATAGGAGGGCTGCATTGCTATTTCCTCTTTGACACAGGTATCCCCCACCCTACTGCCGGGTAGTAGGCTGTTCAGGCTGCCTAATGAAAGAACATGTCACCTCCTCTTTGGTTAAGTGTCCATATTGGCTTATACTCTCTAACCAGGCCTCTTCCCATTCCAGTCAAACACCAGGTAAATGGCTTCTTATAAGCAGGCTTCAGAGCCACACAGGAAGAATGTGACTTGGTGCAGACAAGCTTGTAAATAATAAAGGCTTACTGATAGCTGAAGTTTTGGAGTGCTCAGCAAGGCTCCTCTTACATGTTGAATTTAATAAGGCTTCTCCAGCCAAAGCCTATCCCTAGGCCTTTCAGCTGGTCCCAGGGGAATCCAGTATTTGATTTCCCACTCCTAGTAGACTCCTGCCCAAAAGCAATTCGATTTTTGCAGAGGCGCCCACCCAAGGCTCTTTAGTGCCTCCTGATGCTGCTGCCATGGATGATGTAAATCTCACCCAAAATGACTTAAGCTTCTGAAGTTCTCTCTCTGCTTCCTGTGGGCCAGATTGTGAACTCTTTGCTCCCATTAGTGAGCAGCTGCTCCTGGGAGTAATCAGAGTGAAATCAAGGGGACGACCCAGGTGAGTAATTTTTCATCAGTGGCAATAAGGTGAGAGAGGTGGAGGTGCCACAACCAAGCTTGAAGGAAATTAGATTATTTGCTCAGGAAAACAGCACACTGGACGTGTGTGAAAAGTCAAGACTTAACAGCTACTAACAGGAGGGGAAAGATGGCCTTGTAGTTAAGGCAACAGACTGTGATGTGGGAGACTTGGGTTCATGGATTTCTGTGGTGATTTTTGGGTCTGTACCTCAGTTCCTTAATTATAAAATGAGGTTAATAACGCTTCCTCTGTCCATCTGTCTTATGGAGATTGTAACTGCTTCAGGGCAGCGACAGTCTCATGCAGTATGTATATACACATAGCGCCTCGCACTATGGGACCCTGCGCTCAGTTGGGGGTTTCTAGGCAAGACTAACAGTATTAACCCTACAGCTGGATATTTAGCACCCAGGAGCAAGAGGAGGACTGGCCGGTTTCACTCTCACACCCAAATACACAAAGATGGTCACGCTAGCGTTATACAGTATGTATATATATATATATATATATTATATATAATTTATTTCACACAATCCTGATAAGAGTTACAGGTGTATTTGGAATCATTTACAGTTTCACAGCATATGGAGTAGCCATACAGCTTCTGATGTGCGTAACATACAGTGTGTAGAGAGTACACATTTCCCATCCACCCACCCGCCATTCACACAATGGGTTTCAAAGCTAATACTAGATTCAGCTACGTAGGAAGCCTTGAGAATGCTAGGATACAGCGTTGGGTGTCATACAACACTGTAAGTCACAATGGGACAAGCTAAACTACTTTAATTTTCAATCTAGTATTTCTAGTCTACCTGCATTATTGCATTTATACGCTTTTTTTTTTAAGTCAAAGTAAAGAGAATACTATATGGGAAAGGAAAAATTCTTTACTATTTTAGGATTTGAGCTGCAGCCCATACAAAGTGTCCATAGAAGCATAGACGAGATTATAAATTCAAAAAGGTATAAATTAGCTGTATAGCTTTTGTGTGTAGGTAGGTGTCCATTTCCCCTAGGAAATGTACCCAGCAGCATATTGTCTTTTAAAGCGGAAAAAAAATAATCAAACCTGTTTGTTAAACACAGGTTATTATGTGCATGACCAGTAGGTCTGTCTAGGGAAAAAAATCAAGGTGTCACTCTGATAATTCCTATTAGCTGGAAAACTTTTAGAGCTTGATCCAAAGCCAATGGAAAGACTCTCACTGACTTCAAATATGGTTGCAAACTTGCACCCAGAAATGTGCTGGACTCTTTCCATTGACTTCAATGGGCTTTGGATCAGGCTCTTCAGAATTACTAATTTAAAAAAAAATCCCCTTTAATCAGACCAGCAAGTTTCTTTTATATCCTTTAGTTTCTCCGATACCTCATGAAGAACCTGAGCCTACCTTAGCAGATGGTGGAGTATCTTTGGATAACTGGGATTGCACATTCTAAAGATTTCTTTAGAAAGGGTTCTAGCCAGTGATTCAGGAAAAGGCACCAGGGTTAAGAGGGGCTGCTCAAAACGTAATAGAGTCAAACAGTTTCCTTTTTCTAAAAAAAGAAAAGAGATGGGGAAAGATGTTGTCCTTGTTCTTGTTGACTCGCCCTAGAAACTCTGGACTGTTTGAAGTGACAGTGATAGAGTCTGGCACATACTGCGGGGCTTGATGAAGACAGGAAGAATTTAAAGTTTCCCTTTCACTGCTGGATAGCGTTGCAACGTAGCATCAACGTGCAAGGGCAGATCAAGGCAGAAACTTTGATTCTTGGGATCCTGGCCCAGATCCAACTGTGAAAACCAAGGTACGGTGAAATGGGAAGACGGCTAGGCAGGGAATGTTGTAGACTCCAGGGTGGGAGCTAGTCTATGTGGGGGAAGTAGGGATAGGGGCGGCAGGTGTATATGTCGTAGGCGCTAACCTCGTTTTATCCTAATTCTGTATGTACCAGCAAGGCCAGTTCTGTTTTATCAGTGAAAAGAGTGTAGGCCAGCAGATTCTGCTCCCACTGCTCATGGTAAACTGGGCCACATCCCTTCTTATCAGGTGAGTCACTGAGACCGTTTGCACCGAATGGAGATTTTAAGACGGGTGCAATGCAGCAGTGGAAGGTAGAGCCACACCCATGAGTAGCTATCCAGTTACCTGTAGTCCTCCATAGTGTTTGCCTGCTCTGAGATTCATCTGATTAGCAAAGCTGTTGTTTCAAGGCAATGTGAACTTGCCAGGTGATGAGCGCATTTCCACACGAACCCATCCCCATTGGACAATACAATCCGACCAGCCCACCAACATGGAAACAAAGCTTGCAGACTTTTCTGTGCCCGGCTGATGCACCGACTTCAAACCTGTTCTCTTGTGGCGGGGGAAATACAGCATGTGCTAGGCACATGAGCAGATTTCCAAGGCCTGCTATGATCCATGCCATGGAGCTAGATCAAAATCCGGCCTCAAGTCTTTTGTTCAACAAAATATATTTAATTTCGTTCATCTCTGCACTCAGATAACTGAAGGACCAATGGCACAGGCTTGAGCCATGCACAGTGCATGCAAATAGTGTGCTAGCGTCCCTCACACAGTGTATTTCACTCCTGACCTGCAATCAATTCCTCGGTGCTTCAGTTGGGGGCCTCCCTTGACAGAGTGCTAAGCATGTAGTGAGTCACTGATGTGCAATAATGAGGACTAGAATGAGACTAGCAAATTAAGGTTCTAATACTGTGAGGTGCTGAATGTCCCCAGCTTCCACTGACTTCAGTGGAAACTGAGGAAACTCATCACCTTGCAGGCTTGGGCCATAATATTTACTTGTGACATGGGTAACTATAGCAGATTAAAAGCTTGTGCACGTCCCTCCCCACCTGTGACATATAGCCCCTGAGTATCCATCTATAGATTAAATGGCATAACTTTTGCTATTCTTTGCATGGACTGTTAAAAATCTACTCCTGCGGTTGTGATAGGAACAGAAATCTGGTTTCAGCTTGGCCCTGGGGAAAGCGCACTTGGAAAATTGCTTGGGAAGATTACAGGAATGCTAAATAAAATGCAAAGAAGGGAAGTGAGTATTATTCCAAAGTTGGAGAATAAGCCATTAAGTATAAAGGAAACAGATGTACGGGATTAGAGTCTCAGCTGACGTTAAACCAGTGTAACACCATTCAAGTCAATGGGGCCATGCCAATTTATTCCAGCTGAGGATCTGGCTCATATAAACTAGAAATGAGATTTGGAGTGATGGGGGGAACTTGGTCATAGCCTAGGGATGCCTAATAGTTAATGGAAATGCAGAATTTATTCTCTGATGATGGCTGGAAAAAGGGCAAAACCCTGCAGCTAATGAGGAAAAGTTCTTAACTGCATGAAAAAACTGTGCAATGAAATGATCTTCTCAATGGCACCTGGTCAAAGCACCATCCTTACGGAATGATATGGTGAGTAGTCCTGTGAAGATATCAAACTGAATAACACATGTAGCCTTCAGTGGGTCTACTGCTTATGGGCCAGATTGCAATATCGTTAGGCTACATAGTACCTTACATCATGATTAGTCCCTCTGAAGTCAATGGGAAATAAGGTGCTACTCCGTGTAATTAAGGCTATGACAGTCTAGCCCAAGAAGAGGAACATTACATATAATTTCTGTCATTTTATATTCTAGTTTAGGAATCACCTCATCTTCTGCCACAGACTAAACATAATAGCTAAGGTTTATCAATCTACACTCAATGCCCTCAACATAATTGGACATGCTGTTAAAAGTAATAAGCAGTACAGTATATGCAACAGTTGGACTTTGGTGAAGAATTAAACTAAAATCAATATTGGGTTGGAAAAGTTCTTAAACTTGATGGGCCAAGAAAAGTCATTTTTTGAGGATCCAAGTCCTTAGATTATTTAAGGATTATTTTAAAATAAATTGTATGTTTGGGCTGGAAATAATTCACTAGATGTCAATGGTGCAGTAGGTTTGGATGCACTGTGTGAGAAGGACACTCTTCATAGACTCTGCTTATGGCTTCCCTGGCGGTCCATGAGATGAAAGGATAGAACCTGAAGTATGTGAGAGCTCCACACATGGAACCCTTTAAGGATCAAACCTAATGGTTGTTTTCCCCATTCCCTGCGAGTGAAATTAACCCAGCACAGAGGGACCATGCCAGGCACTACCACAATACAAATACTTAAGAAGAACAGAAAATGGGAACGTAGCTTTAATGGCCTGATCCACAGCCTATTGAAATTAGTGGAAAGACTCCTCTTCATGTTTTTTGGATCAGCCCCCCAAGCTCTGATTCAGCAAAGCACTTAAGCATGTAACATTGAAGTCGGTGGGTCTATTTCAAGTTAAGCATGTGCTTAAGTGCGTTTGGTGAAGCAGGCCCCACACAGGATAGAAAGCACCTGGCAGAATACATTCTTACTATGCTGAAAATGCTGTCAGACCACCCCTCACGCTCAGATTTGATTCTATCCCACAACAAAACTATTAAGAGGCATAGGCCTGATCCAAAGCCCATTGAAGTCAATAGAAATCATTCCATTGACTTCAGTGGGATCAGGCCCCATCAGAGGACATGTGGTCAATTTCAGCTTTGCAGAGCTAGGGACTGGGAAAACCTGGTACTAATTGTCCAAGAGATAAAAGTGACATTCTTGTGTTAGGTCGAGAGAGGTCGCTGCTTCAAAACAGAACAAATGTAGTAATTCAATCTATTGTCTTAAAGATAAGCTGCATTTTCTACTGCAGTGTTTGTATAATTAATCTATCAATTTTCTAATTTATAAATAGCATCAATAAGAGTAAACTAGCAATCTAGATCCCTACAAATCCCCAAGGCAGAATCTTATCAGTTTCAAGCTTTAATTTGTTCTCATTGAGGAGATGTCACTAAGGACCTCATATTACAGCAAACACAACACAAAACATCAAGCAAATAGAGGCATGTGCTCAATGCTGCCGCAAAACAGGACAACTATTTATTTAGCACAGCAAGTTCATTCATTAGCCTGTTGCCTCATGACAAATTGGGTTTCAATCTGTCGTAGGTTCCAACAGAGAGATAATTTGCTCATCTCAGCTTAGTTCTCACTGGACTGTTGTGCTCAACAGGAAACCACCATTCAGTGCAGCACAAAGGTATAACAGACAGCATCTGCTTAAAGGGATAGTTGCAAGTAGGGACTGACGGGCATCGAAACCCTGTGTGTTTAGAAAGCTTGCATGGCACCGCCTTGTGATATACCAGACTCAAACCAGCACTAGTTCCACTACAACACAACACAATACATTCCAAAATACTTTAAAAGAGGAAGTACCTTTTTAAAAGCAAGTAGCCCACGTGACTATTTGGGGACGGTGGGGAGACAGTAATTTTTAGCTTGTAGCACAATAGGGATGCTATACATTCCTAGCCAGACATTCTCTTAGTGGTAAGAAACCGTGACCAAAAATGTTGCTTTGGGCATTGCTTGGCAGAATGCGAATGGTACAAAAACAATAGCATGGACACTTTGTGTGAATGCAGGTGCACAAATAAAGGATTGTCTCAATATTTTTTTTACAAAAAATACGGGTTATGTGGCTTTACAAAGACTGCAGTCAACTGTAATATATACATGTAATATTCTTCAAGAAGGCGGGGGGGGTTGTACACATCCACACAATAATGGGTGTTTTCAGGCCAGCAAATGAGCTGGGTTCTGGAGAATGTCATGACAGTGGACAACAGTATTGAGCAATTACAGTCAGTGAATAAACCTAACCTATTTCTTCACGGCCATAAATATGATTGAGGGCAAGGTTATTTTTCAAGATGACGAGTTCTAGTCCTGCCACTGTCACCATCTCCCATGTCTCAATAACCTCTCCGGCATATTTCAGGAGGAAATTCTTGACTCAGAACTAGGGATGGGCCGGCATCTTACGTATCTTAATGCTTTGGGGAACAGTTCAGATCTGGATGGAAGTTTTGCAGATCAGACCCCTCCCAACTCAGAACTTTTTTTCTCTGTTTTCCAAAGGTTAATTCAATCAAATTAAAATACTTTGAGAGAGAGAGAGAGAGAGACACTTTTGTGAAGCATCCAATGTTTCCTTTTCCTCCTTGAATTTCTGTCTAGCCTGGTTAGTTCAGAGCAGAAAGGAGCTAGATCTGTGATTTGTATCACACACTCCACTGGAAAACACATCTGCCAGAACTAAATGGGAGGCAACAAATAGGGAAGCATCCCTTGAAGTAACACGAGAAACAGTGCTAGCACCTATCAAGTTTAAGCATAGTGGTTGTTAGCACTTGTTTCAACAATGGGGCAAACCTGATCATATCGCCTCAGTTTATGCAATGGAAAAGAACATATGCAGGTTAAAACTCAGAAACACACAATAGTTTGGAAACCAGGAGACAGAATTTTATACCCAAAGAGGCCACATACATCTGGGAATATTTTAAAAGCCTCTTAGAAAAGATGGCAAAAAATCTAACTGCAGGAATAGAAGAGAATTTGTAAAGAAGCTGTTCCCAAATATGCCAATGAGCTACATGAAGTCAGTAGGCCAAATTCTTAAAGGACTCTGAGTTAGAAATAGCCATCCACTCCAGTATCCTGTCAACCAACAGTGGCCATTACTAGATGTGTCAGTGGAAGGTGCAAGAAAATTAGTATAAGAAACTAAGAGACATGGCATAATTTATGCTTCATCCATCCCTTATTTTGGTTTATACTCCCAGGTGCTCAGGCTCCCCTCCAGACATGTAACTTACACTCCCCTTCTACATTCCCTCTGAATTTGGGCTGGTTTCTCTGGCTTTTGAAAAGTATCTTTGCCAGTCATTGCTGCAAAACTGTGACACTCCTGTGTATCACTCACCGGTGAGCAGGTACTACTGCTGAGCTCCAGTGACTCTTTGGGTCATACAGTTTTAATTCTGGCTCCATTTAAAACAAACATTCACTAAAGAATTCTTTCCACACAGTAGCAGCAGCAGCAAATAGGGGTTGTAATGGAAATTCTGAGTCTGGAAAGGTCACTCATCCTCTGAAGAGTTGGGTGTCTCGTCTTCTCAGCGTCATGGGAAAGGCTTCAGTGAATGTAGTAAATGGAGCCTGCATCTATCCTCTCGCTTACTTCTCCCTTCCTACCCACGGTCTGGTTTTAGATCTCACCTCCTTCTCCTCTGCCCCAGCCCAGAAACCAGGCTGTTTCCAAGCTTTGGGAAATTGTTTCTGCTTTCAAGTCATGGATGTTTCACATTTTCCTGGTAGACTCAAATTAGGCGGTAGAAGATCTCTCCAAGCACCATCTGTTTTCATCACTTTTGCACATGGTTTCCCCAGCATAAAGGGGGATCATGTAGGTCATTCTCATAGTGCTTCATGCACTGCTTGCCCTTAAAGCCCAGTTCTGGTCTGACTTTTCTTCTACCTTTGCCGCATGCAAGGAGAGATCAACCTTTTATGGGAAAGCACCAGGATTAAGGGCCTGAGCCGAAGCCCACTGAAGTCAATGGAAAAACTCCAGCGGACATCCATGCAGTAGAGCCCTTAGTGCTCTACTGAGGCTAGTTTAAGTTGATCAGATACTGTATTACATCCAAAACAGTCTATCACCCTCTAGGGCAGGAATGCCCAAACTCTGTCCCAATGGCCTTATCTGCATTGGCAAATGGCTGGGTGCCTGGGGCTGCCCCCAATATACATAAAATGGAGCAGATTGAAACTGTCCTCTGTATGACTAAAGATGGGATGAGACTCCAGGCCTTGTATGTTGTCACTATGGGCTGCAAACTGCACTGTAGAGCTCAGTGAGACATATTTGCCCCTTGAGCTTCACTCAGGGCTGGCGACAGAAATTTGGGGGCCCCCTACTCTGATCGTTTGGGGCCCCCCCCAGCCCAGCCGGCGTTCTCTCCCCCCCCCCCCAGCTGACAGCGGCTGGCGGCAGCGCGAGCCCGGGAGCGGCGCGAGCTGCTCCCCCCACACACACACACGCACTTTCTCCCCCGGACTGCGTCGCTGACGCCGGCCGGGCTCACCGCTCCTGCCGGGGACGCGCGCTCGTCCGCTCCGGAGGAGAGTCGCGCCGCCTCCCCGCCCCTTCCCTGCTCTCCAGGCCCGGCGACAAGGGGGGATGACTACAGGTACTGCTGTGTACCGGGGGCCCCCTAAAGTCCGGGGCCCGGTACAGCTTTATCCGTAGTACCCCCCTGTCGCCGGCCCTGGCTTCACTGTAGCTACTGGTTTGCATCTCAGACAGAGAAAAGGTTCTATAGAGAATGCCATGCGATCCACACCGTTCTGTCACACAGTCAGCTCACCTCCAGCTATGGGTTACTCCTGTCTTGTCCGTTTGTTTGTAAAGGTTGGGTGATGAGCATTAGGAACATAATGTATCTATTAGGCCGCAAGCTCGGAGCTGCCTTCTTACATGTCTGCAAAGCGCCCAGCACAAGTTGGGGTACGATAATAATAAACCACAATAATTGGTGAACTGGGTCTTAGTACTATTCCCCTTCTCCCTTTCCTCTTCTCTACCACAACCTGACTAAAAAAAAATCAAAATAAATAGAGCAGGAACTCAGGATGGGATGGAGAATGCTTCTGCTTGGAAATGCTGGGACTATGGGAAAGTGGGGAGTCTCCTGGGGCTGGGACACCGGCATTTACACTGATCAGGAGAAGCTGTAGTCTATACACAGTTGTACAAGCCAAGTTATATTACATGAAAGAACATATTGAGTGCACGGAGTACCCATACTGGCCAAACTGGCACGGCTCCTTTGGAACAAGACTTTTGGAGTAGTTGTTGGTGCTGTAGTTACCCTATCTAGCGCTCTCTCTATCTAGATATGTATAGAATTTACGGCATGCATGTGTTTCAAAAGGAACTGTACAGTTGATTATATTTCTCTCCCCCAACCCTTTCTCGGTCTTCATTTTTTCCGGGCTAGGAACACCACTCCCAGAATTACAGCAATGGCCGCCACCACCACGCCTCCAACAATGGCCAATGGCTTCACGTTGTCGAAGACACTGCCCGAGGACTCCTCCGCGTCGTTTCCCTTGTGCTCAGAGTCAGGGGACTGGCCGGTGGCCTCTTGCGCCTCCGGGGCCGCAGGGCCGGGTTTCAGATTGCTGTGGTTATTCAGAGCCACACTGGCCGCCTTCTTCGTTGTGGCCACAGGGGTGGGCTGCTCCTTGGAGGGGGTTTCCTTCTTGTCTGCGTTCATCGCCGGCCCGGGGCTGGGCTTCTCCGGCTTTCCTGAGCTGGCGGCCTTGGCATCAGGTTTGCTTCCGCTTCGGGCGCTTCCTTTAGATTCCATCCCTATGAGAGCTGTCAGGGGGTAAAGGGAGGGGATGACCTGACCTTCACTGGGCCGGCTCTCAGGATATTACTGCCAGCTGTATGCACCCCTGTTGCTTTCACCTGGTGTAGGGAGGCTGATGGATCGACCGCAAACGGATCCCCTAGTAGCCGTCGTCCCGGCAACCTTCTCACTCAGCCAATATTGCACCAGGACATGACACGGAACCTGGGAGAACAAACAGAAAATGAGAGGTGAGTGAAGAGGATGCACAGAGTGACAGATACAAGAGCAGCTGAGAGCACGTTTTACAGTCAGAGCCAACTCTACTTGTAGGTTGCGGTGAAATTGTAGACAAGCTGTATAGATTGGGGCAGCGATTGTCCTTTTGGTATATGTGGGCTTTGAAGGATACTGCACTGACCTTGGAGAGGCTGCAGCATCAAGGACTGATGCCGAAGACTTTCCAGAGAGGCAGCAATTTGGAAGGGTTTTCATTTTTCTTTGTCATCGGTGTCATTATCTCGTCTCCCTCTTTACAGACCCCCAAAGAAAGAGCTGGGAAGCTGCTTTCTTGGCAGGCCAGCCCCCTTGAAACAGCACTGGGTGTTAAACAAAGAAGTAATAAGGAGAGAACCCTATGCCTTGTGCAACCTGTTTGCAAGGATTTTTTTTTAAATCCATAACGGTCAATACACTGATTTCACCACATATATACATACAGACTACAAAAATATTTCCATTGATTAATAATTGAAATTTACAGATAGGCAAAGGAAGAAAAAGGAAGAACTTATTGTTCTCAAGGAGGGGGGTGAAAAATTGTTCTCGACCTCTGAGGGTAGAAGCAATGGGCTTAAATGGCAGCAGGGTAGCTTAGGTGGGACTTTAGGAAGAAATTCCTGCTGGGGTGGTTAAGCATGAGAATAAATTGCCTACAAAGGCTGTGAAATATCCATGATTGGAAGTTTTTAAGAGCAGATTAGACAAATACCTGTCAGTGATGGTCTTGAGAAGAGTTAGTCCTGGCAGGAAAAAAACAACCAACCATTTTGGTCAATTTCACGGTCATAGGATTTAAAAAACAGTAAATTTCATGATTCCAGCTATTTAAATCTGACATTTCACAGTGTTGTAATTGTAGGAGTCCTGACCCAAAAAGGAGTTGGGGGTGGTTGTAAGTATATTGTAGGGGGGGTTGCAGTACTTGTACCCTTTACTTTTGCACTGCTGTTGGCAGTGGTGCTCTTGCCTTCAGATCTGGACAGTTGGAGAGCGGCAGCTGCTGGCCGAGAGCCCGGCTCTGAAGGAAGAGCCGCCACCAGCAGCAGCACAGAAGTAAGGATGGTCCGGTATGGTATTGCCATGCTGACTTCTGCGCTGCTGCCTGCAGAGCTGGGCCCTCGGTCAGCAGCCGCCACTCTCCGGTTGCCCAGCTCTGAAGGCAGCAGAACAGAATTAAGGGTGGCCTGGTATGGTACAACCTTCAGATCTGGATGCCTGGCCAACAGTCACAACTCTCTGGCCACCCAGCTCTGAAAGCAGCACGGAGGTAAAGGTGGAAATACCATGAGCCCCATAAGATAAACTTGCGACTCCCCTGCAACTCCCTTTTGGGTCAGGCCCCCCCCAGTTTGAGAAACGCTGCTCTCCCCTGTGAAATCTGTACGGCGTAGGATAAAAGCACACAAAAGAGCAGATTTCACGGTGGGAGACACATTTCACGGTCCGTGACGCATGAATTTGGTAGAGCCCTACCCATGAGGCATAAATGACAAGTGGACAGAGCACGAGGTGGATCTACAGGGACTCAGGCTGGTGTTACAGCTTCCATGGGTTGGAAGGAAAAGAGACGCTGCAGCCAGCCAGCACTCTGCCTGAGCTGCAGGGGGGATGCATGGGGTAGTGACGCGGGCTGGGAAATAATGAGTAAACAGGAGGCAGCTGTCAGATCTGAGCAGCCCTCTTCATTATCTCCCTGCTGACCTTCAGCGCTTCCAGGGGCCTGTGGAGAGCTTTCTGCCAGCTAAGGGAAATATGAGCTTATTAACAGCCAGCTCAGAAGAGGCTCACACGAAACCTCCCCGGCCAGAGGGCTTCGTTTGTTACACTTTTGTTCCGAGATGACCCACTGAGTTCAAAAATCTCATCGAATGTTGGGGTGTGTGTGTGGGGGGGGGATTAAAAACCCTCTAATTCTCCTGTTTATAAGGGGCTACAGCAAGTGGTGACATTTCTGTGCAATGTTCAATGTGCTTCCTCCACGCTGGAGAACATTTAGAATAATTAGCACTTTACCTGCCCCCACCAAAGCAAGGGTGGGTTGGAATAAAGCTACACAGAGGGGTGCAGGGACTGGGCGCATCAAAGGGAAATAAGCCAGTGACTTATCACCTGGTTTTAGGTAGAAACCTCCTATTTTGCAGTTGTCCACTGTGCGGTTTCTTGTGTGGTGCCCATCATTGTGCCTAACACCTCCCTGGGTGCCTGTCGCTCGAGTTCTAGAACAGGTGCACATTCTCCGTGGATCAAGTACAGAGCAGGAGGGGTAACACCAGCCACTTACATACTTCTTCCAGAGAGAAGCAGCTTTGCCCGTGAAACCAAAGCCCACTGAGCATCTCAAAGCCCAGAGAGCTGTCAACTCAGCCAACACCAGGGACTGAGCCAGGGAGCTCCAGAGCTGAATGCAGAAGTGCTTGAGCTAAAAAGCAAACTTCCCAAGTCGAAGACTGTAATAGACCCATATCTTCTGTGGATCAGGCACGAGGAGGGACACATAATATACACTAACCGATAGGGTCAGACTTTCATCAGCCTCTGAAGTATTTGGTACTGGCCGCTGTCAGAGACATGAATATAGGAATTGCCATACCGGTGCTCCATCTAAGTCCAGGATCCTGTTTCTGATAATGGCAAGTACAAGCTACTGCAGAGGATGGTGCAAGAGACCCAAAAATGGCCAATAATAGAATAAACTGTCCATAAAAGAAATTTCTTACTGTTCCCCTAAATTAGAGGCTGGTTTATGACCTAGAACATGAGGGCTTGTCTCCCTTCCATTTTCATAATCCTTACTCTGGATATTCTTGTTATCTGTATACGTTTTTGAATCCTGCTAAGCTCATGGGCTCAATGATGTCCTGTGGCAATGAGTTCCACAGACTAATTCTGCATTGTGGGGGGAAAAGGTATTTCCTTTTATCATTTGCTGCCTTTTAGTTTCACCAAATTTCCAGGATGCCAGTCTAGATGGACCACTGCTCTGGTCCTGCAGTTCCTGTGTTCTTATAGTGGGGCGAATCAACCCCACAACAAGTCTAACCATAGTACAAGCAAAAAAGAATGGAGGTAGCTAAAAATACAACACCAAAAACATAGCATCAACACAAGTGCCATTTCTGAAGTGAATTCAATGCACTATGAAAGGTGCCCTGGAATCAGACATATTTTTCCAAGGAATAAGCAGCAACGTAACCTTCCTCCACCCTGCCCTGCCTCAGCGCTGATCTAGAAGGGCCACCTGTGTGGTCAGCACAGCTGATGGGTATGTAATGCAGGCTTCAGGCAAATTCAGTCGTGAGGCCCTGCTAAGGCTCTCAGCCATGCTGTGGACACCTGTCCTAAAGGAACTAGAGTGAACCCCCCAACTCACTTCATATAAAGTCAACAAACAGCCATGAGATACAATTGTTGGCCACAGCCACTCCGCTTCTTTCCACACTGGTGGGGATATAGAAGTGAAAGGCTCCATATGCCACTGCCATTCTCCACAGCCATTCCGGCCACGTTCAGAACAACTGGTGTTCTTCTATTAATTTCCAACCCACTCTAGTCCCAGGCTCCTTAATCTATATATATAAAAGTCAAATGGTGTATGCGTATGTGTGTGTATGCGTGCGTGTATGTATGTATGCTGCCTTACTCCTTCCACACCGTTTGAGCTAGAGACTTGAAATTTGGTACAGTTACAGGCTTTAGGGTCCTAATCAGGGTAAGAGTCGAAAATTTTTCAAATCTCACCTCTGACGCCCCCCAGGGGTGAAATTCTTTAAAGCCCATTCACATCAGCTGGGCAGCAGGTTAACACCTGCTGTTCTCTGTGACATAGTTATGATGTAATAATACCCCCCTCCAACAGACCCCGCACTCGCTCAGCTCTCTGCCCCTCCCCCCTCCAACGGACCCTGCACTCGCTCAGCTCTCTCCCCCCTCCCACAGCCCCCCCACTCGCTCAGCTCTCCCTCCCTCCCCCCCACTCCAACAGCCCCCCCACTCGCTCAGCTCTCTCCCCCCCCCACTCCAACAGCCCCCGCACTCACTCAGCTCTCTCCCCCCTCCCCCCCACTCCAATGGCCCCCCACTCGCTCAGCTCTCTTCCCCCTCAGGTAAGAATTGAAAATTTTTAAAATCTCCCCCCTCCCCCCTTCAACGGCCCCCGCACTCGCTCAGCTCTCTCGCCCCTCACCCCCACTCCAAAGGCCCCCCACTCGCTCAACTCTCTCCCCCCTCAGGTAAGAATTGAAAAATTTTAAAATATCACCCCCCTCCCCTCCTCCAATGGCCCCCGCACTCGCTCAGCTCTCTCCCCCCTCCAACGGCCCCCCCACTCGCTCAGCTCTCTCCCCCCTCCAACGGCCCCCCCACTCGCTCAGCTCTCTTCCCCCTCCCCCCTCCAATGCCCCCCCCCACTCGCTCAGCTCTTTCCTCCCCTCAGGTAAGAATCGAAATTTTTTAAAATCTCACCCCCCTCCCCTCCTCCAATGGCCCCCCCACTTGCTCAGCTCTCTCCCCCCTCCAACGGCCCCCGCACTTGCTCAGCTCTCTCCCCCCTCAGGTAAGAATAGAAATTTTTTAAAGTGTCACCCCCCTCCCCCCACTCCAAAGGCCCCCCCACTCAGTTCTCTCCCCCCCTCCAATGCCCCCCCCACTCGCTCAGCTCCCTCCCCCCTCCCCCCCTCCGATGGACCCAAGCAACGCCGGGTATTTTTGCTAGTTAAGGAATAAAACACAATAATCTTTCAGGGTATTTCAAATCCAGCTACCAAACTGGACTAACAGTTATATATGGGCCACATCCTCATCTGGTGTCAATTGGTATAGTTCCTCTAACCTTAATTGATCTACGCAGATTGACATTGTCAGAGGATCTAGCCCACAATATTAAATGTTGTTCCAGACACAAAATGAGCAATTGATGATCACTTCTTGTACTATTGAAAATATAAAAGTTAAGATTGCCACTCAAAGGGCCAGAACCACTCACCTGGTGCACTTTGCCGCAGGTGGATTGGAAAACCAGGACCTCAAAGCCTTGCAAATGTTTTTGCAGAACAGAATTGTGTTGGAGTGGCTAATTTGGATTGAAAAGTTTGTTTTTTCAGTTCGGATCTCTCTCTCTGTGACCAGAGAGCCCTGGAACTCAGGAACCTCTGGTCAAAAACAATGCTGAAATCTGTACATTTCCATGCCCCATTTTGGCTTTGACAGAATAGCATATTTCAACAAAAAGACATTCAGTTAGAAATGTTCTAACCAGCTGCACTCCTGACAAAGAGAGAAAACTTCTCTCCTGTTGGAAAACCAGCCCGTGTGGAATGACTAGTGCCAAGGGACAGGGCTATGTGATGGTTTCAATCAACACAATCACTCTCACTAGAGCCCTTTGGAATCTCTCCACTACGGAATTTTAACAGAGAAGATCATTTGACAATGGTCGAAAAGTATCACGAGGCTGACTGGATTGGGACTCAGAAGTGCTGGATTCCCTGTGAGACCTGGGATAAATCACTAAATCTCTGTGCCTCAGCGCCCCAACTATCCTGTCTCCCATCCTTTGTCTGTCTTGTCTATTTAGACTGTAGGCCTCCTTGGGGTAGTGTCTGAGTCTCACTAGGGCCTAGTACAATGGGCCCCTGACCTCAGCTGGACCCTGGAGGCTTTACTGTAATACAATACAAATAATACAAATAAAATATTCACTCCGTTATTCCGGTCGCCCTCTCCTTGACTAATGCAACCTGCAGACATTTTCCACTCTGTCATCACAATGTGCAGGTCCACACCACAGAACTGCCCTGTGTCATTTCAGACCTTGGGCTCAGCTGGATGAGTGGAGCAGCCAGGAGACAAACATCCTTTATCCCTGAAGAGGGTGGGCACCCCGGGTGATGGCTGCGGCAGAGCTGACAGGGTAGTCTGTAGAGGAGTCAGTTGTGTATCACTGACAGGCACCTGCGCTGCCCTTTTGTCTCCCAGCCCAGAACACCAGCCCTCAATGGTGCTGAAGAGCCGTGCTCCTCTCTCACCAAAGAAAGAATTTAACTGCCCCCCCTTTTTTTAATGCTCTCCAACCTTCTGGGTAGCAGGCTCCCCGCCATCCTGTGAGCTGGCTTAAACCCTCTGAATCCTTCCAACTAGCTCTCTCTCCTCCTCTTTTGTTCCCATTCCAGCAAAGCACTTCAGCACCTGTTTCACTTCCAGCTGAAGTCAATGGGCTTAAATTTAAGCAAGAACCTAAGAGAAAAAAAACTCAGGGCCTTTATCTCTTAAGCTGCCTTTGGCTTTCTTCTCCCTCTCTCTCCCCACCCTAGATTGTTTCTCTCTAACTACCTGTTCCTCCATCTTTCTCTTTATCCCTTATTCGAGCCATTTATTTCTTTCTCTCTCTGGTTCTCTGCCCATCCCTCCTCCTTCCATCTCTGTCTCTCTCTACCTCCTACACAGCTGCCTGTGCTTGCAAGCAGGTTGCACAAGGCATAGGGTTCTCTCCTTATTACTTCTTTGTTTAACACCCAGTGCTGTTTCAAGGGGGCTGGCCTGCCAAGAAAGCAGCTTCCCAGCTCTTTCTTTGGGGGTCTGCAAAGAGGGAGACGAGACGATGACACCGATGACAAAGAAAAATGAAAACCCTTCCAAATTGCTGCCTCTCTGGAAAGTCTTCGGCATCAGTCCTTGATGCTGCAGCCTCTCCAAGGTCAGTGCAGTAGGAGCCATGCAGTGCTACTGATGTAACCGCCAACCCCAGCCAATAGAACAGGGCCTGTATCCGGAATGAAGCTCTCGCAGCACCCCACCTGCTCTTAGAATTACATCTGAGCCCCCAGAGGATTAGAAACTAAATCTATTCCTGCCTCCCCTGCCTGCGCAGACGAAAGATGCATCCATCCTGCACCAAACTGAATGGATGAGTCACCCTCAGCTTTACTGTAATGTGCCAGAATTATAAAAGGCCTGTTTTTCACCCCGCCACCCCCAAGCCTTATTATCCTCTCCTTGATGATTTTAGGTTAGAAATAAAAGCAGGCATAATTGCAGGGCAGAGTAGACACTGCTCAGGCTCACAGCGTAGGCTGACCATATTTCCTTGTGACAAAAACGGGACAGTGGGATAGCAAAAACGGAACAGGGTTATAACTCCCTTCAGACCCCAAATATAACCCTACAATCCCCCCCCCCCATATCCATAAAGTCACCAATACCCAACCCTCACATAACCACCTCCAGGCCCCCCAACACCATCCCACTACCAACCCCCCAGCCCCTTACACCCCCACAGCCTTCCCTACACAACCTCTCCCCATAGCCCCCCACTAGCAACCAATACACCCCCCCCCAGATCCCCCCAACGGCCTCAAAACACAGCCCCACGTGGGGCGGGGGGGAGCGAGGCACCAGGCAGCCCCTGCCCGGCCAGCAGCTCCACTCTGCCGTTGCGCCGGGCTCTGCTGTAACCGGCTCGTGCGACATGTGGGGGCGGCCCAGCCAATCGCGCCGCGTGGGCTCTGCAGCGGCTGTGGCGGAGGGGAGGGGAGGGGGGAGCGGGCCGGGGAGGGGAAGGGACTGAAGGGCTGCGGGAGGAGGCAGGACCCGGCCCTGGGTCCCTGAAATAAGCCGCGTCCCGTTTTTTTTACGAAAAACGGGACAAATTTTATATTTTTATTAAAAAGACGGGACGGTTAGAAAATATGTAAAAAACGGGACTGTCCCGTTCAAAACAGGACGTATGGTCAGCCTATCACAGCGGGATCTCTGTTCCAGTGTGCTGATGAGGCCGTGTGAATGGTTGTGTGGACTCCCTGGTAGCACATTGATATATGCAAGGATTTTGTTTCCATTCCTGCTATAGTCCTGGCCTACAAACAGAGAAATTAGAACAACATAAAATATGCGTGCAGGAAGGTTGCAACATAACACAACTTCATTTCTTAGGTTATGCCTACACTACAGCTGCTACAGCGGCACAGCCACAGCACTGCTGTGTAGATGCTTCTCATCTTGTTAGAAGGGGTTTTTCTGTCAACATAGTTAATCCACCTCTCTGAGAGGCTGTAGCTAGGTCAATGGAAGAATCCTTCCATCAATCCCAGCCACGTCTACACCAGGGGTTAGGTCATTCTAATGGTGCTCAGGGCACTACATTTTTCAGAGTCCTGAGTGGTATAATTAGGTTGATTTAATTAAGTGTAGACCAGGCCTTAGAGTTCAGAATAACACAAGAACTCTAAAAGAGAGAGAGACAAATCAGGCTGCTGACTAACCACTGCTAGGCCCAGATCACACACTTCCCTACAGAGCCACATGTCTGCAAGCAGGACCAGGAAAACCTCCTGAAATTGAAAATATTCAATACACTACAATTCCATATAGCCCCCAACTTCCATATTAATGTAGGCCAGGGTGTCGCAGCAGCCTGGGAGTCTATGGCCATTGCCGTGGGCTAGTATTAATAATCAAATGAATCATTAAAAATCATCCTTAGGTGCTGACTTGGATTTATGCACCAGCACAAAGGAGTAAAAGCCCCCACCCGCTTACCTCCCTACTTGGGCTTCCCAGACCCCAGGTTTGGGCACATGGGAGTCAGAAGCTACTAAACCTTTTCCTCATGCTCTGGAGCAGGTGATCAAGGAATGAGTGGGGCCTTGGAGCCATACCCCATTCACAGGCCAGAGTAGCTGAGTCAGCACCAGAAGAATATAGTAATTTCCTGCCCAGATAGACCAGCAATAAATTATGACCCTAGAGGGAGGAAGCAAGGGGGAATTGTGCCTTACGGGGTGACTCTGAGTCACAGTCCCTCACGGCTATTCCTGGGATGCTGCTCAGGGCTGCATCTAAAGGCACAATCTAGTTCACTGGTATCATTAACAATAACCTTCATCCCAAAGAGCAGATCAGCTATGGCCCAGACACTGCATTGTGTGATGTGTGAGTGCAACAGTTTGCCTCCACGCTACACAATCCAGGATCGGGGCCTGGGTACACACAGTTCCTCTGAAACACAGCAGCCAACCAATGCACAGTGTGCTGCATAGCACTGGAAAAAGGAGGGAACCTGAGCTAAGCACAACAGGGCAAACCCCTGCTCTTCCTATAAAGGCTCACAGGATCGTCAGTCTCCAGGCAGAGCAGGAAGGACCTCAGTTCTACAGATTAGCCCTAAAATCCCTCTCTAGAGATGCCTGGAACTCAAGTTAACTTCCATGGAAGGATGAAATTCTAAATCGATGCTGCTAAGATCTGAACCTACAGTTCCAGGAAATCCTAATATTTAATACTCAAGGTGCACCCTCTTCAGCCAGAACCTTCACCCTTTGCTAAAGAAGGCCTGAAGTAGGAAGTCTGAGCCTTAAAAGTGAAATTCACCCATGTGCAGAGACCCATGCATCACATAAGCTTTGAAAATAGGGCTTAAGTGGCACCAAAATACCTCTTTCTTCCAACACTATGCAGCACCCTGTTGCAGTTGGCTGCAATGTGGGATGGACTGCTGTCCCGGAGGGCTACACACGGCAGGGTCAGGTGGACCATAGCTTGGGATGAAGAGTGCTGTATAAGAGTCTGATATTGTTTTGTTATTAATGCTACCAATTGTGCCTTTAGGCATAGCTGCGAGCAAGTGGTGTGGCCTTAAGAGAAGCTGTGACACAGAACCATGCCTCAAAATTTCACCAGGATTGCTTAAATCAAGAATCTTTCCCCAAATGAATCACTCTCCATAGCCTTGGGAATTCCCTGGCAGGCGTGAGAACTAAACAATGATTTATTTATCTCGATTTAGACATATTCTAGAAAAGTGCATGGGAGGTACCCTCAACATCACATAAAAATACCCCAGAATAACCATCAACCATAACAGAAACATGGTAATGCCAGTCAGTGTGACCCACAGCCCACGGATAAGGCCACTGACCCACTCAACTCACCCTCCTTCCTCAGCAATGGGTTGTGGCCCTTACAGCCTGTTCCCAAATGCCTGGGGAAGAAGATAGATACCCTGTACATCCTGAAGATCATTGGGTTTGGATTTTCCAGACAAAAAGAGGAGTGGAAGAAATTATAGAAGTGGAAATTATAGAAATTATAGAAGTGGAGAATACCCAGCCAATAGCCCCTTCTCATTCATGCTAATTATAGAATTCTAATTATTCTAATTCTATATTCTATAATTATAGAAGTGGAAATTATAGAAGTGGAGAATACCCAGCCAATAGCCCCTTCTCATTCATGCCAATGGGGCTCCAGCCTTCAGCTGGGGCGGTACGGTTCAGGGAAGAGTGTGATCTCTCAGGGGAAGAGGTAGATGCAGAACACTATGACCCTAACCCGAAGGGTCTCGATGGAGGCTGTAAACATTGAGAACTCCCATTGAAATTGCTCATTTCTCCTTGTTTGAAGTCAAGGAGAGTTGTGAGTGCTCAGCAGTATTGGTCCGTCTGTATCTATGGCTTCTGCTGTAGCCTGACTACTGAGAACAGAGCTTTAGTCTCCTCACAATCGCTCGGTTACCAATATATAATTGTCAAAACAAGTACGCCATCGCCACACGTCCTTCACTCATATACCAACTTAGGCTGAGTTTTTTCAGTTGCCTAGGGGAATACGGGTGCCCAGTATCAGTTAATTTCAATAGCTTCCCAAATCCTGTAGGTGGCTTTGAAAAATCAGTCGCCATCAAAGCGAATCTATGACACAAAAGGCCACATTTTCAAATGGGCTGCTCCATTTTGAGGATGTGATTTGCACACGCAAAGGTTGCACTCAAAAAACCAAATACTTGCTTAGCATGACCAGATGACCCAATTTTATAGGGACAGTCCCGATTTTTGGGTCTTTATTTTATATAGGCTATTACACCCCTATACCCTGTCCAGATTTTTCACATTTGCTATCTGGTCACCCTATACTCCCTCCACTTTGTAGGTGCCAGTCAGGGGATTTAAGGTGAAAGTATTCAGATCTGAGATTTTACTGTATGATCACAATAGAGCTCATCCCAGAACTTGGGGATATGAACCCAGCAAATGGGATCCCTAGCAAATATTTCCATGATAGCACCAAGCTTTACACAGCACCAGGAACTAGAGACATGGTGACACAAGGCTGTGTTAAATAGCTCCAGGGCCCTTCTGTGAGAAGACAGAGATTGATCATATCATGAGAAACCAAAACAGCAGGTGTTTTTCCAAGAATCTGCCTCCTTTTTCCTTCACCTTGTGACATTTTTCCTTCCCTCCTGCAGACGCCTTTGCTCATATGCCACTCAGGATCAAATAGCTAGGGCAACGGCATAGGAGTCAGAACACCTAGGATCTAGTTCTGCCATGAATTCAGTGCACCTTCGGGCAAGTCACTTCATTTCTCTGTACCTCAGTTTCCCCCACTGCAAAATGGGGATAATGATGTGAACCCACATTTGTAAAAACATTTTGAGAGGTACAGATTTTTCAGGTGTGTATCACTGGGCATGCAGAAGCAATGAGGTGACCAGGTGACCACCGAGGCTGTTTTGATTGTCAGCGATGTGAAGGCATATCCTCACTGAGGCAGGGTCCTCACTGGCCAGTACTGTGCTGGAGACGAGTTCTTTGAAGTGCTGCCCTTGGCTCCGCATCATCCCCTCTCAGTCCTGCTCCCATCTGGGCCCTTGGCGAGCTGGGAGAGTTTGGTGTTTGCAGCTGATGTAAAGGTAACCCCAGGCTGGGTGTCATCTACCTCTTCCTGCCATTTCCATCCATGCTGTTTCACAGTCTCCCCATGCGTCTTCATCGTGGATTCATGGGCTCATCCCTTAGGGTTTTTAGAAGAGGATTGTGATTCCCCCCAGCCCAGGCTTAGATGTCAAGTGTTCTGCCCACTTGCCTTCCCTCAGCATCCTTGAAGCTGTCCTTAGCACCGTGTGGTGCCCCTCCTGTACCTGAAGGCAACGTGAACATCAGTTACACAGAGAAGGGGGACAGAGGGACCGCGTTGCACTGGAGAGAAATGAACAGAATGATTGATTTGTGTAGGAGCTAAGCTCATGCAGCAGCTGCGCTCGGTGGAAAAACAAAAGGCCTCGTTCCCCACCGTCTCCATTAACCCGTGTGCAAAACAAATAGCCCTTTGCTCTGCCTATAGAAATAGGATTCCCTCACCTCAACCATGCCGCCATAGTGAGTCCTCTCGGCAGCTTTGTTTGCACTGGGGATTAGCCTTGGTTGTCGTGATTAGTGACTAGCCGCACAGGTGCATGCCCCTAACAGATCCAGAAAGCCACAATTCACACCACACTGCAATTCACCTGTGCTGGACATTGTGGCAAACCAGGGGTTTTCTGAGCTACACGAATGGTTTGACTGATTCAGCCACCCTAGCTTGCTAGCCATTGCTGAAATCAAGGAGTCAGCCCCAGAACAGAGACAGCTTGAATATAAGGTGGCTGAGAAGGGTCAAAGGCAAGTGAGAGCCTAACTCTGCTCCCATTGAAGTCAATGGGAAATTTGCCATTAGTTTCAATAAGGTGGTTTGGGCCCTTGTTGTTCTGATCTTAGCCCATAGGTAACAGCTGAGAGAACTGAGCAGAGGACAGGGCTCCAGGAGCAAACTGATTCTAGCATGACCATCTGTCATGGCCTTGGGAAAGTCACTTAAAAGCTCTGTGTCTCAGAGAGGAAGGATGGTCCAGTGATTTGGGTACTAGACTTGGGCCTGCAACCAGAGAGACCCAGGTGCAGATCCCTGCTGTATCACAGACTTCCTGTGTGACTGTGGGGGTCGCTCTGTGGCTCAGGTCCCATTTGCAAAAGGGGATTGGACACTTCCCTACCTCATGGGGCCACTGTGATGAGAACTACACAGAAGGTCGACAGATGTTCAGATAATGCAGTGATGGGGGAGGGGGGGGTGAGAGAGAGTACTACAAACCGGAGATATGAACTCTTACCTGTCTCCCAAGGGTATTTCTGAGGATTAAGCCATTAATGTTTGGGTGACAATGCTGAGTTACTGGAAATATGATAAAAACTTCACGTAAAGAGCTTGCATTTAATGCACTGGCTAATGGCCCATCTTCCCAAAAGGAGGTTGCTTAAATCCACATCTATTTTTAATGACCTCCTGTCCTTTGGACAGTAAAAGCAATAACATGAAATGCAACATGTCCGACGTCTCTGTTCACAGTTCTCTTTTAAAGGCTTCAGCAGCTGATGTCCATCCTGAGCACACTTGAGCACCCCGAGGGGGTTGGGCAAGGCTCACAGTCAGCAGAACCAGGACAGGAGACAACCATCACTGCTGAGCCAGTTTTCCCTGAGGAGCTATTTATGGTTCCCTTTGCCAATCCGCCATTTGCTATACACCCCGTTCCTTGACATCTCACGAGAGTTCTTTGAGTCTTGCCCTGTTTAGTGTTGGATGTTAGCAACTGCTTTAATAAGTGACAGCTGTTTCATGTCAGAGCCAAAAGAGAGAGATTCACCAAAAAAACCCTCCATGTCACAGTTGCGCTAACAATAACGCTGCACTGGGACACTGACTCCAGACTTCACATGTTAAAAGGGACTTTATTTAGTATAGACTTGCCCCATGCAATCCCAGCATCTCCCCCCCACACACACACACACACATTCAGTGGGTCTTATGGGTCCCCCTGTAGTGGCTGGCCCTTAGAGGTTACCACTGCTACCAGTCAGGGGAGTTTGTCCTATATACTCAAGCTGGAGCAATTCATGCTTTTGGTCCTGGAGATCCTTAGTTCAAACCCCAATAACTCAAATTGCAGTTGAGAAGGTTTAGATTGGATACTAGGAAAAACTTTTTCACTAGGAGGGTGGTGAAGCACTGGAATGGGTTACCTAGGGAGGTGGTGGAATCACCTTCCTTAGAGGTTTTTAAGGTCAGGCTTGACAAAGCCCTGGCTGGGATGATTTAGTTGGGGATTGGTCCTGCTTTAAGCAGGGGGTTGGACTAGATGACCTCCAGAGGTCCCTTCCAGCCCTAATATTCTATGATTCTATGATAATAACCCCCCCCCCCCCAGGAATTTTTACACTTGAATATTGTACAACCAGGTCCTTCTAAAGCAACTTCTCCATCAATGAGAAAGTTGAGTTGCTTAATCACACAAGAAATGTTCTGACTGTGCAAACCTAGTTTCCTTAAGTGTTCTGAATTAATAATCCCTGCTAACTGGGAGGAGGCAGAGTTCCTACTCTGCTCCTAGTACATAGACATAGTTGGTTCAAACTTACCTTTTTCCAACCTGAGGTGCCTGTGTTGTAAACTGTGATAACAATGAGCATGTTTACTTCCTGCCAGAGCGTAGTGGTTCTCAGGGTGGCTTCCTGCAGGACCTTTCCATCCCTGCCTCATATTCCCTCTGCCTCAGGGAGTTACCAATGATTTTAGATCCTGGGTTGATGCACTGAGGATGTTCAGTGATAGTGCAGGCCGTTTGCCCTACCCTCACGTATTTTGCCCCCTGACACAAGGAGTAGCTGAGATCACTATCGAGCCTCTATGGCTGGGGAACTGGAGAGATCCTTTGAGCCAACACGACTCCTAGCATGTTATCTCTGAGCAGCTCAGTTTCAATCCACTGAAAGTCTATGGAGACTCAGCGGGCCCAGGTCTGGTGATGCAGCACTTTCGAGATGCTTTTCCACCCACTTCATAATGCAGGCCCATTGAGAGCAGACCCAGGATCATTTGAACAGCATTGGTGCAATGAGCACCCTCATTAGTTCATGGCCAGCTTGTAAGTAGCTGGCCTTTTATAGCATGGGGTGCCATTTCAGCTGGGGCTTCCTGGGGCATTCACAGACACAAGCTCTCATCACGGATGTGTGCTGTACATTGCTACTGCAGACTGTCGCTGAAAACATCTCCTCAATGTACAGCAAAAAAATCCTAACACAATGTTAGGAACCATTAGGAAAGGCATAGATAATAAGACAGTAAATATCATAATACCACTATATAAAGACACCGTACACCCACACCCTGAATACTACGTGCAGTTCTGGTCAACCCACCTCAGAAAGATATACAGTGAAACCTCGATATAATGGACTAATTCGGGCAAGGGGGTGTCCATTAAAGCCGAAAGTCCGTTATTTAATAATTTTTTTAAATTATTAAATAACGGACTTTCAGCTGACAATGGACACCCCCCTCGCCCAAATTAGTCCGTTATATAGAGGTTTTACTTTTAGTGAGCAGCCCGCCTGGGACCCCGGCTGCTGGGACTCGGGCGGGGGGGTTGACAGCTGGGGAGCCGGGCGGGCGGGCTGACAGCTCCCACCCGGCTCCCCGCTGTGGGGAGCCGGGCGAGAGCTGTCAACCCGCCCGCCCGGGACCCCGGCTGCTGGGACCCAGGTGGGAGCTGTCAACTCGCCCGCCCCGCTCCCGGAAGCGGGGAGCCGGGCGGGAGCTCTCAACCCCCCCACCCGGCTCCCCGCAGCGGGGAGCCCGGCGGGAGCTGTCAACCCCCGCCCACCCGGCTCCCTGCAGCGGGGAGCCTGGCGGGGGGTGTTGACAGTTGCGGGCGGGCTGACAGTTCCCGCCCGGCTCCCCGCTGTGGGGAGCCGGGTAGGGGGGGGGGGGTTTTGACAGCTCCCCCGCCCGGCTCCCCGCAGCGGAGAGCTGGGCGGGAACTGTCAACCCCCCCGCCCGGCTCCCCACAGCGGAGAGCCGGGCGGGAACTGTCAGCCCGCCCGCAACTGTCAACACCCCCCGCCAGGCTCCCCGCTGCAGGGAGCTGGGTGGGCGGGGGGGGGGGGGGGGTTGACAGCTCCCGCCGGGCTCCCCGCTGCGGGGAGCCGGGCGGGAGCTGTCAACTCGCCCGCTGGGCTCCCCGCTGCGGGGAGCCGGGCGGGAGCTGTCAACCTCTGCGGGGAGCGACAGCTCCTGCCCGGCTCCCCGGGGCGGGAGCCGGCAGCCCCCGAATAACGGATTTCGGATGCATCGGAAATTTTGTCTGTTGCATCCGAAGTCCGTTAAATCGGGGTCCGTTAAATCGAGGGTTTACTGTATTGGAATTGGAAAATGTACAGAGAAGGGCAACAAAAATATTGAAGGGTCTAGAACAGCTTCTGTATGAAGAGAGATTAAAAAGACTGGGACTGTTCTGTTTGGAAAAGAGATGACTCAGGGGGGATATGATAGGAGTCCATAAAATCATGACTGATGTGGAGAAAATGAATAGGGAAGTTGTATTTACCCATTCACATAAAACAAGAACCAGGGGTCACTCAATGAAATTCATGAGCAGCAGGTTTAAAATAAAGAAAAGGAAAAGTACTTCACACAACATGCAGTCAACCTGTGGAACTCATTGCCAGGGCATATTGTGAAGACCAAGAGTATAACTGGGTTCATAAAAGAATTCATCAAGTTCATGGAGGATAGGTCCATCAATGGCTATTAGCCAAGATGGTCAGGGATGCAACCCCATGCTCTGGGTGTCTCGCCACCTCATTGCCAGATGCTGGGACTGGAGGATACGGAATGAATCACTTGATAATTGCCCTGTTTGGTTCATTCCCCTCGAAGTATCTGGCTTTGGCCACTGTCAGAAGACAGGATACTGGGTTACATGGACTGTTGTCTAACCCAGTATGGCTATTCTTATGTTCTCATGCATACTGCAGCTCAAAATTTTCAAGTCCTTTCTCTGTGAGTTGAGACAGCAGCCATTTTGTTTTCAGAATGGCTATAGTCTGTACAGAAGAGGGACACACACTGTGCTCTCCTGGAGATTTTACTTTTGTTCTTTTCTTGGTTTGATGTTTTTGTGGGTGTTTTTTTTTTTATTCTAAAACATAGTTCCTTCTGACTGACATAGTTGGGTGCTCTTTGTGTACAGAAAAGTAGAATTCCACCTCCACCATCTTGTTATAACCTGCTGTCAAGAAGCAATAAAGAAGCTCTTAGTCTACCTCTGCTATTTTGAGGAGGAGAAGACTCTGGGTTTCATTTTAATACTCTATTTGGGAGACTAGAATAGGAAACACAAGCTGGCTATTTCCTATCGTATCAGCAGTCAATAATCCCTCCTGGTCTCCCAAGGACATGAGATGAATATTTGCCATGTGGCTAGTTATGCTAAAAAGCAGCCTCAGCTCAACAGTGGTAGGAAGGAAAGCGACTATATCTAAACCACAACCAACACAATATTTTAGATTTCTATAGCACCGTTCACCATGCAGAGTCTTAAAAATGTCATCACAGACATCCTACGGCCTCTCACAAATAGAATCAATGTCTTCATCTCACCTTGGAAAGCTGGAAATCTCCCTTTCCAATTGGACAAATCTCACATTTCTAGACCTTCAGGGTCATGAGATATTAGACCTTAAACTTGTCCTTGACCAGGACAAGGGTGACCGGCCAGCAAGTGTGAAAAATCAGGAGGGGGGGGGTTATAGGAGCCCCCAAATATTGGGACTGTCCCTATAAAATAGGGACATCAGGTCCCCCTAACCAGGACTGAATATTGCTCCTCCTGGGTCTTGAATCACTGCAGTATTTTGAGAATTTGGAGGGAATAAGTGCCCAGGTTGATTTGTTTTAAAACGGTGGTGGTCTTAGATGGTGCAGAGATCTGGAACATTGGAAGTAATCCCAGAGGAGATGGATTAGTAGGCAGGGTGCAGGTAAGGGAGTCAAAGGCACATGACTAAAAATATCTACCACATGGATATCAACCCCAGAAATGTGGCATATTGACACACAATGGATCCCTTCAACAGAGCTACTGCAGTCCAGACTATCACCTTGCTATACAGCAGTACGGGTGAAGAGGGGAAGGACATTTTATCAGATCACACTCGGACTTGTATGGTGTAACGGGGTCGGTCACTCACCCGGCGGAGCCCCCGTCTGGTCATCTGGGAATTAGCTCTTTTTGACCCCGGAGCGTCCTCTGCCGGCCGACGTCCACTTCTCCACACTGGCCCCGTGCCCCTCCCGGACCCCGGAGCCCCTTGCTGAGGGTGCTGCACCCCTGCAGTACCCCCCTGGTCTTAGGGTCTCCCCTCCCTGGGGAACCCAACACCCACTATCCCCAACTTGCCTCAGATACGGCCACTGCCAGTCACCACTGCCTCAGTCTCTCTGAGGCTGACTGCAGTCTCATGGCTACTCATCACCGGCAAGAAGGGTTTGGCCTGCTGCTCTTATCAGCCCAGGGCTGCCCCCTTGCAACCCCCAGTACCCCATGGGTTGGGCCTTCCCTAGGCTCAGCAAGCTGGGGCCCTCTCACTAGAGCTTAGGCTCCCTGGCTCCCAGCTGCCTTGCCCACGCCCTGTCCCAGTCTGGGTACTCTGTTACTGGCTCCCTGCAGCCAGGCCCTATCTCCCTCTGACTACCGAGGAGACTGCCCCCTTGCAATCTCCAGTACCCCATGGGTCGGGCCTTCCCTAGGCTCAGCAAGCTGGGGCCCTCTCCCTAGAGCTTAGGCTCCCTGGCTCCCAGCTGCCTCACCCATGCCCTGTCCCAGTCCAGGTACTTTGCAGCCAGGCCCTGTCTCCTGCTGCCTACAGAGTAGACTGACCAACTGACTCCTGCCTCCCAGGCTTTTATACAGCCTGGAATATTTGGGGCGTGGCCACACAGCTGAGCCTAACTCCCAATCAACCTGGGAGTTTTACAGGCTCCCGGCCACAGCCCCTTCCCTGGCCGTTACAAACCCTTTTTCCAGGGCTATTCCAGCCCTGGCCAGTAGGGAACGGGTAGCACCCCGCTACATATGGAAACTGCTATGAAGACCTTCATCGTCAAGGCAGAGATGGAACCTTTGTTTTTACCATCTCATCTTGAAGGCTTTGCTCTTGGGGATCTCCATGTATTTACCTGGGATATTGGAGGAATTGTATGGGCCCTGCTCGAATTTGCACCTCTGGTCACAGCCTGGGTAATGGAAACCTGAGGCTTAGACCATTGAGCCATTCCCCACATCCTGACAATATTGTCATCCCCCCCCCCCAGCATTTCCTGTTACCTTGTTACCTGTCAGACTTCATTATGCACTGGGATTGCGCCCACACATTTAACAGACATACTCTCTTTACTTCTTGAGGACACCCAGCCATTTCCCCAGAGCCAGCCAGGTGATATTAGCTTCTGAGGTTTGCACTCCTGAAGAAAAACGGTGCTTATGTTTCTCAGGATGGGCCCTTGATTTTTTTTGGAGATCTGCAGGAAGGTATAATTGACAGAGGAGGATGGAGACGCCACCCATGTCTTAAAGTCCATTTAGGAGTCACTTCAACCTCTTTCCTTTGCTATTGCACATTAGAGGCCCTTTATGTTCTTTCAACCTTGACTTAATAGATCAATGTCAATTGCAAAGCCTCCTTTATAGCCTACGCTTCCCCTTTCCTGTTTTTAGCCTCATGTCATGTTGCATCTGACCCAGCTCAGTGTTCCCCTCAAGGACAGCCTGGTCCCTCCAGGAAACGGTGCTCAGAGTGTCTCAGGAAAAGCTCACCTCTGCTCACCAGTGTCTATGTTATCTGCGTCATAGTCTCCTCTGGCAGACTCAGAAGGGAATAACCAGCCTCTCCTACAGTACCTGAGCCTGATGGGGGCAATCGCGCGAGACTTTCTGCTCAGTAATGGGTTTGCAGTGCTGATGCAATTGTAACCTACCGGCCAGGGTCAGTGTATTTTACGCATCCCCCTCAGCGTTCAGTTCACAGACCATATGACTGTATTACGGCTCCCTGATACAGTATCTGGCTGTTTAGCTTCAGCTGTAAGCACTCCTGCTAGCTCTGGGAGGTCTTTGGTGCATCGGCCTAGATGGTGGGCGTCCATAGGTGCTAGAAATGGTGATGCTTGGTTTTGATCAGATACAGTGTCCGCAAGGTTCAATAGCTCTTGGCAAGTCCACTATATGATTTGTTCCCACGCTCTTGTGGGTGTCCCAGAAATTGGTGTGCTGCTCCCTTTGAAATCAATGGCAAAACTCAGCACAAATGGGATTCAGTTCCTTTGTTGAATAAACTGCCAAGTGCGTTATGATCTCCATGTCAGGCTTGCGGTATTACCTGTGTGCTACTTCTCTGACTGGTCTCGTGAGATTTTTCATGGGTGCTCAACCCTGAATGGGGGGGGGGGGGGAATTGTGATATCCAGGGGACCGACAACACTTTATCCCCCTACCTAGCCCTCACGTCTGCTTCTTGATTGTAAATCAGCAGACTCGTCTCCCTCTGAAGCACAGTGAATCACAGGCAAGAGAAAGGGGAAAGATAATCGCAGACACTGCAAAATAATAATAAATAATAATAATAATACAAAATGCCTCTGACAGCTCTGTTTAGCTTATTAATGTTCCTAATAACTAGACCCTTCTGTTCTCCCCTAATTGAGTTCTGGACTATATAACTCCCTGTCTGTGTCACGAGCAACTCCCTGTTAGCTGTGCTGCGGCCGACAAAAAGATTGGATGAGCAATTTTGAATGCACAAAACAAGATCCCAAATTTTACACTCTGTGGATTACAGACACAGGCCTGAATCTGTCACTCTGCGTTTGAAATCTGTGAATCCACTGCGGATAAGGATTCAGATTGAGGCTAGGCCTGGTAGCGGAGAACAGCACACATCCCCCTGGGGACGGCCCTGGGCAATGCACACCTGTGATTTACCAAACTCAGCAACAAAAGATTTGCATTCTCTCTCTGACACAGTGCTTATGCCAGGAAAGGATCTACTGAAGAGCACATGACCAGCCCCCATTGCCTCATCACTCTATGTTAATTATAACCCACACAACAAACACTTGTCTATAAAATATCCCCACTTCCGGCCACAATGATTTTCCCAGCCAGAGGCTTGACCATCATGCAGAACGCTAGCCAAACTGTGGCAAGAGGAGCGCGTGGTAATAAAGGAATAAGACTCCCGAAGAACGTGCATGTCCAGGAGAGCATGGGATTGTCCTTGGCACATCTCTACCATGCAATGGGGTTAAAAGAATAATCATATTGGGAGCCTGGCCCATGCCCCTCACCTGGAAAGGAAGAAAGAAAACACTGAAGGTCAAACCATGAAGGTCAAACTTCTAGATGGTGAATAGTGAGGGCCACCTGACAGACCAAGTCATCTCAATCTCTCCCGTCTCCTTATGCCATCCCTTCACTAACCCTCCCTTCAGATGGAAAAGCCACGGGCAGACCCATGCTCTTGCCCCATTACCTCTGGGCTGGAGAAGTTTGCACAGGATGGCAGCGATTCCTGGGTGACTGTCCCCTACCTATCCCAGGGCCCCATCAGAACCAGGATCACAGGGCTACGCATGTACAGCTTAATTAGGAGCAAAGAGATCAAATCAACAGGCGTTCCCACACTTCTATTGTGAAGATACACAGAGAAAAAGAGAAAGCAAAAGCATCAGAATAGATATAAACATCTCTCCTAAAAACACCCCAGAAACTACATTAGGAATCAGATGGTAAGAATAATGTGGGACATTTCCCTGCAACGATCCATGTATCGGTGCCCCTTTGCAGCTAATAGGCTAGGTGACTCAAACTTTGTCTGTGTCCTTGCTACGTCCCCCTCATGTGTTATAACCTGCTATGGCAGCTTAAAAGGAAGCTATATTGTAGCTAGCATGTGTACTCCATCTCCTTTTCTTTGGCAGACTCTGACACACAGCTATTTCTAGCACAATATCGGAGGGGAGGGATCCAAAGGATTTTTTTCCCCAAAAGATAACAAATCCTTTGAGTAGGAAAATGTCAATAGCAACTAATTGGGTTGATGGGAATTTCAAAGTGTATTTGTTTTTTTAGCATCGGGCCTGCAGCATCAATGGCTAATTAAACAGAGAAATAAAACCGTCAATGCAGAATGCAAATGAGAACGAACAAGATAATCCATTCAAGACTGCAAGCAAAAAACCTGTGTAGCTAGAATCCAAAACAAAGGCCGGCGATTTATTTTTAAAAGGCCCCATTTCCTTTTTCTCTATTGAAGAGATTTTCGCTAATGATGCAGTTTAAAAGAAGAAATGGATTTCCTAATCTAGCCATCTGTGGTTTTATTTCGTGAAAACCAGGTCTGTGTTTCCAGCATGCCGCTGCTGCTGCTCTCCCTTTCTAATCCAGTTTTAGGACGAATGCTAAACATTCCCCCCCAGAAATCACAGCGGAAATTCTCGGGAGTATCTGCAGCAATAATTATGCAATAGCAAATAAGACGATATCTCCTGCAAACCAAGCAAGCAAAGGAAATAAGCAAGTGACAGAGCCATGCAGTTTGTCCATCTGGATTTTAGGCACATGCAGTGCTCACACTTGTGTGAATGTTTCCCCTCGCTGGCTGACCTTCAAGGAGCAAGGCATGACCTAGGAGAGCGGGGTTTGGAACGGAAGGCACTCAAGTGAGCTCTCCTCCGCATTCACTGTTGTTTTGGCCAGACTGCCCTGCCTGTGTGAGTAGAGACCAATACATCAATAGAGACAATTACTGACAGTCCAAACACATTGGGCATGGCAGGCCCATGATCTCTCTCGCATAGAGAGCTGCAGATATGAGCACACATACCTTTAACAGGCAGATCCAGATCTCTCTCTCTCCACCTGCATGCAAACACTATTCACTTCCACCCCCAGCCTTCCACAGACTCAGGCCTCTCTCCCTCCTTGGCTCTGGTACGTATGGAAGGGTAGGTAAGAAAAGCAGCAGCCCCTACCTTTTCTCCCCAGACTGTTGTTCGCACAAGTCACACCTTGGAAGCTGGATGTTCTGCAGAGAGGAGGGAGGGAGGATGGAAGAGGCGGAAAAAAAAAAACAACAACTTGGGAGTTTCCCACAATTCATTGCTGCAGTCTGCATGAAGCAGAGAAGATGAGATGGGAGGGAGAGTGGGCGGGGCAATCAGGAGAGAGGGGTGAGGATGCTGGAGGAAGAAGGGATGCTGAGGACTGGCCAAGGGAGGCGAATGGGGAGGTAAAGAGCGGGTCATCTCTGTCCCCTTGGCCTCATTACTCCCCCAGGAAAGTGGAATCTGGGTCACTGCCCCAGGAATCCTGTTCTCTCCCAGACGAGCTGATTGCTCGCAGCAGGGGATGGCTCTGTGGCTAGGGGCTCTCCCCTGACATAAGGAGCAGCAGCTGCTGCATTGTCTCGCTCTCTGTTTGGAATCAGGAGCATGAAGAACGCTGGGGTGGTGGAGGGTACATGGGGAGTGTTATTCTGGATTGCTCAATAAAACAGGACCCCTCATGGTGAATGTGTGAGAGAGAGAAGGGGAAAGGGGAGTTAATCCAGATAATCAAAACAGGATCCCCTCCCCCAAATGGATTCCCAAGCATGTATGCATGCTGGGGGCCGGGGATGCATTGCAATATGGATCATCATATAAAACTGGATTCCTAAGGGACAGTGTGTGGGCTGCGAGGGGGTATCAAGGGATGGAAGATTGCCAAGGGAGTGGCTGTGTGGACGGAAATCCCTTTGTTGAGGAAGGATGGATCAAAGATTGCTGAATGTGTGTGCGAGTAACCCCCCATTGCAGGGCTGTGCAGGTGCATGTGTTTTTGTTTAGAGAGATCACGTGGGATTGCTGTGCACACTTCATGCTGGATTTATTCTGTGTCCGGACCCCTTGTACCAGTTCACTCACCCTCATCCCCCTCACCCAGAGCGCCTGAACCTGACCCACATGGAGTAATACAAGTTTTGTGGGGAATAACCTGTTTTACCGACGGAAGCAGAAAGAGTCCCAAACAAACTCAATTCCAGGTTTTCCACAAGACGCTCTGCTGAGCATTTTGCCAGCCCTTTCCTAGACCTCCAGCCAGGCCCGCTGGATTCAGTAAGGCTGCTAGTTCCTTACCCTGACAATTGATTCTCAGTGTGCTCATTTACAAAGCTCCCGGGGCCCGGGCCCACAGCGTGTCATGCGGGGCCACGGTGGTGGTTTGCTTTAATAAGCATGAAACTGTGAGCATGGGAGTCCTGCTGTGATGTGATGGTATGGAGGGCGGTGGGGGGTCATAACGAGCTGGGCCAACATTTCAACGGGAACCACACATGTTCAACATCTGGGTTGGTCAGCTCACCGTGGGAGACATCTACATACGGATTGAGGCAATTAACCACAGGCAGCCCAACTGGAAAACGTGAGTCTTGCTGTATTCCAGTCAAATAATGCACAGAAATGGTCCCTCCAAGCAGCTGTGAAATGGAAACTCTGCGGTTTACTGGTTCTACTTGGCTTCCTTGTTCACTGTCACCCTTTCTCAGCCAATAGGGGAACTCCAGCACAAATAGCGCCTGCCATCTCAGATGAGAATATGGGAACATTTCCTTCTCTTTCCAAAGTGCTCACCCTCAAAATGGACAAGACTCATCCCAAGCATAAACACCACTGAAATCAACAGTCATAAAAGACTTATGTTAACGCTGCACGATGTCAGGCAGCTCCAGGGGCAACTGAGACAGTTTAAAACAGGGGTAGGCAACCTATGACATGCATGCCAAAGGCAGCACGCGAGCTGATTTTCAGCGACACTCACACTGCCCGGGTCCTGGCCACTGATCTGGGGAGCTTTGCATTTTAATTTAATTTTAAATGAAGCTTCTTAAACATTTATTTACTTTACATACAACAATAGTTTAGTTCTATATTATAGACTTAGAGAAAGAGACCTTCTAAAAACGTTAAAATGTATTATCGGCATGCAAAACTTTAAATTACAGTGAATAAATGAAGACTTGGCACACCACTTCTGAAAGGTTGCTGACCCCTGGTTTAAAACTTTACTTTCAAGTTCATACAGTTTTTTCCTCTTCTACAGGGCAGCTGAGTAGTGGGACAGCATGGAAGTGTTATGAGATGGTGCACCAAGAATGAACGAGGTGGACCAGAACTTCAGTTCTGTAATGCTAAAGCAGCATTGCTCCATTGACTTCAATATAAAGCATCAACTCCTGCAGTATATTTTACTGAATGTACAAACCCACATAAATGTAACCTACTAGAAACATCTAAAATGTCAGCCAGGCCCATCCCTGGCCCCTTGTTGGTTTAGTGCCCAGTATTCATTCTCTCTCACTCTTTGATAGGAGATACCTGTGGAATCTAGTGAGCATGTTCATCAGGCTGCCAGTTTTCTTACTCTGTTTTGGAGTTTGTTTTAAATATTGTTATTGATAAATCTAAAGAGGAAGATCAAGTGCTGAACCGTAGAGGGAGAATAGTTTGAACAGTGTTTGCATCATTTGCATTTAGAAAATTCCTCCTTGTACCGTGAGTCATGGAAGAACCTGTATAAATTGGATCCATTTCCTGTTGTTCTGAGAGTAGCCATAAGTGGGTCACACTTTGCTAATGCAGCGCTTGCAAAGCGCAAAATAGCAACTCATAGTGGAGCCCAGCTCGAGAAGGGGCAAGGCGAAACCAGTGCTCCCCTCAAGGTCAGCAAAGAAGAAAGCCCCATGAGCTTAAAATGTATCTTAATTATTGTCTATGAAATCTACATTCACAGCAGAATGAGGTACAAAATCTCAGATGATTGGTCAGAAGCAAGGTGGGGGGGGGTACACTAAGAGGCTGGGTCACCATTCCACAGGACCCCGCCTCCCTCCCCTTTCTACACACTACTGCTGATCAATCTATCAAAGCACCTGCCTCCTGGCTGCATAGGGATCCTTCTGCTGTTAACCGGGAAAATCAGTTTTGACATGGCCCTGGGTGGTGAGCAGCCCTGCCTCGACCACGTTAGAAGGGACAACAGCCATACAGACGGGGCTGTCAGAGAGAATACAATGAACTACACTGTACAGTGTTCCCACAGTGGCTTGCACCAAGCTGATTTTCCAGGCAAATCCAGACAGTGAAAGGCTGTTTTTAAAGGGTCTAGCATCTTGGGAAATAGTTATGCGCTGCATGAGGCTGGGTGGACCTTAATCCTGCTCCACTGAAGATAATGGGAATTTGGCCATTGATATCCTTGGCTCACTGTAGCTTTTAATTAATGAGAGTTGCTTCTGGAGCCTCAGCCATTGGGAGAAGTGACTCCTACCAATCGTGGAGAGGAGTTTCTGTAATGTGTGGCCCAGCTGTCACAAGGATGAGCCGAATAGAAAGGCTTGTCTACATGGGGCAACTTAGCCATTTGTTGCAGTGGTCTAATTAACCATGTATAGTTATACCAGTGTAACGCCTGACTATGTGTCCACATGAGGAGTTATACCAGTATATCTACAGCTGTATTATTAGACTGGTATAGTTATGCCACTTCCAGCTAGAGAAGCTCGAAATCCCTACCAAGGGGCTAGGATTGCAAACCTGCTATTCACAAGCTGGCAAAAAGATGGCAGCCACACAGACAATAGACAGAAGCGGGGAATTTTTGTCAAGAGAATGTACAAAGTGGCTTTGCTGCTTTAGGGGAGAAGTCATCATAGAGGAGGAACGAGAGATCTGACTCTGGTCTTATGGGGCTGTAGCCCCCCTGGCTTCTAGGAGCTACTCCTGATTTCACTAGGGTGAATACAAAGAGGGCTCAGGGCCTTAAAAGTAAGAAACTGATTTGCCTCTGATGTCACAATTGTACCATGTCTAATGTGATCAGCCAGCAAATGTGAAAAATCAGGATGTGTGTGTGGGGGGGGTGAGGGGGTGTAATAGGAACCTAAACAAGAAAAAGACCCAAAAATCGTGACTGTCCCTATAAAAATCAGAACATCTGGTCACCCTATGTCAGGTGGAGGAAGGGAGGCAAGGTGATGGCTAAGGAGTCTCCCACAGAGGCTGCTATCTGGGACATGGTCCAATCTCTCTTACAGTCACGTTTCCATAGAGGCATCTTGTTTCATGCGGTACGATTTTGTAAGGCTCCACATCACGTGTGTTCATGGGCTGCCTAGAGTAACTTCGTGGCCAGGGTGAAAAGGGAGAAGTCATTTTTTCTAGTGGATTTTTAGGACTCTTGAAGGTGAGGGACTGTAGTGCCACCTGGAGGCAAGCTAAGTGTAGGGCAGTGCTATGCTGATATCCCTGCACAGGGTTGGAAATGCACTTGTCAAACTGTACCACCTCCTGGTATTCCAGTGTGGTGGTATTAATTATTATTATTACTAGTAGTTTGACATCTCTAGGCTGCTTGGCTAATCCTCTTCAATCATGGATCTGCAGACTCCTGCCTTCCTTGTCCTGCCTCCTTTCCTTTTTAGCCTGCCTTTTGCCCCCTTTTCCCATCCCACCTGATTCTTGACCCAAAACACCCCTTAATAGTGCATTACTGGGCCCTCACAAGCAAGGCTAATGCCCCTCATTCTTGGGTTCAGCTTCTGATCTCAGATACAGTCCCACTTCCCCCCCCCCCCATGAAGTGATTCTCAATTTACACTAGTGTAACGGCGACCAGAATTTGGCTCATGATCAAGATCATCCCCTTCTATTAGTAACTAGCAAAAATACCCAGCGTTGCTCGGGTCCATCGGAGGTGGGGAGGGGGCAGACAGCTGAGCGAGTGGGGGGTCTGTTGGAGGGGGGAGGGGGCAGAGAGCAAACCTGACACCCCCACCTCACCCCCCCAACCAAACCCAACACCCCCACCTCACTTACCCCTCGACCAACCCCGACTCACATTTTCACCCCCTCACCCAAACCCAACACCCCCACGTCACCCCCGTACCAATCCCAACACCCCCTGACCAAACACCCACACCTCACCCCCCGTAGACCAAACCTGACACACCCACTTCACTTTCCCCCCCAACCAAACCCAAACACCCCTACCTACCACCACAAACACCCACACCTCACTTACCCCTCAACCAACCCTGACCCCCCTCCCTACCCCCTCAACCAAACCCAACCCCCCCACCTTACCCCCCACCAAACCCAACCCCCCCTGACCAACCCCAAGACCCACACCTCACCTCTCACCCCCACACACACCTTCCCACCCCCCCAGACCAAACCCAACGCCCCGGGTCACTTACCCCCCCGACCAAACCCGACACCCCCACCTCACCCCCCGACCAAACTCAACTCAGGTCCGTCGGAGGTGGGGAGGGGGCAGAGAGCTGAGCGAGTGCAGGGTCCGTTGGAGGGGGGTATTATGACATCATAACTATGTCACAGAGAACAGCAGCTGCCCAGCTGATGTGATTGGCCTTTAAATAATTTCACCCCTGGGGGCGTCAGAGGTGAGATTTGAAAAATTTCGACTCTTACCCTGATTAGGACCCTAAGACCTCTAACTGTACCAAATTTCAAGTCTCTAGCTCAAACGGTGTGGAAGGAGTAAGGGAACGTACATACACGCATACACCATTTGATTTTGATAGATTAGATAGATTAGATAGGCAGGGTGCTGGCCAGGAGTGCCTGAGCTAGCCCTGCGGGCCCTTTAAGAGGGAGCACCAGCCTGCAAACCTCCCTTGCAGGAAAGGTTAATCAGCCACCTGGCTTGCAGGGCAATCAACATGGATGGGTTGCACCTGGAAGCCTCCTCTGGGGGATATAAGGCTGCCAGGAACGAAGCCCAGTGTGGTGGTGGTGGCATGAGCTAACCAGAGCTGAGTGTGTGTTGTTGAGCTAACCAGAGCTGAGTGTGTGTTGTTGAGCTAACCAGAGCTGAGTGTGTGTTGCTAGAGCTATCCAATACCCACTCTGCGGGGGCAGTTGGGGAGGAGGTCCCAACCGGGGGTAGTGGACTCAGCCTCCCCCTGTACCTGTTTAGAGCGGTGTATCCAGAGCTGTATATTAATGGGCTGTTTAGAGCTGTATATTAATGGGCCGTTTAGAGCTGTATATATTGGTGGTGGGGTCCTGCACTGTTAATTAAAGAGCACTGTTGGAGCAAAAAAGGGTTTCCTGCCTGTTCCTGATAAGGGGTGAGAAGGCGATCTGTCACATATGGTGTCAGAGGTGGGATCGCTACACCAGCAACACAACTGGTGGCCCCGAGATGGAGGGAACCCTGCGGTGTCTCGAGGAACCACAGAAGCGGACCCAGCAGGCCATGCACGCCTTGCAGCGAAACCACCCAATGCAGCAGGCTCAGTTAGAGCTGAAGGTACTGCGGGACTTTTGAGAGGGCAGCCACCACAGCCGGGTGGGAGCGGACCACCCGGGCCCTCCGTCTTGCTCTGTACCTTGTGGGCAGAGGCCCAGGACTTTGGGAACTCATGGACTCCCTGATATTGGAGCAGTTTTGCTCTGCCTCCCCGAGACTGTCCGTACCGGAGTCAAAAGGCATCAGCCAGAGACGGTGGAGTCTGCGGTGCACCCGACCAGATACGTGGAGACAGAGGGCCCTCGGGGAGAAGACGGACCACGACGGGTCCGGGATTGGGGCGATGTATCCAGAGCTGTATATTAATGGGCTGTTTAGAGCTGTATATTAATGGTGGGGTCCTGCACTGTTAATTAAAGAGCACTGTTGGAGCAAAAAAGGGTTTCCTGCCTGTTCCTGATAAGGGGTGAGAAGGCGATCTGTCTAGATAGATAGATAGATAGATAGATAGATAGATATTAAGGTGGTACAGAAAGGCCCCAGCTGAGATCAGGGCCCCTTATGCATAGTGAGAGATGGCCTCTGTCCTGACGAGTTTACAATCTATGTAGACAAGACAGGCAAGAGGTTTGAGGGGGAAAACAGATGGATATACCTTGCCCAGGGTCACACACTAGATCTGAGGCAGACGCAAGAACAGAACCAGTCTCCCCTAACTCCTAGGCCTGTCTCCTGTCCACTAGACAACACTGTCTCTCCACCTAGTCTCCTCCCTAGCATCAACTAAGTAGATCATGCCTACTTGTAGAGCAATTGTGATATGGCCAAACCTCAATGATGAGCTGCTAGACAGACACACCACACTCCTAGCACAGCAGGTATGTCCCGAATATTTCTATTAGCTACAGTTGTTCAAATCCCTCAGTTGGCCTTCCTGGACACTCTGACACAACCCCCACACCTCATGTAATAAAAGAACCAGCATAAAGAGAAATACTAACATCTAATCACAAACCAGCACCAATAGGGATAGGAAAAGTGGGCTAGCAAATGGGGCACTGAGCTGGGACTCAGATGATTTGGGATCAGCTCCTGGCTCTACTACAGACACCCCCCATGTCTCACTTCCCCATCTGTTAAATGAGAATATACTTTCCTACCTCAGAGGTGTGTGTCTCAAAGCCGATTACCAACTGGAAGCACTCAGATACAATGGCAATGGGCCAGATAAGCAGACAGATCTCACGTCCCCGCCGAGCAACAGAGGAAATCCAGTTATATTTAGAATATTTATTTTACAAGACAATACACAAAAAAATTACAATATTTTTAAAAACTTCAAATAGGAAAAACAATTTTCCCCTTAAAGCAGCAGTTTTTAAACAGTACAGTTATTGCCCAGGACCCTACAGCAACGGGATACAATGTTATACGGTGTTATTGAAAAACCACCAACACAGTCAAGGACTGTATGCATTGAAGAGAACCGCAAAAAGTTAAAACGCACATGTAATGGTCACATTACTACACGGAACATGGAACTCAACCAGCTGGGTTTTAAAGGATGGAATGTGGGTCTCCCCCTTTTAACACCAAGAAATAAATAATAAATCTACACAGAAAATAGTCCAGTCAGTCAAAACACTGTTAACCAAGATTAGTGTTGCTGAATGGGATAGGTTACATGGGGATCTATTGGTCTTTTCCATGTTCCTGATTAGCTATGGCTCAATAATTACATCAAGGAAATAAAGAGAACTGGAAATAAGAAGACAAGCTCTTCATTAGTAGAAGGTCCCAGGGCACGCTCAGAACAGCACGGAATCACGCCAGCATTGTGAATGGCAAAACTTAACAACTGCCTAGCATAGAACAGCAAATATTAGCAAATTGGGTAACGACAAAGAAGCTTGATTTCATAGCTCAGCTCCCTTAATACCTCAGGAGCAGCAGATAGAACCTCGGACACCAAACCACGGACACCAACAATACACCGTACAGCAGGAATCATTCACTTCATCACTGCAAGAACTTGGACACCACATAGAGGGCCACAGTTTGGGAGGAAAGATGGGTGATGCAAAGGGGGATTTTATGCTGCTGGTCCCCTTGGCGCTGTCCAATGCCCAGTCAAGGCAATGGAAGAACTCTCATTGACTTCAGTGGGCTTTGGAAGGGAAAGCTGAACACATGATCCTTCCAAGTGGGGGGGGGGGGGAATGTCTTAGAACAAAAAGACGACATCACACACACTGTAAATACAGTGCAGATCTGTGCAAAACCTGACACATGCACAAAGCCTGCATGCAGGTTTTACCCACATACAGCCAATCAGTTCTGCCCTTGCACATACCTACACCTCCCGTTCATTGGATGCATCTACTGTGCGTGAAGCGGTGTGTGCCATCTGCTTGGATCGCTGCGAGGGATAGGAGAGCCTTCCACGCAAAAGCAGGGCCAAAGGAATAGTGTCTAACCAAAGGCATGCTTGTCTGGCACATCCTCTCCATGGATTTGCTCATGTCATTACTTAACTTCAGCAAGGAAAATATCCCTCCCTTTCTCCCACACAGGTTTGATCCAAAGCCCTTTGTATTCGGTGGGAGTCTTTCCAGGGACTGCAGCAAGCATCGGATGAGGCCTCCCAATTTGTGCCTGGGTGTCTACCTTTTGTCAAGAGCGGTCATGTTTTTCCAGCTTTTTATGGATTGCTCCACTGTAGTAAATCCCAAACCTGCCTCTTCACAGTCAAGTCTAGGAACAGCAACACTTAGCACTTGTAGGCAGCACTTTCTAAACAGACGCTAATTCAGTCTCAACACCCTGTGAGGTAGGAGAAATTATCTATTTTACCAATGGAAAAAAAAGGAGGCGGCAGCAAGTTTAAGTGATCTGACCAAGATCGAGGGAGGGAACTGTCAGAGCTGAGATTACAGCTTATAAATTCCTGGCTCTTGGTCCAATGCTCAGACCACCCCTTGCCTCCCAAACGGTCTGAAGCAATGGTGGGATGTCTAGCACTTTTCAGGGAAGATGACTACACACAAACGGATGCACACAAACCACTGGCTTTGTGTGGCAGTGGGTTTCTTTAATTGTATTGTCAACAACGGGCATTTCCCAGGGTTTGTAGGAATGAAGTGTGAGACAGGACCAGAATTGTGTGGGAACAAATTTCTTCGCTGAAGAAATTGAAGACCCACTGATCTTAATCTCCAGAAAAGGCTACCAGGCAGCTGTGCCTTTAAAGGATAGTCTCGGGGGCTCCCTGCTTCCCTTTCAGAATTGCAACTCTAGAGTCAGCCAGTGGTTGCTCTAAGCAGACTGAACTGTCCAGAGGGAGCAGTCTCCCCCCCAGAGGGCTTGTGCTCTGATCAGAAGCACACAGACCCTTGGACAGCCAGTCAGAGATTGGAGCACATTTAGCACAAAGGGCTTGGGGGGGGGGAAAAAGAGGACTCCAGGTATCCCAGCCTGCTCCGCACACCCTCATTCAAACTATTTGCTCCAGATACCAAAGGTAGCAGCACTTCCGCCATCCCTCAGGCACAGCCACACACACACACACACACACACACACACACACACACACACACACAAGGTACAGGACATTTTGTGGCGGTCCCTGATGCTTAGGAAACAAATGGGCTTGCCTCAAAGAGCTTAGTGCATAGCACATACAGTAGGGTAGGAGGGAGTGAAATCCCGTTTCCATGGAAACAGGAGTCTGCTCCAGTTCCTGAGAGAAATCAATTCTACTCTGAACCAGAAAGCATTGTGTCTGGCTTAGCTCATTCTTCTGGGGTTGACAGCTCTGGAGGATGGAGTCCCCTGTTTACCCCCAGCGTTCCTCAAAGGCAGCTTTGGAGCTCAATTTTTACTGTCACGTTAGCAGAGGCCAAGCCTGTAGGGCCGAAAGCTCAGGGAGCCCAGGGTATCACATTAGTTACCTTCTCCCGAGGCGCAACATGGTCCCCAAAAGCCATGAAAATGGGAGAAGGGCAGGCCCCCTTCCACACTAAAGCATGAGTCAGGGAGAATCGAGCTGTAGGAGGGAGAAACGTGGATCCAAACAAAACACACACGGCCCACAGCTCCTTCCTGTGGTGCGGCAGATTCGGACAGTAGACTCCCAGCTCAGTCAGGGGATGAGCCCAGGTAACAGTCAATTGTAGCACAGAATACACAGGCCATGTACGCTAGAAATACACTGAATAGAAATCCAGACCCTCTAGCTCGTGGGAGAGACCTCCCATCACTGAGCCCCAAAATATTCATAGTAGATTATGGCGTATGAGTAACTTGGAGGAAAAATTCTTTCACTGCACACAAACCTACAGTGATAGTATAGCTCACCCCATCCTAGAGATGCACAGGAAAACATCCCCTTCTCTTGTGCCAGCCTGCTTCCCCCGCACACATGCAAGGGGAAGACCACTATCCTTAGAGGGGTCCATTTGGTGAAAGCCTTTGTACCTGTTCTTGCTGCTTCCTGTAGGGCTCTGGTCCCTAGGATCACAAGCACCAAAGCAGCACTCCCTATACATGTTCTCTGCCTGTGGAAGTTCTGCTTTCTGAAGCATCGCTGGGCCTCCACTCCGTTCCTGTTTGTCTGCAGAGCTCGGGTCAGTGTGATAACGGGGTACTGTGCTGTTTGACAGTACAGTGCACCCTCAGAAACCAAAAGGCAAAACAACCAGTCAACAAGCTTTGCCACTCCCCAGTGTGGGTAGGATCAAACCCTTGGCTGCTATAGCAAAGGCTTCTTCACAATCAGGTCTTTTTAGTCCCTTCTATACACCTCCTCCCATGTCTGTTACCTGTTGTATAGCCAGTCCTCCCTGTGTAGAGTCTCTTCTGCAGATCACCTCATTTCCACTCCCTGTGCCATGTTACATACTCCCGCCTCAGTCCCTCCACCAACCCTCATCAGGTCCCTTCCACACAATCCCTCCCCCCCTTTACTTCTCTCTCCCTGTGCCCTTGTATTCACTACTCCCCTCTTTCAATCAGAAGCTTTCACAGACTCCCCCCAGCTTCTATGGGCCTCATTTTCCAAGAGGCTGAATAGGGCTGGTCAAAAGTTTTCCATCGAAAAACACCGCCCCCCCCCCAAAACAAACCAAAAAGACCCCCTCAAACCACAAACACAGAGGTTTTTCACTAAGCATCCATGGAAAATTTAATCTTTTTTTTTAATAAACAAAAAGACCCCAAATCTAATTATTTCATCCAAAAAAGAAAACATTTCAGTTTGGGTATGCTGCCATGATGCCTCATGGAGCTGTAGTTTGATTTCCTCATGTCCCCCTTTCTCCTCTATGAGCCAGGCTCTTCAGCCATACTACATCTCCCATGATGCACCCTGGTCCCAGGCACTTATGATGCATCCAACTCTCCTCACCATGAGGAGAGGCTGTTGTGCATCATGGGAGATGCAGTGTGACCAAGAAGCCCAGTCTCTACAGGACAAGAATGGGAGCACAAGGCACTCAAACTAGGACTCCCATAAGGCACCATGGCAACATTTACAAACCAAAATATTTTGGTTTTTTCACTAAAAAGATCTAAATTTCTCATGGGCAAAAAGCCTATTCTGACCAGCTCTAGTGCTGAAACTTCACCCTTAGACAGATCTAATGGGAACGACAGGTACCAAGTGCCACTGAACATCAGAACCCTTCTGTAGCCACTCCCTATGCCCTACCCTCCAAAGAAAGCTTTTCTACCATCAGACTCAAGCCCCATGACTGCTCCCCTCTCCAATTTTCTCAGTGCCCCTTCCAGTTCCTGCTCACGTGCCATGTACCATGGCCTCAGTTTGATATTAACTTGCACTCATGTGGCTACTTTAAAAACAAATCAAGCCAATGGCTCCCTTCCCTTTTTGGTGAGTGCACAACAACAAAACACAAGTTTAACGTGTCACACGCCTCACAAAGTCCATTGGGGACAACAGCACGCACGTCCTACAAAAGCCCATAGACAGCCTGAGGTTCCCAAAAGCATCAGCACTATTTGCAGGCTGGTCAAAAGTTTGCTCTGCTCTTCCTGAACTTTGCAGGAATGCAAGAGATTTCACACACTTCACACATGATTGGTTAGGAATGGACGAGAAGTGAACATCAGGCTCCAGTGGAATCTGCTAGCTGGTCTCATTACAGTGACGTAGAGAACCTTTAGCAAAACAATCCATACATCCAGAAGGATCAGCGGTTACATATTGCAATTTTTTTTAAAAAAAATATTATTTCTGCCTTGTGCATATTAATTGCAAAGTAAAGGCCAGATCCTCAGCTGATATAAATTAGCATAGCTCCATTCTGGCTATCACATTATCATTCTTGCATCTGGTCAGGTTTCCCCAAGACACATTAATCCATTTTATTTAATTAGCCAGAATGCTCTGTCTAATTCATATTTAAAAAACAGTCAACCCTTCTTACAATACGCACAAGCTGCATTCTGTAGTACCTTCCAGCTGATGATCTCAAGAGAAAAATGCAAATGGATTAAGTATCACCATCTCTGCGAGGTAGGGAAGTAGGATTTTCTCATTGGGGCACGGAGTTAGCAGCAGAGCCAGGTGGATCCCAAAATTCCCATCTCCCATTCCTGTGATCCAACCATTTCACCACACTCACTCTCTTCCCTTAGGGTCAGTAACAAGCCATCTTGCCTGATTCTATCATGTCAAAGTCTATTGACAAATGATCACTATAATCTGCGACCAAGATACCTTATCCATAGTTAAGAGCAGCATATTTTAGGGACAGAGGCTGCTTCAAACCTGCATTTGCCACGGAGCTCTTCATTTCATTCTGACACACATTTACTGGCAATGTATTAACCCCAAATTGTAAGGTTCATACAGAATAATATATTGGCTTCGGGGTGGGGAAGTGTCTACCACCATTTGAACATTAAAATTTTTCCAAGACATGCAAAGATCAAAATAAGCTGTAAAGGACTGTTCAAAAATGAGGCTGGTGTTCCTTTTGAATTCTTTATGATGTATAGAGAAGGCCTGGTTTTGAAGAGGAGGAGGAGGAAGAGGTGGTAACTTGCTCTTTACTTTTTAGCTATCAGGCATTTCAGCTCTTGGGTTTCCCTGATCTTGCTGGATGACGTCTGGGAGGCTAGTGGGATGTTTAATCTGAGCTCTCGTACCATATACTGATGGGATTAAACAAAATCTTCCTTTCTCCAAAATGTTAGTCAGTCATTAACATTAAATAGATGTTAACACAAAGAAAAATGTTTGAAATGGTGACTGAAAATCTCTTTCCTATTGACTGTCCCACTAGCTCTCCTACCATCACTCTTCCAGCCTAGATGGGGATCTGAATCTTGCACACAAAAACCAAAGCAGGAAAAAAAAAAATCCTTAAAAACTCCCTACACCTTTCAGGCCTTCGTTATACATCATAAAGCAGGAGAACAGTCACCCTATGGGGGAAAAAAAAACAAAAACCCAAAACTTTTCTTTAAGTGCAACTCAGAAAAATCCAGTACAAGCATCACTGTACTGATCACAAAAGATTGTTATGAATAGAGAGGTCATCTATGCAGATTCCCTTCTCTACGTAGGATAGAGGCATTTTTTGTGTTTCACATAGGCAAAAGTGAGAACTTAGCTGTGTAACAACCTCCTCTACATTAAAGGTACATGATCAGGACAATTGGCCTCCAATTTAGGTTTTACAAAGGAAAAGTTTTACAAAACCTAAATAAAGAGTGTTGAAATACATAGAGATTTCAAGTGGAAACTTTTTTTAAAAATTATTCTTCATCTTTTGTGTATGAAACACAAACATCATCATGATGCTAGTGATAGGGAAGCAGAAAGTGAAGGTGACTATAAACAAAGAGTAAAACAGACCAGTTTAGTTTACATGTTGAAATGGAATGAAGTGCAATAATAAAGCACACCAGATTTTCAGTTGTTTCCTTTGTGACAATGCAAAGAGATATTGTGAATACAGATAAACAAAAAGTTTGGTTTTTTTAAAAACATGATTAGTGTCCCTTTAACAGAATTCATATGTGTCTAGGGTTGCCAGCCTGTTACCCAGTCAATGACCACCTCTCCAAAGTGAGCAGTAAGTTTGGCTATCATCCTCAATCCCACAACTGGATGCACACAGGCAGGCTCTTGTGCCGGCATGGATCCGATTGGAGTCATACTGCCTCTCTGTATGTACTTCAGAGAAAACATCACAGCAAAAACAGACCTGGCCTCTGAGAGGTAAGAGATATGGAATTAGGTCCCTGTGGGAAGGAAACACAAAACAAAAAACAAAACAAAACAAAACAAAAACCCAGATGCCCTGGCCTTATTTCTTTTCCACATCCCAATTTTGGTCTGGATAAAGAAGTTGGCAACCCGTTCCCCAAGTACATTGAGTTGGATCCTCAGTTGGTGTAAAACGATCCTAGTCCCACTGATTTCGAGAGCTCACGGATTTACGACCATTTACAGCTGAGGATGTGGCCTATCCTGATCTTTAACCAAAAGGCCTGACTCAGACCATCTTTTAAAGTGACCCTTTGCGAGTGCAACCAACCACAGGAAAGGAGAGGAACGCATCTTAGAAACAGGCCAAGAGAGACGCACGACAAGTACTCTGGGTAGAGCCACTACTTGATACATCAGAGCTGCGCTGATTTAAGGAATGTAATTGGATTGGTTTTTCCTGCATAAAGAAAAAGTTGATCCCGTGTCATTAAATTCTCCCCTCTCTCGCCTGTAGCTAAACATCGATGCACCTGAAGACATTCACACATGATCCCACAGACCTACTCTTCCAGAGCAGACATGTTGCAAGTATGTGCAGCATACATCTCCCCCCACACAGGCCCCACGGCCCCTATTTAGGAGGGAAGTCCTTTTGACCAAACAAACAAACTTTTCCCCTTCTCTGATCTCCAAAAAGTTCATCCAAGTGCAGCTGATTTTAGGGGGGTTTCAGGACAACTCCTTACAAAGATACTTTTTGATTCTGGCATCTACCTGCCTCCTCTATTGACAATATGGGTCCCCCTTTATAAGGTGTGCTGGGGGCTTGTCTTTCCAGAGGCTTGGCACACCAGAAGATGGACTAGGGGGAACAGAGACTCTGGCTCTTTTGCTCCTTTCTTGACTATCTGGTAATTCAGAGGGTGTGGGTGGTTTCTTCCCCCCCCCCCCCCCATTTCTGGAAGACGGTCCCATGTCTGTGAGCCCAGTGTCTGTGCTGTGCCTTTAAGAGTGACAATTAAAAATAATAGATCTGCATAATTAAGTATTGTCCTGGCGGGCCAGATGAGGTGGGGGCACGTATCGAGAGATGGAAGGGACTTTCTTGAGGTTGCTGCTTTAACCCTTTGTGCTGTTGCACCATCGACGACGACAACGAATGCTGGATGAATTCTGACCAGCAGTATGCACACACGTGAGGGTTAATCCCGGCGCTTCGGAAGCATGTCTAGGAAGAATTCCGCGATGCCTATGAAATAGACGACTTGCGCGATGCCGAAGAGTGGGGCGATGACCAAGGCTCTGCAGTACGCCCCCTTCAGGAACGCCAGGGGCCCTTCCTTCTGCCAGATTTTCCTACAGAGGCACAGAGGCACCGGTGAGATTCAGCACGCGTTAACCCCAACCCACTGCCCAGCATAGGGTCACTTGTGCTAACACACGTATTTCCCCAAGTAATTTCTTGTCTGTCACCAGAATCGTAATGCTCAGAGTCCCACTGATCGTCACTGGAGGGGTCAGGAAGGAATTTCCCCTGGGTCAGGTGAGCAGAGACCTTGGGGGGGCGGGGGAGGGGTTTGTCTTCCTCTGCAGCATGGGGCATGGGTCACTTGCAACTTTAAACTAACACAAGTGGTGAATCTTTCATAACTTGCAGCCTTTAAACCAGGATTTGAGGACTGCAGTAACTCAGCCAGAGGTTTTAAGTCTATTACAGGAGAGGGTGGGTGAGGTTCCGTATCCTGCAATGTGCAGGAGGTCCTATAACGCAGGATCAGAGAGGAAGTGGGAGCTGCTGCAGACCCTTAACTATCTTAGGGTTTTACAGTGCTGCTCACCCTAGGATCTGGGCACTTTCTCATGTTAAAACCAACAGCAATATCAATGCCCCTACTCAACTCTGGTTCTTCTCTCTCTTCTGCTTGGGGCTGGGCATTTATTTTTGAGGTTACTGTTTTTGGGGAAGGGGGTGGTTTGGGTTTTCTGATAGAAGCGGACACAAGCCCTATTAGCCTCCCCCAAGGACAGGCTAAAACCCTTTTGGACATTCAGATAAGACAATTAAAAAAAAAAAAAGAAGACCTTGGTGCTGCAACGCCTTCCCACTGCCAAGCAGCAGACAATGGAAGATGCCTAGGACAGAGGCATTGCAACCTTATCGTGTGGTAACCACGGAGGAGCCCTTTTACCTGGTGCAGTCTAGGATTCCTGAGTACGTGTCCTCATTCACCCCCCTTTTCAAGGACTGCAGCCTTGTCTTGATTACTGAGGACAGAGAGAAGGAGAAAAGAAGTTTTAAGAACCCTATTCACACAGCCAGGGGCTGCCTCTGGTTCTCCCCCCCCACCCCCCCCGACACTTCTGCTGGGTGCTTTACACACGGCTGCATAGCTCTTTAGTAGGCAAGAGTGATCACTGAGCCAAACTGAGATTACTGGGATTACGATCACAGAGGAGATTAATCCGAGAATCATAAAACTCGGGAAAACCTCACCTGTTCCTTTACAAATGGATTTTAAAATTCCCCATTTTCCACACAACATGAAGAACAAGATTTTCCAAATGGACTCTGATTTCTGGGTGTCCAGAACTCTGATTTTCAAAGGCCCAGCACTTTCTGAAAGTCAGCCCAGTCTGAACCCCCAAAAAAGCACAAAAAAAAGTACTAGTCACTTTTTAAAATCTTGATGTACGATTACAGGAGGGAAAACAACTTCCTGTCATTTCTCACAGGTTAGCCCTGCAGAAGGAGGTGAGACCAAGGTCATTACTGGAAGGCACACAAAGTCCAATAGACCATAAGGTAATGGCTTCCCCAGGAGCTCACATTGGATGTACATAAGCCTGAATACACATAAAGGCACGTGCCGCGTGCTTGCACAGACACACACAATGGTTTCTCCACAGAACACATCTATCACAGAGTCAACGAGCCTCCAGTTGCTCCCAACAGAGAGGTGGGAAAAGGGGAGACTCTGCCACTTCCCCTGCCCTAGACGAATGGCCCTGTCAGTGCTCGCTCTTCTCCTGGTACTACACAGCAGGGTGTGTGATCGAGGTGGGGGCATAAGGGATGTCCCCCTAACACACAAGCCATCTCCTTCCCCCACTCCCCCAGTGCTTGGCTGATTCCAGAGCCGCATGGGGACATGGACTCCCTTTGAGTCCTTTGCCCTGTTCCCCACGCCGCATCTCATCTCATCATACAAGGGGGCACAAGGCCACTTCAATGTTTGACACCAACGTCATGGCAACAGAGCCACCATAAGTGGCGAGTTCCTCCTCCGCACTCGATCCATCATAATCACGGCCCACGAGAGGCCGGGAGCTTCGTGACTGGGTATCCGTGAAACTCCTCCTCGCCACCTTCAGCCTGACAGCGTCTCCCCCTACCCAGGACTCACCATCACACGGATTCACAGCCACCGCTGCCGTGCTGCCCGCCAGGCACCCCGACAGGAAGGACACGTAGAACGGGGCCTTGACGTCAGGGCTCTTCTGGCCCAGTTCGTTCAGGTTCGCAAACAATGGGAAGTAAACGATGGAAAACGGGACATCTCTGTAATGGAGGGGTGGGGAGAAGAGGGATTAGCAGAGCTGCAGCCAGCCACGGCAGGACGGGGCTGGGAGCTTCACAGGTCAACAAGGGTACCAGGCCGGGCCTCTTTCCCAGCTACTGGAATAACGTGCAAGGGGGTCTGAGAAAGACATCCCCTCTGCAGCTTCTATATCCCACAGACAAGAGTCAGGGGGCACAGCCTCCACAGGTATAATTCAGCACAGCTCTGCCGGAGCCAAGGGAGCTTCACCTATTTACTCCAGCTGAGGATATGGTCCAGCAAGTCCAGAGGAGTTATAATTTTTTAAAAAAGAGTTCAAGTCCCTCCTCCTGCCCAGTCAGTCCCCTTGGGTGTTACTACCCATAATTCATTAGCGAGTCAGTCACATGAGAACAGAAGAGCCGTGCTAGAACGACTCTCTACACTGGCTTCCTACGGATCAAATCAAGCTCAAGGTCTCGGCCCTTATCTTCAAGGCACCCCATGGACTGGGCCCCGGATAGTCAAAGATCACCTAAGGCTCCAGGGGGGAAGACTTGGCACAATGGAAGTCTCTACAATAAGGGTAAAGCTGGTCTGGATGCGGGATGGAGCTTTCCCAGGGGCTGATCCAAGACTGTGGCCCGAACTCCCTCTGACACCAAGGACCCTCACAAGGCTCACCACCTCCAAGGGCAAGGTGCATGTCTCATGACCTGCCTTCTTTAACATGAATACAGAGCAACATGTGTATTAAAGCAAAGCAAAACCAAACCATCCTACCAAAACAACACACTCCACTGCACACATTCCCCCTCCCACCCCCCAAGGGCAGAGGATGAGAGACCCACCAACGTGTGACAGATATCAGTCACCTCTCTTCATGCACTACTATGGTGATCAGCGTGGTAGAAGAACCTATGTAGACTAGAAGGAAGGCAGGCTACCAAGAGTTCTCATTCTCTCTCTCTCCGCTCACCATAAAACCACTAGGGGCCTTATTCTCCACTCATGTACTCCATTTCTATCCCAGGGGAACTCCAGTATCACACTGATCTATGGGAAAGGAGAACTGGGTGCTTGATACACACAATTTTTGTTAGCAACCCAGATGATAATAGAGTAGTCCAGTAAATAGCCCCAAATGCAGCAGCACCATTGCAAGGAGCAGGGTTTGGGAGGATCACTTTAGTCTTTTAGAGATGAAGGTGCTCGGAGTTCCAGCGAGCGCAGCCCTACCTTAGCAGCGTGGCCCCAAGGCCCTTGTAAAGCCCCGCGATGCCTTTGCTCCGAAGCAGCTCCCTGGTGATTTGCGTTGCCGTGGTCCGCGTCTCCACAACCGACTCCGCTGCCCCAGCAGAGGAGGAGAGCTGGGCTTGTGCTGCCATTAGCTTCTTCTGAGCCGCTGCATGGGAGTGAGAGAGAGTGTGTTATTTATAAACACGGGCTACAAAAAACACAACTTCCAATGACTGCGTGGCACCAGCGCCAGGGCCACACCGAGGTTTCAGAAAGGATGGTGTCTGTCGTGGAGCTGGATACTGGGGAGAGGAAGGGACTAACAGCACTGGCAAAACCAGCCACGTACCCTGCAAGCTCCCTCCCCTTCAGCCTTGGACTGCAGCACCCTTTCCTCAGTCCTGGACTCAAACCCAGCTCTGCCACCTGATCTGTAACATCACCCCTGCAGTTCCACTCTTGGGTCTCTCCTGAGCGGACACGGTCAGTCACGCCAGACTTGCCTGGTGTGGAGAATGGACCGCTATAGACTAGGCTGAGTACAAGAGATCAATGCAACAGGGACTTTAAATGATATTGGGATGCAGGTCTTCAGAGAGGAAAGGCCACCAAAGCACCTAAAATAAGAAAGACTCATTCCTAATATCTTCCCTTAAACAACCACATTAAAATAAAACTGAAGAGCTCCCCGAAATAAAGTACCCTACACTTTAGATCTACACACTAGTCTCCCTTGACCTTCAAACCCAAGTGCACTTCTACCGTTTGGTCAGTAGATGGAGTACGTGTCAATCCCTAAATTATCCTGCAGCTGCCCTACATACAGTACTCTCCGTCACAACACTGAGCATAGGCCTTGACTGTTCACAGTCGTGGTAATCTTTTTCAACTCCCCTGTAAACAGTTCTCTCTCTCTCTCTCACACACAGCAAGGTTTGCATTAAAATTGGCGAGGGAGGGTTCTTGGAGAGGAAAAGGAAAAGAGAAACTATAACTGTCTGGTCTCATGGGGGTCCCACAATTAGGGTGTGATGTTACAGTGTGTAATCAGAATGGTACCTCCACAGAGGAAAGTCCCTGGATGTGCAATTGTTATGGACTCCTCACACTGGGCACACAGAGTCTCCCCTGGGATGCTGGGTATATGGTAATTTAGCTGCTTTGCAGAACGTAACCCTACAAGGAATATGAATGTCAGGCTGGAAGAATCCTGATCTAACCTGGCTGCAGCCTGGAGCCGGAAATACTTCCTGATGGGTGAAAGTGTGGGAGCTACTGTGGGTTAATTGAGTAGCACCATTAACACTCTACCTGATGGGCATAGTTTAGGGGATTTGAGGACCAAAGTAACATCCCTGGCGGGACTTCAGAAGAGATTTGGGTTCTAGCAACACTTCTCTCCTTTCTGTTGTCTTAAGTAATTATCTTCTAATTCTACTTAAATTATTTCTGTGAAGACACCAGTGCCTGCACCTGGTGGACAGCTAGTGCATAACTGACTCTCACGCGAGTTGTAACAGGACTCCTCTGTAGTCTTAACTCCCTTCTCAATCCCCAGCGCTGCTCACAGATCTCGAAATGAACACCACACTGTTTTGTACTCATGGTCTCCTTTCCTCTCCCTGCAGCTCTGCTAATGCAGTCCTGACCTGCAACACCACTTGCCACTCCAAGAACGGTCGTACTGGGTCAGACCAACGGTCCATCTAGCCCAGTATCCTGTCTGCTGACAGTGGTCAATGCCAGGTGTCCCAGAGGGAGTGAACCTAACTGGTAATGATCAAGTGATCTATCTCCTGCAATCCATCACCCCCCTCTGACAAACAGAGGCTAGGGACACCTACACGGACACTAGGTTCCTACACAGACCCTCAGCCTTTACCTGCAGCACCCTTTGCTGTTCTAGCCTTAGGCCTCTCCTGAGCAAAGAACACCAGCGGGTGCCAAATGGTCCAATGCTTCTCTACTCGAGACCAAGCGGAGTTCAAATTCCATTCCCTGGCTACATGTGCCTTTGTTTGTCCCTTCCTGTGACTTGATGACACATGCGCTAGCCCTGAACCAGAGCTCCCCTTTCACTCTGATGAGGGAGAGTCTGCAATTTCCTCTCAACCTCGTGAGTCAGACTTCGCTCCGAGAGCAGAGAGGAAACCGTTTCCCAGAGAGGCAAGGAGGATACGGGACAACGTCCAACAGAAAGAGCAGAACTGAAATGGTCCCTCCCTCCCCCCAGAGAGCAGCATGCCCCATATGGGGAGCTTCATTCACTCTTCAGAAGAAACTAATTGACTTGCTCTCATTCCCTCATGAGAAAAAGCAGATGAACTTCAGGACAGGGCTTTTGCAGTCAACAAGCCACTTGTGACATGCTGGGGGAGGAGGGGATAATGGGGGAAAGTATCACAGGAAAAGCATACGGGGAAGTTAAACCCTTTTCCTGTGGCATTAATGGAGGAGTTTGAATCATTCATAAGCTGAATGTGATCATCTCTACAGCATGCAGAGCAGCCCGCCTATCCCCTCCCATGACTTAAACACAGGTAGTGAAAAAAGTGCTTCCTCATGCCAGTAGAGGGGGCTCAGAGGCCTGCAGGGAAGAGCATGGGGAAAGTTCTGCTACAGCTTAAGACAGGGGTGGGCGAACTACAGCCTGCGGTGGTCCTGGCCAGCCCCTGAGTTCCCAGCTGGAGAGGGTAGCTCCTCCCCTGCTGTTCCCAGGAGCAGTGCTCTGCAGGGCGGGGCTGTGTGCTCTGGCGATCAGTCATGGCAGCATGTTTGGTGGTGTGGTAAGAGGACCGGGCTGGGCCGGGGGATTGGATAAGGGGCAGGGGGTCTCGGGGGGCGGTCAGAGGGCAGGGAATGGGGGTGGGGTTGGATAGGGTGTGGGAGTCCCAGGGGGCCTGCCAGAGGGCAGGGTTTTGCTAGAGGGTGGGGCAGTCAGGGGACAGGGGGGTTAGATGGGGTCCTGGGTGGTGATTATAGGTGTGTGTGGGGTCTCTGGAGGGGGCGGTCAGGGGACAAGGAACAAGGGGGGGTTGAATGGGTCAGAGGTTCTGAGGGGGTCAGTCAGGGAGTGGGATGGGGCAGGGGCAGGCTGTTTGGGGAGCCCAGCCCTCCCTACAATCTTGAACCCCAATGCGGCCCTCAGGCCAAAAAAAAAAAAAAAAGGTTTGCCCACCCCTGGCTTAAGACCCTTCTGCAGAAGGGAGCAGTGACCTCTACACTCATCCCCTCCCCTTCTCCCAGTGTCTCTCTCCCCGCCCCCACTGAATCCTCCCAGGAGGTATCCCCCCACTGCCCGCTTGTCGTACAAGGAGAGAAGAGATGGGCAAGGTACCAATTCGGCCTGCATCCTGCAGCTGGATTTTGAGCATCTCCATGGGAGTGGTGACAATCACCTGGCAGGTGCCTGCCCCACAGCCGGCCAGCATCTCCCTCAGCAGCGTCAACTTCTTCCTGCCCAGCAAAAGAGATTCAGTCAGAAGATCGGGCTCAGAGTAACGTGCCCCTGGAATACCACAGACAGCTGGGTTCCCTCGGAGAGAGATGCCCACGCTCAGTGCGAGGCTGCATCCCCACGATGATGGAATTACAGAACGGATAGTCCTGGGTCACAGCACTGATGCACTGGTACCACCAGCTGGGACTCAACATGGAGGTTGACTGAACTGGGCACAATGAGCCAGCTGGAGTCAAAGGCGGGTTGTTTTGGTCCAGCATAATCTGCTCTGGAGCAGGGGCGCTCACAGCTCCCCCAAAGTCACAAGTACCAGTAATTACCACAGGGCTGTTAGCCTCGAATGGCCTGCAGCTACAGATGTCAGCAACCAGGAACATGCTCTCCTTCACCACCTCCAAAAAGCCAGAACCCCACAAAACAACAGAGTCAAGACTCCAGAAAGGAACTGCTGAGTTTGGGTGTTCAACTGAAGACACCTTACTGAGGCCTGATTTGCAGAAAGTGTGAGCGCCTGCCCTTTGAGATTCGGGTCCCCTGAAGGCACCAAACATGTGTACACCCAAGATCATGGTCAAAAAGGTTTTTATAAGAAAATCAGCCAGAGGTTTTTTGTTGACTGCCATAGTCAGGCACCCTCACGTAGGGCTGGTTACTCTAAAAGATTAGGTTGGTTTAACTGCTTTGCTCAAGGGTGAGAGCAGCATTTTCAAGCTGACCCAAGTCCCCATGTAGACAGCACTGGGTCAATGGAAGAATTCTTCCATCGACCTCACTACCACTTCTCGGGCAGCTGGATTACCTACACCGACAGGAGACTCCATCCCATCAGCACGGGTAGCATCTACACCAGGGGTGGGCAAACTGTGGCCTGTGGGCCACATGTAGCCCACTGGCCATTTTTATGCGGCCCGCAAGCTCGGGCCAGGCGGTATTAAGGATATTCATCATTCCTTAAACATACATCTTGCAATGATTAGGGATCTCGAGATACCTTACATGCTACTCTTTATGGAGAAATAGCCCACGAGACGTGTTTGGTGTAGGGAGTTTGTAAGGTCTTAGGTTAGAGCTGTTTGCAAAGAACAGGGGAACCTTTGCCAACAAAGTCTGTGTGTCACATATTGACCTTAACGGGCCAGACCCTCAGATGGTGCAAACTCAGCACAACTCCACTGGTTCAAGTGGAGTGATGCTGGATTAACACTAACAAATACTGGTTTGAAAGCATCCTTCGAGCCCAGGCTAGAAAATGAGCTTGTGGAAGTACCACCTCAAACACAATACAGTGCACTTAGCAGCGGTTCAGAGATCCAGTGAGTTGTCAGCATCTCCTGCCACAGGGAAGAATCAGGTGGCATGAGAAATATCCTCACTCCCTTCTCCTCAGCAACATTCCCCCTCGCCCCTTAAATGCTCCCTCCTGGCTAAATTCACCTATCCGGTGATGTGACAGAATTGCTAGTCAGGCTGCTGCCCGTAGCTAATCCCCCATAGCCTGCATGGCGGCTGTTCAGATTTCTCTCCCTCACATCTGCTCTGGGGAAGGACGTCAGGGGAGGGGATTATGGGCATAAAGCCACAGGGAAGATCAATGACTAAAGATAGATTCCTCCCTTGAGAACGAAGGAAGGAATTTCTCCGAGTTTCCTTCTCAAAGCCACATGGGCACGGGATGATCAATGAATCGAGTCACTTACAGAGTCCACATCCACATAAAACAACGAAGGGGAGAAAAGGTTCAAGAGACTTAGTGAGGAAGTGGGTGTTTTCCTAGGACGTTTGTCCCTCACCTCTGGATTGAGGGCTCTGAATACTTGGAGCGATTCAGCAAGCCTCCGATTGTACAGCACTCCAAGAAGCAAAGTCCTCACCCCTTTCAGTCGCTCAGGAGCCAGGCAGGGTTGTTTCAATAAAATGGTGAACTTCAGACAAACACTCAAAATGTTTCACCACTATCACCTGCACACCAGCATCTCCGCTGGTGTATGTCAGTGTGATTCCACTGACTTCTGTGGTGCTATGCGGACAAATGCCAGCTGAGGATCTATGCATACGCCATTTTAAAAAGGCACCAGATCCTGTGTATGTCTATGTATCACCCTAGGTGCCTAAATACTACAGTAAACACTGAATTGTGGACCAGACCCTCAGCTGGTTTAAACTAGGGTAGAGCAACTGAGTTCAAATGGAGACTCACTTAATTTACCCCAATGGCAGTCTGACCCTATCATGAAGAGACCCTTTACCATCCCTGCACCCGGTGTAAAAATAGAACTCCTGGCAAGCATGCATCAGGGCTGAGTACTGTGGCAGCGGAAGCCATCCGTTTGAATTTCCTGACATAGGTCATAAAAACTGCAACCTTAAGGCTGCATGTTCCATGCTCAACGACAGCTGAATGATGGTCTAATAACCACCCCCATACACACATGCCAGCCCAAGACAAAGAAGGAGGATTTTCAACCCGTCAGTGATCTTTTTAGAAGGCTATAAGCAATTGGAACTGTGGTATCAAACAAAGAGCGAGCCACAGTAGCATCACTATAGAGTTGGCACGGTGATGGAGAGAGTTAAAGCTATGTTACAGCCACCTCTCTTTCTCGGATAGACCCATTCTGTTCCTCCATTGCCTATAGCGTCAATCTCCTTTTTAATCCCTCCCAAGATGGCCCCTCACCCCACGTCTGCCCCTGTTTAGGACAATACTAACACTTGGCTCCCAGAACTAGCGATGCAATCCCCAGGGCACTGCACTTGGCATGCAATTTAGAAATAAGAGGGGCAAGGGCAGCATTGTCCCAAGCATTGCTCCGGCTCAGTGGTCATACCACCACTGAAATGTGACCTAGCTGTCCCTCCGCCCAGACAGAGGAATAGCCAGGCCAAATGGTGCTGGGACCTGGCACGTGGGGAGTCTGCTCCTGTATGGCTGAGCCTAGGGGAGTGCACCCAGATCTTGACTCCTTGCAGCACCAGCTCATGCATTGTGTGAGTAAGCAAGAAATATCCCAAGCAGTATCTGAACTGGCACCCTGTTGTGTAGCATTGGTGGGTATAGGGTCAAACAGTTGTCATGTTCTAGCCTAGCGGTGACAGTACATCCGTGGTGGAAGAAAAGATGGATGTGAGAGACTATATAAACACAGCTCCCCACACAGAAGTCATCACCTCTGGGGTGGAACACAGCAGCTGTTTAACCGCACATATCAACACAACACAAAATATACAGGGCTGATCGAAAGGCCACTGGAGTCAATGGGAATCTTGCCATGGCCCTTGGATCAGACTTCTAGTACATTTGAACCTTTTGGGAAGAGTGCAAGACAGTAGAATATAAAGAGAAGTCAGAGTCAAACTTGGAATCTGAAGGAAAGAAATATTCCCATCAGGAGTGAGCAGGTCAGGGGGCCTATCATTCTAGCAGCATTAGTCCCCGGCATGTACTGGGACTAAAACATCTCGCACTTCTAGTCACTGAGCAAGACAATCCTGTGTACATAGTGCAAGAAAGGAAAAAATACCCATTTCCCGGCAGAATTCACTTCTGTCAGCAAAGAAGCAATTAACGCAATTGTGCTGGGCTTGCTAGGAACCAAAATCACTGAATCAGCAGTTTTCCAGCCCTGCTCCAGAGCAGCAAACAAAGCAAAGGTCAAGATTAAAAAAAAAAAAATCAGAGGGGAGGGAAATCAATGATAACGTGCGTGCGTCGGAGAGGAGCAGTCAGCAACCCATATGGCTGGAGACTGGGATATTCTGTAAGCAAACCACATCTTTTATAACAAGCCTAGACAGTTTGCAACCCACTAAAACCAAAATAACTCCACCGTTGTCTGGTCCCAAGTCCAGAATGCGAAAGGAGGAGGGTTGTGCGCTGGGTTAGCAACCCGCCACATAAAAAAAACACCTGCTACAGAAACACCAACCGATTTATCGAAATGTCTTCTCATCATGGGTGATCAGCTGAGGACGAAGGCAGTAATGCCTGATATGATGAACAAAACGTGGAATGAAATCAGCTGGCTTGCCCAAGATCGAGAGGCATGGAGGAGATTTGTTGGTGCCTTATACTCCAGCGGGAGTGAAGAGGATTGATGATGATGATGATGAAAACCAAAATACTGGGCAGAGCCTAAACATGAGACACCCTACACGACTGCCACCACAGTTGTACAGTACGCTGTGTTTAGGAGACAAGGGATGAAAACTAGTGGAGCAGCTTAAAGGCTGCTCTCATGCAATGCTATGTAGAGGCTGAGATTCAAGGCTAAGATTTCCAGAAGTGACGGTTGAGTGTAAGTGCCTGGCATGAGACACTATAAAGAGACCCAGTTCTCAGAGAGTGCTAAGCACCCACGCTCTGAAAAAGCCAGTCCTTTTAAAACAGGCCTCAAGTTGGGCACCTGCAAATAAAACATTTTAAATGCATGTTGAGGTCATGGGTTCTTATGCATATGTTTGAGCGCTTTCCTCACTGGGGCCCTAGCAACTCCTCTCCTGTTTACATATTGCTTCTCTCTGGAGGACAAATGCAGCTGCTCTCTTATCGACTGGTGTATGTACCTGGGCCTCCCACTGTGGGAAAGGGCACACAGACTTCCAACTTCAGGGAGGTGCAGGAAAACCGCCTCTCTCCATTCTCTGTAGACTGGAAAACCCCTATTCTCCCTCTCCTGCCTTCTCCTAGTCCGAGGGACCTCAGAAAGGACAGATGTGTAAGAGGAGCAGAGTGAGAACTCCCACGTGGCTCCTCTGTCTACATAGTTCTTGGAGCCCCAGAGAATTTCCTAGCCAAGACCCCAAATCAGAGGATGACGTCAGCTCTAATCATGGGGATGAGGCACAATCAGAAGAGAGACAGAATTCCCCTCGAGGTATTTTAGCATCTGACACACACAGAGCAAGCCCCAAGCAGACCAAAACCACAAACTCTTTTATAGGTTACACCCTCTACATCCCAAGGCACTTAAGAGTTAGAGAAAAAAGGACGCAGCGAGGATGGCTATGCAGCAGCTTCTAGCGGTCCTTCTGCTACCCAGGAGACATTACTGCCCATTCAGCCACCTTCCACTTTCCATCCATAACACAAGGATCTTTTTACAATCGGATCCAAATCTGAGCACCTACCCCAGACATGGGGTAGTTAATATTCAGTCAGGGACAGCCTAGGGACAGCCTCCCCTTTCCACAGAGGAGGAGAGGAGAGATGTTCCCATCTCTCTAGGGACATTGGTGAACTACCCAACACCACCACATCTGGGCATCAGCTCACACCTCCTGCTTTCGAACCAGGACTCTCCCTTCAGAGTGCTCCAGCTGACCGGAAACGCACTGCTCCGCACTGCATCTCTTCCCTGGCCTCGACTCTCACTCCAACTGCGGCCAGCATCCACCCACTGCTGCAGGGCAGGGCACGCGGCAGGCTGAGCCAGCACCTGCCTTTTCCTCTCTCTCTCGAAGGGGGATCCACCTCCCCCTTAATCCACAAGGTCAGTGGGAAAGGAAAAACACCATTCAAATCCCACGGCGCTTCAAAGCTCATCCAGGGCCAGGCAGTGAGAGAATCGAGCAGGGACCGTTTGTGTTTCTCACCACAGGCAGGACCAGCTCTGGCTCCCCAGAGCCTAGTCGTGCTCTAGGCTGTCACCTTGGCTGAGGATCAGAGCGGGTCATGAAGGAGCTTCGCTAGCAGCAGAAGTCCACACATGGGGCCTTTCCCCAGCACGGGAAATGGGAAGAGGCAGAGCAGCACCCCCCCCACACACACACACACTCAGCACGACAGCTCAGCCTCCATGCTTGGTGGTCTGGAACCTTTTCTTTGAATGTAACAGATTAGGATTGAGTGGCATCTTCTGTGCTTTATTCGTTCCTAGCGGTATCTAAATGGGACCATCACCCAGTACAGCCCCAGAGTTCCCCAGTCCGATCCATTACTGGTGTAATATCAGGCACTGAGGCAAGGCAGCCGTTCATCACTTAGTGGGTGTGTGTGTGGGGCGGGGGTGTGTGGAAAGAGTTGTCTATAGTGTTATCTCTGCAATATTTCACAATGAAGACGAAGAGGGGCTGGTAGCCAGGCACACAGTGGGAGTAAGGGCTCCCCAACTCCCCATCCTGCTCTAACACAGCAGAGTCTTATGTTAGATCCCTACTGGCTATACTAGTCCTGGCCTCTCTCAAGCAGAGCCTCCCAGTTCACCCCCCCGCCCCCCAAGTGCCTGCTGGTTTAGTGATGGGGGGGTAAATGCAAGACAATTTGTAGCCAAGACCATATGGAACTGGATTCTCATGCCACCTAGACCAGACTCCAGCCAAGGTATCCGGAGCCAAGTGAGTAACCGCACCAGCTATTTCATGGTCTCCAAGAAAGACTCCCAGACTGTTTGGGTTGGAATATGAAAGCTCGCAGCTAACTGCGGAAATGGAGCTTTCCCAAGTTAATGCCGTACCCTTCCCAGCCACCGCATGCATTCAGGAGCAGCAGGAGTGCATGGAGAGGTCTATTAATCCGAACCACAACAACCCTCCCCCTGCACACACACTCCGATTCAACCATAGCATTCCCAACCTGCTCCCTTATGCAAGGGGACCAGGAGCCGGAGAGAGAACAAATCTGGAAGTCCGCTCCAAAGGCTGCGGACAAAGACCTACGACACTTCTGTATGCGACTCCAAACACAAGCCATGCTAACCAGCTGCATCCCAGCCTACGTGCTGCCTGGGGGTACTTGTCACAAGTCAGATGGTTTCAGGGTGTGTGGAAGATTTAAGGTACAGTCCTCTCCTCTTCTAGTCAAAGCTCTAGAGCCTTCATGGGTAGGATCCGGCCTTCCTAATGCTGCAAGACTCGGGGCTAAACATTGATCTGCCAGGATGCTAGGTACATTGAAATGTAGGCTTGCCAGAGGATGCTATATCTTTGCAGGTCTCAATTGATCACTCTCCGGATCACTTGATTGAAAAGCTAGTCCAAGGGTAAATGGCTGGCAGCCCCAGGCCATTCTCCCTCCTTTCAACAGGATCCTTTCAAAGCCTGCGGAGCCTTCAGTGGCCTGGGGCCCCTCGTCCTCAGATAACCCAATGTTAATAGCAAGTTAACAATCTGCAACATCTGGGCTCAGAACCAATGAAATCACAGTGCTGTCTCCACTCCAAGCTTTAGACTTCGCTACTTGGAACAAGGCCAGATTAGGACATATTTGCTCCCTGTTTGTATATAGCACAGAATAGCCACAGCTACTGAAAAAAACCTTAAAACCTAAGGAAAAAACCTGTGATGAGTAATTACAGGACTATTGGTTGATGAATCATGTGGATCCCCAAGTTAATGACCCCAGAACAAGTCACATACATGAGAGAGAACGGGCCAGACAATCAGCAGGGGTAAATCAGCATGGCTCCATTGAAGTCAATGAGCTACACTGATTACACCGAGAATCTGGCCCTGTACATTATGTGCAGCTGATGAATCAAAGAATTGGTAACGGGATTTGGAGTTTTTCAGCTATAGGTCTCTAGTGCAAATCCAGCTCAGGTAGCTAGTGGTCAAGAGCTGTCACCCTATACATGACAATTATTTACTGGCTCATGTGAAACAGGTATTGAATTCCCAGGGGACAGGCATCCACACCACAGAAGTCCCTATCACAATTGGCTCCCTTATCAGCAAGGTCAGAGAGGTCAAGGACTGAATGGGCCACAGACCCTGAACTGTCCCCGGGTCTGGAACAGAGATATCTTGGCAAAACAAGCAGTAGCTATTCAATGGCTACAGGACTTCAGACTTCATGGCTATCAATTTGGCACCTTTCACTGGCACTGAATTCACAAGAACAAACATTAAATGAAGCCTGTTTTACCAACTTATGAACTTTACATGCAGGTGAAGTAGCAAATGCCAATTAATTATCGGAGAATCAAAATGCACCCCCGCTCCCCAGCCACCAAATATCTTCAAAGAAATCAAACCCCACGACAGTGCTAAGCTCAGAGTCTGGGACCATCCAGAACCCGACTCACAATATAGTCATTGCAAGGGTGGGAGGAGCAGAGGAGTGTCCAACGGGGGTTGAGCAGGAGGGACCATCCCAGCAGTGATGTGACCACTCGCAAATGCTTGTTTCTGTGCAGATGCTTTCTGTGGAAATTCTGGCTACAGGAACCCTGGCTGAGATTTGGGACTATTTTTGGGAGCTTCAATAAAACCCTCCAGGGAGCGGCTTTTTGCTTTCAGTTCTAAACACAGCGCGCACAGAATGCTAGTGCTGGCTGAACCGGTTCAAAGCGGAATCCCATTCAGTTGCCCAACTTCACTTCACCAGGTTACTCAGAGCAGACCAGTCCCAGTGAGCCCATGTCCTAGCACAAATCCCCTTCCAGTGGTGTAAGCCACCCACTCACCCATCTTTGGAGAGATGAAACCGGAAGAAGTCATTGGCCGCTAGCTTGATGGCCTTTTCGGGTGTCACTAGAGTCAGGTTCACCGCAGCCCCTGGGAAAGAAACAAGAGGAAGGGAACACTGTAGCAGCAGAAGACACTTGTTATCTGGACACATTCAGGGGCAGATAAGCTTTAATGAAGTTTAAATCAAAACTGGGCTAGGAACAAAATGGGGGAAATGTTTCAAAAGTGCCCAAGGGATTTAGACACACAAATGCCACTGAAAGTCAACAAATGAGATTTCTGTGTCTGAACACACTGGGCTCCTTTGAAAACCTCCCCTGAAGCATCTCAGTTCCATTTTGAACAAGTTTTTATAATTCCCCTGGCATTGGTTCAGCCCACCTCTCGCTCACAAATTCAAATCCCACTGAAGTCAAAGGAAAGACTCCCACGGATTCCAGCAGGGTTTGGATCAGGCCCCTGAGGAGGAAGGACACATTTTATTAGCCCTGCCGGCAGCCTGTTAATGCCTCTTCCCAGCTGGGAAGCATCAACCCTTGCCCCCCAGAACAAGACTGCTGCATTTAATTTACCTGCACGTAAGGTAACCAGGTAGCAAGTGTGAAAAATCAGGACAGGGGGTGGAGGGTAATAGGAGCCTATATAAGAAAAAGATCCAAAAAACGGGACTATCCTTATAAAATCAGGACATCTGGTCACCCTACCTGCAAGTCAGGTAACATACAGGCCAGAGGCTGCGAAAGGCTCAGGGACTGACCCAAAGCCCATTGAAGTCAACAGGAGTCTCCCCACAGGCTTCAGTGGCTTTGGTTAGACCCTTGGCTCGGCAATTGCCCTTCTATTTCCTTGTTGTCAGTGTCATCCTTCCAGTAGCCTCCCACTGGCTGCTGTGCCTAGCGCTTCACTCCTTGTCTGTAAGACGTCACATCAGAGCCCCCGGACTAGTCCCAACTGGAGCTGGCACGTAAACAGCGCTTCACAGCCACTGGACTTTTAAGTACTCTATGATCGAGAGCAACAAATGGCAAATCCCTATATTGTGGCTGCCACAATGAAGGGCCTGCCCTGCTCTGTCCTGAGACTGATGGCTACAGAGACCAGGACTAGTGAAACACTGGGGCACTCTAACTGTATTTAAGTCACCCCAAAAGGGAGAGGGGATGGGGGGATAAATAAAACAGTTGCTGCTCTCTGGCCTGAATAAAAAGTTGTGATGTTTGGTTTGTTGCTTCAGAGCATTGATCCCCTTTGGACACAAAGGTTTCTAGGAGACCTTCAAGTGTCATCCTGGCCATTCCCATCCTGCACCGGGGCAGGAGCAATCCCGTAGTCACCCTCAAGAGAGGGCACCCAGTTTAGGCCAGCAGGCTCTCTGGCACCCACAATACTTGGGAAACGTCTCTTTCATTCACAAAGCACTTTAACAACGAAGCCCTACCACATGAGGAAGTGTTATCCCCATTTTAGGGATGGGAGCACCTAGGCAGAGAAAGGTTAAGGCCCATATTTTCAAAAGGATCCACCGATCTCAGGTTCCAAATCTGACATACCCCCTGATTTTCATAGGTAATGAGCACCTGAAATTCAGCCAGGAGAGCTGTAGGTGCTCAGCTCCTCTAAAAATTTGGTCTTGTGTTTCTCAGGATGGGCACCCAAAAACCACATTGCAGAACCCAAAAATCAGCAGGCACTTTTGGAAAATGGAAGCCCTAAAGGACTTGCCCAAGGTCACAAAGTGAACCAGTGTCAAAGCTGGGACCAGAACTCTGGAATCCCTGGCTCCATGTCCTGTGCTCAGACAACACCTCTCTCCATGCTGTGGGAAATCATCCTTGTAAGCAAAGAGCCTCCACTAGTCCCTGCCAGACAGGACAGGACTACAAACCTCTCTCCAGTTACCATGAGTCTATGTTCACTGGCAAAATCTTAAACACCCTCCTTGTAAGAGACAGACAGATCAATCTCCTCACTTCACCTCATCAGTAATTTCCACAAGCATTACATCCAGTAGATCCTGTGCTGAGTCACACACTCTCTTACTGGGACTCCTGCAACTGCCTCGCGAGGCCAGACACTGGTTCAGTTTAAAAACGTTTCCTAAAATGTTCCTCCTCCGGGGGTGAGTGAGAGATCAATAATCACGCACCTGATGCCCATCACTGATGCACAAACATTTTCTCTTGGATTTCCCTAGTGCCACTCCCCAGAGTAAACAGGCATCACCATGTTCACAAGGCCCCATTCTCAGATGTTTGCGCCTAAGGCAAGTTCCTATTCTAGTGCCCAAATGTAAGAGCTGGATAATTAACCAAGTTAACACACACACAAACACACACACAGGCGGAGCATTCAGGTGAGATTCTTACAGCTGAGAAATACACCCCCACCCTATGTCACCAAATAACGTTACCTAGGTAAAAGCAAGAAAACAAAATATCCACCTCTCAATTTAACATCTGTGCAGATGCGCCGGGGGGAAAAAAACAAACAAAAAACCCCCCACAACTTTAGAAGGTGGGAAATGGGAGAGTGCTGACAAATGTGGAAGCCCTCAAACTAATAAGGAAGCTTTCCAATCAATATTATCTCCCACTCTCAAATCAATTGGAAGAAAAGCCTCACTACATGTAAAAATTAATAGACCTGGGATTTCTGCTGAACCTTTGACATTTTCAGCAAAGCTGCTTAAGGGAATATAGATAATCCTTGTCCTCGGTAATCCACAAGAGCTCCCAAATCGCCAGAGGATGAAGAAACTGAGGACCGCAGCAACCTCTACAGTACCCAACTGTGCCATCCCCCCCAAAATATTTTGCACATCCGGAACACACAGATGTTTTTTCTAACGCAAGTTCACTTGTAGGGGTTCTCCATGGACTATAAACAAAGTGACAGGATCTCTAAGGGTATGCCTGCAGCGCATTGTAAACCTGGGTCTGCGTGACCAGCGCTTGCAAACCCATTCTTTCCAGGCTCAGCTTTGAGTATCCACACTGCATTGCTATGCATGACTCATACCGACGGCAGCGGTACACAGACCAACAAGCCACTCTAGGGATAAGTTCGTGGTGTACTGTGGGAAAAACTTGACAGCAAAGGATTGGGAGGCAGGATAAACGGCTACCATAAGAGGTTTTAAAAAGGAGGTGGGAAATCCCATAAACGTCAACATGCAATCAAGAGTAACTGCCCGACCCTTTTGTAGCCCTAATAAATCTTTTATGTGGGCCTTCCATGTACAAAATCTTCCAGGCATTGTTATAAAATATAGTTTATCATAAAATCCTGTGTCCTAGCAGCAACCTGCAAAGTGCTCCAGATGTCAAATTGCCTTTTTTTTAAATTACTACTAAATAATCAGTGACCCAGGATCAAAGCTTAGAAATATACTGGTCCTGAAAAATGTTTGTATTTGTCCTAAGAGTAGCTAGCCCTCTCCGGTCATAAGGCATAATCTTACAAAGCAGTGGTTTCCAGAGCTAGAAAAAAAGAGAGAGATACAGTGACCATTAAAATCAAATCCTGAGTGAAGTGACGAATAAGAAAGCATGATGGTAATCAGAGCGATGGGGATTTCAGGCTGAGCTCTCATGATCTGCCAGAGTTAAAAATTAACACTGTAAACCATTGAACAGCTGAGATTCCCACAACGGTCTTAATGCCCACATGACCGTGACTCAGTAGTTACATACCTGATGTTTTACGACCAGAAACAAACAGAACTTAGCAAGAGGAACAGGAATTCAGCTCAGCTTTCACACCAGCAGTGGCATTTGGGTAGGTACGTCACCCTGGAGTGGCCTTGCTTTGGATTCAGCTTGTAGGGTTACATATTTTGGGAAATCGGGAGATTCTGTGGCATGCAAATGTGATGTGAATGCACCAAGGTGAGAGATCTTGGATGAAGTGAAACATCTGGAGACTTTCCAGCAGAGAAAATGAAGGGTAAAAAAAATAAACAAACCATGTTGGTACTGCAGAACCAATACATTATGTGAAGCTGAGTGATCTAGGGAGGTCAAAAGGAGAGTGGGATGTTGCCATCCATACATGCACACCTCTGCTGCATTCTCCTTGGGAAGGGAGAGGGCAGGCAATATACAAATAGCCACCAAGACTATACAAAGCATACGTTAAGGCAAAAGTTTTTTGGCCATGACCTCAGCAGCCCGGAATAGTTTTGGCAGGTACCGTGGGAGCCAGGGGACGCCAGGGAGGGTATCCTTAGCAGAAGTCCCAGAAGGCTGTCCCGTTGGCATGCGGAGGACTGAAGCACTATTGTCCTGCTGGAGACAGCTTGGCACAGCGGCAGCATCTTCCTCAAAACCCAAAGCGACTGAGGATCAGAGCAGGCTGGGAGGCGCAGTGTCACCGTTCGTCCCATGGCTGCCACGTTAGAGTGCATGGGAGCACTACTTTCCTTTTTGTTACAGTGAAGAACAGGTGGATGAGGGGCTGGGGTTCCCGTGGAATGGTCGGGGACAGAGAGCGCGGGAGGGGGAGGAGGGATGGATGGAGTGGAGGTTCTGGGGGGCCAGTCAGGGGATGGGGAACAGGGGGCTGGATAAGTGTGGGAGTCCCAGAGATCTGTTAGGGGGCAGTGTATGGATAGGTGCCAGGGGACACAGTCAGGGGGTGGGTTGGATGGGTCGATGGTTCTGAGGGGGGCAGTCACAGCCTTCCCTACCCGGCCCTCCATACAATTTTGCAACCCCAATGTGGCATAGCTACTAGTGGCCGAATCCAGGCTAGACCTTGGAGGTGAATTTGGGCCGGTGTTTCCGCATGGTTTTGATAGGATTGTGAGGACTGCTGTGTGTTTTTATATCTGATAAGAAATATAGTTTTAGTAGAGCAGGATCCAGTTAGCTCGGACACCACCCCGTTTGCTGCAATGTATTTACAAAGGATAAAAAGCATCCTCCAAATCCAGCACTTGGAGACGTGAACGTCATTCACTTTGGAATATTTCTTTAAGATCAAATTCACTAAGGTTCTGTTAAGGGCTTCAACTGTCTAGACAGCACTGCCACAGCCACCACTGCAACCAGCCAATCCATAACCAGAATCCACCCCGCCGCCCCCTTTTCCTCCCATCAACAACCTGGGCCAATCTGCTGTTCCCATTATATCAAACCACAGTATTCCTGTTTCCCTGGTAACCTAACAAAGAACTGGCAAGATAGAGCACGCCTGGGAGCCGCAAAACTCAAAGATCTCTGGAGTCCCACTAAAAAAAAAGGGAGTGAGGATTCATTTAGTCAAGTAATCCGAGAACCTGTTCTTTATCTGTACCAGTGAATAGATACTATGTTGATTGCAAATGTTTGAGGTATTTATATAGCACCATATATTTGCAGCTAGATACCACAGTTAGAGAGATTAAGGCCAGACAGGACACCAAATCATCTAGTCCTGTACATCACAGGCCACCAGCACCACCCAGGCCCTGCACGTGAAACCTCACAACCAGAATTAGAGCAAAATATTATAGCGCATAGGAGACTATGCTATTATGTGCCACAGGCGGAGAACAGAAAGGACGGAGGATCAAAAGAAGAAAAGGTTGGGACAGACTCGCTGCCTTTGTAAAATTCTCTGAGACCGATTGATGGAAAGCATTACATGAGAGCTAGGTATAATTTGTATGGATAATGAGACTAGCCTGGAGTTATAATAGCAAATATAACAAAACGAAGGCTTAGGAAGGGATAGAAACCTGTTTCTGGACACAAACCAATCTCTCAGTGTATGGGCTTTAGGAGGAATTTTCCCTGCGGCATTATTACCCCATAACTCCCTGCACCTTCCTCTGAAGCACTGGCACTGGACACAGACACAGACAGGGCACTGGACTGGGTGAAGCAGGGGATCTAGCCAGCCTGGCAATACCTGTGTTTCTGTACATTGAGCCCTTGGTTTTTAGGGGAGGCCTTTTCAAGGCACCCCTAATACATCACTCCATAAAAAGAGGAAAGTGGCTTTGTTTCTATTTCACCTGCGGTCACCGCAGCCTTTCAGGTTAGGACAGATGAGTCAGATGCTGCGCTTCTGCTCCTCCTCCAGCCCTTACCTCTGTACATGCCGAAGTAACCTTCCGACCGGATTGTCTTAATGAGGCAGTCAGACCTGCAGACAAGAGACCGAGATTGAACTCCTGAGGTTTTAAGGTTGAGGGAGGAATCTAATCAAGTGATTTTCATTTACAGTCACTGTCCTTGGCACACAGGGGCTTTGAAATACTGGCTCGATACAAAACAAATTTGCTTTCTACACATTCAAAAGGAAAAAATGTTAATTGGAGGAGCTGCTCGTTAAGCAGATGGGAGCCCAAAAATAACAGCACAACATGTTTCCATGACCAGCTCTGCTCAGGGATGAGAAATAAAGAGCTGGGTTCGAAACAGTTTTTCCACAGCCACCCTAACCTGCCTTGTCACTGTAAGGAACTCAGGATGTCGGGGGCGGTTTTAAAAACTAGTGGAAAAATTACTGCTTAGGGCCCAATCCAATGCCTAGTGAATTCAATGCAAAGAACCCCATTGTCAACAGTGGACTTTGGATCAGACCCATATGCACTTATTTGTACCAGGCCCAGGCTTTGCAAGTGAAAAGTGCATGTCTCGGTCATATCTTGTTTCCCCAGTAACACAAGATACACACACACCGTGACCTGAACCCAAAAAGCCTCCCAGGCACCCTGTTGTTAATGCACAGCATCCTGCTGCCATTGAAATCAATGGCTATTTGGTCACAGACTTCAACAGGAGCGGAGCCAGACCCCAAACTTGCACTGGGTGGACCTTGAAAGAACGTGGAAAACCATAAACCGACCAACACTCACTCCCTCTCTGTGCAACAAGCCAGTGTTAACGAGGGACAATACTATCCCATCTACCGCTTCAGGACCCCTTCCCAGTAAGTCAGACTGGCAAGGATACCCAAAGCATTAGGTAGTGGCAGGTGTAAATGTGGTACTGGTGGAGTTTAAATAATTACTCAGTTTATTTCAAGGCTGAACAAATTAGACACCTGTGTGTGTTCAGAGCCCCATTGTGCTAGGCACTGCATATACACACACAACAACAGGCACATAGAGCTCGTCATGAGAATAGATGAAGCAAAGGAGACCTCTTTATCCCTATTTTACAGCTGGGAAACTGAGGCGGGGGGAGATTAAATGGCAATTTCACAGGGGCAGTCTCTGGCAGAGCAGAGAATTGAACCCAAGTCAAGATCACAGGCCAATGTCTTGACCACAACCCCAGCCTTCCTCGCAGCCCTGGTGCAACAGAATGCCCTGCTGCTAGGGGCATAAGGATTAATAGAACGCAAGACACACAAATAAAAATACGCCCAGCAAGGACCTTACCTATGGGGTTTCAGCCTGGGCTAGTTAATTTACATATTTTTAAATACAGCTCCTTTTGATGGCTGATTTTAGGAGAGTTAAACTCCTAGAAATGCTGATGTGACCATAAGCAGGGGTTGGGGGTGAGGGGTGGGAAATGGGTGTGTGTGTGTGTGTTGAGAATTCCACCCAGCCAGATCAGGAGGTCCCAGCTGAGACAGTCAGAGCTGGTTTGGGGCGAGGCGAGGCGAGGCAGTACTTACATGCTGGTGTACATCCGCTGGCCATTTTGCTGGTTCTGCAGGCGAGTTTTTGCCAAGTCAATAGGAAATACACAGGTGACTCCAATCAGCCCAGCTATCCCTCCATTGATCAGCTTGGCAGGTAAACTGCAAGAGGAAAACAAAAAACAAAGATGCATTGGCAACAAGATCTCAAAAGGGAAAGAGGAATAAAGAATCATGACCTTCAACAGGAGTACTAGGAGCTGAAATAAACCGAGCTCCCCACAAGCCAATAATGGTAATACATTGCACTTGGTGCTTTTCACCTAACACACAAAGTGTGTATAATTTGTCTCATTTTACAAATGGGGAAACTGAGGCACAGAATCCAAGCTCAAACAGTGAATCAAGAGTATCCGGGTCCCACAACAAGGCACATTGCCATGGTCTAGCCACCAAGAACAAATGAGGAGAATACTTTAAGGCATTTTTCAGCAGTCTTATTGTAACCACTTCTTGCAGTACAGTACTGGGATCAGTCCAACTCCACGAGGGAAGGCTGGCCTTGTGGTTGAGGCCCAGAGTGGGATTTTGGAGATCTGGATTCAATACCCTGCTCTGCCACAGACTCCCTGTATGACCCTGGGCAAGTCATTTAATCTCTCTGTGCCGGAGTTCCCCATCTGTCAACTAGGTAGGATTATCATCCCCACTTCCTACTCTTTGTCCCTCTTGTCTGTTTAGACGGTCTCGCCCTGTGTGTGTGTGTGTGTGTGCGCGCGCGCATGCGCAACACCTAAAACAATGGTGCCCTGATCTCTGCGAAGGCCTCTAGATATTATTTGTATGACAGTAGTAAACATTATACATAGCTGCTGTCCAATGCTGCTCCCCCTTGTGTGACCTATTGTCGTAGACTTGGGGAAACCTAGTCAAACTCTAGAACCCACCAGCAGATGGGAGGCGGTAGGACTAGAATCTGTGCCTTCAACACACAAATAAAATCAATCAGCTCTCCTCACCCCCACCCTTTCCTCTGTGCACTGAGTGCTCATCCCTTCTGTCCTCCAGCCGAGCTCCCATCCAGGTTTAGTCTCTAAGGTGCTACAAGTATCATCCAGGTTTGATTCTTGTTGCTCCTGACCAGCCAGCAGGTGGCACTGCTGAGCGATGAAACCAACACTCCCCATTGAGCAGTGGCTGCAGGTGGTTTGGGATTCATTCAGAAACCCGAAAGGGGCGGAGTGAGGTAAAGCCTTCGCCAGATAAGCAGAAACATTCCCCCCTTTTCCAGACAGATGCCACAAAATAAAGCCATGGGCCCAGATTTGGGGAAATCCCTCCACTTTGGCCCAAGATTCAGTGAAATATTTGCCCAGGCCCAATAGTAGAAACACTGGGAGTGAAAGTTACACCAGTTCAGGGTGCAAGGCCTTCTATAGTCACTCAAGAGCCAGTGCCCTGTTATGCCAATGGGGACAGTGTAGACAGACCTCGTTTAAAGGGTCAGATGTCTCACTAACCATCAGGATTTGAAATGAGTGTCTTACAACAGCAGAGGAAAGCTGGCATCAGACATGCACCTAACTAGTGGTTCAGGACACCTCGGATGCTAACATCATGTGGGAAAGACCAGTGCAAAGGAGCTTGGTTGGCAGGCTAGCCCTACAGGTCTTACTGATTCTGAAAGCATTTCAGAGACTGCTCCCGGAGCTGTGATCAGAGAAGACCGGACACGTGGGAGGAATTAGATCCCGGATAGATCAGTGGACCCCCATTGACGGAGATTAAGCTGAGTGCATGTAGATACAGGAGTGAGATTACACATAGCAAAGAAAACAGAGACAAAAGCAGGCTGTATTGTGCAGGGGTTCTCATAGTGGAGCTTTTTCCAGCTGATTTTTCTTATTTCCAAGCAGCTCTCCCAGGTATCTACATGCACCGCAGTTTTAAAGCCGATCTACCAGAGTCCAGTGCTCTTTCAATTACTTGGAATGTCTCACTTTTAAAAATCCTGTGAATCACCAATGCCAGAGACAGAGGATGTCTATTAGATCCTTCAAGTGCATTCTGCCCAGCAAGATACAGACCCATGAACAGAGGATATATCAGTTATTAAACTGGTGACAGATAAGCACTCCTGATCACAGCTGAACAGACTGAGGAACAACTGATCCCGCATGGCTCCCTCAGAGGCCTCTCCCCTCCAATGGGCACGGCACACAGGATGCCAGCGGGCAGGGCTATCAGTGGTGCACCGCTGTGAATGGAGGAAGGGGCAGGGATAAGTTGCTGGAGTGAAGCAAGGGGAGCAGAAAAGCCTATTAATTCCACGGCTGCGCAGAAGCGTTCCCGAGAGCTCCACAATGGCTGAAGGCTGCCGGACAGCAGAAACCAGGCTTCAAAAGCTGTCCGGCTACAAGTGCACTGGAAGTTCTGCTTCTCTGCTAGAGGCCGGATGGAAACCCTCTATGATTAAGAAGGTCCAGGGCATAAAAGATGAAGAGTACGTATGTGTGTTGGGGGGGACCTCATGGAAAAGGCTTCAGAGCCGCGTATAGAAGGAAGCAACCTCGGCTCTCTATACACACACACAGCAACAGGACTATCGCTTTTGCAAAACTGAAATCCCAGGGAGGGATTCCAGGCCTGGAAAGGTGCACGGGGCAGGAGAGGTGTCCCATCAGGAAGAGTCAGACTCCTACATAAAATCCTAGGGCTGTGGTGCGGGGGAAAGGAGGGTTAGATGCCCTCTAGGCAGCCCCAACCCTAACTCTGGCAATCTGCTGCCATAAGGAGAAAATATGGCGAAGAAGAAACCAAGTGGGAGTGAGGAAATAGCCCAATCCCAACACATCCCAATAAGGGCAGCCCTTTTCTCGCCCACCGTCCACACAGCCAAATCAAGAGAACACCATTATCTGACCCAGCCTAGCCCTCCCACTTGTTCATAGGTGCTCTTGGGGAACAATGCATTGGGGAGAACAGGTGTTAGAAAATGGGCAGTGGCAATGGGACTAGGGTGAAGTTCTGGAGCCAGGCAGCAGTCACCTTTCATCAGGAAAAACCCTCTGTGAGCAGCAAGCATAAACCACGCCCACACTATCAGAAAGCTACACCCATAGCGAGCACGGCATACAGCAGAATGCCGGGCACAAGGCATGACAAGCTCACGCATTTCAGTGCGGACCCCAGCACCACCTTAAACATAAAAGAAGAAATGAGAAGGCACTGGCATGCTGACACATGCAGAGAGCATGCGGCCATGCGCAATTTGCAAGCGACGGCTGTGGGAAGCTTCTTCCCACCCCTGTTATGTGAGGGAAGGAAAGCATTGCTCAATGCACCTATTCAACTAGTCCAGTTCCTCCAGGCTCATCCCCTAGAAGAGGAGAACATGCACACAGACTCGCATGGTCAAAATAGTTCATAACAGAACTAGACAAGTTCATGGAGGATAGGTCCATCAATGGCTATTAGCCGGGATGGGCAGGGATGGTGTCCCCTAGCCTCTGTTTGCCAGAAGCTGGGAATAGGCAACAGGGAATGGATCACTTGATGATTACCTGGTCTGTTCATTCCCTCAGGGGGCACCTGGCATTGGCCACTGTCACCAGACAGGATACTGGGCTAGATGGACCTTTGGTCTGACCCACTATGGCCGCTCTTATGTTAAATAATAATTCTCTAGCACCTCCCAGATGAATCCCTCAAAGTCCTTTACATGGATCTAGCTTCACAGCACCCATGTTAGGTGGCTATTATCTTCCAATTTACAGATGGAAAAATGAGGTAGAGGAAGGAGGACTTGTGGTTAAGGCAGTGGAACTAAGGTGATCTAGGTTAAATTCCCAGCTCCGCCACAGATTTTCTTGTGTGATCTTGAGCAAGTCACGCAAATCTCTTTGACTTAGTTCCCCGTCTGTAAAATAGCGATACTACTTACTTCCTCCCACCCTTTGTCTTGTCTATTTAGGCTGTAAACTCTTCTGGGCAGGTACCATCTCTTACCGTGTGTAGTCCCTACTGCCTTCGGGAACTCTAAGTGCTACTGTAATATAAACAGAGATTAAATAATTGCACAAGTTTATACAGCAAGTGGATCGCAGATGTGGGAACAGACCCGTTACCCCCTATGGATTAAAATACAGGACTGGGACATGGGAGAGTTGGGAGAAGTTCCTCATTGTTCTGTGCTCCATGCACCAGCCCTGCCAGGGCCAGAGTGGTGGGCTGCAAAGACATCTGGGGGACAGCACGCGGGAGTATTCCACTCTGCCACAGAACTCCAGCATCCGGCCTAGCCACCTCCTGATCATCTGGAGCCACGGCTGAAGTCTGCAGCTGCTGACACGTGATTCGCTCCACTGGGGCTATCAGGCACGTACAGCCATGCTGCCTAGCAGAGATGAATCTGCGCTCGCAATTCAGACTAAGGAAAGAATACACACAAATACCGCAGAGCACCTGAAATCAGTTAATGGGTGAGAGACCCTGCCCACACTAACAAAGCTACACCCAACCGTGGCTCCTGAAAGGCCAATAGCAGGAGCCACAACAATCAGAAGCATATTCCAGATTTACCCGCCTAGCTCTGGGACAAGCCAGGAGCAAGGTTTGCAAGCAGCCTGTGGTGTCCTTAAATTATCTAGTTCCGCGTTTCTCAAACCGGGGGTCGCCGGCCGCCTCCCAGGGGGTCGCGAGCTCCTTGCGCCGCCGAAAAGCCGCCGTGATCACTTCCGCATTCGGTGGCTTTTCAGCAGACATACAAGGGTCCGCCACGCAGAGGCAGGAAGCAAAAAGGGGTCGCGGCTCTCAATAGTTTGAGAACCGCAGAGTTGTTTTAAGCCTGGTAGGGTCAGTGCTTGGATACCAAGGTGCCTACGATTAGATGGACAGACTAGGATTTAGAAAGAGGAAAATAGGTCACTGCTGTGTATCGTTCCAAAAGAGAACGTGCCAGATCCGCAGCTGATGCCCATCAGCATAGCTCCTTTGACATTAGTGTATTGAAGTCACCAGAACGACCCCGATTGAAACCAGCTGTGGAGCTGGCCTTCAAAAGGAGAGCTGAGGTAAAGAGGAGGAATGAATTGGGAGCTGGACAGATAAAACAGGAAGTGGGGAGCGTAGAGCAGGGTGAAAGGAAAAAGAAAATAGGAGGAAACAAGAAAGGAGAAAAAGAAGTAGAGGGGGGAGTTGTGACCCCCCCTGTATTCACACGCTACAAACTGCCATGATAATCTTTGTACAAAATATGCCTCATGAGGTATCGCTTGAAAACGAACAACTGGCTGATCACACAATATTGAGCAATGTATGTACGGGATTTGTACTAAGAGTTATGAATATAGGCTGCAATAATGACTGAAGTGTGTAAACCAGGTATGGAAGAGGGAACAAAGGAATGTGTGTGTATCTCAGCTGGCACATAAACAGTAAACAGGACCATCAACACAGCAGGGAAAGGAGATGGCAGGAAACAGAACAATTTGCATTTGAATTAATAAGTTGGGGGGGGGGGGGAGAGAAAGAGCATGGAGCCTTCCTTCACCACAAGACAGATTGAATAGACTTTACTTTGGAGAAGTAACCTTCAGAAGAATCCATTGCAAAGGTTTACTGGCCTATAAAGACAGGGGGGCTGAACTTCAAGTAATAAACAACTGAATCAACTGATTGCACTTTTATGCTACGGTGATAGCGAATGACAGACACACTGGTGAATAACAGCATTGTGAAAAGTATGTGCGAACACTACATGAGGAAATATGGATACCTAACAATATTATGTTTTAGAGACTGTCCAAACAAAGGAAGAAGCAGGTTCTCTCCTAGGCAGAGGGAACGTCACAGCTATTACCTGTCTCCTACATAAATCAAACATGGTGGAATCAAAACAGTGGAAGCTCTAATTACATACAAGGGGATGGGAAGGCCACAGGAAGGGAAGAACAGCATGAGGTCAGCCTGCCTCTTGAAACAAAGTCACTGAACTCTAGAAGAGAAAAGCAGAGCCATCTTTGGCTTCCATCACTAGACAGAGACAAGGAAACAGCGCTCTGGCACGCAGAGAAAGATGGGCCCTTCAGCCAAGGCTGGGTTCAAGCCTCTGGAAAATGAATGAAGGTAGAGCCCGTCTTGAACAAAGCCTGCATCTTGCTAGATTACATTTTTGACGGGTTTTCACTTTTATTTGCATGTAACCATTTCTAACTTTATTCCTTTTACTTGGCATTACTTAGTCTAGGTTTAGTTGCTAATGAATTTGTTTTATTTTTACTATCAACCAACCGAGTACTGTGTTTAAAGGGAATGGTGTATTTACCCCAGTTAAATTAATAAGCTGTGATGTGCTTGTCTCTTCAGAGGAAGAAATGGACCTTATTATTTCTCTGAACTGTCCAGGAGAGAACTGGACATTATAGAGCACATGGTGTGGGGAAAATCTGGGACTAATGAGTGTCCGGGGCCACCTTACAAGCAGTAATTTTAGGTTGCATTAACAGAGACATAGTATGCAAGTCATGGGAGGCGACAGTACTACTCTACTCAGTGCTGGTTAGGCCTCAGCTGGAGTACAGTGTCCAATTTTGGTCACCAATGTATAGAAAGGATGAAGAGAAACTGGAAAAGATCCAGAGGCGAGTGACAAAAATGATCAAAGGGATGGAAGGCAAGCTGGACGAGCAAAGGCGGAAGGAACGGAGTATGTTTAGTTTGGAAAAAGATTAAGGGGGGGGGGGAATATTACAGCAGTCTTCAGATACATGAAAGGCTGCCATAAAAAAGTTGGAGACAAGTTTTCTCTTGCTACAGAGGGCAGGACAAGAGGCAATGGGTTCAATCTACAGCATAGCAGATTTAGGTTCAATCTTAGGGAAAACATCCTACCTGTAAGACGAGTAGGGCAATGGAACAGATGCCTGGGGAGGTTGTGGAAGCTCCTTCACTGGTGGTTTTCAGAAGGAGGCTGGATAAGCCTTCTGTCTTGGATGGTTTAGACACAACAAATCCTGCAGCTTGGCAGGGGGTTACACTGGTTGACCCTTGAGGCCCCTTCTAACTCTATGGTTCTAAGAACAAGGCTGGTGGAAACCAGAGTCGGACCATGGGGCTGTAGACAGGCTGCTGGGGTCAGAGCAGCTGAACCAGGACTATCTAGCACACAGACACTCAGGGCGTGACCTGCACGCTTCTAGGCTTGTTGAGAGCATCCCAGGTTGGGAGCTACAGCAGCAAAGCATTGGGAGGTACCCAGGGTTGCAGGGAAAGTGGTGACACAGCCCCTCACTGGTCTGGGTTGCACCCTGAACCCCATCAAAGGAGTGGGGAAAATCACAGATTTTAAAGCCTGGAAGGGATCATCCAGTCTAACCTCTTGTACATCTGGTGAGATTCTCTGGCTCACAGTTACTGCTAACAAAAGGAACAGCAGAATGTTTTACCTGATCTGTTTATCAGCCATTTAATTCAGACGGGATCTTGTTAAAAATTGATTTGCTCCTCCTGAATGTCCCTTAACTTTTTTTTTTCCTCCTTGGTCACTGCCTCTCAGTCCTGGCGAACGGTTCTCCTGAGAAAGGGGAGAGAGAAACACAAGCTTGAGAACAGGACTTTAGATTCCCCCAAAAGACTAAGCAGAGTACACAGGCTCCCTCCACCACCTCGCTCAAGGACTGCCTAGTCTGTACTTGGAGCATAGCCAACGCCTCACACACACAGCGCAATACCCTCCAATGACCGAGCCTGCATCGATGCCCCTAACCCTGACCCCGGGGGAAGTCACTGACCCCGATCCCAGACACACCTGAGGGCAGTTCCCAGAGACGGATTATTCAGAGGAAGGGAGGTGAGTCATATCATCTCACTCTTATTTTTTTTAAAAAGAGGCAAGTTTTCCAAGAACTTTCCCTCTGCCATGCACAGAAGGAACAGTCAAGAAGCTGCAAGGCAGTGAAATCACATCCACCCACCCACCCGGCAATCTAGCTGGCTGCCAAGAGCACCACGCTCCAGCCCATGAGGAAGGATGGTAGCCAGACGCTGCAAGCACCCTGCAGGGTTTAAAGGGACAGCAGCCTGTTTTGCAGCTGTCTACTCTTGGGGGGGGGGGGGGGGGCGTGTCAGACTTCCACACCATCCGGTCTCACAGGGAGGAGCCTGTTCACTGCCCCACAGAGCTACCAGGGAGCTGCCAGAACCTGGCCCATGAAGGAACTCAACCCCCAAAAGGGGACATTTTGAGGAGTCAACATTTAGATTCCTTTAATATTTGTCATTTCTTGCCACCTACTCCTCATCCCTGAAAGCAGCTGGTCCCACCTGGTAAAGCAGTGCTGCCCATCTGCTCATTGGCAGCTTCCTGTTCAGTTACCTGGGGACTAGCAACCCATAGGCTTGAAACAAATTCTTTGTCCTCTGGCTTTGTAATGAAATGTGTCACTGGATTACTCAGCAGAGTCCTTTCAACACACACATACCTGCCCTCACACCCCCCCCCTCATCGGCTGTAAGGAGACTTTAAAGCAATGGTTCTCAACCAGGCGTACACCTGGAGTATATGCAGAGGTCTTCCGGGGGTACATCAACTCATCTAGATATTTGCCTGATTTTACAACTGGCTATATAAACAGGCACTACTAAAGTCAGTGCAAACTAAAAACTCATACAAACAACTTCTTGGTCACACTGCTCTATGCAAGTACAATATTTATGTTCCAACTGATTTATTTTATAGTTATGTAGTAAAAATGAGAAACACACAAGCTATTTTTCCACTCATAGTAAATCAGACACATTTGTATTCGTGTGTCTGATTTTGTAGGCAAGTAGTTTTAAAGTGAGGTGAAATTGGGGGTATGCAAGACAAATCAGACTCCTGACAGGGGTACAGTAGTCTAGGAAGGTTGAGAGACACTGCTTTAAAGGCTAACACTGCATTTCCATTGCAGGGTACAATTTCATGACTCAGTGTTTGCGATAAGGAGGAATTCACAGAGCTGCATGGAGCAGGTACAGTGCAGGCAGAGACACTGCCTAAGATTCCCCACACAGACACTACTCTGCTAGTACTCCTCCGTCTTGACCTGCAATCCCCACTTTCTTCCTGATAGTCCAGTTTATGAGAGAAGGGGATGTCTCTTTCGGGCAGAGACTTCTAGCTTCAAGGACAGGCTTGGCAGGATCTGTACAGCCATCCACCCCGATTAGACTGAGCCGTCAAACCATTTGCACTTGAGATCCAGGACTTATTTGAAGCCATGAGAGAATGGAGCTTTTTCAACTATACAGTAAAACCTCGATTTAACGGACCTCGATTTAACGGACTTCGGATGCAACGGACAAAATTTCTGAGCAAGTCTGATGCATCCCAAATCCATTTCTCGCAGACTGGCTGCCGGCTCCCGGCTGCTGCCCGGATCCCAGCAGCGGGAGGGCTGGCAGGCAGGCGGGCTGCTGCTCTGACAGCTCGTTTTTTTAAATTATTATTAAATAACGGACTTTTTGATTTAACGGACACCCCCTCGCCCGAATTAGTCCGTTAAATGGAGGTTTCACTGTACTCAGCTCTGACTTTCTTCAATCATCTGCATGTCTTCAGGGGCTTCTTTTCAGACAACCAGTCTCTTCATTCACTAATTTTGAAGAAGAGTGAGAATATACAAAAATCCCTATAAACTAAAGCCTGGACTACACACAAAACTTCCAGCATTTCAATTAAAATGGTTGCAATCTCCTGTGTGGACACATTTTCATTTAGCTTAAATTGCTTCTCAGGCCACTTTAAGCTAAACAAGCACAAGTCACTCTTACACTAAAGTAAGGAGTGTATACACACAAAAGGATTTCCACCAGCTTAGCTTTACAACTTTTGTTAAACTGGTACACCTCCACATAAGCAAACCTTAAACCATAACAACTCACCGGTAACGACAATAAATAGAGTGTTCCCTTTTATATGTCTGGCCAGCTTCACACACAGGCCTCATACAGCTCTGCTGTCAGACTCCTGGGGCATATTTCAGGAATCCAGGAGTCTGGCTTCAGTCTCACCTTCAGCCAAGACTCATCTACACTTGGAACACGACAGTGCTTCAGTGCAGACACTACTGATGCTGACGGGAGGGCTTCTTCTATCAGCAAAGGTAATCCGTCTCCCCGAGAGGCGGGAGCTAGGTCAGTAGAAGAACGTCAAGAGATGCTGCCTAGCATGGTCTACACAGGGACTTACATCAGCTGAACTACGTGGCCCAGGGGTATGGATTTTTCCACACATCCAAGCAACGTTTCTTGGTCAAGTGAATTTTCTGCCCTAAATCCCAGTCCTGCAGCTGGATTGTCTTGAGCAAGACAGACTGTGTCAAGGAAAGTTTCCCTGAAAACCACCACATGGCCAATCCAAAATGCTATAGGCCAGCCATAGGAGTCACACCACTGCCAAGACCCCTTCCTGCAGCCCAGGTAACAACGGGGTTCTGCAAAGGACGGGGTGTAAGCTAGGGTGACCAGATGTCCCGATTTTATAGGGACAGTTCCGATTTTTGGGTCTTTTTCTTATATAGGCTCTTATTACTCCCCACCCTGTCCTGACTTTTTACACTTGCTGTCTGGTCACTAATAAGCAGGGACAGGAAACAAGGAAAATCCAAGAACTCCCTAAACTAACACCAGAGAAAGAGTGTGGGAGACCATCTCTCTAGTCCCTCAAATGGGAGAGAGGAGTGTATCATTCAGCAAGCAGAGTTGTTTTCTATGGGGTCCTTCCTCTAAGCAAGGCTAGCCAAAAAGCCCTAAACAGCAGCAGTTCCTAAACTTTACAAGCCTTGCCTTATTAAGTAGGAAGAACCGCACAGGGGATGGAATTATGGGGTATTAATTTTCACCTAGTGTGTTGTTAATGCAGCAAGGCATGAATTAATGCTCCATTATTCACACACCGGGATCTCCCTTTTATGTTTATTAACATGACGGAGCAGAGGAGTCTTAGCAGAACACGTGCATCCTTCATTATTTGAGGGAGCTCTAGCCAGACCATCCTAGGGAAGGACAGTGGGACACAGTACAACATTAACGGCACACTCATTAAGGGCATATATGCTGCATTACAGCCAATTCTGCAGATGATAGACAATCGCTCCGTTTCATCTGCCTAGTTTATAAATGCCTGTACACGGTTAACGTGATAATCCATACAAGCTGTGCTGGGCCCAGTACCAGTCTACATCCGTGGGTCTCAATCTTTTCCAAACCAGAACCATCTCAGGATGGCAGCCCCATTTTATCAGACCCCCTTTCCAGCCAGCCAGCCCCATTTAGCAATCTAGGGAGGGCAAGTGTTCAAGATAACCCAGGCTTGGATGCTAGGAGATGGGTATACACTTCTGGAGTGCTGGGATCCCTAGCAAATGCTTCTGCAGCTACAGCTCATTCTGTTCCCACAACTTCCCAACAGCCCTGAGCCACGCTGGTTCATAAACCACTAGCGTAGCTGCATCAGGGCCAACTCCCAGCATACACCTGGTTTATAGTGGTTTCAAACCAAAATAAATTGCACTGCATTGGTGTAAATAATCTCTACATAAGGGATTTGCCCTGGTGTGAGGCTGCACTTCAGGCTAAAGTCCTAGTGTAGCCAAGGGTCACATTCCAGAGATCAAATTATCCCTTCCCCCATCTTCTCTCACTCTCTGCAGTCATTCCCACCAATTCCAGTCATGCCTGTGAGGGATCACAGCTGTCCAGTGCACAGTCCTCTTTCCCTCCCAAGGAAACACCCCGCTGCTGCTATCAGCAGAACTCTGACCCAAGGTACGGAGATCTCCAGGGGAACTGGAGTTTGTGGCCCCAGCATCCTGTGCTGGTTGCGCTGGATCAGATCACTGCTCTGCATTACAGCTGCGAACGGCAGGGAGTTAGTTACACACCAAACCAATTCAAAAGAGAAAAAGAAAAAGGGGGGAAAAAGATAAGAAAAAAAGACTCCAACCTCCCTCTGCCGCCACATCTCAAACCCCGTCCAGGGGACCTCTCTAGCAAATCTGTGCTTCACCTTTAACCTACCTCCCCAAAACAGCCCTACAGAAACGGAACCAGCAGACCTGGCTACATCAGGTAGCACCACAACACAACCCCAGTCAGCTTCAAATGCCACTGTGGCCCTCCATGCAGTCTGCAAAGAGGAAATATTCACAGAAGATAAATTAATACATCTCATACCATCTCGCCCCCTCCACACGCACAGATCTCTAATGTACTATCCACAATGGAGTCCCCCTTGCATTTGCATCTAATCTTACCCTTTCAAGCGGGTGAGCAGTTTTCTTCTGGGACTGCAGCCTTAGTACCGCCAACCCCTTTGGTGCAAGCATATCCCTGTGAACCTGGCTGGTTATTAACCTTTGTTTCCCTTCATCTTATCACACGAAGGAAAATGCTTTATCATGGAATCACAGTCCACACTGTGTGTGCGCAAATGCTCTTTGTGCAAACAGACCACTGCGTGGAGAGCGCCAAGAGGGAGGAACAGGAATGGCAGGAGTTTGCTGGGACCCTCAGGTACGTTCGATGACCTCACTACGTGATCAAAGACATCTGAGGCTTGTGTAGTGAATGTCCCATTCAAAGCAAAACCCAGCCAGCTGATTCTGACCACAACCCTCCGGAGACAGGTTAAGGAGTATGGTTGTCCCCATGGGTAAAACAAGGTGGCAGGGCTTGAGTGGCACACACAAGGCATAAGAGGGAGCATTAGCGTGGAGTTAGCACTCAGGAGTTTCCATGTACCTGCCATCAGGCCATGCCCCTCTACTCCATCTAGACATTAATCAGGCTAGGGTGACCAGACAGCAAATGTGAAAAATCAGGACAGGCAATGGGGGGTAATAGGAACCTATATAAGAAAAAGGCCCCCAAATCAAGACTGTCCCTACAAAATCGGGCCATCTGGTCACCCTAAATCAGGCCTGGATCCAGATCAGCTGATTTGTCTGAACCTGTCTTAACCCCCCCCCCCCCCAACGTGGCTAAAGTGTTAATGTCTTGGTGTTTTGAGGAGAGCCCCAGAGCCCTGCTGGGTCACCACTTGGCGATTTTGGGACATTGTCTGACCCCAGTTTTATGCTGTGAGGAGGACAGCAGACAGTCATTCTCCAGAGCACTTTTGGTGGTGCAGAATAGAACAGCAAAACCTGAAGTGGTCACCAAGGTCTCTTCTGCAGAGCCTGCACCTGGCCCCCACCAAACATGTGACTAACCCACACAGCAGATTTTTTAAACCAAGCTCTCCTGCACACCTGTTCCCAGCTCAAGAGGATTCCAACCAGAGCCCCATCTTCAGAAGCTCTTCCGCCAATTTAGCACTGTTCACACACTGCTGCTTAAATCGGCATAAGTTATGTAGCATTCGGGGGGGGGGGGGCACTAATTCACACCCATGAGGGACATAACGATGTCGACTTAAGCTGTAGGGTAGCCATGCTTTGTCTACACTACCAAAGTTTTGTCACCAAAAAACTGTCTTTTGGCGACATACCCATAGCATCCTGCCTCCCTGCAGGGCAAAGTCATTGGGATTCTTGCTTTGCTGGTGGTTAAAGAGAGACCTTCAGTCTCCAGGACTACTAGGCCAGCACCTCGAATTAGCACTAAATTACATCTAACACACCCAACCCACTCTCCCCTACACACCATTTATCCAAGCACCGATGTCCTGGGTTAATCCACACAATTCCTGGGGGCTGGAGGCATTTGATACCTTTCAATCCATCCCAAGCCTGCCGTTAGGGATGTGGTTATGGTATCCTATTGCACTGTATCCATTTGTGTATTTTACAAAGTAAAGTCCTTTCCCAGAATACTGAGCCGCAGACACCCTGCCAAGCTTCACTAACTGGTAAGGTAACCACACAGTCACTGCAATGACATTTTGGGAATGTAAATGAACTGAAAAAGTTTCTAGAGAAGCCTCCTAGCCTCCTGCCGTATAACAGACCACTGTGTATTGGTGCAGAGAAATCTCTCCTGGGGGCTCCTGGTGAATCACTGCTCTCTCTTGATACTTTAAAAAGAAAAAAATGAAATGAAATGACCTCATCTGTATTTCCTTCCTGCGCGCCCTCAGCCTTCCAGACCGTAGGCTCTGTGCAGCAGAGTGTCTGAGACGCACCCAGCACTGAGCACTTCACATGGCTCAGATAATAAAATACCAATGCCCCCTGAACCGCTTGATGGCATTGTCCCCTTCCAGTACAAAGTCGCACCTCTCCAGGGTGCAAACACCAGATGCTGCATTTGTACAATACTGCTGGGGTTGCAGATGTGAACTCGTCACCCGTCAACAGAAGCACAGAGGTTACAGGCTGGACATCTCTGTACAGAGACTGTGCCTTTAAGAAGTAGAAAGCAGGGAACAAATCTACACTATCTACAATCTCCTCCGCCCCCCAGGCAGATACAGACCAAAGTCCCTGAAGGTAGAGGGGAGGGGGAAAGCTTCAGGGCAAGCAGCTTTCTGATTGGCTACTGGGCAAGAGGGGGCAGCTCAGTCACTGGAAGGTCTCTGCCCACCTGAGCTGCAGGGATATTGCTTAATCAGCAACTCACAGCAGCTGTTCTCTAGCCCTGCAAGGCCGGCATTCCTACCCCAGCCTGCCCATGGGCCAGGCCTGCAGCACCTGGCTAGCTCAGCTCTCTCCCTCATCTCCTTTACAAGGCTTTTCTCCTCCCTGGTTTTCAAAGGGGCGATTCCCTTAGGCTGTCCGACCTCATGCAGGGGAGAGCTGCCCCTCAGTCCCAAGCCACAAACGAGGTCAGGGCAGATTTGCTGTCAAAACCCAAGGGTGAAGACTTGCAAAAATAGCAAGTCACAGTCTGCCCAAATATCCTGCCCCCACCTCCCCCATGAACTCTCTAAAAAGACCTGTTATCTCAGAGGTCTTCAACCTGTTCCAGGCCACGTTACAACCAAAAAGTCTCAGGGGACCCACCCTTCCAATCTAGCCATAAAGAAGAGAAAAAGGAGTGTGGTCTTGTGCTCCCGGGGGTGAGAGAGAGGGTCACGACCCCCAGGCTGAGAACTTGCGTGTTCATTCAGCTCTGCAGACTCAGTTTGTGCTTTACGGACATGCCAGGATGTCCAAGCACATAAAACCAGTGGCTAGAGCACATGACTGGCAGCTGGAACAGCTGAAATCGAATCTCAGTTCTGCCACTGACTCACTGTGTCATCTGGACAAGTCCCTTCACTCCTGCCCCGGATTTTAAAGACGGAGTTGTGATTTGCTGCGCACCCCCAAAAGATCAGGCCCTCTTTAAGGCATCTCAAGTTGAGCCTTCAAAAACTGAGGCACCCCAAAAATTACTAGTCACTTTTTAAAATCCTGGTCTCTGTGCCTCCATTTCCCCCATCTGTAAAATGGGAATAAGAAGGCCTTCATTATAGGGGTGCTGAGAGGCTTAATTCATAGACATTTATAATGCACTGAGACCCCTGGATGAAATGTGCTACAAGCCTCAGGAGGGAGAGGTTATGTGATGTGCACTTTCTCTCCTGTTGCTCCATACCTGGGGCCCTACTGAGACATCTCTATGTGTCAATACAATCCCTTTTGTTGGTCCAGTGAGCAAGCACCTCATGGAAGGGGAGGCCAGTCCAGAGGAAATCACACTGCTTCAAGTGCAAAATAGTCACTTTCAGGCCAGCCACACTCCAGAAGGGCTAGCAGGAGCACACAGCAGGGCTTGTAAAAGGCATCCAATCCGCCAGGCAACTGCAGGCTGGTTAGTCTCAGGGTAAGTCAATATGGCAATCACAGGATTTAACTGCACCTAGAGCTGACAAACCTAAGCTAGCTTGGGTCCCAGAACAGTGATGCCAAAGCAACACAAGTTTCAGCCCAGGCTATGCAAACCTACCCGGAACTCATGGAACTAGTCCACACTGCCCCAGCTTCTTTGCTCCAGGACTTGAGCAAGATAAATAAAAGCTAGAGTGGGTATGTCACCTCAATCTGCAATCACTCCCAGTGACTGCAGGGCAGAGATACCTCCCCAGACTGAAGGAGAGAAAGGCCCGAACAGCAGGTCTGCACCAATCTGATATGAACTTCAGCTGTACCTAAAAAAATGGTTACCCAATCCAGTAACCAGAAGCCAGCAATTAGTGCACCTGCATTTAAACAGAGGTACAATGAATACCACTATTGCAGTAGCGCTCAGGGGCATCAACAGAGATCCAAGCCCAGTTGTGCTAGGGGCTGAACAGACCCATAGTGAGAGAGTCCCTGACCTGAAGAGCTTATACTCTATATAAAGGGTTTGCGGGGAAGAAGAGGCATCCAAAACACAGCTGGTCGGTGACAAAGGTGAGAACAGAATCTCAGAATCAGGGTTCTAGGAGAATTCAGAACTCCCCCAATCAACCCTATATCCACTAGACCAGGGGTTCTCAAACTAGGGCTGGGACCCCTCAGGGGGTCATGAGGTTATTACATGGGGGGGTTGCAAGCTGTCAGCCTCTCTCTAAACCCCACTTTGACTCCTATATCTATCTATAAAAATGGTGTTAAACATATTTTAAAGTATTTTTAATTTATATGGGGGAGATCACACTCAGACTTGCTATGTGAAAGGGATCACTAGTACAAACCTTTGAGAACCACTGCACTAGAAAATTCTGTCCCCCTAGTTCACTGGTGCAAATCCCAGTTTGTTCTTATCAACACTTAGGGCGGTCAGCACCAATGCAGCTTCCCCAATTACTGTGTCAGGGCTATTTGCTAGCATTTGCAGGACACCAAGATGATGTATAGAAATCAGGGCGGTCAAGCAGTGAGAATTTTAATGGAGGGAGTTTTCAAAAATAAGTGCAAGTGAGACTGCACTTCAGGAAGATCTTCACAGAGTGGAGTTCTGCTACAGAAGAGGGACACATGTTAAATGCTCCCTTACAAAATCAAAGCATCTTCCCTCAGATGAGCAAGGCCTGACAGGTGTAAAAAAATCCACAGCATCTCTCACACAAAAAAGAAATGTCGCTAGAATTGTGAAGAATCTTACAGAATCTGTGCCAGCTCCCCATATTTAATTAATTAAATATATATATATATACACACACACAAGACAATAGACTAGGTCTCTGGAGACCTGGGTTTTATTCTTTGCTCCATCACTGACTTGCTGTGCGACCTTGAGCAAGTCACTTTTCTGCTCTATGCTGCTTTTTCTCCTCTCCCCCTGTGTTTTGTCTATTTAGGCTGTAAGATCTTCAGAGCATTGCCCCTTATTGTGTGTATGTTCGGCACCTAGTACAATGGAACAGTGGTCTTGGTTGGTGCCTCTGATGCTACTGAAACACACATCACAGTTCTTAGAGCTAGAGACACCAGGGTTGTGCCATTCATGTACAAAGGCAATTCCAATATTGACCCAATGCGACTTGCAGGAAAGCTAGAAAGGATTCATGTGACCACTGGGTTACAGAGCCAGACACGTGAAGTGTCCTGCTCTCTTCTTGCAAAATCCTCAGTCACATTGTGACGCAAGGTCAGAGCTGTAACGCAGCACCAGATGCTGAAGCACTGCATTATGTTTTAAACCAACCTTAACGCAATCAGGGATGGTAAGGAAAGTCCTCTGGATTGCAAAATCTAATACATATTACTTTTCCCATTACTTGGCAATCATGGTGATTTTAAACTATAAATATATTTAATAGGTAGCCAAAAAAAGTTTATATAGGTCCTACATTATTTTGTGCTGGATGATCCAGCAGAGTGAGCAGAAGTTAAACAAACCAACCCCATTCCCAGTGTTGTCCCCGTACACAAGCCAGGAGCGAAATGAAAGAGAACCCTTGTGGCTTGAGATTTATGAGAAGCTTGAAGGGAAAGCAGGCCGGTGAGTGGAGAGACTGAAGTTTGCTAAATGGAAAAACAAAGCTGGTGAGAAAAGGCATTTCTTTTGCAATATTTTGAGAGGGTCTGAGACTATGGAGCGCAAAACCCAAAATGGATAGAGACACAGACACACCAGCTGACTGGGGCTCTTGAACTAGCTACCTTAGGAAGGGTTTGGCTTAGATGCAGAGTGAGTGGCTTAGAACATTTATTCAGATTCTTACGGGTCATGAAAGATAGACAAGGGGCTACTGGCAGGGGGGTACAAAGAGCTGGAACATGAGCCAGAAAAAAAAATCCTCAGTGCCTTAATACAATCAAGATATAAAACAAGTCATTAAAAACCCAAGAAGCCTGGTATAAAGAGGGTCCCGTCCAGTTCATTACTTGGAGTGGGAACACGCTGAAGCAAGCCCTGCCACCCCGCTGAGATCTCCAGAGTGAAAGGCCCCATTCATTCCCCATGATGACAAAAGAAGAGTCCCGGTACAGAGCTGGCTGCTGTACTCCAAAAACAGGGCTTCAAGGGCCCTGTAGAGAAGAGTAAACTTCACTCCTGGCAGGGATCCCTGCATCATCTCATCGGGAACAGTGACCAAGACCCTCAGAATGGCTACTCGGGGCTATGCTCTCTCCAGTACGTTTCCATAGAGAGGCACTGGCTCAATGCACCAGCCTTTTACCTCTGTAGTCTTGAGTGTCAGGCCCCATCTTAGGCCCTACCGGCACACATCTGGCAGCCAGGACTCAGGAGAGTATGAACGTTACACTAGCAGAGTGTGCTACTAGTCAGGGTTGGGGTAAGTTGGTGGAGGGGGGCAGGATGGGATGGCTGGGGGTGCTCTAGATCAGCATTGGGGTGCTGTGGCAGAGCTGTGGGAGGGGCCCAGGGCAGGGAATTGTGCAGATCAGAGTCAAGGGGCATAAGCAGAACTGGGATAGCTGGGGGGGGGGGGGGGGGAAGAGAGAGAGAGATGTACAAAGGAGACACACATTGCCTGGCTCTGGCTGACTGCCAGTCTCACAAGCATCAGCATTTGCCCACAATGATGTTTCCAGTCTGGTCGAAGGCCTTTTTTTAAAATCAATTTTCCATCTTTAAAAAAAGAAAATAAAACAAAACATCTCTTATCCCCCTATGTTGTCCCTTTTGGCAGATGCTGAATGACAGCACCAAATGCCAGAAATAGTCTCTGTTACTGCTACAAATATTCAGGGCTACAAACCAGGCAGCAAGAGCTCTGGCACTCAGCTACTGCTGCAGCACTGCACCAAAAGAAGGGAACGAGGGATAGATACTTTCTGGTAACCTCACCCACATCTCTGCGACCATCTTTCCCTGCCTGGTCCCAAAACCCGGCGTTTCCCTCCATCCCCACAAGCAGACATTCTCCAACAGAATCATCACCACAAGCAATGCCATCTCATTCCGTCTCACCATATTCTCCTTCCTCCTCCCCACCATGAGATTTCCACTGCAGTGGACAAGAACCATGTTCCCCAATGTTACCCAACTGAACACACTTCTACTTCCCTTTGGGGGTGGAAGAGATAGGTCTCCATTTTTTCTGCCCCTCCCTATCTTATATTGCCAAATGCTGGTGGGCCAACTCCTCCACTAACTTGCCCATCCTCTTGGTGACTCAGGCCTGGTCTACGCTAAAAAGTTGGGTCAATCCAGCTCCATCGCTCAGGTGAAAAATCCACACTCCTGAGCAGTGTGGTTGAGCTGGCCTAAGTCCTGATGTAGGCAGTGATATGTCAAGGGAAGAACCTCTCAGAGAGGTGGGCTGGCTATAGGGATGGAAGAACCCCTTTCATCGCTGTGATAAGTGTTTACGCTACTGCAACGCAGCTGCAGTGCGGCACCTGTGCCACTGTAACATTTCTAGGTAGACACAGCCTTCCAGTGGGCCCAATCCGGCCATGATCCTTCACATACAGACTCGTGTAACAGAGATAGAAAAAGATATATTCGATTGTTAGTGCTAGTCCATTCCCCTGCCAGCACACAGATTCAACTCTTTATTTCAAAAATTTTACAGGCAAACCCTATTTCTTTATTTCCCCCCTCCCCCCCATGGTCTCTGTTCTGCAGGAGGACTAGATGATCAGATTGGTTCCTTTTGACTTTAACACCTATTAATATATATTGAAGGTGATATCGGAAATATTTTGTGAATTAGATATTCAGGAAATTCCCACTAAAGCTTCCTTCATCTCTTGCACATGTTGGTATTTCACCAGAATCACGAGCTCTGTTCTCTCTCACACACACTCACCACCCACTTCAAAACTTGATGTTCCTGCCAGACTTCAAGGTGCTGACTCAGGGTCATCTGGTGTTCACTGCTGCAAAGCAGTGAAGAGGATATTGTTATTAGGTAATAGATCCGCTTAACCTGGCTACTAACACACACGTGTTCAAGGGATGGGTCTCCATTTTTTCTGCTCCGCCTGATTTTGTACTACTAAACGCTGGCAGGCCAACTCCTCCACAATTGTCCATGGACCGAATAAGGCATGTACAAATTGTATTCAAACAATCCCCGTGTGCCCTAGGCAAAAGGGCAGCACAAACCTAGTTGTGAGTGGTATCAAGGAACGGCACAAACGCAAAACAATCTTGTCTAGACTAGGATTTAAATGGTCTGAGATTAGATCAAGTTACATAGAAGGCGTTAGCTAGAGTGTGCTAAAAGTCTAGACGAGACAAAGCAATTCTAGATTAGTAGCACCTGCTGAACTGGTTGAGTTAACTTGGTAATAGTAATCTTTTAAACCTACTCTAGACAATGCCTATCTGAACTAGAGCTGTCCAAGTAATGCCTAAGGGACCCTACCCCTGAAATCCCAGCCTGGGTGTCTAACGGAGAGTGATTTGAAAGGCAATGGGGGGGGGGGGGGAAGCAACAGTCTGAGCCACCTGCCGACCCCCCCCCTCCACCCCCAGTGCCAGCAGCCAGCCAGCATGGGGCCGTAGCATGCAGGCAGCCCTGCACTGCACTGTGGGACTTTTAGCAGCCTGGTGATCACACGAGGGCAGCCAAAGAGCCTGGTAGGCCGACAGAAATGTTAGATGGGCCAGATCAGGCCTGTATTTTGCCCACCCCTGCCTTCTACTGAACCCTGCTGTTTAATGGGGCTCTCCAACCTCGGCTCACACACTCCCATGCGGGCATGTATCTGTTGGGGATTAATTGTTATATTAGACTTGAAAACCAGATCAGGATTTCCTGAGCATAGGCCTGGCAGGAAAAGCAAGCGATCCCAACAGCCTGTCTTCTCTCTAACACGGTGGTAGCCAGATCCCTGAACTCCACCACCACCAGAGAGACGTGGTGTTTGACAGCTCTGCTCACACCCCTATATTTGTGGAGTGATGTCACCTCCCCTGGTGCATGCAATGGGGAGGAGGGAGGAAAAGCAGAGGAGGTTGGTCGTATTTCTTCACACTTCCAAGGAAACGCATACACAGAGCACTCCCGAAAGCATGCCCATGTTCATATGGTCCCTAGGGGCCAGAAAGACTGACTGGAGTGAGACACACACCCACACACTGGTCCTCTGCCACAGGCACCCGATTATGCACAGAACTGACACTTTGTAGGCCTGAAAAAACAGTCGCACCAGCTCTTGAGAAGGAACAGGAAGCACAAGGCATCTTAAAGAAAAAAAAGTGCTGCCACTTACCCTCCCATAAAATACCACAGAATCCTAGGACAGGAAGGGACCTCGAGAGGTCATCTAGTCCAGTCCCCTGCACTCATGGCAGGGCGAAATATTATCTAGACCATGACAGCTCCAAGTCTGTGAATGGGCACTCGTATGATGCAGTCTATTCGTGACCTGAGGCAGTTCCAGTACTGACTCCACATGTCCCCTTTCTAGCTTTCCAGGGAAGGTCACCTGACCATGGACTTACAGGGCAACCACCTTTATGTTTGTGGCCTGCCTTGCAAAATCCTAACATTGCCATGCGAGGCCACAGCTGTATCCCATGATCCATACCCCTCAGCAACGTAGTCAAACCGGTGACCTCCAGGGCATGCAGCCCTGGGCGGACAGAAGAATTCCCCTCCCCTGTCGGGAGAGCCTCTCCCTATACTGAAGCACTGCAGAGCTGCTGCTGTAGCACTTCAAGTGTGGATGAGCCCTTAGTTTTAACCAATCTTAAAGCCGTTAAAATCTGATAGGGAGACATCCTCTGACCTCAAATACTTATATGGGATGCTCTTCATTTTAAAATCACCATTGTTTGTCAAAAAATATGAAGGAAAAATAGCCATTGTTTATATAGGGCCAACAACATTTTGCATTCTGCTCCTGCGGAAGGGCACATCAGAAGTCACCTGCCTTTGACCTTGCCATACATAACACTTGGAGCCAAAGGGTGCCCCCCTAGACCTATAGGGTGTCTTCTCCAGAGAGGGAGGTGTGGGGAAAGAGGCCCTGTTAAGGTAACTGCCCTTTTGAGATGTGTGTGACTAGGTTTACATACCAACCCAACAGCCACCCCACTGAAATCCTCCGGGAGAGCAAAGTCTTCCCATCATATTCAAACAGTGCAGCCCTTTGAGGCTTAGTGTTCAGAGGGAGCTTGAACACTGTAATTAAAGGCTCGTCTACATGGGTGGTTATACTGGCTTAAGGTAAACCATTATAGTTATACTGGTAGGACTTCCCATGTAGACACTCACTCCGGCAGAAGAGGGCTTTTCCCCCCTGATTTAGCTTTATATCGCTTTGGAAGCCGTTTATGCTCCCAGACTGCCTGGAAAAAGCCACTTTTATTCTGGAATAGGAGTGACAACCCGGGGAGTTGTACCAGGGTAATGATAGAGGTGTAATAACACCACTGTAGAGCTCCCCAGGAAGGGGAGGGAGAGGGAAACAATTCCTAAGAGGGAAAACACTATATACATTGGGGGGGGGGGGGCAACCCAAAAGCAAAGCAGTCTTCCAAGATTTCCCTCATTCCTTCCAACAAAGATGGGGGCCAGGGGAAAGTAGGGGGGGGGGTCCTTTCACAACCTGCTCTCCTTCCCTGGAATGGCCTGAGGAGGCAGCCTTAGTTTGCACAATCTGCTTTCCAAAGTGAGGGCCTGTTCTAAGGCCCACTGAAATCAATACAAAGTACCCCTGAAGGAGAGAGACTGAGGCCTGGTTTATATTAGGAAATTACGTTGTTGTAACAACGTTGCTCAGGGGTGTGAAAGATCCCCACTCCTGAGCGATGCAGTTAAACCGACCTAACCCCCAGCACAGACAGCGCTAGGAGAATTCTCCCATTGGCCTAGCCTACGCCCTGTGGCGAGGTGGAGTACCTTCGCCGAGGAGAAAACCCCTCCCGTCCGCATAAGCAGCTTACTGAAGCACTAGAGTAGAATCACTGCAGCATTTTAAGTGCAGACAAGCTCTGAGGCAGGAAGGCCTTTCAAACCCAGCACCTGCTTTCCTCCTCAAGAAAAGAGACCTTTTCTTCTGGGCGGGAATGGGGAGGCTCATGATGAGCTAAATAGAAAGAAAATTCGATGTGACGAAGGACAGATTTTTTTTACTACCTTTTTCATTTTAGAGAAGTACTTGTGGGAAGCATGAGAACAGCCATATAGAAAGTAGTGCTGCCTGCCACAGGATATAAATAACTCCAGCGGAAGATGTAACACCAATTCTGGTATCCTGGAGCAGAGTTTGGACTCTATAAACGAACTTATAAATGGAAAGCCAGAGACGGAGCCCATTGGGTCTGTATTTCCCACTGCAGGGTGCCACAGAGAAGGACAGCTGCCTCCAACAGTCCTGGAAAAGGAGCAAACACAGGATTAGCCTGCAGAACTCTCTGCCACAAGATGTCATGGAAGCCAAGATCTCAGCAGCATTCAGAGAAGAACTGGACATTTATATGGATAACAAGGGTATCCAGAGTTACACCGGTAAGGGTTAAGGAAACTCAGCCCCGAGTTTTGAGAGGGTATAAACCCTCAGGCATCCACCTCTAACAGTTGGATGTTGGAAGGGAAGTTTCTGTAGAGGGCAAATTATCCCATAACTGTGAACTACACCTTTCCCTGAAACAGCTGGTGCTCCCCACTGATGGGGAGAAATACTGGACTAGACAGGACACAGACTGCCATACTGGATAAAACCAACATTCCTCACCTCTCAGAAGGGGCCACAGCTGCTGTAGCCTTCAACAGAAAATACAGCTGCAGGGATGGGGATACAAGATGGCACAGGAGTCTACAGTGTCTGCCAAGCCCTTTCTTTCGGGGGTACAGGAGCGTATCTGCACATCTCCAACATCACTAGGTTCTCCTCCCATCTCCACCGTTTGCTTACGCTGCCTAGGAACACAACAAAATGGCTCCTAGCTAAGTGCATTTCAAACAGCAACACGCTGGTTACTTCCTCCCTAAAGAGATTAGCGGTTGCTCAGGGGAAGCCTATGGATACTATCTCTATGCCAACCATTGGTATTTCCAAGGCGACTACGATGGCACAAATCTGATTATCCCAGAGAATCCAGAGTCAAAGTGATTCATTGAGTTCGCTCTCACATCAAAGTACTGGGAAACAGCAGTCTCTCTGGTGGTCTTTAATGCAAAGAAGCTTTTAGCTCTTTCCAGTATATGATAAAAGCTACAGACAAGCAAAATGCACACAGTCCCAGATATGTGATCTTATCTTGCTTTAAGCACATTTCATATATTGAATGAAAGTAGATAGGGGACACATTTTACACATCAGTAATCAGATAAGACAATTATTGTCTGTGAAATTACATATGTACTGGCCAATGCCCCCTATTCCCCTGGAACATCCAGAGTAATTTGTCTCTGACATGATTGCTGACCCTCAATAAGTAGGTTCTGAATAATAATACGGATAGTTACACACACCATTGAGCATTTTCAAGGGTTTTTACAAAATTATCTCCTTGTTCAAAGCTTGCACAGGAACCCAGCTCTCTCAATTCCCAGCCCTGTGCTGCAGCCTCTAAGACCAGAGGTTTCTCAACCTGTTTGATCCCAGTGACTGGCTTGCTGCCTTCCTAAACTGCGTCTGGGAGATCTCAGGGACCGGTGCTGGTCCAGGCACTGAGAAACACTGTTCTAGACCATCCAGCCTGGTTTTTAAACAGCATACAATAACCACCCTATTCAATCTGATATTAGCTCTCATAAGACAATTGTGGTAACAATTGAATAAGGATGGTCTCACAGTTCAGGAAGTCTGTGGCACAGCACTCAGTCTATTTCCTTACCTTGGGCAAATCCCTTAGCCTTTGTGCTGCAGCTCCCCAACAGGAGAAAGGGCGTATTGATCTGCCCATTCTCCCACAATGTCTATTTACATGGCAAGCTCTTCAGGAATTGTCTCTTACCATGCGCTTGTACAGCACCTGACACAACAGGGCCCGGATCTCAGCTGGGAGTTTTAGGCACTATTGTCACACAGAGTTGTTAAAACTTTAACAAAATTGTTACGACTTTCCAGCACATCCAAATGTACAAACACCCTTATGTCTGGGTTAAATGATCCTTTGGAACCACTGAATCCATGGGCTTGTCTTCACTACCGCGGGTAGCCATCGATCACCAGCGGCGTCCCCATCGACTCCGGAACGCCAGCTCACCGAGGGGCGCAAGCTGGAGTCGACGGGGGAGCGCGCCGCTGACTGCCACCACCTTGAGGATGGCAGGTAAGTCGGATGAAGAATACGCAACTTCAGCTATGTGAATCACGTAGCTGAAGTTGGCGTATCTTCAGTCGATCCCCCCCAGTGAAGACCAGCCCCACATGTAGGAGTATCACATCTGTACTGAGCTGACAGAGGAATGTTTCGGGACACCCATGAGTATGGGTGCACATATGCCTGTCTGAGCAGGGTGTGTGCAGACTATGGATTACCACGATCTGCCTGGAAAGAGGTTTCAGAGTAGTAGTCGTGTTAGTCTGCATAAGCAAAAGGAACGAGGAGTACTTGTAGCCCAAATAAATTGGTTAGTCTCTAACGTGCCACAAGTACTCCTTGTTCTTTTTTGCCTGGAAAGAGCAGCTCAAAAATGCCTTTGCACCACTGCCGATACTGAGTAAGTATGCCCATCCCTCCAATGCTAGAACAAGCCCAAGAGGGGGACAAAAAATATCCCATGCCACGTCCTTCACATAGCAAAGGGAGCTCCAGCAGTGAGCAGAGCTTGGCACATGCATACGCCCACACACCAGGCATAGCAGTCACTGCACCATCTCTTCCTCCAGAGCCAAATTCAGACCATCTGTTGAAATATTTCTGCAAATCACTTCTTCCTTTGGGAAGAGCTGGAGGCTGGTTGCGGTTACTTATCTACAGCACTCGTCACTGTAGGATTGAGTCCTTTCCGATGCGCTCTTAATTATATTCAAAGAACAGGAGGGAGAGAGGTTGGTGCATCCCTGTCCCAAGGTTTTTGCAAAACTTGTGCTAAAAGACAAAAGCTGCTTGGGTCAAGCAAATTTCCTCCTGCAAACCGAGTGATAAGACCATTCCCATAGAATATTCAGCCAACGAGGAGCAGGTCAATGCAGGGTAATTTTGCAGGAGCACAGGTTTTTAATGAATTTAAAATGCTCCCATAAACAACAGATAAACTGTCTCATTCACTGGAGTTAACAAGAGGGGGGGGGAAGGGGGGAGGGTGTATACAGCCAGCTGAGAACTTTTTCTCCAATGGGCTGAAAAGGAAGCTTATGGGCAACACGAGGGGTGGTTACAATGTTGCTGTAGTTGTGTTGCTCCCAGGATGAGACAGACCTAGGGTGACCAGCTGTCCTGATTTTATAGGGACAGTCCTGATATTTGGGGCTTTTTCCATATATAGGCTCCTATTACCCTCCATTCCGTTCCGATTTTTCATACTTTTATAATTTATAAATGGAGATATACCAATCTCCTAGAACTGGAAAGACCTTGAAGGTCATCGAGTCCAGTCCCCTGCCTACACTAGCAGGATCGAGTACTGTCCCCTGACAGATTTTTTATTTTTTTTGCCCCAGATCCCTAAATGGCCCCCTCAAGGATTGAACTCACAACCCTGGGTTTAGCAGGCCAATGCTCAAACCACTGAGCTATCCCTCCCCCACTTGCTCTCTGGTCAGCCTGGACAGACCGGAGAGGGGAGGTAATATCTTTTATCGGACCAACTTCTGTTAGTGGAAGGGACAAGATCTCAAACTTCATAGAGCATCTGAGGAAGAGCACTGTGAAGCTCGAAAGTTGGTCCCATCCACCAACAGAAGCTGGCTCAATAAAAGCCATTACCCTCACCTACCTGGTCTCTAAAACGCAGGATGGCAGGTTTGGTTTGGAGGCGCAATATACAGCCAAAAAGGGGAGTGAAATGTCCAAAAAGCGAGAACACACTGAAGGTACTTACCTGCCCCCCCCCAATATTGTAGTATCTGAGCACACACCCTCTTTAATGCACTAGACTCAGAGTACCCCTGTGAGGCAGGGCCATGCGGTTATCCCCATTTTAGAGATGGGGTCCTTGAGAGACCAAGAGTTGCAAAAGGTATTTAAGCGCCTACCGCCCACTGACATCAGGGGTAAAGACCCCGGCATGGCCAGCCTCTGCAGCTCAAATCCTGCTTCCTAGCAGGAGGCTCGGAGCCGGAGCAGGTAGTGGCCAGCAGGGGAGCCTGGCTGTCAGCCCTAATGCTGAAGGCTTAGTCAGGGCTGATTAGTTACAGCTGGGGCAGGAAGCTGGGCTGGCTACAAAAGCCCTGACTCATGGGCAGTTAAGGAAGGCCAGGCAAGGGACAGGAGGCAGGAGCCCTGCTACCTGGCTACAGGCAAAGGGGCCTTGAGGGCAGGGCCGGCAACAGAAATTTTGGGCCCCCCCTACTCTCATCATTGGGGGCCCCCCCTACTCTCATCATTGGGGGCCCCCCCTACTCTCATCATTGGGGGCCCCCCCTACTCTGATAGCAGACCCACGGTGGGGGGCCGCCCCAGGGGCAGCTTCTCCACGGCCCATCCGGCCCCGCCGCGCCCCCCCCCCCAGCAGACCGGCCGCTCGCCACGTGTCCGCCCCGCGGCAGCAGCTGGGCAGGCAGTGCCCCACACTTCCCGGGAGGCTCCTGCCAGCGGCCGGCCGCCCCGCCTGCTGCAGGCGGGGCGGGCATGGGGCTGGTCTCCCGCCGGGGCTACCCCGGAAGTGGCATCCAACGAAGTGGGTATTAGCCCACGAAAGTTTATGCTTCAAAACTTTATAGTTAGTCTTTAAGGTGCCACAGGACTTTGTTACCTCTGCTATTCCAGACTAACACGGCTACCTCTCTGATTCAAGACCCTTATTGTGGGCAGACAGAACACAGGGCAGCCCGGACCCTGTGACAGGCACCTAAAGTGATTTGCACAAGGTCACATAGGGAGTCTGTGGCAGAGTAAAGAATTGAACCAAAGTGTCCCAAGTCCTACCCTCATCCCCGCCCTCAACTGGCTGTCCTTCATCCTACTGGACTATCCATCCTCTTCGTCAGACACTGAGACAAAAAGACTTTTCCTAAACTTTCCCACGGCTGGGTTAGGGAGAATGGTGTTACTGGATAGCGTACTGGAACTCAGGAGATCCAAATTCAATTCCTAATCAAAGACCCCCTGTGAAACTCTGGCCAAGTTGGTTAATCTATCCTGTCTCAGCTCCCTATTTGTAAAAATGGGGTGTTGTGAGGAGAAAAATCTATTAATAATTGCAAGGGGCACAAACACTCCAGCAGCGGGCCATATAAGTACCTAGATACATTGCAACATTGATACCGATGCTGGAAAGTCTAGTTCAGACAAGGTGCGGTCATGTACGCCCGTTCCCACCAATGGATCATTTAGCTCTGCTCGGAGGAAGGTCAGAGGATACTGTTCAAAACCACGGGTGTCCTGTTTGCACTAGCACTGATCCCCTGCCATGTTTGGGAGGCATAGTGCATTAAGTTTATGTAACGCTGTGGGCTGGGGATTGTACACTGCTCCAGAGGGGAGAGCAATCAGAACTCCTGAAGTCACCAAAAACAGTGGGAGGTGATGAAGGGGAATCAGTCAGTTGTAAATACCTTCAGAGAGGTACCATTCCCAGGAGTGGTTGCATACATTGGTTCAAACTGGGGTGTCAGAGACCAACAGAAGGGCGTTTAGCCTAAGAAGTCCGCCTTTAAACTAACTCAGAGCCTTCTGCCTGATCCAGCAAAGGGACAGGCCCTTCTATCCAAGGAAGAGGGGGGAGGAAGCAGCTATTAGAGATGGGTTGGAAAGACTTCGGCCTGTTAGGCCCCCATAGAACTGATGGGTGGTGCCTGGTAGGTTTGAATCAGTTGGTTGTTTTCTCTGTAATGCTTTTACCCTAGGCAGAAAGGTGGTTGCACAGAAAGAGCTGTGTGGTAATTGGAACTGCTGACAGTCCACTATTCACAGCCCTCGGGGAGAAAGTAAAGCACAGGCATTGACTGTTAGGCAGACTGGCTTGCTTGGGATATCACAGTGTAAGGCAGGGGGCTGTGCAGCCTTAAAACCTCTGCTCAGACGGGAATGGGATGGGGTCCCTAGCCAGAGACAGGTGATGACTGCAGACCCGAGACCTGATGAGGCACTTCTGGAGTGGGCCACAGACAGGAAGGAGGTAGAGGTGCAGATAGCCTGATACTGCACCATCACAAATAGAGCTGCAACAGTAGGAAATTTTAAGAAACAGCTTATTATAGCCCCGGCCACACACCAAGAGTGCTACCGGCACCACTGCAACTGCATGGGCTTGGAGCCAGGCTCCCCACGATCACAGCCTGCCTCACATCACTCTGCAGGGCTGCAGCACTATTGTAGACTGAAGGTAGAAAGGCAGGACAGTCCAGTGATTTGGGCACTAGCCTGGGACTTCAGAGACCCACCGAGGTACAAGTCTCTGTTCCACCCTAGACTTCCTGCATGACCTTGGGCAAATCACTTACCCTCTCTGAGCCATAGTTGCCCTTCCATGCAATGGGGATAACAGCACTTCCCCACCTCACAAGGGTGCTGGGCAGATAAATACATTGCGAGGGGCTTAGATATTACAGTAATGGAGGCCACGGAAGTCTCTAAGATGGAAAGTGATGGCATTACAATGGCACTGTTGCACTTGCTCCTTCTATCCCATTCCTAGTGTGCTTCAATGACCATTCTGTGTAATGTGTCAGACTTCCTCTACTTCTAGTTCACTTCCTCTACCGGAAGAGAGTGTCGTTTCCCCAATTCTGTGCATACAAGCTTCCCAGTGTAGACTGTGCAGAGCGTGCACTTGAATGGCTCAGAGAATACGGTAGTGAAACACAGACATTTTTCAAATTAACTGTTACTTTATACACTGGGGGGAAAAAAACCACCATCATAGGGGTGTGGGACTAGATTTTCCCCTGGCCTGGCACAAGAGTGCTAACCACCTTGCCCGTTGATTTCATACACTGCCAGGAATTGCACATGAGACACCAAGTCACCCTGGTGCTTGTTTATTAGACAGGGCACATTTCTCTCACGTTACCTCCCCCTTTGTCATTAGCCCAGTTGTACTGGGCATTGGAAGTGAAAGGAGCCTGATTAACAACAGAGGTGTCCGAAATCTCTTTTCCCACGGAGTAAGTATGCGACAGACAGCAGCGATGCCTTCGCCAGGCCCTGCACATACTTAGGGGAAGGAGGGCTGCACGAGCTCCGCTTCCCCTTTCAATCCTTGCCTGCGCTGTAAGAGTGGCCCACAGCCATTGCATGCTAGGGGGCTGGTGTGCCTACTTGCTTCACACTGCCCCGTCTTCCCCCCCCCCCCAAACCCCTGCTGTGCAGTAACCGCCTCCAGCCGTTAATGCGCTGAGCTGGATTGAAAGCGGACACCTCAAAGTGAAAGGCTCCCTGATCAAAAACATCTTTCCACGGACATCAATGAGCCTCTGAGCAGATTCTGTCTCCCCCTCCCAGCAGCCTTGGTAAAAAACCACACCAGGGCCCCGACTATGTTGATACAGTAGCCAGGTGGGACAGAGCTGCTCAGACACGGTCTTTACTGAACCATGCTGTAGATACTGTTAGGCCAGAACCTAAATACCAATCCCCAAAAACTCAGAACCATGCTTTAGAAGGGGAAGGAGAGGGGGTTGGCTCCAAAACAACTTCTAACACAAGTTGGACCAAACCATGGGTCCTACCATGCCACCAGCTATTGGCACAACTATACAGCCCCATGTCCCGGCCTGGCTCGCCAGGACCCCCTTTTTGAAGCCAAAGAGGAAGGATGAACTTGTGGCTAAGGCACTGGAGTAGTGCACAGGAGCTTTGAGTTCAAGTCCCAGCTCCCTAGAACATATTTCCTCTGTGACCTTGGGCAAGTCACTTAATAGGTTGGTGCTTTAGTTTCCCTCCCCCACCTTCAACACAAGAGGTGGGCACTCTTCCCCACCTACCCCCCAGCATGGAGCGCTCACTGTTCAGATCCCCTTCCCTTCATCACAAGGGTAGAAACAATTAGCTGTTTAAATAGATGGGAGTTACTCACGAGACCCTAGATTCTCCTTCCACCAAGATCAGGCTTTCTGCCCACCCTTTCCACGCTAATTTATAGGCAAAGCAGGACTTGTCTGGGAGCTGGAACTAGAAGTAACAGTTTCATGTTCATGGTGCCTCAAACAGCTAATAAATCTGCCTGGAAGGGGAAAAACAAAAATGCAGCTGAAGTGGCCTTGCCCAGCTGGAAGAGCAGAGACCGTATGGCCTCTGCATGCAGTGAGTGCAGGCGTCTTGTATGAAACGTCAGAGGAACGTGGCAGCAGCAAGAGGTTGCCTCTGTATCGGAGGGTGAGGATGCAGAGAAAGCGAGTGTGTGTCCAGGGCATGAAAAATCCACCCACTACCAGGCACAAGTAGGAAACTTCCTCAGGTGATCCCACATTAGCAACTGTGGCAGGATTAAAGCTTTCTTTAAACAGAAATTTTCTTCTCTCTTATGCAGGGGGAGCGAGGGGGCTGCCCTTCTCCAACAGCAACTTATGCCTTGCTCCATGTTAATTGGGCACCTCCTTTTCAGGGAATGGACAGTCTTGCTGTTAAAGCCAGTGGAGTGGGATTTTGGAAATCCGAGTTCAAGTCCTGGCTCTGACACAAACTTCCTTTATGACCTTGGGCAGGTTTCTGCACACTTTGGTTCCCTCGCTGTAAAACAAGGGGAATAATCCTTCATTTCTCCCACCCTATTTAGACTGTAAGCTCATTGGACCAGAGAAATGGTCTCTCACTAAGTATACGTATAGCTCCTTGCACAAATGGGGCTCAGGTCTTGGCCGAGGCCCCGCCGCTGCTACTGCAATGCAAAGAGTAATAATGCCCAGAGCACACCCAAACACAGACAGCATTCTAGCCTCTGTCCAGCAAAGCACAGACTCTGATGGGACTTAAGCACATGCTTTAGTGTTTTGTTGAATTTGGATCACTAACAAGAATCTCAACAGCTGGAGGGGGCGGAGGGATGGGCTTTCCAGAAGGACATTGCCCCTGAATGTGGTTGGTACCAACCCCTCTTCTCTCTCATGGTAAATTGTTCACGCCTAGGAAGGGGGAGAGTTGGGCCAGGAAATCATCATACCCCCCGGAATGTTGGCACAGGAAGGCCTGAAAGCGTGTGGTCATCCAGCTGAATTATAGGGACAACAGCACCCAGCAGTGGAAAACAAGGGCAGGAGCAAATTACAGTATAAAAAAGTTTTTAATGAAACAAACATCAAATCACATTGTTGTCCCCCCTATAAAGAGACCACATTGGGCTGCTCCAATCGGAGACCTCCAGAGCCCCGATTTAAAAACAAAACATCATCATTCAAATCTCCTCTGATACGAAGTCAAAGAATTAACATGCAGGCCAATGTGCACATCCCTTCTCAAGCAATAATCCCAGCAGAAGCAGCTGACCTAGTATTTCGAGAGTTTATATTTGTAGATACGTAGAAGGAAGTTGCCCGAAGGAGAAACCAAGCCACTAGCAGTGAGAGCTTTTAAAAAAATCAGAATCCCTGTTTGGATTTTGAGTGATGTTGCCAAGTTAAAGCTGCAGCACACAGTTTGGCTACCTGACAAAGCCAAGAAAATCACATTTTCTCTCTGCCTTTCAATAACCTGAACAGAGATTTGCCTCCACTCTGGTGAGTGATGGGAGAGCCGGGCAGAGCAAAGCTACGTATTTGCAGTTAGGTTTTCTGGGTCTGTGCAAAGCAGTGCTATTTATGAAGTGCTACCATGTTATTTTTATTAGCATGCAGCCCAGGTAAAAGATCCCAGCCTATTTGAGGACTCGGAGAAGTGCGGGAGGCTTAAACGATGGAAGCCCTTCTCCTCCCCCCCTTGGCAAGGATGGCACGGGGGCCTCGCAGAACTCAGCCTTGCAGACTGCAGCCCTCTGGTTTACCCACAGAGGAGACACTAGCAGCAAGCAATGCACGCTGCCTGCCAAAGTGCCTCAGCTCTGACCTGGTCTCCCTTCCACACAAGAGAAGGGAGATCGGTCTCCTGGCCCATTCGGTCCTTCACCTCTGTTGAGGTGGCCTATAAGAGCCAGCTAAGGCCATGATGCTTTCAGGAAGGTGAAATGGAGTGAGACCAGCAAACTCATTTCACATCTGGTACCCACAGCAACTCTTGATCACTAATGACCTGGCCTAGATTTGAACTCATGATGCAGAGATGAAAGTCGGTGGCTTGTTACCAGACCCCTGAGGCATCAACTCCACCACGCATACATATTTTTCCAGACCGTAGCGGGGAAGAGCTGCAGGCTACCATTAGTGATAACTTGGAACTGTGCATGCAAGTCCTAACCACACCCCACGAAACATTCAGCCCACCCTGCTGCCGTGGCAGCAACTGAGAATCTGAACATCGACAATCTTAGCAATAAACTGAGACAGACTGTGATGGGGCAGAGTGAGGCACTCCACACACCAGAAGGGGCAGGGGGGAAAAAAACCCACCACCAAAGAACGTTCACATCCACTGAAGATTGGACTGGCACTGAAGGAGAGGCCAGAGAATGAGCTTTCAGGGCTACAGGCACCACTGAAACAAGAGGAGCTTGAATTATTCCATTACTGAATGTCCCCAGGAAACCAGTAAGGCTCACTAATTATTGATGGCCTCTTTAAAGCCTTGCAGAGAGTGATGTGAAATCAGATAAGCTTGCACTCTCACACAACCCTGCCTCCTCCTTCCTCCAGTTAAATACTTCGTTCATTACATTCTTACTTTCTGGTACCTGTGGAAATTCATAGCTAGGCTGGACGGTGACAGTAGTGGTGGATCTCACTCCAATTCCCTTCCTCGAGGCTTATGACTTCTGTAGGGTACAGCCACACAGGAAAACCTGATCACAAGAAAACTCCATCCTGCACAAGGTAGAGTTTGGGAGAAGACAAGTTTAGGCCTTGTCTACACTGGGTATTTACCAGCAGGGTAGCCGCACCAGTTCAGACAAGCAAAGTTGCTATTTGCACCAGTTGGGCTTATTCCAGAAAGCTCAGAGAGAGAGTCCTTCAAAGTTATTTACATTATTTAAAAAAACCACCCCACAGTAAACCATACTGACACACAACTTGCTACATATTAAGCACACAACCCAAAGGAATAGTGAAAAATATGCTGTCATACATAGGCTCACATTGGAAGCTCATTTAGCTTTCCAGGTAAATGCCTTGGTACCATCTATTTCAAGATTTGTAAAAGGTCAGCATCACCTTGGTATCTGGGCATCTGCACTACACCTAAGAAAACATATGCACAGCGTATGGGACCAGCTAAGTTAGCTTGGCAGTTAATTGCCCCATTCTCTGAAGTGCACCTAAGAAAAGTGGCCTGCCACAGCTTAGTACAATACACAGGTCCTGCCATTTATAAATATTAATGTAGTTACAAGAGAACTGAAAAGTGTTACATGCATACGCAGCATCTTATATATAGTTATAGAAGGAAAAGCATCAAACGTATTATATGCTATTCCTCAATAATCAAAGTCTGCCATAATGGCTACGTATAAGGAATTAAGGTTACACAGGCAATTGTAACGCTAGGCACTCAAAACCTGAAAGTGCCAATGGTGAAATGAATATTCTCTTTGCTTACCGTTTGGATTTCTATTTGTATTTTAATATAGATTAATGCAGGGGGGGGGGTGGCCAACCGGTGGCTCTGGAACCACATGCGGCTCTTCAGAGGTTAACATGCGTCTCCTTGTCTAGGCACCAACTGCCGGGCTGGAGCTACAGGTGCCAACTTTCCAATGTGCTACAGGGTGCTCACTGCTCAAACCCAGGCTCTGTCCCTGGCCTCAGCCCCACTCCTTCCCCCAAGATCCCCGCCCCTTCCCCTGAGTCTGCTGCGCCCTTGATCCTCCTACTTGCCCCCACCTCAGCCTCCTGCACACCATAAAACAGCTGATGTGCAGGTGGGAAGTGCAGGGATGGAGGGTCAGGTGCTGATCGGTGGTGCTGCTTGGGGTGGGGGGGGAAGATACTGGGGACGGGGATTGCTGATGTATTACTGTGGCTCTTTGGCAATGCACATTGGTAAAATTCTGGCTCCTTCTCAGGCTCAGGTCGGCCTCGCTTGGATGAATGGTTCTCACACCTCGGACCAGTTCCTCAGTGGTGCAAACAGGACTTGCTCAACTGACTTCCCAGAATCATGCCTATTTACACCAGTTGAGATCTTTCTCCCTGTCTATGGGACACCAGGGGTGGAAAGAGCCATTTCCAGGGGGAAGTTTTTAGGAAGTCAAAGGAGAGCAGGGGGATCCTTGAGAGGCTGTGTGGGTCTCTGCTGAAATGGTCCAGAGAATGAGAAATAGCAGAGAGGAGTCTGAACAGACTGTTCTGTTACAGTAGAACATGTGTGCAATATATTAAGTGCGCTCACTAGAGAGTTTGGCCAGCCCTGTGCATTCCAAACCAGAGCTTGTTACACGTTATCTCCACCGCTTGGGACAAACCCACAAAACAGTTTGAATTTCTCTCTTCACAGATGTAGGCCTCTGACTTTACACACCCGAGGGGCCTGACTCACAGTTATGCTGATGAGGGACAGCACACATGAGGGACCTAAAAGTGGATGTTAACAGCCCACTGCAGAGGGCCTCCTTGGACATCTCCCCCCCACAGATGAGAAATATGCTGGAGGTGTGGCCAGGGCACATTGTGCTCTGGATAGTCTGTTTCTCAGAATAGAGTGTATTGGAGTAGCCCTGTGGCTGCTCTAATTTACACCAGTGGTCAGGCAGGTCCCCATGTGGCTCCAAAATTCAGAGTGTTCACTGAAAAGGAGGCCGTAGAGTTAAATATAACTAGACCAGTTACTACACCTTGGCAGGTCTTGTAGCTTATAAATCCTAGTCCTGCGGCAGATACCGTAGCTGAAGGAATTTCTGCAGGAACCACTGTATTCCCTTCCCATGTGGCCACCATAAGAAAGAGTGGAAAGCAAGGGAATGCGCTAGAAGTGTGTGATAAAAGGGGGGTGAGGAACAATTGCAGTGAACATTCTTTCCCTCTGCCATGCTAGTTAGAGCACCTCAGGTACTGTTTAAAAAGAGATGAATGGCGTGATGCCCAGATAATGGCAGCTGGGTAACGTGGTCTAGGGAGCTGTCTGAAGGGAGAAGGGTGGAGAAGTGCTGAAGCGGAGTCTTTTCCCAAGGTGACCGAGAGAGGCCCACTTGAGGCCCAGAAAAGGGAGCACTGTTTAGCTCAGGTGAGAGCCAACCTGGCAGGGTTCCTCAGAAATCCTCACCACCAGGTTGCTCAGGAGAGCACAGTCCACTCAAGTCGAGTAGATGTGGCCAGATCTTCCCTTGGCCAAGGCGGTTGGAGTCACCTCCCCCTCTCAAAGCTGCCTCACCAAAGCGGGCCACTTTTCCACAGTGGCCACTCTCTTTGACGCCTGGGACAACACAGGTATTGAATTGGGGAGTTCCAAAGACTCCGGCTTTTGGCTTTACAGCTTGAGCTGAAGAGCCAGCTTCTCAGGGTAGGCAAGGATGAGGGGATACATAACATCCCTGTGGAGCACCTGGATGCACCCTCCCAAGGGTGGGTGATTGGTTGGTCACTCCCCCTCCTTGGGACCGCTCCAGTCTTTGGGGGTTTTTGGTTGCAGTGAAGAGATGATCCCTTGATACTCCTGAGATTTTAATCATTACCTACTTTAAATTCTTTGTGCAGCCAGAACACACACTCCAGGAAGATTACTCCAGATAGTAAGCACGATGTCCCATCCCAAGCACCACTCCTGGGAGTAAGCGTTGACACCCTGCATCACTTACTTTCAGGTGTCAGTTCTCATCTTGCACTCCACTCCGGCTCTGCACAATGTTTCCCCGCTCTGCTTTCTGTTCTGCTGCCCCAACTCCAGAAACCTCCCTCTCTGCTGGCCTCCCTTTGAAGTATTTCACAATACTCAGCATGACAGATGTTATGCAAGAGTTATTGTACATGCATGTGAAATAGAAGCTTGTACTCTAGTGCACTAGAGATCAGTGAAGTTCTCCTCAGAGATGGGCCTGAAAGCCCAGACCCAAACAGCTCCCAAACTCGGAGGGCATATAAAATCCAAACATTTACCTCAAGCTCCTCTCTAGCTGTGACAAGTGCCAAGGCACCATTGCATAGATAGGAATCTAGAACATGGGATCAGACAAAACACAAAAGCTGGGACCTATTGCCATGCCCGCAAGCTTCCAGTCCTTTGCGCTGACCAGGAAATCATGCAAATGTTACCCATTGCCAATACCCAAATGAATGGGAAGGGCAGTAAGGGAAGCGAAAAGACCTGACAGATCAGTCATTTATACCCACTGGTTAACCAAACATGTCCCTCACACGATGGGGACAGGAAATCTGACTAGGTCTCGGGTGTCTTGATAGGATATGAAGAAGGTTGCTAGATCTAAAATTCATCATTGATGTTACTAGACAATGCTCCCACATTTAGTTCTACTAAAGTCTGGATTTGATCCATATTTTACCTCCCCCCCTGCAAATAATGTACTCATTGTGAGTCTCCGCATAAGCAGCCTTACTCCAAGTCTCACTGTAAAACAAACTGGCCTACGCAGCTGGTGATAAGAGATCACACAACCTACTGGGTTGGATTTTAATGCAAATAAAATAATGCACAGCTGAAATCCTGAAAGTAAGAACTTCAGTGGGGGTAACTGTCAAGGGAGGTAAATTCTGATTAAAGACTTGTACTTACTTTCTGGGCCATAGGTTAGAATAACTCTTTTTGTTAGGAGTCTGCTATGGTCTAGCTTTCAAGGCTACCCAGCTGAGCTAACCCGGCAGGCACCTTGTATAGAGAAATCAGCCAATGAAACCAGCTAGTTTCTAGAGAAACGTGAGAAGCGTGTCGAGAGAGAAGGATGTCTAGAGAAAACAGCTAATGTCTCACGTAAGAGTCTGAGGTATCTATTATTTACCATTTTATTCTGATGACCCATTGAGTGCCTATTTGCGGTTTGCTTTATTTAAAGTGATCCGCAGAGAGTAACCTTGATCAGAATCATTGCTCCTGCAGCCTGAAATAGTAGCAACTGCCATGTGTTATTTGTATTCCAGTAGCGGCTAGATTGATGCAGTAGTGGCTCAGAGATTGTGCAGCACCTTGCAAAAAGGTGCATCAAACACACGCACTGTAGTAGGAGACAGCCCCGGCCCCAAATAGCTTATAATCTAAATGGGCAAGGCAGAGAACAGACAGGAGGCACAGAGTGTGAAGCAGCTCACCCAAGGAGACACAGCAGGTCAGTAGCAGAGAACAGAACCCAAGTGTCCTGAGCCCCAGACGAGGACTTCTATCCATTGGGGAATTTAGAAGTAAATAAACCAAGTAAATGCACCTTCCACTCTACTCTGCAGTTTGCTAGACTCCATCAGACTGTCAGGGAGTACGGTTTTAAAAAGACAAGAAACCTTGACTGAGAAAGGCTGGATGCTTTGGAAGGTTTGGTTTAATAGAACTACACACACACAGCCAGTGTCTTAACATTGTAGAAGTCAGCACTTTGCAGGAGTTGGAGTTCAGCAACGGACGCAAGCCCACCTGGATTCTTTTCCTAGCTGCGTCACTGACTTCCAATACGACCTTGAATACGTTACACAGGAAAACAGAAACACAGGTGGGCTATCTGTAAACAGGGTATAATAAAACCGCTCTCTCTCAAAAGGGGTGTTGGTCAGGCTTAACTAACTTGTTTGTGATGTGCTTGGAGATCCTCAGATGAAGAACTCTAGAGAAATGCAAAACATTTTTAAAGCTATAGGGCTTCACTAGTGAAAAATGTGGACACACATCCCGAGTCTCTGCTTGCTTACACTGGAGTACATAAGGAGTAACTCCATTAAAGTTGATAGGGTGACATCATTATTAATGAGACGGGAATCATGCCCACGGATTATCAACTAATTTTGTTAAGAGTTGATTTCAGTTCACAGCTGAAGTCCTATTACGGGCATCAGAGAACTTGTGTGTCATCCCCAAGGCATGCTTTTTGCTCTACTGAGACTGTATGCAAACTGGCAGGCATGAATATGGTGGCAGCCCATAGAAGCAGGCTGGCATGAAACCTTGGCCTGAAAGCAGAGGGACAGATTCCCAGTTTCCAGGGCTGTAAGAGTGAAGCAGACCGAGAAAGTACCATGCTTGAGAGCAAGATCAGCAGAGAATGATACACTGATGCTGGGACAGTGGTCTCCACAATCAAGGGGCTGCAAGGAGTTTTAGGAGCCTATCTGGAGCGGTTCCTGTCACGGCTGCTCACAGAAAAGAGGAAAGCCTGCGGAGATGGATGGGCAGGGAGCATTGCAGATGCACAGCTGTATGAGAAACCAACATCCACCTTCTGCACTTAATGCATTTTTCCATCAGTCCACAGAGAGACTTACAAACATTCATTAATTAAGCTTCATCACCACACAGCTGAGATAGTTCAGACCACAAATTAGTCATTTCCAGCTCACTGATGGGGGACCCGAGGCCAAGGAAGTGGAGGGACTCACCCAAGGTCACAAAGCAAGACAGTGTCACATCCAGGGACAGAAACCCAGAGTCTTACCTCACAGTCCCTGCCAAAACCACTGGGTCCCTTCCAGACACCCCGCGAGTGAGTGAAAAACTTCAAACCTACATCTCTAAACAGGAATGAGGCAACAAATCAGGTCTTGGGATGTGCAATGCTCAGCTCACTGGTTTCCTCTCATTTCTTGCGGGGGAGGGGAAGCAGCTTTGGAAAAGAAACAGAAAGATGAATTTGCCCAACTTTCCAGCACAGCCTGGGTTAGCCACACAGACTGGGGGGGTGGGAGGTTGTCCCAGGGACACCTCCTCCCCCCCCGCTGGAAATGCTGCTGCCCTGGAGCAGAGAGGCAGAGATGCAGGTCCAGGTAAAGCAAGAAACGTTTACAAAACGGGGGCTTGATGCAACAAATCGGGGGGGGGGGGGATACCTCGAGTGGAACTGGAAATTTTGCACCCACCTCGTAGTAGCAGAAGAGTTCATTGTAGCCAATAGCATGTCAACCCACCGTTCCTCTGCATTACAGAGGAGACACCCACAAATCCCTGCCCGGCTGCAGGCCAATGCACAGCCAAGGGGCACTCGCAAACCCTCGTCCATTGGCGCAGCGTGGAGCGGCGATGCCCCAGGCGGAGGCGGACAGCGGGTCCCGACGCTGGCCAGGGGGACGAGCCTCCCACACCCCGACCCACCCGGCACCCCCGGGGAGGCTGCAGAGCCGTGGGGGCGGGGCGCTCAGGGGCACTTACCCGGCTCCCCGCTGCTCTGCCTCTGCCTGGGATGGGGAAGCAGCAGCCGCCTCCCTGCGTCCCTCTCGCCGGCTTTCCCTTTAACTGGCGCAAAGCAGGATGTCTGCACGGTTCCTTCCCCGGCCCCACAAGGCAGCTCGGCTCTGCCCCCTTCGGCCGCCTAGCAGAGCGACAGCCTCCCTCCCTCCCTCCCCGTCCCCAGTAGGAGGTTTCACGTGAACTCGTCCACGTCAGTAGAAAGGCTCCATGACTGATGCACACACACACAGAGACAGAGACACACACACACACACCCATTGCTGCTGCAATAGCACGAACCTCTTAACGACACCCGCGGGGATGAGGGCAAGAACACCCCCCTCCCCCACACATGGCCCTTTCCGGGAAAGGGGGGGAAAATCAACCTCCTTTTCTGCAATCCCTTCCCCAGAAGTGTTCATTGCAAAGGGCAGGGTACTAACGCAAACACACAAGGCTACCGAGCGACCCAAAGGCGGGGATCAAGCTATGGAGCCTGAATTTCAGAGGGGCAAAGGATCCATGGTTAGGGCTGGGTCCAGAATGGCCAGTCTAAAAAAGTCAGGAGAGGAAATTTGTGTGTTGGGCCCCCAAAAAACCATGCTTTCCATTTGGGCCATTTTCAATGTTTTTGATTTATTTTTAAATAAAAATTAGCTTTCAAAACAAACTCATTTCCATAACAAAAAAAAACCCGTTGCTTCAAAAATGTCAATGTGGCACACTCCCCCAAATGTTTTGCAAATGTGTGCGATCACCAAAGCTGCATTTTTCCCCCCAAAACAAGTTTTGTCCCAAAAATGTCAGCTCTACTTGCAGCCACATACAGGTTAAGAAGAACTTGCATTGCCTGTCCAGGTGGATAAACGCAGCCGCTGCAGATAGGAGCACAGGACACTAGCACCACAGACATGGGTGGTCACCCCGCAGATCTCCCCCTAGCCAGGGCACAGATTCAGCAGCAAGGCTGCACCCAACCCTGACACAGCACAAGGCCTGGGCCTGCCCTTGAAACACCCTCCCCCTAGGTGCTGGACACACCACAATAGCAAGCGAGGGGGACAGAGGCTTGCACTCATGCCCAACCCCAACCGGTGATTTAGGTCACTCCTGGCAGCTCCCAATGCCCAATCAACACGCCCACTTGGGACCACTGCTGGAGTGGGTGCGTGACCTCTCTCAAAGCTTCCCTTGATTCCCCCATCAGAATCTATTGTTCTGAGGGGAAAGAAAAAAATCTGCAGTGGACATGAATTCTGCACCTGCAGAATGGCACCTCATTCCCTATTGGAGGATCACTGCCTACAACTTCAGGACATTACATGGCCCTGTCCGAGTTCAGTGTATGCTCCCAGGAGGTAATCATAAAAGCGCAGAGCTAGATGGGACCTAGAGAAGTCAAACCTAGTCCCCTGCCCTGAGGCAGGACGAAATAACCCATCAGGACTTTAAATCACCATGTTCCAACAACAAAAATCAGCCGAGTGGGACAGGAAGCCCTCGCCTGCAACATAATGTCCCGAGCCACCCATCCCTGTCATGGCTCTTCCAGGGTTCTCCCTTTAAAGAGCCGGAGAGAATGGGATCCGAGGGATCCACCCCAAAATCGAGACACGAGGCGGTCTCCGCCCCATTACAGCAGAGCGCGGCCAGACTGCGCATCTCTGGGGGAGTGACAAGACCAGTAACCGCCCCTCAGCAGTCCCAGTCCTCTTAAGGAGACAGCCCCGAACACGTGCGCGCACACCCACCCCCTGCAAACTCCTGGCAGGAAAGCGAGGGAGGGAACAGAGGCGCCCCGGGGGGAGGCAGGCGGGCTGGGCTCTCCAGTTTTTGCTTCCCCGCTGAGGAAAGCCTGGGGGGGCTCGCGCCCGCGGAGAGCGAGCGATACTCACAGGGGGAGCACGTGTCCAAGCCGGGCTGCGTCCAGACTCCCCATCACGGCGGGGCTGAGTCATACCCCGGCAACATCAGAGAGGCTGGGGACCTGCCGCTGCATTCTCTCGGGATGAGTCACTTTCCTGCGCTCCTGCCAGAAAGCAGCGGCCTTTCGGGCTGCAAAAGGGGGTGGTGCCCCGATTAGCATAGGCTGGGCGCCAGATCAGCTAAACTCGGGCTCGATCAGCAGCACCTGTGGAGCTAGGACTCTGCGGCCAAGGCTATATAGGCAGAGGCACCTCACTGGAAACAGGCGTTTTAGCCGAACCCACCTTGGGAGCAGCTCCAGACAATAAACACTTCCCCATCAGCTGCTCAGAAATCAGTTGCTTTCAGGTAAAACCTTGAGACTATTATTGCAGAGAGGGGCTGAGGGATGAAATGAACTGACGGGCAGAAAATCATCCCATTGCTTTCAGTGCGGTCTCTTGTACAAATCCCAGATTTCCTGGATAGTTGTCTAATTGAATCAACCAATTAGCAAGATTTCTTAGCACCATCCAGGTAGGAGCTGGGCCATCCTGAAGGAAGAACGGGCTTGTGATGAATGAGACCCAGGTGACAGGTTCAATTTCTAGCTTTGCTGCCGACTTCTGGTGTGACCTCAGGCAAGTCCTCAAAAGTATTTGGTGCCTAATCCTGTGGAAATCAATAGGAGTTAGGTGTTGAAATACTTTCAGGAATCTGGCTGTTAGTCTCTCTTTTCCTATCTGTAAAATGGACCCCATCTCTCCTTTCTATTTAGATGGTGAGCTCTTTGGGTCCAGGACTGTCATGATGTGTATGTGTGTGTAACACCTGGCATCATGGGGCTCTGATCACAGTTGAGACCTCTGACTGCTAATAATGCTATGGCCATCTTCTCTGCAGCTCCTTCATTGAGGTCTTGTTTCACAGGCCTTCTTCAGAGGCAGATCTCTATGGGAGAAGGAAAACACACCTGCTGATGTCTCTACTGAGGGAAAGCTTTGCCAAAAGATGCTTTTTGCAACTAAGGTACCGATCCAAATACCATGCAGGTCTTGAATAGGATTGGGATCCAGCCCTAAAAGTGGCAAGACATGAAATGAACCTGATATCCTGCAGTAGGGAGTTCCACAGGTTGGCATCCTTCACTGCAAAAGCTTTCTCCCCGCTCCTGAAAGCTTCACCCTGGCTAGCCACAGAGTCCCGGTTGATCCTTCTACTTGTTGCCCAAATTAGGCCGTCAGCTACCTGGAAGCACAGTCAATTCCCTCCAGGTAAAGGCAGAGACTCAAAGCGAGGTTTGAAAGACAGGCAAAGTTTATTTTGTGCACAAAAGGAGTCACAGGGTTAATACCCAAAAATGAGTGGCTCTCTGAAGAGCCTTACAAGATGATTTTTATAGGCAAAAACCACAAAAACCGAGGAGTTACAGCATTTTGCTAAATCATTGTTTTTACCCTTTTACATCCTGTTAGTTCTAGTTCTTCCCTATTTTTCCAATGGGTGTATTGCTTAGCCCACCGGGGGGGGGGGAGTCAGAGAGGCGATTTCTCTAACCTGCTTTATGTTACAACTCCATCTATTACTAAACACACCACACTGTTTATTTGTACTTAGCACACTTAACCACATTTTTTGCTAAGTATTGCTAAACTGAAACAGCTATTTTTCATAACAAATTAATCAATCACTAATATTGCTAATACTTACTTAATGCTAGACGCATTAGCTGGTACTTAGTTCCTCTTTTTCACCAACACTGATCTGTAGTTCTGCTTTTTAGCCCTGCATCTGCAGTTTCTGTATTTTCTAATGATCTGTGATCCTACACCGTGAGCTAATACTTATTGATTTCATGGTGGTTCCATAATTTATGCAACATACTGTTGGTTTGAGGTGGGGAGTCTAGTTCTGGAAAGTGTTTAGGGATAGAGACCAGAAAACGTTTAAAGTTGAACAGCACCAGTTTATTATGAGTAATAAGCAATAAATCCTATCCTGAATGATGGGAGGCAGCTCTGCTGTGCACTGCCCTCACCTGTGGATACCACCCCCAAAGCTCCTATTTGGCTCCCCATTCCTGGCCAATGGGAGCTGCGGGGGTGGTGTGAATTGCTTCCGGGAGCAGTGCGGGGATAGGATAGGCAGGGAGCCTGCCTTATTCCTGCTGTGCCACAGGGTTGATAATCCCATGGGCCGGATCCAGACCACAGGCCATAGTTTGCCTTCCCTCACTTTAGGAATACCTTCTGCGGCTAAGACTTGGCTCCATTTAGCCCACCCATCTCTTAATACCTGCCCTGAAAATTTAGCTATGCTTTTGCCAAACCCACAGAACAAAATAACAAAACAAAAGTTAGGAGAAATAAACCTGTAAACATCTGTAGAATAATGAAACCATCCTTACAGCAAAATTCATAACCTCTGGTCAATCACTGAAAAACGTCTTGTCTGAACCCATGTGGCTTGGTCATACCTTGCTCAAAGGCTCCCGGAGACAGATTTTGCTGTCGATTCCACTGGTGTAAACTGAGAGTGATGCCAGTGGGATCACTTCCGATTTGCACTGGTGTCACTGACATTGGAATCTGCCTCTTGATCTATCAAAGTGAGAAGTGACTTGTTTTCTCCAGTCAGTTAACTGGTGACACACTGGGATGACTGGCCACAGGGCTAAATTTGTAATAAAAGAGGTGTTGCTGCTCAAGCAATATTTTCAAATTCATAACTGATGCAGCAGCCCAGAGGTGCCTGGCTATGAACAGCCAAGCCTAGAAGTGGTGGGGCTAACTAGTTAACTAATTAAGCACTCACTGGCAGATCAGGTGGCCATCTTACCAAGAAAGTAGATTTACTTTTTGCAGCTCTCCTGAATACCGGTTTCTTTGATGAAGCCAGAGCTGGTGGTAAGTAGTGTTTAGCAAGTGAAGTTTTCTGTTGATTTTTCCTATTTTTAATTAGAGCAGATGGAGTCTGATTTTTCTCACACTCATTACGTGTTGAGAATAACAACTCTGAGATCAGCGCTGAGGAGGCGGAAAGGGGTCACCCTGCAGCCCTGCAAATGCTCTTGCAGTCTGGACTTAGCTATGGAGACATGCAGAGCAAAGACAATTGGTACATGAGGTATTGATTAGACCCCCATCATGTGATGGACCTTCAGCTGGTGAGCAATACCCAGCACGCGCTTCAGAATCATAAATGATGCCAGACAAATTGGATGGCAAAGGCTTACTGTACCAAATGCCTTACTAAGACCCAAGCTCTATTCCATGCCCTGCATGCATGGTTCTTTGCTTAGCAATACCAGCCAGTACAACTCCATGGACAGTGGATTTAATCCTGATTTACACCTGTGGAAGTGGGAGCAAAAATCAGTCTCTGTATCTCTCTCAGAGCCTCACCTCCACAATTAATTCTGCTGGCACGGTCACGTGGATTGAAAACGGAGCGAATGCAGTCAGAGCTATAAACAGCAATGTATCAAGAGAGCTGCAGCAAGCCTAGATGTCAGGTCCTGTTTTATTTACCATCTTCGCTAAGAGGGAGTGAAACAGCATGTTAATGACATTCAGAGTTGATGCTGAATTTAGTGGTGATGTGAACAGAGGACAGAAATAGTACACAGGGACTTTGGGTTTGAACCCACATCCACTGAAGTCATTCTAAAGTCTTCCCATTGATGTCCCTGGACTCTGCACTGGATCACCAGTAAGGGTCAGAAATGGGGACATGAACTAAGAAACTAACAGAGCTGCTCAAAACTCAGGAAGTTCATGAGAAACGTTTCCTTTCTTTTTTATTGAAAAAATGTTGAATTTTGAAAATTTTCCACCACTCCTAGAAAATAAGTCTCAGGGTGGGAGAATAGGAGCGAACATATCAGCAGGAAAATAGCCACAAGGCTAGACAGGCAACAGGAAGGAGAGACCTGAGGTGGGCACATGATAACGGTGTCACGGAGCGCCCGGGCGATGGACTGGAACCGCTCCCTAGGAAGCCAGACCGGACTCCGGGTGGAGGGCCCCTTCTCCGTACACAGCCTGTTTCCAAGGCCAGGAGCTTCAGGGGTACCCACTTCCACCTTCCTGGGTCTGACCTCGGAGCATTCAGCATCTTCTGCCCCTCCGTGTGCTTCCCCCAGCAAGCCCGCCTGGGCGGGGTCCTGGGGGAGCCCATGGGTTCTGCACCCCAAATCCACAGTCAAACGTGACTCTCAGCCAGCCAGCAGAATAGACGGTTTATTTGAGATGTCAGGAACATCCAACTCAGAGCTTCTCGGTCTCAACAGGGCCCATCCAGTCAGGCAGGTCCTTCTGGGGTGCTAGGAGAATGAGACCCAGATTCTGGGCTCCTGCTTCTTCCCCAGGTTTATTCGATGATTTCCATCTGGTCTAACACAGACCATGCAGCGAGCGAGCATGAGCCCTCAGCTGGATCCATCTTTGGGCCAGAGAGCGAGATCGCTGCTCTCCCCTCTCCTGCCTGGCTCCAGCTAAAAACCAGACTGACCCAAACCCCCTCTAGCCCCTCCCTGCTCTCCTTTGTCTGTTTCCCGGGCTAGGAGGCATCACCTGACCTTTCTCCAACAGGTTCAGCTGACCTCCCTCCCCCACTTGGGGTCAGGTTACAGCTTCACCTTGGCTTTGCTTTGCATCAGTTACACATTCCTTTCCCTCCACATAGATGCCCAAGTAATGCATAGGGGAAACTGAGGCACACACACACAGTATTCCTACTTCGTCACAGACGGACTGCAAATATTTGGGATGGTGACACACAAGGGAGCGAGAGGAGTTAGTTATCAGAAAAGGCGTATGGACGGAAGTGATGGGAGACTGTTAAGAACAGGAGGTCAGACAGAGCATGAGAAAATAGAGTGTAGAGACTGTTGTACATAGATAGAGGCTCACTCTAGAGCAGGGGTAGTCAATAAGTGGACTGTGGGTCAAATCTGGACCACCAGATACTTTTGAACAGACTGTTAAATCTTTTAATTTCCTTATCATGGTGGTGGTTTTCTCTGGAGTCTGGATCTTGACTAGACCTTGACCAAGAAATTTGGACCTTGACAAAAAATAATTGACTCCCCCAGCTCTAAGGCCTTCTGGATAAGGCCCAGGGCTAGGACTCAGGACATCTGGGTTTAAGGCTTATCTGACACAGACTCTCTGTGGGGCTTCACCTGAATCTCTGTGTCTTAGTTCCCCATCTACAAAATGGAGGTTTTGCTTTTGTGCCCATTTTGATTGCAAGAGCATTGGGACCGCCTGTCTCACTCATATCTATAAAATGCTTAGTGTAATAGTGCCCCAGTCTTGGTTGGTGCCGCTAGGTGCTAATGCAATCACAATACTATTCTTAAAGCTCCTAGGATGTGGTGTTTAAAAACCAGTGATCTAGGATGTTTTTTTCCCCATCTCTGATTTGTTTGTTGCCAGTAACGAGTGGGCACTGGGACTCAGCCTGGGAGTACTGGTACTGGGGTATGTTTAGTGTTGCTTTCACTAGACAGCCCTATTCCAGAGCAAACTGAAGTCACCTCACAATACAGTGTAGTATTATAAAGTGGAAGAGAGACTTCTAGGGCCCAATGATGCTGATGTCGGGCACAGGGCAAATGGGCACCGCCTATCCGTCTCCCTCAATCTCCTGCTCTGGAAACTGCAGCTAATAGCTGATGTTACAAGGGTGTTGTGAAGTTGACTTAATGTTAATCCCTCAAAGGGATATCTGCAGGAATTACCCCCCGAAGGTCTGGATCAAAAACTTCTACTGCTTGAGCTAAAGGAGGGAATCTATTTATCTGGTGAGGGTAGCAGCCTCACCAATCACTTACATAGTCCTGCCCTGAGAGAGAGACAGAGATGCACACTGAGATGGTGGGAATTACACTCATATGTGAAGCGCTTTGAGATCTTTCTTAAGGTGCACTGCACCTTTAAATGCCATAAATATATTTGACCAAATGGACTCAGCCTAGGGATGAATTGTGCTCAGATACATACTGCCCTGTGGACATTACTTTTTATGGTAATTGGCATCCTGGGGAATACGTGATACTTTCAATGATCTTAAACACAGTGACACTAGCAAGGAAGGGGTTTAACACAGTTATGATTTAAAGTGCAGGCATTGTACTTCTTTTTTTGGCTCCGCTACATAAAAAGTTGGCCCTGTTCAAGCTGGGTCTGAAACCTGCATGTACCAAGCGTCCCACTTCCTCTGACAGCTGCAAAGAAAAGAAGCAGAGGAAAGAGGATGCATGTTCAGCCAACCCCAAAGCTGTTGCCAAGGTTCCCTGTTCTAAGCGAATGTGAATTCTTCCTTCTGACAGCTGAGAGCGAAATTTTAAACCATTCTGTACAAAGAGGAGCTTAAAGATCAGTAGCAACTTGAAATGGATTTCATTTTTTTTTTAAAGGTGTCACTGTGTTTAAGATCATTTCCCTGGAGTTCTTTCAATATGCGTCCACAGGCACTGAATTAGGTCCTAAAAGTTTCATGACAACACTGTCAAGGTACCAAAGGAAAAAAGAGATGGATTCAATCGATATCTTGTAAACATTTCCCCTCAACAGCTCATGCCTGTAACTTAAAAACTAGAGGTGTATTAAACATGTTGATGTTAAGTTTTCTACAAGTCTTCCCTGAGCACATGCTTTCTCTCAAGAGCAGTGCCCCTAGCCCCAGATGTCAGCCTCACTGAAAGGCAGGTAACTTTCAGGAGAAAGGATGCTAATCTAGATAAGGAATTGGATGGGGACTCGGGTTTGATTCCTGGCTCTGGCACAGACTGTGCGTGCATGACCTTGGGCAAGACACAATCTCTCTGTGCCCAGCACTAAAAGTGGATAGTAGTCCATCCTTTCTCTCTCCTGTTGGCTATTTAGAGTGCAGAGTCTTTAGCCCTAGTGGGGACCAGCCCTTTGTGACAGAACAAGGTCTCTTACTATGGGTATGAGCAGCACAGTGGGACCTCGAGGGCTGCTATAATACAAACCACCACAGATGGCAAGATCCCTGGAAAAGGAAACCCATGTTAAAGCCTAACTTTTCTGTAGCTTAAATGTCAAAGAGCAAATACTAATTGAGAATAGCAAATAAGTTCAAATAAAAACTATTCACTCAGCCTCTGGACTGATCTTTATTTGTAATAGGGGTAGCACGATGTTAGGAGTTATAGAAGGACATCTCCTACCTACTGGAGTAGTGCAATTGCAGGAAAAACAATCCATTTAATTACCTACAGTGAAACCTACTGGATAGGTCCAGGCAGTCCAGTTAAATGTGATCTGTACTGGGGAAAACCATGTGTCTTTGAGGGTCACCAAAAATATAAGGGCATGAAGCACTCACATTTTTCCCCTCATTAAAAATTCAAGTCTTCTCCCCATTATTTTTCCTGGAAGACTCTCTGGGATGAGCAGAGAACTAGTACTGTATCATCATCTCCAGTGCTGACAAAATGAATGCTGACTAATTGAGAAAAGAAAGGAGTTTTATTGGGACTGTTCAGAAGTCATCATTTTTCAATTTCATATTTTTACAACTCATTCAATTTTTAGTAAGTTTTGGGATATCAGGGAAATTCCAGAAGACTGGGAGAGTGCTAATGTCACGCCAATATGCAAAAAGGGCAAAGGTTATAGGCCCCTTAGCCTGATATCAGTCTCTGGTAAAATAATGGAAAAAATTATAAGGAATTTAGTTGCCAGGGAATTAAAGGACAAGAACATAATGACTGCCCTCAATGTGGTTTTAAAGAAAATAGGCCTTGTCAGACAAACCTGACTTGGTTCTTTGAGGTTATAAGTTTGGTTGCTAGAGGTAATCGTGTAGTAGATGTTACAGACTTAGACTGTTGGAAGGCATTTGATTAAAAAAAATTGCATGCTACAGGCTTAATAAAGCACATGTTAAATTAATTAAAAACTGGCTAACTGACAGATCTCAAAAAGTAGCTGTCAACGGGGAATCATTCTTGAAATGGGGCATTTCTAGTGGGGTTTGACAGAGATCAATTCTAAGCCCGCCCCTAGTCAACATTTTCATCAACAATGTGGAGGTAAATCTAAAAGCACTGCTGATACTATGTGTTGAGGATACAAAGGCTGGTAAATAATGATGAGACAGGGGTATCATGCAGCATGAGCTGGGTCACTTGGTAACCTAGACCCATTCAAACAAACTGTGTTTTAATAAAGCCAAACACACAGTTCTACACCTAGGACAGGGGTGGGCAATCTATGGCCCGCAGGATGGTCCTGCCCAGCTCCTGAGCTCCCAGCCAGGGGGGCTTCTCCTGGCTCCTCCCCCATAGCCTCAGCACTCTCTCCCACTGCTTCTGGGCGGCCTACAGCAGCGTGACTGGCTCTGGCAGGGCCTGAGCTCCTGCCGCTCTGAGAGGCATGGTAAGGGAGTTGGGGGTGGGTTGGATAAGGGGGCAGAGGGTCCCAGGAGGCAGTCAGGGGACAGTTGGATGGGGTGGAGGTTCTGGAGGTGGTGGTCAGGGGGGTTGGAGATACATAGGAGTTGTGGGGGTCAGGGGGTGGGGGTGTAGATAGGGGTTGGGGCAGTCAGGGGATGGGGGGGTTGGATAGAGTCGACATGACAAGAGATCAGTACCTTCATGGAGAAAATATCAAGCACTCATTAGCACTACACAAGTGATTTCCACCCCTTCTTGTCAACTTCTGAGAATAGCTCACTTTCACCTTAATTGAACTGGCTTGTTAGCACTGACCCCCCCCTCCCTCTCCCCCTCCCCCACTTGGTAAGGCAACTCCCATCTTTTCATGTGCTGTGTATTTATACTGGCCAACTGTATTTTCCACTCCATGCATCTGATGAAGTGGGTTTTAGCCCCCAAAAGCTTAGGCCCAAATAAAGTTGTTCATCTCTATGGTGCCACAAGTACTGCTTGTTGTTTTTGCTGATACAGGCTAACATAACACGGCTTCCCCTCTGAAACCGAGCACTAAAGAACTCTAATCTAGCGGAGAAAAGCGATAACAAGGAACGATGCCTAGAAGCTGAAGCCAGATAAATTCACATTAGAAATAAGGCACAATTTTTTAATTGTGATTCAGGTGATTAACCACTGAAACAAACTACCCAAGGAAGTGGTGGATTCCCTGTATTTTGAGGTCTTCACATCAAGACTGGATGCCTTTCTGGAAGATATGGCTTTAGCCAGACCACCTTTGGTGCTTAACACAGGGGTGACTGAATGAAATTTAATGACCTGTAACATACAGGAAGGCAAACTGGATCAGCAAATGGCTCCTTCTGCCTTTAAACTCTATTAATGAATCATAAGAACAGTCAGACTGGGTCAGACCAAAGGTCCATCTAGGCCCGTATCCTGTCTTCTGACTTTGGCCAATGCCAGGTGCTTTAGAGGGAATGAACAGAACAGGTAACCATCGTGTGATCCATCCCCTGTTGCCCATTCCCAGCTTCTGGCAAACAGAGGCTAGGGACACCATCCATGTCCATCCTGGCTAATAGCCATTCATGCTATTAGCTATCCTCCATGAACTTATCTTGTTCTTTTTTTGAATATTTGTATTAATACCTATTTAATTCAAAAGCCCAGCAGACTAGAAAAAAAGCTCTCTCTGTTAAAGATTTAACAGAAACCCACTTTAAATTAAGGGATGAGAAACTTCTTTCCAGCAAAACCAGGGAAACAGTGCTGAATATTCAAGAAATTAGAAAAAATAAGATGCAAGAAACACACTCTCAGGCCTCCTTTACTGATCATAATGCAGCAAGAAGAGCCTGGACTTTCAGTGTTCTCCCCTTTGTAGGTGATCTTTAAAATGGAACCAGCAAGATCCAGGTTCACTGTGGTTGCCTTATGAAATCTGCAGGATACCACCACAAAAGTAGCACCCAAGTTGGCCTGTAAAACGGGCAGCTCTCTCTGAAGGAGCAACATGCACACACCAAATACCCATGTAAACATTTAATAGGTAGCCATAATCCCCAGGAGTGTGTGTATTGTGGAAGCAGCAATAGGTCCCGTTACAGACCAGGACCCCCACTGTACTAAGTACTTTTATATACACATTAGCAAAAAGGCAGCTCTTGCCCCAGAGAGCCTACCCCTCCAAAGGGATAATGAACACAACCACAGAAATGTAGGGTTGGAAGGGACCGCGAGAGGTCACCCAGTCCAGCCCCCTGTGCACAGGCAGGGTCGAGTAAACCTAGACCATCCCTGACAGGTGTTTGTCTAACCCGTTCTTACAAACCTCCAGTGATGGGGATTCCACAACCTCCCTTGGATGGCTTAACTACTCTTACAGTTAGAAAGTTTCCCCCCATAACTAACATAAACCTCCCTTGCTGAGGACTAAGTCCATCACTTCTTCTCCTACCTTCACTGGACATGGAGAACAGTTGATCACCATCCACCTTATCACAACCCCAACCCTATTCACAGACTATTATCAGTCCCATCCCCCGCCCCGCCAGCTTTCTTTTCTCAGTCCTAAACATGCCCCTTTAAAAACTTTTCTTCATAGGTCAGAGTTTCTAAGCTTTTTATCATTTTGTTGCTGTCCTCTGGACTCTTTTCAGTTTGTCCACATTTTTACTAGTGTGGTGCCTAGAACTGAACACAGTACTCCAGCTGAGCCTCACCCCTGCAGAGCAGAGAGGGACAATTACCTCTTGTGATTTTTTCTTCCTACGTAAAATACTTTGCTCTTATCTTTATTGAATTTTATCTTGTTCATTTCAGATCAAACTCTCCAATTTGTCAAGGCCATTTTGAATAGTGTGTCTAGTATCTGTAGTGACTGCCTTGCGTAGGACTCCTGGGTTCCCACAGAAATTTCGATGGGCGGCAAAGAGGTTGATTTTTTTCTCCCTTTTGATATTTTCAAGTATTGCTCCACATGCAGGGAGCTGCCAACAAGGAGTCCCACATGAAGGTTAGAAAGAGAAATAAACAGTGTTCTCCACTGTGTTCTTATCTCCCAGAAAAAGAAGTTAAGCAGTTTGTTTTATTGAGTGATGATGAATGGAGTTGTCTTGGCTGAGAATTTGGGCTTAGGTTCCCAGTCCCAAAGCATGGAGTTAGAAGCAGTGTGCTGCCACCTATTGTCCAGAGAGTGTTAGTTCAAACCTAATCCTCTGCATCCATTTGGTTTATTACTTTGAAGAGGGATAGGAGGTCCAAGTTAGGCCAAATACGGAGATCACTGAAGTGCAAGCCTTTGGCTTTTGAGAATGGAGTAGCACAGGGAATCCTGCCCTCTGTATCTGTTGTCAGTGTGCACCCGAAAGGAAAGGAATTCATTAGCGATTCACAGGCCATGTTTCCATCACAGCTGCAGTCCAAAACATCTCCTTCTTGCCCAGACTTTGTCTTTTCCTGACATTACCTGACCCCAGAGAGAGGGAGTCGAGTGTTGCAATATTTCACTCAGCAGGAGAGATGACAGGAGGGCATCACAGCACAGAAGGGAAAGTAGAGGTCCTTGCCACTCTTCACAAGTACTGTAGCAGGTGAGGGGAAGGATGGTTCTGAAAAGGAGATACGGGTCCTCTGACCAGCATGGAGAGCACCATTAAACCACAGCGAGAGGTGCTCTCAGAAGGGGAAGGAACAGAGACAAATTCCTTTTGGGTGAGAACAAGCTGCAAGTTCCACTGTGGTTGGTGCAAGAGAGGATTTTGAAAGGTAGAACACCCGTTCTTCAAAAGGAGTGGGGTTAGGCCAACTGAGCACTTTTGAAACACTCCCTCGCACCATAGGTCCTAATCCTAAACCCACAGAGTGAGCCTTTAACATATCACTGGCTACTCTCTTGTATGGCTCCACATGAAGCAACGCTGAGTTCCAGTCTGGAAAGCACACATTAAAGAACTCCAGGCAGGTTCACATATTTATCCACAGGAATTTGAAAAGCATTCTGGGTAGAATTATGCAACAGGCATTCCAAGCCACGCACTTGGCTTTAGGACATCCTAACAGCTTTCTTTGGGCTTGTCCTCACGGGGGAGGGGGGGGGAAATCGACGGCAGATATGCAACTTTAGCTACGTGAATCACATAGCTGAAGTTTGCGTATCTGCCGCCGACTTACCTCTCGTCCCCACGGCAGCGGCAGTCGGCGGCGCGCTCCGGCTGGAGTTCCGGAGTCGACGGGGGAGCTCCGGGTGATTGATTTATCACGTCTTAACAACATGCGATAAATCGATCGCCAGAAGATCGATCCCGCGCCGCGCAAGTGAAGACCAGCCCTTTGACAGGGATACAAGCCTTGTGGATGGGGGAGAGGGGGGGAGGAGCAGTAGATGTGGTATATCTTGACTTTAGAATAAAGCTTTTGATCCAGCCTCCCATGACCTTCTTATAAACAAACTAAGGAATTATAACCTAGATGAAGCTACTATAAGGTGGGTGCATAACTGGTTGAAAAATCATTCCCAGAGAGTCGTTATTAGCGGTTCACAGTCATGCTGGAAGGGCATAATGAGTGGCCCCGCAGGGATCAGTTTGGGGCCCGGTATCTTCATCAACAGTTTAGATAATGGCATAGACTGAGAGTACACTGATAAAGGTTGCAGATGATACCAAGCTGAGAGGGGCTGAAAGTGCTTTGGAGGGTAGAATTAAAATTCAAAATGATCTGGACAAACTGGAGAAATGGGTCTGAAGTAAACAGGTTGACATTCAATAAGGACAAATACAAAGCACTCCACTTAAGAAGGAACAATCAGTTGCACACATACAAAATGGGAAATGACTGCCAAGTTACTGTGGAAAGGGATCTGGGGTCATAGTGGCTCACTTGTTACATTGGAGTCAACAGTGGAACACTGTTGCGAAAAAAGCAAATATCAGTCTGGTATGTATCAGGAGTGTAGTAAACAAGACACAAAGTAATTCTTCCACTGTACTCCACACTGAATAGGTCTCAGCTGGAGTATTGTGTCTAGTTCTGGGAGCCACCTTTCAAGAAAGACGTGGACAAATTGGAGAAAGTCCAGAGAAGAGCAATAAAAGTGCTTAAGGGTCTAGAAAACATGACCTATGAGGAAAGATTGAAAAAAACTGGGTTTGTTTAGTCTGAAGAAGGAAAACATAACAGTTTTCAAGCACAGAAAAGGGTGTTACAAGGAGAGTGAAAAATTGTTCTTAACCTGTGAGGACAGGACAAGATGCAAAGGGCTTAAATTGCATCAAAGGAGATTTAGGTTGGACATTAGGCAAAACTTAACTGTCGGGGTAGTTAAACCCTAGAAAAATTGCCTAGGGAGGCTGTGGAATCTCCATCATAGGAGGTTTCAAAGAGCAGTTTAGACAAACACCTGTCAGGAATGGTCTAGCTATGACTTAGTCCTGCTCCAATGCAGGGGACTGGACTAGATGACCTAATGAGGTCTCTTCCACTTCTACATGTTTATTATTAATGTTCACAAAGGCACCACTGCTTAGAACTGGCTGTAGCCAAACTTCTTCCTTCCCCTGATCCCATTCCACTGTATTCATAACTGAATGCAGCAGTGATGGGATTGACTCTGGATTCCCCATCACCACAGAAGCTAGGCTACTGGGGGTGCAGAAAAGTAAAGTGCCATTCTATTGGACCTCAGAGAAGAAGGGAGACCCTGGAAAGTGCTCACTAACACGGACATCATTGGTCACCCCTCTGAAGAGGGGCAGGACAAAGGTACAGGAATGGGTGTGGGGGTCAAAGGGACAATACAAGGGAACCACTAGGGTCTCCAAGCACAGAACTCTCACCAAGCCTGGCTTATTTGAGCTCTAGTAAACGGGTAGAGCCCGCAAAGGAAAAAAACCAACCACCTCCCTTTAGACAGGATTCATAAAGAGCCCATAACACAGAATTCAGCTAAATTCTGGGGACAAAGAGAAACAGAACAGGGATGGGCAGGCAGGTCAAAGGGCCAAGGCAGGGAACGAGAAGGGGGACCCAAGCAGAGTATCCAGGATGGGGAAAGGTACCAGACTAAGGGCCCCAGAAGACCTGTATTCAATACAGCATGTGTAGTGTCAGCCAGCATGACCCTCGACCTCTAGGGGGCAGAGGAGAGTTCAGCAATAGTGACGGTAAGTTTAATGACTGGTGAATGCATTTAATGTTCCGGAAACTGAAGTTGAACAGCTCAATCCAATACCAGAATGGGGCTTAACCCTAGGGACAGCGAAGGTGGCTTTATGCCACCATTGAATCTCCTGAGTTGGCTGAAGGCCACTTTAGTTTTTGGAAGCCCTCTTAGCATTATTAATGATTTCACGTCAGTGATGCCTTTCATCCTATATACAGTAGACTCTCGATTATCCAGGATGATAGGGAAAAAAATAATCCTGGTTAATAAAATCCCAGATAATCACCATCCATAGGAAACATGGGGAGTGGGGGTTAATTCACCAGCCATCCTGCACTGGGGGGAGGGGGTGTTGGTTCACTGGCTGCCCTGCACCCTAGTGGGGTTTTTGTGTGTGTGCTTGGGGCGGTAACAAAGCCAGAGCCGGCCCTGTGAGTTACACGTATTTTTTTTGACATCCTGGTTAATCCACATTCTGGTTAATCCACTCCTGGATAACCAAGAGTCTACTGTACTCCCATTTCATTGAGTAGAAGTTATTGTATGCCTAGTGCCAATTCCAATGAATACAATGAAGTGGTCTATATAGAATCTCTCTAGATGGCACTGTTGCCCTAGCAAAATAAAAGCTATTCAGCAAGTGATCTCTGCCTTGGGACGGGGTAGTTTGTAGAGAGCTTTGTTGCCCTAAAAATGAGCTTTTTCGGTAAAACTAAAATATCACCCCGCCCCATGAGAATTTCTAAATGGAAATGTTTGTTTCTACTTAAAATCTTGGTTTGGGTTTTAGAAGTAAAAAAATTCCTTTTCTTGTTTCAGGGATTTCCTCCTTTTCTCCCCTTTGTACACCCCATTTTCTCCACTGAAAAGAGGTGGAGAAAGGTCAAAAGTGTGTCAGAAAAGGGGTGAATAAAACTCACCAAAAATCCCAAACCAAAATATTCATTTTTTAAATTTCCAGTTAATGACCATTATTTCCTACAGGGAAAAGGGGTGGGTTGTTTCACCAGCTCTCAGTGCAGCCTTGATTATACAAACCTTGCTTTTTGGACGCATAGCTACAGTCCCCAATTTGAAGCTGCAGATTTCAAAGAGGTGATGCTCAGTAATTGATCAGGGAGGCTCAGGGACCCACATGTTCCTGATGCTCCTCCCAAGTTCAGATGCACCAAAGCAGCACCTCAGACTCCACTGGTCCCAGTCACGTGAAGGCTCTGGGTGCTGGATAATTACAGCCGTACTGTATGCAGGTTGTATATGGAACACTGTACACTTGCACTGCACTAGTCAGCTGCAGAACACTTTACAAAAGGTTAGATGATGATAACAATCACATTAGAGCACAGGAGTTACAAGTGCATTGCTAATACAGTAGGCTCCTGATTAGCCGGGCTCGGGTTAACTGGGCTGCGGATTAACCGGGATGTCTAAAACAGGGTTAGACAGGAGAAGCCCTAAAACGGTGGTGGGCTAAGTGCTTAGCCTGCTGCTGCTTTGGGGTTTCCCCCACTGGCCCTTTGCAAACCGGGGTCTCAGTCTGCTGCCAGCCTGGGTGTAGGAAGCCCAGGCTGGCAGCGGGAGCTGAGACCCCGGCTGGCAGGAGCCTGCGGGGAAACTCTAAAGCGGCAGCAGGTTGAGCGCTCAGCCCGCTGCTGCTTCTCAGCCCGCTGCCACTTTAGACTTTCCCTGCAGGCTCCTGCCAACCGGGGTCTCAGCTCCCGCTGCCAGCCTGGGCTTCCTACACCCAGGCTAGCAGCGGAAGCTGACTGGGGCAGGCAGCGGAGCCTGCAGGGGAAACCCCAAAGCAGCAGCAGGTTGAGGGCTCAGCCTGCCACTGCTTTGGGGTTTCCCCCGCTGGATCCTTGCCAGCCGGGGTCTCAGCTCACTGCCAGCCTGGGTGTAGGAAGCCCAAGCTGGCAGCGGGCTGAGACTCCTGCTGCAAGAGCCTGGGGGGAAACCCCAAAGCGGTGGCAGGCTGAGCGCTCAACCTGCCAGCTTGGGCTTCCTACACCTAGGCTAGCAGCGGGAGATGACTGGTGCAGGTGGTGGAACCCTCCCTCCCCCGCCGTAGTGCGGCCGGTGCACCCCTCCTCCCCTGCACAGGGTGGCTGGCACACCACCCCCTCCCCCGAGGGTCCCACAGTAGACTCTTAATTATCCGGGATTTTATTAACCAGGATTAAGTTTTTCCCGATCATCCCGGATAATCGAGAGTCTACTGTACATAATTCTAACTGGAGTGGGCTGTTGTATTTCCATCAAGAAGTTGGAGAGGGAGTTAAGTGAAAAAAAGATTTATTGAAAAATGGTTCCAGGAACACTTGTGTGTTTTCAAAAATTGACCTCAAATCACACATTTTAATGTCGGTTTGTTTCTAAACAAACAAAATATTTTTGTAGGATTCCCTCCCTTCCCCCACAATTCTCTATCTTTTTCCCCCTTTGACCTCTCCTTTATCAGTGGAAAAATAAATTGGGAGCTGGAGGGAGATGGGGATCAGAATTTTTCCATTTAAATTAGAATCAAAATGATTTTTTTGTTTGAAAACAAACAAAAAATAAATAAACAACAGAAACTGTTCATTTCATGCAATAGTTTTCCTGGAGAATATTTACTATTTTTCAAGTAGTCTCACTTTGTAATGGCTTTTGTCATTTTAAAGGATTTGCTTTAAACTTCTGCATTGGTGACCCCTTTCACACAGCAAGTCTCTGAGAGTGACCTTCCCCACCTCATATAAATTAAAAAACATGTTTTTAATATTTCACATTATAAATGCTGGAGGCAAAGTGAGGTTTGAAGCTGAAAGCTTGCGACCCCCACGTAATAACACATGACCAAAAGTCCCCCAATATGGTTCAGTTCTTATATGCCAGTGTTTCCCAAACTTACATTTGCATACCCCTTTTGAGACACTTTTCTTACCAGCATACCCCTTCTCCGGCAAAGATAATTGGGGGGGGGGGGGGAAGCCACATTTTTATAACACACTCCTAATTCATTTCATTCTGGATTAAATGTTTATTAGAAATGTTCAAGTGTACACCATTTTTATACATTACATTTTAGTGAACTGTTTTCTGCTGCTAAAAAATAAACAACTATGATAAAGTAAAATAAAAAAAATCTACCTTGTACCCCTTGAAACCCTTTCACGTACCACCAGGGTACATGTACCACACTTTGGGAAATACTTATAGGGAATTGTAGCGGTGAGACTCACCAGTGCAGCACCTCCTGCTGGTCATCTTGGAATTAGCTCTTTTCCGCCTTCGGAGCACCTTCTGCCGCCCGGTGGCTCACCTGCCTCAGGCCCTGTGTCCCTCTGGGACCCCAGCGCCCCTTTACCTCAGAGTTCTGCCCCAGCAATACCCCCCCACTCTGGGCCTCCTCTCCCAGGGGAGCCCCCAACCCTCTCCACCCACCTTTCCTCAGAGGCTACTGCCAGTCATCATCTAGCCCCCACTCTCTGTGGTAGACTGCAATCTGTAAGGGCCGCTCATCATTGGCAAGGAGTTAGCACCAGCTGCCTCTGCCTATTCCCAGGCTACCCCTCTGTAGCCCCAGTACCTTTATAGGCCTTCACCAAGGCCTTCAGCCTGGGGGTTTACTAGGCTGGAGCTCCCCAGCTCCTCTTTTCCCCAGCACTGCTCTACTTCAGGTAGCTTCCTCCCAGGTAGCCAGCCCTTCCCATTCAGGACTAGAGTGAGACTCCTGCAGCTCCTGGGACTCCAGCTGCCTTATCAGGGCCAGCTGGGCCCTAGTTGAGCTGGCCACACTTGTGGCTGCTTCCCCAATCAGCCTAGCTTGGCTGCTTTTAACCTGTTCTCCAGGAGTGGAGCAGCCACTCCACTACAGGGATGTTAACCCAGGCTCTTCCTTGAAGATTACTTCTAACCCCACCTCCCATCCCCACACACAGCCTCTCACATGAATTTAGTGGTGCTTTAAACCTGGAAAGGCAGGCCCGGGGGGAAGATGGGCTCGGCTAATTAGACCTCAGGTTCTGTTTTCCCTCAAACTAGCAACCCACCTGTTTTGCAACAAGGATACAGGCTGTCACTTGAGTGCCAATAATCCTTCTAATTTTCCCAGTGAAGACAAGCCCACTACAGGGATGGGACTGAACAATACTTAACCGGGTTCCTGAAACATGTGACAGTCTTTGGGTTGTAACACAGTCCAGGAACGTAGTCAAAGCACAGCTCACGCACCTCTACAAGACAAAGTCCTGTCATAACCACATCCCACAACTGTCTGTCTATAGCACAGACAGGGCCTTAGCACGCCTTCTCTAGAACAGACTTGGGCAAGTCCTTAAGTGATTACCTGCTATATATACTGCAGCCCATGCGGAGTTGCTACACATCACGTACTTACAAGATAAAAGAAACTTTAATTGTGTTGTATTACAAATTAGGGCAACATGCCCAAGTGCATCACTCCAAAGCTGGAGCAAAGGACAGACAAAAACAACACACGACAGATTACACAACTAATGGGAAGACAGGTTACTCATTTTGTGCAGTAGCTGCGGTTCTTTGAGACGTGCCCCTCATTGGGAGCTCCACTTTAGGTGTGCATGTGGCTCTTGAGCCCTTGATCAGAGAGTTTCAGTTAGCAGCGTCCATTCGGGCCACGCATGTGCCCGATGCCTCCTCAAGCTAAAGTATACAGGGGTGTTCAAGCAAACTGCCCTCGCTTCCTTCTCCACCCAGACATCCCCTAAAGAACAGTCCAAAGCAGAGAGAATGGGGTGGGGGGTAGTGGAGCACCCATGAAGACACACATCTCAAAGAACCAGGTACTGCACAAAGTGAGTGCCCTCTTCTTTGAGGAGTGTCCTTATGGGTGCTCACTCCAGGTGACTTCCGAGCAGTCTCGCCAGATGGAGAAGGGAGTTTCAGAACAGAGCCCAGAACTGCAGATAGTACTGCAAATCTGAGTGCCGTGCTGTGCCGGATCTAGAACATAATGGCCATACCTGTGGTCCACCTAGCTCAGTACCCTATCTTACAAAAATGGCCAATGCCAGGTGGCTTCAGAGGGAATGAACAGAACAGTGCAATTATCCAGTGAACTATCCCCCATCATCCACTCCCAGCCTCTGGCAATCAGAGGCTAGGGATGCTCAGAGCATGGGGTTGCATTCCTGACCACCTTGGCTAATAATCATTGATGGACCTTTCCTCCAAGAACTTGTCTAGTTCTTTTTTGAACCCCATTATGGTTTTGGCCTTCACAACATCCCCTGGCAACAAGTTCCACAGATTGCTGGGGCAGTGTGTGAAGAAATACTTCCTTTCGTTGGTTTTAAACCTGCTCCCTATTAATTTTGTTGGGGGACCCCCTAGTTCTTGTGTTACGTGAAGGGATAAACAAGACTTCCTTATTCACTTTCTCCACACCAGTCCTAACTGTAGACCTCTATCATATACACTCTTAGTCTCCCCTTTTCTAAGGTGAAAAGTCCCAGTCTTTTTAATCTCTCCTCCTACGGAAGCTGTTCCATACCCCTAATTATTTCTGTTGCCCTTCTCTGTACCTTTTCCAATTCTAATATATCATTTTAGAGATAGGGTGACCAGGACTGAACACAGTGGGGTGAACCATTTGTTAGCTTTCTTGACTGCTGTTGCACATTTAGTGGATGTTTTCAGAGAACTATCCACAATGACGCCAAGATCTCTTTCTTGAGTGGTAACAGCTAAATTAGATGCCATCACTTTATATGTGTAGTTGAGATTATGTTTTCCAATGTGCATTACTTGGCAGATGTCAAGAATCAGAGAGGTAGCCGTGTTAGTCTGGAATAGCAGAGGTAACAAAGAGTCCTGTGGTGCCTTAAAGACTAACTAAAGTATTGGAGCATAAGCTTTCGTGGGCTAATACCCACTGCTTGCATCCAACGAAGTGGGTATTAGCCCACGAAAGTTTATGCTCCAATACTTTAGTTAGTCTTTAAGGTGCCACAGGACTCTTTGTTACCTCTACTTGGCTGATGAAATTCACTGTCAATAAATGCAAATTTGTTGCTCAGTCATCCAGTTTTGTGAGATCCCTTATAACGCTTTGCAGTCTGCTTTGGACTTAACTATGTTGAGTAATTTTGTATTGCTTGTAAATTTTGCCATCTCACGGTTTACCACTTTTCCCAGCCCATTTATGAATATGTTAAATAGCACCGGTCCTAGTACAGATTCCTAGGGGGTGCCATGCAAGATTCCACCACCTTTGATAATGAGCTCAATCTTCCCTATGGCCTTTCAGAAAACTATCTAAAGATCGTTTTAATTAAGGTACATTATAGCATAGGGATATTTCATCATGGAACAGGGATTATTAATTCTATTTCTATAATATGAGAGAATATATTCATGTAATGTTTATGAAAAAATTTGTAAAGGAGTTCCAATAGTTCATGGATTAGGGACCCAATCTAATGGGGTTTCACAGGCTTCTGTATAGATTATTTAGGTTAATCTTTATCTACCCAGTGGAACTCAGTGATCAGTCTAGATTCTAGAAGATACAATCAATCAGAGATACTTAGTCTTGCGGTTCTCAAACAGTACATTTGTGTCTGAAGAGATAACATGCTTGTTAACAGCAAAAGAGTTTTAAATAAATAAATAATAGAGGGGAGAAATAACAGACTTCAACTCTATTGTCCCTCTGAAAATTTGTGTACAGAGTAATTCCCTTACCTCTCTCTAAAAGTTTCAAAAAGTTCAGTGAATAGAAGGTTGTTGGGGCAGACTAGAGCTGGACAAGGAAAAGAAGTCTGGAGATAAACGTGAAAAGTGAGGGACATATGCTTATTTTCTTTAAATATTATATATTTGCTGTTAAAGAAAAAAATCCAGAATACTTAATGTTGTTGTTTTAGTGAAATAAAACAATTTAAATGTCTGTCTGGTGATGTTCTCCTCCTAATACAACATGGCAAGAAAATCCTCCAAATGTTAATGATTAACCTGTTGAACTGAAGATAGTTCACCTCCCACTGACTTCATAAATATCTGCTTCAATTACCTTTGGTAAATGAAATAACCAAACAATAATTCATTTTCTGATATAGCTGTAAAACTAATCCGAAAAGTTTACAGACTAAATCACTGTTTAAAAATGTATAGTGTGTACCTTCTAAAAATGAAACCTACATCTATCTCCGAGTTGTGAAGAATATGTATTAAGGTTATAACAATAACAATGCACTTTTATGTAGAAAACCATGATTAAATTGAGTCTTCCTGACTAATTACTTATTTAAATCAAATCCATCATGGTTTTCTCTAACTTCTTCCAGCTGCACTGGTCATAGTATTTTAGATAGAAATGTGATTTTTCAAGTTGACGGTATCCCGTCAAGAAATGCTTCCAGGATTCAGTATATGCCATTCAAGTCAGTCTCCTCAGGAGCACCCTTAGTAAAGAGGGATTCCAGTGGCTTTTGGGGAGTCCATGGAAAGACTTCTATTGTTTATAGTTCAGGCCCATTATGAGATGGGCTGAAGAACAGGGGACGTCAATAGGGAATTCTCATTTACAGGATGTTCAGATTAGGAAGGTTAAAGGTGAGGTCAGCACCATTCCACTCAGATCCCACAGCCGACCTGATCAGCTCGTAAAATGCCACATGAATACTGTGCTTCTCATCCCACAGTGCTTTGAAAACTATACGTGGGCGTGAGTGCTGTGACCTCTGAGCCTCACCTCACCTGCTGCTCACTACTGCAAAGTCCCACCACACAAACAGCGTAAGAGAAAAAGTGAAGAATATGGTATCCACTTGAAACTGCTGGGAAACTTAGAATCCAAAGTGGCATTTGGCCAGGCCAGTGGGTTCAACCTCCTAATTTATTGCAGAAAGTGAAATGGAACCTACGGTCAAGAGCTGCCAGGTTTTTACGTCTCGTCCAAAAGACCTCCAGCCCCACAGAGCCCTGGAGTTGGGCCAAAAAAAAAAAAAAAATTGAGACTTTTAAAAAACAATTGCAAAATAGCTTTTGAACGAAACAAGAAGTTGGAAAGACGGGAAAATTTCTACCACTGGAAAAAAAGCAAACAGACTACTCAAACACCAAAATTCCCCTCCAGTCTCCAAAAAAACAATTCTTTTTCAGGGTTTGATTGGTTGGTGGTTTGTGGAAGGAAAAAAAAGACAAATGTTTTCACAGGAAATTTAGGAGAAATGAAAATGTTTCTAAATTTCCCACACTAAAGACTGTGAAGTGATCAGATATTATGGGAATGGGGACCAGATAGGTACCTAAAATAAATAGCTGGAGATTCCCCATCCAATTACTGACCCTACCTTTGCTTGGAGTTCTGAGAGAATCACAGCACAATCTAGTAGAGTGGGATTCCCCCGCGAAGTTTTGCATCCAACACCAGAACACAAATGAATCTGCCCCTACAGAAATGCTGAAGGAAGAGATGTGGTGAGGAATGTTTAGATCCCAAATCATTAGCAGAACGCAGGTTTAGGCATAAGTTATATATACATATCAATTACAGAAATGTTATTAAAAGATTCCTCCATTATTTAACTGCTCTGAATTGCTCCACATCCCTAACACCTAAAGCTAGAGGGCCTGGACTCAGGACTCACCAGCCATCCCATATCCTGGGAAGTTGGCACATATGGACTTAACAGAAATCACACATTAGCAGAGCACAGTGGGTTAGGACTGTGATCGTCCACTACAGCTGGTGCCCCTCAGCTCCCATGGCAGATTGTGGCATGTGGATCCGTTGGGAGTTCCCCATGCAGCTACGCCACCTCATGTCCAGGGGAGGGGTCACCACAGTAAGCAGCAGGAGTTCCTTCTGCTGGCTGCTACACCATGGCTATTGCAGAGTCTTCTGCGCTGCTCTCCTGATCCAGGCCCACCCGGCGGATGGATGCCCTGTATTTCTGCCTTCCCAGCTCGATGACCATTTCTATCTCATCCGCAATGTCCTGGCGGCCGCTCTCCTTCATGGCTGTGATCAGCTTCTCCACGCAGTTTTGGTCCTCAGAGTTTTGCTGGGCCCAGGAGAAGAGCATGTTCAGGATCTGACTATCCAGGTCCTCCCTGAGGAGAGCAAGAAGCACAGAAATAACAAACCCACCATCCCTCATGGCATTTACTTGAGCCTCTGACCGGGTCCAGACCCCCAGAAAGTGCCATCATGCCACAATAAGATGACTAAGTGGGACTATCTTCTCCCTACCCAACCCTTAGTTTTTGGCTGAAAGCCAAACTATTTTGATTTGAAAATGTTGCCACAGTGCCTCAAGCTCCCATTCTTGTCGTCTGACCAGGGAGTTGAGACAGTTGACATCTCCCAGGATGCACCAGAGTCTCCCTTCGTAGAGAGATGTGGCAGTGCATCATGGGAGTCCATAACTATGGTGCATGATGGGAGATATAATCCCCCCTGGGAGCCCTGCCAATAGAGATAGAGCATAGGAGGCACCCAAACTACACCTCCCATGAGAGACTATAGGAGTATTTCCAAACTGACGTATTTCAATTTTCAGACAAAATATTTTAGGTTTTTGATACTTAAAACATTTTTAAAGTCAAAACCACATTTTTTCCCACCAGCCCTAGCATTAGTGCACGGGGCCACCATATCAATTTCTGCACACACGGTTCACCTGTGGTTGTATCCTATTCGTTGGATCTGCTGATAGGTCAGCCCCAGGTTCAAGCCAATGGTTTGCCAGTCGGCTCCAATGCGCCTGGCGATGCCAAGTAGATTAGTTTGTGTCAGGTAGCCGGTCTCGGCATTGCCCAGATTCAGAGGAGGGAAGGAGAAGCCGTTCTTGGCCTCTGAATGCTCATCTGAGCGGGATTTCAGTTTCTGTTTGATGGAAGAGAGTGACAGAAGTACTCCTGGCTGGAATGATTTCCTTTTAAAGGGTCAGTGCCAAGTCATTTAGTTGAACTTTACCTCTTTGTACTTGGGGGAAGTAGATTTAACGTGGGCTCTAGAGACCCAAGTGTGTGAAGTGCTGGCCACCCACTGTTTAACGGACACCAGTGAGAGCTATGGGTGCTCAGCACCTCTGCCAATCTGTCCCGGAGCACCTGCAATCACAGCCTGAAGCAGGAAATCCCTCCTTGCCCTGTCTTTGGAGATTCACTCTTCAATCCCAGTTGTCTCACAAGCATTCGTCCCTCAGCGTTCAGAGAGCTCTTACTCTAGGCCCCCAGCCGAGGCTGTGCATGTATCAGAAGTGAGACCACGCCCACAGCGCTTACTTTGGGGCAAGCCTTACAGTGATGTTCAAAGAGAGAACAATAGTTATTGGTTCCAGCCTCTCAAGAGAAAAAACTTGCCATGACGCAGCTTGGCCAGCCAGGTCCCTTTAAGGCACCCTTGGCTCCTTCCAGCACAATGGTTCCAGCAAAACTGGACAATCCACCTTCCCAACGATGCCCATCACCAGGGTATTCATAGGCCAGAAACTGTGCTCAGTTCTAACCAGCTTCCCCCTCCTTGAGCTCCCTCATTCACTCAGAGCGACAATCCACCCCCTAGACATTTCATCACATCAGTGCCAGCTCAGGACGGTGCAAAATGGAAGAGGACAGGAAGGTGGATAAGCTAGAGAGAGACGGGGAACATTTCCCGTTACACACTTCCTTGAGGAAGAGGGGAGCAATCTCACAGTGGTGCGGAAAGATGCACAGAAAGTGCCAATGGCCATTTACAAGAGCTTTAGAAAGCTGGTGCAATTGTGTCTGGTCACCTTCAAGTGATCTCACCACCAGCACCCTACCTAGCACACTTAATACATGTGAAAACACATGTACAGCTATTCTCTCCTCCCCCTTACACAGCTGCATGCGCACACCCTCCCCCTTTTCATCTTCCATCATGCCGTTTCTGCAGACGGCATATACTCCATCCCACTCTTTTCAGTGCTAAGCATGGGAGACTTCAGCTTAGCAGACAGATACAAATGTTTCCCCATCCATGTTCGGCTTCCCCTTAGGTGACCAAGTAACTCACGGGCAGTTTGATTGGCAGAGTAGCCAGCCAGTGGGAGTCGGGCCCTTTTCTCTTCTTGGTGGCATCTTCAGGGACATTGTCTGGAACTTCGCCACGATAGAAGGAGACCTTCACAAGCAGGGGAGACCACAGAGTAAGACCTAGATAGCATTTCAATGGCCATGTCTATCTGTACGGCTTGTTTCCTTTTTGGAAAGGATTATGTAAGATGTTTCCCACCCAACCCCTACAGGAGATCATACAATCCCCACCTGGGAGTGCCATCTGCAGTTTGATTGAGTCATTGGCAATAATACAAGGATCCACCATAGAGTCCAGCCCCTTCTCCCTTACTGCTAATAGGCCAAGAGATAATGGCAGGCAGATAACTCTGGGCACCAGCCTGGGTGAGGGGGGACCATTCGTATTCAAGTCACATTCTCTTGTGGGCATATTTTATGGGTCAGTCTCTGGAGAGGACAAGCAGAAACTCGATTCACTGACATACTCGAGGCTGAGGCGCTGCGGGAAGGGGCGTCACAGGAAAGCAGATGTCTGCGGAAAAGAAAAGACGAGGCTCTCGGGCCGGTGAGCCCTATCCCCAGAAACTCACCTGCCCTTTCACAGCTTGGCCTTTCCTGTCCACTTCAGCGGTCACGTAGATTTCCTTCATGTTCTTCAAGTGGGAGTAAAAGATGAACGAGATCCGTCCGTCCACACAGTCTGGGCGGTCTGAGCGGAGCCAGGGAAAACCAATTAATCGAAGCACAGGAAACCTTCCTGCTCGTAGGCTTCCCAAACCAGAACTCACTCCTCCCTATTTCCTGGCTCGTCCCCTTCTGGGACAGGGCTGTCACCCGTGATCGTGGAGAAAGCAGATCACGCAGGAGCAAAAGGAAAACGGCCACCAGAGGAAGAGGAGTTGCAGAGTGCAAAGGGAGGGGAAGATGGTGAGGTTAAATATTGCATCTGTCCTTCCCAGGAACAGATCACTAATGAGCAAGGGGAACCAGCTGGAACGTTACTCCTGTTTACACAAAATAAACCATTGATCTCTTAAGTTTCCTTAATGGGTGAGGGGTGGGAAATATGAGCAGGGATAAAGGAAAAAATAAGGCCCCATATGTTGCAATAGGACTCATACACTGTACCAGGGTCCAATATTGGGATCATCTACCCCAGGGCCAATCAAGGGTGACTCTACTGTCTTTGATATAGTCACAGTGGAATTACACCAGGGTATCAGAGATCAGGAGTGGGCTCAGAGTACAGCTGTGATCCCCCTTCCCACCTGGCTGCCCCAGGATACCTCTTGTAGTTTTAGTCCCACCCCCTGTAAACTGAGTGAGAGAGGGAGATAAAATGAGGACGGCCAACAAGACAGAGAGGCATTTCAACTCCACACAGGGAGTTTTCTGGGCTGGACTGTTGCAAGGGCTTTCTCCCCACAGAAATGGCTTTGTACGTAGACAACATCAGAAATGGAGGAGACTTGTTAGATCAGCTAGTGTGTGCTAGGAGTATACACGTCACATACTCAGCTTACCTAGGGAATAAAATACACTGTACTCGACTGTAGCCCCCTGGGTGGTGTTGTGGTTTGCTATGAGAGCAGAGTTCAGCATGGTCCTGGAAGCAGCACTGGGAGCAGTGATTTCCTAGGGAGAATTCACTCCCAAAAGGCCTGCAGGCCTCTCCCTCTGTCACCAGAGAGCAGAAGGACTGCTGCAATCCCCATCCCTTGATCAGCACAGGCAGCAGTGCTAAGCTCCGTCTGCCAGACTCTCTGAGTGAATCCAGAATGGAGCGGCAGCGGCTGGGAGGGGACTGAAGGTGAAGGGGACAGAGGAAAAGTGGAAGGCAGATTGGACAAGAGGGCTCTGCCATACCGGCATCGATGTTGATGCCTCGCTCGAAGGCTGCGAAGAACTGCTCTCCCTCAAACAGCTCCACAATGTCAGAGGGCTCCGGGCCCTGGTAGCGGTCATGAAGCTTTCCCAGAACAGGATCGACCTACCAGGGATGAAAGCGACATTGGGGGGGGGGGGGGTCAGGTCTGTTTAGGCTTTGCACATTCACGCCCCCCCCCCCCCCATCTCCTTGAAATCATTCCAAGACATTTTCCCCTTGCACTTTCAATGGAAAGAGTTTATTTTTCCAAGAGAAAATTCAAAAACAAACATTACACACCATTCCCCTAAAGGTCTAATCAATCATTAACAAAGTGACTGTAGCTAAGAATCAGGTGGTTCCCCTGGCATGCTTACACAACACATGGTGCCCATGCACCATGGTTTGTGGCGGGGGAGAAACAACTATTTATGTTAGCCTTGCTGTCAGCAGAACTAAATACCAGCACGGTCTGAATGGTTCCAGTCCGCGCTGGACTAGTACCAGTGGATGGTACTGCCCACGTCGAACTGGCCCTCCTCTTCTTACACTAGCAGGGTGCTGAAGCGTATCAGTTGTAAACTGGCTGGTCTCATTCCATTTTCAGCTCTGGGGAAGGAAGCAGAGGGTCTAAGCTAAACACAAGTTGGGCCATGTATTTAGCTCCGACTCTCTCTACTTTCTTCCCCAGACCTGAAGAACTCAGAGTAGCTCCAATGCTTGTACCTTTCACACACAGAAGTTGGTCCGATAAAGACTATTATCACGCCTACTTTCTCTTTCTCATATCCTGGGACCAATGCGACTACAAGAATGCTGCAATCAGAGGTTGAAAATTCCTTCTGCATCATTAGCAACTGCAGTGCTGGGTGTTGGAGCAGATTAATTTTAACCTGTCGGTAACCCTTCAAAACCAGGAAGTTACTCACTCTCCTTCCCCCCGGACTTTTAGCCATGGGGAGATATTTTCCACACAACCCCTGTGCTGCAACACCACTTAGCTGAGGCCAGGATACAGTCTCAGTGTGTGGCGCCTGTGCTGAAAGCCTCATCCTGGGGTAGCAGCATGCAGACACCTGCAGCTCTTACTTCTCAAAGACAGTTTGAGTGAGGTAAATGCTGTGCAGCATATCTCATCCTGTACACGGATTTGTCATATCCTACCGGTGAACCCTCTGGGACCAACTTCCTTGTTAGGAAAACAGACTCCGGGGGGTGAAATCCTGGTGCCACTGAAGTCCAACGGGAGTCTTGCTATTTTAGCTTCACCAAAGCCCGGATTTCACCCCTGACGCCCAAGGCTTGAAGTTTCCCTTCTGGCGTTTATAAATCTGTTTTAATTCAATACTGGAGCCCGATACACAAGAATGATACACAAATGGGACCAGCCAGCCCAGGGGATTATAACGGGCCAGCACAGCGTTCACCATCAAGTCATCAGGCTGAACTAGACTGGTGATCGTTGCACCAGAGATCTGTGTGAACTAGGCTATTGCTCTGTCTACTTCCCAGCGGGCCAGTGTCCCTAGCACAAAAGCTACCATTGCAACAGGAATATTGGTGAATATGCCAGGCACAATTGCTCCCACTGCCTCCCCTCCAGCAGCTCTAAATTGAGGCCCCTAGGCAGGGCAGCATGTGCAGTACCTTGTGCTTGGGGACACACTGCAGCAAGACTTGCTCAGGGTCCTTCTTCCTCTGCAGCGCTATGAAGTTCACCTGGTACAGGCGCAGCCTCTCGTACACCTTCCTGGCGATGCCGCCGATGTAGGTCTTGGTGGTATACCACAGCCAGTACCTGCGGAAGGGAATAAATGAGGGAGGGATTCCTCTGCCAGCAGAGAAGCCAAGGGCGAGGGCGGGAACCTGAGGAGGTGGATCTTAAAGTGACGCTTCCTCTCTACCAAAGGAGAAAGACAAAATTTCATAAAGTCTGGATTTTGAGGGAGCTAAGTTGCAGGCACCACCCTGTCCTCCTGACACAGGTTATCCTCCAAAAAGCAGATTCCAAGCCCAAGAGTGAGCGAGAGAACTTACACGTGAGGGGGAAAGGTTGCATCAGCAGCCCACGGGACAAGGGAAGGATTCTGGCAGCTGGGAGGAGTGATGACCAAGAATCTCATTCCTGAATGGATATGGTGATTGAGTGGGAATGTACTAGCTTAAGCATGGCCTCTTTAAAGATACCAGGCCTACAAGGGAAACCACCAATCTGCTCACTGCAATCCGGTGGGACGTGAAGTGAGGAGAAAGAACCCCCAACCCCGGGACACAGAACCAAGCTTTCTTTTGTCTCCGGTGTGGCTGTACTGTGTGCCAAGGAATTGGGAGTATTAACCAGAGGTATAAAGCTACGGAATTCCATCCTTCTTAAGGGGAAAGAGCAACCCTGGGAAGGCACCGGGGGCTGGAAGGGAAACAGGCAATAGCAGCAGCATGTTCCGTGATCCGGGGAAAGGTGCAGCCAAACACCTTCCAGCCTCTTCCTCAAACACTGGCCGTCAGTGGGTCAGAGCTCACCAGGAGAAGTGGGTGACTTCAAACCGCGCATAGAGGTGGGTGAACTCCAGCACCACCTGACTGGTGATGTCATCCCAGGTTTGGGCTTGCAGGTTGCCATGAAGAAGATGCAGCCTGGAGCGATCTAGGGTGAGACCTAAAATCAAGAGATGCAAGCCTGTTTAGTTGTAGATGAACATGGATTTTTTTGCCTCGCTTGTTGCTTTACAAATCCAAATGCAAAGCGGCTAGAGACTCAGGTAAGTTGTTTTTCAGGTTTGTTTGTTTTTTAAGCCACAATTGCTTACCTTTGGGAAATGCCAAATTCCAGCTCAGCCAAGGCACTTCTTTGAAAAAGACCAGCCCTGAATATCTGATTTGCTGTTCCAATGGGACTCCCTAGCTTTAACGTGTCAGCCACTTGATTACCTCCTAAGCAGATGGATTGCATGACCTAAGACGTACTTTTCTACCTTGGACTCCTAGAGGTTTTTACAGCACCTGGCACAAAGAGGCCCCAATCCTGACAGAGGCCCATGTGTTCCAGGGGCCTGGCAAGGGGGCACAGGAGGTGCATAGGATTTTAAAAAGGACTTCCTTGGGCCTGATGCGTACATAATAGAATGCCAAAGGGTGGCATGTGAAGTCCCTACGAACACCAGTAACACAGTGGTTATCCTAATCACCGTGAGATGTATGTACAAATAGTACACAAGGAGTTATTTATCCATATTGAAAAATACATTCCTAAGGTATCTACGTTACAACAGATCACCAGAAGGCGATAAACGTGCTCCTATTGGGCAGAAGGGAACAGACAGGTATCTGTCTAATCATGTGTGTATTGTCCGTGTCCTGTGGAGAACTAATTACAGACTGAGCCAAATCTAATCAAGAGATGGTGAAGTTGACAAGAAAAAAAAAATCTCACCGGCGGGGGGGGGGGGAGGGGGGGAGGAGAGAGGGAGGGAAGGAAGCAATCAGCCTGGGGAGCATCCTGTTTATAAGTAAAGACAATGGAGTCGGGGGTATCACTGGGGGTACAGAGGGTACATCCTGGGTCTTTCACTGAGGGGGCAAACTGAAGGGCGCAGCCACGCCTGGCTGAAATACACGGGAAGGATTTGGGGTGAGCCTAGCTCTACAAGAGCCAAAAGTAACTAATTAACTAAGTCCAGGTTCTAGAATGCAAGTATGACTTTACTGTATAGGCAACCGTTTGTTTCTAATACACTGAGACTTGCTATCATGCGACTCTCTTCTCCGTGTTAAATAAACTTGTACCTGTTTTCATGGTAATCATCTGTCCGTGCTGCGTGGTAAGCAGAGCTGTGAGGTGAGGTGTAACTGGTAAGCTGGGGGGTATTGTTCCTTTGGGAGCAGTGGATCTCTGAATTCTGTGTGTCTCCAGTGGAATAGGGGTTGGACAGGGCAGGGGGACGCTCAGAGGAGGGACTGACAAGTGCCTATTGCTAACCTGCAGGGGGACAGTGGAGCCCACATGGGCTGAGAGGGAAGTGGTTAGGTTGCCCTGGGCTGGGCGGGTCAGGAGGCTGGGTTGGGATTGGGAGGGGGGAGGAGGTTAGGTTCAGTGGGATGGGCCGGGCCAGGCAGGGGTGGGGGAGGAAAGGCGGTTAGATGGGGGGAGGCTGGGCGGGGGTAAAGGAAGATCACCCCCTACACCCAGGCTGATAGCGGGAGCTGACTGGGGCAGGCGGCGGGACCCTGGCTGGCAAGGGGCCAGCGGGGGAAATCCCAAAGCAGTGCAGGGCTAAGCACTCCGCCTGCCACTGCTTTGGGGTTTCCCCCGCTGGCCCCTTGCCAGCTGGGGTCTCAGCTCCCGTTGCCAGCCTGGGCTTCCGGGGGGGAGGGGTGGAGCGGCCCGCGAATGACATTTTAAATGTCCAAATGGCCCTTGGCAGAAAAAAGGTTCCCCACCCCCGTCCTATAGGGTGAATGTTAACATGTAGATGTTAACAGACAAACCTCAGAAATCGTGGCATCCTATTCCCTAAGGAAATTAAAAACAGTCAAGGATAACCTCACCCCATTAACCATGCAAATAATAAGCCATTTAAATAGATGGCAGGTACTACCTCTCCCCTTAAATGAACTGGTTTTTCTCTTCCATGTTTCTACAGAAAACACTTCCTTTTGATTTAATGCCATCTGCCCCCCTAAATGCTTCACAAACATTACATTCTGTTGAAATGCACCAAATTTACAATCTTACCATTGTTTCATTTACTCTTGTGCATTTCAACAGAATGTAATGTTTGTGAAGCATTTAGGGGGAAAGAAGGCATTAAATCAAAAGACAGTGTTTTCGGTAGATGACAAAGTATAAGCGTTTTCCCACCTCCCCAACCTCTTTTGATCCATTACTCTGGAATAAGGCAGGAATATCTTTTTTCCATGGGATGGTACTAGTATCAGTATTCCTTTATGAGGAAAGAGGACCTGTCCCACCAGCACTCTTCAGAAAGCAGTGGAAAATATTAGCAGCCTATTACAGTTCTACTACTGAAGTACTAAGTTTGTGGTTAGGAACATTAGGGTCCAATGCACAAACCTTGAAAGGTACAGTTTGTTCACAGTTTAGTTTATTACATCAATTCCCTGGGGGAAATTGAAAAAGATAACCTACCAAGTAGTATGATTTTTGCACAGAAGCTTTCCATTGGCATCTCTGGGCATATACTAACCTGTGACTCCTGGAGGTAGCGGGAGCTGAATTTTAACTGGCCTGAGGAAATCCACAGTGGAATTCTGGGAGAGGCAGAGCAGGGGACTGACTCTGGACTCTGGATCATCCGTGATCTCTGCCAGCTCCTCCGCCGACACTGGCAACACCTGGCAGTTGAACAATAATCAAATCAGCTTAACTTCCAATGCCTGGATACCCGAGTTCATTGAGGCAGAATAAGGGAAATGGCCCTGTGACATCATCTGATTCAAATATGACTGTCATAAGTGTAGAGGGCTGGAGAGGGTTAATGTCATCTGAAACCAGTGAGGTAAAGTTTCCCTGCCATGAGGAAGGGAGGAGTTTAGGGGTTCTGTTCTAGTCTGCTGGCCATGAGGCAGGAGCCAGGGTCAAAAAGCACCTCTAGCTATGGAGATAGCTCAACTTTCCTCTCTAATATTTCTCCTTAGCTTATGTAAGTGATCTTTAATATTAAGCCTGTGCCATCTGGGGTGTCTCTTTCCGTTTCAGAGGGGGAGGTTTGAGAACTCTAGATTGTAAGCTGTACTATGTCTCTGTTCTATAATCTTTTTTCTTTATTAAATCTTGTTAGTTATAAAAGCGTTTGGTTTTATTCCCTTAAGGTTTTTCTCTGCTTCCGTCTGGGAAGGGAGAAGGGAAGGGAGTAGGCAAACAGATCAGCTTAGGTTATAAGCTGAGGAACGGTGCCTGTCTCTTCAACGGGAAGAGAGGAAGGAGGGGAAGGGGGGAGGTAAATAGCCCCAGGTGTCTGATTCTGGCTCTCGGGGAGGGAGACAGGGTTAGGGGAAGTCTGCCTTCAGCCGGGAAGGGTGAGGGGAAGCAGCCTTCAGGTGTCTAACTTTGGCTCCCAGGGAGGGGGACAAAGTTAGGGTGGGGAAGTTTGGGGGCCCCTCCAAAGTTTTGGAAGTACACCCGAATGGTGGCAGTCGTGGAACCCCCAGAATCCCACTGGTAAAAGGGGGGTGTCTCGGGGTGTAGGAACTTGATTTGGCTAAAAACAGCCTAGTTGAGTGGTTTGGCTAGTGAAAAGTCTCAGCTTTTGTGCTCAAGAGCACAGGGCTGGGGTAACAGACTCTTACAATGACCATATAGGTCATTGTTGCAACCACGGTTATATATTTGCAACAAAACTTGTACAAAGGTTGTCAACTGAAGCGTCTATGAAAAGGTTTTGATTGGCTGGTTATGATTATGCGGTCTGTATGCATGTACCATTTTTGCATTTGAAGTTATGAATATTGGTCTATACCTGGATTTCAAATATTTGCTCCTGGGGTAATGCCCATGAGGTATTTAGCCAGAACAATTTGAATAGTCCCTTCACGATAAGTGGTTCATCAAGAAACACTTAATTGACAATGGCCCATGAGAGACACCCGTCTACATTGAATGGACTGTCCTATGGATGCTTCATCTGAAGTATAGGTAACTAGTCTAAAAGCCCGTGTACACAGGCCAACGGTAACGGCTCGCGGCCCCCCCACTCGCTCAGACCCCCCTCCCCCCCACTCCAAGGGCTCCCCCTCCCACTCGCTCAGCCCCCCTCCCCCCACTCCAAGGGCTCCCCCTCCCACTCGCTCAGCCTCCTCTCCCCCCCCACTCCAAGGCCCCCTCCACTCGCTCAGCCTCCTCTCCCCCCCACTCCAAGGGCCCCCCCGCTCACCCAACCCCCCTCCCCCTCACTCCAAGGGCCCCCCTCCCGCCCACTCCAAGGGCTCCCCCCGCTCGCTCAGCCCCCCTTCCCCCCCACTCCAAGGGCCCCCCCGCTCGCTCAGCCCCCCTTCCCCCCCACTCCAAGGGCTCCCCCCACTTGCTCAGCCCCCCTCCCCCCACTCCAAGGCCCCCCTGCCTGCGCCTCCTGCACCCAGCCACCCTCCTGCCCGCGCTCCCAAGCCTCTGATCCAGACCCTGCCTCCCTCTCGGCGGCACACGTGTGGCGGCCATGTTGTGCTGCCGAACTACACCTCCCAGCATGGCATTCGTCTGGGCCGTCTCTACTGCACATGACGGTTTCACACACACTTCTCTAGCCGATTATTATATAGGATGGCTTCCTGCACTGACTAGGTGAAATGCATGGACGTGTGACTTGTCCATGTAACTCCAATCACCATCTTGTTACTGTTGTTTTCAACAGTAAGGACAATGAGATTCCTGCCACATGGCAGAAGAGATAAAATGCCCTGGAAACTTCTCCATTTTGCCTCTTTCCTCACCAAACTTCTGGACCATGAACTATACTAATGGGAGCATTCTAACCAAGGGACTGAGATCCTTCCAATGATTTGGAAGCAGCCAGAGACTTGATTTACCAAGGCAGAAGTTAATTTCATCACTGCTGCAAGCCTGAACCAAGAAGGTTCATTTACTGTATGTATCTGATTCCTCTAACCGTTTTGTTTTTTTTTTAAAAAAAGAATAAACCTTTAGATAATACAGGTTTGGCACCAGTGTGATTTTTTGGGTAAGATCTAAGTTGTACATTGACCTGGGTGTGTGGCTGGTCCTTTGGGATGAGAAGAACCTTTTATTTGAAGAGATTGCTTTTAAAGAACCACCCATCTCTAAGTCTAGTGTTTTCGGTGATAATACAAGGACTGTAATGCCTGAGGAAACTGTTTTTATGACTTCTTGTTGACCAATGTGGTGAAACAGAAGTTTACTTTTGTTGCTGGTTTGGTATATCCTACGGGGGATTAGCCACCAGTCTTGGGGTGTATCTGCCCTATTTCTCAGCAGTTTGTCCTGAATTTGGCATTCAGACCTAAGGCAGCACAATTACAGGCCCCAGCCGCTCAAATCCCAGGCCTAACTCAGTGGCACAGGCTGGCTGCTGAATGGGAGTGTGAATCCTAATCACTGAACCATATTCTGCTCAGAGTTATACTGGTGCAAACTTGGCAAACAGGGTCCTGATCCAGATCGAGTCTTCTTGGTGCTACTGTCACACATTTAAACAGCTACCACGACCACCCCCACTAATTTCAGTGAGGCTGCGCCAGAGTTAGAACAGCATGAATAAGAGTAAAGTTTAACCCTCTGAATCTCACTCCCTTAGCTGGTCTGTCACGCTTACTAGCAATTTTTAAACAAACAAGAAACAGCAACCAAAAAAGCAAAAGAAACAACAGCAACAAAAAGGCAAGAACATGCAAAGTACCTTTTTTGTGTTTCTATTCTGTTTAGGTCCAGTAAAGAAAAAAAGACAACTGCACATTATTATTATTACTGAGTCTGAAAAAAAAAAAACCCACCACCCTATAATGACAATGATTTGGACTTGTATGTGCACATATTTATTTGTTTTGCCTAAAGTTAACTAAGGTTTTTGGAAAAACTGTCATAGCGGCCACCAGCAAGAATAGCGGGCTGCATTCTGAGGCCACCAAAAAAACTGGAAGAACCCTAACAAGTTACGGCCTATGTGAGTGCTAACCCCTGCCAGACAGTTAATGACCCAGCCCATCTCACAGCAGGGGAAACCGAGGCAGGGAGGATCTGTGATGTGCCGAAAGCCAGAAGAAACCCAAGTCAGACCCAGTTCCCATGCTTGTGCTTGGCCCATCCTTCTTTCTCATTTAGTGCATGTAACCTATTGCTTACTCTCCTGGCACAGGCCAGCAGTAATACCAGGGCTTGTGTTTTAGTTTTAACATGTACACACACACCTGCAGTGTGACGCTCCGAGTCTCCTCTGTGACTCCGGGAGGGAAGGTCACTTTGATGTTTGGATCCACGGTGGAAAAGAGCAACGTCCCCTCTGATGGGACACTGCATTCATTCTCCACGAGCCGGGAGACGACCAGGAACCAGGAGAAGTGGGGGATGCTACAGCAAGCCATGTGCTTCTGTTACAAAATGTGGGAAACAAAGAAAACCCAGCTGAGTGACACGTTCCAGTATCTTTCAGACACACTAACACCAATGAAGTCAATGGAGCCACTGGGGGGGAAAAAAAGTCAATGGCCCACAATGTTTCATCAGTATATGTGCACATATATTATACACATTTAGCTACAAAGAAGCACCACCAATGAAGCCTATTTTCTTAAACACCTGAAGAGATTTGCACCATCAGACCTGGCATTTGAGGTGACCTTTCATACCCCGCTCCTGGTAAAGGCCACACTGCACAGAGAGCAGAAGCAGCCTAGACATTTGGGACAGGAGAGCCTGCAGCACATGATGTGCTCCCGGGATTGATTGCTGGGAAGGAGAGCACAGGTTGAACCTTAGCACAGAACCCCGCAGCACGTCACAAAACATGGAGTACGAGGAGGCTCCAGCCCTGCAGATCTTTCAGTCCAATGCTACACTGAGATGGAAAATTGCAGGCCGGAGCGTGTAGTCTCCAGGACGTTTCTCAGATGCAGCCGCCAGGGGCTTTTCATGCAGCCACAACAGCCTCCTGGGAGGGGGGCAAAGCAACAGCCCCTCCCCCACCTTCCTTGTTGCTCCTGGATGTGCTGCCCCCCCGCCCCCCGCCTCTGGAGAGAAGTGGGGCACAGCGCTGCAGGAGCGAGGTGAGTTCTTGACCCACTTTGGGTGGAGGGGGTTTGAGCAGCAGGCTCCAGTGGTGGGACTTTAGGAACCTAGCCATGAGGCCCTGGGCACTGACTGCCCCGGCTCCAGCCACGCGGCCCTGGCCTCCAGCTGCGGGGCTCCAGCTTCCAGCCCCTGCATAGCAGCAGGCGCTGGCTCCCAGCTCCAGTCCAGTGGCAGGCGCTGGCCAGAGGCGCCGACTCCCAGCCCCAGAGGGAGGGCAACAGGTTCCAAACGCGGGGCTTTGGGAGCCAATCCCTGGCTCTGGCTGCAAGGCTGCAGGTGCTGACCCAGACTCCGGCCATGGAGCTTCAGTCGGCCTCTGGCCCCCAGTTCCAGCCAAGCAGTGGCGGGCGCTGGCCCTGGGCTCCAGATGTGCTGATCCCCTGCCCCAGCTGCAAGGCAGTGAATCCTGACCCACAGCTCTGTTCTGGTCTCCAGCCACACAGTAGCGGGAGCTGACCCCGAGTGCCAACCCCTGGCCACGCAGCAGCGGGCGCTGTCTCCTGACTCCAGCCACGCACTCCTGGGCTCTGGTACCCAGTTCTGGGCTCTGGCCATGCTGCGGCAAGCACTAGCCCTGGGCACGGACCCACAGCTCCAGCTGTGTGGCAGCAGGCTCCAATGCCTGGCTCTAGCCAGGCAGTTCCTGTCCCCAGCTCCGCATTCTGGCCACAGGCATTGAGCCCTGGCCACATGGCAGCAGACACCAGGCCCTGGCTCTGGCCATGCAACAGTGGGTTCATCACCTACCCCCATCGCCCCTGGCCCCCGCTACCTCCCACAGCCCTATATCCCCCCACCCCCCACCCCCAAGTCCCGGACCCTGCTGCTTTCCTGGCCTTGCATCCATCCCATTGCCCCGGGCCCCTGCTGCCTCCACCATTGGCTTCTCCATCCAGGGCTTAATGGATCCTGGGGCTTGCTGAGAAAAGGGATATTAACAAACATGCAGGTATCACTTTTCACAGCAGACTTACTAGCGATCTGTGACACTTTTATGTTTGTTAATATCACTTCTCACTTTTCATGGCCTCCCAGGTAGCTAAGTGTGCTGCGATATTAACAAATATCACTTCTCACAGCAAGCCCCAGGATCCACTAAGTTCTGGATGGGGCGGGGAGCCTGAAAGGGGAGGCAGCATTATTTTTTGTTACGGAGTCTGCCCAAAAAAGCCCTTCAGATCTGTCTTGCAATGATTTGGATGTGCATCTGTGCATATTTAATTGTTTTTCCTAAAGTATTTTAGATAAAAAGTGTCGGTGCGGCCATCAGTGAGAGTTGGTGGCCGCACTCTGAAGCCATAAAAAGTGTGTTGTGAGAACCCCTGCTCTAGTAGCCACAGCTCTGTAGTGGCAATGAGGGCTGCAGGTACAATCCCTTTATACCAACTGGACACATATCTCAGGTTCATGAGAAGCTTCCAAGCTAGCCCTGGGGACTGGACAATGTTAAGCCCTGCCACCTGCTCAGAGCAAGTCAGATGCCCTGCACGTGACCAGGAGTTAATCCCACCTGCTCACCTTCGGCTTTCCTCTCCGCTCCACCTTGGTTTGCAGGTCGCTCCAACTCCGCCCGTTGAAGGTCCGAACCACCACCTCTCGCTCACGCAGTGTTCGAGGGGAGGCGTAAGGCATCCGGAGCTGCACCTCCTGGCAGGGGACAACAGGGCATTGCCATGACACACCAAGAGAACAGCACCCCCTACTCGAGAGACATTCTTGTACCCGGGCAAGCAGGGGAGCCCAATGTGATGGTGTGGCAAGCCTCCGTGCTCCCTCCTCCCCGCTGGAGACCCCTCTGCTCTGCTCCACCCGCCCCTGGGAACGGCTTTCCAAGGGGAAAAGAGCAGCGAGCCCTAGATCTCTAGGTTTACCTAGAGAAGCATCCCAGGAGCAGCCATTGTGGGAACCATGGAGAGCTGCTCCTCCAGCAACTAAACTGCTGGGATCAGCAACACCCCATCAAGGCCAAAAGAAAAGGAGCTGCCTGCTGCTAGCAAGGTAGTTCCTGGCTGGAGCCAGTGGCGTGAGGAGAGATGCTTCCTAGGCTATAGGACAAAGGAACCACCCTGAGCCAGGGCCCATTGCTGGTCACATGTTGGTGGCTGGAGCTCAGGAAGAACCCTGCTGATTTAATTCTGGGGAGGGAATTAAGCCCCAGAAGGGCAAGAAACCATTTGATTTCTGATTGGCCCTGGAGGGCAAGGGACTGCTTCTATCCACGCTGACTGTACCCCAGACGGAGTCAGGGCCATACCACAGAAGTAGGCTGACAGCCTGCGGGGGGTGCTGGGAGCCGATGAGAGCAGCAACGCCATGCCCAGGCACTGGAGGGCGCACTCACAGGGGTAAGTGCAATCCACCACAGGCAGATGTTAGAGAGGGAGGGGGAAGGGGAGAGTGGGGTGTGTGATGAAAACGGATCTCCCCTGCAGCCCACCAATCCCAGAATCAGCCAGAAGAGCTGCCCCCGGTTCCCTGGCTATGCTCCAGACAATGCTCAGGTGTTGTGCGATGGCCTCCAAGAAAGCGGAGGATTCCCCATGCTCCTATTGGCCATGACTGGGCTACTCACGTAAGCGCCATCAATGGGCCGCGAGTCCTTTCCCTGGCAGATGGAGATCACCCCCCAGGAGGAGTTCAGAGGGAGGAGGTTCTCATTCAGAGAGCAGCCTGCCTCGTAGCAGAAGGGATGGGGAAGGTGTGGGGACAGCGTGCTGCTGCGGAAGACAACAATGCCCTTTGGGGGATTTGCCCTGGTGCTGAGAATCCCTTCCAAGTTTGATCCTTGGGGCTATTTGCAAGCAGCGATGTCTGGCTCCGGGATCCCAGCAGTCAACACGCTGAGGCCTGGCAGCCCCTCGACGGGATCCTTCCAGGCCCCAAACAAGGATTTTCTGGCCAGTTGTATTTGCACATATGGACCCATGATGGGTTATAACACACAGCTCTGTCCAGCCCTGTCCTGCCCCTCAGGTGCTCTTACCTGCTGGAATTCCACCCCATGAGGCCGCAGCTCCAGGACTTCACTCAGCAGGATGTCATGATGCCTCAGTTTCACCCACTGCGGGTCAGGCGAGAGCGTTTGGAAGTGGATCGTTACGGAGGAGGTGGCAGCACCCGGGGGGAAGTAAAACTGGATGCCGCAGGCCAGGATGACTTTGCAGCCTTCGGGGGTCACAGTAAAGCTTATGGAAAAGAAGAGATGTACGAATGACATCTTGCAATGACTCCCATTGGTGTATACACAGTTGTTGTAGCCATGCGGGTCCCAGGATATTAGAGAGACAACGTGGGTGAGATCACATCTTTTATTGGATCAACTTCATCTGTAACGCACTAACCCCCATTTTTATCCTACAGGGTTGTTAATGGGCCATTTCAACTTGACTGGTCTCCTAGAATATGCACTGTTCCACCTAGTATGTAGCTGTGACACTCCCCAGGCCTGAGGAAGAGCTCGGTGTAGCATGAAAGCTTGTTGCTCTCACCATGATGTTGATCCAATAAAAGACATTACTTCACCCACCTTGTCTTCCAATGACATCACACACCATTAAACTTTTGCTTTCCTGTGTGTTGTGACTGGCAAGACAAACTCCCTGCATGTAATGGAGTAAAACTGACTTGTCTATTTAGACTGGAAATAATTTGGGGCAGAGACTATCCCTAATAATGTGCATGTACAGAACCTAGCACAATGAGACCCTAATCTCGACTGGGGCATCATAACATCAAAATAATAAACAGTAACAAAAACAATAGAGACGCTGCGTGAAATACCTGTCCTCACTGGGTACAAGGAACACTCTTCCTAGCTCTCCTGAGCTGGATTCATCTGTAGTGAATCAGAAGAAGAGAAGTGAACAGGGGTGGGTAGCAGGCAGACTGGAGACAGACATTCCATTGATTTGAGAGGTGCGGGTGAGAAAGGAGCAACACTGAACTCATCAGGGGCTGGATCCAAATTCCAGTAAAGTCAGTGCGAGATTTTCCATATCCCCCCATGGGCTTTGGATCAGGTTCCATGGGAGGACGGATACAGGTCAGTCTCTTTTCCTGCACTTAGCAGCTCTTACCCTGGCTGTACTTGCATTACTGACTCGTCCCTACCCCTGTCTTTTTATGATGTAAACAGCAGATGCTTTCCAGGAACTTTTTGCTTGCAGCCTGAGGACTTTCCCCAAGAGGCTGACTTCCTTTTGCCCAGTGACTCCCACACAACCCCACCTCTGCACCAGCAAGACCTTTCCGATGATCAGGCTAAACAAAAGCATCTCCAGAGATTTTTTTTTTTTTTTTTACACATCTTAGAACTGACTCTCCAAAAATTAGAATCCCTCCCACAGAACTAGCACAGTCTGTAATTAAAGACAAAGGCAATGTAGTGTAGGAACTTCTGGATAGCCACCCTCTCCCTTATACACCCTCTGGTACAATGAAGCCCACATCTAACGTAGATTGTAAACTCTTTGGGCGAGGGACTTACCCTTCTGTGTGTCTGTGCAGTGCAAAATATACCTGTAATGATGCCATATCAACAGTGATTCATTTTCTCCCCCTCAACTCCAGCAATCACATTCACATTCCAGCTTGTGACACTTGCTACAGCCTGGGAGCAGCTGTCTGGGACGCAGTCAAGCCAAAGAGAGGCAATTACCAGATTGCAGGGGGATCTCAGGTTCTCCTAGAGGATTGCCCCGCAGGTGCACGAAGGGAGAGCTCTGGATCTCGGGGGGAATGGAGCGTAGCCTGTTGTTCTGCAAGTCAAGCCTGGACAAGTTGGGAAGGCTGGCGAGGGATGCGGGGACGGTCACCAGGAGATTGCTGTGAAGACGCAGCTGCTGCAGAGATCGCAAATTGGCTGCAAGTTAGAACAAGAAGAAAAATTGTCCCCCTGCTCGGTAAATACATGAGTAGTGATTCTAACAACCCCTGAGCAACATTACACACATACATCCCCAATTCCCCTCAGCAAGCACCGAGACCACCACCCCGCCTGCCTGCCTCAGACCCCCAAACACACACACAAATCGTGGATATATTAAATCATGAGAGGGGCACAACGATCGTGGGTTCAGAGACTTAGGAGGCTGGGAGAGCAGTAAGTTCTTTGGGACAAGGACTGTCCTTTTGTTCTCTTTGTACAGTGCCTAGCACAATGGCATTCCGGTCTATGCCTGAGGCTTCTAGATGCTACGGCAATAGAACCACCACGACAGAAATCTGGGCATAGTGATACAAAAATCAAAGCTGTGGAAATAGCCCCATTCAGAAGGACAGGTTTGAGATCTCAGAGTCCAGCACTGAACGGCTTTCTGGATTGGTCTGGACTCAACACAGATGACATTTGAAACAGAACAACCCAGCAACATCATTAGCCCTCGGTGCCTTGCCTCACATCAGCAACTGCAGAGAATCTGGGACCCTGTCAGGAGCCAGCGGCTGAGGAACCTTTGGCTGGATCCTCAGCTGGTTTATGTCAGGCAGTGGCGTTATCCTGATTGATAACAACCCAGGATCTTCTGAATCTTCAAAGTGCCCAGTTTGCTCACGGACTAAATCGATGGGGTTTTATATACGATATCCTGCTCCTAGCAAGTCATGTAAGAGATGCCTCCCGATCCACAGCCCGGCTTGGGGGCAATGAAGCAAGGCTGGGCCAGGACAGACACCAAATCCCATTTAAAGGCTAGATTTTACATGCCTTCCAGTTCAAAGACCCCCTAAAACCCACCCATTCCATGTCAGGAGCTAGGGACGTTCATTCTCTCTTTCTTCTGGGTGCATCTCTTACCAAGGGACTTGGGGACGCCCATCAATTGATTCCCTGAAAGATCCAGCTCCAGGCAATTATACAGACTCCCGATCTCGTCGGGAAGCGATTGCAGGGCGTTTTCAGACAGGTCCAGTCTCTGCAGCGCTGCCAGCTCCCCAAGGCTCCGTGGTAGATCCCGGAGCTGGTTTTTCATGGCAGAGAAGAAAGTCAGCTTACTGAGCCGGCCGAAGTCTTCGGGCAGCCCCACCAGGCTGTTGTGAGACACCAAGAGCACACGGAGGCTGGCAAGGTCAGTGATGCAGCTGGGCAGCCTGGAGAAGCTATTAAAGCTGAGATCCAGATGAGTGAGACATAGTAGACTCCCAAAATCTTGTGGCAAGGTTGTCAGGGAACCCTGCTGATAAGCACCGAATTCATCCTTGGCGTGCCCACCTGGGGACAGGGAAAAGCAGAGAGAAAGGAGTCCATGTTACATGGATTCTGCTAAGTTAGCCTGAGAGAGGCATGCACAGTTCCCTCGGAAATCAACAGCCTGGCAAACTGGAAGTTCAGACAATGTTAACAGGAGGCTGGAGGGATTGGTCCAGGCACACGGATTATAAGAGTAAATAGCATAGCTTAACGGCTAGTGCACGAAAGTGTGGCTCAGGAGACCTGGGATCTATTCCCAGCACGGTCACTAGATGAATCACCTGTATAACATCACCTCTCCTGTCTCAGTTTCTCCATCTGTAAAATGGGCTGTAGCAATTATGGAGGGCTCTGTACTGTGTGTGGTTCTGTTAGTACGAGGTGTCTGTTTTAGCACAGTCATCTTTTTTTCAGTCCAATCTGACCCCTGGACCTCTGACACTTAAAATTTTGGTGTGTGAACAGCTGAGGAGGATAGAAGAGATGTGTCTGGTACACAGGGGGAGAAGGGAGAACTAGGAGCTACAGGATGCACTTATGAAAGAGGCCATTTTAACTGAAGATGTGGAAATTTCCCTGAGAGGGAGGCGTATTTGGCTGTGGCACAGTTTCCCCAAGGGAAATGATAGAAGCTTCACTGCTTGGGACTTTCAAAACTAGCCTGGAAAGCAGCACATTGGTAACAACCCCCACTGGCGGGGGGGGACGGGGGGGGGGGGAACGACGGGACGGGACTGCCTGGTCTAATAGCTTTCCCCACCTCAGACTTCAACAAGTCTAGGTTTGAGGGGAGGTGTGCTTAGGTATTTAAGGGCAAGTCAGGCTCCAAATAACAAATCCAGCATATTCAAAGGATTTCTGGCTTGCTTGAGACTACCAGGGCAAGTGACTCATGTGGGGGAAAAAATGTGGCAGTCACATGATTTAAATTAACACTTCTATAAATGTACCAATATCCTCCCTCTCTCCTATTCACACACACCCCCAGTGCAATTTTAAATGCTTACATTAGAGGATACCACAATAGAAGAAAGATTAATATTTGAGAAACCCTGGATTAATAAACAGTAGGGATTAAATAAGGAATTAGTGAACCAAGTTTTTCCCCCTTCAGGATACTCAGAGTATCTGAGCACTTCACAGCACAACTCTATGGAGGTAGGGAAGTATGAATATGTCCATTCTACAGATGGGGGAATTGAGGCTCAGATCCACAAAGATATTTAGACTTCTAATTTCCCTTGATTTCAAATATCTTTGTGGATCTAGGCCGGAGACACTTGCCTAAAGTCACATTCTGGTGGAGCAGGGGAAATGAACCAGGTCTCCTGACTCTCCGGTTAGTGTCCTAACCAAGGGACCATCCTTCCTCTCTAACTTGCACATACAGTTCCCCGCAGCCGACTGGGTGGTTCAACATTCTTCCAAGATTACTAAAGACACATCATTCGTATTCACAGCCTCCTAGCATACAAAAACTGGGAAGCCAAAGAAGCAATAAAATGGCCAACAGGTATTTAATGACAGTCATCATGCTATGGGCTACATGTCTTAGGCATAGCCACTCCAATACTTTTGTGCTCCTGATAAGTTAGCTTCTTTGCTGTCCATTCTCGAACCACGTTCCCAGCCTGTGCTGCAGGGCGCAGGACGAGGGTCTGTTCAGAAAGCAACAGCAGAACAAAATGCAGTGAAAGGAATCATTACGTCTCATAAGGGGGGGGAGGGGGGGAATCATCAAAAATTATTTCAATCAGCCGCTCCACAACTAACGATCCAACTCAGTCTCCATTCAAGTGACATTCAAATAAAAGGTTGTACCTGTTTTCAAGTGAGGACACTGGTCCCCAGCAGCTGTGGGAAACAAAGGATGGTAATAACAGCCCCTACGCTGGTTCTTGCTGAATCTGCATACTACTCCCCAGAAGGCTAACAGACCCCAAGCCGCTGCAAGGGGCTCTAGTGCCCAATGAAACCCATAAAGCGCATTCATCCTGTAGGAGCACAGAGAAAGTCAAGCCTGGACGAATGGGCAGGGATGCTTTTCTGTGTCTTACCTTTGAGCACCAGGGACTTCAGGCACTTCAGGACAGGAAGGCTGCGCAGCGTGGAGTCTATGAGGGCCTCGTTGCAGTTCAGCCGCACGAATTCCACCTGGGCCACCTCTTCCCTTCGTTTCTCAACCAGCTGGAGGAACTGGTGACAGCCGTCAGGGTACACATCCAGGTTCAGCCTATTGCCTGCTAGGCAGCAGCCCTCAAGAGCAGCAGTCACCAAACTGCCCTCCCCCAAAGCCTCCCCAACCTCTGGCAGCTCTGCCATCTTCTGCTGTTAGTCCAGGGGGACGGAGCATGTTTTGACTTGCCAGGCAGGGAGGCACTGGCAGCGCCACAAGGCAGCCGTGAAGATGAGAAAAGAGGCTCTGAAAGGGGACATGAGAACACAGTGAAGCCCTACTACCTCTGCACAGCCTGGCTAGAAGCTGGTAAACAGCATCTTCCAACCGCAACGAGATGCATGGGGATTGTACATACAGTATGTCACTACAGGTTTTATGGGTAGTTGGTATAGACTTTAAGGCCAGAAGGAACCATTATGATCATTCAGTCTGACCTCCTGTACCACAGGCCAGACACCTGAACTCTGGCTGAGTTACTGAAGTCCTCAAATCAGGATTTAAAAGACTTCAAGTTACAGAGAATCCACCATGACAAAGAGTCCTGTGGCACCTTCAAGACTAACTAAGGTACTGAAGCATAAGCTTTTGTGGGCTAGTACCCCCTTCGTCAGATTTCAGAGAATCCACCATTTAAACCAGCAAACGACTGTGCCCCAGGCCACAGAGGAAGGTGAAACCCTCACAGGATCTCTGCCAATCTGACCCGGGGAAAATTCCTTCCTGACCTCAAATATGGTGATCACTTACACTGAGCATGTGGGCCAGACCCACCACCAGCCAGACAACGGAGAAAGAATACTCTGTAGTAACTCAGAGCCCTCCCCATCTAGTGTCTCATCACTGGCCATTGGAGATCTTAGCTGACCTGCCACTGCTAGCAGCAATGTGCTAGGTATAGCAACAAGGTGGAATAGCCACCTTGGCACATCCCCTCGATCTAGCCATAAAATAGGGTCATCTCCAGGAATTTAAAGGGTGTAATCAAAGGAGAAGGCTTTCCTAGGATAATACCTAGCTCTTCTCCATTCATCAGTAGGTCTCACAGTGCCTTACAAAGGAGATCAGGATCATTACTCCCATTTTATAGATGGGGAAACAAAGGCACCGAGAGGCAAAGCAACTTGCCCAAGGTCAAACAGCAGGCCAAGGGCAAAGCCGGGAGACCTGGGTTCCTAGGCCAGCACTGTATCCAATAGGCCATACTGACTGTTGTGTAATGAGGAACAATAGGATTAAATTGCAAAGAGAAAGCAGAGGTGGGTTGGCTTACATCAGCACAAGGACGAAGGAACAAAACTTTGATGCACTGAAAAAAAAAATTCACATTTATGCACTAGCTGGGAGGAGGAGTGCAATGGGGAAGCACACACAGCCTTCCACATAATGGGGGTGGGAGAAACGGGAAAAGCCAATGTGGAATAAATTCTCCATTGCCTCCTTCACTTTGTGTGGTCATCTACCACTGGTTTTCAACCTTTTTTCCTTTGGAACCCCCTACAAAAGGAAGTGCAGACCGTGTTTGAAATTTTAGACATAGTTTGAAGCACACCCCACTCCCAAATTGCATGGACTACAGGTTGAAAAGAACAAAGTGGGTATTAGCCTACGAAAGCTAATGCTTCAATACTTTAGTTAGTCTTGAAGGTGCCACAGGACTCTGTCACTTCTGCAATTCCAGACTAACAGGGCTACCTCTGATTCTTGATATACCAGTGTAATCTGAATCCCAAATGCAATTCAATCTTTCCACTTTGCTAGCAGTTACACAGGTGTTAACCTTCAGTCCTAAATGTCAAAGGAGGTCAGTACCATTAGCCCCCTTTTACAGAAGGGGAAAGTGAGGCACGAAAGGGGGGGGGGGAATAACTTGCCAGAGATCATCAGGCAGGCCAATGCACAGCCGAACGTGGCTCTGCTCAGTCGGTCCCAGTCTAGTGCTCTACCCACGACACTGCCTGTCCCAGACAAGGTCCCCAGCCGTGGGGGGTTAGTTTGGTAACGCGAGGGGGGGCCGCGCGCGGGGAGAGGCGAAGGACATTTCGGAGGCAGGGGACGAATCTCGCTCAGACACAGCGGGGCGGGACGTGGCCCCGTCTGCTCCGCAGACTCAGGAAGCGCCAAGCGGCCGCCCCCGGGGCCCGTGCACCCTCCGCCGCCCGGCCAGGCTGCAGCGATGTGGGGCAAAGCCCGAGCCGTGGGGGGTTCACGCCGCCCCTTCCGGACGCTGCCCGGGGCGGGCTCCTGCCCCGGGGCCGCCCCGCGCACTTGGGGGGAGTTGGGAGGCGGCGCGGGGCGGCCCCGCCACAGCGCCCCACGCAGCTCGGCTCTTACCCGCGCGGGAGGAGACGGGGCCGGGGCTGCACCCAGCAGCGCCGCGAGCTCGAGCCCGCCCCGCTCTTAAAGGGACAGTCCGGGGGGGGGGGGGGTCTGTAGCCCCCGAGCCCGGCCCCTCCCGGCTGGTCTAGACACCCGGGCGGCTGCTGCTCGCGGCTTGAGGGAGCGGGAACCAGGCAGCTTTGCTTGGCCACATGTGCACGGAGCTGTTGGTCCACCCCCCTCCTAAAGACACACACACACACACACGGCGGGGGGGGCGGGGTACCCCTGGAGTTACACTTCCAAACCAAACCGATTTAGCCAGCAATGGCTTTGCATCTTCTCCTCCTTTCTGCCGGTGTTGATGCAGAAGGCGACCTTCACGTACGAACACACATGTCTTTTTAGGTGGCTCCTCTTAACAGTCCCAGCCATGCTCTCTTCCCCTCCCCGTCTCTTCCTCGTGACTCCGAGTCCTACTTTCGGATCCAGGAAGGGGCTGTCATAAGTGCTCCAGTGGCTGCCACACAACCCGAGGATGTTTCTATGGTGCGGTCCTCCTGCAGCTAGGACAAGGTTGTTAACTTGATGTAATTAATTCAGTTTATGGTACATGCAGCTACATTGCTGCACTAGGGGAGAAACTGAGACAGAATGTTAACCCCTCATAAAATAACTTACCAAGGATTGTTCAAGTACAGTAGATAAATACTTATCTCTATTAGCCCCTCTGAGACAATCTGCTTCAAGAAATTGGGTACTAGAATAAGGACAGAAAAGCACTTTTTTTAATTTGCTACCTTCTAACTGCCGTTCAAACGAGGCTGGATTTACCATTTCACTCTCCTTAATCTCTAGATACAGGTGACCAATTTAGAAGCTGCATAACATTAATTTTGTCTTCAAATTATATTTCTGGAGAACACACAGTGCTCAAAGAATTATTTGAAAGGCACATGAAGCTTCTGCAGTTTCCAGAATTGTTGTGGCAGGCAGTCCTTGAATTCCCTCCATGAAAGGAGAGAATGGAAGAAGCTGCTTTAAGAACCTTTCTGACTTTTTCTCTGTCATAGTGCTAACATTAACAGTATGTCAGTTTGTGCTTTAGGAATGATCTGTAATCACATAAAAATGAACCCTTTGGATACATTTCATGGTGCACTGAGTCCTGCATCTAGAGAGAGGGATAAAAAACAGCAACATCTGTTCTTTACCAAACACTTAAGAGGCAAACAAAATAGAGTTTGCATGCATCTTCCACATTTCTCTCTTTCTTTAGGCCACGAACAAACAAACATCAGTATAAAATAGGCTTAGAAGGATTTTATTTTTATTGGTAAATGTCAGTAAATATTGATTTCACTGTACACACACCACCACCAAACATATTGCTGTTGATAATCAAAATTTACAGATAGGCAAAATAAAAAAAAACCCACTGAGTTTGATTTAAGGAAAATATTTACTTTTTATATTTTGACATGATGTTGGCAATTTGTGCTTTAATAATAATGAAGCTGTAACTTTTTGAATTTCAGTATCTACTGTCATTAAATAATTAGTCTGATCCTCCATAATTTCCCCAAACTGTGAAAATGTAAATAGATAGAAATGCTTAAAAATAAACATTGATATTATCTGTTGACATTATAAGAACATAACAATGCCCATCTATCCATCCTGGTCGTCACCTCCAGGCTCCACAACCATCGTCTCTCTTGTGTGGTGACTTGTATATCTCTACTTCTTGACTGGGATTTTTCGAGGTGGAACAGTTCCCCAGCAAAGTCAGGCTCTGAGACAGTAAACAGAATAATTGCTCACAGCTTACCACACAGATCTTTCTAAGGAAATACACTCATAGTGTAAAAGCATTACAGAGAAAATATATGAAAAACAGTAAAAGCTGCCCATAGCTAATAAGTTTACCAGAGATCACTCCAACTCCAGCAAAGGCTCTATTAGAAGTCAGTCCTTCAAATCCTCCCAAGAGATTTGTCTGTGGTTAGAAATTCACAATGGCCTGGGCTCAGAACAAGCACCTCCTTTAATCAGTGAGTCACTCCTTCATCCAATTTGGGCCTTTGATATGCAGAGAGTACAGTAATTCCTCACTTAAAGTCATCCTGCTTAACCTTGTTTCTGACCAGAGGGACAAGTGCAACAGGAACAACTCAACTATGAAGGGAAGGTGGCAAGAATGAGACTGGTCTCAGGTGAAGATGATTGGTCATTCCGGGAGTATAAAAAGGAAAGGCTGGTGGTGTTTGCTTGGAATGGCATTAGTGTACTGTAGGGAATATATTTTCCTTTGTGGAAGAAAACAGGTTGGGCTGCTTGAAAGGAAATTAGCTCAAAGCTGTATATTTGAAGAAGAGGACTCCAAGAGTGCCTTAATGTTTTGACCTTTGGCTATTGAGAAATCATTTGTTTAGTATTTGGCTTCTGTGTCTTGGGTCCCCATCTTGCAATGAGTACTCTAGAGAGAGATTTCCAATGAGCTGAAATGGTGTTCTGTGGGGGCTCTGTATGCATAGAGTTCTAATCAGCATTATTGGGCTTGGTTTGGTTTTCTTAATCCATTGTTGTAGACTGTGATAAGAGTAAAGAAGTTCCCACCATTGGATGTCAGGTTTAGATTCTAGGGCCATCTGGATGTACCTGTAACAGACCAGTGCTTGTCTATGATTGTCTAAATGCACCTATAGTCCACATAAGCTGTATGGGTTTGTGCTTTAGACTCTTTCCAAACCCACTTTGGTTTATTTACAGGTATTTATCCAGTAATCAGGGGTTAAAATGCTCCTTTTCTGTCTAATTTATACAGGGCCTGACACTGCAGTCATTTTATTTGATACTCCCTATGATGTCAATTGGTGCCCTGATGGTCAAGCTGCAGTAACAAATGACTGTGGTGAAATACCAGTAGAGCTGGGTTTCTGTCTCCAATTTCCCCACAAAACTCTGCTCCTCGAGTTGAGTACCCCTGCACAAGAAAACATGCTGATGCTTCCATCAGACCACTGTGTAGGGTCCTTATGGTCCCCCTTCTGTTTTCTCTTTTTTTGTTGTTGCCTTAGGGAAGTCTGTAAAAGGCAATTGTACTCTGAAAATTACCTACCTTCTTATTCAACAGAGCTTCGTTCAGCTGGTTAGATCTGTTTACTTCTGGGGTCAAAATTATTGTCAACTCTTCAGATCATACCTAGCTCAGAATAGGAGCTGAATCCTACCCTGGCTCATGTATCATCTACAGAACTGTTAATTAAATTCCAATTATTATGTCAAGTCTCCTGCTCCAAGTTTCTGTGTAACCCAACTGAAGATAGTGGAGTTGCACAGATGTAGTAATAACAAAGAGTCCTGTGGCACCTTAAAGACTAACTATAAAGTATTGAAGCATAAGCTGTCGTGGGCTAATACCCACTTCATCGGATGCAAGTGGGTATTAGCCCACAAAAGCTTATGCTTCAATACTTTATAGTTAGTCTTTAAGGTGCCACAGGACTCTTTGGGTATGTCTTCACTACCCCCCGAATCGGCGGGCAGCGAGTGATTTTCTGGCGATCGATTTCTCGCGTCTTATGAAGACGTGAGAAATCGATCGCTCACGGCACCCCTGTCGACTGTGGAAATCCAGCTTGCCAGGAGGCGCAAGCTGGAGTCGACGGGGGAGCATGCCGCTGACTGCCGCCGCCATGAGGACGGACGGTAAGTTGGCTGCAGATATGCAAACTTCAGCTACGTGATTCACGTAGCTGAAGTTGCGTATCTGCAGTCGATTTCCCCCTCTCCCCCCCCCCCCCCCAGTGGAGACCAGCCCTAAGTTACCTCTGCTATTCCAGACTAACACGGCTACCTCTCTGATTCTTGAGATGTAGTAATGTCTGACAACGGGGCTTTATTCAAGATGTATGATTGCAGTTAGAAAAAGCAGCTTTTACTTGTAAACTGATTGAACTTTCTCTGGAAACTGTTGTGAATACAGCTGGCTGAAAATGTAGTAATGATTTTTTTTTCCCTTTCATTCCAAGCTTTTCACAAAGCTTCTCTTTGTCCATGACAAACTTTAAAATGTGTCTAGAACCACTCTTTGACTGTAGGTTAAAAATACTCCACCATAAGGAAAATATTTTCCATCAAAAATGTTATGCATCAAATCGGTCATGAACCAATCTGACCAGTTTTAAGTGCAGGAATAAACCCCACAATGTAGTTTTTACAGCTTCGGAGCAGAACTGCCCTTGGTTTATTTGCAGGCTTCTCAAAGAACAAAGATGTAGTAATCAAATTGCATTTTTTTCCCCTATTTCACTTCCTAAATTTAAGGTGCAGTTCTGCCCTCACAAATGAATGTTTGCTTTTTAGTAGTTTAAAACAAAAAACAAGACAAAATACATTGTAAGGTTGCAATTTTATTCTTGCAATTACAACTGGGAAAAGCAACACTTTTTGTCAACTTGGTTTTGACAAATTATTTGAAGAAATCAGATTGTTTTATGACGTTTGAACTTCTGAGAAATGATTTTCATTTTGAACTTTCAAATCTAAAAAATGTTTTATTTTTGAGGTAATTTCCATTTTAAACTTTGTCATGGGAAAAAAGAAACTTTGCAAACCCAAGTTACTATTGGAGGGTTTTTCCTGGATCAGACAGGTGTTAACTCTGTATAATGCCAGTCTAACCATGACACATATGTTATTATCAACTTGTAAGTAGCAAATAATGGAGGACTTTCTATAATTACAGGTTTCTGAACAGCATATCTATACCATGGGCGACCATTGTACTGCTGTGCAATGGGAAATGTTTGTCCACTTGGGAAATGCAGGTGACATATGGTTCCCAGTTCCTGCCCTCCTTCTGTTCAAAGGTAAACATGGGTTCAGCAGTGCCTCCAGGAAAGTTTGTGATTTTTCGGAGGTAGCAACAAGATAGTGGCCTTCAAATACGTGAAAGGCTGCTATAAAAGAGATGGGGAAAAGTTGTTTTCTCTTGCCACAAAGGACAGGACTAGAGGTTCAATCTACAACATAGCAGATTTAGATTAAACTTCCTAACCATAAGAACAGTAAGACAATGGAACAAACTGCCTAGGGAAGTTGTGGAATCTCCTCACTGGAAGTTTTCAAAAGGAGGCTGGACAGCCATCTGTCTTGGGTGGCTTAAACACAATATATCCTGCATCATTGCAGGGGTTTGGACTAGATGACTCTTACAGCCCCTTCTAACTCTATGATTCTAACAAAAGTTATACACATGGCAATTGTTCTTTAATTTACCATGTTGTTTTTCTAAAGCTTCACTTAAGTCAGATAGCCCCAGTGTCTGAGCTGCTTACAGGAGGCACCTAGTTCCAATAGTATGTAACTTGGAAGTGCTTATAATTGCATATAAATTGTATTGTTTCCTGTATCCAGGATATGTTCAGCATGAGAAGTGGTAGTATAAGTTTCCCTGCAATACTTCCACCATTGTGTTTAACAGTTAAATTGCACAATGCATCAGACTTTCTGAAAAATTTTGTCCGTTGCATCCGAAGTCCGTTAAATGGAGGTCCGTTAAATCGAGGTTTCACTGTACTTGCTTTGTATTGTTTGTTACCTGCTTTTGGTTGACTGCTATAGAAATAGGAGACTAACTGTGTTTCCAAGATGGATTCTGTGTTTTAAAATGGAGTAGATCAGCTGGATGGACATGCAGCCATAATCTAGGAGAGAGACTGCACAAGTAGCACCTGTCAACATGTCATGCATATAATTAACTATGCAACATTGTTTGTTATACATGTAACAGTAAGTGTTGTGAGCCAACGGCTGGTGGCTATGACATTTTTCAAATCTGTATACTATACAAGCTGTGTATGTGGCAGTAGACTAGTGGCTGTATGAAGCTGTGATACTCTTTGAAGTTATTGATTGTGTAAAGCTGTGACAATTCTCAAATACTGTATATATGTTCTGATTGCCCGTTGATTCGTGGCAGTCAAGTTTGGAGTGTTAGCCCCTGGACTCCCTATTTGTGCACAAATAAACCTTTTTTTATTCAGGTTACCTTGGGACTCTGCCTGTCTTTGAAGGTGATTGGGAAGACCTCCAAAGGAACGAGCCTTTGTGCAACAGGTTTAAGGAACAAACCTGTATATTATCTCCTGTGTTGGAGTCCTGTCTTCTCAGTGACATAGGTGGGGGCAAGAGAAGGGCATATTATGTGTCCACTCTGTTTTATATCCTGTCCATGTTTTTGTAGAACACAAGTTCAGGCATGTCTGGAGGGCATTGCTGAATCGCTCCCAGCAAGGCTGAGCAATGCCCCTGGTGGAACCTCATGCAGGTGAGTCATTGCATTGGTGCTCCACTGCTGGACAATGGCTGTTGATGGGCTGTTTCATACCCCACCCGCGTTTTGCTTACTTTCCTTGCTTTTGCCTCTGGGGATCTATCTGGCTGATTTCTCCCAACTTGCAGCATGTTTTAGTGACAACCACACTCCACAATTGTCATAACTTCATCTGCATTCATGCTATACCTATATGGATAGAAAAATGGCTTTCAGCCCATCATAACCCTCCCCTGCTACCTTACAAGTTAAGCTTTATATGTAAGATCACGACTATATGAAAATGGGGGTTACAGCGTGCCCCCCCCCCCCCCCGCATAGTGTTAGCCTCTTCCCAGCCCTCCTGTGCATGGAGCCTTTGTTATAAATCTCAGTCAAGAGGGGTGACTCTGCGGGGCTGTCCGTGGAGACTCTGCCCATGGGACCAGGTGTACCCTGTTTTTTGTGAGCCCCCCGTCAGGCTGTGAGGGGTCCCCTGCCTACCCTGGTCCCTAGGGGGCCTGGCACAGGCTGAAGGCCTTTGTAGTGTGTAACGTCGCGGTCTGCCTGGGCTGCTCCCCGCCCCGCACTCGAGCTGCTGGAGGCGGGCGCACGTGCCATCCCCTGGTGTGGCTCCCACCCCGGGGTTTTGCTTTTAGCCTCTAGTGTCATGGCGGCCGCAGCCCCAGTAACAATCGCGCTGCTCATTGGCTGGCTACCCGCCTCGGTTCGTCCAATGGCAGAGCTGGTTGGTGGGGCGGTGGGAAAGGAAGAACTGTCTGTCTAGGCCCTGCCCCTTCCCTTTAGCCGCCGGGCCGCCGTAGCGAGCGCACGTCCCTGGGCCCAGCTCCTGTTCTCCCTTCACTCGGTGAAGTAAGTGTGCGGACCCCCCCCCTTCCCTCTCATGAGCGCGCCCGGAGCCCCTCTGCCCTTGATCTGAGCGGGGCTGGGGCGAGACCATTCGGAGCCGGGGGGGGGAGGAAGGAGCGACGGCGGCCATGTGCTCTGCCGGGCCTGGGACGCTGGGGGGAGGGGCAGCAGGGGGTTGGGGTCTCAGCGAGGGGGGAGATTGTGGTGTGGGGGGGGGGGGGGGGCGTGCTGGGACCGCAGCGAGGGGGCGGGGTTAAGGGAGGAGGTGCCTCTGGGAGGGGGCTATAAAGGGGGATTTCCCAGGGCTGGGGGGAGCAACCCAGTGAAGGGGGAGGGGACATGGGCCAGGGCGCGTAGCGAAACGGGGGGCCCGGGGCGGTCACTGGGGCGCCTCTCCCGTCGGCATCGTGCCCCTCATAGCCCCCCCGCACACACGGCTGGGGGAGCCCCTCTCTTGGGCTCACTGACACCCCCCCACCCCCGGCTGGGCACCCCCTGCCTCCATTCAGTATCTCCAGCCCGCGGTGGCACTTACCCAGCGGGCTCTGGTCAGAAAGGTGCCGAGTTGCTACCTGCTCAATGCCCCCCCCCCCCCCCCCGCCAATCCGCTGTTAATGGTTGGAAGTGTCGAGTTGTGGATCTATGATCTTCCATAGCGGTTCTAGGTCAAAACCATTTATTTGAGGACACTTAAAACCAGGGGTCTCAAACATGCGGCCCGGGGGCCACATGCGGCCCGCAAAGCCCTTCCCTGCGGCCCCCTGGCGCCCCCCCTCCCCCCGGTCCCCCCATAGCAGTTTGCAGGACGGAGGGGCCAGAAGTGGAGGCTTCTCTGCTGCCTGGCTGGGCCGCGTGTGTTTCTAGCTCTGGACTTCCTAGATTGCTCTTGCTTTGTTTGCCAAACAGCTGTTGGTGGTGCCTAGCGCTTTCCAGGAGGGAATGGGGAGCTGCATGCTCAGAGGAGGAGGTGGGGCAGGGGTGGGACCTCTTGGAAGGGGTGGAGTGGGGGCGGAGCCAGGGCAGCGAGGGCGGGGTGTGTGTCAGTGGTGCGGCCCTCGGGCCAGTGCACTAGTCCTCATGCGGCCCTCGTGGTCATTTGAGTTTGAGACCCCTGCTTAAAACCAACTGTCTTGACTAATAGCTTCTCTAAGGCCTTGTCTTCGTGGGGGGGGGGGGGGGGAGGGAGGGGATGTGTGTCCTCAACTGGAGGTAACAGTCTAGGGCAGATGAGGTAATTTGTAGTTTTTATATAGCTTAGCAGTTCAAGACTAGACTCCCCCAGATCTCAATCCACTAACTCTTGAAAACTGCTTCATCTTCACTAGGCTTTTAGGTTGAGTTAGCAACTCAAACTAAGAACACACGTTTCTTTTTTGTAACTAGGGCAGGGCTCCAGAGAGCTGGGAACAAGTCCCTGGCTTCTAAAATCTGTAACAGCCTCCATGATAAAGGTTTTAATTCTCTTACAGAATGCGTTACGTTGCAGCTTATCTTCTGGCCGTCCTTGGGGGCAACGAGTCCCCCGCTTCAAAGGACTTGAAGAAGATTCTCGACAGTGTAGGCATTGAGACGGATGATGAACGCCTGAACAAGGTGACAATGCGGTAACTGATAGTGTAACTTCTGTATTTACTTGGCTATGAATCTTATTAATCCAAGGGGTATTACAAATATTTGTTTCTTCCCCCAAGTACTGGTATGTATGTGGTTATGGTCTCTCAAGTGCCAATGGCCCAATAAAAAGTATTTGGGGTAGCGTTTCTGTAGATCTCAGGCTCTCTTATTTACAAAAATTCAGCCTCGATAACCTCACTGGACAAGCAGTGTTTCTAACTGATAAATCTCTGTAATTGGAGAGACAGGTGGGCAATATCCTGGAACTGACACAGCTACAACTACACTGCAGGCAACAGGGTCTGTCTACTCTAATGGCTCTTATCAGAGGCTGGTAGTTGCCTGGTTAGTGGTCACTAGTGGCAAAAAAATTCCAGTGAGATCTAGTGTTCAATTTGCAGTTATGCACGGCCTCAAAAATAAATGGATGTAATTCTAGTGGAGGGTTATACCTTTCTAGCAAAAGGGAGAACATAAGAATGGTCCCTCCAGCCCAATATCCTGTCTTCTGACACTGGCCAATGCTAGGTGCCCCAGAGGGAATGAACAGAACAGGTAATCCTCAAGTGACCCTTGCCCATTTCCAGCTTCTGGCAACATTACTGCATAACGTTACATTTATGGGGTGCCAAGTGTATACACACCATTTCCCATAAAACTTACAAGTTCTTGTCGCTACTATAAGGAACATATGTCAAATATTAGGGTAGCTGTGTTAATCTGTATCCACAAAAACAATGAGGAGTCTGATGGCACCTTAAAGACTAATAGATTTATTTGGGCATAAGCTTTTGCGGCTGTAAAAAAAACAAAAAAAACCACTTCAGATGCAGGCATTAATATACTAACACATGAAGAGAAGGGAGTCAAATAGTCATACAGAGAGTTTGAAGCCAGAAGAGACTATTGTATCATCTAGTTGGACCTCTTGTATATATCAGAGGCCACTAATACAAGCTGGCCACTTGCACACTAAACCTTAACAACTGGAATTAGACCAAAGTATTACAGCCCTCAGGAGACAAATTGTGTGCCACGGGCAGAGCATAGGAGACACTGAGGTGGACCAATGCCTGAGGTCCCTGCAGTGGTAGGGAAGTAAATGATACCCAGTTGATACAATATCTGGGAAGAAACAGTCAAGATTCTGCAGAGTTAGTATTCGCGAAGAGAGATTTAAATATTTCTCAGTGTGGTGGAGCTTTCATTGTGTGTGTGGTTTTAAAGTGTGTTGAAAAGAAAACAATTGATGAAATTCTATAAAAAAAAAAATTCCAAATGAGAAATCCTCTTTTTTGCAGACACGGTATGTCCGATATTACAAGAGATTAATTAAGAGATGATATTGGGGAAACTAGGTTTTTCAGATGGATAGCTGTAATCTTCAGAAATCCAACCAAGAGTGGTTAGTTCTCTGTAACCAGAATCCATGCAGTACTAGGAGATAGTTCTGCACTCTGAAATAGAGGTTCTTATTCTCTGCTTTTCAAATTGACATGTTTTTAAATGATGGTTACCTGGGGCCTTCATAAACTCGCCTAGTTTTCATTTGATCATCCCTTTCCCACAATGTTATGTTGGAATTTGTTCTTGTCATCATTGACTTATCTGTATTTGTTAACACTGAGCAGATCTTACCCCAATATAACCCTAGAGGACTTTTCAAACACATCTTTCAGAGTAAATAAACACAAACATAGCAATTCACATATTGCATGCTTCACTTGAGCAGGAAATTAGTATGTCCTATCACTGAGCTGCAGTGTACTTTGACATTACAGTTCCTATCTAGAGAATGTTGCTTCCTTTGTTTACATTGCTTTGTGACTCTCTTATCCTGCACTGATATCTAATAGCTGAAACACCTGGAGGAGCTGCAGCACCCTTGACTTTTAATGCTTGTTTCTGAGATGGCAGCAGTTTCTGTTTTCCTGTTTAATCTTTCCCAGCCTGGACTCCAACTTTGATGGTAAAATGTCCATTCCAGTGAAAAGCTGAAATGATCAGCTGGGCTTTAGCATGTGTCTGAATACTAAGCAACGCGCAGCACTTTAGGGTGCTGGTTCAGGATCCCGTGCTGCAGATCATGCACGTGGAAGGGGATACAGCATCAGTCTCATAAATGCCGAACAACCATTGCAGAGGGTCTGTTTTGTGGCTAGTAGTAGAAGGCTTCTAATTCTTTATTGCTGTCAGCTTCCTGAATTCATTGTGAACTCATTGAAATGGATTTCATGAGGAGATGGCTACAGAAAAGCACAGGTGCTCCAGTATGTCAGTTTTCATCTCATGGCACACTTAGTGTGTGTGTGTTATTTCCGACTGTGGACTTGTTTGGATTTCAGTGACCTCGAGAGTAGGTTGATTTAAGTTAGATTCTAATCTTGTTTGTATTTATACTTCTTGGTTATTTTCCTAAAAAGAGTGTGATTCAGTAGCCATTGAAGTTTAATAGCAAATCAATATAGCTTTTATACTAAATTTGGTCCTGCTTTTTGCTGACTATGCTTTTTTGCTAGCACACTATATTTACATAAGCAGTTATAGCTTTCATTTATTTTTTCAGCAGTTAACTTTCATTTATTTTTAAATGTTTGTTAGAAAATGACACATTTCTTATTTACTAGATTATCTTTTTACTTGTGGCTCTATTTAGATGAAAGTTCAAATTCAGTTTAAAAACAAACTTTAATTTTTGATAAAATAACTCTTGAATGTGCTTGATATCTAAGGAAGAAAGTTTATCAAAACATTTTTCAGTTAACTGATTTATTAAACATAGGAAATACTATCTATAGTTGTTGAATTGAACTGATTATTTCTGGTTACTGTGTCCTACTAGCACTAAAAATAAGATCTCATCACACCTAGCTTTTATTCATAGATTGGAAGAGGGAAACAAGTCTTCCTGCTTTTTCAGCTCCCAATTGGCTTCTTAACTTTGAATGAACTACCGTATTTTTCGCCCTATAAGACGCACTTTTTCTTCCCCAAAACGGGGGGGGGGGGAAGTTGGTGCGTCTTATAGGGCGAATGTGCGCCCCGGTTCCCCCCTCCCCGCCGCGGGCGGGCTGTCGGGAGCGTCCCGGTTCCCCCCTCCCTGCCGCGGGCGGGCTGCGGCAGCCCGCGGCGGGGAGGGGGGAACCGGGACGCTCCCGGCAGCCCGCCCGCGGCGGGGAGGGGGGAACCGGGGCGCACGCGCGGTTTTTGTTTTTGGTTTTTTTTGTGACCGCGGGCGATTCTTTCCTAAATCGTTTTAACTCTGCACTAAGAGGCTGGTCTCCATTCTCCATAGCAATACGATCAGCTTCTGTTGGCTCAGGTTCTGGAATTTCAAACCTTTCTATCAGAAGACTCAATAGTTCTTGAGGTTTGCAAAAGGATCTATATGTTGTGAGAAACGTCTGAACAAAATTTGGGTCTGCATACATGTGGTAGGTCAGTCTCTCAATGAGTTTGACAACAGTTCCTGCCTTGAGGATGGGGATTCCAGATTTGGGCTGCATGTTTTCTTCAAATACAATATTCTCTTCAGAGTCTGGTTCTGCAAACCTATAAAGCTCCCGGCAGCCCGCCCGCGGCGGGGAGGGGGGAACCGGGACGCTCCCGGCAGCCCGCCCGCGGCGGAGACTGGGGAGGGGCGACGGCGGGGGGGGGGGGTAGGCGGACCCGGCAGCCTGCCCGCGGCGGGGAGGGGGGGGGGGTGCAGCTGCGGGGACTAGGGCAGGGGTGCAGCCGGCGGGGGGGGGGGGGGGGTGTCGGCGCTTAAATCTGCGGCTTTTCGGCGGAGGGGGTACAGAATCTTTTTTTTCTAGATTTTCCGCCTTTAAAATTAGGTGCGTCTTATATGCCGGAGCGTCTTATATGGCGAAAAATACGGTAGTCATTGAACTGAACTAGGGGAATAAAGTGAAATGAAGAAAATATTTTCTGTGGAGAGGCTCCTGCTGACAAAATCTGATTTAGCACTTCAACAAACTCTGGTTTCTGTTGCTCAACCAGTGCTTTTCCCCAGTTCGATGGCTTGACTTTCTTAAAACTTCAGCAGCAAACATGTAATACTCAATACTATTTTTGTAATTATGTAAATGATTTTAATAGATCATAAATTTCTTAATCTAGATTCATTTTAAAATTAAATTTTAAAATGAGAATTTAAAAAAAAAAAAATTATTCATTGTCCCTCCTGAGAAATAGGGCAAGGTGGAATCTTACAAGCAGCTAATTAGGTGGTATTGCACAGAAGCCTGACTGAATAACACTTGAAACAAATAATTTGATAAGCTGTTTTAATACTTTGTATGTAATTTCCATAGGTTATTGGTGAACTGAATGGAAAAAATATAGAGGATGTCATTGCTCAGGGTAAGTAAAATCTCATGGTGTTGGCATGGGAGTGATATTTATGATTGACTCTCTAGTTCAATCATTAATTAAAAGACCCATTAGAGCAGAGAATTACCAGATTTTTCTTTCCTTTTTCTTTTTCTTCCTCATTAAATCAGACTTGCTTTAGAGGGCTCTCAATTAAGATACAAATTGGGATAAATCATATAATGGGTAGAGGTCCATTCTCATTCCTGCAGGTCAGTGCCAGTACCTGCTAGGTTTCGCTTGTGGACCAGATTAAACTGGAAAGTTCTCTTAAATATGAGTTTACAGTTAGTCTGCTCATAACAAGAGTTTTCTGGACATGTTGCTAGGTGGAAGAATGAGACAGACTTCAGAATTCTAAATTGTAGTTCTTGCTTTACCCAATTGTTCTAGAACTTTTTCTCAGAGAAGTCGCTTTATGAGCTAAACACTTCATTCACAAGGCTTCTGTTCTTTATTTCAGGAATACCTAGAAATGATAAATCTTTTCTTGAGAGAACACTGAAGTGAAAAATTACATTTTTAATTTCAGTGCAAAACGAATGAATACATTTAGAAAAGCACAAATTTGAATGTTCCATATACTGACTATTTTGCTTTCTCCAAATATATTGTTTGTATATGGCATGCTGAATACTTCAAGTAGCCCAAAGCTCTTTAATGATTTAATCCCCATTCCTTCAAACACTTAAGTGGATATTTTTGTAAATTTACTCACATGCCTAAGTGCTCACAGGATCAGGTCTCAATGATTATCAGTAAGTACAGCAGCTATTAGATACTTCTGTTAATCTTGTATAAAGACCTGGGAGAGCCATTATAAATACACTTACACACACACTTAAAATAATTCAGGTGTCTGCTGATGGAATATTTTATTTAGAAATACAGTAGAATCTCAGAGTTACAAACACCAGAGTTATGAACGGACCAGTCAGCCACACCTCATTTGGAACTAAAAGTACTTAATCAGGCAGCGGCAGAGACCACAAAATAACCCCGCTACAGTACAGTAATGTGTTAAATGTGTAAACTATTAAAAACAAAAAAAAACCAGAATTTTTCTTCCTGCATAGTAAAGTTTCAAATCTGTGTTAAGTCAATGTTCAGTTGTAAACTTTTGAAAGAAGAACCATAATATTTTGTTCAGTGTTATGATCATTTCAGAGTTACGAACAACCTCCATTCCCGAGATGTTTGTAACTGAGGTTCTACTGTCTGTGGCTTCCTAGAATATCTGACATGGTTTAAAATATGTTTATTTTGGTAGTTATAGGAATCTGAAATTCCAAGGAATTATTTAGACATGTACTCCATTTCTAAGAATCAAAGTGAAAAGACTGGGTAAGCAAACTTTGAAAGCAGAGGGAGTCTCAGTATTCACAAGGGAAAAGGCAGAGAGCTAACTTTCTAGAAACTGGAGACATTAAGCAGTAGTGAGCTCACTAATCTCAACGGTCCCATTTGTAATGTAATTCCTACTGTGTTGGAGGGGCCTGGAACAGCTAAAATGTTGTTTGGTCTTCTATACATGGGAATCTAATCATATTCCCAAACACTGCTGCATTCCTGCAAAATCCAAGGTTGTAGCACCTTGTAGACAATATAGAATAGACCGGACCTAGCAGAGGTCATGTTGGAAATGCTTTTCTCGACAGATACCGGTTTTCTTTATTTGGTAAAGTTTGCTTACTGTTGATGTCTTACTTTTTAATATGGATTTAGAGAACTTTGGGGGATTTTGTAGGCAAAAGAATTCTGCCCAAAACTATCGTCAATATCAGGTTGTTTTTTTGTTGTATTTTGTAGGCTAGCTGCCCAGTGTTTGTCATAACTCTGGAATCTTGTAGAATGTGCTGTATTTTAAAATACCTGGCAGGTGGCTAGTGTGGGTGTATTTGTCAGAGGCTACCCTGTAATCACATCCCTTATGTATCTTTATATTTTTTTCCTCATTCATTTCATCATGTCATAATGTGTCCATATACCATATTGAATAGGTGCCATCTTACTACATAACTTTGCTTCTGCATGATGCAGTATTTGCAGGGCCAGGTCTAATTACTATTCCCCACCCTTTTGTTTCTTACAGGCAGCGGCAAACTTGCCAGCATGCCAGTTGGTGGCGCTGTAGCAGTCTCAGCTGGATCAGGTTCTGCTGCCCCTGCTGCTGCTGCACCTGCTGCTGGTGAGTGTACTTGTGCAGCGTGTCGAAACAAGGGGGGAAATACAGTTTCCGTAGAGGGGCTCCATTTTATGCATTAAAATCTTAGTGCCTTCATTCCCATTGTGTAAACTTTGGAAGCTTTCCTTTCTTTTACTGTAGTTTGGCTTCTTGTCCTGAGATTGAAATATTAACTGACAGGGTTTGTCTTTCATGTTAATCTCTGCACTGTACCCAGGAATGAACTGTTAATTAAAACCAGTGAACCAGTAAGAGTTATACGCAGTTGCTTGCTCCTCACCTTCATTAATTTGTTCTGGTTTAAGTCTATAGAGCCAAGAGTCAGGTAGGTGTATGCAACTCCTGTGGATGTAATTGAGAGTTGTGCCTATCTCTGAAGGCAAAATTTGGTGCTTAATCTTTAAATGTATAGGTTAAAAATAAATGGAATCTGTTAGTACCACGCAAAGTAGATACGGAGACTGAAACTTAAAGGGGTGATTTGTGTCCATTTAATTGGAAGATCCGCTTTCATGAAGAATGTGTTTTGGGATCTCCTTACACCTGCAATGTCCAAAATGTACTGTAAATATTCCCAGATGAGAGTAAACACTGTTTAAATCTTTTCTCTCTGCAGCTGAGGAGAAAAAAGAAGAGAAAAAGGAAGAGTCTGAGGAATCTGACGATGACATGGGATTTGGCCTATTTGACTAAACTTTTGCTACAGAAGTTAATAAAACATTTTGTTTAAAATGGATGTTGAGGATTTTAGTTATAACCCTACTGCCCCTGGAGTTATCTGTCTCATCTAAGAACAGTGATCTGGATTTGGGCTTTGTTTAAAGGGGGGGAAAAAACTTCTTAACTAGTCTCGTTGATTCTGCATGTAGGTGAAGCCAATTAAACTTATGCTCCTAAATCACTTAGACACCTTTGAAACCCCACCCTGAGGCACCTAAACGTGCACTTGATGCAAATCATGTTGTGAAACCCAATGGAAGGAATTAGAATAGCTTGTCAATTCTACTGCATCACTTCAAAGCTAACTCTTGTAAATGATGATTTTCTGCAAATGACAAAAATGGACTTAAGACAAGGGAGGTTTGTGGCACCTTAAAGACTAACCAGTTTATTTCAGCATAAGATTTTGTGGGTTATAGCCCACTTCACTGATTTCTTTACCAAATTAGATCTTATTCCAAGAATTGTGAATTCCTTTCCACCTGCATATTGCCTACTATGCTGTCAGTAACACATTCTGTAGGGATTTCACTTTCATCTCCCAACAGGTCTCTAAAAGCAATGCTTGCATACGACGAAGTGGGTATTAGCCCACAAAAGCTTATGCTTCAAAACTTTATAGTTAGTCTTTAAGGTGCCACAGGACTCTTTGTTACCTAAAAGCAATGCATACCTCAACTTCATCAGATGTGCAAACACAGAATCCACAGCTTTGAGAACTGCTAATATAATTGATATCAAACTGTGGGTCGGGACTCCACTTTAATGGGATCATCAAAGCTGGGATTAGACTTGCTGGGGGCCCAGGCTCTGGCCCCTTCTACTTGGGTCGTGTAGTCATTTCTGTGATCAGGAGTGGGTTGTGGAGCAATGAAGTTCAAGAATCCCTGACCACAGATTGACATGTGTTTGCGAAGCTATTGTGGCTAATGTTGAAGTGATGTATAGTCCTGTGTTGTCTTGCCTCCATATGGGTATAGCTGAGATGTACAACTTGTATACTTAAAATGATACAACCCATCCACTAGAGAGGATGCAAATCTGCATTGGTATAAATGTTCTTATACCAGTAGAGACTATTTGTGCATGAGAAGGGGAGTAAAGTTCAGCGTAAGATGCCTTTACAGCTGTATAACTGCATCCACATTAGGGGTTTATATATGTACTAGTGTAACAGCCCGTGTACACAGGCCAAAGTGCTTAATGCTGTTTGTCTGGGCCGTCTCTACAGCTTGCGGCGGTGCACGCGCAGTGGCCATTTTGTGCCGCCGAATTACAACTCCCAGCATGCTGTTTGCCCGGGCCGTCTGTACGGCTTGCGGCGGTGCACGTGTGGTGGCCATTTTGTGCCGCTGAACTACAGCTCCCAGCAGGCTGTTTGTCCTGGTTGTCTCTGCGGCGCACTCGTGGCGGCCATTTTGTGCTGCCAAACGACAACTCCCAGCATGCTGTTTGTCCAGGCTGCCTACTGCGCATGACGGCTTCGGACAAACATCCTCTGGCCTTTTATTTAGGATAATTTTCAGTAAAATATACCTCTAACCAACATAGTTATATGGATATAAAAATCTGTGTAAACCAGGCTCAAATATGAAAGCAGTGTTGTGTGGGGGATAGGACTGTGTTTTCTCAAGCTAGGGTACCATTTTCAAAAGGTCTTTAGTAACTTGGGCACTGAAGTTCCACTGAAAGTCACTAGTATTTAAGTGCCTAATTTGCTTAGACACTCTCATGATAAGATTTTCAAGAGAGCAAGGTTTCATGCATGTAGTGTCCTTGCATAGGGTCTATGGGATTCAACAGCTTTTCCTTGACTGCCTGCTGGGTTAGAGTTCATGAGCTTGGCCAATATTAAGGGTAGTACATTACATGGAAATTTAAACAGGTGAGATTTGAAATGATTTCCTCTTTCCCAGCTCAAAGACCTTTTCTCTAGGTTCCTTGTCCGACTCATTTAAAGTAGGTTGATTCTGCTTTGCATCTCTTTTTGTAGCTAAAAAGTTACAAAATATTCCATAACTGAACTGCTCAATTATCAGTTATTCATAGATAATCAGCATAAGATGACCAATAGTGTGGTCAAAGGACAGGCCCCCAAAGTGTTTGTTTTTTTTTTTAAATAAAAGGGTACAAAGAAATGAGTGGAAAATTTGCGAAAACAAGGTTTGTTTGTTTTTAACTTCATTCTCTACCCATTCATTTTTCATCAACCTACCCTGAGAAGATAAAGCAGTACTCAAAGATAACTCACCTTTCTTCCGCCCCCCCCCCCCTTACAATGAGATTTGTACAAAATAAAGGTTTTAAGTTCCTGTTGAGCTGAAATCTGGGGTGCAACCTTAACTATGCTACAGTTCCAATGTAAGAAATAGCCAGGGCAGGCCCTGAAAAACTGGTGTCAAGGCACCATGTAGCTATAACAAGTGAACCTGGCATCAGTTTCTGGATAGATTTAAGATGTGTAGCATCACTGCTCATGTTATAGTGGTTGCCCAAGAGAGGATGAAAGCACAGTTCCAAACGTTTATGAAAGAAACAGGCGTAGCCTCTTGCTTGTATGTAATTGTGGCTGTAGCCTCTACGTGACTTTCTAATAGCAGCTGGAAGGCCAGCCGGTCTCCTAAGTTGCTCACTTGCCCCACAAGTGCTGGGCTAGCCCTTCCCTCAGGTATCTCTTTGACTTGCTTCTCTACAATCAGTATCAACCCCATGTTTTCTGAACCAAATGTAAGCCAGCTTGTTCTCACCCAAACACCATCCGAGGCAGTTGGCCCTTCTGGTTGGAAAATAAGAGCTGGGACCCATCAGCATAGTGAAGGCACAGCACTCTCCTCCACCTCACCAACCCTTCTAACTGCCCTGTGAAGAGAACAGCTGACACGAGGGTACCCTGTAGCACTCCCCACCAGCAGCCAAAGCAACCCCATTCACTCCTGGTACAGCCCCTGAGTCCACACTTCACTATCAGCTGTATCAAAGGGAGCCGGTAGGTCTAAGAATGCAGGGTGGAGATAATCTCCCAGCAATGGGCTGATTGTATCTACTGATGTAACAAGAGCTGGACTGTCCAGTGTCACCAAATTAACAAGTGTCCAAAGGTATTGAGGCCTCCTGATTGTCACTGGTTGTTCAATAATTGTAACCAGAAAAGGTAGCTGAGATACAGGCTGATAACTGGTCTAGTTGAGTCTTGATGGCTCCTAGTTTAGTGTCTTCTATGTGCTGTGCTCTGCACAAGAGGCCTAACTACTCCGACTGTCTTTCTCCCATTCTTCACCTGTCCTCCCATGCTGCTCTTTAGGCCTGGAGCTATCCTCCCAACCTGATCGGTTGGCCATCTACTTTAAAACCCTCCTGAAAATGCATTATTTCTCCTAAATCTTATGCAAGTAATCTGCCCTGGAAAGCACTGTCTCAAGTTTGTGTGCTTAAAAACCATCAACTGACTAGGTCACAGTACTTTGCAATAAATATATAATCCTATCACTTGATGCTCTGTTTGCAGCATGTTGCTAGTCTATGGTAAAACCCACTGCATTGGTGGAGTTCCCAGAGTGCCCTCAAGGTGGCAATACTCTTTAGATAACATTTCATGAAGCTTACAGAAGGAGGAAGATTTACCTATGTTTTAAGCAATTAGCTATGCAGGGAGTTGGCATGCTTGTTTCACAATTCAATAGCAAACCATCTAGTCTGTCCTGTGAAATGATAAAGGTTTACTCCAAACAAGGAAGCAAAGTACTTTCATCTATTCTCCTCAACTCCCAGTCTTTCCAGTTGCCACTGAACTGGTTTATAATAAGTGTAATAATCTAGAAACCTCCATCAGTTTCCTCTAATGCAGTATCAAATTAATCATGGTTCTAACTCCCTTGATTTCAGCAGGTGTCTACCATTAAGCAATTTGGCCCAATGCTTTGTCTCTATAGATGCTGTTCTGTAGTTTCAGTTGTAGCTTCTTTCTTCGCAGTCATAATGCTTCTTGAACGGATAATCATAAAAGGTGCTTAAAAAGATAAGGACAAGGGCTTGTTCCTACTGAAACCCACAGGTAAGGCCCAGAAAGCTGTGGTATATTGTATACACTATAATCCTTTAAAGATATCCCTTTCTCTTTATGTATCCCAATGTCAAGAATAGGGCTCACTTTGGCACATCCTTTGGCACAAGCAATGTTCCAAAAGTAGTGGTGTCAGCAATATTGGGAAATGATAGAGAACCAAATCTTTATCCTGGTGGTTATGATGGTAACTGGTTACCATAAAATATCTAGCAAGGGAGAGTGATCTGCTAATAAGGTTAGTGGTGAGAGATGGAAACTTTCCTCTCTGGGATATTACGGTAGTTCTACTCCAGCTCAGCACTGATGGAAAATCGTTTCTTGTGAGTACCTCCGAGCAGGAAGCATGACATCTTCTCTATTTGGAAATGACCAGGTATATCCCAGGTGCTACTGGAAATAGTAATTAAGTGATGGCTTTGTGATGGTATCTGTGAAGTCACTTAGTATTCTTGATTGAGTCACTGATGGTAGCCATCCAGCTCAGGTGAACAGACTCAAGCTAGCGTGCTAACAATAGCAACGTGGAGCTTGTGGCTGGGGTGGAGACTGGTTAGCTACAGAAGCTCGGGGATAGGGTGTGGGGTGGGCTTGAGAGTCCTAGCTGCTGCTTGAGCCGCAACATCCACACTGCTACTTTTAGCAGGGTAGCTTGAGCCCGTCTGTCTACCCCGGCTATTGCTCCAGCCCACACTTATCTGCATTAAATTTGGGTTTGTTTTTGAAAGGAAAAAGTAGCTGTAAGAACAAATATTGCCGTACTGTGAAAGCAAAGACTCTGTACTGGCATAGACTAGTAAGGCAGAGCTGTTCATGAAGGTCTAATACACAGTCACAAAGGCAATCCTAAAATAGGGGGAAAGTCAACTGGAGTCTTTCCATTTGCTTTAATGAAGTGGATCAGGTTCTGGATTGTCTAAAGCAGGAGTCTCAAACACACAGCCCAAGGGCTATGTCTTGCTCCCCATGCCCTGCCCCTCAGAGGTATTTTCTGCAGCCTGCCAAGCTCCCCTCCCTTTGCACCCCCTCCCCCAATGTGCCTTGTCCCCGCTCCTCTGCTTACCTCCAGGCAGTTCCCACTGCCAAACAACTATCTGGTGGCTTAGCACTTTCCAGGAGGGAGGGGGAGGAGTGGGGAGCCGCATGCTATGTGGAGGAGGCGGGGCATTGGAACTGTAGCATAGTTAAGGTTGCACCCCAGATTTCAGGGGAGGAGGTGAGGCAAGGGTGGGGATTTGGGGAAGGGGCAAGGAAGGGGGTGGAAAAGGTGGGGTGGGGTGTCAGTGACGCCCTCGGGACAATGTACTAGTCCTTATGTGGCCCTCCCAGTGATTTGAGTTTGAGATCCCTGGTCTAAAGAAACATTTTGTAGTCAGGCTGTAACATATGAATGTCATAAAGAAGAGAGGCCAACATTGTTTGTGTATGTGCTGTACCCTAATCATAGCATTATATTACTTGTATGTAACCCATGTGACTAACAAGAATGTAATGAAAAGGTTGCAGAAAAAGCTTTCTAAATGCATACCGAGGATTCAATGGGCATGAATGAACATGCAATTTTTGATGAGCATCCAATGTGTCAGAAAGGCAATGGTGGAAAGCCTCTTTACACAACACGTTTGAAGGTCACACAATTTCCCTGCTGCTGGTTGCTTACTGAAAAATCACTGGCTTTGGGGGATTATTGCCTGGGAGAAAAACACCATTATTATTTTGTTTGCCAACATTTTCTTACCAGCTAAAGAATCCAGGAAATGCTCAGCAAGAAATTACTGTTTACACGGTTTATTGCAACAATCATAACAATATTGTGCTATTTTGCTGGGCAGTAATAAGTCCCTCGGTCGTATAACCTTGAAGGCCAAAGACTGAGTGAGGTAAACATCTGAGGAGATGTTTCTCAACTGGTGCAGTCCCAGTACTGTTGTTTTTCTCCTTCAGATACAGATTGAACCCTGCAGTTTACAAGGTACAGAAAAACAGGCAGAAGCAGTATTAGCGCAAGAGGAAAGTTGGTCTTTTGGTTAAATTCAAGAGATCTGGATTTAAGTCCCAGTTCCTGTGTGATATTGAGGCAGTGACATAACCTCTCTGTACCTCTGTTCTCCTTGTAAAAGTGGTAGGAATGTTTCCTTTGGCTTTGCCTACAGCAGAAAGGTGTTTTTTTCGGTATAACCTAAAGTATGAATTTAAAGCAATACATTGACACCTATCAGGGATGGTCGAAATAATACTGAGTGCAGGGGACTGGACTAGATGACCTCTCGAGGTCCTTTCTAGTCCTATGATTCTTTGATTCTGTGATATGGGAGTCACAAACTGAGCTACCCCTTAAAGAGGGTTGGGGAGATGCTGCATTTGTCCCAGCTTAGCTCTCCTCCCCAGATGAAGGAGGTAAGTGCTGAACTCATGAGACAAAGGTCCTGTGACTAAACCAGGCTTGTTGGGACCAGAGAGTGAACAGCCTTTGGAGCATGAGCAGGGAGGAATTGCAAACAGCAGTAGAGCTGGGAGATCAGAGGAAGTCAGAATAAGTTCTCTATAAAGAGTTGGAGGAGAGAGAATCCAGGAAGATGCCCTGGGAAATCGGAGCCCCACAATGAGGCTATCGGAGGTAGGCTAGATAGCCCTGTTATGGCGGGTTCCCAGGATTGGGAACCAGTAGAGAGTGGATGTGGGTGTCCCCATAGTGCTGTGGTGTGAGAGGAGGATGGAAGGACTGTGTTGTCATCTCGTGAGGTGATGTGGTGAGCCCTGTGACCAAGGGAGGATGACAGGTCTGACTAGTGCCCAGCACCGGAAGTGTTGGATGCCTGCTGCAACTTGTGTAATCCCCATGTTGCTGTTCTTGTTATGGTATAAGTTTATGTGGCTTAGAAAGGGAGTTAAGCTAAACCAAAAAAGCCACTCTGACTCTGGAAAAAGTGTGTCCACATGGGCAGTTATGCTGGGATAAATGGAGAAATTCTCCTGTGTAGACAAGGCTTTCATCTGCCTTGTCTATAAGCTCATCAGAGCATAGGCTAACTCATAGGCCTTGTCTACATTGGAACACATCACCAGTTATACACATATCAGTGTTTCATTTTTTTCTTGATCCTGATACCATTGAAGCCAATGGAAATTTGGGCACTAGATTCCCTCACTGCAAGTGTTCCTAAACTAACTTTATTGGTCCTTAATTTGCTGCCGTTTTGATTTTTTTCACTCTCCTTTAATGCCTCTCTAAATACTGTAATGCAGTCACACAAGTGATCTAAAACAGCACAGTTTAGGGCTGGGAGTCTTTTCTATTTCCAGTAGTGTTAATTTTGGTCTCCTCCCAGCACTTCTCATTGTTACATCGTTGTGCCATTTCAGCTGTGGGCCATAAATATGGCTCACACATTCCAGGATCTTTCTAGGCCTGTGTGCTGAGAGAGTTCTTTGTCATGCTGTCCGTGGGACAATCCAATAAAGGCAGCTGATCCAATGCCCATGGGAGTCAATGGCAGTCTCTCTACTGACTTTGTCTGGCTTTGGGTCAGGCCCAAAACATATTGTCCCAGAGATGACTCACTACTGTATTACCCATCATTCCCTGCCCTCCCACAAAAAAGGAAGAACATGGACACACTGATTCCCCTGCGTCCAGCACTTTGCATTCTCTTCCACTGCAGGGGATAATCCTCTCTCCTCCAAGTTTGTTGGCACTGCCTTCCTCCCAGGAAAACGAAGCATTGCATTATGGGCAAGTCCAAGAACTTCCCTGCGTGCTCCCTCCAGATTAGTGACCTCCAAGAAGTGGAGTCCCCGGGGAAGTCAGGCTACAGCACCAGAGCACTGAATTGGAGCCTGTGTCTGGATTACTTGACAGCAAATCTGCTATTATAAAGAGCACCACCACCCCTCAGAGGCACAACCGCAGCCTTGCCCATCCAGCTAATTATAGGAAATCTGAAAGAATTGCTGTGAAACTACTCCCGGAACATGGTCTTCCTGCTGGCAGCACGAGGCTGATCCTGCATTCCTTAGTCCACCAACGCCCCCTGTTGTTTCAAAGTGTGTGTGGGGTGACCAGAATAAGGGTCATAGGACTGGGTCTCGTGCTTCTGGATATCCTGGCGTTTCCAGCCCCGTTTTTGGTTTTTCTGACGGACGAGAGAAGTGGCAGGGAAAGGGAAAATCTTTTCTGCAAACATTGTTGTGAATTTTCCTCGCTCCCCCCTTGTTCCTCAGAAGGTTCCCACTTGTGCTTTGCTTCGGGGCCTGATCCTGCGGGTTCTGGACTCCCACACTGCAATTTGACTTTGGTGATGGTTGTGGGCACTTGGCAGCAGGCTCAAAGCTTCTGTTATAATGGGGCAGTAGTTCCACCACACCGGCTTACGGTTTCACAGCTGACTGTACTACGTGCTCTAAATGCCACATGCTGACTCAGATTGCCTTGACAGGTGCTGTGCCTCAACAGAGTTCATCCTAGGGTCCATATTTGGGGTCATTAGGGCGAGGGGTCCTGAGACACCCACCCAAAATTCACATCCACATTTTACAGTTATGTCTTATTCTGCATGTGGGGCTCAAACTATTGCATTCATCCTCCCCAGTTTTATGGCAGCTGGTGTCCAGCACCCACTGCCTCTGCAATACAGGCATTAGCACCTCTGCTTACAGGAATCAGAGAGGTAGCCGTGTTAGTCTGGAATAGCAGAGTTAACAAAGTCCTGTGGCACCTTAAAGACTAACTATAAAGTTTTGAAGCATAAGCTTTCGTGGGCTAATACCCACTTCGGCTTGCATCCGACGAAGTGGGTATTAGCCCACGAAAGCTTAGGCTTCAAAACTTTATAGTTAGTGTTTAAGGTGCCACAGGACTTTAACTCTGCTTACAGGGCACTTCTGAGCAGCGATGCAAACTACATGGAAACTATGGGGAACACTCACAGCTCTTTGTACCCAAGAACCATAAGTCTGAATCTGTTCCTTGGGAGATTTGCATGCAGTGCACAACCTGCCTTTGCTTGGAGACTGGAGCCACAATTGGGCTCTCCTTGGAAGTGCAAGTGGTTGGTGTTCATTAGTTTGAGGGAGATCAGCCCCCCCCACAAGTGTATCCTCAATTCCATCTACCTGCCTGGGAAAGTCCTGCCCTGGGCTCATGGGGGAAGCACAGTATGTGGAGTATGAAGCCTGCTATGATGTGTGGGGCTGGGCTGATCTGAGACTAGGTGCCACATAAAAATGAAATCAGCAGGCTGGTGCAAAAATCCCAGCCAGGATGAATCAGTTCTCTGCTGGTAGAGCTCCTACCAGATAGCTTTCAGCATAATGGACTAGAATTTTGCTGACCCCTGAAACAGGTCTGCTGGATGCACACACCAGGGACATCACTCAGGACTTGCCTACACTGGGGAAACTAATTCAAATTAAAGTAAGGTATGAACTTAAAATGCAATATCCATTCTGGAATAAATCCATGGGTAGACAAACTGTAAGGGAGGGAGACGAGAATGAGAACATCCATTCAAATGAATGGAGCAGTTCACATAGCGTAGAACTATGTTCAGGCTTCATTCAGTGCCATGAAGAGTGCTCTTTTAACCGAGACCATCCTTTGGGATGAATGGGCCATTTCACACCTCTGCTTCCAAAACTGTGAGTAGATGTGCAGATTCCCTTCCCCATACATGAGCCCCAGATGTGGGGTAGGAACTCTGGATCTCCTTTCTCCTCCATCTTGATGCGACCAGCTCTTACGTGCAATGCCATGGCTCCTACAACCTTACCAGGGTCAGGGAGGGCCCAGGGAGAGATGGAATTTGGTAGCTGAGGGAGGGAGGTGGGTGCACAGATGTGCAAAAGGAGTTTAGCAGTGTTTGTGAAGAGCATTCAGCATCATTTGATGAAATGTTTCCTGCGATGGTGCCCCACCCATATGAGATGTTCTTAATATCAGCATGCTCCAGAGTCCATGTGCGCAGATATACTGGCACGTTACAACAGAGTCTGGGATTTGTGGTAAAAATTTGAGGCCATTGGAACGGGGATCCCAAAATATGGACCCCCACAAAATAAGCAGTTTTAATTTTCAAAATGCTCAAACATACATGTGCCCAGGACAATTATCTTGAATACTGGTATGGCCCAATAGGAGCCAGGGTATATGTTATGGTGCAAATTTGGTCTAAGGGTTCCTCAGATACAGCCCCCATCCCGCTAAAGACCTCATTTTAATATTCAAATTACCCTAAAATCCACAGACAGGGGAGTGAGGTGGCAACCTTGAAAACTGGCATTTTGCAACAGGGCATAGGAGGATAGGAGATGGGGGAGAGCACCCCTGGAGATGAATGGAGTGGTTCATGCCTCCCACAGCTGATGTGTCATTTCCATGGATGAGTGGGGAGGTTCAAGGCCCCGCGATCTTCCTTCGCTGCGCAGAGCCTCTTCCCCCTCTGTTAATCCCTGAAGTGGAGTCTTGAGCTTCCCTCCCCATTTCTACCTCCAGCAGGTACCTGTGCTCCTGCAGCTGCCACTTTCCCTTCTCCCCATAGCTCCTCCAGCTGATGCAGAGATTAGTCACACGGAGGGCGGGATCCTCCTTTAGAGTGTGAGGTGTATGTTTCCATGTGTGATCATCTCACTGATGATGGGCAGGAAAATGGGGGGTGTGGTAAACCAGGGGAGGCCAGCTACAGAGAGCAAAAGCAACACTACACACACACACACAACTATTATTTTCTTTGTTCATCAGCAATACACACAAACAAATCATCCCACAATATACACACCTCACTGCACTATCCTGTACTCCCACAATACACACACAAAACCCACCTAACTCACCCCCACTCCAAAACCGTGTATGCTCACAACCCACACACAAGCCACCCCACAATACAGCCCCACTCCAAAACCCACAACACACACACCCCCACTCCAAAATTACTACTCCCACATACAGACCACCCCAGAATACCCACAAAACATGCCAGAACCTTAACCCACCGCCCATCCCTCCAGAACTCAACACCCCACAAAAGCACATAGGCCCCAGCCAAAGCCCTCCGTCCCCTTCACACTCACACCCCATCACGTAGTCCTCAAAAACACACACGCGTCATCACAATACACACAGACCACGCCACGAGCCGACACACAGAGAGTAACGGGTGCTTAGCTACACTTCCTCTGGCCAGTGAGTGGGTCTCTTGTCATCAGTCTGGCCCGGCGGCCATCCCTGGGGCGCGCACCCCAGCAAGCCACATGTGCACTCCAGATGTGCGTTCCACAGCTGTGCGCCCAGCCCCCCTCGCCGCCTGCCCCTTTGGAACGGAGCCGGCAGCTGCTGCGGGCGCCGGTGCCGAGCGGGAAGTCGTCGCCCAATGATTTTCTGTCCACTCAGAAGCAGCCTCTTTGCATGGCCCCACCCGCCGGGAGGGCGGCATAGGCTCCCCCCCCCCCCCCCCCGCTGCCATTAGCCGGCGCAGGAGTCTCCTCCCTCCCGCCCCTTGCATTTGTCGGGGGATTGGCTGCTCCGGCCCCACCGCTGACAAGCCGGAGCCCCGCTCCTGGCCGGCCCGCACCCGATATAACACTGTCCCCCGCCCTTCTCCGCTGCTCATCAGGTGCCGGCCGCGGCTAGGGCAGCAGGCGGAGGGAGAGGGCAGAGCAGGAAGGGACCGGCCCAGGACGGAAGGCGCACGCATCCCTTCCCCTTTATCCCGGGCCAGGGCCGGCAAAGCCCAGGACAATGTGAGCGGGGCGCGCGACGCACGCGGATCGGGGGTGCCACGACTTCTCCTGCCCCTCGCTCGCTCGTGCCCCCCGGCTCCGGTCCCCCGCCGAGAGCTGCCTCCCCCCCGCCCGCCCCATCTCTCTCCTGCCATGTTCCCGCTGGACTCCCCCTGGAGCATCTCCTTCGCGGGCTGCGGGTTCCTGGGGGTCTACCACATCGGGGTGGCCAGCTGCCTCCAGGAGCATGCCCCCTTCCTGGTAGCCAACGCCAAGACCATCTACGGAGCCTCCGCCGGAGCCCTGACGGCCACGGCCCTGGTCACTGGAGCCTGCTTGGGTGAGGAGTTCATCGCCCTGGGGTGGGAAGTCGAACAGCCTGTCCCCGCTGCGGGTGCAGGGCAGAGCCGGCCTCATGCCTCCCCAGCCCATGTCAAGTGGGGCGGGAGGGGGGGGGGGTGTCAACCCGGGGTTGTGACTCGCTCGCGCGTGTGTCTCATAAACGGGGGGGGGGGGGATGTGGGGGAGGAGGGGGCGTTCATGATCCTAGTTCCTGGCTAGATGGGAGGTGGAAACGTTTGAGATTCACTGGACAACGGGAGGCCGGTGAGGGATCCTCTTTGTTCATGGGAACAAAAAATATCCTGCTCGGATATGCAAACTATTTTGCCCCCAGGCGATCCCTTCTGCTGGTAAATTCTGAGTTGCATGTGAGCAGTTTTGTTTTGTTTTTTTACGTAGAAGCTCTTTGAGCCAGACGATCTCTTTTGGCTCTCTTCATGGGGAAATTGACCTGCATAACTGTTGTGGAATAAGCTATTTGGGAACAGCTCCCTCTATGGACTCTCTATTCTGGAATAAAAGTGACTAATCCAGAAGAGAGTGCCCCCATGGGATCTCTTTTTCTTAAATTCTATGTATTCACCTTCAGGGAACTACTTCTCCTCTAGTCTCCCTCCAAAATATCTTTTCAAGTTAGTTTGTTTCTTGTTATTTAAGACCAGATAGGGACATGGAGCACAGGCTGAAACCAAAGAGGGACATTCGCTCTGAAATGGAAAGTGAAAACAACCCATATCAGTCGTGTTTATGGATGGGTGTATGTGGCTAGACTTCAGTGAAGCTGGTTTTTCAGATCTGCCTTGGTGTAAGTGATCACTAGGGGCCTGATATGGCCCATGAAAACTGATAAAAAGATTCCAGATGAGTATGGTGGGCCTGTAGTGGATGTCAGTTTATAGTGTAGTTGGGGGAGGGGGGGTGTCTTTAGACCAGGGGTGGGCAAACTTTTTGGCCTGAGGGCCACATCTGGGAATAGAAATTGTATGGTGGGCCATCCTTGCTCACAAAATTGGGGTTGGGGTGTTGGAGGGGATGAGGAGTCTGGTTGGGGGTGCAGGCTACGGGGTGGGGCTAAAAATGAAGCGTTCGGGGTGCAGGAGGGGGCTTTGGGCTGGGGTGGGTGAGGGCTCCGGCTCGGGGTACTGGATCAGGTTACCGGCTCGGGGGGGGGAGGGGCTGGGACTGAGGGGCAGCCCTTTCCCCTGCCCCCTTTCAGGGAAGAGCTGAGAAGGCAACAGCTAATTTATTTTGTTTTCTGCCAGCTAATTAAACAACATATGCACAAACCTCTTAGAACAGCAAAAATCCAATCCTGTTCTTAAAAAAAAAACCCAAAACATCTGTAATGTTTAGATTTTTAAAAGAGCAATTACAAAAATTAAGCACCCAAAATAGCTTTCTTGGGGGTTCAGTTTAAAGGTTACAAGCAAACCAAAGCATCTGGGATTAGCACAGAGAAGTTCATTAGCCATAAGAAATAAACAGAAATAACTCTAATCATGTCTTTTTACACATTCCTGATCTGCTTACATACAGTATTTGGGAGTTCCAAATAAGTAGTTCTAGGTATGATTTATGCTCATACCTGGCTTAAAGTTTCTCATAGCATAACTGTTCTCTGTTCCCCTCTTTCCTGGAGAAAAACAACACACACACAAAGGAAGCCCCTTTCACATTTTAAAAAATTCTAGCCTTCCGATTGTCTTTTGGTCGCGTATAGTGCAGTCGTGGCTATTTAAATACTAGCAAAAGTGCCCGGCGTTGCTCGGGTCAGTCAGAGGTGGGGAGGGGGCCGACAGCTGACACCCCCTGACCAACCCCAACACCCACACCTCACCCCTCACCCACCCCGACACCTTCCCACCCCCCCCCCAGACCAAACCCGACACCCCCCCGGCTCACTTACCCCCTGACCAAACCCGACCCCCCCCAACCAAACCCAACACCCCCACCTCACCCCCCGACCAAACCTGACACCCCCACCTCACTTACCGTCCGACCAAACCCAACTCGGATCCGTCGCAGGTGGGGAGGGGGCACAGAGCTGAGGGATTCCGGGGTCCTTTGCAGGTGGGGAGGGGGCACAGAGTTGAGGGATTCCGGGGTTCCGTGGGGAGGGGGGAGGGGCAGAGAACTGAGGGATTCCGGGGTTCCGTTGGAGGAGGGAGGGGCAGGGAGCTGAGCGAGTGCGGTGTCTGTTGGAGGGGGTATTATGACATCATAACAACATAGCTGCCCAGCTGATGTGATTGGCCTTTAAAGACTTTCACCCCTGGGGGGCGTCAGAGGTGAGATTTGAAAAATTTTCGACCCTTATGACCATCTGGATCCCAAGACCTCTAACTGTACCAAATTTCAAGTCTCTAGCTCAAACGGTGCGGAAGGAGTAAGCTTACATACATACATACATACATACATACACCATTTGACTTTTATATATATAGATTTAAATTGGGATCCATGGCAATGCGCCCCCTGCGTTAACGCAGGACCGTGCATAGATCCTGAACCCCGGGCTATAGTGAGGGTCTAGTGTACTTGCTTACAAAATCAGATCTCAAAGTACAAAAATGTCCCAGCACACTATTACTGGCAAATGGTTGACTTTCTCATTTTTACCATAGAACTATCAAATAAATCAATTTGGAATATAAATATTGGGCTTACATGTCAGTGTAGAGAGCAGTATAAATAAGCTACTGTCTGTATGAAATTTTCATTTGTACTGACTTTTTACCCCTAGTTGAGAACCACAGCAATAGACTGTAACTGCTTTCTCCCAACATCACTACTTCCACAGTGACGACCAGCCTAGCTATAACTGTACCCTATGGGACCTCAAACACTTACTTGCAGGGAGTTTGCCAGAAGGTACCTGGGGTGGGGAGTATATAGGCTGCCCAAACCACAATCTTTGACTGTAGCCTGGCTCCTTGTGGCAGTTGCTCTGGTGGAGGGAGTAGGACTTCTTTAATCTATCACTTCCCATGGAGGAATCTGTCTAAAGAGAGGTGCCGCTGCCAGGGACTCACTCAATGTGGCTGACGGAGAAACAGCTGCAACGTTGTTCAGTGGCAGAACCATTAGGCCATGTCTATACGTACAGCAACACAGTTGTGCCGCTACAGCTCTGCCGCTGCAGTGCATGAGGCAAAGATGCTTTATGCTGACGGGAAAGAGCCCTCTTGTGGGCTTCTACGCCGAGAATCCCATTGCCACCCTGTTCTCCAAGAGAACTGTGGTATAAACAAGAGACTGGGTGCCAGGAACTCCTGAGTATTGCTTCTGGCTCTGACACAGATTCCCTTTGTAACCTCAAGCAAGTCACTTATCCTGTCTACCTCTATTCCTGTTTGTTTTCCGGTAGCACCTACGGTATGCCAGGTGCTGTCCCAACACACAGTCCCTGCCCCCAAAGAATTCACAAAGAGGGACTTCTATAAACTAGGATTAATAATATTTATTTGTCTATATCCTGGGGAGTATTGGGGGATAAGTGCTGAGGAGAGACAAGCCTAAAACCTAAAACCTCAGCTGCTGTGAATCAACACAACTCCATTGAAATCAATGAAGCCGAATTGATTTATGCCTGCAGAGAATTCAGTACCTAGATCCAAACCCTTCTGTGTTCTGTAGAGTGGTTTGAAATCTGATCTGAACTTGGCATCTCCAGTCTATTTCTGTAGCTGCGTGTGGAGCTCTATAGGTAGCTGCCACCTGTCATTTCCTGTTAATGGATGGGCGGAAGAGTCAACAGAATGCCAGGTGGCTGACTGGTTTGCCACTGAAGGTAAAAGTGGCCTTGCTGCCCAGCTGGGCATGTCCAGTGGTCCCTGTGGTAAACACTTGACTCTGAACTCTAGACTGTAGTTCAGGGGTTAGACTTGGGGAGTGCGTGGACTGAATCCCTAATGGGCGGGGGGAGGAAGGCCACAAAGGTTGCAGACTCCTGCACTTGTCAGCAAAACCACTTGTTCCAGGAAAAATTATCAATGGCTGCATGACCAATGCAGGAAGCTGGGTCGGAGCAGGTGCTGCAGGATACTGGTTGCTCAGGGTTCTAATGCTAATTTTGGCAGCTGCCCTGTGGTGCACTCTGGTCATCAAATTAGAACACTAACATATCTTTGTGTTTCTGTTGATTGAGGACAAGCAAAGAGAAGCCCTGTTTGCCTTCAGATAGGATTGAGGCTACGGTGCATCTGTACCTTGCCTCTGAATTCAACCAGACCCCATCATGCCTTGTTCAATGCTGTCTGGGCAGGGGTGAGATTCTTCTGTGTGTTAGAGCATCAAAGTCAGCGGAAAGACTCCTGCCAGCTTCCCTGGGCTTTGAGTCAAAGCCCCCAAACCTCTACAATCAGGCTTCTGTTAGTAGCAACATCTTCCCAGTCTGCACGTGGTCCCTGCAGCATGTAACTATCATGGTCTCTGATTGTCTCCAGCCTGTCACTGGGTTGATTCTCCATCCTTCCTGAATTAGGATCAATTTATTTGTATGATGGTTGAGCACCACTCAAGATCAGGGCCTCGTTGTGGTGGGTGCTGTACAAACATGGAACAGAGTCCCTGACCAAAGAACTCTTAGTTTAAACTCAAGGGCAAGATGCCACAAGTGAGTGAAAAACACGAAGCAAAGATCAGGGTGACAGTGGCAGGCACACAGTTGTGTATATTCGCTCTAGGTGGGCTCTTATGTAGAGATAATATAGGTGAACAAGAGGTATTCATAAATCACGAATGGATCCTCACCTAGCTATTGTTAGGCAGTTTACCTGCCGTGGGCATCACAGTGGATTGAAGATTTTGGATTCTTTCCAAGGGGTAGCTGCATTGGTAGCATATGGTCTACATTTGAAGTACGTAAGGCAGTGTCCTACACCGTACGATGCCTGTGCACTTGTGTGGAGCACATTCTACATGAGAACCCTCTGAAAGGGAACTTGGATATAGATAAATACTTGTAGAGTCCCAAACAAGTTCAAGGCATGGCAATGTGCAAATTACAGCTGCAGGTGGAATGAACCACTTTTAAAATGTAGCCATGGCTGGGGGAGAAAGCAGCTGTCTTTAAATATGGGGAAGTGAGATGGGGCAAAGTTGGATATGAACTTTAGGACAGAACTCTGTTCTTACTGCCATGGACTCATTAAACTGGGGACCTTCTCTACTCAGCAGTAACTTATCTCCTGACCCCCTTTGAGTGACTTATAACCATCTGCATTATTCCCATAATGTAGCTGATAGATCTGCCTTAGAGGGATGACTGCCGATATCCATTCTTCTGGAATTTGAACTTGTGGTTCTAGAGAACCGTGGCATTTTAAACCTGATGCTTAGACCAGCAGATCATCCCTTCTGGCTTATGTAACTTGCAATGTCCCTGGTCCTGTCACCAGCTCCGTATCCCTGTAACATGCAATTGCTCTCTCCTGTAGGGTAGCATAAATAAATGCAGATTGGCTCTGCTAAATCAGCCATTTTTTCAAGGCGGGGGCGGCTGTCTTGCACACACCTGACTACCGTGAAAACACGTTATCAGTAGGAGCCTCAATGATTCACCTGAAGCATAAATCAGCTGTGACACTATCAGCAAATGCCATAAAGCATGTAAGGACATCACCAGTAATGAGAATCCTGTGTACATGGCTGTGAGCTAACATAGAGGAGGCCACAGATTTCTGAGCAGGATAATATTGTTTGCTCATGACATTCTTTAAGAAGTTGTCCTTAGGTTAGAGGCTATAGGAAGGTTTTATTGGTGTCATAGTTAAGACCTTTTGTCCTAGCCTTGATCTGGGACTAGGCAATGGCTATTTGATGTTCAGGTATATGCTCTCAGGTGACAACACAACAAGCTGTTGTGACCACAAGAAAGAACACTGCTCAACACCAGAGACCTTTCTGGGGGCAGCGCATTTTAATTCTTTCTGCTGAGGTTCATTGAGGTCAATGAACAATAATAAGCCCTTGCTAAAAAGGAAACCTAGGGAGTTTGTTCATAGAGTGCACACACAATGCCTTATCAACAGACAGCGGAGGTTACTGTGTATGGAAAATGTTGGATCAAATCTTCTGTTAATATAAATAGGCAAAGCTGCCCTGAAGTCAGAGTGACCTCGTCTTACATTAGCTGAGGTCTGGACGGTGAAGTGTAGATTGGGAGGCAATAATTTATGACTTTCTGTGCAATCATGGAAAGAGGGAGGGAAATGGAACAGGCTGAAGCTGTCTCTGCGTGAAAAGGAAATACCATCAGAACAAAATACTTCCATCCAGCCTTCCCAAGCAGCGCTGCCTGGCCTTACAGGTATAAATTGTGTAGTAGTGGCATGTGGACAGCTTCTTAAGATACCGAGAAGAACTTGTGTGGAAATCTGTAATTGTGCACGGTGCTTCACAAACACACTTAAGAAAAGGGCCCTCTCAAATTTTAATTAGCCACTATGGGCTTGTTTGGAAGAACTGCCACCTTACATCTACATGCAAAATACGCCATTGATATGTATTCTTCTTCCCCACCAATCAGTATAAGCTACTCCAGAATCAGTAGAGGTGAAGCCCTGAGTCTTAAATTTTGATGGTATGGTGCATCCACACAGGCACCATCTTCATGCCACTAAATCAGGCAGCCGGCATAAATGTCCTTGGCTTGCAGACTGACAGTTCCCCTCCCACCCTGGTTCCACAGGTCCCTCCACTTGCTGTCCCCTCACTAAGCTCCCCAGGTGGGAAAAGATGACGGCAATGATGATTGATCATTATTACTTGCTCACCTCTAGAGAAATCATTTTAAGATCCTGTGAGGCCTGCTTATTTTCTTTTGTTTGTTTGCCATCAGCCACTGCTAATGCATGTCCGGTTAGCATTTTATTTGAAGGGAAATGGTAATTCTATTCCATTGGCCGTACAAAGGATTGTATCAAGACTGGCCTCCTCCAGACTGAATCAGTCCTTTCCTCTCCCAAAATCTCTTCTGAGTCTGAAATCTCCCTAAAGAAAGTGAGGAATAGTTGTAGCACCTTAGAGACTAACCAGTTTATTTCAGCATAAGCTTTCGTGGACTATAGCTCACTTCATCGGATGCATAGAATGGAACAGAAGTAAGATGCATTTATATACACAGAAAGGAGGGGGAAAAAAAGGTTGTACATTAGCATACCAATTCTAAGAGGCTGTTAAATCTGGATGGGCCATTATCAGCAGGAGAAAAAAAATACCTTTTGAAATGGATTTCTGTGTCTGCACGATAGCAAGTGTTGAAGGTAAATTAACTCGGGAAATGCAATCAATTAGTGTAATGAGAGAACCATTCACAAGTCCTATTTAGCCCCTGGTTAATTGTATCCAATTTGAAAATCAATTCCAGTTATAGTCTATAGTCCACGAAAGCTTATGCTGAAATAAACTGGTTAGTCGCTAAGGTGCTACGAGTATTCCTCGCTTTCTTTACGGATACAGACTAACACGGCTGCTATTCTTGAACCTGAAATCTCCCTCTGCTTCTCGAGAGCTGGAAGTGTTAGGTAGACCAAACTTAAGGCTTATGAGCTGTGTCTGTCTCTTTGTACAGTAGCCAGTTGGATCACTTCCTCTAAATTGGGTGACTCAACCACATTAACTTCCAAAGCACTGACAAAGAGTCCTGTGGCACCTTAAAGACTAACTAAAGTAGTCTAAAGTACACTTTAGTTAGTCTTTAAGGTGCCACAGGACTCTTAGTCTGGAATTGCAGAAGTGACAAACACGGCTACCTCTCTGATTCTTCCAAAGCACTGGGTTTGCACATGATTGTGGTTGGGCTCTTGCCTCATGCTCCTTCTCCACTCAGCCCAGACTATCTGGGCCTGCCTCCCTTGCTTCTTCTGACATTCACACACGTGCAAAGTGGGTGTAATATACCTGACCAGCATGAGTGAGTGAAGTCTTCTGGTGTAGTTGCATATTGCACAAGCCCCACACTGCTGTAAGGAACCACGCGAGTGGCAAAGCAGTGGGGAATTGGGCCCTCTGTTCATGTGAGCTGGCAGGGTTTGGAAACTGACAGAATCCTGCTGGCAAAGAGCAGAGTCTTTGGAAGTTTCAGCACCCCCTCAGCTCCCAAGAATGGAGGGAAGACAGTGGGTGCTGTTCCTGAATGCTGAGCCTGCTGACATCCTCTCACACTGGTGGCCTTTCTTCATAGCTTCTAAACTTGCTCACTTCTATTACCCAATTCAGTCCTTTGGCTCCCTCACTCCTTCAGCTGCTAAGTGTGGTACAGAAGGGAGGGGAACTGGATTGTAGCCTAGGATCTCCCAGAATCCTGGGGATTTAGGAGTGGTCACTCTGTAGCACTCTGGTCAGGCTGTCTGGCTTGTCAAGCAGCAACAAGTACCTTAAAGGGGTTGGCCGATAGTTTCCCCTTCCTTGTCTTTTTTGCTAACTACTCTGGGGCTTTCGTGGGTAAGCTTGATCCTGTTGGAGGAGGCCACAAAGTGATTATAATGTCCTGTGACCTTTCTAAAATGACTCCTGGGAGAGAGGCCTTAATCCACTCGATTAGAGTTTACATGTGATGCCGTAGCCTGGCCTACCAAAATACCTCTTAACAAAATGAACCTGAAGAGTCTCACTCCAATTTCCTGGGCAGGAGAACAAAAGGAGGTCTGTCTGGATCATGCTCCAGACTGGTTGTGGGCACAGTCAACGACTTGTGACATCTGTTCACAGTACTGCACAGGCCGCATGGAACATGTTTCTGTGGAAAGTGATCTCCAGCTAAAATGCCTAAACAAACCAGATATTGATGTGATCCCAGCAGGGATTAATTAGGGCAGGTAACTTGTCTGGTCTAATCAGTACCTGGAGGGGAGAGGTGTGGAAGTCTGTTGCTATTACATTTCAGGTGCAGCCTTCTGGAGCTTTGTAACTACCTGTCATCAGACTGCAGGAGTTTCAGGCTCTTAAAGGAATGATCCCCAAACTATGAATGGAAGAGTAGGGACTTCACTGCAGACTGGTGTATTGTGGGCCAATCTGAGGAGCTCTATAATTAGAAGCTCATTGCATCCTGCTGGCCACCTCTCATAGCCTTCAGCTTTATCACTCATCCTTAATTGCTGGCCGGGAGCTCAGGGGCCAGGCAGGACGGTCCCCTGGGCTGGATGTGGCCCACGGGCCGTAATTTGCCCACCCCTGCTCTATCAAAAGGAGACCTCTGTACATGCACCTATTAAGAGATGAGTCCCTGTGCTACAGAAATTACAGCGTGAAGATACTATTCAGACACTGGAAATATTACTAGCCCCTTTTTATTGAGGCACAGCGAGATTAATGACTTGCCCAAGCTCACAAGAGGCGTCCGTAGCAGAGCTAGGAATCGAGCACAAGTCTTCTCAGGCCTAGTTCAGTGCTTGAGGCACAAGACTGGGAATCTTTTCTCTACATTCAGTGGGATTTGGGTTAGGCCACTAATCCCCGGGGTAGATTTATTTTAAACCATGACCGTGTGGGCCCTGGTGGGGTGGGAGGAAGAATGGCAAGGAAAGTAACTGGCCTGGCAATCGGACATAGCCAGCAGGACTCCTGTGGTCATGCTCATCCCCCATGGGTTAGTTGCTATTAACTCCCTAGGCCTAGTCAGTAGAGGCCCAGATCTCAACAGAAGCAGTGTGGCTTTCTCCAGTCTGAGTGAGTGAGGGGAGAAACCGAGGTGATAAGGGCTGATTCTCATCAGCTGACTAGGATAGAAATGACCTTTGTCCTTGTAGCTTTCCAAGGCAGATTGCCCAGGGAGCTCTGCAGGGGTGGGGGAGGGGATGTGCTATGTATGGTAGTTCTGCTTCCCCTGGGGTTTTGAGGCTACATCAGATCTGTCAAGTACTCCGTGGATTTTTCTCTGTACTCCCCTCTGCCCCTGACAGCGGGCACAGACTGACTGCTGCTGCTTTGCCTCTTGCTGTCTGCTTTCACTGCCGCTTCTGGAGCAACCGCACCAAGGCAACAGGACAGATACCCAGCTATGTAAATCCATGCGGCTTTGCTGACTTACACCAGCTGACGAACTGGCTGTAGCTTTTTGCGTGCATTGGGCTCTTTCTCCCAAAGCAAGTCTCCTCTCTGTCATAACCCTGCCGCATTTATACTTTGGGGTGAGAGCATGTAGCCGATGTCTCCTGTAATGGAGGTGCACCAGTGTGACCCAATTGTACCAGGACAGCAGCTTTCACTGTGCTGATATTAGCTGTCAGCTGAGTGCCTGATTCTTCGTGGCCTCCCACTTTGAGTAGTCCCTTAACCCCATGTGAAGTGCTTGTCACTCACTAGTGAGTTGGAGTGGTAACAATATTACCTGCGCCTGACGCTCACTGGACTAGTTTCTCTTTTCATTCAGTGTTACACTGATGGTGCAACACCATTGGTTTTAGTGGAGTCGCTCCAGATTTGTACTGCAAGAGGAGAATAAGGCCCCACTTTGCCCTGTGTCTGGTCATCTATGCCTGTGCAAGGCAGTAGAGAATCAGGCCATTTCACTCTCCTGGAGTTGTGTGTGTGTTTGTCTCCTGTCTTCCCGCTTCTGGTATTTGCAGCGTGTGTGCTGTATGCGGGACAGCAAAGAAATGAGCACCGCAGTGCTCTGGGCATGCAACTCCTGATCGATCAGGTCTCCGATAGATGCCACATGGCAGAAAGTTCTGATCGTTCCTTAACCCAAGAGCAGGGGGTTAAGGAACCTTCAGAATCTTCCCTTGTGCTTAGTGGGTTTCATTCTGTCCCTGCATCAGAGCGGTTCCATTGAATTCTGAAGGGTGGCCTGGAGAGAAGAAGAGGGCTGAAGTTGTCTCTTCTCTATTTATTAATTATTCCTGGATAGAGAGAGTCGATATTCTTTACAACCTCCCCTTTTTGTGCTTTGTTCTACCATGCCAGCCTCTCTCTAATGCTGCATTGCTGATCACCGTATTAAGACTTATATAAGGGAATGATCTTCTGATGAAAGAAAAGATGATCCAGGCTGGTGTAACTGCTTTAATCCCAATAGCAACACCGCAGAATGACCCTGGCTGCCAGTCTGAGCTAAGGTCTTCTCTGCCCTCTGGCTCTGCCCTTGTACATGGCTTGGCGTAGGCGAATATTTCAATGCCTGATTCAAAGGCAGTAGTGAGTCAGACTGCTGTTCACATGGCTTACTGTTGTTGTGCAGTGCCTTGGACTCCAACGTAAAGGTTTAGATGTAAAACCTAACAAGGAATGGCAGTTTATAGAACTCCCCCGCCTGCTCCCCCTAGCTCTCCCAAGTCTGTTTAGCTGAAAAAACACAACGGATTCCTGTTATCCCTTCATGGCCAATATCTGCTGCCTTGCGCTCTGGCACAGTTGCCAGCTGAGGTCCATCTATGCAAGGCAAACAGCTGTGCTTGCGTATGGGCTCTGGGACTGTCTTACCGGGCTGGGTATGCAGGGTGGGAGGTGGCAGCATGTGGGATGATTGACTTGTGAGAGCTGAGGCAAAACTCAAATCCCTGTCTATCCACCACCTCCTCACTCTTCAGCAGGGCAGAGGGAGGGGACAGGCCTATTTCTAGTTGAGGTTTATCTCCTAAGAGGAAACAGGACCACAGCTGATGGCCACGCCTCCTGGTCTCCGAAAGCCTCTTTCTCGTCTTAGTCCTTTTTTATAAATAAATTGTGGCCAGTGGCTCTCTACTCAGACTGAAACAATTCAAATAACCTGGACGGAATACCTATTTATTAGTGAGGGAGGCTGGCCGTGTGGCTGAAGCACTGCCCTGGGACCCAGGAGAGGGAAGTCCGTTGTCAGCTCTGCCATACCTTGTGTCTTTAGGCGGGTCACGGGAAGCCAGACCTCCGAGGACTTGGCACCTATAGTCTGGGCCAGATAGATGCAGAGCTGTTCTGAAACAACGTGCTGAACCCCTTTGAATATCTGGCCTTGATTGTGAGGGCTGAGCTCCATGAGAATGTGTTCCTTGATCTCACGGCTTTAGCCACTCACTTGCAAAATGGGGGTGTCAAAGGGTAACCAGCCCCTTTGAGGGAATGGATTCAAGTCCCCTGTGAATAGATTGGTGGGGTCTGATACGGCGCCTGGCCTCTGTAATGACCCAGGCTACAGGAGATAGTGGCAGGGAGCTGGTGAGAGGTGCGTGAGAGCCATAGTCAGGAGCTGCTGGGGGTGGTGGTGGGGTGGAGAACTAATATATATATATATAGAGAGAGAGAGAGAACTGAGGTGCTCTTGGGAGGGTGCTATGGATGGGAGTCGGTGGAGAGAGCTGGCCAGAGCAGGGAAGCCCTGGTGAGGAGAAGGCTTGTGCCCCTCGGTAAAGGGGAAGAATGAGCTTGCCCATTGCAGGCCGAGCCCAGGAACAAGCGGGTTGATTCTGGAAGGAGGTTCCCGTGGGTAGAGGAAGAACTTGTCAGCGAAGGGGCCTCCGGAGCAGAGCACTGCAAAGAGCCCTCTTGCAGAAGTTGCAGGCTGTGGGAGAGGAGTTGGAGCAGCCTGGAGAACTTCCTAGGGTGTAGAGGCCCTGGAAGAGGGGCAGAGGAAGGGGGACAGTTGATTCTCTGGTGGGTGGCCTGGGGATGGTCGCTGGAGAACTGCTACCTTTTAATCTGTTTTACTTTGGGGTTTTGAGAATCTGAAGAATCTGCTGATAATTTTTTTAGTATAAATGCAACTATCCCCAGAAGCAGGGCTAGAATTGGGCTGGTAATAATGTTCCTGTCTTCAGCCGAGGAGGTGACAGTCAGTTTGATTGGTGGTAGAGAAGACAGGGAAACTCAGTCAGCCCCAGGGACTGTAGGAGAAACTGAGGCAGGATTTGTCCATCTCCCCACAGAAGGGCACTCTGGTTGGGCCAAGCCTTCCATAGAGGGTAACAGATAGGGGAACTGTAACAGATCCCTTGTTTCGCTCCCACTGGAAACTAGAGGGAAATGAGCCTGAAAACTCAAGGAAAAAAGCAAGCTATTATTTATGGCCTATGGCCAGGCTTTCTAGGAACCCTCCTTCGCAGAACTGTTTGTACATTGCTGTATCTGAGTTCTGCGCAGGCCTTCTGACGAATGAAGCATTTACCATAGGAGTATCTAACTATGCAACAAGGCTGATCTATAAGTTGACCTTGGGGGTCTGTATTTACTGTGTCTGCAGTTTAGAAAAGCCTTCTTTCCCACATGCTCATTGGGAGCAGTCAGCCAATCACCACCTGATTAACAGGTGCCAAAGCAATGGGGTGGGGTGGAGTGGGGGAGGGACTGAATCTATTTTTTAAAAAAATGTCCTAGAGGAACACTTTGTACTAGTATGACACTTAACATGCTTGGGTTTCATATAAGTGATAATACCAAATGCCTGCAAAAGATTCATGCTACTTCTAACTCCTCTTACAGGACTCTGCAAATATTATTTTAAATTGTATAAATCTTTAGATCATAAACTATTTCCAGACGGCAAACAAAATTGAAAAGGTGTAGAACATGAGACACTAATGCCAGTGAGAAATCCAACCCCATCCCTCCACCCAAACAAGAAACAGTACATGGTTCTGGGATGCAGGAGGCAGTTGCTGCAGGAAAGCCATGTGCATCACTTGGTGTCATACAGTCTCTGTTCTAGAGATGAGGAAACTGAGGCAGGCACAGTAAGGGATAGACTGTTTTCAGGTGATCTGCTGCCTGGTCTTCACCTGCAGGTGGGCCAAAAATACACCCATGGGTGCTGTGAGCAACATCCACTCCCACATGTGCAATACACTGCAGGTGCAAACCCCTGATAATTCCACTGCTCTGTGTATGCACTTGGTGGTATAGACACAGGTGTCTGTGCTTGTGAAATGCAGGTGTAAGTAAGGTGCAATGTCTGGGGGAGGTTAAGGCCTGACAATCTGGCCCTAAGTGACATGTCAAAGGTCATTCAAGTTTCTGTGGCAGAAGCAGGATTGGAACCCAGTTTGGGGCTGTAAGTGATGTATGGTCAGATTTGTGATAGAATGTGGATTTTCAGAGGGTAAAACTACAAGTCTTAACCAGTGTAACTTACAGTTTCCTAAAAATGTAAACCTGGCATCTATAGAATACCCTATGTGCATTTATAACAGCTATTTTATATATTGTAGTGTCAATATTTTTAAATTAAATGTTTTACATTCACAAATGATATTCACCGTTCCTCCCCCAGTGAATAGCCTGAATAGGTTCTGTGGTGTTCCTTCAGCATGGATGTCACCTGTGAAGCATGGCAAGAAACAAATTTTAAAAAAGTCCTGTCTGCCCTGTTTCTGCTCCAGATTCTAAGGACTTGTGACTTACAGTGATAGCTTGTTGGCTTTTCATGGAGTTAATTTTCTGTTCATATTGGTGGTAGGTGAAGGGATCTCTTATCTGTTCCGTTCTTGGCATGGCACCCCTTTTCCCAGTTTGCTCACGAGCTTTGACATGCTCCCTTCCCCTTCTGGATTCCCTAGCTTTAACAGCCGATAAACATTGTAAAAAGCCCAACCAAACCCACTGCCTCTCACCCTAAGGAGCCCAGGAGGAAGTGACAGCATAAATAAAAGCATCAGAGAGATCCTGCAAGGGACCGATAACGAAGGGGACTGCACCTCCCAGTCACACGGCAGTGTGATTCCCTGGGTTACCCTATGCAAGGCAGAGATGGCTTTTCCTTGGAATTCAGGGACTGGTTCGGATACTGTCCCTGGGTTGCTTGTCAGTTGCAGACTTGGCTGTGTTTGATGTAGGCCCAGTTTTCTCCTCCCCTGAGCTCTCTGTTGGGGGCAGCCTGGTTGGGCCATGTGAGCTATTGGTGGTACACAGTGTGAACATGGTTTTCCTGTTGATGAGTACAGGAAAGGGGAAGTGGCTTTCAGAGCAAGTTTTTTAAAAACATCATTAGCTGTGACTTCTCTTCTTTTCCTTCCCCTCCCCTCCCCACAGCCCTTCCCCCCCAAAATCCCAGGGAGCTAAGCTAGATGACCGCTTGAGGACCTTTGCAACCCTAAATTTCTATGATTCTATGTGAAAGTGAGTTTGGTTCTCAGCTCTGTTTCCTGCTAGCATGGGTGTATCCTCGAAAGGCCCCTTCTTAGCATAATTCCTGTCCCATAGGGATGTGCTCAGTACATCTCTTGGGTCATCTTCTCAGCTGGTGTAAACTGGCTTAGCACCACTTTTGCCTCCGCTGAGGATCTGCCCCTCGGCTCCTGCCATGTCCTGGGGCAGGTGGCAGGAACCAAACTGCTCCTTTAGTGGATGTGGAAACAGTGACCGAAAGCAAAGCAAAGGATGAGCTTCCACGAGCTGATGTTACTAACTGACCCACCCAAAGCAAGTGGAACTCTCCTTAGTTTGCAGCTATGCAAGGTTCCTTGTAAGAGGTGAACAGAGACCATTCTGGCAATCAAGTTGCCCAAGGAGATGTTCCATAAGCAAATCTTCTCTCCCTCTGAAATTTCCATGCTGTTGATTTGCAAATCCTTTGCTGCAAATCTTGTTTACAGCTCAAGCTGGCCAGGAAATGGTTTTCCAGTCCCCGGAGAGCTTTTGAGATGTCAAAATCTTTCCCCATCCTGAATCAGGATGAAAAGTCAATCTTAAAAATTCTCATGAACCAATCCAAAGAATTTCTTGTTGGGTCAGTCAAAATGTTTTGCTTAATTTTGACCTTTTTTGTTTTTCGCTTTGTTTTGAAATTTTAGCTAGTTTTATAATAAAGTCACTTGGAACTGAAAAAGGTTTTATCCTATGTCAAGATAGGACGTTTGGAAACTTTGACATCTGATCAGACCTTCTGTTGTGGCGTCTGTATTGCAGCAGCATGTGAATGGGGCACTGATCTTGGTTGGGACTTTGAGGGCTGTGTACACACGTCGGAAGACAGTGCCAGCCCTGAAGAGTTTACACTCCAGATAGCCAAGGCAGATCCTAGTACTTGACTTACATCCTGCTACTTATGCCGTTTCCTATGCAGAGGGGAACTCACTTGAATCCTCTTGGTGACAGCTGGGTTTTCCACAGGGACCGGAGGGACTGATTGGTCGCAGGGATAAAGCCAAGGGCAGTAAAATGGGGCTGAGTGCATTAGAAATGGGAAAGCTGCACCTAAACTAGTCATGCTGGTGCCTGGCACTGGCATTGGCAGAGGTAGAGGAGCTAGCATAGGCCAGTCTCTGGCAAGTCCAGCACTGCCCCTGACTTCATAAATGGCTTGAATTCTATCCGAAGCCCTTAAATCTCTCTTGAGGGGCTATTCTCCATTTCTGACCCCCCTGGAGATGGGTGACCGGCAGAGAGGGTGGTGCAGAGCCATCCAGTCCTCACTCTTTGGCCTCCTCCTTTCTGGCTACATTGGAAACCAAGTCCAGTGATGCCATTAACTGTCCCTTTGCTTGTGGTTCCACCCAGCATCAAATTGCTTCCCCACCCAAGTCCTAAGTTCATGCTTCGCGTGTGCCAGCTCTATAGCTAATGGAACAGGAATGTCCCTGGCATGGACTTGTGCTCTTTATACCGAGATGGAGCCTTTTCAAAGGGAGCCACAACTCCCCGGGTGGGTGACAGCAGGAATGGCTTTAGGCTAATGTCAAATCTCCTCTTACGTTCTCCTGGACGCTCTGTTCTTATCTTTTCATTTGCAGTCCTTCCATTTTTGTTATTTTTTTAATTCACTTAAATATTTCGCAGGTCCAATGTATGTTGCTGATAAGAGGGCGGATGCTAATTAGGTTTGGTGATGCTTTGCTTTCTTTAATACTGTACCATATGCCCTTGATTCAAGGTGCTGCTTTTAGATCCACTTCTACTGCTGATAATGGCCGATCATCCCCTTTCCCCACCCCAAACCTTATTGCAGAAGTGTGGTTAATGGCGTCATTAACCCCTGGTAGTGTGCTTGGTCTCACTGGAGAGCAGAGGCCTGTAGGCTCCTCTAGTTCTCTGTAGAATATCTCTATCTCCTCCTCTTCCATTTCCTCTTCCCCACTTCTCCTGGCAGTATGAGGCCCAGTTCTCTGTTGCCCTGCGCACTGTGTTCTCCTTTATGCATCCTTTGCAGTAATGTGTGCATGAGCACACAACGTGCGGGACAATGGAGCCTTGGCACCCGGTTCCACTTGTTATGGAGGTGGGAACCAGACTGCAGCAGCTTCACAGATGGTGGGGTCTTTACCATGTTTAGCTATATAGTAACCTATGTGGAAACGGGTTTGGTGTAGCTAGGAACCAGACTAAGGACAAGCAGACCAGACCCACAGCTAGTGCTAATTCACCCCTTCGGTGGCCTCTACACAGAGGCTAAGTTCTGAGCTGGCCTGGAGACTGAACGATGGCCTTTCCTCAGAGTGATTCTGCCAGGGCACAGGGATAGTTGGGACTTCATTCTCCGGGGCTGTCGGTCTGTCACTTCTCAGGCGCTACCATGTCCTGGGATTCCAATCGGCTGGGGCTGCTCAGGAGCATTCAGATTTGCACAGAGGACCAAGTCGGAGGGAGGGGTGGGGAGAATTTTTCACCTCTTCCAGGCAGTGTTGCCTCATTTCCCCTCTTCCCCATTTTACCTCCTGCCCACTTCCGCCCATGTCACACCAAACCCTATTTTACGACTGTCTGGCATGGCGGCGGGGGAAGAAATAAATTTCTCCTCGCGTCTGAGCTTCCACCTATCTCAGCTTAACCTAGTGTTTGCTGGTCAATCTCTGCTTTAAAAAAAAAATCGCACCCAGATGTTTTGCTCATTGATAACTGGCTAAAATACAAACAATATTTGCACGAATTGTGAGTGTGTTCTCTCCCAGCGGTGGCCAGAAAACTAAAGCGCTGGCTCAAAGAACTCTTCTTGTCAGTAAACATCTCTGGTTGCATAACCCTCCGGATGTGGTTCTTTACCCCTGTGCCTCTCTCGTTCCCTGCGCGGGCATTCACACCCAGAGTGCGGGATACACAGCAACTGAGCTTGGTGTTCTTGGCTCAACCCATAGTTTCCCAACATTAGGGTGACCAGATGTCCCGAATTTAAAGGGACAGTCCTGATTTTTGGATCTTTTTCTTATATAGGCTCCTGTTACACCCTGCCCCATTTTTTCACACGTGCTGTCTGGTCACCCAACCCAACATGCACATCCCAGAATTGACCCAGATTTCCATGGGGGCTAGATGGCTTTGTGGTTAAGGCACTGGACTGGAACTTGGGAGATATGGGTTCAAGTCTTGGCTCTGCCATAGACTTCTTGTGTGATCTTGGGCAAGTCACTTAACCACTGTTTTCCCCCCATCAGTGAAATAGGCCTAATGTACCTGTCCCTTACAGGGGTATTTGTGGGGTATTTGGATACTATGGTGATGGTTATGATATAACAACATAAACAGAATACCAATAACCTTTTAGGTTAGGATTGTATGCTGTGGTTCTCAACCAGGGGTCTGAGGCCCCCAGAGGGGCCGTGAGCAGGTTTCTGGGGGTCCCCCAAAATAAACCAGAAAGCAGGGCTGGCATTAGTCACCAGGGCTCAGGGAAGAAAACCAAAGCCGAGCCCCACTACCTAGGGCCAAAGCTGAATCCTGAAGTCTGCCACATGGGGAAGAAGCTGACTTAGCTTTGCAGAGCCCCCTGTGGTGTGGGGCCCAATGCGATTGCTCTGCTTGCGATCCCCTAGCGCTGGCCCTCGCTTTTAATCTACTGGATATGCAGAAAAACTTCTTCTTTTTTGTGACCTAGAATTTTTATAGCATGGGAGGGGCTCAGAAAGAAAAGCGTTGAGAACCCCTGGTTCTGTAGCGCTACCCTGTAATGCTAACAGCTTTAGATAGGCAGGGACAGAATAGGGGTGGGGATGAGAGGAGATTGGGTAGATGTGGCTGAGTCATACTGGACTGAGATCAGAAGTGAAACCACTCGCTGAATACTGCTCTCTGACTGAGCAGGACAAAGGGTTGATCGTGTGAAACCTGCTTCGCTGATGGGAGCTCAGACTATCCTGCTCTGTTACAGCCGAACTGTTTCCAAATTCCACTTAAACACTGGAACCTCTTTATTTATAAATTCAGTGAAGTTCAAGGGCCTAATCCTGCACCCACTGAAGTCCCTGACAAAGGTCCCAGTGGTGTGGAATTGGCTTCCGCTTGCTTTTAACCACGAAAGAGTGGTATACAAGTGCTAAGTGGCTTTTCGTTTCTTGTTTTCAGTGGGGAACGTCACGGTACTTCAGGGCTCTGACGGTGGGATTGCTTGTTGCCTATTAGTGCATTGTAATCCTAGTTTTTGGTTTGGGTGAGGCGGGTATTATGCCCCCTTTGCCTCTGTCCCATCACACACTCTTTTAGCAGAGCTTTGATGCTCCTCCCAAGCTGGGCTGCTTGAAGGCGGCTCAGCAGAATCAGCTGTTCCTTCCTTCTGCAGGGAGATGGCTTCGTCCCTCTCCAGTGCCAACTAGGTCACTGGGCTGAAGTTGAAACAAGCGGCCTAATCCCTGCTTCCCATTGGGCCCTTCTCCAGAGCAGTTTGAGTTGGATGTGGTGGAATCACTCCGCAGGGAAAGCGTCACTAGGTCACACTGTCGGACTGTAACCGCGCTCAGCAGATCGGATCCTAGGCCGTGGCTCCTTCCCCAGCTGAACCTTTTCTAAATGTTCCCTGCTAGGCTTGGAACTGTGGCAAGATTTTTAATCACAACTCCTGCTCCTCTACTAAAAACTCCCTGGCTTGGCTGAGCAGTGCTCCCCCCCCCCCGAGCAGTGCTCCCCCCCTCCCCCCCCGAGCAGTGCTCCCCCCCCCCAGCAGTGCTCCCCCCCCCGAGCAGTGCTCCCCCCTGAGCAGTGCTCCCCTCCCCCGAGCAGTGCTCCCCCCTGATCAGTGCTCCCCTCCTTCTGGTTAATTTAATTGTTTAAATGTCTCTGCTAGAGCAGTGCCCTGCAACCTGGGATATGGAGTCTTTCCTTTCTAGGCCCCTCATTCACATCCAACCTAGGGTCAGTAGTGTCTGTTTCATTTCCTTTTGGTGATATGGGTTGATGGTCACATTCTGGGTCTTGCTGGCCTTAGGCTCTCTGGAGAGGCTGAATCTCCAATCAGGGGGAGTAAGGTGAGGTGGTAAATCTAGAGAGGTGGTGTCTGAGCAGAGCCCTGGGAGCAAGGTCTTACACTGTATGAATCCCAGTTTTGCCATGAGCGTGCATACGCACACTCTCGCACTCGCTTGTGCGCTCTCTCTCTCTCTTGTTCTGACGTTTTAGGCAATCCCTTGACCCTGAACTTTTCCAAAAGCTCTGCTAATTTTAGGTACCTCAGTCATTTAGGTGCCTGACCTGAGAGCCCAGATCTACAGAGGTGCAGAATGCCTGCAACTCGTCTGAAGTCCACTGGAGTTGCAGGTGCCCAGCACCCTGAAAATTGAGGTCCGAGTGTCTCCGGTTGGGCACCTAACTGACTGAGGTACACAAGTTGAGAAGACCTTTTGGAAAGCGGTGGCTTAAACCTCCCTGCCTCAGTTTCCCCATCTGAGATGTGGGTGGTGCCCACGGAGTTGAGGATAATTAATGGTTGGAAAGCACTTACTGTGTCTATTCATGGCAGGATGGTTCATTCCAATCTAGGAAATTTCCCTCTAAGGGAGTTTTCTTGTCGGTCTCTTCATGGGGATAAGCAGGGGTGTCCCAGCTTCTGGCTTCAATAAAGATGCACCTGCCAGACCTACATTTGGCTAGTAAAGAGCCATGATGGAAAGGTGAGGGGCTTATCCCCACATGTCTAAAAGGCTAAAATAAACCAGGTGAATGAGACAATGGTCCTTTAAAAATAAGGGGGCTCCAACCCCAGTCTGGGGGAGAGGAATGTGATAGGAAAGGCAATTTAACTGAGGACACTTTTGTGTAACACTGATCCTGTCCCCAAGACTTGGCTTGTCAGATGCCAGTTAACAAACCACAGTAAGAAACCGCAGGAAACCTGCAAGTAGAGCTGGTCCAGAATTTTTTGCCCATGATTTGTTTTAAAGAGAAAATGTAAGTTCTGCAAAATGAAAGTTTCAATTTGAAACTTCCCATAAGAATTTCCATTTTTGACTAAACTAACCCCATTCCCACCCAGTCAGGAAAAAGAAAATGTTTCAGGTAAATTACACCTGAATGGAAACATTTCAGTTTGAACGGAACCAAGCTGTTCCCCATGATGCACTGCAGTTTCCCTTCAGACCAAGTCACATGGTGCGTCATAGGCGATATAGTGCAGCCAAGGATCCTAGTCAGCAAGGGAGAAAAGGGGACAAGGGACACCAGAATTCCAAATTCTATAAGGCACCATTGCCTCTTACATGGATGCTGTGTCAGACTGACTCGAAATGTTTCGATATTTCCGAAAGCAAACTTTTCACTCCATTATACATAACCTTGATTTCAAATTTTTGTCCCAAGCGGGAATGGAAACAAGTGTTGAAATATCAACTTCCCACAGGACTGAAAAGCCAAATTTCACTCCTCTCTACCTGCAGGACTGATGCAATGGCAGTAAAGTTGGGCCAGTAGGGATGGATGAGTAGGGTCAGACCATATCTGTGTGTTGTCTTAAGGACGGGCTTCTAGGGTTGACACAGTCTATGCTGAGGGGGTAATGTGCCATTACAACTGTGCAGTGCTGTGTATAGAAGTGGGATGGAAATATTTCTAATCTCACGGCTGATCACCTGATGCTCTGAAGAATGAGTCTCATTTACCTCTATCTTAAGCTGCATAATTACAGATGTTGTTAATGGTCATAAAACTAACCGATCTGGCTCCAGTATCTGTTTCAGTGACCTCCCATCACAAAAGGTGACTGTGCAAGGTTTTTCCTTTCCCTGGTTCTAAGTCTTCCCGCTTAGAGTTTCATGGTGCATTTTTTAACTGTTTGCTGTCTATCTTGGTTGTAGGTGAGGCAGGCGCTAATATCATTCAAGTCTCAAAAGAAGCCCGGAAGAGGTTCCTGGGCCCTCTGCACCCATCCTTCAACTTGGTGAAAATCATCCGCAGCTGCCTGTACAAGACTCTGCCGGACAATGGGCACGAAGTGGCTAGAGGACGCCTGGGCATTTCGTTGACGCGGGTCTCTGATGGAGAGAATGTGATACTGTCAGAGTTCAATTCCAAAGAGGAGCTGATTCAGGTGAGTGGGGAAATTGTTACCCCCATTCCACCACTTAGGTCAGGGGTGGGCAAACTATGGCCCGGGGGCCGGATCTGGCCCCTAAGGGCTTTGGATCCGGCCCATGAGATTGCCACCCCTGTGGTACCGCGGGCCCCATGCCACTCCCAGAAGTGGCCGGCACCACGTCTCTGCCCCCCCCAAGGAGGGCTCCGCATGCTGCCCTTGCCTGTGGGTATCTTCCCCCGAAGCTCCCATGGAATGGGGAACCATGGTCAATTGGAGCTTCGGGGGAGGTACCCACAGGCAAAGGCAATACGTGGAGTCCTCTGCCCCCCGCCTCCTCCAGGGGCTGCAAGGACGTGGTGCCGGCCGCTTCCTGAAGTGGGGCCAGGGCAGGCAGGTAGGGAGCCTGCCCTGGCCCTGGTGCACACTGCTGCTGCCCCAGAGCCAATGCAGGTAAGTGGGGCCAGGCCAGAACTCACACCCTGAACCCTCCTGCACACCCAACCACCTGCCTTGAGCCCCCTGCTGCACCCCTCCTGCACCTCAACCTCTTGCCCCAGCCCTACCTTCATGCAATTTCCCCACCCAGATGTGGCCCTCAGGCCCAAAGGTTTGCCCACCCCTGGCTGAGGTGATATCTGCAGGCTCCCTCCTCTGTTGGAGAATTATTGAAGGGTTGGTTGGTCTTTGTTCCAAAATTCTGTCACATTAGAACATAACCAGTCAAGACTCTGAACAGGCCACTTCTCTGCCAGTGATCCAACAGGTGGCTGAGCCACTCGAAGCACTGAGCCGGTCTTCCCAGGGAATTGCTCTTTTCAGGTCCTGGCTTGTTTCTTACAGAAATGTTTCCTATCTCTAAGGCTGGGTTTGTGCTCGCTCTCTCTTTCAGGCCTGCGTTTGCAGCACCTTCATCCCTGTGTACTGTGGGCTGATCCCACCAAGCCTGCAGGGAGTGGTAAGTAGCCCTCGTAACATTCCCCTTGTGTGGAGCTGTGTGCAAAAGAGTGATCCACCTAGAAATAGCCATGGTGGATCATGCTGATAATCCATCTAGTCCTCAGCCCAGCAGTGTCTGGTAACATACCTAAGAGAGGTGCAAGTAACCTTGAGATCAACAATTTATGGAATATCTTGCCCATAATGGAAGCTGCTTCCCAACCCCATCAATGATCTGTTTTTAATCCTACAGCTGGCTGATAACGTTCCATCAGTTCTTTTTCAATGGGTTTTTGACCAAACAAAACTTTTTCACAAAGTGTTTTCTTACCTTGAAAACAAACTTCCACTGAAAACAAGGGGGAGGGGGAAATTTCAGCCAAGAAGCTTTTGCTTGCCTGAGGGCCACGTTTAAGTTTTCAGAATTTTCAGTAGAAAATTTTGTTGAAAAGAATCCTAGAAACTTTCCATGGAACACATGCTGACCAGCTCGAATCCTTTCAACTGTTTCTATGGTTATCTTCATTATCCATACAAGTATCTAATCCCTTTTGAATCCTATTAAGCCCTTGACTACAGTGATGTCTTGTGGTAGGGAGTTCTGCAGGCTAATTATGCCCTGAGAAATCATTTTTCTCTGTCAGGGGGAAATATTTTGCCTTCCACTTTCATTGGGAACCTCTTGCTTTTGTATTATGAGAGAAGGAAACTAGGAATACCTTATTTTACCTCCTCTGCACACCTTATTTTGTACACTTCTGTCATGTCTTTTCTCTAACATAGACACAGTCTGTCCTCTTGGAAATCTCCACCTTTAACGATTTCTCACCCTTCTGTGAATGCCTGTTTCTGCCATCGCCTTCCTGAGCTAGGGTGACTGGAACCGAACATGGTACCCCAAGTGAGGGTATAGCATTAACTTATATCAGGATTTCACATTGTCATTATCGTCTACTGATTTTTTTTATGCACTTTGCTGCATTGACAGCCACTACACATTGGGCATGGAGCAGCCCACCAGGATAATCAGGTGGCTTCTCTGAGTGGCTACAGTTAGTTTTGGAACACATTTAATGCATACAAGCAGTCCAAATGATTCTTTCCAATGTGCATTACCCTTGCCTTTGTCAACACTGAATTTCCTCTGCCATAGTGCTGCCCCATCACCTTGCTTGCTTTGGCTCTTCCTCTGAAGTTCCTCACAGCTTTAACATTACTCATCTGCAAATTTTCCCATATTCTTTCTCGCCCCTTTTTCAGACCATCAACAAATCTATTAAACGCAGATTTCAGTACAGACCCTTTGGGGAGCCCCACGTTGAACACGAGAGTTGAATCTTGCTCTTTGTGTTCAGGTTCATAGCCAGTTACTAATCTGTGGCTGTACTTTGCCTCTCATCCCATGACTACTTACGTTGCCATAATAACCCCTTGGAAGCGACTTTGTCCAGGGCTTCTTTGAAAGTCCAAATTGTCAACAAATTCTCCCTTTATCCATTATTTTGCTGACCTGCTCACATAATCCTATCAAACTGGAGGGTCGTGATTCTGTTCCTTTATGGAACAGGGTTGATAGCTATCCTATCCAGTTTCTCCAGCATTCTGATAATTCCTTCTTTTAAATCCTTCCGGTTAAGATTTCCTGTTCCTGAAGGCAGGCTTTGACCAGTAATTCCTACAGTCACCCTGGCCATTTTATTTATTTATTTATTAAAGATGAATACAATATTTACACCAGACCTGTCCTTTAATTGCTAGCTGCTTAGTCAGTGAGCTCTGAAATTGCATCAGAGCTCTTGCGTGTAAGCCATCTAGGGTTGGTGACTTGTTGCTTTATCATCAACTTGTTCTTCTCAATGGCAGAGTTTCAGACTGGCATCTCCCCAACCTCATCTGATGGAGATTGGTGCTAAGAAATCCACTGAGCCTCCACAGCATTCCTATTATCCACAATTGTTTGTTTACTCCCTGTCCCACCTATCTTGTGACAGGAAACCCATTTATATCTCTTGTATCTGTCTATTTGCTCTTCACATTTTCTCTTGGCCTTCCTCATTTTCTCCTCACACATCAGTTTGTTGGCTTCACGCGAGCTGGCTTTCCATTTTCTCAATGGCTTGGCTCAAATAACCATTCCACTTAATCATACTGGTCTAGGTGTTGCCTTTCATATATAGGGAGTATGCATTCCTCGTGTGACTCAGACATGGGATGCGTAAGTAGCCTCTGAATTGAGTCTAAGGATTTTAATTGCCTCACATCTTATTTCATTGTTTTTAAACCCTACTTCCTTATTTTTATTTTTAGAATCCCTTCCTGTTGTGTCTTGTCACGCTACATACCACTAAAAATATTAGGGGAAACTACACAGATGCAATTGGGTTCCAAATGACTCTGTCTATATCTATATTGTTATTCCTGAGGGCATTCTGTGCCTAAAAAGTCTGCCCCCAATATTTTAAAATGCTGCAAAATTAAGCAATTTTGTATTTGTCAAATAAATGTGGAAGCTCCAGCGTGGCATTGGGGATCACAGGCCACTAGTTGCACAGAGATGGGAGATTACAGTGCAGCTCCCCCGCCATCTCCCCTAGACACGGACTCAGCAATAAGGCTGCCCCCAACCCTGACACAGTGCAAGGACCAGGCCTGCCCCAGAAACACCCCAGGGTCCTGATCTGCCGTGCCAGGTGCACCAGGTGAGGGGACGCCAGCTCAGAAAGACAGGATCTAACTGTGGAGTGGCTTAATGTAGGGGCTACAGGTGTGTGTTGAGAGCGTTCTGTATGGCAATGTGTGTGTGTGTGTGGGGGGGGGGGGGGATCTGGGTCCCTTGCTATGTAAATGCTGCCTAGGGCATGTGAGGTGAATCACAATTCCCTTGTACAGGCCAGGATTGGGCCTAGCTGTTCATAAGTGGAATGTGCTGACCTGCTAAGACTGGCTTGGGAGGAGGCTGCATTGCAGAACTGCAAGGGCAACGTGCTTTATGTAATGCTCCTCCTTTGGCTTGCGTTAGCTGCAAAAACAGAACGGAGGTTCAGGCTTTTGCTGCAGTTAATGAGGTGTAGCAGTGGAATTTTTCTGCTTCAGGGTGCTGGCGTCACCCCTGCCAAGGGCATCCCCGTTGCTGAATTTTCCGTGTCATAGTGCTGGAGACCTGGCAATGGCTGCTGCTCTCCTTTCCCCTGTCTGTCTGGGGTGGGCACCTATCTATATCAGCACCTGATAATTTAGCAGACTATTGTTTTGGCTTCCTGGTAGAGCTGGCCTGGCTCCCTGGTGCTTGCCAAATTCCCAAGGCATGCTGCCCAATTAGTCACAGTGATGGAAATTGCAGATAATCCAGTAGGTTTAGTCATATAATGAAACCCCTTGTATCCTGCTGGATTTTCCCCTGCCAAGTTTTCTCAAGTGCTTTGTTCAGTCTATTTCTAGATCTTGTATCAAGGAAGGTTTCTTTCCACCATTTCCGGTGGGGATACTGTTCCACAGCCTGAGAGCTCTTCAGTGAATATACTTGTCCTAGGCCTCTGCTTAAACACTGCTGCTTTCTTCAGCCGTCTCTTTTGGGGATCACCCTGGAACATTTCTCTTCCCTCCTTGGTCTTTGCATCTTTTTAAGTCCAAATATGTGTCCTGGCTGTCTGTTCATACACACAAAGGACAGTTCCTTACAACCTAAACAGACACTGAAGTGTTATCGTCCTTTACAGATAGGAAACTGAGGCCAGAGAGTTGAAGTGATTTGCCCAGGGTCATACAGGCAGTCTGTGTCAGAGCAGAGACTTGAACCCAGCTCTCCTGAGGGCCAGGTCAGTGCCTCAATTACAAGGCCATCCTCCCTCTCAAACACCACAGCTGTCTCCCTCTTTGTTAAGCAAGCCACACGAGCAGGGAGAGGAAAGGGGGCAAAAGGCTACTGTGAGCAACTGCTGACCTTTCAGAAGAGCGATCGAAGTGGTAGCATGGGCCTGGGATGACCCCTAGGGGGAGTGAAGGACGAAGGGCGCCTGACGCTGGGTCTGGTCAATGCTGCAGGAGCCCTTGCTGACTGTGCCATTCTATGGTAGCTCATCTCTGCCAATGCTATTCATTTCAAAACCACATTAGAGGGGGGAAGAGCCTTGATTGTTTAATGTTCTTGATGAGCTGTGTCCTTGGACGTGAAAGATGTTTTGTCTTTTTGCCACTCGGTTTTGCTGATGTCTCAAGAACAGCTTTTCATGGGGCCAAGGTCTCTAAGGGGGAGGGACAGAGGGGATGAAGATGTAAACTCCTCCCCCCTCCCTTCCTGCAACATGGCTGCTGCTCCCCTTGATTGCCTTGGGAGTTGGAGGGCTGGGGAAGGGGGGTGTAACTCCCTAGTGTTGCATGAGGGGAATATACTTAGCCCCTGGATTTCATGGTGTCCAGCACGCAGCTGGTGAGAGGTGGAGGACCCCGCAAGGACATGGTCACCATTTGCCACACACCACCTTGCCACCCTGGCAAAAAGAGTGTGTGAGCATACGAGAAAAGGGCTACAGATGCTCATACACACTACACAGCTCCCAAGTTCCGCCCCGGCAACTGGAGTACAAAACCAGGTCATCAAACTGCACAGCCCTATCTCTTCCCCCCATCCCACAGAACTACCCCCGTAGTTATTCATGGAGCAAGGGGACTCCCCTTACAGCCTGCGAGAGATAACAACACATAGGCCGTGTGAGCATCTCCCATAAGTCCCTCATAGTGTTCCTATCCTATTAGGCCCCCTCCGCCTGTTTCTTGTGGGATTCAGCGCTCTGTTGGCTTTTCTGTCATAAAGCAACACTGTTCTAAGCCTGCACCTGTGACCACCAGTCAGCACCAGTATCCTGCTGGCACCAGAGCAGGCCCGTGACTGTGCAGCAGGTAGACTATTCAGGGGGAGCTTCACAAAGGGAGGGTAAGTCTGGGCTTCAGTACGCAGCTCTTCTGGCTAGTCTTTAAACCAGCAAAAGCCACCTTCTGTAAAATGGCTAAATATCTGAGAGTACGAAACCCACCCAACATGGCCCCTATTCGTAATGCTGTAAAGAGGCAGAGCCCTGTGACAAGGAAGGGCCATGTCACCAGGTAGACTATTTCAGGGTGTTCTCTATGACCAGGCTTCCCTCGGCCCCGGTTCTCCCAGTAAAAGTTCCTGGTTTTGCTGTGGAGGAGACCACTAGCCGTTAAACATTCCTCCCCCTGCTGTGCTGGGCCTCTTGCTCTCCTTGTGTGCATTCAAAGACATTACATGGGTCTCCCTTTTATTGGGAGGATGAGGGGGGGAGTGAGGGAGTTCGAACCCAGCCCCTGGCTGGTCCCTTGTTGCTGAGGGCTCCATTTCAGCAGGAGCCAAGTGAGGGACATGACCATTCCAATTCCCAGCAATGGAAAGAAGCAACCGGCCCAGTCTTCTCCGGGGGTGCGCTGCATCTGTGTGCCACACAAACCAGGGCAAGGCCAGTTGGCTCCCGCTATGGGATCTGCTGAGGCAGCAGGTGCTGGGGAGAGGAGACACAAAAGGAGGGAAAAGGAGCCCAGAACTAACTGCCGGCCAGTTGACCATCTGAAAGAAATGGAGCTTGTAACGTGCCTTGGAAGGGAGCCAGATATGGACCCTCCTCTGCAGAAAGAGACTGAGACGCCCGCCCCTCCCCCAATCCTGGATGCTCCTTAGGACTGAGAGCTAACCTGCCTAGCTGGGCTGTAACTGCTGGGCAGGGAGAGAGGGACTCGAGCTGTGTAGAGCAAGCCTGCGTTTGCACAGGAGTAGTGTTGGCTAGAGATGGGCACCGCGGCAAAGATGCCTCCGCAGATGAGCCTGAACTAGGAACAGTCAGTAGCAGTCAGCCAGATGGCAGGGTGCGCCATCCCGCATATAGGTCCCTTTTGATGAGCGAGACCCTCTGCACCAGCGGTCGCCAACCAGTGGTCCGCGGACCACTGGTGGTCCGCGAGAAAATTTGGGTGGTCCGCGGAGCCGCAGCCGGAGGAGAGGGGCGGGGTCAGTAAGAGAGGCGAGCCGGGGAGGGGGAGAAGAGCGGAGACGGAGCCGGGGGCCGGGAGAGAAGAGGCGAAGGGGTGGGGGGGAAGAGCGGGGCCAGAGACGGAGCCGGGGCCGGGAGAGAAGAGGCGAGCAGGGTTGGGAGAAGTGCGGGGGCCGGAGACAGAGCCGGGGCCGGGAGAGAAGAGGCGAGCGGGGTGGGGAGAAGAGCGGAGGCCGGAGACGGAGCCGGGGCCGGGAGAGAAGAGGCGAGCGGGGTGGGGAGAAGAGCGGAGGCCGGAGACGGAGCCGGGGCCGGGAGAGAAGAGGCGAGCGGGGTGGGGAGAAGAGCGGAGGCCGGAGACGGAGCCGGGGCCGGGAGAGAAGAGGCGAGCGGGGTGGGGAGAAGAGCGGGGGCCGGAGACGGAGCCGGGGCCGGGAGAGAAGAGGCGAGCGGGGTGGGGAGAAGAGCGGAGGCCGGAGACGGAGCCGGGGCCGGGAGAGAAGAGGCGAGCGGGGTGGGGAGAAGAGCGGAGGCCGGAGACGGAGCCGGGGCCGGGAGAGAAGAGGCGAGCGGGGTGGGGAGAAGAGCGGAGGCCGGAGACGGAGCCGGGGCCGGGAGAGAAGAGGCGAGCAGGGTTGGGAGAAGTGCGGGGGCCGGAGACGGAGCCGGGGCCGGGAGAGAAGAGGCGAGCGGGGTGGGGAGAAGAGCGGGGGCCGGAGACGGAGCCGGGGCCGGGAGAGAAGAGGCGAGCGGGGTGGGGAGAAGAGCGGAGGCCGGAGACGGAGCCGGGGCCGGGAGAGAAGAGGCGAGCGGGGTGGGGAGAAGAGCGGAGGCCGGAGACGGAGCCGGGGCCGGGAGAGAAGAGGCGAGCAGGGTTGGGAGAAGTGCGGGGGCCGGAGACAGAGCCGGGGCCGGGAGAGAAGAGGCGAGCGGGGTGGGGAGAAGAGCGGGGGCCGGAGACGGAGCCGGGGCCGGGAGAGAAGAGGCGAGCGGGGTGGGGAGAAGAGCGGGGGCCGGAGACGGAGCCGGGGCCGGGAGAGAAGAGGCGAGCGGGGTGGGGAGAAGAGCGGGGGCCGGAGCCGGGGCCGGGAGAGAAGAGGCGAGGGGGGTGGGGGGAAGAGCGGGGGCCGGAGACGGAGCCGGGGCCGGGAGAGAAGAGGCGAGCGGGGTGGGAAGAAGAGCGGGGGCCGGAGACGGAGCCGGGGCCGGGAGAGAAGAGGCGAGCGGGGTGGGGAGAAGAGCGGAGACGGAGACGGGGCCGGGAGAGAAGAGGCGAGCGGGGTGGGGAGAAGAGCGGGGCCGGAGACGGAGCTGGGGCCGGGAGAGAAGAGGCGAGGGGGTGGGGAGAAGAGCGGGGCCGGAGACGGAGCCGGGTCCGGGAGAGAAGAGGCGAGGGGGTGGGGGGGAAGAAGAGCGAGAGCGGAGCTGGGAGGGGAGAGGAGGCAAGCCGGAGGGGGGGGGGGAGGTAAGTGGCGGGAGCCCCGCATGCCTGCCGGGGAACAGGGTGCTTTCCCACTTTGCAGGGAATAGCTACCATCATCTCTATTTTTAAATTAGCAAATTGATTTTAAATAGTTTTCAGGGTATTTAAAAACTTTTTTCTGTAATAAATGAAAGAGTAGTGATATTTAGATGAGTTGTGTGCCAGGAAGAGAAAACCACCAAACAAGGACCTAAAGCGATTTTGAAAAGGGAATGGGGGGGCGGGGGGGCAGAGGCGCAAGGTAAAATTTTTGCCAAGTTTGCTATTTTATAGCAGCTTCCCTCTCCTGCAAATCTGGGTCTGTGTCCATTGCTCCTTTTTGCTGCTTCTTCTCTGGTCTGGTGCTAACCCCTGAGGGTTATGTCTGCTCTTAGCCCACTTGACAAGTTTGATTGTCCTTGATCTGTCTCTCCTTCCTCATTCACACCTCATTCATTCAACAGGGCACTTGATTATAAAGTGGAGGGGGGGGGGGAGATCTTATTCTACTTCTAGCAGAGACATTTTTCTTTTACCTTAATTATACTACCTTGGGGGCTATAACAGATTACCAAAGTTCAATACAGAGTTTCTAAAACAAGGTTATATGAAAAGGCATAACACAAAAGTCATTTAAAAGTTAAACAACCCCCTCCTCCCCCCCTCCCCCGGGCCTTTTTAAAAAAATTCATGTTAGTGGTCCGCGGGATTCAAAATTGTGAGTTTAGTGGTCCCTGAGGTCCGAAAGGTTGGCGACCACTGCTCTGCACCATCACCTTTGCGGCAGTAAAACACCCTTTCTTTGAAGCCCTTACTTTATACTGCCACCTGCAGGAAAGCATTTGCTTCTTCACCCTGGCTACAAAACCACTGGCTTTGCCATGGTCTAACAACCCAGTGGCTCTCAGCCTTTCCAAATGACTGTACCCCTGTCAGGAGTCTGATTTGGCTTGCGTACCCCCAAGTTTTACCTCACTTAAAACTACTTGCTTTCAAAGTCAGACAGAAAAACACAAAAGTATCCCAGCACACTATTACTGAACAATGGCTGACTTTCTCATTTTTACCACAGAATTATAAAGTAAATCAATTGGAATATAACTATTGTGCTAACATTTCAGTGTATTGTATATAGAGCAGTATAAAGAAGTCATATTAAATTTTAGTTTGTGCTGACTTAGCTAGTGCTTTTTATGTAGACTGTTGTAAAACTAGGCCAATCTGTCGATGAGGTGATGTACCCCTGGAAGACCTCTGTGTACCCCTAGGTGTATACGTATCCCTGGCTGAGAACCACTGGTTTAAACTCTTATTATTTATTTAATACTTAGACTACTGTAGGGCGTAGGAACTGTGGTCATGACTCAGGACCCTATTGTACTAGGCACTCTACAAACACAGAACAAGAAGGTCATCCCTGACCCAAGGTCATCAAACATCCCACAACCTTTCATTCTGTAAAGCAGACTTTCCTAGCTACTCTCCTTTTGCCTTCCCCTCTCATCCCCCTGAAATTGTGGGGTTAGCCTGTCTCGCTGACTATACAAAGTGACCCTTCGAATGAGCTGCTGCCAGGGTAGGGAATGGTATCCAACAACTGCAGCTGGCTTCAGGCTGGGGCTAACAGAGGACTGTTTGAAATACCAGGTGGAGATGCAGGGCCCTCCTTAGTGACTTGTTGAGGCTGGGGTCACTAATGCCCAGGCCGTGTCCTGTGCTGGGGTCATTTATTGCTATTCCATGCAGTGTTTTCCCCCTGAGTTTTGTCTGTTCCCTCTTTTATCTCTCTCACCTTGATATTGCTGACTCCTGCACGGTCACTGCATTCCACATATCTGGTATGTGGAGATGCCAGCGTCCACTCAGTAAACACCACCCAGCCCATTAGCTAATTGCTTTGCTGTAGGAGCCACTGCATGCATTGCCTGTAAAAACCATCGGGGAATCCAGTCCCTCCTTGAACTCTTACTTTTAGGCCCTTTGAATCAGAATTGCCCTGCAAACCTAACTATAAAAAACCTGGGGGAAAGCAACCCCCTGGGCTATCTCAGAGGCGTGTGCTCTGCAGCCCAGTGTGACTCTCCAGGAGATCACCCAGCAGGCAGAAGCACTCAGTCCAGGCAGCAGGAGGAACCATGCAGGTGAACTTGTTTCCCGGGGCCCCAGGCGTCTGCTGGAGAAGTTCAGCGAGTGCTCTCTGTTCCCCAGTGGAAGTAGGTGAAAGGCCATCTGTGGGGAAGGAATTTTTTCTGGCCCGTTCCATAAGGACGTTAATAACAGTGACAGCGAGGGGCCGACGGGAGCCATTCAGAGATAAGCCACTTGTCTCCCTTCCAGCTAGAGAGAACAAAATGTAAAACATTTTCTCCTCCCCTCCCCTCCCCTCCCCTCCACCCCCAACATCCAACCCTCCCCGGCATTGCAGAGCGAAAGATCCACTCTTGTTACTGGCCTGGCTGGAAAGGGAGCCAGAACGCCTATGGGGCTGGGCTGACTTCCAAACGGTCTTGCTGGTTTCTTGTTATAATGCTAGTCTGCCCTCAGCCTTGCAGTCCTTTTAATGGACTGTTCAATGGAGCTGTGTGCGAGGGCATTTCCTTCTTCCTACCAGCTTCTCCTTAGTCTTGCTTGGGTTCTGCTCTAGCCAGCTATTCGTCATCCAGACATTCCTTTTTGTTAGTCACCTGTCCAGACAGACCGGTCCCTTACACTGGGACTGACCCTGCCGTTCTCTGCAAGTCAATGGGAGCCTTGTCTGCGAGGCTACAGATTCCTGCCTCTTTGCCCTGCAGGGTCTCTTCTGTCTTATTGCTCTGACAGCCTAGCCCGTAACCTATCCCTTTAGCCTCTGGATACTGCTTGCTGGGCCAGGGTGGGAGTCGTCTTGTTCAGTCTATGGTCGTGCAAAAGCTAAAGGGCGTTTTGAATTGACCCAGTTAGCTAGATCTGAATGTGCCAAAGCTGCCTCTCCACCAAGGATAATAAGCAGTAACTATGTGTACAGAACCGTCGCTATTAAAAGAGCATGGTTATTGTGTGCAACACCAGGGAACCCTCCTATTCCACTCCTATGCCAAAGCTAAACCTAGCCAGCCAATGGGCTCCTTTCAAAGGGTTTAAAAAGGGCACATAGGTGATTTTTATAGCTGAGCAGACAAATTGGCAGCAAACAGTCTGCGCCTTAATTTTTTTTTTTATCGCCCAATAATCCACCAACAGGTTTCTGTATTTACTAACTCCCTTGTTCTGAAATGACTAGATACGTGGGTTTTAGGTATGCTCCAAGTACAGACTTCCTTGCGAACTAGTCACGGTGAACATAGCTTAGGCTCATGCCACCTGCACTATGATTGGTTACCCAGATGTCAGCATATCATTTCTGCTGCTTGATTGGATGGCTCCCAAGCCCCTGAAGAGTGCTGATGATAGTTTCTGGTGAAAATACTTTTGAATCCGTATTCACAGGGGTGACCTTTTTCCTGTCTCCACCAACATTCCTGTGTGACTAAAGATTAATGTGGGTGACGAATAGGCACAGAAAGCCAGTTAGAAAGAATCATGAACTCACTAGATGGGACGTCATGGCTGTCATTCCAGCCACTGTTAGTGTAAACTCTATTTGTAGTACTCTCCTGGTTTGTGCATGGGTGCGATAAGGATGCAGAGTGTTGATAGAAACTGGCTTATGGAGGAAGAAGCGGGGCGGAAAACCCTCTTCAGTTATTTATGACTCCTTCCCTCCAGAGGTACGTTGATGGAGGGATTTCGGACAACTTGCCCCAGTACGAGCTGAAGAACACTATCACGGTGTCTCCGTTCTCAGGCGAGAGTGACATCTGCCCCCGGGACAGCTCCACAAACATTCACGAGCTGAGAGTCACCAACACCAGCATCCAGTTCAACCTTCGCAACCTCTACCGCCTCTCGAAGGCCTTGTTCCCCCCAGAGCCTCAGGTGAGTGCCCTGTCGGGGCAGCAGAATGCTGACCGTGCACCGTGGATTGGTGGGTGGAGCTCTGGGTCCTAGATTTGCATAGACTCTGGGGGCTTAAATGTCAATCCCATCACCATTTAAACAAGCTACCATGGAGTCCTTCCCCCTGGGAAATCCTGAATGCAGGCGCTGGTGGAAACCCTGAACATACCCTTCTGTGGGTGGCTTTTGAGTTAATTGGCACCATGCAAGAAATGGGCACCACTTCTGAACAGGGATACACATGCACCCAGGACCAATCCGCCCCTGCATTTCAAAAGCCAGTCTGGAACCATTAGGCATAGGATGAAGCATCATCTTGCCACTGGCAACTCAGCAGTGACCGCCCGTCAACCAGCTGATAGGCACTGTCATGTTGAGTGTGCTGCTTTGCTACAAGTGCTATGGATAGCTTGGATAGTTTGAGCTGTCTCTCTCTCGGACTCACGTGCACTGCCCAGCCCTCCTGTTCTGTGAAGAGCTCTATAAGAGCAAATATCCAGGGGCCTATCCTGGCTTCTGTTGGTGCAGCGTACGTCACCTTGCCTACCAATCAGAGCCGTTGACCAGGGAGGCCAAGAAATACTTTTAGGGCTATGTATCCATGTGACATGCCCATTATGACCTTGGATCAGAGAGAGCTGGCTCTTGAGGTGCAAACGGCCATGCAAGTGGTGCCTCCTTTCACCGGATCTCCCCTTACCCCCTAGACGCTGTCTGACCCGCCTCTCCCTCCTTTGCTGCTCAAGTGCCAGGATGGGGGAGCAGATGAAGAGATGGGGAGGGAGGAGTTTGGGGGAGGGGGAGGGATAAGCAATGAACCTCCTCTTCAGGTGGGGCAGGATGGGGAGAGAATTCTCGCATTTCCTCTAGAAATCCCAGCCCGGGTTTGAAATCTGCACCACGCTCCACCTGCCCAAACAACCTTGCGCTCAAACACCCCCGCCTCCCCAGTGACCCTCTCTGCGTCTCTGTGCAGGTGCTCCGGGACATGTGCCAGCAGGGTTACCGGGACGCGCTGCACTTCCTGAAGAAGAACGGTAAGGCACCGGACAACCCCCCTGCCTTGACTGCCTTTGCTTATGTTAAAGGGACAGGGTCTGACTTGGTTAACCCCTTCTGGGCCAGGCTAGGGAGTTTAACTGTAAGTTATTGGTGGTGGGGGATGTGCAGGAAAATTCCACTGAAGTCGGGGTTACACCAGGTGTGAATTTGACCCCTGACGTTTCAAAGCCTGTAAGCAATGAAATAAACGAAAGTGTGTCTCAGCACTGCAGGGAACAGAGCTCTAGTATCCTCTCCCTTGATGCAGTCAGAGGCTTCTGCTCCAACTTTACTGGCATCCTGTGTTAACTCTGTTTTCATGGTACACTGCATGTGCCTGTGGTGCCACCTTGTGGCCAGCCAGCGGCAGATCAGGCTTCCTCGTTCATTTTGTCCAGTCTACTTGGCCCCCGGAGACGTCAAGGAAATGAAGGCAGTGTCTCTGTTATGTTACTGGATGACACTGCTCTGGGAGAAGCCGTGCTTTCTGCCAGCACAGTGCATCTGTATGGGGGGCCTGCACCAGTGAAGTGTGATTACACTGGTGCAAATGACCTTCATGTAGCCAGGGCCTGCCAGTGGTGACTAGGGTGACCAGATGTCTTGATTTTATAGGGACAGTTCTGATTTTGGGGTATTTTTTTTAATATAGGTTCCTATTATCCCCCCACTCTCCCATCCCAATTATTCACATTTGCCTCCTGGGAATACTAGGTGCTGTAGGCTTCACACCTGGCAGTAGGTATAAAATGCCTCCAGCGACAGATGGCACGACACATCGGTTGGAGTATCCCCCGGTTGTATCACTGGTTCTAAGCGGACCCTGCCCTAGTGTGGGAATAACGCTAAGAAAAACACGCTGTCTGGTCACCCTAATGGTGACGTTACAAGCAGGAATAGTCTTGCAGGCTGGGATGAATCTGTGCCACATAGTAAATGGGAGAGGTTTGGATTAAGCATGGGTCTGATATGGTTCGAGTATATAGCAATAAAAAAGGTATGAAAGCAATAACCTATGGTATTTGCAGAGTGCACTGGTGTTAGCTTGTCTGGCTGGGACAGGCACTCCAGCCTCCCCTAGCACCCTAGGTGAGCACGGATCTCAGCTATCTTGCTATGCATCATAATGCAGATAACCAAAATGGCTTCCCGCAATTGGTGATTACAGCTGTGAAACAGGCCTTCTATGTTAATCCCCCCATTGTGGCATCAGGTGAGGTGAAACCTAGCACTCTAACCAGTCAGCAAGCAAAACGACTGGCTAAATTGCTACAGTCCCACCACTCACCTTACCTCTCCAGGTCTCCTTCACCGCCCACAGCCCTCGCGCCCTCTCCTTGCCATTGAGAACTCTTCAGGGGCGAGGGACCCAGAGGAGGAGGAGGAGATAGGAGCTGAGGACCAGCTGAGGGAGAACGCTGCCCTGGCTGCTGTTGAAGAGCACATCTTTGAACATCTGCCACCCAGACTGAACCAAGGTATGATCTGCAGGGGGACAGTCAACTCTCTCCTCTCTAAGATGACCAGCATAGCTCACAGGCCTGTTGGGATGCGACTGTTGCTTGGTGACCACCATGTTAGCTAATGTACCGCGTATTGAATTGGAGCCCTCCTGAGCTAAAACCTGGAATCTCTACACCTTGAGTGAAATAGCCAGGGCATGTGGTTGAGAACCGTACCAGACTCACGTTCTGTATAGACTGGGCACCGGGGGAGGAGAACATGTGCAACACATCCTGACTAGCGGGTTATGCTTGCACACCTTCTTCTGGGGGTCCATAGAGACTATGGCCTGGTCTACACTAAAAATGTAGGTTGACACAACTATAGGACTCGGGGTTGTGAAAACTCCACATCGTCGAGCACCTGCGTCAACCTAACCCCTAGTGTAGACGCAGGTAGGCTGATGGAAGCTCCCACTGACCTACCAACTGTCACTCAGGGAGGTGGTGTTCTTACTCCTTCTGTCACTGTAGGTTGCTTCTACACTACTTCACTCTGTCAGTAGAGTCCCTGTAGTATAGATGTGGCCGAAATGAGCTGGAGCGGGGACTCGCTCGCCTCTCCTTTGTGGGAGGGAGGGAAGGGGATTTCTGGATTTTGCTCCTCTTGAGCCAGGTGAAGCCAAATACTTGAACTCTTTGTCTCCTGATTTGGAATGGCGCATGCTCTGAGGTGGACTTTCCCTGAGGTGGGGTAATTTTTGAAGCTCATGGAGCACTGGGGAGGGGGTAGTGGACAATCACGCTGCATTTGCCACGTGGCTGGCCTGACCCGTGGTGTTCTCTATCCTCAGCCCTTTTGGAAGCTTGCACTGAGAGAAGGGGCCTGTTAGTTGGCATCACCAACTTGTTGCCTGTGCGCTTGGCCTCTGCCATGATGATCCCCTACACGCTGCCTGTGGAATCGGCTGTCTCCTTCACAGTCAGGTAAACCTCGCACCCGTTTGCTTGGTAGCGCTGCGTAGCGTGCGATGTGGCCAGTAGGGCGTGGATATAGGGCAAGGGTAGGATCTATTCCAGCCCTCTTGTGTAAAACAGCTGCCCCGGACAGAGATGACTTCAGTTCCTATCGGCCACTGTGCTGGGACTTTAGCCACAGCCAGTCTGACTCACTAGTTTGAAGAGAGCTGGCTGGGGTTGGAAACTTCCCTAGCGCAGCCAATGCAGGAGTGGAAGGATACCAGAGCGAAATGAGGGTGCATTAGCATAGTCCCATCCCTCCTGATTGTTAATGTGAGGGATGGGAGGTGTCCTAGGAAGGTTTAACATGCTTTTGTGGTCTGACTGGGGAAGGGAGAGAGAGGAGGATAGTTTTGGATCTGACTTTTGATCCCATTTTGCCACCCTAGGAGGAAGGGGGGAACAACAAGTCTCAGTGGTTTGTTGGTATTGGTGTAAAGCACTGACCCACCATATGAAAACAATGTTTCTGTCTGGAAGAAGGCAACAGAGGCAGAGGAAAACCACTTTCCAAACCTCCAAGAAGGCTTTCAAATGTAGGGAATTCAGGGATTGAATAGGGAATAGAATATTGAATGTGAAATGGCCTTTCCTCCCCCTTGGAGTTAATGAACTAAACGTGCATGAGATGGGCAACACAAGGGAGTTGCTGGCTGTCGTCATGCCTCGGGGGTGAAATCCACGTAGATCTTGCAGCTCCAGGCAAAACTAGGTTGTTGCCTCATCAAGGAAGCATCGTTCAAGTCATTTGATATGAGGCTTTGGAAAACGGTCATGCAGTGGCCCAGCCGGGCTAGGACCAGAGGGTCTGCATGATGTTTTCCATCTCTCATGTCTGAAGATCTAGCAGTGGCCTCTCAGCTAATTGTTCTCTTCTGTCCCTCCTCTCTTGTTCAGGTTGCTGGAATGGCTGCCCGATGTCCCTGAGGACATTAGGTGGATGAAGGAACAGACTAGTAATCTATGCACCTATCTCGTGAGCGAAGCCAAGAAGAAACTGGGAAGCCATCTCTCAGCCAGGTTCTTCTGCTTTCCTCCCAGCCTTCCCTCTGCAGCCATCTAGGGGTGGGTACGGCCTATGGGAGGGGGACACATCCATTTCACCTTCTGCTGTGTCACTCTCACTGAATCGACTTGGAGCAAATCAAGAGACCTTGTCTGTTGGGTTGCTTTGTCCTGGGGTAAAGTTCCCTCCCAGGATGATCCTGTATTAAATCGATCAGGTACCATAGCAGTGGGCATGGTATAATAGCCGTACTCCTCCACCCGGCTCCATTTCATAGAAGACGCAGTGATGGCAGTCTCCAGCTTGAGGACTCTGGAGCCCCAAAATTTCCTCTGAAGATAACTCCGCTCAATTGGCCATTTCTCCTTAGAGGCCTGTGGCTGGAGTAGCATGGGGCAGTACTAGGGTAGCTAGGGTATTCCAGGGCAGAATGGAGTGCAGCTGGGTGGGAAACTGGTTTCTCGTCTCATGAAAACTGGAGATTTAAATTTTTCCCCCCATTCTGCATTGGGACCAAACCAAGGTGCATGTGACGTGAGAGAGATCCCCTCCCCCATCCCCCCGCCACCTCCCATAGCAGCCTAGTGGGAAGGGCACTCATCTTGGATGTGAGAGATCGAAGTTCAGTTCTTAGCTCTGAATCCGGCAGAGCAGCGACTTGAACGTGGGTCTCCCAGCGGAGTGCCCTAAACACCACGCCGTTGGTTATTCTGGGACACCGCTCTTTCTCTGTCTCTGGTTTTATCAATAATCCTCTCCTGGACTTAGGAAACCTTCCCAACAAAGGTTTAATCAAAACTGACTCTTTCCCTCGGAAAGTTTCCGTTTTGACAAAAATGGATTTCCCAACAGAAAACCATTTTGCCAAAAAATTCCCAACCAGCTCTAGTGTGGAGATACTTGGGCAGAGCTCTAGCATTGCTTGTCTGCATCACGCCTGGCCAGTACATGGGCCGAGGATGAGGTGAGAATATAATGCTTTATCTAAATAGTATTCCTTGTGGTCTGGAAAAGCCCAGAGGTCCCAAAGGAGGTCAGGATTTCATTGTACTAAACACTGTATCAGGTTTAAGATTAGCAGCCGTGTTAGTCTGTATCCGCAAATAAGACGAGGAAGACTTGTAGCACCTTAGAGACTAACCAGTTTATTTCAGCATAAGCTTTCGTGGGCACTGGTTAGTCTCTACGGTGCTACAAGTCTTCCTCATCTTATAAACACTGTATGTACATCTAGTAAGAGTCAGTCTCTACCCAGAAGTCTAAATACACAAGATAGACAGAGGTGGGGTACAGAGGTGAAATGATTTGCTCAAAGTCACACAAGCAGGTTGGTACCATAGCAGGGAACAGAACCTACATCTCCCAACAATGTCCAGTGGCCTGGCCGCTGGACCGTGCTGTCTGAGTGTCCCTATCCCCGGGTATTTAAGTTGTAACCCATGTTCATTGCCTTTCAGGCTTTACTACCATTTTGAGCTCCGAAGGACCCAGAGCCTGCCAATCCCCTTGGCCTCTACCTACAGCGAGGCGCTGCCCCAGTGGGTGCGAAGCAACCTCTCCCTGACGGACGTTAAGACGAAGTGGGAGGAATATCAGCGCCAGCTCCTGCTGGGATTGTTCTGCATCAACGTGGACATGCAGGCCTCCATCTTCCCGCCGGAGGGGCTGCAGATGAGACTCTCGCCGGCAGACCGAGCGCAAGAGAGCCTGCCACTCTTCTGAGCCCCCAGCCAGGAGGAGGAGGGCGGTGGGGTCAGACCTGCATTTCAGCAACCTGCCGCCTTTGGTTCTTGCAAGCCTGTGATGGGACCTTCCTCATGAACCAAGCAGTGGCATCCAGCGTAGCCAATTGCTACTTGCCTGACTAGGGGAGGGGCCCAGTGTAAAAGTGAACAAGTTTGATGATGATGACCGTTTAGAGGGGGGGTATCAGCACCCAGCCTGGGCGAGGTGGCACTCCCCGGCTGTGCTGTAACGGTTCCAATGGGCGCCTCCAGGAGACAGACCTGGAGGATGTAGCCTAGATCAGGATGTAGCTTGTGCTCCGGAGCTGGTTTTAATGGTCTCCGGTTTTAGATCTACAAATCTGTGGCTTTGTATGTTTTTTGTTTTGTTTTAAACAATCCAGCACCCTGTGGCTTTTCCCTGTTTGTGCTACCAAAAGGTTAAGCAGTCCATAATGTCAAAGCAGCTGTCGTACGGGCCCAAACCTGCCTCTCAGCTCTCCTTCGCTGGAGCCAAATTTTCACCTCTGTCCTCACTCAAAGCCAGCTCTGCCCCTGGTGCTGTTAATGTAGATTTCACTGGCATTGGGACTGCCGAGTTACAGGAGAGAAGTGGATACCCACAGCTGTTGCTCTAAGCTTCCTTCATCTCTTCTTGGTCTCTCTCGCCTCTCTCCTTTAGGGATCTTTGTCTGCATTGGGTTGTGGAGGCCTGCGATCTATAGGGATAAAACTGGCTGGGAATTTATTTTTTGGGAAAGGTGGGGAGGAGAGACCTGAGATGTTCAGCTGAGATTTTTCAGGATTTAGGTGCCGGATTCCTATTCCTTTTAATTGACCTAGCCTTAGGTGGCATTGCGAAATCTCCGCCTTCCTTCCCTGGATTGGCCGACGGCTGCCCTTGGGGGGAGGAACGCAAAGGGCTTGTAGGAAGGGCCGAAGGTGAAGACTGCACAGTGCATGTTGTGTCAAGGGGGGGAGAGGGGGATTGTCGCAGCAGGTGCCCAGGAGATGGTCGTCTGGAGGGGGAATGAGGTCCAGCTCCGCGGGACCATGGAGCTGGAGAACCCTGAAACCAAATTCCCCGCTGGCACAAACGGATGGAATTCCGTCCTAGCCAGCGTCGTTGCACCTGCGTCTGCTTGTGGTGAGTTTGGACCTTAGCGAAGGAGCTGCCATTGGATGATGCAGATGGCTGGACCCAGAGATGCCGCTGTGTCAGCTCCCCAAGCGGGAGCTGTGGGGCCCCCCCCATTCTGAGCGATGGGGGCGCTGCCCCGAAGGTGGCAGAATAGTGTGAGCGAGAGGAACAAGAAAGTCGGAACAAGAAGGTAAAGCAAGTAGTGCCAAGTCCATGGGCAGGCCGCTGTATCTTTATTTTGTCTCTTAAAAGATGAGTCAGTGGGGCTCTACCAGAGCTGAACTCTGCCCAGTGTTTGGAAGGACTGTCCCGAGGTTACCCAGTCGCATTCCATCGCACTCACGCCTCTAGCAAAGCTGTTTCTTTGGCACATTCTCTGTGAGAGGATGGGTATCTCGTTCCCCCTGGTACTTGTTTCGTTTCTCAGTGGGAGGGGAGAGATGGCTTCCGGTGGAGATCGTATGTCCTGAAAAAGCCAAAATCCTAACACTGTGACTGTGTCTGGGACACAAAACCATCTTCGAGGTTCCTCTCCTTGCGGTGCCTCTGGCCGCGTGGGGCTTCTTTCTACCTCTGCTAGCACAAACATGCTGCAATAGGCCAAAGCAAATGCACGTGTCCTTTTGGGGCAGGGGGGCCTACAGTTCAGCTATATACTGTATACGTAGAATAGTGACTCCGACAAGGTTCTGAAACGCCACTTTGTAAAGAAGAGGAGATGCACCCAGAATCCCTGGTGACTGGTATGTGATAAATAACTAACAGCCTGGCGAGAGAGAGAGAATAGACAGTCCAGCAGAGCACACGTGTCCTGGACCCGATGAGAAGAGGTGTCTCTCCTCCTGAAGGTGAGGTTTCATGTTGGTTGCTTGCAGCCATGGCCTGTGTGATACACTTGCTGTGGGTGGGAGTGTCTGCCTCCACCAAAAGGAGCATTGCTGTAATGCCTATAGTGATGTGCACCATAGAGACCTTCTGGCAGAAAGCAGCCAGGAGCTCACCAAGTAACCACGGTGTTCATGTTGTGGTTGTCATCTGCAAGCAGGACTCTGAGGGTGGAGGGACTCTGGTGGCGGTGGACCTGTCTGTTCCCACAAGACACTGGTCTGGAAACAAGCTGGTGTGATTTAGAGAGTGTCCCCTCACCAATCTTCAAGCGACACTGCTTGCATAGCACAGGTACCTTCTCCGCTGATGAAATGGGCCTGGTATTTGTCTCCACGATAGTCCAGTCTAGCCAGTTTCCCCCCATTCTGTATTTGTGCATTTTGTTTTTCCTCCCTAAGCACAGCACCTTACATTTTTCTTTGTTGAATTTCATTTTGTCCATAGCCCAGTCCTCCAATTTATCAAAATCCCTCTGAATTTTAGCTCTGTCCTCCAAAGAGAGGGCAATCCGCCCTGGTTTTGTGTCCTATACCGTTCCATTAATCGTTACTCTTTGTTTGCAGTTGTTTAAACAATTTATGTATCCACTTAACAGTAATTCCACTGCACTCACTTTTCTCCGGCTTACCTATCAGAATGTCATGTGGGACTGTGTCAAAAACCTTGTTGAAGTCCAGGTATATTATGTCCCCCGCATTCCCCCTGTCCACCAAACCAGTTATCCTGTCAAAGTAGGAAATCAAGCTGGTTTGGCATGATTTGTTCTTGGTATATCCATGCTGGCTGCTAGGGATCACCCCTTCATCCTCCAGGTATTTGCAAATTGAATGTTTGATACATTTCTCTAATAGCGTCCCAGGTATCAAAGTCAGGCTGACTGGTCTATTGTTCCCCGGCTCCTCCTTTTTCTCCTTTTTAAAGATGGGCACTACGATAGCCCTTCTCCAGTCTTCCGGGACCTTTCCTGTCCTCTATGAGTTTGTAAATATTACTGGCTCTGAGATTTCTTCAGCTAAGTCCTTCAGTACCCTCAGGTGAATAGCATCAGGTCTCATTGATTTGAATGAATTCAGATTGATCAGAAGATCTCTGACATGTTCTGTACTTACCCCGATCTGCATCCCTTCCCCTTTATGGTCCACGGTAACTTGGCATTACTTTTTGCGAGAAGACTAAAGCAAAGTAGAAGCAGCCCTGTCTATCTGTTATCTGATAGCAGCTCACCACCTCCAGTAAACAGCGGACCCACACCATCCCTGATCTTTCTTTTATGTCTGACCTATTTGAAGAGCCCCTTCTTGTTATCTCTAACATTCCTCGCCAGCTGTATCCCATTCTTTGGTTAGACATTGATCAGCCCAAAATCTGAAGTGCCCAACACAAGAGGATACTTTGAAAACTTGGCTTGAGAAAAACCAACTTTAATGTGTATCACGCAATAGTTCAAAGCCCTCAAATGTGGTGCATCTGGTCCTAGTCGGTGCATGGTTAAGAAATGAAAGAGAACCCCTATTACATTGAGCTGATTGCCTGGGATCCAGTACAGAACACTTCCCTACAGCAGATTGCTAGTGCTTTGTCTAATGTCCTGAGCCACATAGCTTCCACCACTTTCACACCAAGGTTGCTTTCTGTAATGTCGAGCTTATTAATATAGCACCTTAGCCCACGTGCACAAGGAAATAAATGTACTTTGTTATGTAAATACCGCTTGCTGCTTGTAATGAGGGGCATAATTAACTTATGTATATAACCAATGACTAAATTATGTTGTGCTGTATAGTTACTTTATGTTATGCACAACACTGCATATCTTCTGAACTTGCTCTGTAAGCCACGATGAATGTGCCGTAGGCTGGGTTTGTGTGGTGTCTGCCTCCATGCTAATATTATTGCAAGTGGCTCTTAAAGGGGAGAGGATCCCCAATTCTTCTCTGATATTCAGTGGTCTTGTGGGTCACTCCCTTCAGAAAGATCATAGGGGGCCAGAGAAACTTAGTTCTCTCCAGTCAGGTCATCCCTCTGCCAATGGAGGGTTGTTACCAGACTACAATAAAGAGTCTTCCTGCTTCTGTCTGGTTTCCAGTGACTTCGGTGATGAGGTTTCCACCACTTCCCATGGGAGCAAGGGCTCTTGTGTTCATAGCGGGGTGTGAACAAGATTCCTGCCGTCTGCCTTGCGCAGTCCCTCTCTGGTCAATGCTATGTTGAGCTTCACAAGCATCCCACACGCTCACCATTCAGAGCACATAAAGATGATTTTCTCAGATGAGAGCTGACATTTGATTTAGGAGATGAGGAAACAATGGACTAGCTTGGTCAGTCACATGCATCTGCCAGTTCAGCACTGTGTTGAATTCCACAGTGTGCCGCCTTTACACCATGTTGCCATCCATTCCCTTCCTTGTCGCACTCCCCATCACACTCCCTACCTCCCCTTTCCACTCTTCCTGTGGAATCTGCCGTTCTGAATGCAGATAGTTGTTTCTCAACATGCTTCATATCGGGAGGGAAACAGAAATCTATCTGCCACCACCACCACCCCACCCCGCTGCAGGACTCCACTACAGTAAATCTCTAATCCATCAGCACCCTGGCCCTGAACTGACACACTCAGGCCTTCCTGCAAGGTGCAGGGAACTGCAGATGCCAAGTACAGGTCTAGAAATAAAACTTGTTTTCTGTTTCAGTGTTTCACTTGCAGTGCATAGATGAGAAATCCGAGAGCTCTCCTGCTGATGAGGTGTGTTTGTGCAGAGCATATAGAGTAAATGTAGGAGCAGTGATTAGAGCAGTGACACCATAAGTAATTGATTTATTTACACAGCAATGTCATTAAGTAGCACTCACTCACTTGAACTTTCAGCATTAACATTTTGTTGCCTCCCCCCCCCTCCTGTTCTTGTTTTCCAATGTTTTGCTGAAGAAAGTGTAACTATTTATTTTGGCCAAAATATACCTCTAATAAAAACTTTCTAAACATTCTCAGCTGGTGTGGTGGCTTTCCTTCTTTTTCTACAAAAAGTTTATGAAAGATTTTAAATGCACTCCAAGATGTGCATTGGAAACTTTGGGCTGCACCCAGTTAATCAAATTCAGGGGAACCACTCTTGAGTGTATTAGAGGTAGTGTGGCCCAGTGGAGCATGCACATGACTGGGATTCAGGAGACTTGGTTTCTATTCCTAACTCTTACTAACTCTGAATGGTGGAGGCCAACTTGCTAAGAATAAGTGGGAACCTGAGGCAGCTTCACCCCTGGGTTTAATAAGTGGTATTAATTCTTGTGATATTTGGAGTTTTGGCTTTTTTAAATCCCCAGCTCCTGGAGTCATGTGATTATATTAGATTCTGACCTTTCTTTTAAAGGCTCTAGCATTCTGGTAGTGGAGACGTTTGAAAATGTGATCAGAGTGCATCTGAAAGGCTCCAAGTAAAAAAAAAAATAAAAGCAAAAAAGAACCCCAAAACTTGTCTGGGTTAAAATAATGAGATTATTTTAAAATAATCTCTCATCATTTGTGGTGGCCTGACCCCTAATTTTCAAACACTTGAGTTTGGCACTACTGCCAACAGTACAATCATTTTGCGCATTTCACATGTTACAGAGGGGGGGGGGGGCGCAGGTTCAACATTCAGCAGGGGGTGGAAATTGGGTCCGTATTTTATATTCTAAGTGCAGGACTGACAGATCAAACAACCCCTTTTGCCTTTAATGACAGTGCTGGATTCTTCAGAACAACCAAATAGCCAAGTCCTGGGTATGGCATGCACAGAATTTAAAGTCATTCAATAAGGTCTTTGTGACACCTGAGATGCCTTTTATTCTTGGATGCAGGTTGTGTGTGTGTGTGGCGGGGAAGAGTGGTAGAGACAGTGAGAACTGCTGTGTAGGTGAGCACAGATGATGCTTTGCCCGGGGACTGTTTCATCCTCAGGTTACTGTTGCTTTTATTCCTGATATTTTTCCTGCTGGCCATCCCCACATTCTGAATCTTTGGACAGAGGGAAAACGAGGTAAATCTCTGCTGATTTCCCCCCTAAAATGCCTCTCCCCCCCCCTCAATGGGACATTATTAATCGAAAGCCTTGTTAATTAAACAGGAATTAGCGTTAGTTGTAGGTTTACAGCTCACACCTGGCAGGGCTGAGGTCGGATGTCCTTCACACAGATTGCGGATGAATACAATCTGGCCAGGCTAATTTGTATATATTCAAATTGCCCAAGCGGCCCCGGTACCTGCTGCTCTTTCTAGTGTCCCAGGCTCGCCCTGCCCTGTTCACCCTGCTGGTCTATAGTTCGCGGCGGGGGACCCGCTGACAGGCGGGGTTGGTTCATTTCATCCCCTTGGGATCTGGCCCTGGGCTTTCTGCCCCGTCGCGTGCGGTTCCCTTTCGCTACTTCCACGCCCCCTCTCCGCCAAGCGGCTGCTGGATCCCCCGCCAGTGTCTCCGCCCGGGGAGAACGGGATCAAACCTCCAGCCCCTCGGCTCGCTCTGTTCCTAAGGGGTGTCCACTCGGGGCGTTCTGCAAATAACTCCACGTGGGCGGGCCGAGCGTCTCCAGCCTCCCCCGGCTGCTCTAGCCCCGCACATGGGGGCGGCGGCCCCAGAGCCCGCCCCCGCGGCGGAGGCTGCAGTGGGGGGCCGGGGGCGCTGCGCCTGCGAGCCGGCAGCCAGCGGGTTAAGGCGCCTGGCGTGTGCGGGGCTTTGCCCGGGCTCCGGGCATTTCCGGGTTCAGGCGCCTCCAGCTGTAAGCACCGAGCCGCTGCGCTCGGCAGCCGCCAGGAACCCGGCGGGTCCCGCTCCCCGGCCCGGAGCCCAGGCGCCAGGTAAGCGGGGGGGCAGCCGGCAGCTTCTCCCTGCGCGCGGGGCGGGGGGTCCCTGGAGGGATCCTTGGCCAAGTCGGGTGCTTTTCTAATGAGCTCAGTCCACAGACACCCCCCCGGCGAGCCCCCCCCCCCCCCGCATTCTCCTCTCTGTCCCCCCGGGGCTGCGCTCCTAAATCCCCAAGTCGGGCGGGGAAAGTCGGGTTCAGTCAACACGGGGGAGCTGGAGCTTATTAGCCCCAGAAGCAGGGGGGCGTTTCCCTGCCTGGCGTGCTCGCCCGTGGAGCCAGCGCGCTTCAGTCTGGAGCTGGGGGTGGCAGATTTCCCAGCTCCTACCACTGCCAGGGCCCCCATTTCAGAATTGTATTGATCAGTGACCCCCACATGCTGCCCCCTCACTTTCTCTTGCCCTGTGTTATTTCCATCAGGTGGGAGGTGACACACGCTCCTCCTGTCCTCTCCCCAACTTGTGTCCTGAAGTTTTCACTCCTTGTTCTCTATTTGCCCCGGCAGCAAAGATGCTGGGACTAGAGGTGCTGGAGAACCCCCTGACTTGAAGAGGTTTCCATTATATACAGGACTTACAGTTTAGTTCAAGGGCTCTCAGCACCCCCACTATGAAAATTGTTCCAGCGCCCCTGCCTGGCAGGTTGGTGGAAGATAATTATTGCCAGGGAAACACTGGTCTCTGCTGTGAAAGGTGAAGGTGGTTAATTACACTCTGGGAGTGACCAAGGAATGCCACCAGCTGGCTATAGATACCATAGGCCTAATCTAATCTCTCTCTGGGCTGTATAGACCTCTGCCTGTCACTGGGGTTTCTAAGCATTAATGGGGAGCGTCCCACTGAATTACCCAGCTCAGTGTCTCTTCTCAGCCAGGGAACTCATTCAGAGCTTTTGCTGCTTTAGCCTCTGTGTCTACTCCCTCTCCCTCCCCATGCCTACCAGTGCTGTTGCTCTGCTGAGTGTTTAGATTGGATGGCTAATGTTTTGATTACCCTGAAATTATTAGCGTGGCCTCTTGGGGTTGGAGGGTGTTTTATACAGAACTTTGTGTCTCACACATTCATTGTGACTACGTTTGCTTGGTATTTTGGCTTAAGCCTTTAGCTCATGACCCAGGGCAATAGCCCTGGAGAGCGACCAAAGAGGATATTTGTGAGCTTTTCGTTCTCCCTGAGCTGGAGAACGATGTAAGTTTAGCACTTCTGTTTCTAAAAGCCTTTTATGAACAGATTGTTGACTGGAGTCGCTCCTGGGTGTTTAGCAGGGTCAGTTTATGTGCCTTTTCACAGCTCCTTGATTCTCATCCTGTATATTTCCAGGAGGGCAGAGAGGTGATTATGACAGTTTAAAGCTGGAGGTACTGACTGGTCATAAGTCACTAAAAGTGAATAATATTCTGAAGGCAGCTCCCAACAGAGTCCAGCAGGAGAGATGGGTAGGCAGGAGATTAGGTCAACATTGTTGGTCCAGATCAGTTACAGAGCTTCACTTTCATGCAGACTAGTCATTGGAGCACCCTGTTCACTTGAACACTCACCTGGCTTTATTGGATCACCTTGCCCAGATTATCTCTTTAAAAGAATTCTTTATGCTTCACTCTGCATTGACCTGAAAGCTTGTAATGTGGGGTATGTAGGTTAGTGGGGAAGGTTGGCCTAATACTGCACTGGGATGATCCCCCTGAATTGGGAATGTTCTTGCTCATTCAGAATTAAATATGCCTCTCTTCCTAGTCACTCCAGGGCTCTTCTCACCCTGTCTGCCTAACTTATTAGACTCTTTTCTGTACAAGATGGCACCCTGGGTAAATTGGCTGTTTTAAGCCCTCTTCCCTACCAAACTCTGCCTTATTCTGGGAGGGTGATTAAATACGGCTCTATCATTATAGGATGGAGCAAACTGTAAGGCTAACTGCATGGGACTGAGAGTTCTGCTATTGCTTTTGCACTTGTTTATAGTGCAATAGAGTGCATGGCACTTTACAGACAACAAAGATGTGGGCTCTGACCAGAGGAGTTGACTTGCAGCATCAAGGTCCTACACAGTCATCGTGTGCAGGCAAGCTCCCACTGACTTTGACGAGGGGGCTCTTCCCTCCTCCTTTTTCCAATATTTACATGCAAACTGGGTGATGATCCACTTCCTCTCTTCATGAAACCACCTCCCTTGCCGGTGCCGGGATGCAGATGACATTCAGTGCACAGAAGGGGATGATGCCTGGGTTGGGGGGGGAGGGATTGATGACCTCTATAGATGAATGACTTGCTCAGCTATAATGGTTCTCTGCTAGCTAAACTTTCTAAGTCCGAGCCGGTCAAGCATGGTGCTTTACAAAGGAAAGGCCTGTCTTTGAACCCTGGTGCCTTCCTCTCATCCACATGTGAGTATGGACGACTGCAGTGACTGTGTATGTAACCTCAGTTCCTTCCTGTGGGGCTTCCTGAAAGCAAGCGGGGGGAAAGAGGCCAATGACCACAAGCCTCACTGACATTTATATGTATCTTCATCTTGGTCGGGAATATCCTGCAGTGACATCATAACCTGGGAGTGTCTCTCTGAGCTATCCAAGATTTTCTGGTGGAGATGTCCAGGAGGTTGCCGTTGTGAGCTGATGAATGTGTCCTTGACAGATAGCACATGCATCAAGAGACTGTCTAGACACCTGAATTCTGGGTGTAATTCAAACCTACGTGATGTTTTTCATGATGAAAAGACTTTACAGATGTCAGTCATTGCAACCGCTTTGACATAGAGTAGGATAGGGAGGCAAAAATCTCATACATGGGATTCACTAACTAAACTGGTTCTGGTCTGATGACTGGACTGCCCTAGGGGCTGAATCTCATTTAATGTACTTGAAGGTGCTTAGCTTGGCGTTTTGAGGACCTTGTCCAGTCTCTCTACTGGTATAAATGTGCGCAGCTCCACTGACTTCAGGTGAGTGATGCCATCTTACATCAGCCGTGGAGCTCTGTGGAGATGCACATTTTGTTTCACTAACTATTTGAATCAGAGGTAACAAAGTCCTGTGGCACCTTAAAGACTAACTATAAAGTTTTGAAGCATAAGCTTTCGTGGGCTAATACCCACTTCGTTGCATCCGACGAAGTGGGTATTAGCCCACGAAAGCTTATGCTTCAAAACTTTATAGTTAGTCTTTAAGGTGCCACAGGACTTTGTTACCTCTGCTATTCCAGACTAACACGGCTACCTCTCTGATATTTGAATCAGGTTCTCTTTCCTGTGATTGTCACTGTGCTTACTGTGTGACAAAGAGTCCTGTGGCACCTTAAAGACTAACTAAAGTATTGAAGCATAAGCTTTCGTGGGCTAATACCCACTTTGTTGGATGCCCCTGTGCTTACTGTGAGGTCTGGCGAAGCCTGGAGGAGTGAAATGGAGATGATGCTACTGGAGATGTTCTGATGGCTTCTGTTGGTGCAGGTAAACCAAAAGTCCCCTTTTCCTCATGCTGCATCTCAAAGGCCTTAAGTCTATGATTGTTGCCAAGGGCTATTTCCCTACCTGTGCATGTGGTTCCAAATCCTAAAGAGCATGCTACACTCACTATGCCTCACCTTGACTCTGCTTCTGTACAGGGAAGCCTGAGTGATTTATTCCCTCTCTGCTTGTCCCATGTTCTAGGGCAGGGGTGGTCAATAGGCGTCCCAAACCTGGAACGCCAGATGCTTTGAACGGACTGCAAAATCTTTTTATTTACTTGTAATGTTAAATTTTTTTTACCCTCTCATTCTCTCACAATGCAACCTCTAATAACTGTGAAATAATGATCGACTGGTTCTCCTTAATTCCTTATTTGCTTAATTTTTGCTATCATCAGTTTGTGCCAATAAAAAACTGAGCATATGTACTTTCTCAGTTTCAGATGTAATTTATTCCATCTTTCTTGGAGGTTATTTTTAGATTATATGGGGATTTGATTTGATTTTTCATGTAATGCACTAAAAATATAAGCAAGAGGGTACATTACTATGCACTGCATTGTATGTATTTGTTGAACAGAGACACTTGTGATATGAAAAATGTTTCTCTGGAGTCTGGACCTTGACTATACCGTGACCAAGAAATTTGGACCTTGACAAAAATAGATTACCACTGTTCTCAGGTAAATTGCATGTTGCCAGCTCAAAACATTCAAAAAATCATGAATCAGACACCAAAAATCATGAGAATTTTCAAAATAAGCTGTGGGGTTCGTTTGCTGTGTTTTCTGGTCTCTGAGCCTTTCCCATGCTCTCGGATCAGGTGTTCAAGCTTTCCTCTGCAACCAGGAGGACTAGACATGTAGTTTTTTTTCATTTTTAAAAGGAAAGTCAAAAGTCCCATTTGATCACATGATGCCAGAGCTGGACTGTCAGAAAACCAGCACATATTGCAAGACTTGTGACAAACTCAGGAGAGCTGACAACACTGCACACCTCAGGCTGGTGTCTGTTGTGGGTCATGTAGCGATTCTGGCCCTGTGAACTTTGAGTCAGGGCCAGCGCTCTGTTGAATTCTCCTGTCCCTACCCCAGGTTGGGAGGATGAGTTCTGTCTCCCCCAGATGCTGGTAGGGAGGGAGGTAGACTTTCCCAGCAGGTATTCCCCCTTTGCCACCTGTGGCAGTGCTTCGTGACTCACGTCTAGAGTGCTGGCACAGACTCCAGGAATGTTGTCTTTGACTCATAGGTTTGTTCGTGGAGGGGGATGTTTATTGCTGGCGTGCTAAATTTAGGCACGGATGTTCTGAGCTGATGGGCAAGGCTGGAGGAAACTTAAGTGACAGATTATGTCTGTGTGGGAGGATGTTAGTTGCATCCGTACCCCATTCTCGAAGGGTATGTCTGCTTATGGAGTAGCCAGGGTCCTGGATGGCTCTCTGTCCTGGGCCACTTGAGTGTCTCTCTGTCCTGCCACCCACACTGTGTATGTGTGCAGGTGTGACTTTTTTTTATATCTATAGCAATATCTAGTGATACAGTGAAACCTCGATTTAACGGACTAATTTGGGCGAGGGGGTGTCCGTTAAAGCCGAAAGTCCGTTATTTAATAATTTTTTTAAATAATTAAATAACAGGACTTTTGGCTTTAACGGACACCCCCTCACCCGAATTAGTCCCTTATATAGAGGTTTTGCTGCGGGGAGCCGGGCAGGAACTGTCAGCCCAGCGGGAGCTGTCAAACCCCCCCCCCCCCCCGCCCGCCCGCCCGGCTGTCAACTCCGACGCCCGGCTCCCCGCAGCGGGGAACTGTGCGGGAACTGTCAACAACACACCACACCCCCCACCTGGCTCCCCGCTGCCGGGAGCCGGCCGGGAACTGTCAACCCCCCCGCCTGCAGCGGGAAGCCAGGCGGGGGCGGGGGGGCGGGGGTTGACAGCTCCTGCCGGGCTCCCCGCTGCGGGGAGCCGGGCGGGAGCTGTCAACCCGGCTGGCCGTCTCCCCTCTGCAGGGAGCCGGGCGGGAGCCGGGCAGCCGGGTTGACAGCTCCCGCCTGGCTCCCCGGGGCGGGAGCCGGCAGCCCCCAATAACGGATTTCGGATGCATCGGGAAATTTTGTCCGTTGCATCCGAAGTCCGTTAAATCAGGGTCCGTTAAATCGAGGGTTTACTGTATACACATTCTAAAGGTGTGTCTATACTGCAGTCATGAGGAATGATTGAAGCTTGTGCCAGCATACCCAAGCTAACCTTAATCTAGCTAGCTCAGCACTGGAACAGCAAAGCCCCAGCAGCGTGGGATGTACGGGCCCAGCCGGATCTCTGAGGACCTACTCATGGGGCTAGCAGAGTTCACGGTGGTGGGGAGAAAGACACCCCTGTCTCTGAGAAGTAGCGGAATCCTCTGACGTACACTCAGAAGGTCCCAGAACTTGGCCAGATGGAGACCAAGAAGATTACTCTAGACCTGGGGACGTCCTGGAAATGTAGCATGGGGTAAATGGCACCTGCCTGTGTTAAGGAGGCACTTGAAAGGATCAGTGAACGTATGAATATGCTGACAGTTTCTGTGTCTTTCTTAAATTACCCATCCGTGTGTAGATGATATCAGGTGAGTAACTCCTGTGGTAGGGAAGGTGTTGCTATATACAGGAGGAGGAAGTGTCTATCCTAAATACTTATATGGCCCACATCACTATAGTATCTGAGCATATCACAGTCTTTAATGTGGTATTTTCACAACACCCCTGTAAGGTAGGGCAATGCTACCATCCTCATTTTATAGCTGGGAACCTGAGCCACAGAGAGGCTAAGTGACTTGCCCAAGGTCATAGAGGGAGTCTGTAGTTTGTTTTTCCTAGTGTTATTCCCGCACTATGGCAGGGTCCGCTTAGACTGGACACATCCAGTGATACAACTGGGGTATACTCCAACTGATGCGTCATTCCATCTGTCGTTGGAGGTATTTTATACCTACTGCCAGGTGTTAAGCCTACAGCACCTGGTATTCCCAGGAGGTCTCCCATCCAAGTACTAGTCAGGCTCAACCCTGCTTAGCTTCCGAGATCAGATGGGATCTGGCGTGTTCAGGGTGGTTTAGCCGTATTAGAGGGAGTCTGTAGTAAAGCAGGGAATTGAACCCAAGTTTTCCGACAGCCAGAGTAGCACCCTAACCATTGGACTTTCCTTCCACCTTGCTTGGAGAGTTTTTGATTAACAGATATTGGTTACTATACGATATGGTTCATCATAACCATCTACATTTCTGTGTGACAGTTTAAATGGACACTAAGCAGTCTAGAAGTAAAAGGATCTTGATTATTTGTCTTCCTGATCTGTGTTTTTGTAGGGGGAACCGTCTCCTGTAACTCTCAATGTCTCAGTGCTAGCATTTTGGGGACTTATTGCTCTAATATGCTAATGTCAAAGAAGGGGTCTTAGTTATAACTAAAACAAAAGCAAATCAGCATCTTGCTAAGGAACAGCGGAAAGGGAAAAAACAAATCAACTATGGCCTTTTCCACAGAGATTAGGATGAAGTTAGGCAAAATCTTATTACGCAAAAGGTTTTGTTTACCTCTCTGGTTTCTTGGGGTTTTTTGTTTTTGTTTTTTGCTGGCTCCCAGGAGGTTGGAGAGTTGCCTACGTTTTCTGCATGGTTCCGCATCCTATATTGTATCCCGTGAGTAAATGCTGTGTTCATTAAGCTATGAATGACTGGGCCTAACATGATGCCACTGCTGGGATGAAAACCTTTACTTGGAGTGAATGGGTTATGGGCTGCCGTCATAGAAGAATGTAAAGCCAACTCGGTTGTTTTTTTCCTGTACACCTGCATCTACTCTTGCTTGGTCCTAACCTAAAGGCAGGGAGTCTGGTGACTGCTCAAAATGTCTGGAGAAATCCAGCTGCACAAGCATCGCAAATACAGCTGAGAGACCGAGGCAAAAGGAAGAGGGCATCTGTGAATGTTTCTCAACTGCACGGCTCCGCCTCTTTGGCGGATGTGGTGCGGGTGCCCCCGCCTGGCTGCTCATGTGAGACTGGAGAGGATGGTGACGGGTCATACCAAAGCACTGGGGGCGTAATGGGGGGAAAGGATGGAGGGTGTATGCAGGTTTTCCTTTTCCATCACAGCAGATTCTAGGGTTGCCAGTTTTGGTTGGATGTTTTCTTGGCGGTTTCATCAAATGACATAATCTTTAATTAGAGATGAATCTTTAATTCCTGGAGCTTCCAGGACAATCCTGGCAGATTGGCAACCCTAGCAGATCCCCATGCTAATGCTCTTCATTGGAAATCTTTTACATTAAAATTTCCTCACAGCCAGACTGAATGCAGCCCCCCTCAGCAAATAACAAGGCTGAGACTGGCCTACTCTAGACATATTACTGTGGCTCTTTGGCAATGTACATTGGTAAATTCTGGCTCCTTTTCAGGCTCAGATTGGCCACCCCTGTATCCAGGAGAGGGAATTAGCTATCACCTGACAAGGGCCATGTAACCTTACCCAGTGGCTTTTTGCCTGTGGTAGTTGTAAGAAAATCCTGCCACAAATGCTTGAATCTGGCTTCCCATCTCCAGACAGCCTTCAGGTCCAACAGCAACCTGTTTCTCTCCAGTTTTTCCCTTCTTACCTAAAGAGAATTCCCAAATGTCTATAATCTACCTCTAAACTGGAATTTAAAAGTCTAGCAGGACCAGAGTGAGCTGATCAGTCAGATACAACCCCATTCTGCTCCTTCCACTTGTGGGCTAGTAGCTGTAAGCTCCAGTATGGATGTATGATAGGTTTCAGTTTTGCTGTGTCAGTGGAAATATTTGGCTCACCCTGTTGCTTTCCATGCAAATCTGGCTACTGATTTAAGCTACCATGTCAAGTGATCCATTTGCATTCTCCTCCTCCCTCCCCCCTGTGAGATATGAACCGCAGTTACATAGAATTTAAAGGTAAGAGCTCAGCAGCTGTGTGAGTTGGACAAGGCCTGGACTGATGACAGAGAAGTGCTCATGGTCCCTCAAACCTGATCCTGGTCTCTTTAGCTTGTTTGTGCTGGTGTAGTAAATGGCTCATGTCAGCCCAGCTTTGCGATACTCGCTTAGCTTCTTGAACTGCTCCCTTGCAGTAATGGACCATTCCATGGTGTAGGTCCTACATAGTCAGCTGATCAGTCTAGGAATTTGTGGTCCACTTTCCAATAGTTCCCCAGCGCCTCATGATTATTAATGGACTTTATCTTCATCATACCCTGTGAGGTAGGGATGGATTGTTCCCATTTTAAAGATGAGGAGCTGAGGCAGAGAGAGGGCTTGGCTACACTGACATTTTATAGCGCTCTAACTTGCTGGCTTGGGGGTGAAAAATCACCCCCTGAGCGCAGCAAGTCTGGGTGCTTAAAAGTACTAGTGTGGACAGGCTCTGAGCACTGGGAGCCGGGTTCCGGGCGCTGGGAGCTAAACCCCTCGTGGAGGGGGATTACCAGGAGCGCTGGGAGAGTGCGTGACCACACTCGCACTTCAACGCGCTGTTGCGGGAGCGTTCCCACGGCAGCACTTTGAAATTTCAAGTATAGCCAAGCCCTTACGACTTGTGCAAGGTCACATGAGAAGTGAACTGAAATCTCCCAGAGTAGTGTCGGAGTCACAAGGCTATCCAGTGTAACAAACCACCCACACCCCTTTTTCTGTGTTTGGGGGTGGGGGTGAGAAGAGGAAAGGGACGAGAGAAATTGCATTGAAGAAACTCTAACGGAATATTAAAGTGGCAGTGTTAGAATTATTGAAAGTCCCCTGAGAGACATTAATGAGATCGAGTTGCACGCTGTATATTTTAATCCACATTTTAAAAAAGCTGTAGCTTACTGCATAATTGTTGTCCAGACATTCCTTAGCATTTTTAATCCCCTGTATTTTTCATTTTTCTCTGGTACTGGCTGCCACTGGTTCTGTTGAGCTGGAATAGTGAGAGAGGGTGATCTTGGTGTGTACTGTATCTGTCATGTCAATGATTCTCTCTCTCAGATTTGTGCCAAAACCTTTTAGGTGCCAAACTGGAGATGCTTTAAAAAGCCCTGTTGTTGTTTTTTCTTTCAGAGAGTGGATGCTCTGCCCTTTCTGAAAATCAGGTCCTTTTAAGTTGAGCAACCAAAACTCGGAAGCACCCAATCACTAGTCCCTTCTGAAAATCCTTGCTCGTGTCCTGATTTAGGACAGCTGTAATGAAGCTCATATGGTTTAATCAATAGTATGAATTTCACCAGGAAATCTACTTGCCCTAAGAACAAAATTTAAAAATCCATAAACAAAACACTTCAACAAAATCAAAAACCTTTTTGGCCTCAGTGGATGAACTCTCTTCCCTTTAAGCAGGTACCATGAAAAACACCAGATGAGCAATGTGGTTGAATTAGCATTACTACGGAAACCTTAACTTTTGCATTTCATGACCTTTATCCATGCAACCTTACTGCTGCATTAACGTGGCTTTAATTTTTGTTCTATTTTTACTTAGTAAGCTCCGTGTGTCAGTGTGCAAAGCTCAAAACTAGCTTCAGGGAAACCTGGTGAGTGTTGTTAACGTGTGGCTCAGATTTATAAAGGAGTTTCTAGGAGGGGACTATGCTGAGGGTAAGAGAAATCTTCTGCCAAACTCAGATGGAAGCAAACAGTTCCCGTCTTTATTTGTATTATGCTTGTGCCTTGAAGTTCCAGCTGAGATCATGGGCCCACTGTATTAGGGACTGAACATGAGCTTGCCCCAAGGAGCCTACACTTCTGAATTTGAGATGACAGTGAGAGTCACGGTGATGAGGTGAGGAGTAAAATGATGATGTTGTTAATCAGTAATGGCTGATCTTGTAATCTCATGGGCAGATGCTTGTGGGTCTGTGGAGTCCCATTGATGCCAGTGAGGTTCTACATGGTTAAAGGGGTCCATTCCTGTAGTGCGGACTACAGGATTGGGGTATAAGGCCTGTCGACCTCTTGAAGATTCAGTGAATTAAGGATTTTTTTTCTTCCTCACTTCCCATAGATGAGAGAGCAAAAGTGTGTGGGGGAGGGGGTTGGTTTTGGGATGGTTTGTGGCTTGTGTGTGCTTGTGTTGTGGGGGTTTGGTTGGTTGAAGGAGGGTTTGAGCTGAGGTGGTGACTTGGCAAATGGGTTTGGGGGAGGACATGCCATGTATAGGGCCCAATGGAAAAAGGCACAGGCTGGAGTGGGAGAGGGACTGAAAGGCGTATCACAAATGGACTCATTGGCACCTTATCGGAAACAGACACTGGCTCATCCTAGAGCTAGAGAACTACACACCTAACCAGTGGACCTGTTGTCACAGAGAGCCCGGGGCGATGCTCTCGCACTGCTCCCTAGGAAGCCAGTCAGGACTCTGGGTGGATGCTTCCTCTCCGTACACAGCCTGTCTTCAAGGCTAGGAGCTTCACAGCGTACAACTTCCACCTTCCTGGGTCTGACCTTGGAGCATTCAGCACCTTCTGCCCCTCTGTGCGCTTCCCCCAGCGAGCCTGCCCAGGCAGGGTCCTGGGGAAGCCAGTGGGTCTGCACCCCAACTTCACAGTCAGACGTGACTCTCAGCCAGCCAGTAAAAGAGAGATTTATTAGATGACAGGCACCTGGTCTAACACAGACCATACAGCGAACGTGAGCCCTAAGCTGGATCCATTTTGGGGGGCAGGGAGCCAGATAGCCCCTCTGCCCTTCCCTGCCTGACTCCAGCCAGCTTCAGACTGACCCCTCACTCTCCAGCCCCACCCCTGCTTTCCTTTGTCTCTTTTCCCAGGCTAGGTGAAGATCACCTGACCGCCCTCCAACAGGTTCAGCCAACACCTTTGTTATTCAACACTTCCAGCCTTGAGGGGGGGAGGGGCCAGGCCCTCAATTGCCAAGGCAGGTCGGCCACTAACTTACGCTGTCTCCCTGCTTGGCATCAACTACATATCTGTATCCCTCCACATTAGACATTCAAGAAATGCATAGGGGAAACTGAGGCACCCACACACTATTCCCACTCCGTCACACCTGTATCTGGAGGTTAATATGACTCTGATCTACTGACATGTGCAGATCACCCTGGCTACACATCTCCATTGGAGACTGCCATTCTCACTCAGTGTGTAACCTAAACCTGTCTCTCCCGACTGAAGAGCTAGTGTGTTAGCCGTCCCCCTCCCCAAACACACACCTGTGCCGCAGTCATTTGAAGACCTGTGTACCCTTTTGCGACTGGATTAGTACCTCTTCTCTTCCATTTTGGAGTCTGGGCCATGAGATCGTACTTCAGAAGGACCCGCATTTTCCTTTGCTCTCCACAGGTCCTGTTATTGTTGGCTCCTGCAGGTATGAGGATTATTTGCAGTCCACAGATCCTCCCTCCACGGGCTGTAAATTGCATAACTAATAAAAAAAGCCTTTTCTTTAGGTGAATCTACTGGCTGGAGTGTCTGAGCTAGTAACATTTCGAAGAATGTTTCCTCTCTAAGGAGCTGGCCGCTTCCACCCACCCACCCTGTCATTCTTTGTGTTTGCTGGACAAATATTATGCTTGAGGGCTGCTGTGGAGATATGCTGGGCCCGGTATGGGAAGTGAAGGGGATTAAATCTGGCCGCACAATGGTGAGTTACCCTGTTGGGGCCTCAGTGTGTGTTTTTTTTCCTCCTGGCCCTGTGATAAGGCACCAGCCCAGCTGATAGGAATGGAGAAGGCCAAGGACAACTTTGTATTGGCTTGAAGCCCGGAAGCTGCTGTCTTTAATAACAAACCAGAGGCCGGGTTCATCATCACACACTGGCTGGCTTTTTCTTTCCAGTGGAAAAAATGGGAGGGAGGGGAAGGCTCAAGGGGGGTCAGGAGAGAGGAGGCCAGCAAAGGCTGGTTTAATGGAGAACTCATGGGGACCGCATGTACCACTTTACTCTGCTGTGGAGGACCAGTCCATGTTTAGACAAATGTTTAACTTTTCCCCCCTCTCTGTCCCCGAAGTGCTCTGTGCTTCTCTTTGTAAGCAGGTAGCAAAGCACCAAACATGGGGCAGAAGTTTCAAAGGGAATTAGGCACTTACTGAAATTCCAGAGGAGATGGGTTCTCTTAGGCTGCTTTGGAAATCTAAGCCATGGCTGTCTGTTCACAGGATAGCCTCTGACTCCATGCTCTTACCTCTTTGCATTTCCCATCTTGCCTAAGGAAGCCCTTCCAAAAAAGAGGGACAGAAGCCCTTCTCCTTCAGAACATAAACCAGCCACTAACCAGCGGGGATTAGGAGGGAACTTTCTCTGGGGCTTGTGATAGGTTACCCCAGGGGTCAGCAACCTTTCAGAAGTGATGTGCCTAGTCTTCATGTATTCACTCTAATTTAAGATTCTGCCAGTAATACATGTTAATGTTTTTAGAAAGTCTCTATCAGTCTATAATATAGAACTAAACTGTTGTATGTAAAGTATATAAGGTTTTTAAAATGTTTAAGACGTTTAATTTAAATTAAAAGGCAGAGCCTCCCAGACCGATGGCCAAGACCTGGGCAGTGTGAGCGCCACTGAAAATCAGCTTGTGCGCCACCTTTGGCACGGGTGCCATAGGTTGCCTGATCCCTGGTCCCATTACTGCCATCTTCAGAGTGTCTTGCATCTTCCTCTGAAGAAGCTGGCATTGCCCGTTGTCTGGGACAGGATGGATGTACTAGGGGCTGGTAACGTCCGAGTGCCTAAAGGAAACAGTTTACCCCAGAGCAAAATACCATATATCTTGACCCATTAGTGAGCTCCGCCTCCTGGGATGCACCTGATCTGACAAAGTCTGATTCATTTTGATGGCGCTGATGTGTATCCCTCTCTCATTTCCTTCCCTGCTTTTAGATTTGGAATGTTGGCAGGGCGAGAAGTGAAGGACAATTCCTGCCTTTCTCTGAAGGGTTACAGGAACATCTGAAACTCTGGGCAGGTGCGGGGTGGGGCAAGGCAGTGAATGGTGACAATGTGAAAGAACCGCACAAAGAGTTGTTATCCCAAAAGCTGCTCTGTGTGTCTGCTTCACTGCAGAGCTTCTGCCTAGAATCTTCCCGAGCTCCCTTGGCTTCTTGCTTTAGACTTAAAGAAACAGTACACAAATGGGATGGGATCTGGATAAATGGAAGAGGAATTGCATGGTGCTGCTACCAGTAAATAAAAAGATAATAGTGGTGGCCGTTGCTCTCTGCAGAGGCAGACTTCTTCATTGATTAAGTTTTTGATTAACCATTAGGGTGGCTGCATTTCTAAACAACTGTGGCACTTCTGTTGCAGCTGATGATGCTCGTTAAAACAATAATGCGTTAATTACATTTGTGATTGAACTCCTTGGGGGAGAATTATGTCTCCTGTTCTGTTTTACCCAGATTTCATGTCATAGTGTGTTATCCGAGATGATGACCCAGCACATGTTCGTTTTAAGAACACTTTCACAATAGATTTAACAAAACACAAAGAAGGTACCAATGTGAGATTTCTAAAAATAGCTACTGCGCTTGCCGCAAGGTTTAAGAATCTGAAGTGCCGTCCAAAATCCAAGAGGGGTGAGGTATGGAGCATGCTTTCAGAAGTCTTAAAAGAGCAACACTCCCATGAGGAAATTACAGAACCTGAACCACCAAGACGATGAAAATGAACATGTCGGTCCACGCTGTTTCGGACCGTTATCGAGCAGAACCTGTCATCAGCATGAACGCGTGTCCTCTGGAATGGTGGTTGAAGCATGAAGGGGCATATGAATCGTTAGTGACGCCGGCTACTACAGTCATGCAAACGCCTGTTCTCATTTTCAGGTGACATTGTAAATAAGAAGCAGGCAGCATGATCACCTGCAAATGTAAAAACATCCAAAAATATTAAATAAATGGTATTCCGTTAAGTGCAATGAATCGCTTGACAACACTACTTCAGACATTTGTTTTCAATGACAAATTGAAAATTTCCACAGAAAGCAGACTGTCGTCGTGAATTTTGATTAGCTCAAAGTCCAATTTTTCTTTGAAAAACCATTTTGACAGAATTTTTGACCAGCCCCACAAATACTTTTAAACACTGTGCTCGTGTTACTCCTGCCAGCTTCTGACTCAACGGTCAGCAAGGAGGACGTTTTTCCACTACTGTAAACTCCTTCAGAACGCAGTCGGAACAGCTGAGCAAAGGTAGTTAAGTGAGCGACTCGCTCTGATAGCATCTGCCCTGCTCTCATTCTACTTCTTGCTTGGTTTCAAACACTGTTTTGCACACTGAGTGTTTGCTCCATGGGGCGGGCAGCTCCTGATAAACACAGAGCACACGCTGTTCAGTCTGTCCAAGGCATGTTGCTAGTTGAAACAAATCCAAACGTATGTGTGTGTTAACTGGAAAACCCAGGACATTTTGCTGTCCTGCAAGATTTCATCTATGGAGTGAAACCCTGACTCTTCTGCATCCCGTTGAATTCAGTGGAGCCAATGTAGGGGTTGGGTAAACAGGGTGTGTGTGTTGTCTATTCTCCTAAAGCACCAGATTAATCCTGTTTAGGAAAATCAGACCTTTAGAAGCTGGTAAGGACCCCAAAGACCTGCTTTGAATGGTAAAGTTAAGACCTTGAGCAGCTGGAACTTGCTTTGTGCAGGGAAAAGGAAAAATCTCTGTTTTGCACCCACTGCTCTCTGGGCAAATTTTAAACTGGGATGTGTCTGATTGTCCTAGAGTTCAACCACTGGGCTCTGTGTGTGTGTGTGTGTGTGTGTGTGTGTGTGTGTGTGTCTTTGAACGCCCATGAAACAGGAAGAGGGTTAATGATCCTCAAAGGAAAAATCAGGAACATGAGAATGGCCATATCGGTTCAGACCAATGGCTATTCTAGCCCAGTATCTCGTCTTCTGACAGTGGTCCATCCCAGATGTTTCAGAGGGAATGAACAAAACAGGACACTTTCAAGTTGTCCAGTCCCAGCTTCTGGTAATCAGAGGTTTAGAGACACTTGGAGCATGGAGTTGCATCCCTGATTATTTAGACTAATAGCCATTGGTAGACCTATCCTCTGGGAACTTATCTAATTCTTTTTGGAGTCCAGTTACACTTTTAGCCTTTGCAGGCAGGGTATAAACTGGACACAGACATCCACCCCCACTAAGTTTGCTATTGAAATGCTTTGTGCAGAAAAGTTAAGTTTTCTAGGAACCTTGTCAACCACTAAAAGGAGAGGTTGATACAGCACCAAGCACAGAGAGTGGGGGAAGATGGTGGTGTCTAGAAACCCTCTTCTGCTTTTAGTTTTTGCAAACAGCTGCTGGCTTTTGAATCCATGTCCAAGGCTGGGAACAGTGAATGAATGGTTCTGTTCACTCTGCCCAGTAGGCTGCGTGGGACCATCTCCCTTCCCCTGCATGGCACTTGCAGCCTGGAAAAGATTATGGAGAAGAGACCGTCTGATTCATTCTGTCGATTCCTAAAGAGACTTGAAATGAATGTGCTGGGGTGAGGGAATATGGATGCAACATCTCTTAATTACCTGCCTCCCCTGTATCTCCAGGATCCCATGTAGTGATGTGACTCCTGCCAGGTGCTGTGGAGAGCTTGTGTAGATCTGCTGGAGAGGCTATCTCTGCACAGCAAATACATTAAATAACCATTGTGACCCTTGGGAAGCTTTAGCTAAATGTGTCCCTCTCCACCAGGAAAGGACTCAGTGGACCAGCGTTCTGATATGATACAGTAAATTCCATGGTTCTGTAGGGCAAACGTGAAATACGACAGCAGAGCTGTACAGACTAACAGGGAATGTAGTTTGTGGTGGTTCGTTCCTAGCGGGCCTAACCAAGATCAAGGCCTCATTGTGCCAGGCACTGTATGTGTGCCCAGTGAGAGAGAGTCCCTGCCCCCAAAAGATTCTTAGTCTAAATATATGAGCCAGAAAAAAGGTGGGAGAAGGGAATAATCTAATTCCCTGTTTTACAGATGGGGAACTGAGGCACAGCAAGACGAGTGGGATTTTTGAAAGCGTTCGGCTTTGGCCCAACTCTGCTCCCGTGCAGGCCGGCTCCCATCGACGCCAATAGCTGCAGCGTTAGGCCAAAGCACAGTGCTTTGAACATCTCCCAAGTTATTTTCATAAGGTTGAACAGAAAGTCAGCGTGCAGAATTGAACCCAATTCCCAAGTTGCACTCCAGTGCCTTAGCCACAAGGTCGTCATTCCTCAAGATGGGATGGTCCCACGGTCTGGTCTGATACAGTAAATACCATGATCCTTTAGCCCAAAGGTGCAATATACCACTCAAGCTGTGCATACGGACAGGGAATGTGACCCCCGTTTTAGCTGGGGGGGGGGAGGGCATCACACCCCTTTCTTTTAAATGTCTCCTTCCAGTGCTGAATAGTTAAAAGACCAAGAGTTGATCAGTTGTCACAACGTTACATAAATGAAGAACCTAGAGTGAAGGCAGGTGTGTGTGTGAACTCTTTACCCGCTCTACGTCTGAAAGAGCAGCCTCCTGTGTAATACACTTTGATTGACCTTGAAGTACATTCAGGATGTAGTACAGGATGTAGATCATTTTGTGTGTGTGAATGATTATTATGATAACAAGGGGAGCCACTCTCTCCAATGTGACATTTCTCCACATTGGACAGCATCCAAGTGTGTGTGGCCAGGCAGTAACTGTGCTTTCCCGAGGGCAATGCCATACTGTGCTGCTCATGAGAGAGACTGGCACGCTCGCAGGATGCAAAGGGAGTCTTGCGGAGGCGACGTGCCCCGGCTGAGCTCCGGTAGCTGAGCGGGTGGCAGTCATGTGTTAAGTTTTTCTGGATGGCACATCGCCTCTTGATTAACAAGGAGCCTGAGCCCAACAGAGTGGCGCTGACTCTCGCTCTTCGGCGCTTTCATGAAGTGCTCTGGGTACAGACTGATGTCCTTTGCTCAGAGAGCCAGATCCTCAGCTGGGGTAAGTCTGCAAAGCTCCACTGAAGTCAACAGAGCGAGATCAATTTACCCCCAGTGAGGTGGGGCTGGCCCTGTGTTATTGTCTCACCTGCCTGGGAATGGAACTGTGAGTTTTGAGTGATGTGCTTGGAGGCTTGTCTAGTGTTACGGAAGCTTCGCTTCTTCAAGCTTGCTGCCCTGTGCCCCATTGAGAGAGAGAGAGAGAGTTGTGCAATAGGGTTCCCTTTAACCCTAGCCCCACAGGCCCCCATAAGCAACCCCAAGGCTGTCTGAGTAATGGCAGCCTTGCTTGCTTATGAAACCCCAGTGGTGTTGGTGCTAAACCTTCATCATCTTAAGGTCCCAGGAAAAGACCTGATAGAATTCTATCTACTCCCCCGTGATAGAACCTTCTTCCTGTCCCTGCAACACGCCTCTAGCAAGGAATGCTCAGCTGCCCTCCTCGTTTTTAGCCAACAGGTGTCACTAATCATGCAAAACAAGATTAGCCGTTTGTCAGCTGGTGGGGCATCTACCATGGAGAGAGCAAGTTCTTTGCTGTATTCAAAACAAAGCCTAAGCCTAGTTTCATAATTTTTATGACTGAATTAACAATCCTGTGCAAACTCCTCCTAGACTGGTATGCGCTGAAGTTCATTAGGAAACGAATAACTATTTCCCCTATGGTTCAAATAATGTCATGGATCTGACTGATGACCTCAATGCCTCAGGCGCCTCCATTAGTGAGCATTTAATTGTCAAATAACTTTACCGTAGCATTGCTGGTAAAGCAACTTCGGATGTTTCTCATTATTACATTGAATGCATGGGCTTTATTTGCTCATTCTTGGCTATAGTGTGCTTTATAGATCTAGGGCCTGCTCCCAAACCCATTGAAATTAGTGGAAGTCTTTTGATTGAATTCAAAGGGCATTGCATCAAGCCCATGAAGTAGTTGTTATCTTTCCACTTGTTGCTATGGTATAGGTGTTCAAGCATCACGTAGCATGCATAGAGCCAACACTACCTATTAGGCGACCTAGGTGGCCAGCTAGGGTGGAAGAATTCGGAGGGCGGTTTTCTGCCCCCCTCTGCCGATTCAGCACACCCTCCTGCTCTTGCCGGCTAGGGCAGCAAAATACCTGGCGCTGGCTCTGAGCATACATGTGGTGATGTGGCATTTTCTTAAATATCTCTATTTTAAAGAATTGAGTCATCTGAACTATAAATCCACATTCAAGTGAGACACAGTTAGAATTGTTTTCAGTGAGTTGTTTCAATGTATTTGATACAACCATTACTGCCATATTACTTATAGTCTGAAAAAATGCATCTGAATACCACTTTAATTATATCAGCCTGTAAACTATTAATTGTATCTGGTGAAATGGCAGAAGCTGTGCTAGTGTCAGGTTAGGGAAATAGAGACAAATTTTGGGCCCCAAATGTAGGTTTTACGTGTTTTTAAAATAATTATAATATTAGAAGTGGCCATATTTTTTTTTTAAACCATCTAGTAGAAACAGTTGACATGAGCATTCCCTCTCACTGTTTGCAATCCAAACATTTTGTTTGATGCACAAGTTGTAATTGATTAGAAACGGAAGTGAAACTGACTTGTCTGTTCATGATCCTAACAGAGTGGTGCTGAATGACAAGATACTGTTTCTTCTATTCTAATATTCTGCGATTGTGCTTTAACAGAACATACTCTTAATATTGATTTTAACTTCATATCCCTCTGGATCAGAACATTAATCAGTGGATACAATTTAGAGAAGATAATTTGTACTGATTTTCTGAAATAGAGCTATAATATTTATTGGTAACCAAGCTTCTTCTATTTATGGACTGGAATATAGAATCGGTGTATCAAACTGTGGAATGAGCTCTCAGTAAGAGGACTTGATTGGCAAAGATCATGTCAAAATATAGGTCATTGTTGCAGGCAAAGGAAATTCCATGCTTGTTTTCAAATTAAGATTTCCCCTATGGCTCAAATAATGAGCGTCACTAGTCAAACAAACCCAAGTGTGGTTAGAACAGCATTTTTACTGTAACTACACAGCAAACAGGACTCTTTTCTCTCTCTCTTTAAACTTCCGTGGGATAAAGTAAGAGGGGGAGGGAGAGACTAGGATGGGCAGCAGCTCTATTTATCTATTTAGCTTCTCGGCCTTTTGACTAAGAGAGCATTATCTAAAAAGTTATCTTCAATGGCAAGGCTTTTTCCAGCTGTCTCTGTTTTCTACGAATAAGTCAGTTTATCTTTCTGGCTCGTTCCATGATATAGTCATCAGTAAAGGTTGCAACAGTATTAGCACAACCTACTACCCAGTTGGGGCTAATCTTTTTCTGCTGAGCAAACAACACAAAGGTTCCTGGATTCTTTCCTGTTTCCTTAAAGAGATGTGATCAACCTGAAGTCTAGTCAACTTAAAAAAAGGAGAGAGCTGTAGAGATGTAGTTCCAGATAGTATACCTGCTCCTCAGTCCCCAGGCCAACTTTTGTGGAGGCATTTGTTTGATTATTTTTTCTTTTTCACAATTTGTTTCCCTGTTTTTTACTAGATTTTCCCCCCTCTCTTGTTGGTGTATGGAAAAAAACAAAGAACAAGGGACACTAACTGCTCATATAGGGGAAGGAATGACTTTAGTAGCTTTTGTCTTTTGAGACAGTGGGGCTGAGTTTTTCAGATTAATGGGTATCCAAATTCCTTAGGCAGTTTTGAACACCTCAACCTACATACATACAAGGGGAAATCAGTTTAGAGCATTGATCTTTGTGGTTCTTTGGCTGAACTTTTCTGAATCTTTTCAACTGACCTGTTCCAATAGATTTATGGGTCTTTACTTTTATCTGGCTATTGAAGGTACATGATTATGTATGTGACCAGGGTAATAATCTCCAGTACTTATAGCTGTCTGACTAGGGCACAAATCTGCAACCATTGTATAGCTGACTGCATATTGCATCTGTGGATGTCACTATGCTCTGCCTATACCAATGACATTGTTTCCATAGTAACCAATGTAAATTCAAAGGGGGCAGGGGAGAAAGCAAAGAAGAGTAGGAATAAATAAAGCAAGTGGCATAAACTATGTATGAAATGGTATAAGGACCCATAAAGTTTTTCTTGCCACTTCCCTTAAAACCAACATGTGACTGCACTACTCACTAGTAATACAATGATCCCAAATGCATGCAATGAAAACTTTATAGGATGCCACACTATCATAAGACGCATTCCAACAGAATAGCTGCTTTCAGAGACTATTTCAGGAGGTACATGTTAGCACTTAGAAGAGAGGAAGTGCTATTGCTCAGGTAGCATATGCAAACTTAACGTTGCCCCTTTCATGCCTGGGCAGTACAATACGTGATGCTATTATTTCTTCACAACTCCTGGCAGCAAAGACAGTCACCTGATCCTGGGGGCAGGTTCCTTAGCAAGAAGGCCTCATAGAAATGGACCCCAGAGCCTAGCTCAGAACTGAGTGTCCCCGCCTAGACACAGCAGAATCTCAATCGCCGGTCAAGGTGCTGTCTGTGGGCCTTGCTTCACCGAGGCAGGGAGTCCACACAGAGTGCAAGTGGGGCTTTGATCCCACACTCCCATGCCTTTTAGTTAATCATTATAAAGAGTCAGCACCAAACAACATGAAACTAGCTTCCAGAAGGGCTGAGCAATGCCAGAGAGGCAGTGCGGGCTAGAGGGTAGGGGACCATACTGGGCCTGTCTCTGCCTTGCTGCGTAACCTGTGGCAAATCACTTCATCTCCTTGTTATTGCCATGTTGCCAACTCTCATGAGTTTATTGTGAGCCAGGGAGCCATGGCCCCCACACTTTTTCCTGGACATAAGGGCGAGTGATGGGGGGGGGGGGGGCGGAGAGGAGCAAGCGGGAGTAGTCTTGGGGCGGGGGGGGGAGAGACAGCATGGGAGTGGGGCCTTAGGGGTGAGGGCAAGGGGTGGTGTGGTGGTGGGGGAGAGAGCGGGGCCATGGTTTGAGTGCCAGGGGACCCCCCACATTTTTAGGGACCATTGTTTACCAGGGACCACCACTTGTCTGGAGATCTATACAGCACACAGCGACATCTGACTAATATATTGTATTCAGTCATAGATTGAATCCTAGATTCTGTGATTCAATGATACATAAATATGTTGTGATGGTTGCTGCTAAAAATTAGGCGATCTGATTCTGAATGCTCTCCGGGAAGAGATCCCTTAGGTAAAAATGGCACCTTGTTACTCAGTCACTTTTCAGAGCAGAGCCACGTTTTAACTTTCTGAACAGCAATAATGAACAAAAGTCAATAGCTCTGTTCATAGCTGCCTAGTCCTTTTATGTTCGTGTCAGTTACTTCTCGCTTACGTACATGACATTCTTTGTCCTTCCAGCGTATCAAGAGTGCAAACAAAAATTCACTGAGCTATTGTTCTTGCACCTGTACAATGGTTTTAATTCCTTGAAAATTAAATAAATTCCTTGGCTAGTGTTGTTAAATCTGGCTCAATCCTCTTGTCTTGCTCACCCCTCCTCTGTAATGCAGAGTTGAAATCTAAAGCATTTTGGTTCAGGAAGGCTTAAAATGTTACTGGTAATAAGGAAAAAAGGGCGTAGGGTTCTGTACTGGACCTCTCACTTGGAAGGTGGTGTGTGTGTGTGTGTGTGTGTGTGTACACACAGTATCACAGTAGCAATGCTATAGTCAAGTTGGTGCCTTTATTTTTAGCTGCTGAAACTTATTGAAAATTGTTTTCTGTGGCAACTGAAGTTTGTGTGTGTGCTTACAAAATGAAAATTTTAGATTTAATATTCTATTTGGCAACTTTTGAGTTCTCAGAACATGTAGGCTTGGAGATAAGGAGGAAAACTGGTTGGTTGGTTTGTTTATTTCATTTCCCATCTTGTGTTCCACTCAAAGAATTTTCTTACTTTTCTTGATGCTTGAATAAAATGGGGGGAGGCGATTGAAAATGCCACCCCCCACACACATTTAAAGAAAAAAAAGAGTTGAAAATCAAAGTGAAAGGGCAGGGGAGGAGAAGCAAGCGGAGGAGAGTGGGGAGATGTGTGCTTTATTTCTCTCTCCCCCCCTACCCCTGGTTGTGAAAACTCTATTTAATCCCCACCAAAATAGTACTCTGTGCGTCAGCCCCCTGTTCTGGATTTTCATCACTCTAGTGGTGTAGATTTGACAGTACAGTAGTGGGCGAACCATCCTTGAACACTGGGCAGGGGGAGAAGCAACCAGCAGGAAGGTGTAAGATCAAGTATTTGGGGTGGGGGAGGTAGTACATTATCTGAAACCCTCCTTACAGTCGCTTTTCTTTGTTTCTTTTCTGCCCCATTATGGATATCTTGTGCAACCCAAAGGGTTTTATCTTCCCCGCACTTGACAACTGCCTCCTCACAGCCCATTTACAAAGGTGGGGGTGGAGGTGGAAGGGGCTGCCCTCAGAGCTGCTCTTCACTCCACTGCAGGGTCACCACTGAACTGCCCTGGCTTATTACTTTCACCTTGCCTCAGAGCCTAAATGCTGTTCGCATAGTTTGCCCAGGCTGCGGAGGGAATGGCCAGGGTTGGACACTGGAACCCTGGCCCCTGTGAGGGAGGATTATCCCAGTGTGCATGAGGGAAAATAAGAGATTAAAGTGACTTGCCCATGGCAGAACCAGGAATTGCCCCCAGCTCTCCTGGGTTCCAGCCCAGTGCCTTAAACAATACGCAGCCCTTCTTGAAAATCACTGGGTTTCTTTAAATAAGGGCCTTGCTCCTTCCTGTACAATCTTCTCTTCATTCATGATCCGATCCTGCTGAATCTTTCCTGGCAACCGACTGTTGCCAGTGGAGGATTGTGACTTTATTGCAGGACTGAGTGGAAGTTGTGCACGTCGTTGGGTGAGGACACGGCAAGCACTAGCTCTCTGACATCAGTTCAGCAGTGCCTGTGCCTTGTTTGTAGCAGGCAGCTGTTTGTGAGGCAGTCGGAGGTATTGCCCTCTCTCCATCTGAGGCCTTTTCTCCTGCCTCCCCAGTGACCCCAGTCAGAGACGGGAGATGCTCTCAGTACTGTGCTTCCGACCAAGGAGGCGTTACTAGGTAACCTGCAGTGAGTTGGCCTCTCTCTGAGGCGTGTGTGGGGTGAGTTGGAGCACGTGTGATCTGCAGTTCATTTTCATTTAACTGTTTCAGTTTCCTCCACCGCCGCTCTTGGCCCCTGGCCGGGAGAGCTCTGGGAAGATGGAGAACCGGAGGGGACTGCTCCTGGATGCCCTGTGGGAAGAAGAGGAGGAGGACGAGAGTAGGGTGGCTGCTAGTGCCTCCTCCAGCCTCCGCCTGAGTGAAGCAGAGGACGTGCAGGTGGAGATGCTGGAAAAGGCCAGGGAGCTCTTTCAGTTGTGTGACAAGGAGGAGAAGGGCTACATCACCAAGCTGGACATGCAGGTAAGGAGAGGAAACCTTCCTGCTCTGCTTCTAGGCGCCTTGTGAGCCATGTGCACTCAAGGGGGTTCCTCACACTGCTGGGTGCTCTTGATCAGGCCACGTATAACCTCTGTTGTCTCATGGCCCCTCTGAGGTGGACTGTGCCAGTAGCCCACTGGAAAACAGAGAGAACTGAAGCAGATTTTTGGGTTTTTTTTTAAATAACATTTTGATGGATATTTCTAATTTTGGGGTAGAGAAGGAGGAAAGTTGTCAGAATTTTTCCAAAATTCGCCCCCTTTACCATCCCCACCGCCTCGGCCTACTGTAGGGCGGGGGATGGGGATTTCAGAATTCTGACACTTCTTTTACAAAGATATTGTGTCCCATCTCCCCACCGCAACCCCCATAAGAGGACACGTCACTCAATTTTTCTCACCTTGGTTGTACCTATTCTTTTTTTGGATGGTCTCTCGCCTTTAAAAACTAGCGCCAGGACTGAATTATGACTGTGATCCGGAGAGAGGCATCTCTCCGCTGTCTATTCTGAGTTAAAATCTTGGGGTTTTACAGCTGTCTCCAAAGCAAGATAATTTCTTTTAGTGTACATATCGGTAAGGTCACATTGAGATTCTGTTCTGTCTCAGCTCTTTCTGAACAATCATTACCACCAGCATATGCTATGTTTAATAAACAAGAGCTGTTGAGTCATTTTGTATTGGGTTGTGCAATGCCTCGTTTCATGTGCTTTTAATAGAGGTTTATTAAGCTTTAGGCAGAGCTGTATGTTTAACCAGCACTACTAGGATCTCTGCTATGGTTTTTATGTATATTACGGTAGCTCCAAGACGCTCCAGCTGAGATCCTGACCCATTGTGCTGAGCACTGCACACACACATAGTAAGAGATAGTCCATGCCCTGAAGCGTTAATCTTCTTTCTTCCACCCTTTGTCTGTTTAGATTTGTATCATTATTCTCATTTTACGGATGGGGAACCGCGGCACAGAGAGATGAAATGACTTGCCCAAGGCCACACATGAAGTTTGTGGCAGAGCTGGGAGTTCAACCCAGACCATCTTCTGAATCCCAGTCCTCAAGACCATGTGTCCTTTTTGATAGAAGTAGCGTGGGTGAGGGCACTGGTACCCATAATACCACATTGTTATGCCATAAGCAGCACTTCAAACTGGTGTTGATGCTTTGAGAGAGCCACAGCCAGATCTCCTCCCCCAGAATGACAGGAAAAGCCCAGTAGATGAGAGGACAACTCAAACAATAACAGGTGGTACTAGAGGAATTGGGGATAAGAGCCGATCCTGGAAGAATGCTCCTCAGAACCAAATAACCTGGAGAAAGCAAAATGCCCTCTGCACCGTCCTGTCCATTAATCCAGTTCCCTGTGCTGATGGGCATATCAAACTCCTTCATACTGGCTCAGCTGCGTTGTCTTAACCGTTGTAGCATCTCACTCCCCATAGGGTGGGTGAGGGCACTGATCCAAGCCAAGTGGGAGTCATTGGAAAGACTTGAGTTGGGCTGTGGGTAGGTCCAGAGTTTGGTATTTATTTTGTCCCTCCTCCTGTCTATCCAGCGGCTGCAAAGCGAACTGCCCCTGACCCCAGAACAGCTGGAGGCTGTCTTTGACAGCCTGGAGCAGGACAATAATGGGTACCTGACGCCTGTCGAGTTCAGCATGGGACTAGGTAAGAGCAGCAGGTAGATGTGGGTAATGCAGTGTGTATGTGCTGATATGTATATAGGAGAGATGGAGCAGAGCTCATTGGCTCTAAACCCTCACCTGCCAACTGCCTGCAACCAGTTAGCCCGTTTCTTCTTGTTTCTTCTCCACCCTATGATAATAGTAACCTAGGTCGTGTGTGTCTCATAACCCTGAGATGTCTCCCACCCTCCTAAGCATTCTTGTCATTCCAGTCCTGTAGAAAATTTCTTTTATCAGCTTCTGCAGTACTTCCGCGTAACGGCAAGACACATCTCTGAACCTGTCTGAGAGGAGACCGGTGGGGCGGGAGAACTGGCCACGTGCCATGCCTGGACTTCCCTCTGGTGTTCCCAGCAGGCTGGAAATCCCAGGTCAACCGGCTGCATAAGGAACCTTATTTTATGAGGGGACAAAATCTGCACCTTTGAAGTCAGCTCCATGCTTAGATTTCAAGGCCAGAGGGGACCATTGTGATCATCTGATCTGACCTCCTGTATAACATGGGCCACAGAACTTCCCCGCAATAATTCCTAGAGAGTATCTTTTAGAGTAGCCAAAAATGGCCAGTGTTGGCGAATCCGTCACCACTCTTGGTAAGTAGTTCCCATGGTTAATTACCCTCACTAGTAGAGATTCATGCCTTTATGGATTTATATGATGCAGCACTTCAGCTGTCCGGTGTGTTGATGGAAGTGCTCTTAGTTTGATAATACAGGGAAGAGAAATGAAGCCCGGCTTTCCTATTGGTTCCAGAACTCTTTACTAGCCACTAGAAAATGCTGGGACTGTAAACAAGCTCAAGACACAGCTGAGGAGGAAGAGGAATATTTATAACAATAATGACCTCCATGACCTCCACTTCATTCCTCCAGCTGATTATGAATTCTTAGCAAATACACTCCCTGTTGGCTTTGATTTTTTTAAATACGAGGCATCTGTGTGTGTGTGTTGGGTCATGTGGCTAGGCTACATGGACAGTTTAATGGCTCTCTGGCTTGGAGCAGAGGGGTAATGTCTCAATCGGGGCCAAGATTTTCCAAAAGTGACTTGGAATTTGGGATACTTCAACCCAAAATAAAAATAATAAAAACAGTATAAAGTAAAATAACTAATAAATAAAAACAAAAAACAGTAAGAAAACATGTTCCTATGGCTAAAAGATAGTGTAAAAGAGGCAGACACAGTCACAAAGACATCCTTTAAAAACTGGAAGTCAAATTCTGGTGAGGAAAATAGAAAGGAGTATAAACTCTAGCAAGTTAAGTGTAATTAGGCAGGCCAGAAAAGAATTTGAAGGGCAACTAGCAAAAGAGACCCAGAATCACAGCCAAAAGCATTTTTTTTGAGTACATCAAAAGGAGGAAGCAAAAAAGACAGAGGTGCTAAAAGAGCATTTGGGGAAGACAAGGCCTTTGTGGAGAAGCTAAATGAATTCTTTGCATCTGTCTCCACTGTAGAGGATGGGAGGGGGATTCCCACATCTGAGCCACTCTTTTTAGGGGATTAGTCTGAGGAACTGTCCCAGATTGAGAAGTCAGTAGATGAGGTTTGGAACAAATCAATAAATTAAACAGTAATAAGTCAGCAGGACCAAATAGTATTCACCCGAGAGTTCTGAGGGAACTCAAATAGGAAACTGCAGAACTACTAACTGTGGGATGTAACCTATTACTTAAATCAGCTTCTGTACCAAATGACTGGAGAATAGCTCATGTGACATGGGTTTCTTTTTTAAAAGGCTCCAGAAGTGATCCTGGGTGATGAGCCTAATTTCAGTACCAGGCGAATTGGTTGAAACTATAGTAAAGAACAGATCTATCAGACATGTAGATGAACATGTTGTGGAAGAGTCAATACGACTCTTGTAAAGGGAAATCATGCCTCACCAATCTATTAGAATTCTCTGAGGGTACCATCAAGCATGTAGACAATGGTGATCCAGTTGTCACCTTGTACTTGAATTTTCAGAAAGCCTTTGACAAGGTCCCACACCAAAGGCTCTTAAGTAAAGAAAGCGGTATTGGGAAAAGAGGGAATGTCCTAGTCATGGATCAGTCACTGCTGAAAAAACAAGCAACAAAGGGTAGGAATAAGTGATCAGTTTTTACATTGGAGAGAGGAAAATAGGAGGGTCCCCGGGGATCTGTACTGGACCTGTACTGTTTAACATATTCATAAATGATCTGGAAAAGGGGGTAAACAGTGAGGTGAAAATGTTTCCAGATGATACAAAAGTACTCAAGATAGTTAAGACCAAAGCTGACTGACCGACAAAGGGATCTCATAAAACTGGCTGACTGGGCAACAAAATGGCAGATGAAATTCTATGTTGATAAGTGCAAAGTAATGCACATTGGAAAATGTAATCCCAATTATATATGCAAAATGATGGGGTCTAAATTAGCTGCTGCCACTGAAGGAAGAGATCTTGGCATCATCATGGATAGTTCTCTGAAAACATCTGTTCAATGTGCAGCAGCAGCCAAAAAAGAGAACAATGTTCGGAACCGTTAGGACAGGCATAGCTAATAAGATAGAAAATATCATAATGTTAGTATCTAAATCCAGGGGACAACCACACTTTTAATATTGCATGTAGTTCTGGTCACCCCATCTCAAAAAAGATATATTAGAATTGAAGAAAGTACAGAGAAAGTCATCAGAAACTATTAGGGGTCTGGAACAGCTATTGTATGAGGAGAGATTAAAAAGACTGGGACTGTCTATCTTAGAAAAGACACAACTAAAGGGGGAGATGATAGAGGTCTATGAAATCATGTATGGTGTGGAGAAAGTGAATACAAAAGCGTTATTTACTCCTTCACATAATACAAGAACCAATCACCCAATTAAATTAATAGAGAACAGATTTAAAACAAACATTCAGAAGTACTTCTTCACACAACGCACAGTCAACCTGTGGAAATTTGTTGTCAATGGATGTTGTGAAGGCCAAAACTATAACAGGGTTCAAAAAAGAACTAGATAAATTCATGGAGGATAGGCCCATCAATGGCTATTTGCCAAAATGGTCAGGGATGCAGCCTCATGCTCTGAGTGATCCTAAGTCTTTGATTGCTAGAAGCTGGGACTGGACAACAGGGGATAGATCACTCGCTAATTGCCCTGTTCTGTTTATTACTGCTGAAGCATTTGACACCGGCCACTGTCAGAAGACAGGATACTGGATTAGATGAACCACTGGTCTGATCCAATGTGGCCATTCTTATGTTCTTATGAGATACTCTGAAGATCCTGGTTTTAAGAGGGTGGATACTCAGTGCTTTCCCTTGTCTCAAGTTGGGCATCCAAAAATGGAGCCACTCAGAATTGGTAACCACTTGTGAAAATCTTGGCCCAAGTGTGTGTGTTCCCATAATCTAAAGGAGACCCTTCTCTCAAGACAAGGTCACGTTGATTCTATGGGCCCACTTACTCCATCAAAATTAACACAGACAGTGGGCCTGATTTATTGCTCTGTTATTCCAGCTTTACTCTAGTCTGGCCCATTGAAACTGGTGTAAAACTGGAGTGGCTTAGTGGTCAATCCGGCTCTGTGTCTTTAAGAGGAATTCTGAATTCCCACTCGGGGGATTTTAAGAGGGACCTCAAGGAATAGACCTGGAAAAGCAGGAAGAGCCTCTGGTATAGAGTGTTTGGCACTAACCAAGCTGAGCTGGGTTTTGGTTTATAAAAAACTACAGAAACACACAAGTACATTTACAAATGTATAACCTGACCCAGCTTCTGTATGTCCTGGTACGTCCTGTGTCCTTCGTCTTTAGATTTTAAGATCTCTGGAGCTGGGACTCTTTATTTGAGTAACTGTCATGTGGCACATGGTTGGCCAGATAACAATAATGGGAGATAAGCAGTGCTAGGTACTCTGCTCCCTGGCATTGCTCCTAGGTTTATGAGTTGATCTGAGCAGGCAGGAATACCAACAGGCCTGCCTTCCATACCGGATTTGGCACTGCATGCTGGCATCAAGCCTGCAAGGTTACAGCAGTCCCTTCAAGTGCAGAGAGTTAAACTGTTCCTACTACAGAAGGATACACGTTTATTACAGTGCAACCCACCTATTTCCTGGGCAGGTTCCACGTGTCTGAGAATGGCAACTGCCTAGACATGTTTATGTCCACTGATAAGAGAATTGAGACTGAAGTTTTCAGTGTCTGTGAATTGGCACGGAGAGCATTGACCAAGGCTGTTAGGGGCAGGCTGAGAGGAATGACGAGATCTCATTCAAAATAAAACAAAACACTGTGTTTTACTGTGGTGTCTCATACAAATGACACTGTCTGTAGGTAATGGAAAGAAAGGATGCAGTAGACATGTGGTCTGAGCATGCAGTTTGGAGCCAGGAAGGATGGAGTTAAGATTCTACCCTGCTATTGACTTGAGGCACAGAGGGGTTAGGTGATTTCCCCAGAGTCATAAATATATTTCAGGGCAGGGATTAGAATCCAGAAGTTCCTGGATCAGGAAACTAGACACTGCCTCCCTGTACCTCTGCTTGATTATCTTTAAGTCCTGTCTGGAGGTGTTTTTAAAAGCTAGAATCATGGAAATGCAAGGCTGGAAGGGACCTAGATAAGTCATCTAGTCCAGGGGCCTCAAACATGCGGCCCGCAAAGCCCTTCCCTGCAGCCCGTGAAGCTCCCTTGTGCGCCCCCCCCCCCAGCAGTTTCCGGGAGGGAGGGGCCAGAAGCAGAGGCTTCTCTGCTGCCTAGCTGGGCCGTTGCTGATCCCTAGCTACCAGACACTGCTACTGCGCCTTCAGTGCAGGGCCGGCGACAGGAATTTTGGGGCCCCGTACGGCAGATCGTACGCCCCCCCCCCCGCCGGTCTCCCGCCGCCCGCGGCCCCCTCCCCCCGCCGGTCTCCCGCCGCCCGCGGGGCCTCCCCCGTCTCCCGCCGCCCCCCGGCCGACCTCCCGCCGCCCGCGGCCGATCTCCCACGCCCCCCCCCCCCGGCCGATCTCCCACGCGCCCCCCCTGGCCGACCTCCCGCCGCCCGCGCCCCCCCCCCCCGGCCGACCTCCCGCCGCCCGCGCCCCCCCCCCCCGGCCGACCTCCCGCCGCCCGCGCCCCCCCCCCGGCCGACCTCCCGCCGCCCGCGCCCCCCCCCCGGCCGACCTCCCGCCGCCCGCGGCCCCCCCCCGCCGATCTCCCGCCGCCCGCGTCCCCCCCTCCCCCCGCCGGTCTCCTACCTCCCGTGGGCCCCAACCCCTGCATGTGCTGCGGCCGCATGGCCGGCCAGGAGAAGCAAAGAGGGACGGGGGGAGGCTGCTGGGTGCCGGGGGAGGGGGCTGGTGAGCGCGGCAGCGGCTGCCCGGAGCCGCGCCTTGCTCACAGCCCCGGCGACAACTGGGTACAGCAGTGTACCGGCCCCGGACTTCAGGGGCCCCCCCTGAAGTCCGGGGCCCGGTACAGCTGTACCCGTTGTACCCCCCTGTCGCCGGCCCTGCTTCAGTGAATGAGCTGGGGCAGCGCATTCCAGGAGCCCTCTTCAGCAGCAGCCAGGAGCGGTAAGCCAGGCTCCCCGCCTCCCTCTGTGGGGGGCTTACCGCTCCTGACCGCCGCTGCAGAGGGCTCCTGGGAAGCGCCGCCCCAGCTCATTCATTGAAGCCGCAGCGACTGGAAGCCGAGTCTCGGCAGTGGCCCAGCCAGGCAGCAGAGAAGCCTCCCCACCCCCGGGTGGGCGCCGTTGCCCGCGACCAGCCAGAGGTGAGCGCCGTTCCACAGCTCTCTGGCCAGCTGCAGCTGCCTGGACTTGCTGCGCTGCCCCCTGCCTGCCATGCCCCACTACCAGTATCCACTGCGGAGAGTGCCGGGCTTGGGCAAGGGGTGGCGGGGAGGAGAGTCTGGAAAGGCTGAAAGGAGATGGAGAGAGGAGATGGGGGGGGGGGGACAGGGAGGGGCAGCTTAGGGATGGGAGAATATTGAAGCTGTGGGGGAAGATTTGGGGAACAGGGAGCATTTGGGGACGGCGCTAGGTTACAAGGATGTGGGGGGACATTTGGAGATGGGAAACAGGGTTATGGGAGGGGAGTGGGGTGAGATTTAGGGATGGGGTACAGGGAGCTGAATTACTGGGGTGAGTGTGGAGATTTGGGGATGGAGCACTGAGCTGGTTACAAGCATGAGTGGGGAGAGATTTGGGGAACAGGGAGCTGGGTTACGGGAGTAAGTAGGGATGGGGAACAGGGTTATGAGGATCAGTTTGGGAGAGGGAGACTTTATAAAATTATAATTGATATTAGGCTGAGATGGACTGAAATTTCTGACAGATTTATCAGCATATTATATTTGAAAAAAGCTTGGATCATCTGAGGCTGGTAATTTCTTGTTAAATTAGATTTGTTTGCTTGTGTTTCCAGCTCTGGACTTCCTATATTGCTCTTGCTTTGTTTGTCAAACAGCTGTTGGCGGTGACTAGCGCTTTCCAGGAGGGAGCATGGAGCTGTGTGCTCAGAGGAGGAGGCGGGGCAGGGGCGGGACCTCATGGAGGGAGTGGAGGGGGGGCGGGGGCGGGGGCAACGGGGGAGGGGGCGTGTCAGTGATGCGGCCCTCAGGCCAGTGCACTAGTCCTCATGTAGCCCCCAGGGTCATTTGAGTTTGAGACTCCTGATCTAGTCCATCCCCCTGTGCTGAGGCAGGACCAAGTAAACCTACACCAGCCCTAAGCCATGTCTGTCTAACCTGCTCTTAATGACTTGCAATGATGGGGAATTCACAACCTCCTTCCCAGCCAATTCCCTGAGCTTTAACTGCCATTATGTCAAGAAATGTTTCCTAATATCAAACTCTAATCTTCCTTGCTGCAGATTAAGCCCATTTCTTCTTGTCCTACCTTCAGTTGACATAGAGGAAAAATTGATCACTGTCCTCTCTATAACATCACTTAACATATTTGAAGACTGTAGTTAGATTCCTCCCACCCCAGTCATCTTTTTGCAAGCCAAAACATGTGTTTTAACCCTTTTTCATAAGTCAGGTTTTCTAAACTTTTTATCATTTTTGTTGCTGTCCTCTGGACTTTCTCCAATTTGTCCCCATCTTTTCTGAAGTACTCCAGCTGGGGCCTCAACATTGTTGAATAGAATGGAATAATTACCTTCCGTGTTTTACATACTCCTGTTAATACACCCCAGAATGATATCAGTCAACTATATCACGTTGTTGACCCGTATTCAATCTTGATCCAAGATCCTTTTCAGCAGTACCACCACCTGGTCGGTTATTCCCCATCTTGTAACTGTGCATTTGATTTTTCCTTCTTAAGTTAAATACTTTGCATTTCTCTTTACTGAATTTCATCTCGGTGAATTCAGACCAATTCTCCAGTTTGTCAAGGTTGTTTTGGATTCTAATCTGTTCTCCAAAATGCTTGCAACCCCTCCTAGCTTAGTGTCATCTGGGAATTTGATAAGCATACTTTCCACTCCAGTATCCAAGTGATTAGTGAAAATATTGAATAGTACTGGACTTAGGACTGTCCCCTGTGGGACCCCACTAGATATGCCATCCCAGTTTGACAGGGACCCATTGATGACTACTCTGAGTATGGTTTTTCAACCATTTGTGCATCCCCCTTATATTAATTTCATCTAGCCTGCATGTCGTAAGTATAAAGTAGCCTAGAATTACTTTTTACCTGTAAAGAGTTAACCTGAAGGTAACCTGAGAGGGGAATACAAACCAGAGATGCTAATCAACCTCCAAGACAAAGAGAGTTTTAGTTTCGGTTTATCTCTCTCGCTCTGTTCTCTCCGGCTATGGGATGAACCACACCTATGTCTTTTACTCTACCTATCTTATAATCTTCTAACAAGTCAAGTTCAGTAGTAAGTGAATTGTATGCTTGAACTGTATCACTTGATAATTGATCCACGGTGTTCCTTATACTGTTAAGCTTTAGCAGAGGCAGAATTCCTGGGGGGGGGGGGAATTCAGTGATGCTGTGTGATGCAAGTGGTTTTTTTTTCTATTGATTTCTGTATATTCCTTCTTTTTTCTTTAATTAAAATCTTTCTTTTAAGACTCTGACTGCTTGTTTCCATTTGGATAGATCCTGATTTGGATCGGGCAAGTCTCACAGAAAGTGAGGGTTTTTTTTTTTTCTTTGTGTTCTCAAGCCTCTCCCAGGTAAAGGGAGGGGGCTGGGGGGGATTAACGGAGGGGTTCCAATTTACTCAAGCTCCTTGTTTTGTGGGCTTAAATTGATGGTGGCAGCCGATATTCCAAGTCCAGACACAGGAGAAGTTTGTGATCTGAGGAAAAGTTTTAACCTAAGCTGGTAAAATAAGCTTGGGGGGGTTATTTCTTTTTTCATGAGGGTCCCCACATCTTTACCCTAGAGTTCAGAATCGGGAGGCAATCCTGACACTGCATTTCCCTAATTTGCTTATGAGAATGTCATGAGGGACTGAGGGCTTGTCTTCACTATGGGGGTAAATCAACCAAAGTTATGCTCCTACAACTATGTGAATAACTGAAGTCGACGTAGCTTAGCCTTCACTATGCTGTGTCAACAGGAGATGCTCTCTTGCCAACTTCCTTTACTCCTCTCGGGGAGGTGGAGTACCGGGGTTGACCGGGAAGTGCTCTGCCATCGATTTAGCGGGTCTTCACTAGACCCACTAAATCGACACTCGCTGCATCGATTGCAGCAGCCTCGATCTGTGAAGACAAGCCCTGAGACATAAGGCTTACTAAAATCAAGATATCATGTCTTCTGCTTCCCCATATCCATCAGACCGGTAACCCCAGTAAAGAAGGAAATCAGGTTTGTTTGGCATGATTTGTTCTTGACAAATCCATGCTGACTGTTCCTTGCAACTTCATTATCCTCTAGGTGCTTATAAATTGAGTGTTTAATTGTTTGTTCCAGTATCTTTCCAGGCATTGAAGTTACCCTCTAATTCCAACATAAGTGATGGGCTTAATACAGAAATCACTGGGTGAGGTCTTCCTATACAAGAGGGCAGATTAGATTATCATAATGGTTCCTTTTGGCATTAAATCTTTTTTATTTTTCTAGCGAGAGCTGCTTGATGTATTCCTTTAGGAAGAAATTTCCCCTACGCTCATTTCCATCTCAATTTCCAGTATTTGCCACCTTCCTAAGACCCAAGGTGAGGGAGCCATCTTTGCAGGGAGGAGGCCTTGTTCAGAGAGCTGTACCCATTTTGTTCAGCATAGTACTTGGGGAGATGAGCTGGGTGAGAGGAGAATAATTATTATTATTACAGTAGAACTCCTAGAAGTCCCAGGTGAGATCGGAGAGACTCTATGCTAAGCACTGTATAAACACATAGCGAGAGACAGGCCCTGCCTCAGACAGCTTTCTGTTTAAACAGACAAGGTAGACACAGGGCAGGAGAGGGGGAGAATTTTTATCTCCCATTTTACAGACTGGGAAGCTGAGGCACGGAAAGATTCAGTGACTTGCCTGAGATCACATAAAGAGCTTGTGGCAGAATTGAACCCCCCCAGCGCCACAGTCTACTGCCTTAAGTGCAGGCCCATCCTTCCATCCTCATCATGCCTGAAGTGTGGTGTAATGAACTCAACTCTAAACGCACATCAGCTGAAAGTCCTGAGTTCCTTCGGCTCTTACTGGATACAGACCAGTTTCCTCCCGTTCATAATGATACAAGAACAGACTCTCTGTTCGCTATTGGAGGGCAGTGTTTAATAGGCACCATTGGATTTGGGACATCTCTCATGGAGCTGGTTTAGGCTGCCCCTCAAAGAGCTTTGCTAGTGCTAAATATAGTGTGACCTTCTGCTCCCTCTTCTCCCTCCCCCTTCCTGCAGGGAAGTCCATAGGGATTGAGCTTTACCAAGAGTCTGGGAGCACAGATCACTCCAGACATGAGGAGACTTTTGAGTCCGGCTGGTCAGACGACTTGGACCAGGCAGACAACGAAGAGGAGAAGCGATTTTGTTCAATGATGGAGCAGCTCGGAGCTGTCCAGGTCTTTGAAGAGTAAGTCTCAAATCCTGTCCTGGTCTGATCTTACAGTGGCAAAACCTCAGTGCTTCAGCACAGACCGAGAGAAGTTGACCTGGTACTGTTGGTTATCTTCAAGGACACGCGTTCAGAAGTGTTGCCTTGGCACTTTGAATCCCAACCTTGTGTCAAGGTCATGTGCTGCATTAGAAATGCAAGGGAGTCTGGGCTGTCTAGCCTGAATACTCACAGCCTTTAATACAGCCCGTTTCCCAAAGAACTATGCAGGCTCTAGACTCGCATTTCAGCTATGAAATATCACTGTCATCAGGATGGCAACCAATTGGCGCACTGTATGCAGAGCACAACCATGGAGATGGGGAGGATTTAGGCAAAGAGATGAGGGATTTGTCTTTCCAAAAGGTCTTCAGTAGCCATACAGAGGACATTAGTCTTTAAGGTCTTATTTGTTCGATCACTGCACAATGCAGTGCCTGGAGCTTGACTGACCCACTTACAAAGATGAGGGAGTAACTTGACCCTGTTGGGACTTGACTCTGAACAGCCAGAGAACCTGGGTAATTCAGATCTGATGCCTACATCATAAGCCATCCCCTGAGACGGAGCATTCACCCCAGGGCAGATCATTCTTTGAAATAAATAGCTACGCGTTCCTCAGTTGGTAGGATTTTTTTTTCCTCCTCATTTTCAGGATCCTCCTCTAAGTATGAGCGAGAGTGGGTCGGGCTGGATCACAGGCCAGGCTGCTGCTCCAAAGAGCAGGGCCCCATGGCATTACATCCACAACTCAAATGTGACTCATAGGATTGGATACATCACGAGCCATGATAGGTAGAAAAAGCTGCCATACATCAGTCAAAAGCTGGAGTGTCCAGCTTTTCCGTGATGTACGTCATCCATCTCTACCCTCATTGGGTCATCTGAGATGTTCCTTGAAATGGTCACTGATCCACCAGTCCAGGCAAAAATGATGCTGATCTGCTTTACAAAGTGCTTTTGGGTCCACTAATGAAAAGTGCTACAGAAGAGCGAGGTCGTCTTGTTATTGTAAAGGGAGATTGCTAAGTCTACATTATTTGGTCTGTCTTATTGTTTGTACTGCAGTAGTGCCTGGCAGTCCTGGCCCAGGACCCCGCTGTGCTAGGCGCTGTACAAGCACAGACCAAAAGGATAGTCCCTGTCGCAAAGCCGTTTTCTCCAGAAATAGGGCCCAGAAGTAATTCTCCCCCCATCCCCACCTCTCAGTGAGCAGCATTTTAAGCCTCCTATTTCATTTTGAGAAGGACGGTGAGTTTAGGAGGGATTATCCCATTCCCACAGGGAGACCTCTTCCATCTTTTCCACATCCTGCACACAGAAACTGTACGTTAAGATGCATGGTGCTAGTGGTGAAAAATAACAATAAATCCTAGCTGTTGAATTGTGCTTTTCATCAGTAGATATCAAAGTGTTTTACAAAGGAGGTCAGCATCATTATTCCCATTTTACAGATGAGGAACACTGAAGTATAGAGGGTGAAGAGACTTCCCTCAGGTCACATAGGAGAGTGACGGGCAGGAATAGAACCAGGTCTTCTGAGTCCCAACCCAGTGCTCTATCCACTAGTCCACACTGCTCTAAAGAAACACCAGCATTTGAATACTTGGGTCATTTTGAGGGGAGGAGGGGGTGTTTCCATTCAGGTTTTTGTTAAAAGTAGCATAGTCGGGTGGCTAGAGAAAGGGACTGGAAGGCATGACTCCTACATCTGACAGTAGCCTAGCATGGGACTTTGTTCAAGGTACTTCACCTCCCTGTGCCTCAGTTTCCCCACCTGTAAATCAAGGGGGTAATGTGGACCTATTTGTAAAGTAGCTCTAAAATCCTTGCATTATAATAGGTGCTGCTTTTTATTAGGTTGAACCCAATTTTATTATTTATTTATTGTTTATTTTAAACCTCATGATTTTTTGGCAGGGGGGCTGACTCATAATTTGCAGTTCATTTTATAGGGTGGTTTGGGGATGACTTACCTCGTTCTGGCTACCCACTATTTCATAGTCTTCATTCCCAGTCATGGTCCAGCCCTCACACTTCAGTATTACAGGCCCGTCCAATGCAACCTCTGAAGTCAATGGTGGACAGCCCTTCTCGGGTAGAACATGTGTAAGCTGGAAGGAATACCAATCCTGTGATAACATGGAAACTCCCTGGCTCTCCCCCTCTTATCTTTGCTCCAGTCAGAGTGAGGTTCGGGAGCTCTGGACTCGTCTCCGGAAAGAACGGCCAGATCTCTTGGCCAACTTTGAGGAGTTCCTGTTCCATGTTTCATCGTACATCAGGGAGGTGCATTATGAGAAGGAATCCATGGAGCAGGCACTGAAGAGGTAAGAAGGCCTCCGTGGCTGCTGGAAACCAGCTGATACTCCTTTAGATGCAACCTGACCCATTGCCTTATCCCCAAACACAAGGAGAAACGGGCGGAGGCTGGGATTAAGGCGGAAAAGGAGACTTCTGTGCCATGTATAATGCTGCATTGACTCTCTTAGCCCATTCCCTCCAGATTTGGCATTAACATCTATCCAGAGGCCTAGCACCAACGTATGTGGTTTTCTCCTTGAAGAGAGGAAGGATGGAATAGTGATTAGGGCACCCGTGTAGCACTTGGGAGACCTCTGTCACTGAATTCCTGTGGGAAAGTCATGGGCCTCAGTTCCCCATCTGTGATATGGGGATAATCCTACTGACCAACCTCACAGGAATGGTGTGGGGATAAATACTTTAAAGATGGTGAGATACTCAGATACTATGCTGATGGAAGCCATATTAAGTACCTAAGATGAAGGACTCTAATAAATAAAACTGTGTGCAAATAAATACGCTCCCATGGATCTCCAGTGGTCATGGAATCCCTTATCAGTGTATGTGAGCCCAGGTGTTGGGAATGAGGCAATACCCATAAGCTATTAGTGTGGATTCTAAATTAAATCTGTATCCTCCTGTTTGAGAGAGATGATTTCCCACTCCCTCTCCTTTATTTCTCCTTCTTTTCCTTTCACATTCGTTCTCAGCCTCCCTCCCTCACACACACTTTCTCCTTGGTAGGAAGGAGACAGACCACGACAGAGAAGTCAGGTATCTTTATGAAGAAATGGAGCAACAGATCAAAGCGGAAAAGGAGCGACTGCTCTGCCAGGTAAATCCTGCCTGGCCACTGACATGCATTTTGATCCTTAAATGAGGCAAATATTTGGTTTCCTCTACATTTGCAAGGGCGGTGACCCTCTTGCCTCTGCTCCCTGTGTGACTTCTGTTGAAATCTTCAGTGGCCTTGTTCTTCTACTGGTGCAAGGATCTGTGTTAGCTGGAGGAGATTTGGCCAGGGTACCCCCTGTTACAGTGCCCCTGGTGCATCTCTACACGGAACCTCGGTTAATATGCTCTGGCGCTGACGACAGCTACAGCCTAATCTGGGCATCCTTTTTTATCTGTGCCCTGTTGGGAGGTTGCGGTCTCAAGGGGCCTGAAGGGCCTCTTCTTGTTTTCAGTGCGGAAGATGTTAATTGTGGTGTGGCCTTTTCCCATCTGTGATGTTAGTCACCTTTAGAGTGGCTATTGAAATTTCATTTGGTCAGCGGGAATTTAGCATCTGGGACGACTATAAAGACAACAAGCTGCATCTTCTAGAAGATGTGTAGAGGTAACAGAGAGTCCTGTGGCACCTTGAAGACTAACTAAAGATGTGTGTTTTCTGGCCTGCCCTGCCCTCCTCTTCTATGAGCAACTGCCCTGCAATGAGGCCGTCGGAAGACAGGGACAGGTGTTCCATGTACATCTTCAGTGCGAGGCACAAAATAAATAGAGTTGGGAAATGGGTGGGCCAAGGGATCGGCAGCGATCTTGGATGTTCCCCAGGGACACTCAACCCCCATGTGGGAAACTAGCTTCAGTACAAAGCTCATTGGAGAGCCCTACAACCCTCCTGTCTCTGAAGCAGGAGGGGGTTGTGGTGGGTCACTCGGCGGCAGGCTCCTGGGCAGCACTGAGATTCGGGTCCCTGATGGGAAATGGACAGTGTGAAAATCTGTGGGTCTTTCCCCTGGGCAGGAATCACTGAGGCACAACAGGAGCGACGTGCTGCAGAAGGAGCTGCGCAGCAAGGAGCAGGAGCTTGAGAAAATCCTCTACCGACAGAAAAAGGTAACCTGGCCCAGAACCTTCCGGAAGAAACAGGGGCCCCACAGTGTCTTCCTCTAATTGCTTTTTAACTGCCCTTGGCAACCCTGAAAGCTACCCCCCTGCTCCTGAAGCTGTGCTGAGAGTGGGCGATAATTGGCTGCATTGCACCAGTTAGTCCAGTTCCTTCCTACTGCTCCAGCTGGGCTCCGCTGGTTACCACAGTTCATTTAAAAATGCTACTGTTTTCATTTCCCATTCTTTTTTGAATCTCTTCTTCCTGCAGGATAATTTAATTTGGTGAGGGATGTATTGTACAATGAAGAGTGTCTGTCTGTCTGTCTGTCTCTGTCCTTCCACAATTCTGACCTGCAGAGTCATGCCGTAGAACAGCGGTTGGCAACCTTTCAGAAGCGGTGTGCCGAGTCTTCATTTATTCACTCTAATTTAAGGTTCCGCATGCCGGTAATACATGTTAATGTTTTAGAAGGCTCCTTTCTAGAAGTCTCTAATATAGAACTAAACTATTGTTGTATGTAAAGTAAATAAGGTTTTTTAAATGTTTAAGAAGCTTCATTTAAAATTTAATTAAAATGCAGAGCCCCCCGGGCCGTGGCCAGGACCCGGGCAGTGCGAGTGCCACTGAAAATTAGCTCACGTGCCATCTTTGGCATGCCTGACATAGGTTGCCTACCCCTGCTGTAGAAGCAATTCATGCATGTAAATACCAGCAGCAATTCCCCTTAACCTCTGTGGTTGGCATTTTCTGTCTCCTTCAGAATAACTCGTAGAGTAAAATGCTGCAGCTGGATTTAAAAAGGGTTTGGATAATTTGATAGGAATCAGAGAGGTAGCCATGTTAGTCTGGAATAGCAGAAGTGACAGAGAGTCCTGTGGCACCTTAAAGACTAACTAAAGTATTTAAGCATAAGCTTTCGTGGGCTAATACCCACTTCGTCGGATGCATGCTTATGCTTCAATACTTCAGTTAGTCTTTAAGGTGCCACAGGACTCTGTCACTTCGATAATTTGATACTACTTCAGTTTATGTGCTGAAATTGGGGTGCTCCTGTCTCATTCTTCACGGCGGGGTAATCAATAGGCGGACCATGGGCTGAATCCAGACCGCAAGATACTTTTGAATGGACCCTGAAATCTTTTTATGTACTCATTTTTATCATGATTTTTTTTATTTATTATTTTCTCTGGAGTCTGAACCTTGACTATATCTTGACCAAGAAATTTAGACCTTGACAAAAATAGACTCCCTGCTTCACGGTATTGGTTGATCACCCACGGGGCCAAGAAGGAATCTTCTCACCTGTTCATGTACCTTCACAAGTGACTGTGCATTAAGCTGGCCTTTGCTTTCCTCTGAAGCATGAGTATAGGAGATGTTGTGGTCATGTCAGCAGTGCCCTAGACTGGGAGTGGAGATGCCCAAGTTCTATACCCAGCTCTGGTGCTGATGTATGTGATCATGGGTAATTAACTTGACTTCTCTCTAACTCACACACTTGCCTTCCTTTATAAAGTGTTTTGAGATCTATGGATTTAAAGCTCCTCTGTGAAAGTTTATACCAGACGAGATGGACCACCAAAGCAATCTAATATGGTAAATCCCAGTCTGAGATGCATGTAAATCTCCTGTCTTGCTTCAGACGATATGGATTCCATTCTCTCATGATGGAGCTTTTCTAATCCCCGCGGGGCATGGGCTTAACCCCAAGCCTATCTACTAGCCTATCAGAGGACCCAGGGCTACAGGGCCAGCATTCCTACATTCTGCTCTGAGGCTTCTGGTGTTTGACTTCAGCCAGCAGACACAGGGGATCTCACTTTAATGTAGCCCAGGCTCCCACTCACGAGGTACTAGTGCTCTGTGACCTACAGTCACCAAACGTTGGCCTGACTCCAACATTGCTGTAATCCTAGCTTCAGCCAGCTGGTCCCCTTTCTATCAAGATAAGGAAGGGCAGCTCTGTTTACTCTTCCTCATTTTTGTATGGCTACGTTGTCTTAAAAGAGTGTCGTGAAGAAATAAGTGCCCTGGGTCATGTCCAACGATGCTGCTTGGGTAACCGACGTGTCAATATTTGCATAGGGTGTGCTCAGCTCCTTCTACGATGAATGAGATCATTCTGTACGTAAATTGGATGAGAGGGCCTTGATTTGATCTCATGTCCTGTGACAAGGACTTTCTAAAGTAAGGTCACGAGTAGTAGCTATGTTCTTCAGTGCCCATTAGACCTCCCCCTCAGCCTCTCTCTCTCTCCCCCCCACCCCACCCCCCCACACACTGAGTATGTGTCTAGGGGTGGGGATGGAGAGTAGAGTCCCAGGCCAGAGCCTCAGCTGGTGTAAATAGGCATAACTCTGTTGACTTCACTGGAGTTGGGCCAACCTATGGCCTCTGATGATCTGGCCCCAGATCTCGCTGTGCTTCAAGGGTCATGCTACTATTGAATGACCTTGGCTGGCAACAGCATTCGGATAAAGCACTGTGCATCTGACGTTAGGAATGTATTACCGTTCCTAATGCTGAGGTAAAAATACAGGGGAGCCTCACTGGCTTCCACGTGATCAATGAGATGGTAAGCAAAACGTGCAACGTGTTTCGAAAAAGGGGCAAACAGTGAGACGGCAAAATTTGCAGATGTTACAAAGCTACTCACCATATTCAGTCCAAAGCAGATTGTGAAGAGTTACAAAGAGATCTCACAAAACTGGGTGACTTGGCAACAAAATGGCAGAATAAATTCAGTGTTGATCAATGCAAAGTGATGCACATTGGAAAACATCCCAACTATACATATAAAATGATGGGGTCTAACTTAGCTGTTACCACACAAGAACGAGATCTTGGAGTCATTATGGATAGTCCTCTGAAAACATCCACTCAATGTTCAGCGGCAGTCAAAAAAGCGAACAGAACCATTAAGAAAGGGATAGATAAGAAGACAGAAAATATCATAATGCCACTGTATAAATTGGTAGTACACCCCACACCTTGAATCCTGCGTGCAGTTCTGGTCACCCCATCTCAGAAAGGATGTATTAGAATTGGGAAAGGTACAGAGAAGGGCAACAAAAATGATTAGGAGTATGGAACAGCTTCTGTATAAGGAGAAATTTAAAAGACTGGGACTTTTCAGCTTGAAAAAGAGACTGCTAAGGCAGGATATAATAGAGGTCTATAAAATCATGACTGGTATGGAGAAAGTGAGTAAGGAACTGTTGTTTATGCCTTTACATAACACAAAAACCAGCAGTCACCCAATGAAATTAATAGGCAGTAGGTTTAAAACAAACAGAAGGAAGTACAGTCAGACCCCAAAATACCACGCCCCGCGATAGCACAAATCCGTTTATAGTGTGGGGCGGGGCTGGCTCCTGATGGCGGCGGGCGCCGCTTTGATGCAGCAGAACCCTGCAATACTGCCACCCCGCGCTTATTGCGATCGGGTTTTTTTTGGATCCTGATCGTCGCAGTATTGCGGGGTTCGACTGTACTACTTCACACAACGCACAGTCAATCTGTGGAACTCATTACCGGCGGATGTTGTGAAGGCCAAAACTATAATGGGTTTCAAAAAAAGAGCTAGATACGTTCCTGGAGGATAGGTCCATCAATGGCTATTAGCCAAGATGCTCTTCTAACTAGGATCTGCCCATGGAGGATAGCCCATATCAGCAGATAACCATGATACAGGTTGTACACTGTAGCACGCTGTAAACCGTGCAGTCAGTGTCCAGAGGATGGTTCTAAAGTCCAAATTAGGAAACTACATTTATTATCTGATGGCACCGAAGTCCAAGTTAGGAAGGAAAGGGAAAGAGGCATCTTCAGGTGAGTGGAGGGATATCCATCAAACAGATAACAAGACCTTACCTGATATCCACTCTTTCTTCGTGGGGATAAAGGCCCCTTAACACAGGGGATAGGGCTAACACAAAGAATAAATGTATCATGCTGGAGACACTTATGATCTGGTGACTACCAAGACTGTAGGAGTGGCTAGGCCATCCCCAAATCCTCTTGGGGAGAATGCATTCACAGTTCTGGTCTATGCCCTGTGAAGCTAAAACTAACAGAGAAGTGAATGAAGAATATGTCTGATCTGCTTCATCTCCCATCATTGAAATAACCAGGGGAGCAAAATCCTTCCTGTGCTAGGGAAACTTGTGGCCCTGACTGGCACAGTGAGACTGAATGATAACAATCCCACCTGTGAGAATAACACTCCCACCTGTGAGTAAAATCAGCAGTCTGTTGTTGGCAGACTTCATTCTTTTCCACATCATCCATCTCCTCTTCCTTAGTGAACTGTTGGTTGACTCCTCTGCTAAATGGCTGGGGTCTCGCATGGCGGAACATGTTCAGGGCACCCTGTGTATCCTGTGTGGGAAAGTCAGGCTTTTTTAAGGGGGGTAGTTTTGTACCTTGGCATAGATAAATGCAATACCTAGGAGTGGAGGTTGCTGATGTATGGATTATCACCACTAAACCCACAGCCAGCAGGGAGGGGGTAGCGCAGTCTAGTGACAAAACAAGACGAGGCTTCTAGGTTTGAGTCTCGAGCTGTGTGGGCTGACAAGGACACAGCACGGTGATCCAAACCCCACTCAAGTCAAAGGGAAGACGCCTACGGTTTAGGTCAGGCGCAAGGAGCAGGGCCGCACCACTCTTGCAAGGCAGGGAAAAGGCAAGGAAGCACCTTGTGACACGCTGTGGGGATGGCCTGTCTCGCTGATGCTTGAGGTGACAGAGACGCTGGCTGAGTAGCGCAGCTGCATACAAGCTGATTGCTCTGTTCCCCTTGCCCTGATTTTTCATTTATGCCGCACTGATGGTCCTCGTCTTGCCTTACACAGCAAGACCCTTGTGTTCAAGGGCTGCCTCTCCTAAAGCAGCTCCCCGTTTTGCTCTCCTCCCTCCACTTGAGAGCGCCCTCATTGCAAATGACCTGCCTGGGCCTGCTGACTGGATCCAGGGAGAACTCATGCCAGTCAGAGGTGCTCATGTAGTGCCAGCCATGCTGGACGGCAGAGCCGCTGCTCTGGGAGGGAACTCCCTAGTGGTCATATTGAAGTGCGTAGCAGGGTGGTTGCCCTCTCCCAGCCAGAAGGGGTTAAAACAGCCCAGGAAAGGCTTGTGGCTGGAAGCAAGCAAGATCCCAGGCTGATTGGGGGAATTGGCTCAGCTGGGTGGCCACGCCCCAAACTCTACAGGCCCTTATAAAAAGGCCAAGAGGCAGGGGCCTGAGAGAAACAGTCTCCTCTGGCAACAGAGGCAGACAGGCCTAGCTGCTGGGCAAGCCTAGGTACCTGGAGTGGAGTACCTGGGGGGAGGCAAGAGGCACTGGGAAGCTCTGGCCTGGAAACCCCCAGGCTGCAGGGCCTAGGAGAAGGCCCCAACAAAGGGGTACTGGGGTTGCAGGAGGCAGTCCAGGGCTACTGAAGCAGAGGCAGCAGGCCAACCCCCCCTTGCCGGTGATGAGTGGCAATGATACTGCAGTCTGCCCCAGCGAACAGGGGCAAGTGGTGACTGGCAGTTGCCTAGACTGAGGCGAGGTGGGGGTTCCCCAGGGAGGGGAGACCCTGAGACTGTGGGGTACTGCAGGGGTGCAGCACCCAAGGGAAGAGGGCACCGGGGTCCAGGGAGGGACACAGAACCAGTGCAAGCAGAACTACAGCAGGCAGAGGGCGCTCCGGATGCTGGGTGAGAGCTAATTCCCTGGGCGGACCAGCGGGAGGTACCGTGGGGTGAGTCACTGCACGCTTACAAAGTGGTAATATTTATATAGATATTACCATAAGTATTCCTGGCTCAGCATAGCAGACAAACTGCTTCAAACCAATAGCACATTCATGCCCTGAAAGAATTGCTGTCTTAAAGTACAAGATAGTTGCATTCAGTTTATACACACAGTGCCATGCAGTCATCGCAGTGGGTATTAGGGCTCATTGAAACTTTTTTGGATGTAAAATAGGGTTTTCAGCTAAGTAAAAATTTGTACTGAAAGCATCTCTCTGCTTTCATCAACACATTTCAATGCTTTTTGTGGAACCGGAAATCATTTCTGTTTCCAACTCAACATTTTTGTTTTGGTTTAGTTTGGTTGGGTTTTTTGGAAAAAAATCAAAATTTTGCACTGGGGGAAGAAGGACCCAGCTGCTCTATCTGGAATCCTTTGTGGAAGAACTGGGTGTTCAGAAAGGGTTTGTAGGAGATGGGAGGGGCTTAGCGGGAAATCCATGGACTAGACATGGACTAGATATTTGCTCTGAAGCAAGCAAAATATCAGAGACGTTTTGCTTCTTGCGTGTCTTCTGGGTTTTCCTTTGTGTAGATTCCATAGCCAGACCAGCTAATGATGCTGCTTTAGATGTGTACAAACTAGTTCTTGTTCAGGGCTATGGTAGGGTCCCAGCTGTCCACATGGCTTGAGCAGCACCAAACAGCTCTGTCTAATCAAGGATCAACAGGCATGGAGGAATGTTGGCCATCTATTAGATAGGGAAGTTTGGAGAGATGGGGTGCAAGTAACTGGGATTCACTTGGTCTGCTCCGGGTGCTTAGCAAACTAAAACATTTAATCTTTGAGGCTATCTGTAAGGCTGCCTTAGATCAGGGATTCCATATGTGGCCTTCCAAGAAATCTAGGATGAATGGGCCTTGTTCTCTCATATCCCTAGCAATCCAGTATTTGCACACACACCACCTGTCTCCACCTGGCCTGGTAGAGCGGGTGCAGCATACCATGCTGGGGAGGAGAGCCAGGCTTCACCAGCATAGTTGGATGTTTACATTCCATGGGAATCTTCTGTCCAGAAATGGCCGTGCATGGGATCCTGCCTTCTCTCTCTCTGTCTGGCTTTCAGATAAGGGGCTGACTTAACCTTCCAGCAAGAAGGCAGTTCAGAGTCCACATCCCCTCCTAGAGGGGCCCTAGCCAGGATGGCATGTGCGTGAGATCAGATCTCACCTTGTCCTTAACTCGACCTCGCGCCTAGGTAATGTAGCGCACCTCTACTTGTCTCCACGGGGTTAAACTTGGCTCAGCAGGGCGCTTGCCTGTGACATTCTGGTGCATAAGGGCCTGTCAGGGAGAGCCCCTGTAAACCGTCTCATTCCAGTTTGTAAGCGGGCAGCTACAAGATGAAATTTAAGGGGTATTTTGAGTGAGATCCAGGCAACCTGACTTCCAGTTCCCTGCTCTAATCATTTCACTCATTGCCTTTGCCAAGCAAACACCTAACCTGAAACTCACAAGCCTCAATGAACATCCGAGACCACTGCCTGTCAGGCTGACCAGTGTCTCGTCATTTCCTTGTGCTCCCCGTGTGTCTACCTGTATCCATCTGCTGTTTCTTGGCTTCTACATCGTAAGCTCTTTGGGGCAGCGGCACCTTTTGTTCTGTTTGCATAGCACCTGTCAGCCTGGGTTCCTGGGCCACGACTGAGCTGCAGGGTGCTACTATAATACAACCAGGAAATAATAATGTCCTATTCTTGGTGTGAGGTGAGCAGAGTTACTGCTGCTTCTCCAGCCTGGACTCTTCCCCTTTCTCCTTTGATATCGCCATGGCACGGGGGGTGCAGTTGTGCCACATTTGTGTGCTGTGATGCATCGATTCACAGGGGCCAGCACTGGCGAGCAGGCTTTGAATTTCCCAGCTTGTGGCTTTACGTCACACTGAGTGTACTGCTGCCAGTCTATCCACGTCCTTCTGGGCAGCTTACCTGGAGCAGCTCCTCGATAGCACGTTGTGTATCTGCTTTTCTGGCCCGTTGTACGGTCGTGGCTCCCTGAATATGGCAGGTGGCTCTTATTAGTCTTTGCCTCTTTCCCAGCTGGAACATCAAATCCAGTCTCTGAACTCTGAGCAGCTGGAGACCCGGGTGCAGAATGAGCGGCTCCAGCTCCTGAATGAAAACCTCCTGGAGCAGCTGGAGAGAAGCAAGTGGGAGCTGGAGGAGGCCAAGGGGCAGCTGGAGCGTCTCCAGAAGGAGGCTCAGTGTGAACAGGAGCAGAAAGACAGGTATGGCTGGGTAGCAGTTAGAGAATGTGCAGTGGAAGCTGGTAGCTGCTTGTGCAGCCGACTTACCTGGTCCCCAGGAAGAGGAGCTGTCTGGTGGTGAAGGAATAGCACTGGGAAGCTGGAGACCTGGGTTCTGTTACTGGCTCTCACAAGCTCAATACCTGATCTTGGGAAAGACAAGTCATCATCTCCCTGCGGTGGTTTTCCCCTTGATAAAACAGACACATACTAATAGTCCCCTGCTAGGGGAATTGCGAGGTTAAATGAATGTGTTAATTGATGCTTCCTGCTCCAACGACCCAGCCATGACATTATCCCTGTTTTACAAGTGAGGTAACGGAGGTGCTGAGAAGGAAAGTGCCCAAGGACACATGGTAGGCTAGTGGCAGAACTCAGGTTTGCTGGCTCCAAAGCCAATGCTCTATCTACTGAATTATCATTGAAGCTGGCAGGCTTGTACCTTCGTCAACATCACTTGTGTGTGCATGAGAGACAGTGCCGGGGGCAGGAGGGAATTTTCCATCCTTTCTAGTCTTTTGCTTAACCTTGTTTCTTTTTCTTGTTTTCTTCCCCCCTCCCTTTACACAGAGATGTGTTTAGAGTCTCTAAGAACATGCAGAGAGAGAAACAAAGTCTCCTTCGACAGCTGGAGCTCCTCAGGTAAGGGGGTAGTTGAGAGACTCCTACTTCCCTAGACAGGAGGCTAGAAAAGAGGTGGAAAGGTCCGAGGCATTATCCACCCCCCAGATGGAAATCGGTTCAAAACGCCAGCAGTGCCCGAGGATGCTTGTTTGCTCTGGGAGGGTTCCCTGGTATCCAGAATTAGTGTCTCTTTGGGGTTGGGGATGGGAATCCTCCAACCTGTAGCCAGAGGGATTTGGGCTGGTTCATTGGCTCTGCTCCTCTTCTGGCTTGTTTCCAGATGTGCCAGTGCTGCTGAAGCGCCTACGGATTCTTTGTCTCTCCAGAAAGCTGGAACAGTATCGAATGTATTTTGGTGGCATCCATAGATTCACAGAGGGGCCAGTATGATCATCTAGCTTGATCTCCTGCATCACACCAGCCATTGGTGGTCACCCAGCAATTCATCCAGGGGAGGGGATTATTCTTTACTCCTGTTTAAGGGAATACTAGGGAGTCCCATTGTTATCTGGGCTGAGACCTCCGGCCCAACCCATCTGGCAGGAAGGGTGTCCTTGGTTCCCTGATTGGCTCCCCAGCATTGGTATCTGCCCTGCTGTTAAGAATGCTTGGTAACCACTCTGCTTGTCTCTCTCACCTTCCTTTGGAGCAGAGAGATGAACAAGAAGCTTCGGGACGACAGAGACGCCTTTGAAGCCAAGAAGCTGGTTAGTCTAAGAAAGAAAATCCTAATCCCCAGCCACCGCCCTTTCGTCTGCTGCTGTTATTGTCACCACTCGGGGGCCCTGCACTTCCACGGGGGACACTGACCCAAGCACCCGAAGCCTGGTGTAGCACCTTAGACTTCCACGCACTTCTCCCGTTCTGGAGAGCGCCTGGCGGATTGCGTTCAGGCCGGTGGGAAGGGGCTGCTGGAGTCCACTGCCCTGTGGCCGTGGTGAAGGGGGAGCCCAAGTGCGGGGACCAGGGGCGTTGGTGACTGAACCAGGGAATTCAAGGCCAGGAGGTGCGGAATCCCACACTGGAGGTCAGGCTGTGTTAGCCGGAATGGTGACGAGGGGGTAGAGTCCAGAGAGATTGCCTGCCTGCTGGCACCCATCTCTGCAGCCTCCGGGGCCCCATTTGAGTTTATAGCAAATCGTACTGCCTGGCCCCGCTGTCCTTTGTGCCAGCCGCTGCCAGCCTGGCCCAGCCCCATCTCTGTCAACTGTGCTGCGTAGACATGCAACAGCAAGCCCACAAGGAGGGGGAGGGGGCTCAGACCCCGTAAAGGAAGGAGAACAGCACCACTGGGTTCACTGTGGGCCTTATCTGCATCACCTTCGCCCACAGTGGGATCGTCTTGGATGGGGGGTGAGCAGAGCTATTGGCACCGTATGATGCCTGGGGCAGGCGGGCTCATCAGCATCCCAGCATTTACGTAAAGGCTGGACGGCCTCCCAGACTAGTAAGAACATGTGATGTAGGTGGACGGTCCTTGTGGGCCCTTCATTCATCCTGCAGCACAGTTCCTTTCCCCCTCCCCGCCACCCACAATCAGACCCATCCGTGCAACCAGGGGTCATCTTCCCCCAGCCCTGCCACCGTGTGCCAGGGGGGAAGACTGGGAGGGGACAGCCTTCCAGCAGTGTCAAGGAGCGGGCAAAGAGGGGATGCAGCAAAGCGGAGGGCTGGGGTGAGGAGGATCCAACATGTCCAAGCCAGGCTGGCACTTGGGTAGGGGCCAGTATGACCAGCAAGATGACATGTGAATGGAATCCTGGTGGGTTCAGTTGCAGGGGTCATGTCTATCGTTCGGCTGTGAGCTGCTCCTCCTGGAAGAAAGGCTGGAGTAAAACCCAAAGAAGGAAGAGCTTGTTTCAGAACAACCTAACTGCTTTGACTATTTCCTTTGGGGCACAGGGGGGCGGGATTTGTTTCTGAATCCTGCCTGGGGATTTGCTGAAGCTGCTAATCCTGTGCACGAGTGTGGTGGTGCCAGTTGGTGGTAGGTAGCTGGCCACGATCTCTAGGCCATAGCTGGAATCCGCCCTATCAGAGCGCACAGTTCCAGGCAGCGTTCCAGCTCTGCCTGTGTCCCCGGTGAAAAGTGTTAGCTAAGCCATCTGGAGGAGGTGCCAGCTCACCTCTTCCGGAGTAACCGGAGTCCCTGCTGCACTAAGAGATGGTATGCAGTCATTCAGGATATCCAATCCACCTGCTGGCTTTATCGTAGGGATCACGTGCCGTTGGCGTGTTAGCATACTGCCCTCTCCTGGAAAAATAACCCCATAAAAACAGATCACTTTACTGCACAGGCCAATCATAATGGGGGAAAAAATGGTGCTTTTACCTTTTTTTCACTATATTCTGCTACAATGCCAAGCCTTTCCATCACAACTACCCAGGCTTCTGAGCTCCAGTGGTTGTTGGGATGATAATCACCCTCTTGGAATCCTAGCTTTTCTTCTTAACGATCTGTTGTGTCAAGGAAACCTTCCCCCTCCCGCGCCCCCCCCCCCCCCAGCTTCTTTTACCTTGATTTCAAACTGGGGTAGTTGTACTGGTGCAAGGCACTTGTGACACCAGTGCAGCTTGTTTGCATTGGTTCTGTGGCATCGGTGCAAATCTATGAATAACCGCCCCGTCTGGACAAGGCTGTAGCATCCCCTCCCCCTGCCCAGAGGTTCAGCTCAGTTTTCAGCCTGTTGTGATATTAACACTCCGGTCCTCCACCAGTCTGAAGGAAGCCAGGGCCTGGTATTTCCGACGTTAAATAAAACGGGGGCAAGGCCCCCCTTTGAGGTGGTCTGTAGAGCTAAAGAGCAAAACCAGAATGTTTGGTTTTAGAGCCATTCAGAGGAATACCACAGACGCACCTCCACTCTAAGATCTTTCTTCCCCACAGCTGTGGGGCTCATCTCTCTGACGGGGGTTGACGGGGGTGACGGCAATAGGGAAAAAGTTAGCACCTTATTCAAGAAACTGCCCCGGACACCATTAAAGAGGTCCGAAAACGCTTCTGTACTGAACAGACTGTATTGGAGAAGGGAATCTGGCCCAGAGCCCCTGCCTGGGCATTGCATTGACACCTCAGACACACCCACAATGACCAGTCAGGCGAAAACACTCCTCCATTTCTTGCCATAGTTCTTTATTTTAGGAATTTTGGGGCCAGGTCCTCCTGGGGTCTAAATCAGCAGAGTTCAGATGAAGTCATTGAGGCAGGGCTGATTTATATCCGACCCATTTTTCTAGCCCTGTATGTGGAATGTTACTGTGTAGAGTTAGTGACCAAACCTCAGTTCCCCATAGGCTTAGATTCACCATAGATTGCAGTTAAAATCTGCTCCCGAAGAACAGTCAGTTCAGCATTCGGGCAAGACCAGTCCATTTCAGCTGTTACAACAATCGTTGAGTCTCTTATTTTGAACCATTCAAATGTTTCGCTATTGTTTGTGTGTGTGTACGACTGTGCATGAATCTGTATGTAATTTATATGACTCACCGTGTATTTCAAATCCTGAGCCGGGTGCTGTGGTATGGCTGATGTGCAGTGTCCAGTTCAGGGGTATGTGCGCAAAGTTGGCCTAAAGCTCACCTGGCAGGCCCTGCTCCTAGCTCTGTCCAGGGCTGATCCCCTGGTGCTGCATTAGAGCAACCTGAGGGCTGCTCTGACTTGTGCCAGCTGTACCAGACCCACGAGGCTGAAATGCAGCCTAAGAACAGTGTGGCACACAGGTGCTGCCTTTACCCTTTCCCCTCCTATGCTGGGAGCAGGGAAGGGGAATGGTGTAAGAACTCTGACATCAGCTGTGTACCACCGGCCAATCAACTTCATGCTGCTGTAAGAGCAGATCGTATTGGTGGCATGGTGCAAAGAAAATCTGACCCTCAAGAGAGAGTTGGTAATCTGGGCAGGTTATAATGGGAACTGCATTCGTGGTCTGAGGCGTGTATTCTAGACACAGGGCTTTCTTTCCACAGTGATCCCATAGCCAGGGGTGGGTGGGGGGACTTCAGACTTCCCAGCGTAGTGTTTCTAAGGGTATGTCTATACCACCCGCCGGATTGGAAGGTAGTGGTTGATGTTTCTGGGATCGATTTATCATGTCTCGTCTAGATACGATAAATCAATCTCTGAACGCGCTCCCCGTCGACTCTGGAACTCCAGCTCTGCAGCAAGAGGAAGCGGAGTCGACAGGGAAGCCGCTTCGGTCAACTTGCCACCGTGAGGACACCCACATAAGTCGAACTATGATGCTTCAACTTCAGCTACGCGAATAGCTTGAAGTCATTCAAGGCCTGTGAGGCTGTCAGGGACATTGATTGGCCACCGTTCCCTTACAGGGACTCGACCTACTGGATGGTGATGCATTCTAACCGTCGGCAGCAGCAACGGGGCTTTTTCTACCTGGCCTTTTCTGTGGTTCTGGCATGTGTGTTTAAACACAGTCCCTCGTGGAGAGGGAACTTATCTAGTTTTTTAAATACTTCTGTGAAATGAAGGTGCAAGGAACAAACACATGGGCTAGAGCGAGGGGTATGGGACTGTATGTGCCTAATTGCAACAAGAACCCTGATCCCCTGCACTTTTAGGAAGAGTTTTTTATCCCTCCTTCCTAAAAGTTTCCAAACTTCTCATGGGCACGTTTGTGCAATCCATGCTAAGGTGATGTGGCGTTGCATCGCCCTCTAGTGGCTGGACCACACACCCAGGTTTATGAGCAAACAGCTGATCCTTCAGCAGAAGCAGTACCAACTTGTGCTTTTAGATCTGGAAGTCCCAAGTTTGATCCCCAGCCATGTTGTTCTATTTGTGTGCTGTGTGTTAGCAAAGGTGCTGTCTTGATTGGGCAAGATTCCTCTATTCACCACTAGTAAGGCGCTGGGACCTAGACTAATGTGAATGAGAAGTAGAGGACATGCCTTCCCTCCCCTCCATAGTAAGTCTATGTATTTTGTTGTTTTCCTGGAATCCTGGGCATTGTATTATTGTACAGTTGTGATGTCATGTTTGTGTCTGTACCATCTATGTGAAAAACCAAAGTTACACGAAGCCAACAAGCTAATAAAAGCCTGATGAACCAATGGAAACAAAAATCCCAGCAACTCTCTCTCTCTCTTTTTTTAGAACTAGGTATTTATTTAGTAGGTAACGTTTACTCTCTGGGCAGGGCTGGCTGGTAACCGGTTACCCGGGAGTCACCTGAGCTCCAAAGGTGACTGACGGGCCCTGTGGGATTGCCCGAGGCTCATGGGACTCATGGGACGGGATAGCCACAGGGTTCCAAGCATTGAGAGAATGCTCTCAAATTTCAACAGCTATTCCCAGTTAGACCCCAGCATGTTCTCTCCTCCCACTGTGACGGTGTGTCTCCAGTGCTTTGCTTCACCCTGCGAGGAACACTTGATCCACGTTCTAATAGGAGCGTCAGGAAATGGGCTACCTACCAAGAGTGCTTTGAAACCTTACAGTGGGGGATACGGGCTCTGGAGCTGTCTGAGAACCAGGGCCCTCCTGATACAAACTAGCCCTCGACAGAACTCCTTTTTTTATAACCAGATCCCATCCGCCCTAGGGCACTGACCTGGTGTGTATTTAAATCCCTTTTCTTTGCCATGCGCTGGAAATAGAACCAGCTGACGTCCCCGTCTTTTTGCTGGGTTCCATTAGGGTGGGATCTATGGTAATATTTTTTTAACTTGCAGTTCAGCTCAGCCCTGTAGGCAAGGGAGGCTGTGGACTCCAGAGGACTCTTTTTAAATATCACGGATTTAGAGTTCTTGTCCCTTGAGAATCTACTGTCCACGTTTAATTATATTTTTAAAGAATTGCCTTGGGATGAGATTTGGGGGGAAGGGTTTTTGGGGGTGGGAGGTTTCTTACTTGGGGCGAGGGCAGGTAAATACTCCAGTTTAGACTGTGTGTATGTGAAGCACAACCACTGCAAACACTTAGCATGAGCCAATTGCAGGGGTTCTCTAGGCCAAGAATTACTGCTCCTGTGGATGTAGGGTAGGTTATAAATCCACTTCCACATCCTTGCCTCTCGCCCTCCCGCCCCCTCAAAATCTTGTGTTTGTGTCTGTAGGCCTCCAAAAGTGATGTGTATCTGGAGAAGGAACCTCCCCCGTTCCCTAATCCAGCATATGGAGCACACTCCTGTTCAGATCAGTTCCTGTCTGCATCCTGTAACACTTGCCCATACCGGTATTGCCCTGGCCTCTTCTTTTGTCATTCAGTTTCGCATGCATTCTATAACAATGTGCATTTCCTCACCTTTGGGGGCGAAGCCAGACTTTGAGGCACCTGCTCCCCTAGGTGGTGTAAACTTTGCTTGTGCCAATCAGAAGCGAACACAAACAAGTTTTGGGCCCCGTCCCCTATGACACTTTTGTGATGTCATAGTTGGTACTTATGGATCTGCCTGCCATGTGCAGACAGGGAGAGGAGAAAGAAAACGAGTCCCGTGTACCCCACGTAACCGAGCCTGATCACCTCGAAGCCCTTCTCTCAGCTCACGTGTTTTCAAACAGAGCTTTTACGTTTACCGGTCGTTTGTGTTGGTTTGTATTTGTAAGTATCGATTATTACTAAATGCTGCATCTTTGTTTATAAATATTGTTAGTAGGTATTTTATTCATTGTGTGTTTTAAGTTTCATTAAGTCTATTAGTTAATCAAAAAACTGCTCCCTTACTCCTTGTAATTATCCCCAATAAAACTTTTAATTGATTAATTTTAGTTGTGTGTGTGAGAGTCTGCAGCTTGTGTCCTGACCCACTCTCTCCTTGCATCCCTTACCTATATAGTTTATTGCCACGTGCAGCCTGGTAAATAACAGGCCTGCAATTATTTTCGCCCCTGCGAGTCTGTGGCAATCCACAACTCCCACATCTGTGCCTTGTCTCTCTTGTGGCTGGGGTGTGAAGAGAGGCAGACTGACCCAGTGGTTACATGCTAACCTGGGATTTAGGAGACCTGGGTCCAATTTCCCTGCTCTGCCGTAGATCCCCAGCCTCCCCTCGGGTGAGTCCCGGAGGCTCTCTGTGTGGGAACATCCCTACCTCCCAGGCATGTTTATTTTCTTTAATAATTTTTCCCTGTGCTCTCTGGGAAGCTGGCTGCAGGGGAAAGGGCCCGTCCGACAAGGATAACAATGAGAAATGCCATTGAAAAGCTGCAGTGGTGTGGTATTAATGTAGATGGAATAGAGGGACCCAAAGGTATTAACGTAACCCAGTCATGTCCAACATTAAACCGTGGTTAGGACTGTGCTGCTGAGACCTCAGCCTGCGTAGCACCATGGCCAACGTACCATTGAACATCCTTTTAACCTTTAATTAAAGAAAAGGGAAAAAAGCAGTTAAGCCTTTGAAACTTAAAGCATTAAATAAGAGTGTGATTCTGAGATATCCCTCGGTCCCTTTCCCTTTAGCTGGAGTGCAATTTGGAAGGGGAAAACCCCTGTGTCTGTGAGTCTCTTAGGTGGGCTCAAAGTCAGAACTGTCCTTTGGGGTAAGAGAGACGTTAGTTGAGATGAGTTAGAGCTGCTGGTGCCACTCTTAGTCTGATCCCATTTCACCTCCAGGGTGGCTGGGATGCTGATGTAGCTGGTAGGGACGGTGATGTCATCTGGGTCCCTCTGGCCTGCTGGGGGAAGGACATCTCTTAGGATTAGGATGACAATGGTTCGGGGTCCCAGGAGATGGTAGGTGCAGCAGCAAAGATGGTGAAGCCAACTCCAGTAGCCTCTATCTCTTCTTCTATTTTCTCCCCCCAAAGTCTCTCTGGAAGGACCCACAAAGGGAAGGGCAGGCGGAATAGCCCGCCCCCCCTCATTGTTTGCTCCACCCATTTGGCATAATAGCTGCCCCACCGATTTTGACTTCCTGCTTTCCAAGTCCCTGTCTTCTGTGGTTACCAAGCATGAGTTCAGCATAGTTCTATCAATGTGGCCTTTTTGGTTTGAACTCGGTTAGTCTCTGGTTCTCTTGGGCCTGTTTATAACTGTCATTGCTGACAGCTTGACCGACTTTCCACCAGCATTTGTTATTACGGGTATTGTAACATCTTGTGAACTTTCATGTATGTCTTACAAGTGAGCTCCCGCCTCTGGTAACTTCATCGGCCCAATTATCCCAACAGCTGTCCAGTGAAATTTTCTCCTTAGACACACAGGCAAGTTGCTATCAAAGCCCCTATTGGAGAAGTGATTTTTCTCACCTGCTGTTCCTATGGAGTACGTGTGGCTTTCTGCATAGTACAAGCAGAAGGAGGTCCTGGTATGGATCCCCTTTGAGCACCAATCTCTCTCCATCTGCTGCAATACCAACCTGGGAGGAGACTAGATGAACAGGTGTGCTGCAGTTGTGATTAAGAACAGAATGTGTACAATCACCACAACCTCTAGCTCAGGGGTCTGCAACCTTTACCGCTCAAAGAGCCATTTGGACCCGTTTCCCACAGTAAAGAAAACACTGGGAGCCACAAAACCCTTTTGACATTTAAAATGAAATAACACTCTCTTCTTCCCTCCCCCACCCTCTTCTTCCCTCCCCCACCCTCTTCTTCCCTCCCCCTCCCCTCCAGCCGTGCTCTCGCTCTTCTTCCCTCCCTCCCCCCCCTCCGGCCGTGCTCTCGCTCTTCTTCCCTCCCTCCCCCCCCTCCGGCCGTGCTCTCGCTCTTCTTCCCTCCCCCTCCCCTCCAGCCGTGCTCTCGCTCTTCTTCCCTCCCCCTCCCCTCCAGCCGTGCTCTCGCTCTTCTTCCCTCCCTCCCCCCCCTCCGGCCGTGCTCTCGCTCTTCTTCCCTCCCTCCCCCCCCTCCGGCCGTGCTCTCGCTCTTCTTCCCTCCCCCTCCCCTCCAGCCGTGCTCTCGCTCTTCTTCCCTCCCCCTCCCCTCCAGCCGTGCTCTCGCTCTTCTTCCCTCCCTCCCCCCCCCCTCCGGCCATGCTCTCGCTCTTCTTCCCTCCCTCCCCCCCCTCCGGCCGTGCTCTCGCTCTTCTTCCCTCCCCCCCCCCTCCGGCCGTGCTCTCGCTCTTCTTCTTCCCCCCTTCCTCCCCCCCCTTCCTCCCCCCCGCTCCGGCCGTGCTCTCGCTCTTCTTCTTCCCCCCCTTCCTCCCCCCCGCTCCGGCCGTGCTCTCGCTCTTCTTCCTCCCCCCCCCTCCCCCAGCTTGCCTTGCCTTGCCTTGCCTTGTGCCCCGGCCCCGGCCCCGGCTCGCTCTTATCCGCCGGCTCCGCCGCGCTTCGCCTCCTGCCCCGGCCCCGGCCCCGGCCCGACTCGCACTTCTCCGCCGGCTCCGCCTCTCCTCGTGCCCCGGCCCCGGCTCCGCCTCCGTTCTTCTCCCCCCCCCCGCCGCTCGCCTCTTATTGACCCCGCCCCTCTCTTTCGGCTGCGGCTCCGCGCACTGGTTGGACAGTGCTGGCGGGCCGCATAGAAAACAGTCTGCGGGACAGTTAAAATTAGCACACACAGGGAGCCGCATCGGAGGGATCAAAGAGCCGCATGCGGCTCCGGAGCCGCGGGTTGCCGACCCCTGCTCTAGCTTAATGGGACACTGACCCATACCCAAGGGCAGTGTGATTCCCTACTTAACAGGAAATGCCTGTTTGCTATTATCCTTCTAATCATGACACCACCGTTACCACCTCAAAGTATGAAAAATCAAAAGACGGTCCCAAATTCAGCTCGATAGTGCTGTTCATGCTGAGAATGAGGTTGGTGATTTTTCACTGAGCCCATTCATGTGCTTAAAGCTAGGTGTATGCTTAAGTACCTTTCTGACTCGGGGGCCAGAAATGTAATGTATTGGTTACCATGAAAATCTCCTGAAGCTCTCCATAATGATTTCTAATTGCCTGTAATTCTTTAACCCCTCTTGCACATCCACCCAAAGCTATTGGCTATTGGTTGGACTCAACTGCCGTACATCCCAAAGCCTCAAAAGGGTTGAAAAACTATCTCCTGTGTGAGGTTGGAACTGCCGTTCACTCAGTGGGGATTGAGATGATGCCTGCTGGTGCTTGGTCATTTGGTTGATGGATCCTAATTTCACTTTTCACCCCGTCTCTTTAATTTCCAGACACCTCAGAACAAAAGGCCCCTGTTGAAGAAAGCGTCAGTGATAGGCAAATACCTGTTGGAAGACAAGCCAGTCAAACGGTTAGACAGGAATCTGTGTCATGTTAGTCGCATGCCATGAGTCTGTGATCAGCTGAGCCAGCCTGCTGGCCCAGTTGTGTTCTGTGTCTGACACACACACACAGGCCCACGTGGGCCAAGAATGGGTTAATTGTTGGAGCGTGGTGGGTTGAAGCTTGATGGGGATAGGAGCAGCTAGCACCCGGTTGTTCTTTGTCTACACATGGGGCTTGCAACATGGGTGGCTGGCTACCAATTGCTGGAATCAAGGCAAATTCCCCCGGTAGACAAAGCTCCAGAGCTGACCTCCCCTGGGTGCTTGCCCTTTAGAGCAACGATGCTACTAAAGAGGTTGAATTATTAAAATCACAAGGACTAATTTGAAGAAATAATCTGCCCTTGTGAGGTCCCAATGTTGCCCCTGCAGCTAAAAGCAGCTGCAGTTAACTCCTGGTGTGCACTCTCCTTTAGCCACTAGCCTGTTTACCAGCCAGTGCATGCAAGCCACTTTTACCCCTGCCATCTTAGTGACCACATATTGAAACCCCTGATAAAAGTCTGGCTTAGAACATCTGAGCAAATCACCTCCTGGGGAGGCTCCCTGAGCCTCTTGCTGAGTTTCTGCCCAGATGGGCCTGGTGATCTTATCCCCCCATTCCTCTCAAGAGCTGGTCCTTTGGAGAGCCAGCACTCAGCTCCTGGCAGGTGATGATCCAAAGGCTTTAGCAGGGGCAGAGGTTTGGGGATTGTGGGGAAGAGGAGAGGTCCTGAATCATTCTTCTGTTCCCATTCCTGCCATCGAGCAACCATGTGTTACGTCTGAATTGCTGTAACCTCAGGAGAGCCTGTAAACTTTCAGCTGTGCCACTCCACCTGAGGGGGTGGTTTGCCTTCAGTGGCCTTGATGAAAACTCTTCTCTGAAGTAGGGTGACCTGGTGTCTGGTTTTGAACCCGAACGCCTGGTTGAAAAGGGGCTCTGGTGGCTCTGGCCAGCACCACCGACTGGGCTGTTAAAAGTCAGGTTTGCGATGCTGCAGGGCTAAGGCAGGCTAGTCCCTACCTCTCCTGGGGCACCTGTTCTGGACAACAGGTCTGGCTCCTAGGTGGGGGGAAGGGGCACAGGACTCCACATGCTGCCCCCACCCTGAACACCGACTCCGCACTCCCATTGGCCAGTTCCACTGAGTTCAGTGGGCACTGGATCAAGCGCTTAGTTCCATTTTACATCTTCCCTTTCCCTTCTTCTGGGTCCTTTAACAATGACGAGCCAATCCGGCCCAAGAACCCTTACTAGCTCTCAGCGCCTCACTTGTGTGCTCCAAGTGCTAAGGAGTCCTCTGGACCTAGTGAATTAGTCCAAGGGTGACAGTTTAACAGCTACAAGAGAGTGGGCGATGACTTTCTTCCCTAGGGAAAAGCTTCGCTGCAGTTGAGCCCTTACAGTTCAAAGCAGCCGGCTCAGGAGAATAACGGGCAGTCAGAGCCCAGAACTGGTTGCAGAGCGAACACAGTTGTAACTGAGAGAATCCTGGCCATGCTGGCTGGGTTGGAAAGGACCGCGAGAAGTCACCACGTCCATCCCCCTGCACTTGGGTGTGGGGGTGTGTGTAGAATGTGAGCCCCCAGCAGAACTATGGCTTCTAATAATGGACGTGTTCTAAGGCCACACACATTTGATGACATTAGAAATTGAAAAATGGAGCCATCTTGCGGTGTCTTGTTTTTCCTCTCCCCGTTCCTTTCGCCCCTCTTTTCCCTTCCCTTTTCCTGGGGGAGAAGGGAAAAGGAAGGGACAGGGCAGGGGTGAGAACAAAGAACTGAAAGAACAACAAAACCCCGCAAAGATAAATGTTCTATTTACAAGAAAGTCCTAAATGTTTTCAAATAAACCAAACCAGCCCTCTTTTTGGAAACCTGCCACACACCACGGGTGGCCATTTGTTTTCTTGAAATCCTCCCCCTCCCCCCTTTTTTGAGCCACTCTACTCACAGCACAGTCGCCATAAGAAGCTCTTTGAAATGGGCTCTTAGTCAGCCTGGCCGTGCCCCAGCTGGTGCCAGGATCCTATTGCCACCATCTCTGAGTGTCCTTTGAGTTTTGCTCCATAAAGAGGACTCGAACCTATATAACATGTGGCTAAGACCACAGTCTCAGACCCAACCTTGCAAACACTTAAACATGTGTGTGTTTGCAGAACTGGGACGTGTGTGCTGTTTCCTCTCAACCCCCCCCCCCCTTCCGCTAGGGGGCGCTGTTGGTCTTGTGTCTTAGTTTGTGTGTGTCCCAGTCAGTATTCTGTGTGCTCTAACTTGGTCAATTGATCATTTCTGGGGACCCCCCATCCCATTTCTGGGGCACACGTGGGTCTCGGTGCAGACAGCTGGTTCCTGGGGTCTTCTCACTTTCCTGGAGGACGTGGCTGTGGAAGAGCCCAACAAGAAGAGCTGTAAATACTTCCTGGCCACCACAACCGCACTGAAGAAGGGGAAAGCAAACAGCATGAGCTTTGGTGAGGGCTGCACCTCACGCTGTGAGCGAGAGCGGCAGCAAATGGCAGGGGCTGGCGAGCATCCAGGGGCTGGCGGGCATCCAAGGACGGCGCCGGAGGGTGATGTCAACTGGAGGCAAACAGCAGATAGATTGGACGTTGATGCCCCATTGTCCCACAGACAGCAGCCCATTGGCACTGAAACCATGGTAAGTCTGATCATTTAGGGCTCTTCCTTTTCCTTCACATGCTATGGGGGGGGAGAGGGGGGGAGGCCATTATTTGTCAATGTCAAGGATTAGTGATTCTGGGATGCCCACCCTAGACACCTTAAAGATCTTCAGAAGCTGGGTGGGTGATCTCCAAATTACCGGGGAGCTGTCTGACCTATGGCCACCTATGCAAATTCTGGGGAAGAGAAAGGGAAAAGAGGGCGTTGGGAAGGATTGGTGTCTTCACTGTCACATTATTTCTTTCGACAGTGCAGGAACACCCTGAATGAGCTGGGCCCCTGCCCAGCACAAAGGAAGACAGAGTCTTTGCCCCTACAATTTTGTTTCACTGAAGTAATTCAGCTGATCCTTCCTATAGGCCTCATTTCCCTGTTTTCCCCTGCCCTGGCCTGCAATCACCATGTACTGTTGCCTCCCCTGCAGGTATCGATTATCAGGTGAAGAGCTTAATGGTCGATAACACACGCGTGGCCTTGCAGCTGTGGGACACAGCGGGACAGGAGAGGTAAATGAAGCAGTTGGGTTCCATGCTAGGATTTCATGCTGCCAGGCTCATAACACATAACATAAGTGCTGAGAGTGGAGACGGGGCTTGTGGGCAGGGTGTGGGAGGCGAGAGCAGAGCTAGATCAGGTCCCAAGGAATGTGATGTTCATTTTAACTTTCTAGGGATTGTCAGCTGGCACCAGAAGGTTCTGCCATCCGTGTCTGTATCACAGTTCCAGGCAGGAGACCTATAGGATCTGTGGTTCCCAAGCAGGTCGTGGAGGGGATGATTCCAAGTGCCATGGGAAGGGTGTGAATTTCAATACACCTGGAGTGCTTGTCCATACACTTAAGATTGGGGCCAGCCTTTCCATATATCAGTGCGCCGGGACATAGGCACCGATCCTGTGGGTGCTCCAGGGGTGGGGGTGGGGGTGGGGGCCGTGAGCACCCACCGGCGGCAGCGAAAGTTGGCACCTATGCATGGGATACAAACTTGCTCTGGCCCTCAAAGTCCTCCTGCCTAAGTTGATGTGCTCCTGAAAAACAACAAGGCAGGTGGCTCTCAAAACAGCCCCTGATGCCTCCAGGAATGTTGAAAAATAATTTTATGTAACAGTGGCCCTGGCTGGGATTGAATTTAGGACCTCTGGATTTAAAAACACTTACCGTACCTCTACTTCTTAAGAGAAAGGACTAGCTCTTTTAGCTTAGAGCCAGTAACACAATCATAAACCTCTTTTGTGGTCTAGCCACTAGAGGGGACAAAGAACCACACTGTGTTGGAGTGAGCTATATTTATTTACTATATGCCACTCATTGTTTAATTATGCTGTGTTTTCAAATCTGAGTTTACCACTTCAAAGGGATCATTTAATTTCTTGGAGCGAGGCATAAATACACTAAAATTGTCTCAAACACTGTGTTTTTTTTCTCTAAACATGCTGTGACATCAGACCTATCTCATGATGAGGTCGAGTCACAGGGGTGGTGAGACCCTATGCTGGCCACTAGCAATGATACAAGTCCCATCTCAGTCAATCAGATTTCGCAATCCAGAAGTACCATATACTTGACTGTTATAAATAGAGACTGCGCCAACTCAGACACATGGAAAGAAGCAAAATTTCCATTTAAACACGTTCTTGTAGCCATATTTATGCCAGGGCAGAGCTGTAAGGCGATAATTGGTTCTAACCTAGTTGTAACTTGCTTTCCCTGAATCACACGGGGACCCCACTTCAGGAAATCATCCCACGTCAGGAGGACACTCGAGCTGGTGTGTAAATTCCATTAAAATCAATGGGACTTTAGCATATGCTTATAAGCATGTGGCTTCATTGCTTTCCTGAATCAGGACCTTGGAAGGGTGCAAAAATCTTTCTTAGCTCTGAAAATATCGATGTAACAGCTCCTAACTGGTGGCATGCAGCCAATGCTTGGTATAAGCAAGGGAAGCAGAGTTATTTAGTTTAGAAACACCACTTCCTGCTGCATGTTCTTCTAGGTTTTAACCAAGAGAATGGATTTACTTGTCAGCCTAACGTGTCCTTCTAATAAAGCACTGATAGGTGGAGATCTTGCTATCTCTACTGTGTTTAACTCAGTGAACAATGTACCTGTATAAATATCCAACTAGAATGTATGTTCCCCATAGGGTGACCAGACAGCAAATGTGAAAAATGGGGACAGGTAGTAGGGGTAATAGGAGCCTATATAAGAAAAAGACCCAAAAATCGGGACTGTCCCTATAAAATCGGGACTACCCCAGACTAACATGGTCACCCCAGTTCCCCAAGACAAAATACATACTGTACTTACCCAAGCCGCTGGGGTTTCTCCTAGAACTCAAATCTTTCCATGCCGAGTCATCCAAGTCATCCATGGCTGCTCTGTATGAGACATTTGCAAACTGGAGTGAAATAAGATGAAGGCTTTGTCTCTGGTGTGGCTGCACTGGTGAGAGCCCTCATGTAGACGTGGTTTATTCTGGGTCAGTGCTGTTTGCTCTGGTGCAGCTAAACCAGTGGCTGAAATCCCCATGTAGAAAAGGTCCAAGTTACAGATCCACCAAAACATCACTCTGCAGAGATTTCCCTGCCCACAGCCCCACATTTCCTCACGATGAATCCTTCATCTTCCTCCCAGATCCCATCCAAAATGGACTCTCGTCCCAGTCCCCTTTCCCCTAACCCAGGCATGGTTTTCCTTCCTGATTCCTAACCACCACACTTCTGGACAGAGGGTAGTTTATTCATTGATTCACTGCTGCCTTGGACCCCCCCCCCCCTCGAGATGGACTCTTAAGAGTTTGAGACACCTGCCTTTTTGTTAATGGGAATCACAGCTGGTTCTGGGAAGACCAAGCCCTCTCTCTCCCCCCCCTCCCCCGCAGCTTCCACCAGGCCCTGCATAGAGGATCCATGTTAATAGAAGTGCTGTGCCGAGTCTTCATGTATTCACTCTAATTTAAGGTTCCGCGTGCCAGTAATACATTTTAACGTTTATAGAAGGTCTCTTTCTGTAAGTCTATAATACAGAGCTAAACTATTGTTGTATGTAAAGTAAATAAGGTTTTTAAAATGTTTAGAAGCTTCATTTAAAATTAAATTAAAATGCAGAAGCCCCCCCCCCCCCCCCCGACCGGTGTGAGTGCCACTGAAAATCTGCTCACATGCCGCCTTCGGCACACGTGCCATAGGTTGCCCAGTCTATTAATAGCTGAATGGGTGCTGGAAGTCTCTTCGGTTTCATTTGACTTCAGGTTTCGTAGCCTCACCAAGCAGTATTTCCGGAAGGTGGATGGCATCTTTGTGATGTATGACATCACTGCTGAGTGCTCCTTTGTGGCGGTGCGGAACTGGATGAGGAGCGTCCAGGTAAGAGCAAGACGCTGTTGGGTTTTTTTTCTGACATGCTGGCATTGCTCAAGATTCTCCTTTTCCTGTAATGATCCTGCAGGGACCTGCTCTAGAAATGAGGCCACTTGAAGCAGCCTTGTTGTGTGCTAGTAAAGGCCTAGAAGGGTCTGTAGGGTACGCAAACAGTATTAACCATAATAGCAGATATGGGTAGCAAAGCTACTATAGCCAAGATTTGGTTTGGGTGATTGTAGTAGATAGGAACTGGGTTGTATTTTGGTCCATTATTTGGAAGCCCACTAGTTGGGCTCCTTGTCTTCTGTTGCAGAACTCAGCAAAATCTAGCAGAACAACAGTGTATTTATGTAGCTAAAATGTGGAGTCTGGTGCCACCTTAAAGATTAACAGATTTATTTGGGCATGAAATTTCGTGGGTAAAAAGCCCACTTCTTCAGATGCATGGAGTGAAAATTACAGAAGCAGACATAAATATACTGACACATGAGGAGAAGGGAGCTACTTTACAGCTGGAGAATCAGTGTGAACAAGGCCAATTCAGTCAGAGTGAATGTGGTCCACTCCCAATAATTAATGAGGAGGTGTCAATTCTATGGGCTTGTCCTCACTGGGGGGGAGAGGGGGGATCGACGGCAGATACACAACTTCAGCTACGTGAATCACGTAGCTGAAGTTTGCGTATCTGCCGCCGACTTACCATTCGTCCCCATGGCGGCAGCAGGCGGCGGAACACTCCCCCGTCGACTCCAGCTTGCGCCTTCCGGCAAGCTGGAGTTCCGGAGTCGACAGGGGAGCTGCAGGCGATTGATTTCTCGTGTCTTAACCAGACGCGATAAATCGATCACCAGAAGATCGATCCCGCACTGCGGGAGTGAAGACGAGCCCTAAAAGAGGGGAAATTGCTTTTGTAGTGAGGCAGTCATTCCCAGTCCCTATTCAAGCCCAAATTAATAGTGTTAAATTTGCAAGTGAATTGTAGCTCTGCAGTTCTCTTTGAAGTCTGTTTTTGAAGTTTTTGTTGTTGAAGGATGGCTACTTTTAAATCTGTTATTGAATGTCCAGGGAGATTGAAGTGTTCTCCCACTGGCTTTTGTATGTTACCATTCCTGATGCCTGATTTGTGTCCATTTATTCTTTTACGTTGAGACAAGGATACAGACTAACATGACTACCCCCTCTGATATGATGCTAAGTGTAGCATGCTTGTATATATTTAGAAAACCTGATTATTTGGACTCAGCTGTTTCCTAATATTCATACTGGTGTGCAGAGAGAAAAGACATGAAGATGGTCTGTTTTGATCAAAAGCCCTTGGAGGCAGAGACTGTCTCCTACTATGTGTATGTGCAGCACCTGACACAATGAAGACCTGACCTCAGTTTAGAGCCTCTATTTATTATTGTAACACTAATAATAATAAATTCTCTTCCAACCCCTTTTTCAGTTTGCTGTAACTTTCACAAACAGATTCTTTTGGGATGACATTATTCTGCAAAAATCTCATTCAATTTGCAAGGTTGTTTTTTTTTCTTAGCTTAATTTTTTTGTGATTACGCCCTGCACCTGGAAGATTACCACAAGAGGAAGGGGTGCTGCCTGTGACGGAGCAAAGAGCATCCCTCAGGAGCATGTGTGAGCCGCACAGGCTGGCTGGTTATCAGCTCCACAGGGACTCACGGAAGGTGCAAGCTTGTCCCAAGAGGGAACATCCAGGCGTTAAAATGAAACAAACTTGTGTGCAACAGAATCATTCTAATCTCCCTCCGCCCCCAAAGTCCTATGCTCTCATGCAGCTGTGGCATTCCCCACCCCCCCAACTCCAGGGACATACTGCATGAGACGATGCGTTGGCTGCACAGAAATTGGTTCTCCCCTTTGCTTGTTCCTTTTGTGTCTCACCCCTGATGAGAGAGAGACACATGTGAACGAAGGGCACCTCTAACAATCCGTTTTAAATAAAGTAAAGCAATGTCCAGCTGTGTAATAAAGAGATGATTATTTTGAACTTGGAAATAGCACTGGGAGTGTTGGTGTGTCTTAAAGATGATGTTTGCTTGACCTTCGGGAGCAGACTGACTAATCAGAGTTACTCAGGTACGTAAGCTGTGCTAGAAGAGCATGGCTCGTTGTCTCCCTCTAGTGGCTGTTCCACTTAAGGTCTGACTCTTCTAGCAATGAGCCTTAAGGTACGTAGTCCTTTAGTTCAAGTAGTGAATGCTTATAGTGCTGAAGGTCCCTGAGTCAAACCCCACCATAAACCCAAACAGCATTGGTTCTACCTGGATTTCATACTTGTTTGAAGGGAGGTGTAGGCCTCATAGCATTTTGCTCTAAGATTATAATGAAACCTGTTTCCTGTCTTCTAGGTAGGAACATGGACATGTTATGACCCTAACATCTGTTATTAATCCTTCAACTAAAGCCAGCTGAGAAGGTGACACTGGAGTAGGTTGACACTAGCTTTCATCTTTGCTCAATGCACATGGGTTCTGCCTGCTGGTGCAGTTTGGATTGAGCAAACCCCTGAACTCTAGGGGCTAGCCTGGGATGCTGAGGGTTGGAGCTAGCTCCCGGTGACACTAAGCTACCAAACTCCAGAAGGTTAGGACCTGAAGAAAATTCAGAGAGCTCTGAAACCCTTTCATGCCTGAGGACATATTGCAGCTACCCTGGGAAGAAGCCTGTCTGCCCCTTGCTGGGTGCTGAATAGCTCAGGAGGGGTTACCTCCTGATTCCTGAGTAGCTCTTTTGTTCTCTCTATAGAGCACACACCCAGCACTAAAGCCCTTGTCCTCTGCTTCAGGCATCAGTGAAGCAGGAGCAGTAGGTAAACAAGTGGCATTTCAATCCACCCCGGTGGAAAGGGCCACAGGCTGCTAGCTCCTAGTTCAGCAGCTGATGTAGAGAAGATTATTTATCATAGTTTATTTTGAAGCCTGATACCTGATCTTTGTTTTGTTTCCCCTTAACAACCTACTTCAATTTAGCTCTCTGCAGTCAGGCAGGATAATATTAAACAGGTAAACTGGGGTGTAGATGATTTTCATAAACAATAATGCAGGTGTCTCCCTCAGTCTCTACAAGGAACATCTGCCAGGCCCATGGTACACAATAGAGGGTGGATTGGCGGCCATTAAAAGAGCATCACTGAGAAACCACATGGCAGAAGAGTACTAAGGAAAATACTCTTGAAGAGGAGCAAAAGAGGGTCCTCCATTATTCTGTTGTTATGGTACCATTGGAAAGACTCCCCTTGGCTTTGATGGGCTTTGGATCAGGCTCTTATTTCTCAAAGGAAACCCAGCCTTGATTTGCCAAGATTGCAGCTCACTATTTCCATATGAGAAAGTGACTTTTCTTAGCCATCAGCCCCAGGGGCGATGTTAGATTCTGGCTTTTTTTAATTAGCCTAATTGAAGCTTTAGTATTTGTCGTGTGCTCTGAGGGCTGTTTACAGCCTGTAGCACTGTTGCTCAGGGAATTGTAACTTGCCCTAGTTCTGCTAACACAACTTGCTTTGTGACTGTTCATTGCTGCTGTTATATAACACTAACTGATCGCACTTCAGGCTTGTCCTTCTGTTTCCTCTCTTCCTGCCTTACCCGTCTCTTTCCTGGAGATGTGGGAATGGCCCATCCTGAATTATTAGCAGCTCTGAAAATAATCTGACCAAGCAGTAGAAGATCCTGGCCTTATGTCTTCGTCGCTGGAACATTAAAAAACGTAGTTGGTGTGTGTAATGAGTCTTTTCAGTTGTGAAGCTTACTTCTATAGTGAAACGTGCTATTGACACACTTCGGGTCTGGACACAGTCTGGACCCTGCTCTGGGGGATTTTGTGGGGGATGGGGAGAAAGTGGGTTCTATTCAGATATTCATGTCTGATCTAATTTCTTAAATCTTGGTGTGGTGGACTCTTCCCTTCCTCTTCTGGACAGCTCAGACCCATCTCCCCTCCCACTCATAAGCCTGGAGCATCTCTGGGGTGACCATAGCAGTTGCTGATGTAGAAAAAGCAAGGTAAGGAAAGTATTTGTAGATGATTTTAGTGCAAGGTAGCAGCTAGAAACCAGACTGAGACCCAACTTCATGTGACCAGCCTGTCTTCTGCAGATCACCAGAAAATGTTCCTGTTTAGGGGCTACACATCTAAGAGTGAAGGTCAAGCTGCAAGGGACCCATCTTCCATGAGCTCACAGGCTCTCAACCATTGCAGCCCCCATCACAGCATGTTAGCAGGAGGCCAAACAAATTTCCCCTTCTATAAACTTTGAAAATAAACAAATGCCTCAGACCTAACATTGGGCTGGCCCGATCGCTTCCTTGCTAATGGCCTGATCCCTCCCATGCCACGACAGTGACTCCGACTGCTGGTGGTCAGAACTCCCCAGGGATGTCCTCGGTAGGGAACGCCTTCTGAGTCACCTCCCACCACACAGCCGCAGCCCCGGCTTTCCCTAGAAACATCCCTCTGCGTCTGGATTCTGGAAGGGGTGAGAACATCTAGCTCTAAGGAAATGGAAGTTGTGACTTGAGGGAGTAGCCAAACATCCAAGTCAGCTGGCAAAACAATGAGGAGTCCAGTGGCACCTTAAAGACTAACATTTATTTGAGAATGAACTTTTGTAGGTAGCCCCTCCCCACACACTTCTTCAGATGCATGGAGTGAAAATTACAGCTACAGGCATAAATATACTGGCACCTGAAGAGAAGTGAGTTACCTTACAAGTGGAGAACCAGTGTTGACAAGGCCAGTTCAGTCAGGGTGGATGTGGTCCACCCTGGGTAACTCCCTTCTCTTCATGGGGGGAGAAGGAAAACACACACATACCTCACCCTGGTGCAATTTCCCAGTGATTTAGCAGCTGTGTCTTGCACTCATGTTGTGGTCCCTGGAGGGGAGATACGATGTAAAGAAGACTAATGCCTGGTGACTGGGTTATGACAGCCTGGTGTAGAAGGGGGTGAACACACGACACAGCATGTACAAGTAAACTGCACTTTTCCAGCTGCCAGTGGGGGACGGAGCAACTCAACAGCCTCTCTCTGAAGCACAAAAGTGACAGATGACTGAGGGGCTCTCTCTCAGCAGCCATTTTACTGTTAGTTTCCCAACTACGTCCCCAGCTGCTGAAACCTGCACAGCTCCTTGACTTCAGTGGAGCTACACCACCGTACACCCGTTGAGGGTCTGGTCCTCGGTTAGCTGAGATGTAAATCTACAGTGTTTGCGCTGTTTCACACAGCCCTCTACTCCCCACCATTTCCCAACCCCCCAAGATGGGGGTTGCTTTGTCTACATCCCTCACGCATCATTGTTACCAGCAGAAGAGAACAAAATGTCCCAAACCTTTGGGATGATGATCTTTATAAGTTGTCTCTTCTAAGGGTGCAGCTGTGTACACAAGTACAGACAGAGAAGCATGAGGAGAAAATACAGTAGATCCAATGAATAGACAAGGTCGCACAAAGTTTTGTACATTGGCAAGAGGAATTCAAGAGCATTTGGCTTCCAGTTTAATAACCTGATGATTAAAAAGTGGATTATCCTGACTGTGTCCCTTTGAGAAACCAAAGCAGAGGTAAAGAAAAGGCCCCTGTTTTTAAATGTAAAACTAGAACTTGCCCATGGGATAAAGATCATCATCCCGAAGGTTTGGGACAGTTTGTTCTCTTCTGCTGATAACAATGATGCGTGAGGGATGTAGACAAAGCAACCCCCATCTTGGGGAGTTGGGAAATGGTGGGGAGTAGAGGGCTGTGTGAAACAGTGCAAACACTGTCCCATGGGCTCTGATTCCCCAGAGCCAGCTCCTGACACAGTCACTTCCACCTGTGCAAAGCAGGCGTCATGGAGTATCATTCTGACCTAGCAACATTCTACCTCCCTATCACACCCACTCTGCCCTGGGGGTAAGTGGAGTGGAGACTCAGGCCCTGGATATACTGAGAGGCACTATAGTAGTAGACTCAGTCCTCTCACTCGGAAATCAATAGAATTATTTAGAGTGCTGTCAGGTGGACATAGGTCTTAAAAAATAACCCTGCCCAAAGTAACTTAAATCTAAACTCCTGTTCATGTAAATACAGTAAAACCCCGATTTAACGGACCCCGATTTAACGGACTTCGGATGCAACGGACAAAATTTCCGATGCATCCGAAATCCGTTTTTCAAGGGCTGCCGGCTCCCGCCCCGGTCCCACCTGCGGGCGGGCTGGCTGCTCCCGGGTCCCGCCCGAGTCCCGCCAGCGGGCGGGCTGCCGGTTCTCTGCTTCCGCCCAGGTCCCGGCAGAAGGAGAGCTCGCTGCCGGCTCCCGCCCGGGTCCCAGCAACCGGGGACCCGGGCTGGCGGGCGGGCTGACGGCTCCTGCCGGGGTCCCAGCAGCCGGGACCCGGGCGGGCGGGTTGATGGCTCCCGTGATAAGTAAAACCTCGATATAACGGACTAATTCGGGCGAAGGGGTGTCCGTTAAAGCCGAAAGTCCCGTTATTTAATCATTTAAAAAAATGATTAAATAACGGACTTTCGGCTTTAACGGACACCCCCTCGCCCGAATTAGTCCGTTATATCGAGGTTTGACTGTACCTGCATTCATGTGATGAGTCCCTCTGAAGTCAGTGGGACTAGTCATGTGAGTAAAGTTATGCATATAAATCATAGCAATGTAGGACTAGAAGGGAACTCCAGAGGTCACCTAGTCCAGCCCCCTTGCTGAGTCAGGACCAAGTAAACCTAGACCATCACTGACAGTTGTTTGTCTAATCCAGGCTTGCACAACATGCGGCCTGCACTGGCTCACCGTGCAGCCTGCAGGGGGTGAGTAGGGGTGGAGCAAGCCAAGTGGTGGGGGGTTGGGGGAAATTTATGGGGGGGGGGCAGGGCTTTTCAGCCCACAGCTGGGTTTTATGCACTAATGTGGCCCTCACTGCTTTCTGAGTTGTGCAGGCCTTAGACTGTAATCTGTTCTTAGAAACCTCCAGGGACAGGAAGATCACAGCCTCCCTTGATAACCTGTTCCAGTACTTAACTGTCCATATAGTTAGAAAGCATTTCCTAATCTCTAACCTCAATCTCCCCTATTGCAGATTAAACTGACTACTTCTTGTCCTACCTCCATGGACACGCAGAACCATTGATCACTGTCCTCTGTGTAACAGCCCTTAACATATTTGAAGACTGTTGTCAAATCCCCTCTTGCTCTTCTTTTCTTAAGACAGCATGTCCAGGTTTTTTTAACCTTTTCTCATAGGTCAGGTTTTCTAAACCTTTTATTGGTTGTGTTGCTCTCTTCAAACAACCACATCTTTCTTAAAATGTGGCTCCCAAAACTTGACACAATGCTGCAGCTGAGACCTCAACAGTGCTGGGCAGAGCAGGACAATTACCTGCTGTGTCTTAGATACAACACTCCCATTAGCCTTTTTTTGCCATGACATCACATTGTTGGCTCATGTTTAATTTGTGATCCACTATAACCCCCAGATCCTTTTTGGCAGTACTACCCCCCCAGCCAGTTATTCCCCATTTTTTATATGTGCATTTGATTTTTCCTTCTTAGGTATAGTACCATGCACTTGTCTTTATTGACTTTCATCTTGTTGATTTCAGACAATTATCCAATTTGCCACAGTCATTTTGAATTCCAATACTGGCCTCCAAAGTTCTTGCAATGCCTCCCAGCTTGGTGTTATCTGCAGGTTTTATAAGCATACTCTCCGACCCATTATCCAAGTCATTACAGAAAATATTGAATAGTACCACACCCTGGACAGACCCCTGCGAGACCCCACTAGATACATTCTCACAGGTTGACAGCAACTTCTTCTTTCCCAATCAGCAAACTGACAACCTCAGTCTGGGTTTTTAATGTTTTCCTCTACTAACCATCCCCCTTTACCTCTCCTAGAGTTGGGGGGTGCAGGGGAGGAGGGGGATGAATGGGTCATCAGTAATACAGGTGCTGGCCTTGGAACTAAGTATTATGGAAATGGAGCTAATGAGGTGCTTACTGCTGAGAAAGTTTAAAAGGACCAGCTGGAGGCTACTACCTGAAACATTTGTTGGCTCAGACAGCAGGCTGCTGGGAGGAAATGGTGTGAAAACTTTAAAGGTGAAATATTGGCTTATTCTGTTCTTTTTGTATGAAGGAATTGTGTTCTCTGGGGGGAGAATTTCTCTTCTGGGGTAATATGATGTTGAGAGGGATTTAATAAGCAATAGGAAAGATAAAGAAAAGGATTTGTAAGGGGGAAAGCTACTGCTGTGGATGGCTGTGATATTCTTTGTTGCCAAGGGGGACAGGCATAGTATTCTTCTCTAAACTATGACCTCAGCTATGGCTGGCTCTCTCTAGCAGGATAGGTCTGTTGGGTCAGATAGAACATTACCTTGACGCTAGTAAATCAGTGTAAGTGTGGTATGTGTAATAGTGAGCATGTTCAGTGGCTGGTGAGATGGTACTATCGCTTGCTAACTGAACAGCTGTCTGGAACTGAGTCTGCATTTAAGACTTCTGCTCTTAAATTGAGTGCCTAAATAAGTGGCCTGGCTTTCTTTTTCTCTTTCTTTCTTTCTTTCTTTTTCTCTTTCTTTCTTTCTTTCTTTTTCTCTTTCTTTCTTTCTTTCTTTCTTTTTCTCTTTCTTTCTTTCTTTCTTTCTTTTTCTCTTTCTTTCTTTCTTTCTTTCTTTTTCTCTTTCTTTCTCTCTTTCTTTCTTTTTCTCTTTCTTTCTCTCTTTCTCTCTTTCTTTCTTTCTTTCTTTCTTTCTCTCTTTCTTTCTTTTTCTCTTTCTTTCTTTCTTTCTCTCTTTCTTTCTTTTTCTCTTTCTTTCTTTCTTTTTCTCTTTCTTTCTTTCTTTTTCTCTTTCTTTCTTTCTTTTTCTCTTTCTTTCTTTTTTTCTCTTTCTTTCTTTCTTTCTTTCTTTCTTTCTTTCTTTCTTTCTTTCTTTCTTTCTTTCTTTCTTTCTTTCTTTCTTTCTTTCTTTCTTTCTTTCTTTCTTTCTTTCTTTCTTTCTTTCTTTCTTTCTTTCTTTCTTTCTTTCTTTCTTTCTTTCTTTCTTTCTTTCTTTCTTTCTTTTTCTCTTTCTTTCTTTCTTTTTCTCTTTCTTTCTTTCTTTTTCTCTTTCTTTCTTTCTTTCTCTCTTTTTCTCTTTCTTTCTTTCTTTCTTTCTTTCTTTCTCAGTGAGATCTGTATAGGCAATGCCTCTAATAGTCTGTAATTCTGGGTGCTGCTTATGAGTGTTCAGAGTGAGCTGCTCTAATCCATACAAATCTGAAATCTTTACCTTGGTTCATAAGCCATGGAACATGCCCCCTAACCTAGGCCTTTACAGAGTCATCCCCACACAGAAATTGTTACCCATCTTTATCCTATAACTAGTTCCGCATGTACTAGAGATCTGCTGTAGCCACAGAGAGATGTCATATCAACAATCCCCTTGGGGCTTTCAAATTCTAAGGTGTAGGGCGAGACCATGGTTTTTAATATTCAGTCTGATGGTGCCCCTTCAACCAGGTGTTCTGCTGATTAGTGGCTCCTAGTGTTTGTCTCTGGCAAAGTGAGAGCCCCAAGCATAGGTCTGAAGCTCTGTTCCAAGGCAGTGCAAAGAGAGTGGCACCCCCAGGTCTCACAAATAAGCCTTGGTGTGGTTCCACCTTGCTCATTACTGGGTGCAGCAGCTGAAACTCCTGAAGCTCTGCCCCTCTCCCATACCAAAAATGGCTACTGATAAAGACTAAAGGGGTACTCTCCCATACCAAATAAAGACTAAAGGGGTAGGGGCACCCCTTCTCAGGCCATCTGCTGTAATGGAAAAGCCCTCCTTTCACAGATGGGTCAGCAAAAAGCACTGGAAGGCCCACTCTACAACTCACGAAGAGCTGTGTGGGTCTGAACTAGCTTTAAATATGGCTTGTCTGGCTAGTATGGACATGGGATGGGGAGGGATGCAGGCTCTTGGCTCATGGTGGAGGGAGAAAAACAGATCAAATCTACATGAAGTGCCTAACCCCTCAGCTTTCTGAGCAGACTCTTCCATCCCTGTGGCTTTGTTGTCCCTACTGATAGCCTGTTTTCTCAGCCACGTGGGAAACTGTCTCCAGCAAAGGAGAAGGCCTTCAAAGTATGAACTTCACCACCTAGCTGGGCTCTTCTACAGGACAGTGATGTGGTAGGTGGTCGGAGAAGCTGTGAAAAAGAAGGGATGGGGCAGATAAACTAGGTCTCCCCTTCAAAGGGCACAGACCAGGAGAGCAATACCTGCTCCTTCACATACTGAACAGTTGTGCCTTAGACACCAGAACTTCGCTAATGAAACTCCTGCCTAGGACACTTACCCTTTAACTTCCTGCATGATTGACCTAGGCTCTCATTTATTGCCCACTGCTTCTAAGGTGAAGAGTAATAGTACCTGTGCTGCGACATTGTCCTCCGCTAACCCTTTCACCATGTTTAGAGTGTTAGAAGCCCCACTAGGAACAAACCAACATTCTATCTAGCTTAACACACGTGCTCCCAAGTCTCATGTCTCAATGCACTTCCGGGTGACAGTTCCTTCTCTCTTCTAGCCTATTGACAGAATGTCTGGACACGGCAAGAGGAAGGCAAAGCCCTGGTCTTCAAGGTCCCAGTCAAAGAGGTCTGGTTTGCAGTTCCCTGTGAGCCGTGTCCACCGGTATCTGAAGAAGGGGCACTATGCTGTGAGAATAAGCCCCACTGCTGCAGTCTACCTGTCCGCCGTGCTAGAGTACCTGAGTGCCGAAGTGCTGGAGGTAGCCGGGTACGTGGCCCAGGCAAAGGGGCACCATCGCATCATGCCAAGGCACATCCTGCTGGGCATTAAGAGTGACGATGTAATGCATGAACTGTTCCACCAGGTGACTATTCCACAAGGAGGTGTCCGGCCCAGAATTTTGGAGCCGCTTCTGATCAAGAAAAGCAACAAGAAGTCTGAGGGTAGAAAGAGCACTGCCCCCTGCACCCCTCCAGCTGAGCCTTGAAATGAGGGGGGGGGGGGTCTGGCTCACCGAGCTTGGATTTCTGTGCTACAGGCTTCACTTGGTGCACTAGGTTTGTGTATTGGTGCGAAAGAATATTTCTTCAGACTGGTGATTTTTGTACAATCTTTGATAGTCTAATAAACCTGTATTTCATACATCTGGCTCTTGTGATTTCTAGTTGTGCAGTAATTGTCATAAGAAATCCCACTCTGGTCTGTATGATTTAGAGGAAAATGGTCTTCTGTCCTGGTCTAGTGCCTTAGCCACAGGAGACCTGGTTTCAGTCCTGATTCTGATACAGGCAGAGCCGTCCCTTGAGTACAGCAAACTGGGGCAACCGCTCTAGGCCCTGAGCTTTGGGGGGCCCTGCGGGCCACCAGTGCGATTGGGCAGCACTGGGTGTGGTTGGTCCCGGAAGTGATGGATTGTCACTTCTGCCCTGGGCCCCACACCCTGCTAAAGATGAACCTGGATACAGGCTTCACTGTGTTAGCTTGAACAAGCCCCAGATCCTCCAAGGTATTTAGGCACCTCCATGCTTTGTCCTAAGCATGTACAGATCTGTTCAGTCTGTGTATCCAAGTATCATGGCTACCTACAAACCGGACTGGATCTGACCATGGCTACCTACAAACCGGACTGGATCTGACCTTACCCAGGCACTGAAATATCAGTGTGGTCCTCTTTCCAGTTAGACCTAGTGTAGCCATTTTTCATTCCTCCACTCTTCTCCTTCAGTTTCTTCATTTCATGCTCCCTTTTGCTCTGGCTCCAGAATCCGACCTCCTCCCACAGTGCTCTCTGCTTTATCTCCACACTCTTTCCCCACCCTCCTTAGGGTGACCAGACAGCAAGTGTGGAAAAATTGGGACAGGTGTGTGAGGTAATAGGAGCCTATATAAGAAAAAGACCCAAGAATCCGGCTATCTGGTCACCCTAGTCCTCCTGCTCCTCCTTTCTCTCCCCCTTCCACCTAGTGCTGTTCTGAGAGAAGTTAAGGATGGTTCATTGTTCCTGCTACATAAACAGTGATTCCAATATGTTGGACAGGAAGGGGACACTCTCTGAATCCGAAAAGGAGGTGAACCTGACTCCCCCAAGCCAGAGGGAGGACAAGGAGTTCTTCCTCAGCTGTCTTCTCCCCTCCCCCTCCATCTAAGAGCAGTTTCCCCCTCCCCATCTTACTGTGATGTGTATACATACTTAAAATCTGCCTCTTCTTTCCCAGTCCTCACTTCCACTACCCTTTGATCTGTGCATGGAGAAGGCTCCCTTGTCTTTCTCCTCTGGGCCAATAAGGCTGTAAGGCCCCCAACCTCAAAGAAATTGAGATATACTGGGCTTGTTAACCCTAAGGGGAGCCTCTGACACACTTCAGGGCAAACATGGTGCTTCAGGTAGAATAAATAAAGCATTTATTTAACCACAAAGATAGATTATATATAAATCAAAGCCAGGTCTGGCGACAGGGGGGTACAACGGTTACAGCTGTACCGGCCCCCGGACTTCAGGGGGGGCCCCCTGAAGTCCGGGGCCGGTACACCTGTAACCGTTGTCGCTGGGGCTGTGAGCGAGGCACGGCTCGGGCAGCCGCTGCCGCGCTCACCAGCCCCCTCCCCCGGCACCCAGCAGCCAGCCCTGCCCCCCTTTGCTTCTCCCGGCCAGCGGGAGACCGGCGGGGGGGGGGCCCCGTGGGCCGGCGGGAGACCGGCGGGGGGGGGGGGGCCGTGGGCGGCGGGAGACCGGGGGGGGGCCCCCGTACGGGGCCCCAAAATTCCTGTCGCCGGCCCTGATGAAAGCATAACAAGTCAGATTTGGTCAAATGAAATAAGAGCAACTTAGAATGCGTTTTGCTTTTAACACTTTCAATGTCCTTAAAAACTTAGATGCTTTGAGCCACAGGCTGGCTGCTTACTTTTTAGTGAAGATCTCCCCATTGATGGTGTGTGTGTGTGTGTTCCACTCTATGCAGCTGATGAAGTGGGTTCTAGTCTATGAAAGCTTATGCCCAAATAAATTGTTAGTTTCTATTCACAAATACTCCTCGTTCTTTTTTTGCAGCTGCAGACTAACACAGCTACGATCCTGAAACCTTTGATCAGCGTTTCAGTTGCTTGGTGGTGGCGGCAATGTCTGTCTGTAAATATAGTTGGAAGAGAGGGACACATGGCAAAATCTCTCCTTTTTATCATGTCCCAAACTGCCCGAAGGCAGGGGGTGACTCCCTCAAGTGTCTAACAGATTACTTTTGTTGCTGCCTAAACTGGTGGTCGTTGTTCCTGTGAGGCTGGGTTGAGTTTGTCCTATCCCTGCCCTGATGAGGTGTGAACTGCCTCTCTGTTCTTGGAGAGTTTTTGCATGGGATTTCTTTAAGCTATGAGGATATGTTTTCAGCCTCATAACTATATACATGAAATTATAACTTTACTGTAACAATTGCTATTACATCACTATAAGAATCAGGCTGAGTGCATTATGAGCCTTCTGAAGACCCTCCCCCATGACAAACTTTGCATTGGATACCACACAATCATTTTATAAAGATGAACAGGGGGATGTACAGTGTTCCCTGTGGTACAGAGCAGCACAGGGGGTGAATAAGTGTTGGGGTAAGGGGAACAGGCAGTGGTGGGGGCAGAATTAACTGCAATCTTGGGACTTGAGGAGAAGTGAGGAGTCCTACAGCACACAAGGAAAGCTCCTGGGTTGTGAGTGGGTGTGCAGGTGTGTAAAAATTGCTACTCTATAAACTTTGGGAGAGTTGGCAATGCTGTTCTTGCCCCACCTACAAGAGGTGGGGTGAAGGGTAACTGACCAACAGACCAAACAACACACTCTCTCTCTTTAGAAACAAGAAACACCCCTCAATTTTGGGGGCCTGACTCATGACATTTGAGCTCCTGCAGTTGGCAATAGTGCACACGGGAGCCTATAGGTTAGCCGGTTCTTACAGGGTTCAGAGAGTTTTCTGAGGTGCTGAATGCTGGTGGCTCCTATTGGGCACCTACAACTGCTGTCAACATCTGTCAAAAATCACAGCCTCAGCATTTTCCTCATCTTTATAATCTCCTGCCCCCTCCTTCCTCCCGCTGGTGGGAGGGTTAAGTCTGATCCTCAAAGTGCACTGGCCACTTAGGAAGGGGACAGAAAAGTGCACCCCCACCCCTAACCCAGGATAGATGTTGTGTTGCACGGACTGACTTTCCTGGAGGTTTGAGTATCTGGTAACTTTCAAGGACCAGTTGGCCTTGACCTTTTGAATGACCCAAGAAGTTGTTTCCATTCAACCAGAGCGAGGCGGGTGCCTGATTCTCTGCCTAGGGATCCGCTGTCTCTCGGGGGCCGCGTGCAGGGCCGGTGTAGCCATGTGCGTCCCAGGCGAGAGACAAGGTGGGCGGGGGAGGTTAGAACTTTATGGGACCAGCTGCCGTGGGTGAGAGAGGCGAGTTCCCAGGCTCCCAGCGCCGGCCGGGCGGCTATGGCCCCTCTGCCCACTAGGGGAGGGCGGGAGCAGAGTTTAGCCGCGGCGGGGACGGGGAGGGGTCTGGAGCCGCGGCTGCAAAGCGGGGCGGGCTCTGCCCCTTCTCACTGCGCCCGCTCCGCCGGAGGGAAGGTCGGACTCGCTCTCCCGCCCCAGCTCGCCAGGTAAAGCGGGGCGCGCGCGGGGCTCTCCCGGGCCCGTCCGCCGGGGAGAAGCGCGCGGGGCTCTCCCGGGCCCGTCCGCCGGGGAGAAGCGCGCGGGGGCCAAAGCGAGGAGCTGCTGGCGCGGGGGGAGCGCACCTGAAACGGCAGCAACAAAGGAAGCGCCTCCCCCCCCCCCCAGCCGGGGATGTCTAGGGAGGGGGCCGCGGTGCAGCCGGGTCCCGTGTGTGTTTCTTTGCCACCCACGGCGCGTTGTGTTCACACGGGGGTGGGTTAAACTCTGCCCCCCCCCCCCGGTAAAGAGCCGAGCTCGCCCTGCTGCAAGCTGTCGTTCACTGGTGCTTTACAGCAACCCCCCCCCCCAAAGTCGGCGAGGTGCAAAAATGACGTGGTTTGGGGTCCCCTCCTTTTAAGCACTGCGTGAAGCGAGACTTCAGAGCAGTCCCCGACTCCCCGCCAAGCGCGGCAGAGCCCGGGGTTCCCCGGCAGGCCACGGATTCCCATGCAGCCCTGGAGATGCCTCGGGAGAAATCCAGACGTTTCCCTTTTCATGTCTCTCCAGCCACAAAGCCATGAAGGGACTCGCCCCAGGGCGCGCGCACGTTGTCGGTGATCTCCTGTGGCCAGCTCTAGGGCTTTAATCACCAGCCCACCTTCCTCCCCCTGGAGAGGCGAGTTTCTGGGTTGTGGTTTTAAACACCACTTCCCCTTTGCTAGCAAATCCTCAGGGGTTGTCTTGCCCCCGGGGGTTCTGTGTAGTCTCTTAACTTTTTGTTGCATGGAGCATCTCTCTCCCCACTTCTGGTTTAAGGCTCCCCTCTGTAGACATCAGATTTGGCCTTCAGGTTGAAATAGTGGTGAAATCCTGGGGAGGGGAGAGAAGATACTGACCAGGAACTGGAGTCAACTTATGCTCCATGTGGGGCTTGTTCTGCTTATCTGTTCTCCCTGCCTCCCCTTTTTGAAACTGGCAGGAGCTGTGCTGGCTGGGTGTTACCGGAGCACCACCCTGTTACTTGTCATGCAGAGCATTCCCCAGCAGTCTTTGCTTCCTGGCATCTAGTGAAAATGACAGACCGCAGTCAGGAGGTCTTGATCATTGAAGCCCTTGGTATCCAGTAGTATATTTAACCAAGAAACCTCTGGATGCCCTATTAAAAACTCGGTAACTTATCTCTCCCCCTACCCATCCCCCTTCTTGCTGTGGGGTTTTACAAGGCGCTAAAGATCGGCCATTCACAGGGATCAAGGGGTTAATTAAAGGTTACAGAGGTGATGCATTCCTCTGAAGTACTCTTGCCAGCAAGTTAAAGAAGTATGGGCTGGATGAATGGACTATAAGGTGGATAGAAAGCTGGCTGGATCCTCAGGCTCAATGAGTAGTGATCAATGGCTCCATGTCTAGTTGGCAGCTGGTATCAAGCGGAGTGCCCCAAGGGGACTGGTTTTGTTCAATATCTTTATCAATAATCTGGAGGGTGGTGTGGACTGCATCCTCAGTAAGTTTATAGATGACACTAAACTGGGAGGAGTGGTAGATATGCTGGAGGGTAGGGATAGGATACAGAGAGACCTAGACAAATTAAATAATTATCATTAGGCCAAAAGAAATCTGATAAGGTTCAACAAGGACAAGCGAAGAGTCCTGCACTTAGGACGGAAGAATCCCATGCACTGCTACAGACTAGGGTCTGAATGGCTAGGCAGCAGTTCTGCAGAAAAGGACCTAGGGGTTACAGTGGACGAGAAGCTGGATATGAGTCAACAGTGTGCCCTTGTTGGCAAGAATGCTAACGGCATTTTGGGTTGTATAAGTTGGGGCATTGCCAACAGATCGAGGGACGTGATTGTTCCCCTCTATTTGACATTGGTGAGGCCTCATCTGTGAAGATTGCCACGGACTCGCAGGGGCGAGGAAAAATTGCAGGCCTGTTATTTACCAGGTTGCACGTGGCAATAAACTATATAGGTAAGAGACGCAAGGGGAGTGTGGGTCAGGACGTGAGCTGCAGATACACACACACACACACACACACAAGTAAAATTAATCAATTTAAAGTTTTACTGGGGATAATTACAAGGGGTAAGGGAGCAGTTTTTTGATTAGCTAATAGACAATGAAACTTAAAACACACAATGACTAAAATGCCTGCTAACATTATTTACAAACAAAGATGCAGCATTTAGTAATAATTCATACTTACAAATACAAACCAACGCATAACACGACCGGTAAACGTATAAGCTCTATTTGAAACACGTGAGCTGAGAGAGAGGCTTCGAGTTGATCAGGCTCGGTTACGTGGGGTACACAGGATACACAGATACACGGGATTCGTTTCCTCTCTCTGTCTGCACATGGCAGGCAGAAACCTAAGTACCAACTATGACATCACAAAAGTGTCATAGGGGACGGGGCCCAAAACTTGTTTGTGTTCACTTCTGATTGGCACAAGCAAAGTTTACACCAAGTAGGGGAGCAGGTGCCTCAAAGTCTGGCTTCGCCCCCAAAGGTGAGGAAATGCACATTGTTATAGAGTGCATGCGAAACTGAATGACAAAAGAAGAGGCCAGGGCAATACCGGTATGGGCAAGTGTTACAGGATGCAGACAGGAACTGATCTGAACATGCCCCCGTGCCCTGGCCGAAATAGTTTGGCCGAATACCTAAACTTCCGAGTCCGACTCCTCATACCCACCTACGAGGGGATGCGCTTCGGGGGTGGAAGCGATGTAGGCCGAGGCAACAAACTTGTGAATGCAGGCTTTAATGAATGCACATCCGAGGCAGAGAAGAGTGAGCCTAACTAGAAGGACACAAACAGGGATTGGAAATAAGATTTGTAGGCCGCAAGGCCAAGCCAATTGAGCTATGATCAAAACTGGAAGGACTCTCGTGACTCTCAGACATCAGAGCTTAATGTTTGCAGGTCTTAACAATTGAGGACAAATTAGGAGAAATAGAAGGCAAAGAAACAGTATTTATCAGCAAATTCGGGATATACTTCAGCAAATTTAGTAGAAAATGAAAAAGATTGTAACAAATATTGAATCATTAATCCATTTTGAATACTATACTGAACAAGGGAATGTAACTGCTGATTAATTAAGGAAAGGCCTTTGGCCGTAGTATTAACAAGCATTTCAATAGCAAGGGATAGAACAGCACTTTATCACGTAGCATCATATAACTAGCAGGGTTAAAGCTAACAACAGAGGAGGTATAGAAGTTTCCAAAAAAATTATAATTAAGACGATAAGAACAATTAATGAGGGGGATAGGTAAAATTAAAAGTGGGTTCAGTTAGGGAGGTATTAGCATAAGAAAAACTCCACATAGAACAATTCACACTAGAAGTATTAAATGAAGAAAAATTATAAACTATTGGTACAAATTGAAAGGGTAATGGATATTTAGGTGAGAACTGAGTGGAGCAAAGAAGACAATCTTCTGGACTCAGCGCTGACAGGGACTGGTTTCCGCTGACCTCCTGCACCCAGTAGGCGGCGAACCAGGTTTGCAGTTCACCTTCTCCCAGGGCTTCATGGACAAAGATGTTGTGAGGGAGGGCAGCATAACCTGTAAAACAGAATAATACGAGCCCTACTCGGGGGCATTAGTTTGCTTGTTAAGAACTACATTTGCTGAGCCAGTTTTAAAAATCAGGGTTGGGGTTTGCTGTTCGCAGCATAGTCTTTAAAACTGCTGATTTTTCACTCCACAACACCATTGCTTTGAGGATGATATTAAGTATGGATGTGAAGGGAAGCCCCTAATTCATGGGTTTGTCTTATGTGATCTTGCCAAGAGCTAAAGAAAACAGCTACTTTACAAGCTTATACAAGCTCTGGCAAATGTTTGGAACTCAAGTAACATTAAATCAATATAGATATTGATGTTGTTAATAGCACAGAAATCTTGGCATGTAGCCATGGAAACAATATGGTAGTGTGCCTCAGTTTCCCTTGTTATACTGCACATCAGGTGTGGAATGTCTTTTCCCTTTGGAAAGTCTTACCACTGTTTACAGGCCTTAACTGTGACACATTAGTAGAACCAGGCCTTTTAACATCAAGTGTGTTCCCATGTATTCCTCTTAACACGGTCAAAGGATTTTTCAAAAGATTAGGACCATTGTACAATTTTACAGTTTCTGGTAATAACACAGTAGTTACACAAAAAAAAATACCATTAGGTTTGTCAAGCTATGCTTTTGAGTCAATACCATTAGAATTTCAGCTTTCTAGGGTCACTTTGCAGTTTTTCCTTTACAAAATCAAATCTTTCCCTTCTTGCCCCGAAGGGACAAAACTTGCTCTCCTCTTGCTTAACAGAATTTCCTGGATGATGTGGAGCACCCCCCATTCAGCCAAGTAATTTGCATCTCCATAGGCAGAACCAAGCTTCCAGGCTATCATTAACAAGCTAGTTTCAAAATTCCATTGTCCTTTCTTTACCCACTTCTGCTTCCACAGGGGATCAGATGTTAGGTTCCCCAAAAGACTACAAGTTACATTCAAAGTGTTTAGAGATGAGATAATATCTCTCATCCCCTGCATCCTTATGGGACTAATTGCACCACCTCTTTTAACCTGGAAAACAGACTGTTCACTTGCAGAATCAGCATGTAGACATTTCTCTCTGAACAATTTTGTTTCCCCATCAAACTGGTTAAACACAGCTACTTGGTTATAGGGCTGCCCCAATTCCTCCTCAAAGCTATCCCCGATCAAATCACTTTCACACTTTTTAACTGCAGCAGACTGCTTACACATTTTTCCCTCAGGAACTTCTTTATGAAACATTTCACCACTCACAGAAATCCAGTTCTTACCCCCTTCACCTAGGGCTTGCTCCCAAGGAATACTTTCCTGAGCAATAACAGATTCTTTCTGGGCTTTACTCACATCCCTGATCATCCTTGGCCCATCAGGCAGATTTCTACAAAATCCCCTTTCAGGCAAACTCACAGACTGACTGAACAAGAGGTTAGAGTCATTCTTCTCCCCTTTGCCAGATACTAGTTCAGGAATTCCTTCCTCCTTGCTCCCTGTTGTCAAGCCGGTGGTAGGTAACACAACCAAATCACTCTTCTGCTGCACTACACTAGCAGCAGGCAAAATACAAGCACCAGAATCGTCTGGTCTCTGGGATCTTGCTAAGACATTAACCAGATTAAATCTAGTTATAGAGCCTTCCTCCCCAGCAGACACAAACTCAGAACTATTCCCTTTATGAGCTTTAGCTGAATCCACAACTAACTCTGACACTACTGCACTATTGTTACTCATTACAGGCTGAAAAGCACCTTTTGTTTGTTCCACAGACAAAGAAGATACAGACACACATTCTCCTTCACTAGACACACAGCCTGGGATCTCACTTCCCTTGTCCCAGCACACAGACAACTGCTTGGAGACTGAGGTAGCTTCCTTCATAGGCAAGTCAATACCCCTGACAGACAAAGGCACACTCCCAACAGATACACTGCTGCTTTTTTCAGGTTCACTTTTACAAGCTGTACCAGCCAAAATTATTTCATTCTTTCCTTCCTCAGTTAATACTTCCTCCTGCTCATTCACTTTAACCTGCTCATTCACTTTAACCTGCTTCAGAGAAACCCTTTCCTGACCAATGAGTTCCTCCTGCACTGTATCTAATTCCACACTCACTTCTGAGACATTAGGCAGGCATTCAGGAACTTTATTCACAGGCAAATGGCTTTCTTGCACAGACAAACACTTGGAGAAACCTTCTCCAGACAAACAGCTATTTCCCCCCTCCTTAGGGGAGCTTGGGGCTGCTTGCTTAGCTGCAAACATTGTGCCCCCGTGGAGGACAGAGCACAGATCAAGGGCTTTGCTTAACATGCTAAACAAGACGGTGGAAACATCCTCAGATTTACATTCATCAGGTCTCAATTTTTCGGTTTTCTTAATTGAATCCAATTCTACTATCATTTGGCACAATAATTTGTGTGCCAGACTCATGCTCTCTCCAGTCTCCGTGCACTGAGGCTGTAGAGAGCAATCTAATTTTAGATCAGTCAAATTTTGGCTACTTAAAGGGTGAAACTGCAAATGTTGGAACTGTTCAGTTTCATCACCTGCATGATCTGCAGCGTGCCACGGGCATGGCCCAGCTCCCTTGCGCCCTGTTCGTGACGCCATGAAGATTGCCACGGACTCGCAGGGGCGAGGAAAAATTGCAGGCCTGTTATTTACCAGGTTGCACGTGGCAATAAACTATATAGGTAAGAGACGCAAGGGGAGTGTGGGTCAGGACGTGAGCTGCAGATACACACACACACACACACACACAAGTAAAATTAATCAATTTAAAGTTTTACTGGGGATAATTACAAGGGGTAAGGGAGCAGTTTTTTGATTAGCTAATAGACAATGAAACTTAAAACACACAATGACTAAAATGCCTGCTAACATTATTTACAAACAAAGATGCAGCATTTAGTAATAATTCATACTTACAAATACAAACCAACGCATAACACGACCGGTAAACGTATAAGCTCTATTTGAAACACGTGAGCTGAGAGAGAGGCTTCGAGTTGATCAGGCTCGGTTACGTGGGGTACACAGGATACACAGATACACGGGATTCGTTTCCTCTCTCTGTCTGCACATGGCAGGCAGAAACCTAAGTACCAACTATGACATCACAAAAGTGTCATAGGGGACGGGGCCCAAAACTTGTTTGTGTTCACTTCTGATTGGCACAAGCAAAGTTTACACCAAGTAGGGGAGCAGGTGCCTCAAAGTCTGGCTTCGCCCCCAAAGGTGAGGAAATGCACATTGTTATAGAGTGCATGCGAAACTGAATGACAAAAGAAGAGGCCAGGGCAATACCGGTATGGGCAAGTGTTACAGGATGCAGACAGGAACTGATCTGAACAATCTGGAGTACTGTGTCCAGTTTTGGGGCCCACACTACAAAAAGGATGTGGAAAAATTGGAAAGAGTCCAGTGGAAGGCAACAAAAATGATTAGGGGGCTGGAGCACATGATTTATGAGAAGAGGTTGAGGGAACTGGGATTGTTTAGTCTGCAGAAGAGAAGACTGAGGGGGGATTTGATAGCTGCTTTCAACTACCTGAAAGGGGGTTCTAAAGGGGATGGATCCAGACTGTTCTCAGATGACAGAACAAGGAGTAATGGTCCCAAGTTGCAGTGGGGGAGGTTTAGGTTGGATATTAGGAAAAACTTTTTCACTAGGAGGGTGGTGAAGCATTGGAATGGGTTACCTAGGGAGGTGGTAGAATCACCTTCCTTAGAGGTTTTTAAGGTCAGGTTTGACAATGTCCTGGCTGGGATGATTTAGTTGGGGATTGGTCCTGCTTTGAGCAGCCGGTTGGACTAGATGACCTCCTGAGGTCCCTTCCAACACTAATCTTGCAGGGTGGCAGCCATTTTGCTAAAGTTATGCCATACAAGACAACCATTGGGACCCTCGTGTCAGAAACTGGCTTCTACAGTGGCTTAAGTTCTGAGGAAGGCTTCTAGTGTGACAATTATCATCTAGTTAACATGCAGACCAAAGGTTCTCTCACTTGTTTAAATCAACATGAAGACGGAGCAGAAATGTCTGCCCTGTCCCTGGACCTTGGCAGTCGCTAAAAGTGGTTGCTGTTGATGGAGGAGACTCAGAAAAGCCCCTTTTGAATTAAAATCAGCCTGTGTGTGTTAGTTTGCAGTGAGGGTAGGAAAACAACCCTTTATAGCACCTAGCACATAGTTTTCTGTTAACCTGCCTTTTGCCATAGGCCAGGGAAAGTGGAGTTTAGGGCAAAATGGTCGCAGCTTTTGTCTGCTGTGACTGATCTGCAACTCTACTTGATCTAGCAAACTTAATAAGATTTCATAGACTTTGATCACAGTGGTGACTTTTTGACTTTAATCTATGCTGACCCCTTTGTATAACACATAGGCTGTCAAATGTCACATCTACTATGGTGTTTATACGTTGCTAGCCCAATGGGGCTGCGTTCTTGAGTGGCACTTTTAGGGACTACTGTAAATTGACATGATTAACTCCAGTGCCTCCAGCAGTACAGAGAACTGTTCTTTTCTGTTATGGAAGTGAACACTACTGAGCTCACAGATCCCTGTGGTAACAGACTACCACACCGTGACCAGGAGAGCTAAGCTGCTTTTTGAGATCTGCAGCTTCTGTCCCACAAAGCTCTCTCATACCACTGCCTTTTCCCTTATAGTTTCAATCGTCTTCACTGTCTGACCTAAAGTTTGCAGAAGCTCAGGATACAGCTTCTGAGTGTTCTCTAGGTGGCCACTTTACAGTGCCAGATCAATTAGTCCCTGTGTTTGGTGTCTTGAAAGATAAGTCTGAAAAAGCCTGTTTAGTTCAGTCTCCCTGGGCTGGTCCTCACTGGGGGGGGAGGAAGGGGGGATTGATGGCAGATACGCAACTTCAGCTACGTGAATCACGTAGCTGAAGTTTGCGTATCTGTCGCCGACTTACCTCTCGTCCCCACGGTGGCGGCAGTCGGCGGCGCGCTCCCCCGTCGACTCCAGCTTGCGCCTCCCGGCGAGCTGGAGTTCCGGAGTCGACGGGGGAGCTCCGGGCGATCAATTTATCGCGTCTTAACAAGACGCGATAAATCGATCGCCAGAAGATCGATCCCGCGCCGCGCGAGTGAAGACCAGCCCCCTGAGTCACCATGAGACTTTCCACTCTTGCAGCTTGGTCCAAAAGCCTTGCAGCCCTCCTGTAGTTTCCAGGTAAGTTCCCACATGTAACAGCCCTCCCCACCTCATTCTCCTCTTCTCTAGGCTTCTCCTCTTAGCTCTCCTTATGGTTCTCAAGCCGGTTCTGCATTCGCTCATTCCTGCTTTGCTCAGTTCAGCTGCCCATGCCCTCTTTGCCAGAGTGGGTGGGCAGCAAAGTCTCCCTTCCCCTTGGTGTTGTTTCCTCAGAGGTCAGGTGTGTGTTTCAGAAGTGCTTGTTCTAATGGACTCTGTTCTCTGTGCAGCCAGTGCAGAGGGAGCAGAGCACTGATTAGGATGAACTCCCTAATAGCACCTGATTGCATCCTGAGCTGGGGTCTGTTGGGGCTAAAGGAACCACCTTGTGGGCATCCCGTACTGAGCATTTGCAGGGCACTTGCCATCTTCAAAACACTTAAGCCTGCTGACTTGCCTGCAAGGTAGGGAAGTATTGTTACAATTTTATGGATAAGGAAACTGAGGCAGACAAATTAAGTAACTTGCCTAGCTGCCAAGTCAGTGTTAGAGCTAAGATGAGAACAACAGAGTTCCTGGCTTCTAGAGCTGGGCTCCGAGCACACCTCTGGGATGACACTACTGTGTAAAATGTGTGGAAACAGCGCTCATGGTCACATGCATCTGTGCAGTGTGGTGGCCGGGGGGTGGGGGCTGAGGGGGATGGGGATATTGTATTGCTCTCATGAAACCAGTGGTTTTTATCATCAAAGTGCATTGTGAGACTGTGGGTGTCTCACCTCCGAGAGGCTCTCTGGCAGGCCCAGATCTCCCTGCACAGCACTGTCTGCTCTTGCTGATCAAATACAGTAACTGTGGTGATGACCTTTGCTAGCACAGCCTCTCTCTCTTCCTTGCCTAGATGCAGCCTGAACCGTTTCTCTGGGTGTATTCCTCCCCCGCCCCAATCTCCCCAGGCTGGAAATGATTTACAGAACGTGCCGGAGTGCAGGCACCACTCCCACTCAGCCTCGTGCTATGCTGACACACTTAACATTGCCTCTTCTGAAGCATAGTAAGGTGCTTACTGTCTAAATCCTGGCTCCACAAGGAACAGTTCCAGTGAGGTCTTCCTAGGCTTAAATGAGAGATTCCTTGGGAGGGGATGTGGAGAAGCTGCCACCTTTCTTTGGAGAGCAAAACAATCTTTCTGACTTGGGTGGCTGATGCAGGGCTAATATGGACCGCTTATGGGGGGCTCTCAAGGGGCAGATTGGATTATAGGTAGCTAATAATAATTGTAGCTCGATTGTTGTATCTGCTCACTCTGTGTGAGAACATTGTACAGTCTGCAACTACGTATTTGCTCCCCCTCAGAAAACTTGTCCCCTTTATGTTGTCCCAAGCTAGGTGGCCAAAAATCAGGATACCTAAAAATCTCGAATTAGTTCTGAAAATTTTGGCCCTTGATTCCTGAATTCTCCTTCACTGGATGCAGTGAGCTACTTCCTTGTGCTTCTGGCTAAAAATGCATGTGTTCTATTAGATGTGAGCATTCCTTTAAAACTCCCCTCAGTGAGAGCTTTTTTGGAAGGAAAACAGCTGGCTGGATATCAGCAAACTGTCCTGTCAGTTCTCTCCATGCATCTCATTGTAGCTTCTTCATTTGGCTTCCAGCTGTGGTGCTGTCCCCACGGCACTGCCCTCATACCCCTATGGCATGTTAGTTTATAGCGGGTAGAGTCCAGTGCATGCAATACAGTGCAGCACTTCCCATAGGTAACACACACACACTGAAGAGAGAGTGGGATCAGAAAGGAAAAGAGCTGCGATTGCACATCTCCCCTTTCTTGCTCCATGCCCTGCAAACCTCTGTCAGCATTCCTGCCATTCTTTCTGCTTTTGCTCCCCCCATCTCCTATCACCCACTCGCCCAATTACTTATGGGAGCCAAGAGCCTTCTGCTGTCTACCTACTTCTAGTCTCGATGCCTAGTTACCTCCAGGTGCTGCTGCTGCAGCTGGGCTGTCTGTCCCAGACAAGGTAGGTTGGAGGATTTGTGTCGGCCAGAATGAAGCAGGGTGGCTCCACCAATAAGGCTGGCCCCTCCCTACCGTAGCAATTCCAATGGGCTCCCACCAAGACCAGGAAATTATTAATTTTGACTGTTTCAAAACGTCAGGAGCTTGAGGTTAGATCTCCCTGCATCTCTCGCCTTCTTCTTTCCCCCCTGGTGTCCTCTCAGTTGTTGAGACCCACCTACACCTCTTAGTCTCTTACACCCCAGGTGTTCCTTTCCCTGCCACACCTTTTGACTGCAGCCAAGCCTCATAAATGAAGCAAATCCTACTTTGCAACATAGTCATGCTTTCCCTTCCTCTCCCATACGTGCCCTTTCGGGAGCCCGGTGTATGTAGCCATCTGGATGGGGGTTTGCAAACTTCTCTATTTGGGGAAATGCCCCCCCCCCCATCATGGTGCTCTGAATTGGGGTTCTCTCGCACAGTGGGTGGGATGAGCCCTGGAGGGGATGGGAAACTGCAGATTGAGAATGAGGTTCCTTGGAAGAAGTACAGGTAGAGTCTTAGGTCTTCATTCCATATGAGACTAAGTGAGTTCGCACCCAACCCCCTATATAGAAGTCAGAGCTCTATTAAGAGCATAAGGGACACTATGTTCTCATTTCCTGCTCCGTCCTGGTGCCTGAGTCTTTGCCAGTAACCTGCTCATTCCAGCATGTTGGATTGTTCTGTTCATGATCTCAGCAGCTCGACATGCAGAGGAAGCTACTTCAGTCAGTCATGTTACCTCTGTGCCCTGGCTACCGGGTAATAAACCACTGCACAGCAAAGGAAAGGCAGCAGGACTGGGATTATTAAAGACCCTGTGACCCTTTATGCAAGAGTCTGGGCCTTCACTTTGGTGGCACAGCCACACTGTGACTTGAGTAGCTCCATCCCCATTTCCACCTTAAATTCCCCTGGCAGGTCTAGGTGCTGGGATTCTTCACTTTGTGCTGTAAACTGCTGTGATGTTGCTGCTCCATTCTGCTCTAGCAATGGCAGTGACTGGTGAAATAATCCCTGTGGGTGACTGAAAGTCCTTTTGAGTCTCTGAGGCATATAATAAAATGTAGCTGCCATCTTCTGCTTCAGGGCACATGGCAACCACTACCCACAGGAGTTAAGGTTATTCCATTCTTGCATCTTCCTTGGATGCAGCTGGTACTATGCAGCATATGCTCCAACTCCAGGGGGTGCTCTGGGGCTGAAACACCCATGGGGGGGGGGGAATAATGCATGAGCAGGGGTGGGAAAGGGCAGGGCTGGGACCTTAGGTTGAAGCTGGGGTGGAGCATCCCTGGGAATGGTAAAAAGTCAGCACCTATGCTGTCCAGTACTGGAGATGGGATACTGGACAGGATGGGCCATCAATCCTGGTATGGGATAGTACGTACTATGGAGGCTAATGGCAAAGTTGCTCCTTTTTCCCAGTGGAGTTGTTACCCACCCACGCTACTGTCAGTTGTGTTGCACCTCAGGCACTGGGAAAAGGGGAACAAGAAATACAGTCAGTGCAGGACCAAAGGGGGTGTTAGCCAGACCTGTGGGTTGATCTTGGCAACAGTATCTATGATTTGGAGGAACAAACAGAGCTGAAAGCTGAGAACAAAGTAGCTGCTTGGCATTAGATGCTGGTTTTTTTTTTTGTTTTTTTTTTTAAATCTGGTGCTGGAGCCTAATATTAAAGGCGCAAAGTCTGCTTTTGTTCCTCCCCTCCCCCTTCATGCATAAGCTATTCAGTGCACTTTTCTCATGTCCCCCCAGGGGGCAGATAAACGGTGTAAGCCTGAGAGTACAGAGCAGTGTGCTCAAGGGAGGAAGGGCATTGGAAGAGATGTTGGCCTGCCTGTGTCCATTCGTGCACTGATGCTGCTCCTAGAGTTGCAGCATGACAGACTCACGTTCTCAAAAAAGATGTAGGTGCCAGTGTATGCAGTTGAAATTACAACCCCCTCCCAGGAGAGTCTTTGCAGGAGCAGAGTGGGCAGAGAAGAACTTGGAGAGACTTTGTTGCTAATGGGTTTGAAATCTGAGTCTCACAAATGAGCAAGGTGAATGCGGCTTATGTCAGCCAACTGTGTTACAGGGCTCTGCTACATCACAGTGCCACATTCCTTGTCTGTATCTGAAGCCGGGTTTGGATTGCATTGAATGATACTGAGCCATAGAAAGCTGGGGGAAAGAGGGGAGGGTGTCCTTGTGTGATTTGAGGCGCGTTCTCCCTGGCGGAAGTTCAGAGCAATTAACAGACTGATCAGCATCTTCTCTGAAAATAATTAGCTGCTGTTAAAGGTTTTTCAATGAAAGTGGGAGTCTGTAAGCTGCGGAGACTCTTGTCAATGTAAGGACTTCAGCTGCTAATAGATGCAATCAGAACCTTTTCCTGGGCCTCTTTGCTGCTCCGTTACCAAAGCACTATCACTGCACTAAAGCCCTTTCAGCGGACAACACAGAAACCAGCAGAAGGGGATGTGGTTCGATGTTTGGCTGTGTGTGTGTGTCTGTTCCCTCTGTGTGCTGTTCCACCTCTGGGCGGACAACTGGTGCAGCAGATCTCAAGCAAACCTCCCATTGACCACAAGATCCATTAAGGGCCTCCAGCCAGGTTTATTGCCATCGAAGCAGGGTCTTAACTCCCTGGATCTTTGTCTACAGTTACACTAACACAGGGGTGGGCAAACTACAGCCTACGGGCCAAATCCAACCCGTGGCAGTGTCCTGCCCGGCCCCTGAGCTCCCAGCCCCTCCCCCGCTGTCCCTCTGCAGCCACACTGCTGCATGGGCAGCACTCTGTGGGGCAGCATGTCTTGCTCCTTCCTGGCTGCTGCTCTGAGCGGCATGGTTGGGGGGTTGGATAAGGGCAGGGAGTTCCGGGGGCAGGTCAAGGGACAGGGAGCAGGAGGTGGTTGGATGGGACAGAGGTTCTGGGGGGGGGGGGCAGTTAGAGAACAGGGGATGGTGGGGTTGGACAGGCATAGGAGTCCCGTGGGTCTGGCAGGGGCGTAGATAGGGGTTGGGGCAGTCGGGACAGGGAGCAGGGGCTTTGGGGAGGGGGTGGAGTCCCGGGGGGATGGCTAGGGGCAAGGGGGGTCTCTGGAGGAGGCGGTTAGGGAACAAGGAAGGGGGGAGGGAGTGGGATCCTGGGAGGGGGAGGGTGGATGGGTTGGAGATTCTGAGGGGGGTGGGAAGTGGATGGGGGTCGGAGAGGGGGTAGGGGCCAGGCTGTTTGGGGAGGCACAGCCTCCCCTACCCAGCCCTCCAAACAATTTTGCAACCCCGATGTGGCCTTTGGGCAAAAAAGTTTGCCCACCCCTGTACCAGTCCCATGACAATGGATGCATCTCAGTCCATGGTGGGGCTTTCCACTGCCCCGTTGGGTGATGAAAGACGCTTCCTCTGAGGTACATCTTTATACATCAATACAAACAAGTTGCGTATTGCCCCTGACATTTCAGGGTGCCACGTGCTGACCTTTTAGGATGCCACCCATTACCTTGTACCTGTAGGTTCGATCAAAACATTTCTATCCATCATGCGGTCCTCCTGAACTGATCCTTAAGATGGGTCAGCGAGTTCCTGTTCTCTTTGGGGAATGTGTTTTGGTATTGAGGAGTGCTGGTGCCGCCTTTCTGGAATGTGTTCCTGGATGTATTCTCATGCCTAGCACTCCGTAGGGATGTGTGTTTCTGCAATAGCAGCCCTGTGCTTGCCAAATTCTGTGAGCAGGGCCTGCCTCTTGCTCACAACTTAACTGTGCTTTATATCAGCAAGGTTTTCACTACTTTCGCTCAGGCCTCTGATACATGTTTCAGGGCCTCTTCTTATTACAGAGGGGCTGAATTGGTGATGGGATCTGGAGTATTTAGGCCATTGGTTCAGATCCAGTCCAGGTGTCATTATTGGCACTCTCAGCAAATTAGCAGAGACGTTGAACTCCCTTCTCAAAGCTAGGGGTGATCTCTCCTGCTTATCACACTGCTGGAGGCAGAGGGCGTCAGTCTGACACTACTGCTTATATTGTACCTGCTAGTCTGGGACTCAGGAAATCTGGGGTCAATTTCTGTCTCTGCCACAGACTTCTTGTGTCACCTTGGGTGAATCATTTAACCTCTCTGTGCCTCTGGAAAATGAGGATAATAATACTTCCTTGGTCTGTCTTGTCTATTCGTATTGAAAGCTCTCCAGGGCAGGGACTGTCTCTTACTCTGTGTACATCCGGCACAATGGCACTGTGAGCTCAGACACCATATACAAATGATAATAGTCTACTGATGTCAATTTAGCAGATTTCACCCACACAATGCATTGAAAATAGTGGGACAGGAGGAACTGGAGGCAGGAATTTCTGGTGACTTTTTAAAATTGTGTGTGTTGTGGAGCTTTTTTATTTTATATTTTTTAAATAAAAGTGGCTGATTAGTGATCACTAAACTCTAAAAGCAGATGTAGCCTTTGGTGTGTGTGGAGCTGTGTTTCAAAGGTGCTTTTGTCTCCAACGAAGGTAACACAAGGGTGGAAGAAAGACTTCAGCAGAATCTCCAGGCTGCGTAGAACCAAACTATGCAAACAAAATCATGCCAGCATTTTGGACATGCTGTCCAGCCAGCAGCACAGTTTAGGTGCCAGGAGCAGTGGGAGTGAGTCATTGATATCTTGCACTGGCCTCTGTGGAATCCGCAAGGGAAGAATGAACATCCATCTCCCCCGACAACAGCGCCTTGCCTTGCCCCATGTTTCATTGTTTACTTTCTTGCTTGAGGGCTGCACCCTGAACTCCCTCGGGTGCCATTGGGAGCTGTGCACGCAATCAGAGAGCAGCATGTGGGGCTCTTAGAACGCAAGTACAAACTAAGTGCCACCCCTGAGCAGGAGGTGCTTTGACTAGAACTGATCACATAGTTGGCTGAGGTGCCACAAACATTCTGAGCAGTGTTGTCTTTAAAAAAACCCAAGACCTTGTTTGGATTCCCACCCTCTTTCCCGTTTGGTCCTCTGTCTTCTAATTAAATAATCACATAACTGTGGGAAGACATTTGGCTTTGTGTTGGCAGATTCCTCTGCCGTGGCAGTAAATCAAGCACTAGAGTGGGAAGGGGTGAACTCAAAGGTGTATTGAAATGCAGCATAATAAGAGGCAGAGTTGCCCTCTAGACTGACGCTGTATTTTGGGTTCTGTAGCCCCACTGATATCAGTCATTGTGTAATCCTGGGAAGCCCACATGGTGGCATACAAGGGAGTTCAGGAACCTCTCCTCCCTCAGGGGGCACATCGGTTTGAGTCCTCTCCCACCCCTGGCTTTGTCTACGCCGTGGATTTGCCAACCACTGAGGCAGCCGCACCACTGCAAACCCCCAGCTTCCCATGCCTTCTACTGGAGGGGTATCTGCTGCTCTGATGGCTGAAATCAGGGCAAATCCACACCTTAGACAAGGCGAAGAAGACCCTAGAGAAGAAACCATTTGGCTGCTTTCCCTTGAGCCTGTGGCTGCTGTGTGAGCCAGGGCTGGGCTATCAGCACTGTAGGAAACTGGAGGCTGTAGTGGCTGGGGAAGGGAGCGATGCTTCCAGTACCTGGTCCTCAGATGCAAGCTCTGGGATGTGTAGCAAACGCTGCCCCTCTTCACCATCCACTCCTGAAGGATTGTCCGCACCGGGAATTACACTTTTGTAACTCTTATCAGTGTGGATATCATTAGACCCCTATAACGGGTGAAATTGTCCCATGTAGACAAGCCCTGAGTGTTAAATATCTCTGGCCAAGGGGAGGGGGAGTCAGCACACAGCCCGTGGTCATTAATATCGCAGCAAGGTTGTATTTCACCCCACCCAACACCCACCTCAGGACAGCCTGTACTTGTGTCCCTTGTATCTCCCTGTTCTAGGTCTGTGCTGAGATAACGAGAGCCAGGTTGATTGTAGGGGCTTTTTCGGAGTTTGTTCAGTTGCACTAGGACAGCCCTGATCCTGCTGCCATTGCAATCAGTACCCTGTTTCCCCGAAAGTAAGACAGTGTCATATTAATTTTTGCTCCCAAAGATGCGCTAGGTCTTATTTTCAGGGGATGTCTTATTTTTCCATGAAGAAGAATACGGTACACATTTATTGTTGAACAAAAAAAAAAAGGAGGTCTTATTTTCGGGGGATGCCTTATATTACAGCGAGAGGCAAAACTGGAAGTAGGTCTTATTTTCGGGGGATGTATTATTTTCGGGGAAACACGGTAGCAACACACCCATTGACTCATTTCAACAAGAATGGGATTAGATCCTAGGTGAGGTTGTCATGGCTACTTCCAGCATGAAGTTTATATTTAAACTAACCTTTGCAGAAGTGACTAGTGGCTTGGGGCTGGGGTTTTTTTGTTTTGTTTCTGAGTGTCATTTTTTGATTGCTAAACTTGAGAGGTCTTAAAAGAGGTCTTAAAAGTACTAAGCTCCTTTCCTCTGAAGAATAGGACCCTTCAAATTATCACCATGTTAGACACTGAAAAATGAAGGTGCTTAAAAACCACTGGTCACTTCTGGACACTTTGGCCGTAGCTTTCCGGAAAATTCTTACAATTTCTGTTAAAAGTTGAGGACTAGAAAGATCCCATTTTTAGTGCTGAGATCTTAATGGCCGAATTTAAACACTGCAGTTCTGGTTGTTCCCCCAACCTCACCAATGCCATAAGGTTGAGTTGGGAAGCGGATGGTGAGCCTGCATTACCTTGGACTGTTGTCACATTGGCACCTTCCCTTTGAACTCTGCTAGCATTTAATGAATTAAAGAAGCAGCCAGAGCCATCCACAAGAGCGGAACCATTGGAACAAACTACCAGGCATGTGGTGAATTCACCATCTCTTGATGGCATTTTCAGAAAGGCATCCTGTCTTGACTTGGAAGATTCTGCTTTAGTCAAATCAGTTATTGGGTTCAGTAGAGGGCCACTAGGTGAGATCATCTGACCTGTGGTATACAAGAGGTCAGACTGAATCAGTGGTTTTTAACATGTGGTCCATGGACCCAGGTTAGGGTGACCAGATGTCCTGATTTTATAGGGATGGTCCTGATTTTTGGGTCTTTTTCTTATATAGGCTCCTATTACCCCCCACATCCTGTCCCGATTTTTCACACTTGCTGTCTGGTCACCCTAGGCGGTCCACAGATTGTCTAAGATTTCCAAAGGGATCTGCACCTCCATTTGACATTTTTTTTTAGGAGTCCACAAATGGAAAAAGGTTGAAAACCACTGGACTAGATGATCTAATTGTCCCTTCTGGATGAGGCTACTCCTTCCTTCTGGGGTAACCAGAGAGATGGAGCAAACCCCATGTCAGCTAACTGCAGAAATCCAGTTCAGGATTTCCCAGCCGTAATGTGAGTGCTGACTAACAGACTGCGTTGGAATGCAGTGGATCTCTTCTCCCAACTACCAATCAGTGGTGTGTTAATAATTCTCAATAAGGACAGTGATTCGCTGAGCTGGAATCAGAGTCTACTTTGCACCAAAGTATATTGCATCTGCTCTGTGAGGCTTGGTACCACCTTAATTTTGTGCTGCTTTAACTATACCGGTACAGTTATGTCGACCGTTCCGGAGCATTCGCTGGCTCCTGTAGGGACAGTGGAGTATGAATGGGGGCAGAGCGGGAGTATGGTATCTTTCAGAGGAACCTGATTTACAGCTTGCATGATGCCAAGTATCCGAGGGGTAGCTGTGTGAGTCTGTATCCACAAAAACAATGAGGAGGATACATCTGAAGGAGTGGGGTTTTTTACCCCTGAAAGCTTATGTCCAAATAAATCTGTTACCCTTTAAGGCGCCACTTTACTCCTCCTTGTTTTTTATTTACAGCTTGTTTGAGTGTGCTGTTCCACCCGCCCCTCCTACCATTGGCACTCAGCCAGACTATAATTGTCTTTAAAGAGCTCTGGCCTTCCCCTTGTTTATTCACATGCTGATACTTCCCTGTGATGTTTGCAGGCTGCTCTACAAACAGCTGAGTAAATGGTTTTGTGGATCCATTAATGTTTGCTGCAAAAGAGGGGTGGGGGGAGGAGAGGATGAAAGGAACTTTTATTTCTAGCACTGGAGTGTTTAATTTTGGCTCTAAGGAGGATTATTTTAGAGGCATCTCAGTCCTGAGTTTGCTGCACATAACATGTTGATGTTGCTACAGCAGCAGAGAGAGAGAGGCTCTTACTGTTTCAGGAAATGAACTATCATTTAATTTGCCTTTGAACAGGCTCAATATTCGATGTTTTTTAATAAATGATCTCAACTGTGAAAAAGGGGGAGAGAGCTATTCACAGCCTTAATAAAAGCCAGAGATACTCAGGCGTCAAAAACAGAGCCCTCCCAGAAATGGAAACCAGAGAAATGTTGGGCACCTGCGAGTCTATCCAGATAGGAACAACTTTAGATTGCTTTTGGCATTCACAGAACAGCTGTATAGGATAGACAGGCGCTTTTGGGCTTGAGGAAACAAGCACGGAATGGTGGGGTCATATCGTCATGCAGGTGTGGGATAATGAGCAGTGGCTACAGAACTTTCAGCTGTGGAAAGCCACCTTCCTGGAACTGCAGAGGTAACAAAGTCCTGTGGCACCTTAAAGCTTTCGTGGACTAATACCCACTTTGTCGGAGTGGGTATTAGCCCACGAAAGCTTATGCTTCAAAACTTTATAGTTAGTCTTTAAGGTGCCACAGGACTTTGTTACCTCTGCTATTCCAGACTAACACGGCTACCTCTTTGCTTCCTGGAACTGTGTGCAGAGCTCGCCTGTGCACTGCGGTGCAAGGACAGCAGAATGAGAGCTGCCCTATCAGTAGAGAAGCGCGTGGCAATCGCTGTGTGGAAGCTGGCAACTCCAGACTGCTACCGGAGGTCGCAAACCAATTTGAAGTGGGGAAGTCAACCACTGGGGCTGCGTTAATGCAAATCACATCTTGAAACAAAAGACTGACTCTGGGAAATGTGTGTGAAATAGTGACTGGGTTTCCCTAACTGTGAAGGGGGGGATAGATGGCGCACACATTCCAGTTTTGCCACCAGACCACCTTGCAACTGAGTACGTGAATAGGAAGGGGTGCTTCTCCTGGTGTTGCAGGCCCTTGTGGATCACCATGGGCATTTCACTGATATCAATGAAGTGTGGTCCGGGAAGGTGCAAGACTCATGCATCTTCAGGAACACCGGCCTAAGCAGAAAGCTGCAAGTGGGGACTTTCTTTCCAAACCAGAAGATTACAGTGGGGGATGTTAATACCCATAGTGATCCTGGGGAGACCTGGTATACCCCTTACATCTGTGGCTCATGAAACGTTACACGGGACACCTGGACAGCAGTAAGAAGAGGTTCAGCAATAGGCTGAGCAGGTGCCAGATGAAAGTGGAATGTGCCTTTGGCATATTAAAGGCATGCTGGCAATGCCTTTATGGCAGGTTAGACCTTAAGGATAATATTCCCATGGTCATAGCTGCATGTTGTACGTGGTATACTCTCTGTGAAGCTAAGGGTGAAAGGTTTGCTCAAGGGTGTGTTGATCTGAATTTAGTTAGTTGTTATGGCTCGCCACTGATTGCAACCAATCAGAAGATTTATAGGTTCTTATCCAATTCAGACTCCAGGGTTCGAGAGCTCAGAGAGCTCTATATTGGGAGAAGACTCTCAGGGTGCTTGACAAGAACATGTACGTTGAGGACAATAACAAATTGATAAAATCTTTTTTGAAATTAACATAATAAGAAATGCAATGAAACTTATAATTGCAAAACAGTAAAAGAATTCCAAGACTCCTAGTCGTAACATTTCTATTATAAGTACCTTAACCTAACATACTCACACCCTTTCTTCCTAACATACACCCACCCTTCATGGTAATAGGAGGTAAAAGACCAGCCTCACTCCTGGCATGCCCGATTACGTAATGGCGTTGGCTTCCCCAGTGGTTAGAAATGTTGAGTAGTTATACTATACTGCATAAGCTGAGCTGATAGCGTGATAGAAGATAGTCTGTAGAGTATAGGAGAACTGAAAAAAACACTCCAAGAAAACTGAAGCTTCAGGAGTTAGAAGAGCCTAGTGCCCTGAAGAGCTCTCTTACAAGGTATTTTATAGGATCCTGACATGTAGTTCAGGCTCAACCTACTATACCCAAATCTTATTTCCGTACCCTAAGAAATTTATGGGTACTCTTCTCACTGCAGCATGTCCCGATCATGGCTCTTTTCACCCAAGCCTTGAGAAATGTGCCCCTAAGTATCCCAGTTCCTACGGTTCAAGTGCAGCTGTGACTGCACAGCTTCCTCTCCCCAGAGTCTGATCAGATTCAACAGCTGCGCAGTGGTCCAAGCAGGAGAGCGTTTGCTGCGATAACCCGCCAGGGTCACCTGGGAAGATGCAATGAGACCTCTCGGAATTTCAAAAATCCCTGGGAATTCTAAGCAGGAGGGACACATGGAGGTTTACTTGGCTACAGGGCAGTGGAGTTCAAACTGCTGACCAGAACGGTCACCATGGGCATTGTGGGACATCGCACGACTGCCAGTTAGAGCAATGAAATCAAGCGTGGTGTCTGCACTGACATGTTGAGAAAAATGTAGAGGAAAACGATTTCTGTATTTTTTCGCCAATTCCAGGCATTTTCCCCGACGAAGGTCGCATCGCAGTGTGTACACGTTCACTGCTTTGTCGACAAAACTTGGTAGTGTAGACGAGGCCTTAGTCTGCTTGTGCCTTAGTTCCCTGTCTGTTAAATGGGGACAGTGCTGCTCTACCTCCCAGGAGTGATGTGAGGATAAATACACTAATAGCGGTGAGGTGCACTGATCAGTTGCTATGCCAACTTTGGGAGCTATAGAAGCACCCTAGTAGCTGTCTTATCTTCTAGTGGTTCCTGCAAATATTCTTTATTGCTGTGGTTAAAGTCTAATAACTGACTCTGAATTATCACTGTATAATAAGTGTGCGCCAACGGCAGGCAGTTAGTGAACATTGCACGTAGATCCAAAATCTGCCAATACCTGGCTTGGGGACTGGGATGATGTTGAGGGAGCTGTGAATAATAAATAGAAAACACCTTCTATAAGAGCTCTGTGGACTCAGTTCAGCTAATGGTGTTTACCTGCTGAGCTTAAAAGTTACAGCACAGTTTGGCTAGCCGGTGTGGATGAGGTGAAACTGTCTTGTAAAAAGAGCTTGATGTACACTAGAGAAATTCAACTGGATAAGGCCCATAGAATATTTGTTAATCACTGAACACAGAAATTCCCCTAACTGCCTACAAGTGTGTCACAAATGGTCTAACCAGTTCAGTCTGAACTGAGTTAGTGCCATCATGGACTCAGAGAAGCTGAAAGGATTCAACTAGTCCTACCACAGTGCACTGGGGACCCTGGCGAATGGTCCAGATGCATGACCACCTGTAGGAACTGAGTGGGAATGATCAGGGAATTGATCCAGACAGCATTAGTCTGTATGGAGGGGGTTACATGGATTCAGCATGGTGAATGCAAAAATGCACTAAATAGCTTTTGATTAAAGTGGCATAATGCACTGAATCCAGTTCTCTAGTATAGGCGAGAGCCCTGCTTTTTAAATAAGGGCTTTGAGTAGAGATGGATAGCATGGCGTTAAAAACACCAGAGCAGGAGTGGCCAACCTGAACCGGAATGGAAGCCAGAATTTATCAATGTACATTGCCAAAGAGCCACGGTAATATGTCAGCAGCTTCCCACCCGCCGACCGGCCTGCTGATCAGCGTCTCCCCGACCTCCCAATCAGCTGTTTTGTGGTGCACAGGTGGCTGTAGGGGGGAGACGGAGGAGTGAGGTCACAGCAGGCTCAGGGGGCAGGGCCTGGGGCAGAGCCAGGGGTTGAGCATTGAGCAAACCCCCCCCCCCCCCCCCCGGCACATTGGAAAGTTGGCGCCTGTAGCTCCAGCCCCAGAGTTGGTGCCTGTACAAGGAGCCGCATATTAACCTCTGAAGAGCCACGTGTGGCTCCGGAGCCACAGGTTGGCCACCCCGGCACTAAAGGTTTGGACTACCTGAGTGCTTCCTGTCTAGGCTACCACTGCAGTAGTAACAATGGGGAACTTTAGAGGGGAAAAGGTAGTGTAGTCACAGCAGGTTTGTCTTGTCTGTTAGCTGAGACTGACCTCACTCCTCCCCTGTTCCTGAGGTCCAGATCGCAAGGAGCTCTTGGCAAACACACAGCAGGCCCTGAGCTCTGCACTTCTAGTGAAGAGGGAAAAGCCTTTTATCATCCTCCTTTTCAGCTCAGTGGCTGGTGAAGTGGTTCCTGTGTATAAATAGTATAAAGTGCTCTGGGATCCTTTGGGATGAAAGGAGCTTTGTTCCGGACACAATGATGAGGTTTACACAGAAGAGCTTTCATTAATCCATGCCTGGCGCGCCCATCTCCAAACCTGCTCTGTCTGCAGCCCTGTATTGTGCACCGTGTACCACCTTCAGCTGTTTTGGAATCTGTTTTGATCTGTTGCTTTCCAGAGGATCAGGTTCTGGGAGCTGTGGCCTGTAGCCCTCTGGCCTAGGGTTGCCAGTCTTCCAGGATTGTCCTGGAGTCTTCACAAATTTAAAGCTGAATCTTTAACTAAAAGTTATGTCCTGTGATGAAACCTCCAGGAATATGTCCTGCTGCGGCAGCCAGAGATGAGGCTGGGAAGGAGGCGAGTCTCTCCCTGGCAGCCACAGCCCTGGACCTGTGGAAAATCGCCTCTTTCTCTGGCCTGCTCGTCCCCAATTCCACCCCCCCCACACACACTCCCTCTTTCACCTCACTGCCACCTACCCCCCTATTCCCCCCAAGGCCACCACCTCACCCAACATGTGTGCCTTCTCCAGGATACAGGCACCTAATTAGTGGGGCCACGCCCATGCAGCTCCACTAGTTAGGTGGGTGGCCCTTCATTTTCTTCTGTGTGGGCGCCCTGAGCTAATGTCACAGCCAGGAGTAGAATGACTGAGGGTCCCTGATCCTGTACTCAAACTCACACCACCTTGGCAGGGGATAAATCAATGCCAAAGCCCCATCTTCATCCCCCCCAGCAGCATTGCCAGTGGGGGTCGAGATTTCAGGAGGGAGAAAAACTCCTGCATGTGGAATCCTCAGTGTTTCTGCATTGCCCAGCGCTCGGAGAAACCTCTCCGGGCTTGGCTACACTTGACATTTCAAAGCGCTGCCCGGGAACAGCTCTCCCAGCGCTCCTGGTAATCCACCTCCACAAGGGGATTAGCTCCGAGTGCTCAGAGCCCGGCTCCCAGTGCTCTCTAGAGCCTGTCCACACTAGCGCTTTCAAGCGTTCAGACTTGCTGAAGTCAGGGGGGTGGTTTTTCAAGTTAGAGTGCTATAAAGCACCAGTGTAGCCTCAGAAGTGTTCTGTTACTTTCTGGAGCTCCTTCTGAGCTCTGGCAGTTGGTGAATAACTGTAGAGCCCTGTCCTCTGCCTAAGTGCCCCATTTCCACCCCTGTCAGACTCATGTTGTCTCCTGTTGTTCTGCTTTAAAGACAACAGAAGTAGAGGGTGTTCTATTCTGGGGTAGGGAAGAGAAGCCCTGGGAGTAGAAAGAAGTCAGCTCAGCCATTAACACTATACTTCTGCTCTCCTTTAACCCCAGGCAGTATTTTTGTTTGAGGGAGATGTGTGCAAACTGCTTAGGAATTCCAGTTCCCCAGCTGAATCTCCACAAGCAGCTAAAGGGCAGGGCAGGGCATGGGAGGCGGGGGGGGGGAGAAACTAGTATTCTCACTGGGCAGATACGTTAATATTAGCTTTTGAGAGAAGGAGACGGAGGATGGGAATTTTTTTATTCTGTGTTTTGTACGGCATCTAGCATGGCGGGGTCCTGGTCTGCAATATAAATAAGTGACTTTCTCGCCTTTCATGTCCTGCGGTTTGTGACGAAGGATTCCCCAGCCTTGCCAAACGCAGCTTACCGAGAGCCTCGGGGCTGCACCTGATTTGGGCTGTAATTAATTCTTAGTCTGTCTGTAAAGATGCAGCCCATGGAGACTTCAAGTCCCTGCATGCAGGGCTCTCTCTGGAGAACAGGCAAGTTGTCTAAACTCCTCGTGTTCTCCCCTTCTGAAAAAGAAAGAAACATGGAGCATGAACATTTGACTTCACAGCGAAAGTCCTGTAGGGTTTCATAGCGAAGACTCCGGGGGAGGTCTAGAGACTTATTCTCAAAAGCCTGTAATAGGTAATGGAGAGTGGGAGCCTTTCTGTGGGTTTGTTTTGAACCCATTCTGTAGGAGGGCCGGTCCGTTCACAATGGGGGGAAGAGGCCGTAGACAGGGTGGGGGGGCAGTGGCAGGTAAATCACAATGGTGAGCTATGTCCAGGCGGTACAGGGCTTATGTCTGGCGTGAGAGGCCTTTTCAGCTGAGGGATTTGCTGTGGTGCTGAGCGTGATATAAAAACCTAGAGAGGCAGGGGAGCCAGCCCCCGGATCAGCAGTTCCACTGGGCTGTCCTTAGCCTGCTCATAAGATCACTCGCTGCTAACTAGCGCTGGGACTGGCATGGCACGTAGGCCCCAATTCTTGGTCCCCCCAACTCCTGTGCTTGGGACAGAGGTGGGAGCTGGGAAAAGGTGACTTTAAACCACCGTTGTGCTCTGTGTGTTTGGGAGCAACCGCGGGCCCTTCCTGGCGACAGGGGTCAGCCTCAGAACTGTTCTGTGCTACTTTCCGGAGCTCCTTCTGAGCTCTGGCAATTGTTGAATAACTGTAGAGCTGTGTCCTCTGCCTAAGTGCCCCATTTCAACCCCTGCTTGCCTACTTGCACCCACTCCATACCCCTGGCCCAATCCTGACATGCCCCCCATGCCAGGGGCTGGGAGCAGAGCTGGCTTGGAGTCCTTATGCCAGCTCCATACTAGCTGGGGTGTCTTCCTGTACAGAGCATACTCTCCATGGGCTTTCTCAGGGAGCCACTTCCACCCCTTTTTAGGCTCCTTTGTGTTGCCAGAGTGCACCTGTGCTGTGGTTTAGGCAGCCTTGACAGAAACAATAGCTGGGTTTACATGATGTTACAGACGTGTGACTATAAACTCCATGACTGGCTGCCCCTTTCTGGCAGCTGCCGGCCCTAGAGGGCTACCAGAGCTGCAACAGGGGCCTCCTCTTTTCCTCCTCCCAACACACACACACGTGTAGCACGCTTCGTGAGCGGACGCTCTGATGTTACAGAATGAAGGTTTGACAGAGACGTGTGCTATTAGCTTTAATATAGGGAAAGGGAGTAATTTTTGGCTGAGCGCTGTTTCCCTCCCTTTTCAGCTGTCCTCTTTCCTGTGCCCCCTTGAAGACGAGAGCAGGTGAAAGAGAAGGACGTCCCCGTGGAGAACCGAGAGATCTCATTTGTGCTCCAACTTCAACTCGCCCTGAGAGGTCAGTGGTAGCCATGTTTGTTCCCCCTTGGATGTCGGCTTTAGGCAGATAATAGCACTGACCACGTCACAAGCAGCCCGGACAATGCAGCTGGCGGGAGGGCTGTATTTAATGCTTCACAGCTGTTTCCAGTGCCATAAGGTACCCGAGGGCAGAGCTGATAAGCAGCAGGATGCATTTTTTAAAATACATCCTCGCTGGTAGATCAGGGAGTGCTAGTGGGATTTTCATTTGGCACAGGGAGGTTAAGGGCTGGATTTTCAGAAGTGTCGAGCACCTGTAATTGCCCTTCAGCCTCTCTGAAAATGAGGCTGTAAGTGATTTATCCAAGCACAGCAAGTGGTTGGCAAAACCAGAACTAGAACTTAAGGGTGTCTAGTCCTCAGGTGAGGCTTTCTTGTGCATTATGTATGTGGGCGAAGATGGGCTGTGAATCCCACTATGGACTTTACAGTACAGCCGCACTGCATCTGTCCAGCACTGCGCTGCTATGGCCAAAAAGTTGAACTGCTACATACTCTCTTTTCTGTCTGACTTGTCCAAACTGGGGAGAAAATAAAGACACATTGTTGGGCACACCCTGGATACTGATCTCCTCCTAGTTGCTATTCATTGCCTTTTATAGCCTGGGAGTTATTTAATTTACTTGGGTTAAGAAACAATGCCTTGCCTCCCTATCCATTAGACATAGCCTCAGGGCAGGTTATGCAGAAAAGTCTTCAGGACAGGCTTGCTTTCTTTGCTGTCTAATTGACTCCTGTTACTGGGCAAGTAGAGGCAGATGCATTGAGCCAGTTTGTGTGTGTGACTAAACAAGTGCGTATAACCTATTTGAATGTGGGTGCATGTGCTTTCATAGCCTTGGCATGTGCACATACACAGATCAGCTAACAAAATCCAATGGGCTGATGTGGGACCTCACAATGAGACCTTGAGATGCAGGTGCCTCAGCACAGGATAACGGGCGCCACAGTACCATGTTTAGGGCTGGATTTTCAAGTGCCACCGTTGGGGTTATTTTCAAAAGAGCTCACCTCCCACTTGGTTACTAAGCGTTAGGTTACACTTACAGGATTATAGCGCTTTTGGTTATAGCGGTACCCATATACCGCAATAGCTATAGCACTATAACATGGGATGGCGTGACCACATTTGCGGCATTGCTGCGGCACAGGGAGTGGTGCATTAAGGGCAGCTATCCTAGCATTCAGCTGGGTGCAACGTGCTTTCCAAAGGAGGGGGGGTAGGGGGAAGTGTTGTGTGTATGTGGAGGGAGAGAACTTCATGCTGTCAGTGATTTTTCTCTAGAGAAAAGTAGCAGGCTCTGAATTTCACTCACACAGCCCCATTGGTGAGCATTTTCACTGCTTAATTGCTGAGTTAAGAGCGGAGTTCTGAAAAGGAACTTCCACATTCCTTCTTCCCTTTGCAAAACAACACAAAGGCGTCAATTGCCTTAAATGGCTCGTCAATTGCCTTAAATGGCTCGTCAATTGCCTTAAATGGCTCGGAGGCGTGCCAGAGATCCCTTACAGCGTAATGACTGATTAGACTTGCCATAACACGCTACAGGGAATACGCAAAACTTTTATTCCTCTCGAAAAGGTGTTTTACAAGTAGCGCGATAAGCTCAGACTTTTAGCGCAATATGTGCCTTGCCAGTGTGTTCAGGGACAGAGTTATAGCGCTCCTGGAGGCTATATAACGCTATAAAGTGCCAGTGTAACCAAGCCCTTAGGCTACATCTACCCTCACAGATGTAGAGCACCAGGAAGTAAACCAGCCCTCAGAGACAGCAGCAGGGAAAGCGTTGCTGTGTGTTCACACTGTGCTCCTTGTGATTGTGGAGCATGTCCACATTAGCAGCTCTTGCAACGCCACAGAGAGCAATGCATTGTGGTCGCTATCTCAGTGTGCAACTGGCTGCGGCCTGCTTTGGAAAGGGTTTGCAATGCCTCCTGGGGCAGGCACAGCATCACATGATGCAGGTTTCCCAATCCCATTGTTCCATGAGCATCCTACTGGATTGCCAGCTGCTTTTCAGATGAGGGGGTGGGAAGTGTGACAGGGACTGTGTTGTGTGGATGTGTGGGGAGAGATGGTGTTTTAGGGGGAAGAGTAAGTTCAGACAGCGGCAGGGGGAAACCCAACATCAGCCCCCAAGCCCTGCCTCTGCAGCAGGAGCATTCCACAGTCATGGTTGGCTTTGTGTCCCACAGAGCTTTGAAAGGGGATATCCGGGAGCTTTTGAAAAGGGATATCCGCATGCCTGCAGTCAGTTCAAAACAATGACCAGAGTGGCCACTGGCCTCTAATTCCCCTGAAGTCAAATCACAGTGCAATTATGCAACACATCCCCCTCGCAGCATGCTCTGTGCTTCTCATGGAGGAGGATTACCAGGAGCGCTCCAGCTGCAGAGTCCATGCGCTCTAAGTGTCTGGCCAATGTGGACACTTCAGGGGTTATGGCACCTGGGCTGATTTAATGCACTCTAATTTACAAGTGTAGACACGTCTTACAGCCATATTGTCAGAGGAGCTCAGCACCCAGCGTGCCAAGCTCTATTAAAAACCAGGCCCCAAAGGATCATTTTAATGCTCCACTCCAGGGCTTTCCCTGCGATGATGCACTTAAACATCATGGAATACATGGATGCTCACCACTGCTCAGGATCAACTTCTTAGCTGCTTGGGCCAGGGGGTCAATTCAAATGTGTCTTTCCTTTGTCTCTTTCCCTGAAGAGGGGTTTTGCTCCCTACAGGGCATCCTGGAATAGTTTCTCGCAGAGATCTAGTCTACTCTGTGATACAAGGAAAAGAAAATGCATTACCCACAAAAGGGAGGGTCCAGAAACAACCACGTGTTTCTGTGAATAGTTTCCTTGGCTAGTCACCAAGCATGAAGGAGCAGCCTGTACTGGCTAGGAGGCGTAGATCAAACGAAAGACAGCAATGACTGCTCTGTGACTCATTGGCTACCACCCTTCCGTGAATCATTGTGCTTCATAAACCTGCAGCTGTTCTCTGCCTGGTCTTTGAAAACAGAGAGGAGGACCTCTGGTGTGCTTTTACTGGTCCTCTTGTCAGAACAGCTGAGCTTAGTTCTGCAAGATCCACTGAAAAGTCCTTACCTGAGGCTTGATGGAAACATGTGTGTGTGTCTGTGTATGAGAGAGAGGGGGGGGGGGGGAAATTCCAGGAGGCCTTGAGCAGTGCAAGAGTGTAATGGAGCCATGCCACAAATCAGCCAGAGACCACCTGAGAATATAAGCACTAGTGCCCTTTTATTTGCAGTGTCCGTTCCCACCACCTTCTATGTAGTCTGTTCAACCCAGCACCCTGGGGGACAGCTAGCTTCTCCAGCCAGCAGGGATACACAGCCTTTGGCTCCTCCCTTTTCTCTCTCCCCAGCTTCCTTCTAGCCAGCTTTATATAGCCCCCTGGCTACTAAGGCCCGCAGAGCATTTCATCAGCCAGTTATGTGTGCCATATCCAGCCAGCCCCAATTAATACCTCTTAATTGGAGCTGGGCTAACAGGGATCTCCTGGCCAGCACCCTGTTGCATAGAGGTTTTGGTGTAGGGGGTATGTAGTGACTCAGCCTCACCCAGGGCTGATGAGAGCCTAAGTTGACTGTCCATTTCCCAGTGCCCCCATGCCCCCCAACACACAACAACTTTGACTCCTCTTCATCTCTTACTCTACTATTTCTAGTTTCTCTCCTCCCCCTGCCCCTGGGTTGTGCTATAAAACCTCAAACCTAGCCTGCTGCTCCTCCTCCTGTCTTTGATTTGGATCTTCTCTTGGCGAAAATAGCCACTCTGTTGCCTTGTATCCAACTGTTGGATGGATTCATGATGTGAATAAATATCTACTGGGGCCTAAGACGTATTTCTATCACTGATTTAACGTACACTTGCATCCAAGTTGCTGTATGTGAGACAAATGCACCATGGTTGCTCTTCCTAACTAAAGCTGATGCAGTGCCAGGCGACTGCATAGTGTGGTTCTTTGTGGAGGAAAGAAAATGTTGCGTGGGGCATCTGTATCCTGGGATCCTATGAGGATAGGAGTGGGCTCCAGAGTTGGGTGATGGATGGCTCCAGGAATTAGTCAGGGTCTAGTATAGACCTTTTACCTGTGGCTCTGCGCTCCGGCCGGCAGGCGGGCGTGGCTCCGCGCTGGGGCCGGCAAGCGCCTGGGGGAGCCGCCGGCCAGGGATGCGCGTGGGCCGCCAGGTGGGGGTGGCTCGAACCTGGGGGGGCCGCAGGGAGCTGACAGTCAATGGGGTGTGGAGGGGAGGCCGGGGTGGGCGAGGTGTGGGTGCAGGAGGGAAGGAGGCTTGGTGGGGGGAGGCTGGGCTGGGTGGGTCAGGCATGGGGGGGCAGGAGGCTGGGTTGGGAGGGGGGAGGAGGTTAGCTTCGGTGGGGTGGGCCGGGCAGGCAGGGGTGGGGGAAGAAAAGCAGTTAGATGGGAGGCTGGGCGGGGGTAAAGCAACCTACACCCAGGCTGATAGCAGGAGCTGACTGGGGCAGGCGGCAGGACCTCGGCTGGCAAGGGGCCAGCGGGGGAAACCCCAAAGCAGTGCAGGGCTAAGCACTCCGCTTGCCACTGCTTTGGGGTTTCCCCCGCTGGCCCCTTGCCAGCTGGGGTCTCAGCTCCCGTTGTCAGCCTGGGCTTCCTCGGGGGAGGGGAGGGGGGAGCGGTCCGTGGGGGGGGGGAGCGGCCCGCGAACGACATTATAAATGTCCAAATGGCCCTTGACACAAAAAAGGTTCCCCACCCCTGGTTTAAGCCAACCTCTATTACATTATGGAGGTTAGGCAGGAGCTTTTCTAGGGGACAGATATCCCACAGTTGTGAACTGCAGGATTTCTTGCTCCTTATTCTGAAGCAGCTGCTGCTGCCTGCTGTTGGAGACAGGATTTTGGACCGAATGAACCAGGGGTCTGCTCCAGCCTGGTGATCCCTAAAGAGAAGTGTTGACACAAAGGATTTAGGCTCAGGCAGAAGGGGAACTGGTTGGTACAATAGTTCCTGCTGGAGGTGGTTGTTGAATGTAAGGAAGAATTCCAGGGATGGGAATGAGTCATCTGTCTCTAGGGACTCTCTAGGATGGGAGGATTTTTATCCTGAGAGTGAATCACACTTGTATAGCGCTTACTTCTTTGTGTCCACGAAACTCCTCTCTATTCCCTGACATTCTCATGGCGTTATTCCTATTTGATCTGGATAGCGGATGTAGTTTTGAACAGCCTGGGACCTACATTTCCTTTGTTCAAATGGGGGGAGGGGGAAATGAGAAGGCGGGGGAGGAGCATGTGTCCATTTTCTTCCCGAGCTGTGTCCTTACTGTGATGTTTGGGATTGCTATTACAGGACTAGGCAATACAGTGCCCCGGTCAGGATTAGGGTCCCATTGTGCAAACATGTGGATAGACTGGTCCCTACCCCAAAGACAGTACAGCCCAACTGCAGATGAGCCATAAGAAGTGTGCCTAACAGATAGCAGGATGGGGGATAACACAATAATAAGATGCGATGATTACACAGCCCGTCATTCTATCAAACATGACAGAATCAGAATCAGGAGTTTTCATTTTACAACTCTTTCTGGAGTCTCATTAGTCACCATGCTGGGCTTCCTCGGTTGGGCACCTCAGCACAGGCCTTGAGGTGGCTGTTTGCAAGAGGAGAGCAGTGATGCCGTCCTGGTGGGAGACAAGAAAATTAACTGGCTTTTCTTCTTTCAGAGACCCGCTGAGCCGGAAAGATGCGTGAGTACACGGAGAAGAAGGAGACGTGCGGCACTATCTGCCTCAAATACCTGCTCTTCATCTTTAACTTCTTCTTCTGGGTAAAGTGCCAGCTCCCCCACCCCATTTGTGTGCCCCACCACACCCCTCGTCACGAGCTCCATCTGTTGTTTCAGTGGCCAGGGTGGTGGGATGGATAGCAGGGGTGAAATCCTGGCCCCACTGAAGGCAAAATGGCAAATGGCAAAAATGCTGCTTGACTTCAATGAGTCCAGGATTTCACCCCAGGTATCTAACTAGACCCATGCTGCCAACATTGGGGGAAAGGACTGTAACCTGTCTGACCAGGAGTAGGCCCTGAAATGATCAGGTATCGATAGCTGTGGGCGGCCTGAAAAAGTGCTGTTTTGCCCACTTCAGGGGAGGGTGGCCCAGGGCACAATTCTTAAGGCATCAGATACTCGAGGGCAGCTCCTAGACAAAGTTCCTCCTTCAGTTCTTCTCTTGTTCTGCCCAGCGGCACTGCATGGGCTGGCAGTGGAATGAAGATGGCTAGGCTGGGATTATGGGGGTAGTGGCTGTGGTTATGTCTACACTAGAGGTTTTTACCTCAAGTTAGTTGCTGGCCAAGGGATCAGCCTGTTGTCAGCCACAGACATTCGTGGGCTGGAAGAAATGATTGACGAGGGTCCAGACTAGCCTTTACAGAGGAATGAATTATGAACTGCCTCAGTGAATTGGGAACCAGGTTAAAACCTCTAGGGAACACAAGGCCCGTAAAGAGGAAGGGGAACCTGAAGAAGAGAAGTTGGCTTACCCAATGGGCCCCGACTGCAGGGGTATTAGTTTAGCTAACCAGGACTCCCACCTTTTTACAGCCTTGCCCCACAGTGGTTCTGTCCTGGAGGGAGGTAGACAAAGCTTTTGTTTTGAAGCAGTCAGTATCACTCCTGGATCAGCCAGAAAGGGTGCTAAGCAAAGCATCCCCTCCCTCTCCTCTTCTCCATTCCCTGCGGCTAAGCAGTCAAGCAATTGTCAGAGCCAAGAGCCTGGTTAAGGTTGGAAACTTAGAACTCCAGTTACAGTGTTCCTGGCCTGGTGTGGGCAAACCCCCAGCCAGTGGTCTCCCCTCCCAGCTGGAATACTGTGCCTTGGCTCCCTAGAACCTCCCAAGGCCCTTGAGAGACTAGGGAGAGAGCAATAATTGGCTTCATTTAAGGCCTGATCCAAAGTCCATTGAAATCCGTGGGAGTCTTTCCCTGGACTTGACTGGGTTTTGGATCAGGCCTTCAGTCAGTGAGCTGAAATCTGATTCCAGTGGCCCAGCAGGGGATGCCACTCCTGAAAAGGAGGAAGTGCCCACCTCCGACGCATCTCACCTGCTTGCCTCTCTCTTTATTAAGCTGGCAGGTGGGGCGGTGATGGCGGTGGGTATCTGGACTCTGGCTGAGAAGAGCGACTACATCAGTCTCCTGTCCTCCAACACGTACATGGCGACCGCCTACATCCTGGTGGTGGCAGGGATCGTTGTCATGGTTACCGGCATCCTTGGGTGCTGTGCCACCTTCAAAGAGCGACGGAACCTGCTGAGAGTGGTAGGTTTCGTATTTGCCCTAGGACAGCGCTGGGCCCCAAAGGTCTTGTGTGTGCGAGGCGAGAATTGCATCCCTGTTCCTCTGGACCTGCAGAGACGTACCTGTGACTCCCTGGCTGGCCCGCTGTCCTTGTTTGGGATGGATGGTCTCTATAACAGAGGAGACTTTCCTTTCTTTCTGTCCCACCCAGAAAATGTCTTGATTTCTGTGTGTTTCAACAGGTGCTAAGTAACAAATATACGGTACTTTTCATCTGAGCACGTCAAAACACTTCCAAGCAAAGGAAATGTTTAGGCTGGTAGGAAAAAATGGGAATAAATTTGGGAGAGAAGGCAGGGTGGGACATTTAAAACCAAAAAAATAAGTAATTGTTATTCCACTTGATTCAAAGAAAAACATTTGTTTTGATTGGTACATTGAGCATTTCAAAATTTTGAACAGTACAAAAATTTTCATAAGCTCCTCCCCCAATTTTGGGGGGTCAAACGAAACAAAAAAAAATCACTTGACATTTTTGACCAGCCCTAATAAATCACAGGTCTGGGCTACACTACAGACCTATATCGGTGTAACTATGTTGCTCAGGGGTATGAAAAATCCACACCCTGGAGTGACGTAGTTAAACCGACTAAATCTTCCATGTAGATAGCGCTATGTTGGCAGGAGAGCTTCTCCTGTCGACGTAGCTACTGCCTCTCGGGGAGGTGGATGAGACAGGAGAGCTCTCTTTTTTTGGAAAGTTCAAATATGGTAACCCTACTTTACCATTCCTTCAGTTTTGCAAACTGCTGCTGGACTGGATGTCCCATTAGGGTGACCAGATGTCCCGATTTTTGGGTCTTTTTCTTATATAGGCTCCTATTACCCCCCACCCCCGTCCCAATTTTTCACATTTGCTGTCTGGTCACCGTATGTCCCATCCCCTTTGTCCGAGTGGAGTGGAGGCTGGAGCGGGGATTGGGAAAGGAGCCATGATGAACAATACAGACCAGACAGTACCCTCTTGCTGTGATTCCCCTTTTGTGGGGAGTAGCTATGACCTGAAAATACAAGGGGGTGGAAAATGCCCCTAAAAGGCCTGTGATGAGCTCTCAAGAGCTCTTGTTAGTGGCCTTTGGTTCTTGAGGGGTGGTATTTGGCCCCTGGCCCTTAGCAGTTCGTTTTGACATTAGCACAATTATTCACTGTACTAAAGAGCTCTATTCATCTGCCTTTGTCGTCCAGTCCCCCTGTGCCCCCCAAGTGACAGATGAAAATCTGGTGGGGTTTTCTTTGTTATTCTGACACAGAAAACTAATAATTGTCTCGTGGAAACAAAAGGTTGTTCTCTGTCTTTTCTTTCCCGCTCTGAGTGGCTGCCTGTGACAGATCTATTGTCTCTCCTCTCCGCTGGCTTAGTTGATACTAAGTAATCCACAAAAGAAATATTTTGTGCTGGGCTGGGCGGAGTTGGTCTGGCTGGAGGCTCCTGCCAGCTCTGAGCTCAGCCAATAATCCCAACATCTTCACAACAAAGACAAAGGCGCCTGTGCCAGTCTGTCCCAATTTCTCTCTGTACCAAAGGGCCATGTATATAGCGAGGTACGCTGCGCTGGGGAGCCTCCTGCACTTTTCCGAATCCAGGGGTTCTTTAAAGCAAGCTGAAAGAATAATTTCAGATGGGGGTGGAGATGTAGGTGCTTGGTTGTGAGGGGGTTGAGCAGGAAGGTATATTCTAGCTGCTTTTGTAGCTACTGGTGAGTTTTCACTCCCAGTTCAAGGCTTTCCCTGTGTTTCATTTCTCATGGCTGATTTACCAGGATATTTGTGTGTCTAGAGCATTTTTCTCTTTCGCAGCCAGCCTGATTCGCTCAGGGATGCCACAGTAATCCAGGCACTTGTGACACCACAGTTGCTTCCATGGGTTTCAGGCCTGCAGCCTGTTGACTTCAGCGAAAGACACTCCGGTGAGCTGCAGGATCAGGCCTGCAGTGATGAGCTGGGATGTCACAAAATCTGGCATGAGCAATCCCAAGACCTATTCTAACTGGAGCTCAGATGCTGTAGCCATTCTAACAGTGGAGAACGATCAGGACACAGAGATGTTCAGGTTGCACACCCCACATACCGTGAGCTGTCCCTCTCCTGTGGACTTCAAAGGTGTAGGGTTGCTGCCTAGGATTCCCCTTTGCTAAGAAAATGGCCATTAAGCCAACTTTCATCAGGCTTTACACTGCTGGGACAGCATGAAGCAGGGAGAAACGTAACTGAGAATCAGGAACATAATGCATATGTCACTGTTGGTGTACACAGCTCATTACAAGCAGGTAGGGTGAGCATGGGTCTTAACCATCAGGTGGAGACAAACATAGTGCACATGATAAAAGCAGGAGCCTGTTGTGGGGAGGGAGTCACCAAATGAAATTAAGAGGTAGCAGGTTTAAAACAAACAAAAGGAAGTATTTGATTGTGCGTTGTGTGAAGAATCTGTGGAACTCTTTGCCAGTGGATGTTGTGAAGGCCAAGACTAAACCAGGGTTCAAAAAAGAACTAGGTAAATTCATGGAGGATAGGTCCATCAATGGCTATTCGCCAGGATGGGCAGGGATGGTGTCCCTAGCCTCTGTTTGCCAGAAGCTGGGAATGGATGACAGGGGATGGATCACTTGATGATTACCTGTTCTGTTCATTCCCTCTGAGGGGCACTGTCAGAAGACAGGATACTGGGCTAGATGGCCCTTTGGTCTGACCCAGTATGACCGTTCTTGTATTCTTATGTAGGATAGAAGAGCTTAATATAAAAGATAGCCTTTGTTTTTTCCCACATACATACACCTCTCGCGAATATTTACATACATTGAAGAGAGAATTGGTGGAAAGCATTTTGCAATTATTATTTAGCTTACAGCTGTGTCCAGAGGCTACAGCTAGGCTGGTACCCCGTTGTACGGGGTGTTGTACATACAGAGTAGGAGAGAGTTCCTGCCCCAAAGAGCATAGTCTAAATAGATACGATGTAACAGGTAAATGAAACAACTAGGCAGGGCTAACAATAACAAGATGTTTTAACACAGGCTAGCTGAATGCCCAGGTGGCAACCTTCACTCTATATAGGCTTTGAAACCTGTTTGCTAAAAAGTGGGAGGACTCTTTAAGATAACCTGTTGCGCTGAGACCTTGTGATACGTGCCCACGGCACTGGAATGCCTTTGACATCAGTGCAGAAAATACCCAGGATGTAGAAAATAGATGAAGGAAAGAGAAACTTTCCAGTTAATTGGTTGTTTTCTTTCCCCTAATGCAGCAGCCTGACAGCACCATGATGTCAGAGAGGTATTACATAACCGGGCTCCGACAAAAGAAAGAAACCTTTTGTTTAGGAGTGTTTCTCTCCTTTTCTGTCCCTTTCAGCCTCCCATTAGAGTGGCGCCCAGGCTTTGGTTATCCAGCACTCCATCGGGTGACTCATTCCCATGGTATGAATGGGTACCTTGTACAAGCATGTGCAGACACTTGCACTGTTCAGCCGAGAGCCAGTGGGGGGAGTTCAGGGCTGGGAGTGAATGCCTGAGATTGTAGGCTCCTATTAAAGCCCAGGCTGCAGATAAAACCCAGTTGTCCCTCCCAGGCAGCTGCTGAATCCCGGCAGAGGGTGAAAGAGGAAATCTGACCCAATGGGCAAGGATTATGAGTTGGCACAATCTCACTGGGGCCAGGTGTTTTGATGACCTGACAAAGAGGGGGAGCACAGTGAGAAATGGAGGCGTCACTCAGCAAAAGACAAGCTGTGGTGCAAAGGCAAATGTGTTGCCTCCAGTTCTTTGCTTTTTCTAGCAGAGTGTGGTGGTGGTCTGCTTTTGTAACACATAGAGGCATTTATTTGATGCTGACCATGGATTTTTGGAGAGATGTGTAGTGCCTTTTGTGGGGGCAGGAGTGTAATAATAGATGGTGTGCTGTAATTCAGGATTGAGGGACAGTTGGGGCCGGAAGTCTGGAATTCCCACAAAACAGAGATAAGATGCATTGGCAGAGGTGCCTGGTTGTTTGGGGCAGGGAGGTTGCAGGCACTTGATGGGACTTTGCTGGTACAACTAGATGTCAAATCCGATAGTGAGTGTGTTTCCCATGCAGAGCTGCACGAGGCTGCAAGGAGAACAGCTGTGGCCCGGAGGCCACAGTTTGCCCACCCCGTCTTATACATTTTCTTTATCCCACCTAATTTGACTGGGGATGTTCTTATTATCCAATCAGTGTCTTGTCTCTTTTGGAATCCTGCTAAACTCTTGCCTTCATGATACCTTGTAGCAGTGAGTTCTTCACGCTGAGCATGCATCATGTAAAAAAGAGACATCCTTATATCACTAAATGTTGCTTTTCAATTTCCTTGGATATCCCCTTGTTCTTCTAGTAGGAAAAAGGGTAAAAAGGAACCGGTGTCCTCCAGTTCGGCTGTAATTTCTGTCTTGCCCTTTACTAGATCACACTTATCTCACTATTACTCTCATCTCTCCTTCCTCTTCTACTTCCTACTCTTTGATAAGCCCTCTTGTTGCTGCCTGTCTTAAATTACATTATAACCTTTTCCATGCCCAGCACCCAATACAACAAGCCCCTCATACAGATCGAGTCCACTGAGAGGTGCTGTAATACAAATAATAATACCTATAGATTTAAGCCTTTTTCCTGATCATCTAAATTTAACTTCCAGGACTTCTCTCCCACCTTCCCTGATGCTCTCTTTTAACATAGACAGTTTTACCATTGTTGTTTTGCAGTACTTCATATTGCTGCTGTGCATTTTCCTGCTCGAGATCATTGCTGGAATCCTGGCCTATATCTACTACCAACAGGTAAGTGGATGTCGAACTAAGAGGATCAATCCAGAGAGAGGGGGAGCAGCTACTTATCACCCAATTTCTATTTAGAGATTGGGTGTAAACCAACATTTCAAGGGCTTTGAATCCGTGGTTTGGTTTGGGCCCATGTATTCCTCACACCAGCTTGATCTCTCCTTACTCGTGTCCCCCAATATACAACATGCAGCGGGTTATAAACCATATTTGACAAGGCATTAGTCTATTACGTGTGTATTTGGGAGTCAGATACAGTTCGGCTCCTTCCAGCACATCATCTCCCTCCCCCCCCCCCCCAAATGCCTTATGAAGAGGGTTTTTGGAGTGAATCGTCTTGTTTCTAGTACAGAGGATCAGCCTGCGGATTTTTCTGATGCCCAGAAAGGTAATACAGGCGATTGTAATCATAGTTGTGCCGTCTAGTACAGAGGTGGGCAAACTTTTTGGCTCGAGGGCCACATCGGGTTTGCCAAATTATATTGAGGGCCGGGTAGGGAAGACCCCGCCCCCAATCTGGTCCCCTCCCACTTCCCGCCCCCTGACTACCCCCTGAGAATCTCCAACCCATCCAGCCCCGCCCGACCTTGTCCCGATTTCCCCTTCTAGAGACCCCTAACCACCCCCCAGGATCCTACCCAATTCCCCTGCTCCCTGTCCTCTGACTGCCCCGACTCCTATCCACCCTCCCACCCCCTAATCACCACCCTGGAACCCCACCCCCTATCCAACTCACCCCACTCCCTGACCGCCCCTCTCCAAATCCCCCCCAACCACCACCCCAGAACCCTGCCTACGCGCCCCCCCCCTTACCATAGCTGCTCAGTGGGGTTCCGGTGGAGGGGGTTAGCATGCTGCCCCAGCCCCCAGAGCACTCCCCTCCTGGCATGGCTCTGGGGGAGCGGGGAGCACGCAGCCCCGGCCCCCCAGTGCTCCCCACATGGCTCTGGGAGAGGCGCGAGCGCGCCCCGGCCCCCAGAGCTCTGCGCGCAGTGCGGCTCTGGGGGAGGGTGGAGTGCTCAGCCGCCCCCCCCCCCAGTGTTGGCCGCGCGGCTCCGGAGGAGGATGGGAGCGCAACCACGTCTCTCCCCCACTCCCCCAACGCTGGCCGTGCGGTGCGGCTCAGGGGGAGGGGGAAGCCACACCCCGCCCCCCCCCCCCCCGAGTGCTGCTCGCAGCGGCGCGGCTCCGGAGGAGGACGGGAGCGCAACCACGTCTCTCCCCCACTCCCCCAGTGCTGGCCACGCGGCGCGGCTCTGGGGGAGGGGGTAGTGCACTGCCCCAGCCCCCCAGAATGCTGTCCGTGCAGCTGCTTCTGGGGGAGGGGCGGGGGAAGCCTCCTCAGCCGGGGGGCCGGATGCAATGGCACCGCGGGCCGGATGTGGCCCGCGGGCCGTAGTTTGCCCACCCCTGGTCTAGTATGTCCATGAAGCAGAACATAAGAATGGCCCATCTAGCCCAGTGTCCTGTCTTCCGACGGCAGTCATCAGTGCCAGATGCTTCAAAGGGAATAAATAGAACAGAGCAATCATCAAATGCTCCATCCCCTGTTGATCAGTCCCAGCATCTGGCAGTCAGGGGTTTAGGGAGGTCCAGAGTATGGGGTTCTGTCCCTGACTACCTTTGCTAATAGCCAAGCAGAAACAGGCCTGACTAAACCCGGCAACCTCATGGACGGGAAATGGTCCTGCTGGAGATAGAGCAACACTGCCACAGCTCAGAATAACCCCACGGGTCTGCTGAGCTTGAAATCCCCACGAGGGAGCGATGGCGTCACATTATCATGCTGGCTATGGCTAACGAGAGGCTTGCCGCTTGGGAGGCTCCCTCAAACGAGGCTGCCCAGCTGTCTTCATGCCCTTTGAGGGAGGCTGGGTGTCTGAAGAGAGCAGACGGTTGGAGATTGTCTGAGGAGGTGTCTCTGACAGGGAAGTGTACATTGCAGAGTGCTGCAGGGGTTTTCAGTGGCTCTGTGTTCACATACTGTAGGCTTCCCTGGATTACACCCTTATGATGGGAACTTCCATCCTGCCACAGGACCCTCAGACTTTACCCCCTCCCCCAAGGGTGGCATTAGCAGTTTGCCTGTAGCCAAAGAGCCACGGCTCATTTGTAGCCAGTGGAATACATTCCAGCTGCCTCCGTCTTTCATATGGAGGGATCAGCCCCGTGGAGGCTATTGGACCCAGAAAGCCATGCTCCATCTGGACCTGAGCAAAGACTAAAGTTACACATGGCAATGGATGAAATGGTGGAAACTTCTTGGATCAAGGTGGAGCGTGGCATGCTGGGATTGTATCTCTCGGGCAGAGCCGCAGGCTGCTTTGTAGATCACCCACTGGCATTTGGCTTACTAGCTGCACTCAGCGCCCCCGCCCTCCCCTTATGTAAAAGTCCTCCCAGGCTCGGGCTGCTTTCTGCCTTTGCGGTTGGTTTTCTTTCTCCCCTTCCCCTGCTGCCGTGTCCAGTGCGTGCGTGTGTATAAACTGTGTGTTTCTTTTGCTGTCTTTGTTCCATGCTGCAGTTCTTCCCCGTGAGCCCGCAGGTAACTGCTTTTCTCCTGAGTAATATTTCCGCTAGTGGACTCTGTCTCTTTGTTTGCCTTTGGTGCCCATGAGCTGCCAAACCTTCCTTCTTGTCTTTGCTCCTCTAAATACTTTGTGCTTCTAAGGAGCCTCCCATCCCAAGATCTCAAAGCACTTTTCAAACATTAATGAATAAAGTCTCGCATCACCTCTGGGAGGATCGGTGTTACCCCCATTTGACAGAAAATGAAGAGCCACTTCTACATTCGGCAGGTTTGAAGTGGAGGAGGAAAAACTCAGGCCATATTCTCCCAACACGGTGTAACCAAAACATTCTTTTCCTGCATTCCACCCCACAATTCCTGCTTATTACTAAGAAATACGTGTGCACAGAGGAGCTTTCCTGGGCTTTCCTCCATTTGGTTTATTCAGCGATGCCATCGACACGCATGATGCCATTGTTCAGGAGAATGGGAGAATTGTGATTTCACAGGCGCTGGGTTATGGCAGCGTTACTGAATGGATCAGGCAGGGAGGAGGCTGATTAGAAAGGAAGCAGATTTTAGCTATACAGTAAAACCTCGATTTAATGGACTAATTCGGGTGAGGGGGTGTCCGTTAAATCAGAAAGTCCGTTATTTAATAATAAAAAAAAAACGAGCTGTCGGAGCAGCGGCCTGCCCGCCACAGGGCCGGGGCGGCAGCTCCGCAGCCTGCCCTCTGCCAGGACCCGGGCGGCAGCCGGGAGCCGTCAGCCAGCCCGCCCGCTCGCGGGACCCGGGCGGGAGCCGTCAGCCAGCCCGCCCGCTCGCGGGACCCGGGCAGGAGCCGTCAGCCAGCCCGCCCGCTGGCGGGAGCTGTCAGCCAGCCCGCCCGCTGGCGGGAGCCGGGCGGCAGCCGGGAGCCAGCAGCCAGCCCTCGACAAATGGATTTCGGATGCATCAGACTTGCTTAGAAATTTTGTCCGTTGCATCCGAAGTCCGTTAAATCGAGGGTTTACTGTATTTTGTGTATTAGACAGAGAGAGAAGTTTGTGGGTCCATTAGTGAGAGAGTGTCACTGTAAAGGACACTTTCATGCTTGATGTGCTCCAAATATCAGACCCTCTTTCTGAGCAATGTCATTGTTGCTTTCTGAACCTCTCTCTAGTGTCACAAGGGCTGCAACCAGGGAGGCAAGAGTCTTAAAATCCCTCCTCATGCTCTCAGTGTCCTTGCGCGACGTCCCTTTCAATCCCTGATATAAAAAATATTTAGACTGCACAACTTTAGCCCAGCAGGCCCAGGGCTCTGAATTCCTAATACTCCTCGCCAGATCCTTTGGGATTTAGAGCTCTGACAGCCCTGCGTCCAGAGGCACGAGAGCCCCTTTGATCCTAGAGGAATATTCATAAGATTTTTAGAGAAGGACAATCCTGTCCCTCTGGATGGTATCCCTTTCAGTGTGGAGGCAGGCCCACGCTGGGACCCTTGCAGTGGGGCATGCCACGAACCAACACAGATTTCTCCCCATGAGAGTCTTTTGCACTTTAAAAGGGGAGAATGATGTTTAAAGAGCCAGGAGAGGCAGAAATAAGCGCATGTGCTTTCTTGGAACCAATAGGGTCTACACTGGAGGCAGGGTTATAGGTTCCACAAAGTTCTCTGCTGTTCTCCCGGAGTGAAGATAATAGAAAATATAAAGGGGTGATGATAAGAAAGGTGTCTGCCTCATGATTTCACCCCCAATATCCCTTTTGTTTAGCTGAGCATGGAGCTGAAGCAAAACCTGAAGGAGACCATGACCCAGAAGTACCGGAAGGAGGGAGAGGCGGGCGTGACCAGCGCAGTGGACAAACTGCAGCAGGAGGTAGGCCTCAAAGACACAGGGAGAATTAAACCTATGACAGAGCTAAAAATTATACCATCCTTAGATCGCTGGCTCCTTATCACTGAAGAGATAACGGTGTTCTCCATGTCACACCAAAAATCACAAAATATTCAGGTTGTTTCCAGTCCCAAGAGAATGCTTTTGTTTCCTAGGTCCAGCCCTTGCAAGAATCCAAACAGCAAAGATAGAACCATTTTTTCCTGTGAGCATCTTTATATGTCCTTCCCCCAGAGTTCAAACTGATGGGATGAGTGCCCCTGCACATAACTTCTTCATGGGTGGATGGGGCGACCAACAAAGTGTTGTCCTACATTGGTCCATTTAGTCTTGATAGTCCTCCTTGATGGGCGGGGGAACCACGTTTCCTACCTAGGTTCACCAGTTCTGAGCAGGCATTTTTACAGTTCTAAATCAAGACTTTCATATTACTTGGCTTATAGCATGAGATGCAGGCATTACACCATAAGATTAATACATGCAGCAACTTACAAACATTCTGTTGAGTCCAAACATTAAACACATCCTACTTCGAATGCCTACTTCCAACAACATTAACATACAAGATGCTCTGGTCTGGTTTCCAGCTATGAATTTGTCAGTGCTCAGCTGACACCTCAAGCCTTGGCAAGATCTGGTACCTGGCTTACCAGCATCACACCCCCAACTCATACAGGATGGATATGACACTGCGTCTGCTGTCACAGAGACTGGGACTCTTGCTCTCTGAGCAGTGTGATTGCTTGAAAGGGGAAGGGTGACATTCACATCACTTGCTGAATGAACTAGTGCTGGCCAGTTCAGGACTGATAGCTGCTTCCAACAGGTTGTCTACAGGATGGAAGGGGAGGAGTTTGGGGGGAATTGCTAATGTTAATTAAGCTTTCCGCTACCCTGTTGCTCCAGGCACTGCCAGAGAATTGGGGGACTGAACCATCACAATGGCTGAATATATAACTTCATAATCCAGAACATCTCAGCCCCTCCCTAGGAGACCTGCCCCTTGCTATAGACCTGAATTTACCTCCAACCCACACCAGCCAAATGTCCCACTGCCTGACTCTCACTTCTGTTACGATGCATGTCCATGAGAAATGCAGGATCACTGATGTGAGCTTCTCGGGAGGGTTGTACAGGCTTTAGGACTCGCCGGGGTGGCCTCCCGTGGCACTTTCTCACATTCCCCATTCTGCTCCGCTTTCTCGTGCCCCGTGTTAGGGCGTTGAGTGGCCCAATGTGTATTCTAGTGCTTGGTGTCTCCTGAGGCCGCTCTCGAGGTATGGAATCCCTGGAGCTGAGGGCTTGTTTGGGTCACAAGCAGAGAGAGGGCCAGTCTTCAGCAGTCAAAGCTCTGCTGTTTGGGAATGAATGATACTAATTGGCAGTTCTGTAGGGCCTCTTGTCTGGACCCCAGAGCGATGCACAAACGTTAATCTGGGCCTGGCCATGCTTAGGGGAGTATTTTACAGGGGAGAAAGCAGAGGCAAAGTGGGACTAAGTAATGCGCTCCTTGCCCTCTGTGATGGAGATAGGAATTGAGCTCGCCTCTCTTGATTCTCCGTCCCTACCACAAGCTCGCCTTTCCCCTCCTCATTGCCATCAGGATAAGTGTGTGCTGAGGGGCACACGGAGGCAGCCCTTTAGGGTCTGAGGGCACGAGTGGGATGAGAGGCAGACAGCTGTGCAGGGACCCACACAGGGAACAAGCCCATTCTGCTGACTGCAGCTACCCCCTCGGCTGTGGGCGCACTGAACAGCAGAGCTGCTTACAGTCCTCTGTAATTTGATTCACCGCGAGCATGATTGGTGCTGTTTAGTTTTGTTGTCAAGACCAGAAGGAGCTGCAGACAAGGCCCATCTCTGTACAGAGAAGTAAGTGGCACGGAGGCCACTGTAGCTAAAAGAAAGGCATCGTGGATATTTAAGGGACTTTTTTAGGAACCTTAGATACAAAGGTCGCTCATAATTATAGCAGCTCATCAAAACACAGGCAGGCATAAGCCACTGGATTCGCCGATTGACAGTGCTCTGGGGGGATGTGACTAGGTGCTTGGTGCAGTGAGAATGGATGGGGGATCAACTACAGACTCATCCTGTGCTTTTCTATGCATACAGTTCAAGTGCTGCGGCAGCAATAATGCTACGGACTGGAGTGAGAGCATGTGGATCAAATCCGCGGAGGCCGGAGGGCGGAAATTCCCGGACAGCTGTTGTAAAACGATAACAGATGGGTGTGGCCGGAGAGATCATCCTTCCAACATCTACAAGGAGGTAAAGAACAGGCGGATGTCAACATTCCCAGGGCCACACTGGGGGGCGGGGGGAGGGAGGAGAGGGGGATGACACCTGCTGGGCAGACTGGTTTGATGCTGAATGCAAAAGCTATTTAAGTCAAGGGCTGGGCAGGGACTTACCATTGACATCTCTAACTTTGTTCACCACCTTCAATGCCAAGTACTGTACTAATTGCAGCTGTCATGGGTGTGGGAGGAGAGCTCATGTCCTGAGTAAGCGTGGTACAAGTTACATAGGCAGCACCTTGCAGATGGGAGTGTGGATTGGGAAAGTACCTCATTTAGAATCAGTGCAGAAATTGCCTTCCAGCATTAAAAAGCTCGAGGAGCATGTTAAAGGATCCTGTGCAGCAGACTCAGACCACAAGTATCAGGGAACGTGGCTGTGCGTGGGGAACGTGACACTGACAAGAAGTGCACCCCAGGAAATGGGGAAGGGACGAGTGAAGCATGTTGCTGATGGGAAAAGTGAGGCTGGACTAGGGCTTCTCCTCTTCAGTTCCATTCAGGAAACCTGGGTTTGAGTCCCACAACGCATGCGTCCTCTCAACAGCTTTGGCTTTGGTAGGCTTTGAATGGAGTCCCATCCAGTCCTCATCAGAATGGGTGCTGGGTACTAGGATGGTAGGGTAGATGGATTTCGCCTCCAGCATGAAGGAAGGAGGTAGGAAGAGGAGGGAAAGGGGGTGTTGTAGAGTCCCTGTTGGCTAGAGCCGGGCTAGGCAGTGTTTGGGTAGAGGGGAAACCCCTCTTTACTCAGACAACCAAAATAATCGACAACTTAGCAGAGCACACAAAGGGGTCGCTAAGCACTCATCTACCTGACTCATGGAGGGGTGAGGTCTTGCAGGGGAAATTGATTCTGACACCCAAAGTATTGTTGCCTTTTTTTGACCTGAGCGGCTAGTCAAATTTTGGGGGCCTGAGGATGTTCCAGTTAGAAGTGGGAAGTGATGGACTCCAGTTTTCTCTTGAATGCAATCTTGTTTATTTACAAGGCGCACACCAGGTCCTGCTTCTCTGAACACAGGAGGAACCGGGAACAAAAGGAGCCATTTTTTAGTTAACCACCCCAAGAGAGACGCCAAAGCTCTGTCTAGCCTGCATGATCTTGGGGAAAGCTACTGCTTGCTTGGCTTTCTTGCTGTTGGCCTCTGCCTCCTTCTTCATTCTTGTCTGTTCTCAGTACCAAGTGGAACCCTGCTTCCACGTGGGGCTAGTTTCTGGGCAGGCTGTAGTAGGCCTTGTTTTAGGTGTGTCTCCTTTACTGTCTCTTACAGTTCACACGTAGGTTGAACAAGGTTTTAACTAAACCTATGGCAAAGTTTCACCTGGCTCATCACAGTCTAAATACATTTGCCTCAACCTAGGGACTGTTCACTGGCTTTCTAGCCAGATTTTCCCAGCAGCATAGCCAGCGCCCTAACCTGCGGAGTCCGCACCGTGGCTGGCTGCCTGGAGACAGGTAATTAGAAGGGTGGGGAATGTCTGCTGGAGTTTTTTCCTTGTTTATAGTTTGCCATGATGGAGACACCACAAATGAAGAGGTGGCCCCTTTAAGTCAGCTGTTCCTTCTCACAGGGCGCGTGCTTTCAGCAGGACTCCCATGAGGATTAGACCCTTTTAAGAGCATGAGTAACATTTGCCGCTCAGTTGAGCAGCTCAGACAGAGATGAGGGAAATCAGCCCTCATGCCTCAGGGCATGGATAGTGAGGATGAAACCTAAGACTGTCTGGTTCAGCACCCTCGCCTCAAGTTCAGCTGAGTACAGGGCCGGCTCCAGGCACCAGCCCAGAAAGCACATGGAAGGGGCAGCATTCTGGCCGTTCTTTGGGTGGCACAATCTGGCCACCCCCTTTTTTTTCTGCTTGGGTGGCAAAAAAGCAAGAGCCGGCCCTGTCTGCGTAGCCAGACGGCTCTGAGCTAGGAACGTCAGGAGGACGGGGCGAGCTCAGGAGATTTGTGGCTCTGGGGTGGTTGGGTAGAGCCTCTTGCCTGGCACTTCCCCCACATCTGCTCCTGGCCCCAGCAAGGAAGTGCAGAAGTGAAACCAATGACAGAGGACCCACAAGGCAGCCCTGGGACAGCATAATGGGGGAACCCATGTCAGAGACAGGGTTGGGGGCTGCCTCTTTTGCTTCTCACTGCCCGCACTTCTGCCCAGTTGGCCTACAAGGTGGGTGGGGTCATATCTTTCATTGGACCAACGTCTTTTGAGCTACACAGAGTTCATCTCTTCTCTCTCACCAACAGAAATGGGTCCAATAAAAGATATGACCGCACCCACCTTGTCTCCCTAATACCCTGGGACCAACAGGGCCACGACGACACTGAGGGAGAGTGCCCCGGGCTTTGGAGGCTGGGTTAGCTGGGGGGAGAGCCCGTGGGTGGTGGGGGCCAGGTTAGCTCTGGAGAGCACGAGACCGTGGGATAGCGGGGGGCTGGGTTAGTTCTGAGGAGAGAGAACCCATGGGGTGTCAGGGGCTGGGTTAGCTCTGAGGAGAGAGAACCCATGGGGTGTCAGGGGCTGGGTTAGCTCTGAGGAGAGAGAACCCATGGGGTGTCGGGCTGGGTTAGCTCTGAGGAGAGAGAGCCTGTGCGGTGGCCCCCAGAGTTTGACTAAGAGGGGATAGTTCAGTCAAGATTTTAGTGGCTTTGAAAAAATTAGACCAGGGTTGGGTCATGAAGTAATAATGGCTCCCGAATGGGCAGCTGGGGATAGCTTAGGTTTTAAAGTCCAGCCATGGAACAAGCAAGGCCTGTTCCTCTCCCCTCCCTCCATCTCTCTCTAGGTTGTTGGCTCTCTGGGGCAGGAGCCTTGTTACCCTGTTTGGAAGCTGCCCTGCCCCACAGAAGATCTGCCTCGCTAGATTAACCCACTTAATCATTTGAAGACCCTTGGAGCCAGAGGTGAAAGTAAGCCGGTACGCCCCAGTACAGTATACCGGCAAGAGCCAATGCACCATACCGGGGCGGATCGGCTTCCCCGGGCACAGTTTAAAGGGCCTGGGGCTCCCAGCAGCGGCTGAAGCCCCAGGCTCTTTAAATAGCTGTCAGAGCCCCGCCGGTGCTTCCCTAGGGTTCCGGCAACAGGGCTCCCATCCCCACAGAGCCCTACTGCGGGGGCCCGGGGGAGGCTGCGGCGCGGCTCTGGCACCTATTTAAAGAGCCCGGTGCTGGGCTGCCGCGGGCCCTTTAAACTGCTGCCGGAGCCCCCGGCGGCAGGGTGGGGTAGGGCTGAGGAGGGGAGTGGGGAGGAGGAGGAGGCCCCTTACAGGAATGGGGGCTGGGCTGGGGCTGGCTCTGACCCAGCCCCGCCCCTTCTGCCCGAGGCCACACCCCTTCCGGGGGCCAGAGCTTGCTCCCTCCAGCCCAGCCCCCATACCGATAAGTAACTTAAGTTACTTTCACCCCTGCTTGGAGCTATATTCAGCCAACCCTGTTGCTGCTTCTGTGTCAGCAGTGACTTAGGAGGGGAGCAGGCTGCCAGCCAAGGACACAATTACAAGATGGAGGCGGGCAGTGCCTGACCTTTCTGGGCCCTGTCTCCTCGCTCTTAGAAACAATCCTAATGGAATGCTGCTGGTTTTGGAGACCTTGTGGCTGGTGCAAACTGCAGCTCCTGGGCTTCCTTGCCCTTTTTCAGGTCAAAGCCGTTACAGTCATAGGGCGGAGCCTTTGGGGTCACTGGGTATCGATGCAGTATCCCCTGCAAACAGGTGCTGGCAAGGATGAGGCTTTCCACATAGCTTGGGGAAAGATTTCCTCCCTGCCACCAGAACTCAGCTCAGCTCAGCTCACGGCCTCACCACCTCTGGCTGCAGGGCTGATGTCGGTCTCTGCGAGGGGACTGCCTGCCCATCGCCTGTGCCCAGCCAGGCTGCTGTCTTAGCCTAAGCTCTGCGGTCACTGCCTTGCTCACTTGCAATTCGTAAGGCTGTTGCCCTGGACCTATTGAAGCCTGCTAGCCATTTCTGGGGAGCTGCCAGGCTCCCTGCTGGAACAGTGGCTACTGTCCATGCTGCACTGTTACAGTCTGTATCTGTAACAAAGGTGGATGTGTAGATTACGAACTCTCTCTCTCTGCTGTCTGTACAGCACCTAGCACAATGGGTCATTGTTGCCGGACTGGGATTCTTGGATGCCACCATAACACAAATAAGAATAAATTGTATCAAGGAATCAGTCCTGTTCATTTTCACTGGCATTCATTCGCCTACCTTATAGGGTTGCAGACATTGTAATGCATGAGGGACAAGGGATTAAACCAAAACTAACTCCCATCTATCCTTGCTGTCCTGTTCTTTCCCCCTCCTCCCCCCCCCCCTTCCCAGGGTGGCTGCATCACTAAGCTGGAAAACTTCATCCAGGAACACCTGAAAATCATTGGAGCGGTGGGGATTGGCATTGCTTGTGTTCAGGTAAAGGGACCGACTGCTTGGGAGGGGGGGAAGCTTGGCCCACGTTAGAAGGCCCCATGGACAGTGAAGCACCATCTGCTGAGCCCAGAGCATGGCCAGGAAGTTCTCTCACTGATTCACTGGAAGTTTGGGGTGTGGGTCTCCACAAACTCTGCTAATCTAAACGTGTGGGATCCGAGGGGCGGATGCGCTGAGCTAGTTCCCTTTCCTTGTGTCTGTAAAAACGGAGGCTTTAACTGTGCTTCTGAGAGAGAAATTCGGATGCTAAAACCCAGTGCAGTGGGCTGGGCAGAGCTGAGCTACAAGTTTGCTCTGAAATGCGGAGGCGGCATGGGTCCTGGTATTGCAGACGGAGGGAGACCTCTAGTGGGGAACCTCCCACAATTGCCAACAGATTTGCCGAGCCGTAGTAGTATTGTGCCCTGATTTTTTTCCCTTTGCTTGGTCACCAGAGGTGAAGGGTGCTGGGGTCTTGATACCAGGGTGAGGATAATGTGAAAAAGGGGGACACACTCCAGGGGCGGTACTTGTCCTCTTAGCCCTGCCTGTGTCTTAGAGAGGTGCAGGGTATTCTCTCTGGATCAAGATTCGGGCTTTCCCAGGGGGGAGAGCGTGGGATATGATCTCAGTTCCCTTTTTTCTGGCCAGTAACCCAACTGCACCAATTGGATGTCTGTGGCTGGTTGTAGGGGGAGATGCCCTGCTTTGCTCATCGTCTCTCCTGCTGTTGTATTGAAACACAGCGCTTGGGTTTCCCAAATGCTCAGCTCATCCACTGAGCATCCATTGCATTCAAGGTCCGGGAGGAAGGTTACAAGCTACTTCCTCCTCCTCCTCTCCACATCCTGAATGACCCCTCCCCTTCCAGGGCTCCTGGAAGTACGGTCAATTCTCAGATGCTTTAAATCCTAAGGGGCCTGATTTTCCAGAGGTGCTGAATACATGCAGCTCCCAATGACTTCAGCACTTCTGCAGAGCTGGTCCCGCCTCAGACAGAGGAGTTCAACCAGCATCAGGGATAGCTGTTAATCCATTAGGGTACATAGACTTATCTTTACATAGCTGCTCCTAAGCACACATCATGTTTCTCAATCTCTTGTCTCCTTGCCCTTCAGATCTTTGGAATGATCTTCACCTGCTGCTTGTACAAGAGCTTAAAGGCAGAACCGTACTAGGAGCACCAGGAAATCCATCCGCTCTCCCTCTACCATCACCCTCAATGTCTGTCAACCGCACCAGCTTCTGCCCAGCCGCACAGAAACATCAGTAACCCCAGGACTTGCCTTCCTTATGAAGTGACTCTTGGACCATCCAGCACCGACCCTCCCTCTGCCAGAGAAGGCCACCCTCCTGGAGGTGGCACAGGACGGCCAGGAGTGCAGTGGGTTCCCGGTGGGTTCTAGACCAATTGAACTGCAGATTTCACTCTGCTAGAAGCTTTAACAAACCAGGTCTATGTTGCAACCTCAGAGAGATCATCCAAGCCCATTGGGGCCCAGCCGTGGAGGTATTGGGATTCCACACACCAACCGTGGTTGGCTCTGGCTGAGAAACCACTCAGCAGCCAGTGCACCGACCATGAGGATGGATGATGTCTCTGCTGGGTGGGAGCCCACATCAGTTCTCACATCCAGAAGGTTCCCCTTGGGCCATGCCCAGGCCCTAACAGAGCGATGTTCCACCTCCACCTGCTCTTGTCAGTTGCTGCTGTCACCTCCCTCCATCTCCCCAGCAGATGGGTGACCTGCCAATCTTGCCCGAGGTGTGGCCGGCTGAGGTTACGCAGCCACCTTGCCCCTTCGCAGCCACCTTGCCCCTTCTTCCTCAAAGCCTCCATCCCACTCAGAGCCCATTGGGGGAACAGGGGCTTTTTGCCTTCAGTGACTGGTGGTGTTCAATCATTTTCTGATTCTCTGCGAGTTAGATTTTATTTAGTGGCTTCCCATGTAAATTGGAAAAGTTAACTTGTCCCCCCCTCCTGCTCCCTGTCTGACAGGCCCTATCGTGGGCCATGAGGGGAACGTGTTGTACTTTGCCACAGATGAGGGTTTTAAATCCTTTGCCTTTTCAGTTGCCAGAATGGCCTACTGGAACACCACTCCCCAGAGAAACCCTCTTATGTGACCAGATACTCCCCAGCCGTGTGGATTAATTCCTGCCCAAGAGAGACAGATGTGGAGGCTGCAAAGGAAATGCACTAAGGGTTTTGTACAGGCCTCCCTGGATCTCATTAATCAGTCACTCTCTGGCTCTAATTAAACCTGTAACTCTGCTTTCTCATTCCTCTCACCTAACAACCTGCAGGGTCAGCTTCATCTGATAGCAAAACAAACTTGGTAAATTAGTAGTACCAGGGGATGCTAGTTCAACTGTCTGGTTAGTGTAAATACCTGGTGACTTCACTGGAACCCGAGGCACTTCTCAGGGCAAAAGATGGCTATTGTCACCATAGTCTCTCCCTATGGCTGTGGACCACGAAGCCAGCTGAGAGCTCGCCTGAATTCCTGGCAGCTGCCCCGGGGATGTTCCTCTGTATCGCCGGTGTTCAGTCAGTGCTTCCAAAGGATAGACCTGGCACCTGGGCACCTGGCAGACTTTGCACACACAAAAATTTACATAGCGCCTTTAGAGACGCAGGGGTGAAAATTTGGTCAAACGCCCGAACTGGTCATTAGCTCTGAAGTGAAAGTAAATCAGGATTGGATGCCTTTCTTAAAAATCTGTACTGAAGCTCAACCGTCAGAGCGGTTTGGTGCAGGAGTCACTGGGTGGAGTTCTCTGGCCTGTGTGATACAGGAGGTCAGACCAGATGATCAGAATGGCCCCTACTGGCTAGCTCAGTGCTGTTGAGTGGTTGGCTAGTTCCTGAAGGGAGCAGCTTGCTCTTGAGCAGCTGTTCTCAACCTGTGGGTCGCGACCCCTCGGGGGGTCGCCGACCCGGTTCCCGAGGGGTCGCGAGCTGTTTTTTTCCGCCGAAAAGCCGCCGCCGTGATCACGATCGCTTCCGCTTTCGGCGGCTTTTCGGCGGACATGCCGAGCTCTTTTGGGAACGCTCGGCATGTCCGCCGAAAATAGCCACCGAATGCGGAAGTAATTCATTCGGCGGCTTTTCGGCGGACACTCAAGGGGTCGCGCTAAAGGTAAGTTTGAGAACCGCTGCTCTTGAGGCTGCACTATGAGGAACATCCACGGGGGTTCTGGGAAAGTGCTTTTAAAACCTTCCAGGCCTAGGGCAGTCGGTGAGCTCAGCCTTCGGGGTTGGTGCAGGCACTGTGATGCTCAAGAGCAGCCTCTCTGCCTCACTGAGAGGGGGTGGGATGCTGGGAATCGGGCGCGGCTGTGTCCTGTCCAGCCCACTGTGGTGCAGGGCCCTGAAGTACAGTCCTTGTGGGAGGGAGGGGTTCCCATTCTAGCCGCCTCTGTAGAAATCCAAACTCCTTGGGCTTGCCCCTGAATCTTCCTTTCCTTTAGGAGCCCTCCGAGCTCTGCAGGGTGACCATGATCCTTGTCCTCCCCAGCTGCTGCAGTGCTGATCTGTTTCACCACCAGCCACTCCTGGCTCCTTCCCATCATAAGCACGGTCAGTGATCCCCTTCCATCCCAGGAGTTCACTGTCCGCACCCGGCACAGCGTCCTATGCATGGTGACCCCTGCTCCAAAGGATCTACTCTCACCCAGCACAGCAACAGACTCGGCCTTCCATGGAGCTGGATCCCATTCCCTTCCATGCTCTGATTACGTTCTGCTTCACAGAGCTCTCTGTGGTGCCGGTGCTAGAGGGGAGAAATCACAAGCGACTAAGGCGTGTAATTTATCCCTGATGATCAGCAACTGCAAACTCCCCCTCGCCGCCCCCCCCCCCCCAAAAAAAACCCTGATTACTCCCCTCTCAGTCCCTTCAGAAGCTGGCCTGGGACAGCAGATCCAGGGTGAAGTGATGACTTCGATTAGAAGCACATGGTGGGTTGGGTAGTAAAGTGAATAATGCGGGGCTCTGGGGGTTGGTTTTCTTGAGAGTCCCAGCCAAAGAGTTTCTGTGGGTCCTTGGAGATACTTGGAGTAAAGAGTGAAGGTGGCGTGTAACAGTGAGTGACTATTCCCTTCCTTTGCCTTTGGTTATGGAGTTTGTTGTGACTCTGGGCACATACTGAGCCCAGCAGCCAGACAGTTAACAGTTGTGGAATCCCCCAGTCTCCCCCTCCCCCCCCCAGACTATCAGCAGGTTTACTCCATATACCAGCAGCCTCCCGGTGCGAGGTTAAAAGGGGGTGAGATGGGGCGGGTGAAACTGGGAATCCCCAGTGCAGCAGCAACATGAAATAATTCTAGCTGCGAAGACAGGCAAAGAGCGTGGGGAAGGGGTATTTTTGCCCCTGGGGTGGTGGAAGGGGGATAGCGAACCTAAATGATTACAGAACGCTTGAACGGATACAACGAAATTATTGCTCGTTTTACACTTCAGTTCCTGAGAAGTTGACTATTAACAAAGAGGAAAATACTGAGCACGTGCTTGAAGCAATATTTCTAGTTACTTACGTGTGTATTGCTAGTTGTCCGTCCCCACTCCCTGGAAGCCGTGCTGGCCAGAGGGAGGGAGTGACCAGGCTGAAGGGCCAGGCCTTTGGCTGCTGAGCTGTTGTATATTTCCCCCATGTAATATTCATGCTTTTTTTTATAACTCAGTTTAAGTTGCTGGTCAATAGACAATAAAACTAAAGACTCTCTATGTATCCTGTGTAACATTCCCAAAGAGCTGACATGCAGTCGTGGGTTAGCAGGGTTGCAGACTCTTCCGCGACAGGGAGGCTCTCAGAGAAAGCAGGCCAAAGCTGGACAGCAGGGGGTTCTGAGTCTGGGGGTTCACGAAGCTCAAAGGGGTTGCAAACAAAGGCGAGGAAATCCCAACAACTCTGCCCTTCCCAGGTTGCTGAGTGGGAGCGGGGGAGTCTCCATAGGGAAAAGCTTGAAAAGCGCTGATCTATAGGAGCCGGTTTTCAGAGCACTGAGCATCCGCGGGTCCTGTGAGCTGTTGATGCTCCTGGATAGCCAATCCTGTGAGGTGCTGAGAGCCATCAACCCCCAGGGAAGCCTGTAGAAGTTTAGGGCATTCAGCACCTCCTGTTCCCCAACACGAGGCCTGAGCCAGAGCTCATGGACGTCTATGGAAAAACGCCTCTTTGCTTCGGCTCAGGCCCATGCTGAAGCCTGTCTCTCGGGGGCCCGAGTGGGCATAGTACAAGCATGGGACAGGATAAAACACCTGCTGCACTCAACCTGGACAAGTTGATCTGGGAGAAGAGAGTGGGAAGCAGGAGCCAAATGAGTTCCCTGGCACTCTTTAGCCAGCTTTATAGGGGTCCAGTCCCACAAGGTGCGGAGCCACCACCGCTCCTATGGTAGCTGAGGCCGCAGGGTCTCGTGGGGTCAGGCCCTGAGGGAAGTGCACACAGAGGAATTTGCACACACTGTGCCGCACGGTGTGTATTGCATTATTTTTCAGGAGGCTCCGCACATTCCTTGCCCGTGTGGGAAAGGCCCTGCTGTCCATGATGCATGCAAAGAGTGATAGCTGAGGCAAGCTCAGCATCGCTCCCATTTCTGCCAGTGGGCAGCTCCTATCCAGCCCAGCTGCTAGTGCTGCCTCTGGCCCGCCAGGGGCTGTGTTCAAGTCCTGGCAGAGCGTGAATAGTGAGTCCAACCCCAGTTAATTCTGCTCTACCGTCTGATCACCCGTTGCACCCACGCACGCTACACTTAACTGAAGTCCTCCCCATGGGGCTTGCACTGGCTACTGCAGGTCAGGGGAAAGCGGCACCAGTGTAGTGCCATACGCTGAGCTCTGCTTCTGTCTTGGGGCCTGTGCTGCAGGGATGCATTCGGTGCCCTTGGCGTAGCTCCCAGCAGTCTGGCCTCAGCCCTGGACGTGTGCACGGAGAGTGCAGGAGCAGCTGAGTCTGGCAGCCCCTCTGCAGTGCAGCTTTGAGCTCACCCTGCATTTGCCTTAGGAATTAAAAATAACCCTAAACCACAGGTGCCCCCTTATTAGCCCTGTGCCAATGTGATAGGAGCAAAACCCTTGGAGAAATGTCCACCTGCCATTAACACGTCTGACCACAGGGTGGTACTCTGCATCCCACGGACAGTGCGTCACATGAAGCATTGCTGCATCCCAGCTAACAGAGCTGGGCCTAATGCAAAGGGTGCAGCTTTAGGGATTGCACGCGCAAGGCGCCTGGTCAGACCAGAGGAGAGTGTAGTGCACGTAACTCCAGAAGAGGCGAAGTGGAGAGGCCTCTGGTCACCTCTGACAGAAGGAAGTTAGTCGCAGCTCTAGAGACATGTGCATTTTCACATCGTATGGTAGATTTGATTATCGCAGACTGGGCTGAGGTTGGCCGGGGGAGTGGGGAACTGTTACCAGGTACTCGGGCCTAAAGTGGGGACATGAGAGCAAAACCCTGTTCAAACCACCTTATGTAATAAATACAGTTCTTGGTTCCCCCTCTGCCTGTCCTTCCCTCCGGTTCCTGGCTTTGGCTCATTCCTTGGCAATTCACCTGCATTGGAACTGGTCCAGCCAGAAGTATCACACAGCACTTCCTCCACTGAGTGCCATCAGCTCAGGGTGAGCTCATTCTCTTGTAGGTCCTGAGCTCACTGCGGGCCAGTTACACTTGATTGTTCCACCCATCACAGTTCTAATCGGCTTAGCGCTTGGAGCCCAACGGGCACACGACAAAATCTCTGGCCCTATAGGGAGTGTTTCAAAGCACACCACTCTTCCTGGGACAGCCCCCCTCACCGTCACATCTCAGGATAACCCCCCTGTCCCTCCCCATTGCTATATGCTTCACACTAATCCAATTTCCCCCTCCCCGCCCCCGTTGCTGTCTGACTCACACTAACCCAATTGCTGTCTCACTGTCTCTAAGGAGATGCCACGCCAAGAACACGCGTTGGGACCTCTGCAGAGAGCCCCACTTCTCCCATGTCTCCTATTTAATCTGGAGGGTTTCCCAAGAGACCTTGTAAAGCTTCTTTCTTTCGCAGCTTATGAATTCCTCCTTGGCGTTGTTCCTGGCTGCTGCTTCCCCTGGCGCCTGGGTACAGACACTAGCCTGCCCCCCAACCCCACTTACTCCCTCCCTCTGACCATGCGGTTGCCATAGCGTTCATCCCCTTGATCAACCAGGAATTGGTTTGTGGGAGTCCAAGGTCCCATGTTATATAGGTCGTACGAGATGATCACCAAGCTCCCTGCTGGCCTTCAGATCTATGAATCTGCTTCCTGCGGCTCTGCCCTCCTCTCCGTGCTCCGAGTGGGGCTCAGCAAAGCACCACTGCTTCATGGAGAACATCCTATCGCAAGCGCCTCGGTTGCAGAATGGTGCTTTTAGCCAGGACTGATTTGGTTGTGTAACTGGTTTTGTACTAATGTGGCTGGCAGTGGACACTGACATCGGGATTTGTGAGGCGTTAGCCCCTTACCAGGCTGTTAGCGTTTCACTGCGAGCCTGGCTTTGGTTCATGGTGCACAGATTAGCATAGCTGGGGCAGGGTCACATGTCCTGCATTGGTTACCGTTGACCAGGTGCGTGCCAGCGAGGTACACGGGTTGCTCACTGCACTGCTGGCTAACATTGCTCACGCGCAGCCCTGGGAGCTGCTATAAGATGCTAAATAGCAACTGGGGGTTTGCTGTTCTGCTATTTGTAACCTGGCCTATTTCCATGTTATTAAAGTGCAGCTTTTCTAACCTCCAACTGTGTCACTCCTCTTTGGAGAGAGGTTACTGCAGGAAAAACACGGGCTAATAAAGTTGCTCTGTTTAAAAGCCGCATCACGACTAGGAGCTGTGGCTGTGTTGGTGACATTTCCTGATTTGCTGGGAGGGGAGGAGAAATAAACAGAAAGATCTATGCAGAGTCCCTAGAAAAGGTAAATTTGGGGTGTGGGGGGTTATTCACCCAAACAAGTTAAAATCATATGAACAGTAAGGATGGCTGGTGCCCCAGGAATGTATCAATAACTCATTGTTCAACCATTAAGCATACAGGGGTTTAAAACCTTATTCACTGTGTAAAAGACCCTTGTTTCCTGGCATCGTAACCACTGCTTATATTAATGGAAAGAAATTCACATACTGAGCCCATTAAGATCAGTTGCTTTCTCTCTGTCTAATCGCTGCTCCGTGGTACAGACATTAGCTTCAGTGCTGGGCATTTCCGCACTGGATGCTAGCAGCAAACTCTATTATTCGCACCGAAGGAAAGATTCCTGGCTGGCCAGGAGAGTGAGCTGTGTTCCCGCGTGACATCATGGTCCCTTGCAAGTGGGGACACTTGCAAACATACCCCGGGGCAGGATTTTCCAAACCCTAGAGAGCTGAGCCACCATCAGGGAAACAAATCCACTAGCATCCCCTTTCAGTCCGTCCAGGGGCTGTAAAAGGCCTACCCAAAATAAGGACTTACCCAAGCAGATTGTGTAGGTCTTCACAATTGACGTCCTTTCTATTGGTACATGTTTTGGAGAGCCGTGATATACCGGTAGTTCCCAATGGTGGTATGTAAAGTTCTGAATTAGAACTCCGTGAGGTGAACAGGACAGCTTGCTCGTCAGCACGATTGTTTCAGGCTCTGTGCAGACTCAGGTTATGTGTGGGAAGGTTTTCATTACCATTGTAACAGTTCGAGATTAACTTCAAAAGCAAGCGGAGGCTATGGAAAACAATTGAGAAGCATGGCTCACCTGTGGGCTCACCCTATGTGCACTCCAGGGAGGGAGTGCTCTTTGTGCCATGCTGGGGCATTTCCTCAGTACTGACTAAGAGGGAAGAGTGCCCTGGACTGATTCGCAAGCATTAGTTCTTGCAGCATCTGAGTGTTCTTGAAGGTCTCCATCTACACACTGGCCTCCCTTGGCCCTGCTTAGACAACGAGATACACAAATAAGATATGCAAGGTGTAGCCCAGTGGTTCTCAAACTTTTTGTATTGGTGACCCCTTTTGGACACCAGGCCTCTAAGTGCGACCCCCTTTAGGGGTTGGGGTTGGGGCAGGGGCTGGGCTGGGGGAGGTGCCAGCAGCCCCCCGTGGCAGGGGCTGAGCTGGGGTGTGTGTGGGTGTAGGGGTGCCAACCCCCCAGGGCAGGGGCTGGGCTTAGGGGAGGGTGCCAGCAACCCCCCAGGACAGGGGACAGGGCCTGGGGTGCTGCCGGCAGCCCGCTGCGACAGGGCCCGGGGCTCCGGGCGCCACCGGCAGCCCGCCGTGCATGGGCCAGGTCTGGGGTTCGGGGTGCTGCCAGCAGCCTGCCGCTAGCCCGCCACAGCAGGGGCCAAGGCCCAGAGCACCGCCAGCAGCCCGCCACGGCAGGGTCCGGGTCAGGGGCTCAGGGCACCGCCGGCAGGGGTCGGGGCCGGCTGCCGGCAGCAGGGGCTCGCGACCCCCATGTAATCAGGTCGCAGCCCCTCAAGGGGTCCCGACCCCCACTTTGAGAACCAATGGTGTAGCCTATTTCCTTTAAACTGTTCTCCCAAAATGCTTTACAGAGTTAATCACCGTAATGAACGGGCTGGCCTATGCTCTCCTGATTCAGAACTGCTCAGGTGTGTGTCTTAGGCCTTATACTGGTAGCAGCTAACACTGAGGCCCCTCTTCACAGTTCAGTTTCAGATCAGCTCTTCTCCTTCACACACAGGTTCAAGACTAGCAGCCGTGTTAGTCTGCATCCGTAAAGAAAGCCAGGAATACTCGTAGCACCTTAGAGACTAACCAGTTTATTTCAGCATAAGCTTTCGTGGGCTATATCTTACTTCTGTTCCATTCTATGCATCCGATGAAGCTATAGCCCACAAAAGCTTATGCTGAAATAAACTAGTTTAAGGTGCTACAAGTCTTCCTCGCTTTCTTCACACACATGAGATGCCTCTGGCCCAATTTTCCTTTATTCCGGCTGGCCAATCAGCAGGGGCAACACACACCTGCCATGCTGCTGCATGAGGACGCAGGGCCGGGGGTGGGGAAGGAGTTTGCAGTGGAAGAAGCAGCAGAGCACAGCGACTTCTACAGGTTGGATTTTTGTTTCCTACTTTGCTCGGAATGAAGGTTCCCACTAAAATGGCTCCCCCCCGAACTGGTCAGCATCCCCTTGCTCCGAACTGTTCAGGGTCTCAAAGAAGCCCTGCTCCCTGCAAGGGGAGGGAGGCTCTTCTCTTTGAGTTCCCTGGCGTTTTTAGCTGACCTGTTCTCACACACTGGCAGCTGCTCCCTGCCTGAGGGATGTCTAGGCCGGGTGCCTCTCATCGGCAGGTCATTCCACAGCGCACACATTGCTTTCGCTCCAACCTACACCTACCCAGTTTAATTTTCAAGCCAGGACTCTGGCCACTCTGAGGCACTATAAATAATCCTGCCCTATATCTTTATATTAAAACCTTTCACACTGGTAATGGGAACATTACCCTAGCTGCTTCCCGAAGCCCTTTCATTGACGGTAATCTCATAATCATGTATTAAGGGTCACAACCTCCATGTGAGGTATTATCTCCATTTTACTGATGGGGAAACAGCCACAGAGAGGCCAAATCTTGTCCAAGACCACACAGCAAGTCAGAAGCAAAGCAGGCAATGGCTTCCAGAGGCCGGGAATCGCAGTCGGATGTGTGGATTTTCTATAGGATCCAGTATTATAAAATGCTCTCCTATAATCATTGGACCACATGCCCTCAGAGATACTGTGCTATTGGTTAGCTTTGGTATGTCTCTCGACTCCTTTTCCTCCAAGAGCTGCCTATTTAATCCACACCGAGGCCCCTCTTCACAGTTCAGATCTTTTAATCTAAACCTTTAACCCCCTTGCTTTGGATTCTCTACATTGTTGATGCCTGTTCTGTAATGCGGGTGAGAGGAGTGACAGTCTTATGGGGAAGACTGGGCTGGGACTCAGGAGATCAGGCTCCATTCCTGGCTCTGCCACAGACTCCCTTTGCTTCCTTTTGCCTGTCTTGTCTAGTTAGAGTTCTACTGTCTAGCTGTGTGTGTACGTGCAGCGACCAGCACGCTGAGGCTGCTAGGTACTACTGCAGTACAAATAATAAATCGTTGGGTATGTCTTCACTACAGGACTAGGTCGATTTCCCTTAATTCGATTTTCTAAACTCGAGTTCAGAAAATCGAATCAGTGTGTCCCCACCAGGACAGCAGGTCGACAGTGGTCAACACTGTCTGTCCTAGAACTTTTGCAGGGGTCGACATAGCCTGCATTGCACTGTGGGTAGGTAGCCCACAGTGCAATGCGTGCTGGACAACCCCCCCCCGCCCAAGCAGCCCCGCGGACCCCCCCGCCCACCTGAACAGCCCCCCCCGCCATACCACCCGCCCGCCCGAGGGGGGGGGGGGGGAGCTGGCGCAGGGCTGCTTGGGCGATGGGCTCAGCTGCCTGGTCAATTTCAGGTGAAATTAACCAGGCAGCTGACCCGATCGCCCAAGCAGCCCCGCGCTGGCTCCCCCCCCCCCAGCAGCCCCGCGGACCCCCCCGCCCGCCTGAACAGCCCCCCCCGCCAAACAGCCCCCCCCGCCCGCCCGAGGGGGGGGGGGCGCGGGGCTGCTTGGGCGATCAGCTCAGCTGCCTGGTCAATTTCACCTGAAATTGACCAGGCAGCTGAGGGGATCGCCCAAGCAGCCCCGCGCCAGCTCCCTCCCCCCCCCAGCAGCCCCGCGGACACCCCCCCGCCCGCCTGAACAGCCCCCCCGCCGGACCCCCACCCCGCGGGGCTGCTCGGAGGTCGGAGGCTTAACTTCAGATGCCTCTTCACTTACTCACAGTAGACATAGAGAAGTCGATTTTAGCCTTACTTCTCTCGTCAGGCAGGAGTTACAAATTCGATTTTGAGGGCCCTTTAAATCTACTTTAAGGGCATGTATGTGAAGACAGGTACACGTTTAATTCGACCTAACGTCGTTAAGGTCGAATTAAAGTGGTAGTGAAGACATGCCCCTAGCTAAGCAAGGTTGTAAAAAGAACCATCTTTACTCCTCGATTCCTACAGGTGCCAACCCTGGTTATATACCACAGAAGGCCATTTTTATCGCTTTTTCATCAGTATCACCTTGCAGACTCCTCCCCTGCTCCCCTTCGTTTCCCACATTGCTCCTCTCAAGACAGCACTTTCCTGTTATATGTGCCTACGCTTGTACCTCACATAGTATTTTACATTTACCTGAATCAGAGCACATCACATTTCCACCTGCCCAACGCTCCTTGCCACGCTGTCATTTCCATTCATCCACCTGGGTTTTTTTCACTCCCTTCTAGTTTTGGCTGATCTGCAAATGTGATCAATATTGTAATTTATTCCCTCCTTATCCCCCGGGCCATTCATGAAGGTTTTAAATAAAATCCAGCCCAAGACTGATCTGGTGTTTCTTTGCTTCATACCTCATGCTACGTTGATGGGGTTTGGCTCATGGTTAATTTATTTATGGTCTATCAGGTCTGTATCCATGTGACAATCACCTCAAAATGAATATTTCAATGATTTAGCCAGATTTCAGAATCATACAACCCTGAATCAAATAGAATGGAGCTGGATTTGTAAAATACAAGCCTCCCCCAGTAATGTAATCTGGTTGTTAGCCTTTCTCTGATTCTATTTCCCATTTGTACAAACAGGGCTACAAATATTCCCTTTGTCTTGGCCCTTTAACTTGTAAGGTTTCTATTACCATACATATGCGCAATGCCTAGCACAACTCATCTGTCTGGGGACCTGAAAATGCTCCTGTAATATAAATAATAATAATAAAAATTATTGCACCGAAGCGGTTATGTATCCATGAAAATGCTGAACGTCAACAGCTTTTCTATTACATTGATTTCAATCGGGAAAACAAATCTAGTTTCAGCAAGTATTTCAATTTTTGTTCTGTGGCAAATCCAGCTTTGCTTTGAGTTAACTCAGTCCTGTTTGTTTTATAGGCGGAAGGTTCTTCTGGAATTTGTATCTAAACACAGCTAAACTGTATTCTCCACACACCCTTGGAACGGGCTTCTCTGTCTATTGCACTAGCCCTAGTCCTCAGCTGAGATGGAGGTCCCATTGCACTAGGTGCTGTGAACACATATTGTAGCAAAGAGTCATCTTGTGGGCACTGCAGGTACCTAGCGGGAAATAGGCTAGAGATAGAGGGCAACTGTTTGGGGTTTTTTTTTTTTAGGAAGATACTGAATCCGTCATCATCCAGTATGTTGCAGATGCAATTGTTAAAGAAAGGAAATTGCACTGACATCTGACTCAAGAACTCTGCTGGTAGGGCAATGACAGTCCATACACCTCTGAACTGCTTCCTTGTTATCTAAAGGTGTGAGGGGAAAAGAGAGATCTCCCTGTTCATCTGCTTGAAAACAGGCTAAGGTGAATAATATTCCAGGTGTGGCACATTCAGGTGATTAGCTTGTCTTCAGTACCCTCCCAAACAGGAAGTTTCTCCTAGCAAGGTGTCCATCTGCTCTAATGAGCTCCATGCTGGGGTAGGGAGGATCTTGTGCCCATTGTCAAGATAAGGGCCTTGGGCTGGGGGAAGAATAGCGTGAAGTGTATGTGCTTGATAATCAACTGATGCCTTATATCTGTGTGTGTGAAAGGAGCACTGAGGAGGAAGAAGAAGAGGGGATGTAGGAAAGGGAGAGTAGGAATGGAAGTGACACAAACAACCTGTATGATTAGAACACCCAGTGAAATGGAACCATAAAGGGGCTTTTCTGCTGTGATGTCCTGTGGTGTGTCCCAGATCTAGAGGGAAGGCGTATGTGTTGCTTTTCCTCGGGAGGATGGTTTTATTATTCTCCAGCTAACAGCTAAGTCTGTCTTCTACTCTAAGAGCAGGACAGGGGAAGAAGTGAATCTTTCCAGTGTCTCTCTAAACAGCTCTTGTATAAGGTAAGTGCCATTAAACCCCCCTCTTTAGAGATGGGGGTGGGGTGGTTAAAGAAACTTTCCTCCCTGGTTCAGCTATTTCCCAGGATTGTGGCTGACTCTAAGTCTAAGTGATGACTTTGTAGCCAGTCTCTCCCATGGAAGCGTTGAAACTTGTACTTGGATCTTCTTAGTAACTTGTTTATTTATCTGACTATTTGTCAGATACAGCACTGGATAATGGGAAACTCTCTGATGTCTTCTGATTAGAAGACCACTCATTCCAATCTGCTATTTTTCCACAAGGGACTCTGCCTAAAGCCTGTCTTCATCTAGCTATATTAAATTCTCTCCGTTCCCTTTGTCAGCTAAATCTGCAATTTTGTCAAAGGAGGTAATCAGGTTTGTCTGGTACAATCTGTTCTTTATGAACCTGTGTTGCTTATCACTCCTCCTGTTGTTCCCTCATCAGGGGCTGACATATTGATTCCCTTACTGTATTAGCATGTCTTGAAAGTGTACTTGCTTGCAACGAGTGAAACTGACAGGCGGGTGTGCAGACCTTGCCAGATATTCCTGACCCCCTGCTGGAAGCAGGGTTGGCAGAGTGAGGAGAGGACTGTTCATGTGTCGTGGGAACTCTGACTTCCTCTTCATTCATGATCACTCTGATCCAAAGGCCAAGGAAAGATTCCCACTGAGATCAGGCCCTAAATCCACTAGTGCCTCACTTCTTAACTATTTAAAACAGGGAACATGTTCTCTCAGTAGCTGCACGTCTTGCCCTGTCGTTTCTTGTGTGTGCTAGTTGGTAGATATTCTGGTAATTAACACACCGCCTGGGAGCAGCGTGTCTTGGGGGGCGGGTCATACATTAATCGTGGTTCATCTTTAGCTTCCTCCCACCTTCGTGGTTTATAGGATGCCAGCTATTAATTCACTTCCCTTTTTCTCCATTCCTGCTCCACAGAACTTCACGGCTCACTCCGCTGCTGTTCCATTGCCAGACAGCATCAATATTTTTCATGTAAAAGGCCCATGTGCAGACTATTACAGTATAAAATGAGAAACTTAACGCAAGGCAACATCTGCAACTGCATTATTGGCGCAGTTCTTAGACCTGCTGGTGTGTGTAATCTAGGAACTTTTAAGAGTAATAGCTTAGCCGTGTGTAACACTTCAGAATGTGACGGGCCCACATTTTGCAAGGGTAACACACATTGGGGGCTGTGTGTTTTTGACTGCCTGGCCATGAGCATCACAATGGAGCTCCCAGACACTGAGTGCTAATGAACACCTGGCCATTACGTGCCTCAACGGGAGCTGAGATCTCTTGAATGTCAGGCCCTAATTGTGGGGGGTGAGCCACTGTGGCTCCCCACAAACACTGCATAACAAATCTCCCAACATTGCCGGGGAAGGAGGTAAACGGATTTATTCCCTCCACAGACTGGGAAAGCTGACGCAGAGATAGGTAAAGTGACGTGCCCGAGGCAACAGTATGATCAGTGACGGAGTCAGATTTAGAATGCAGGCGTTCCTGCCTCCTGATCCTATGCTCCAACCATACTGCCTCCCTGATCTATTCACAACCATGCTGCACCTTACATTCGCGGTCTCCTTTTGTGATTTCTTTCTAGTTACTACAGCCCCCCTCTGCACTCCACCCTTCCCTGGTCAACAGCTGTCAGAAGCTGGGCAACCCAGCTGCTTTCTTATCATCTGGTTCTGACTGTGCCATGGGATTAAATCCAATCTGTACAGCATCTGTATAAGTGTCTCAGGGACCCAGGGCTCAGTCACTACCGGCAGTAGCGTCTCCTGGTGCTGGTGTAATTTGGCACTGACATGACTTTATAATACAACTCTTAAGTATGCATTTGTTTCCAGTAAGCCCTTGAGTACAGCCAAGTCCTTTTTATATTGAAATCCAGGATCCTCCATAATATTTTATTATGAGGTTTGCTATTTTTGGAGCTGCCGTTACCCTGTTATGAGCAAGGCACATAACATCTTTTGATATGAAATCATTAAGGGCACAGCAGAGTTCATTACAGGGGCATTTCACTGTATTAAGAACAAATCAATACCACATACTAATATAGCAACATGATACCTGGCTTCAGTTATGAATAGTACAGCTAGAAATGGAGACTATATTCTCTTGGCCCCAGTGTGCTCCTCTTCTAATATATTACCTGTTGTGTTTTCCCTAGTTGTTGTGATGGATTTATATTTGGACATGATCTGATGGCTGGTTTTTTGAGCTATCTGAACACTATATTTTTAAAGCATAAGAGAAAGATGTAGCCAATGTAACTTCCTGATCACACATGGATGCAGGTAGACCCCCCCATTGATTTTAATTGAGCTCCATGGGGGTCCTTCCAGAGAGAGATTATTGGAGGATTGGGGCCCAAAGCCCCATCTTTTCATGCTTGGCTCATGCACATTTCCCTACATAATAAATTACTACAAAACAAGCATTAGAAACTTCAGCCTAGGAGAGGATTTTGAAGGGAGGGAAGAGGGGAAGTTATAAAAACACTTTAAGCAGAAGGAAGGGCACTGGGTCACTTTCCTCTGAAGGATCTGCCCTGGATCAAGATCTGAATTAGACTATGCAGCATGCCCAGAAGGACAGTGATCTACTTGAGTCGGCATTGGTGGAGGGCTGAGCAGGGCTGGTGACAGGAATTTTGGGGCCCCATACGCTGATAGTTTGTGGGGCCCCCCCCGGCCGGTCTCCCGCTGCCCGCGGCCCTCCCCCCCGCCGGTCTCCCCTTCCCTCCCCCCCCCCGCCGCCCGCTGCACCCCGGCCGGTCTCCCGCCGCCCGTGCCCCCCGGCCCTGACCCCGCAGCGTGCAAGGGGCACGGTGCCCCCCCGCCCCACGGCAGCGTGGCCGGCTTGCTCCCTGCCCCACGTGGGACAGCGGACCCACCCCAGGCCGAGGCAGGACACGCACCGCTCCAGTCATGCCCCCTCCCCCCGCATGCGCTTTCCCCCTCTGGGGGTGCAGAGCCGCCGCGCGCTGGGGCTCCGCGTGGCCCAGCCGGGAGAAGCAAAGGGGGGTGGGGAGAGGTTGCTGGGGGAGAGGGCTGACGAGCGCTGCAGTGGCTTCCCGGAGCCGCGCCTTGCTGTGTAGGCCCAGCGACAAGGGGGTACAGCTGCGTACCGGGCCCACCCCGGACTTCAGGGCCCCCCCCTGAAGTCCGGGGCCCGGTACAGCTGTACCCATTGTACCACCCTGTCGCCGGCCCTGGGGCTGAGGTAGTACAGGGCTTTGTCTGCTGGTCCGGTGTTTGTGGGATAGGACAAAGGGCGTTCTAAACTGTATTATTAACTTGACTAAAGGATTGGAACTCTGGCCTCCTCCAGCCACCTGCTTTCCAGAGCTTCTTTGGAACCATCAAGCATCTTGTGCATCTTGAGACATTCCCTTGTACAGCTGTCCTGGTGACTCCCCCCACCCTTCATCATGTTTCTCATGCCTATCACAGTGTCTGATGTTGATGTGAATCACTTTCAACAGTAACTTGGTTGGGGTAATTCAATAATCCCTAGAGGATGATAGGGTTGGCTTTGTTTGGCAAATAAACAATTATTCAACAGTGGATTTTAATTATTTTTTGCCTCTTGAAATTCTGCTTAATGGAGAAGAACAGCCATTTGTCAAGGCCACACTTAATACTGACTGGACCCAAAGGGGGGTTTCTTAAAGCCACGCTGACAATAAAAAATCAAGTTAGCAATGATTGGTGCTGTAGGCTTTCTCCATAATGATCTGACCTGCTCAAGCCATTATTAACTTAATGCTTTGATTTACTAGATCATTCCTGGAGGAAGCCCTCCTGGTCTAACTGCTATTGGTAGTTAGAAAAAAGTACAGTTAATGGCTTGAGCTGCACTGGGAAAGGCCTACAGCTCAAGACAAAGCGAATTCAGTTTTGTTTTGTAAAATTTTTAGCATGAACTTAAACAAAGCCTCTTGTTCTGCACTTCCAGCCCAGGTGTTAAGTATTTCATTAGTGTGAATTTTTTTGTAAGCTTAATTATAAAAGTACTGAACTTCCAACTTTTCAGGGCACAACTATCTTTAGGGCTTCTGTACATTTGACAATCTTACTGCATTTAAAGACAATTGTTCAGAGTCGTGTTCACTGGCACGGTACCGACAGGTCAGTTTAGACAAAGTCAAGTTCTTTCAGCAACCCAGGGTTTAATCGTGAATAGCTGACACGGTGCTGAATATAGTTTGCCCTGTTCAGTTACATTTAGCGCCAATCATCTTGTCTCATTCATATCTGAACAAGGTTAACACTAGTAATATAAAGAAAGCGAGGAACACTTGTAGCACCTTAGAGACTAACCAGTTTATTTCAGCATAAGCTTTCATGGACTATAGCCCACTTCATCGGATGCATAGAATGGAACAGAAGTAAAATGCATTTATACACACAGAATTCTGCATCTTATTTCTGTTCCATTCTATGCATCCGATGAAGTGAGCTATAGTCCACGAAAGCTTATGCTGAAATAAACTGGTTAGTCTCTAAGGTGCTACAAGTATTCCTCGCTTTCTTTATGGATACAGACTAACATGGCTGCTATTCTTGAACTAGTAATATAGACGGGCTTTAGTAAAAACCCTCATAGCTTCTAGTAGTCACAGCAGTCTGTGAATAAACATGATGAGATCACTCAACTATAACGTGATAGATTTTAGACTAGCAAGGACTACTGTTATGATAATATAATCTGAAATCTTGCATATACTTTCAAGCCCAACTACTACTCATTGAACTTGAGTATCTCTTCCAGAAAGACTCCACCTGTTGGAGAATTTGAGGCTTTCTCCTTTCCCACTAGCAGCTTTTAAACAAGTTCTTTAATAAGGGAAGGCAGGAAATATAGTTAGACAGGGATGTGTGGCGGGGTGACCACCCGCCCCCTACCAGAAGGGGCTTGGGAAAGCCCCTTAAGGGGTTTGAAAAGCCCAGGAAGGGGGTTTGAAGCTGGGAGCCAGCAGGCTTTTCAGGCCTGATTGGGCATTAGGCCCAGCTGGGCGCCCACGCCCCAAACACAGGCCTGTAAAGGCTGGGAGGCAGGGCCTAGAGGGAACAGTCTCCTCTGTATTCAGAGGGAGACAGGCCTGACTGCAGGTACCTGGGTTAGGGCAGAGCTGGGGCAGGGCAGAGGGAGCTGGGCAGGCTCTAGCCAAGAGCCCCAGGCCTCTGGGCCTGACACAGGCCCGACTCAGGAGTACCAAGGCTGCAGGGGGCAGCCCAGGGCTGGAGATAGCGACAGCAGGCCAACCCTCCTTGCCTGTGACGAGAAGCCATGATACTGCAGTCCGCCCCAGTGAGCGGGGGCAAGTGGTGACTGACAGTGGCACACTCTGAGGCGAGGTGGGGATAGGGGGTAGAGGGTTCCCCTGGGAAGGGGAGACCCTCATACCAAAGGGGGTACTTCAGGGGTGCAGCACCCACAGCTGGAGGGCACCGGGGTCCAGGAGGGACATGGAGCCAGCAAAGGAGCGGGGCATCAACCTGCGGAGGGCGCTCTGGACGCTATACGAGCTGATTCCCCAGACGACCAGCAGGAGGCGCCGCAGGGGTGAGTGGTGACCCCGTTACAGGATGGTTAAAGTGGCTAACCTACCTGTTGTGTTCTGCTGTGTGTGTCTGCCAACCCAGGGGCAGGGTTTCTGTACACAATTAAATTCCCAGTAAAAGCTCCATCCAATATTGCAGGAGTGCACAGTATGGTGCCCAAGGGCTGAACACAACCCAGACAGGAATAAGAGAACCTAGTTCCTGGCTGTGCTGTCAATGTAATTGCAGAATGAGTATGAAGTTGATCAACTTACTGCAAGTTAACTGCAGTTTCCAAAAAGCAACTTCTGTTTATCAGTCTGGAAAGATGCAAGTAGAAGCAAAAGTTAGGACTATTGCCTCATCTGAAGACTTTTCTATGGTGCTTGTCACCATGGCATCGGAAAGTCTCATAAACAAGCCAGCTGTCTCACAAGTGGGAGAAATTGAAGCACAGAGAAATTGGGTGACTTGTCTACGTTCACTTGGGAAATCTGTCCCTGGTGCTCAGAGCTCCTGAGACTTCCTTTCCCCATGGCTGTGCATACTTACTGCTTGTTTTTAAATTATGCATATGAGTGTGCTAATTAGGCAAGGTCTTTCTGCTCCTGGCAAATAGTTAACATGGCCCTTCATTGGGGCAGAGATCTGGGAAACATCCCAGGTAAAGCAATGGGAGACCTGCCTGTCAAGTGGGGACTGGATGGGACTGTTGGATCAGACTGGAATGCCAGATCAGGTCCCTAAAGAGAGGTATTGATGACTATTTTTGTTTAATACACATGGCATATTTAAAGCACTGAGATAGCATGGTATTAAGAAGAGCATAATCCCGAGGCAGAACACATTCAAATCCAGGGGTTTAGTGCAAGCCCTTGTCTAGTTGTTAAAGTAAACAGGGTGCTGATAGTGGGCAAAGTGTGGAGCCTAACTTTTTGGCTCAGGTCCTTCCTGTTCAAAACCACAGGCCGACATTTTTCAAAAGCCACTGGTGACTTTTGGGGGGCCCAACGTAAGACCCCTTGAAGAGGGCTCTGATATTCAGAGAGTCCTGAGCGTCTGCTCTCCAAAACCCAGGCCCGTTCAAGTAGCTTCATATTGGGCATGCAAAGTCACTAGTCACTTCTGGAAAGTTTAGGTCATAGCTATAACATTTGGCTTTTTAGGTGTGTTAACTATGTTTATTCCTTGCAGGCCCAACAGCTGATGAAATGCTTCCTTTGATCACCATGAGATCTGCCCCCAAAAGCAGAAAATACCCAACCGGTTTTGTTAAACCTCTTACTCTTACATTTGGGAAGGATAAAAAAAGGATTTTCCTGCATCTATTTCTGATTCAGCTCTTACAAGGCATTATGCTAGCATGCGGCACAGCACATGTAGAGTAGGTACCACAAAAAAGTGGGTCAGGCTATGGAAATCCTGGGCACTGCTCTGGGGTGCTGCACCTTAGTTCTAGTTCTATAGAAGGGCATTGTGAAAGGAGGTGTCCGACTGGCTCACGGAGGCTTTGACTGTATGAATTGCCCTGTAACTAGGGCGCCAGATCCACAGCAGGTGCAAACTCCTCTACAAAGTGCTGGTACATAGAGCTTATCCTAGGAATGCTCCTGTGTTAATCTCGGACCCAGCAGAGGTGCAGATCTCTAGCATAAAGGAGACCGTAAACATGGAACCCTCCCATGTGATGTTTACAGGGTCACTTTTCAGATAAGAACTGCCCTTGAAGGACTGAGGTCCAAGATTTTGTGTGCATCTGCATTAAATGTATTTCCATTCATGTGCTGCACAAGCATGATCAAGAATATCTTTGTTCAAATTGTCATTTCAAAGAATTATAAACACTGTTGCAATAATACTGATGCCTTATTGTGCTAGGTCCTCTACAAAAGCACAAGACTCAATCTCTACCCTGAAGAATGTAAATATCTGTCATCTACAGCTCACTCACCATTTTTGTTAAGAGTCCAAAAAACCCAGTTAAAGATCAGGCCCTTTTGTGGTAGGCACTAACCAGCCAATGAGAACTAAAAACAAGCTGAATTATAGGCTGTTTAATTCCTTCTATTAAAGTTTTTTTGATTTTGTGTGTGTTCTAGTTTCAGGTTAATATCATCTCAACCACATCCTTCCACCATCTTACTTGACATCTTTTGGAACATGTCAGTCGGTGCATAGGTACACAAGGGTTCATCTTAGTCTTGGTCCAGCTCAGCTGCTGTAAATTGGCATAGTTCCATAACCTATCATGCCAGTTTATACCAATTGAACTGCCAGCCTTTGGCCTCAATCCACATGCACCAAAATCTAGGGTTTGGGGGGGAGAGTGAGTGGACTGAGTAGCCAGGGGTTAGGGCATCCACTTGGGAGGTGGCAGACTGGGGATCCAGTCCTCCTGCTTCAATCACTTTCCAGTTGTTTCTCCCCAGGGGAACAACTTCACCAGAAGAGACTGAGGGTGCACAGGGGGTCTCCCTTTCTCCCACCCAGGCAGAGGAGGGAGTTGAACAGCTGTGCTCAGCCTCCTCAGGCAGTTTTCTGTGGAGCAAGGCAGGTGCCTAACTCATTCCTGCAAGAAATTCCTTCTTAGGCACCCATACTGTCTGACTCCAGGGAGTGGATTCCTCTCCCTGGATTATTAAGAAGATTGGTGCCTCCCTGCAGCCTAGACTGATGCCGGCTGCCTATCTCAGGAAGGGGCAGGGCTTAGTGCACACCCGTAATCAGCATCTCCCATTGCCCAATGTAGGCAGCTCCGCACCTAGCATGCTACCCTTTGTGGATCACATTCTAAGGCACCTCTTCTCTCCCCATTCATTGTATAGGGAGCCAAGGTGCCTAATTCAGGCATTCTGGTTCACAGTGTTGTTCCTGTGATTTCCACCTTCCCAGTCCTTAAAAGTTAGAAACAGGGATGGTCAGTGTTGCAACACCTAAATTCCTTTGTGGATTTGGCCCTTAGTGTCTATAGCACAACTTCACAACCTGCTGCGGTATTATATTCTCAGACTTTTTGCTGACTCCCAGTCCTCTTATGTCTTGTCTCTCACACTTTTTTTTTTCTTTAGCTAGGATAGTAATACCTTAAATTTTCTTTCTAAGAAGCTTTGCTCCAAGGGACAAAAGCATGTCTCTTTGTCTGAGTAGCTGGGAAAACACTACAGACTGCTCTCAGGCCAGACTGTATTAAGAGCAGTATCAGAAGAAAGTTGGAGAACTCAGTTTCCTTACTGCTTATGGCTTTAGTCATATTTCATGGACTCTGTACGCTAGTTTCTTCATACCGATGAGATCAGTCTCTAGGTTCTTCAACTAGCTAACTAAATATAGCTTCTTCCTTACCTGTAGTCCCCAAATTAGCAAAGTCCATGTTGAGAGAATGAGTGAAGACTTCAATTTTGTAGCTAAGTACTTCATATGCAGCTGCTGCATCCTCTAGTGTTTTGTGCTCATTCCTGGTCAGCACCTTCCACTTTCTTTTCTTCCTAAAGCCCTAGGATTTGTGGTATTGGGGCTAGCACTAGCCTGTTCTGATACACTGTTGATTTGTGTGATCTCATGACAGGTCATTTGCTGTGCTGAGATTAAATCTCAGGATGTTTGACATATCCAGGTCTGTGGTGCGGACAGGTTGTCTGATGTGCTGTATTTTTTTTTCCCAGTGCTTGTTTACAAGCATAAGGTCCAGTCTCTGACTGGAAAAGTCATAAGGTAGGAAAGTCCAAGATCTAAGCACAAATACAATGGGAGTCCAAAAGAAGCATGTCTATTGAGCCCCCCCCCTCCAGGTCTTTTGAACTAGATCTGTGGTTTTAAGAAATAAATCACTACTGCCATTGTAGGACCTACACAAACAGAGCCCTAGAGCTCATGCCTCTATAAGCACACTACCTTGTGTTGCATCTGTTCTGAAAGAGAACAGACTTGTCCCCCGCACGATGACTTCTTTTAAAGTGTTTAAAACAGGGTACTTGCTTAATATCATAGGAATTATGAATTGAAATAAAGCCAGTCGGTCATCTAATCCAGTCCCCACACACCAGCGTGGAGAATTGCTCTCTAATGGAAGAGTCTATTTTAAGTACTTTTTCAAATGTACATGACAGTGTCCCTTTAACCACAAAGCCTTAAACAGAAAGTTTTTAATGTATTTCCTAGGTAATATGGCAGACGTGCAGAACGTATGCTATTCAACTGTGAAACACAAATGCCAAAACTAATCACTTAATGCCCTTTGCATTAGGATAAAGCATGTGTTTTAAAATACAACATTTCACAGTTCTTCATTTGGAAAACTGTCAGTAATAAACTGAAAAGGAAGTTTAAACTATAAAGATGCCTGGGACTGATCGTTATAGCTAAAACCGTAGTAATGTGACTTTTATAGAGAATTGTTAAAGCTCAATGAAAGGTATTGTGGCAAAACTGGACCACTGTATAGAGGCAGTTGTGCCCAGTAATAGTCCTAGTTATTAAACGGCGCTCATCTAGAAACCAGATTTTGTTTAACCCAACTTCGCGGTTTTCTTTATGGGGAAAAAATCCAGCTACTTCTTACTCAGCAGCTGAGATGTATGTGCCAAGAAAGTTAATGTTGCCAAGGAACATGGTCTCCAAGTTAGAGAATTATTGTATAATCTGCTCCAGTTTATCTTCTAGCAACCTAGTGTGGCTATGAATTATGTCTGATATTTGCATATAGGCTGAAGCTGCATTCCCCTGGGGAGAATTCTGGGCATGCACACAATGCAGGACCTGTGCATCCTCTTTGTGGGTGGTGGTGGGGGATTGTATGTGGAAACTAAGTCTTTCAGCCAGTAGAGACACAGGTACCACACAGTGGGAAGGGGGCAGTGAGAAAAGTATAGTTCTAAATTAATTTTTCTTCTGACACCATCCAGAGGTTAGGGGGTGACTCCACCACAAGTCTGGGGGACAAAGTCTTATCTAACACTCATTCTTTCTTAAAGAGGTAACAGGCAAAATTTATGTGAGTTACTGCTGAGGACCTAGTATGACTGACTCTGACTGACACTGAAGAGGAATGTCTGCTCTTACAGTATGACTGATCTCTTCTTACACAGTACCTACTTTCCTTACTATGTTGGAACTCACAACTTCAGACCCAGCCTCTTCCCTGTACACTAGTGCAGACAACTGCTCAAGAGAAGGGACAATTTCTTCTCTGCATTGGGTGGTGGTTTAATTTTAACACCGAGAATAAGGAATTTCAAGTTTAGTGGTCACTAAAATTCTATCCAATAATGAAATTGGAGGGGGAAGAGAAAGGGATAACTAAATACAATTCTGTAATCACAAAACAACTTGGCTACATTTCATAAACTTTATTGAATACAGTTATTGGGTGAAAAATTCTTAGAAGTAGTGAAGGAAAGGGAAAACTGCCTGCTTGACTATCACACTGCTGCAAAAAACTTTCCATCCACACTTTAATTAAACTCCAGTGCTGGTCTGTAAGTGGATTTCATCTTTCAAATGCTTCCATGGAAGAGATTAGTGGCTGGGGCAGTATTGTGTCTGGAAAGTGAAATCCTTCATTGGCCGGTGTATGAATGGCTTGCATCTCTAACTCCTAAGCAGTCCAACTGGAGGCTTGCTAGTGGTGCTTTTTGGCCCATATGGCTGCAGTATGAAACCTTCCACCCACTGCTTATTTCTCCAGAGGCGCATAATTCAAGAGCTTCTCAATCAGATCCACATGGGCCAGCAGCATGCGACGGCAACAGTATCTCTTCAGTCCTAGGGCGTCCAAGGCATCCCTGACAATGAACAAATGACACAATGAAAAAGCATTCCTTGGAGCTTAAGCTTGATAAGTTTATGGAGGAGATGGTGTGATGGGACAACAATTTTGGCAACTGATCTTTGACTATTGTAATAGCTGGGCCTGGTGACATATGATGGGAAGTTGGAGAGGATGGGATCTAACTTACTACTGAGAATTCTTTCCTGTGTCTGGCTGGTGAATCCTGCCCACATGCTCAGGGTTCAGCTGATCGCCATATTTGGGATCGGGAAGGAATTTTCCTCCAGGGCAGATTGGTAGAGGCCCTGGAGGTTTTTCACCTTCCTCTGCAACAAGGGGCATGGGTCACTTGCTGGAGGATTCTCTGTACCCTGAAGTCCTTAAACCAGTGGTTCTCAAACTTTTTGTAGTGGTGACCTCTTTCCCACACCGGGCCTCTAAGCGCGACCCCCCCCCACCCAGGGGTCAGGCGGGGGGGAGGGGCGTGCCAGCAGTGCCAGTGAGGGGTGTGTGTGTGTGTTCCAGCAGCCCCATGGAAGCGCGGCAGCTCACCACAGCAGGAGCCAGGCTCATGGGGGTGCTGGAAGCCCAACTCTGCAGGGGCTGGGTTGGGCACATGGCAGTGCCTGCAGCCCGCCACAGCAGGAGCCAAGGCCCAGACCGGGCGTGCGGGGCTGTCAGTAGCCCGCCGCGGCGGGAGCTGGGACCGGGCTCGTGGGGCCGCCAGTAGCCCGCCGTGGCGGGAGCCGCAGCCGGGACCAGCCTTATGGGGGTGCCGGCAGCCCGCCATCACAGGGACACAGGCTGCTAGCAGCCGCAGGGGCCGGATGCCAGCAGCCCGCAGCAGCGGCATTGTTTGGGGCCAGCTGCTGGCAGCAGGGGCTCGCGACCCCCACAGAATTGGCTTGTGACCCCCAGAGGGGTTCCGACCCCCACTTTGAGAACCAATGCCTTAAACCAAGATTTGAGGACTTCAATAGCTCAGATATAGGGAGAGGTATACTGCAGGAATGGGTGGGTAAAATTGTGGCCTGCGTTGTCCAGGAGGTCAGACTAGATGATCATAATGGTCCCTTCTGACCTTAGAGTCTATGAGAACAGTAGCACTGAAAATATTCCTAAGCAACATACTTAAGACTTTAAACTAGAGTGATAAGAGAAACATGTGTAGTTGGCAGCTTTTAAGAGCTCCTGCTCAGTCCTGGACAGACATCTTTATTTCTGTTAATGTTCTTTTCCAGTGTTGTTGCTGAGTAGGATACATACCTGAAACCTACTCTTCCTGTGGAACTAAACTTAAATACAGAGTCAAACTGACATTGATATTTCCATCTTGTTCTTCCAGGTGGTAAATCTGAGTCTGCCTAATTCCCACGGGGACACAATTAACTGCTTTTGGAAATCCAAAAGCTCTGTGTATAGTTCAGAAGGATTCTCTCCATTATGAAAGAATGTCAAACTCAACCCATAACAAGTCAGCTGAATGTACATTTTTCCAGCTACGAAACCTGTTTTTTAGACTTCATGGTTGTGAATATGACTTTTAAATAAGCCCATTCAGCCTGTTTTACGTTATTATACGTTATCCCATTTACGTTATTATAACTGAGTAAGGGGACTTGGTTTCACCATTGTTGCAACTGGTAGCATAGAGGGGGACCCTATTCTTGGCCGAAGTTACTCTTAAAATCGTGTATGTGACAGTTGTTATAGTAAATGCATGTCTTTGATAGGGCACAGGAAGTGTGGTTTTCATGACTAATGCATCACACCGCACCTTCATACTTTTACAGAGCAGAACACCAAAACACTTTTCAAATGGGAAGAGTTTAAGTCTGAGAAATAAGTTACTTTTGAAAATTCTGATCTCTCGAGTTGCACTGTTCTAACAGTCAGTGCTGCAGAATACAAGAATGAGCTACAAGTTTAGAAATCCTATACACTGTATAGTTTCAGCTAAATCAGTGCTCAGAAGCACCAGTTCCTTAAGTATTTCGGTCTCTTCTTCAACTTTCCACAACCTTGTGCTTATAAAGAAGGAAAGTTTTTAGTGAAACAGCAGTTTCTGCCACTACACTAGGGGTAGGCAAACTTTTTGGCCCGAGGGCCACATATGGGTATGAAAATCGTATGGTGGGCTATGAATGCTCATGAAATTGGTGTTGGAGTGTGTGTGGGGGGGTGCAAACTATGGTGTTGGGCCAGAAATGAGGAATTCAGGATGTGGAAGGGGGCTCTGGGCTGGGGCAGGGAATTGCAGTGCGGGAGAGGTTTCAGGAGTGGGTCAGGGGGTGCAGGTTCTGGGCACTCTTACCTCAAGCCAGCTCTTGGAAGCAGCAGCATGTCCCCCTTCTGGCTCCTATGCTGCAGGCGCTGCCCCTGCAGTTCCCAGCCAATGGGAGTTGCAGGGGTGGCGCTTGAGGTGGGGACAGCATGCAGAGCCCCTGGGCTACCCCTAAACATTGGGGGGCGGGGGGAGGAGGGAACATGCTGCTGCTTCCAGGAGCCTCAGCATCCGCGCTCAGAGTGGCCTCCAACCCCACTGCCCAACTGGAGTTTGAGGGCTGGATTAAACAGGCTGGACGGCTGGATGTGAGCCCTGGGACATAGCTCCCTCCTCCCCCCCATGCACGACACACTGCTTTGAAACTTCAGATTATTCCATTTTCCTAACTCATTTCTTAAGTTATTTCAGTTGCATCTGATATTTATCTGCCCAGATGATTGTCAGACGGCTGCATGTCCTTAGCTAAAGTTGCGTGCTGTTTCATTGCTGGTGGCACAGTAGAGAGGAACTCTCAGAAACTCTCCTCACCTTAGGGGATATAGCAGGGTTTCTCAAACCGGGGGTCGTGACCCCTCTGGGGGTCGCTGAGCGTTCCCAGGGGGGTCGCAAGCTCCCGGCGCCGCTTAAAAGCCACCGAATGAATTACTTCCGCATTCGGCGGCTTTTCGGCGGACATACCGAGCTATTTCGGAAGTGCTCCACATGTCCGCCGAAAATAGCCGCCGAATACAGAAGTAATTCATTCAGCGGCTTTTCGGCGGACATACAAGGGTCGCGTTGCCGGGCAGCTGAAGAAAAAAGGGTCGCGGTTCAGGTAAGTTTGAGAACCGCTGGGATATAGGAATCCATACAATGAAATGGTATAAAAAAAATCACTGGGCGAGCCTGGGGCATGCTGTTTCAGGCTGTATTTATCATGCAAACAGTATTTGAGCTTCTTTGTAACTCTAAAGCTAGGTCTATGCTACAGCTTATGTCAGCATAATTCAAGCCACTCAGGGGTATGCTTAAGCCACTCAGGGGTGTGCTTAAACCACTCCCTGAGTGACATAAGCGCTGGTGTGGAAAGCACTATGGCAGCAGGAAAGCTCATGGGGGCTGGAGTAGTTAAGTTGCACTGGTGCAGCTGCACCACTGTAAGCTCTCTAGTGTACTCTTATAGCCATAGTTCCAGAGCCAGAAGCCTGGCTTCTGATATTACAATGGTGTAACTCCACAAAGCTGAATTGCTCCTGACTTACACTAGTGAGATCAGTAGCAGGTCCACAATATGTCAAAACAATCCTATCAAGTCTCAAATGTACACTTCTGCCGCATACAAATAGTTCATCATGGCTTTGGCATTCCTCTAAGTAGAGTTACTTAAACTAAAGACTGAAAAAACAAATACACTATTCAGTAACTGAATGGTCGTTAGCAAGCTGCCACTGAAAACAGCCATGATAAATAGCTATTAAAATTAGCTTTACAAAAAAAATTCTTATAGTAACAATACAGAGCAGGTTTCTATCATTAACCCTACATGATGAAGCTACAGCACAAAGTGCCATAATTTCCTTCCTGGACCTGCAGTATCTGAGCTCAACAACATCCACTGGTGTGATCTTTCTGGAAGGCACTTACAAGTACGCACTCCAGGCTAGCAGTAGGATTTAGGAAAAGTAGTGACTGGGTCTCTCTGCACATTCATCTAACACAAATGAAAAATAAAATCTCAGTTGTGAAAAGTCTTTTCTACAACCTTGGCAAGAAGCTTTGAAGAGGCTAAAGGGGTGGATTATGAATCCCCATGTGTTTAAAGGCTAGACAAGGCAAGATTTTAATGGGTTTAAAAAAAAAACCAAAAAAAACCAAACCCCTAATCCCAGCTTCATAGTTTGTCTGGTAAAGCTGGGAATCTTAAGCCTCAAACCTCATAGAAAGCTGGATTTGTTAGAAATTGCCTTAAAGGGAAACAGACTATGCAGGATAAACACTAGACGTAGCAATACAGAATGAATTGTCAAATGCACAATAAATTATTTTTTCTGATCTGCCAATTGTACATAACAGTTGGTAAAAAATTACAAATTATTTATGTGATTTACTTTTAAATGATTTATGAAAGGAAAGCTTATTTTCAATACACAGTGTTATTCTTAATGTTCAAGCAGACACTTAGGATCTATCTGGTGCATAATTGAGATTTACAGTGTGATTTGAGAGTCAAGTCTCCTTTAAATTACAGGATAATTCTAGTTCTTGGGCAGCTCCAAGTAGACTGTGCTAAATGTAGAGTAGTAGTATGGTTATCAACCAAATACTGAGGGACAATTGTGATCATTTCATCTGAAGGATAGAACATACTCTCAAAAAACCTCAGTCAGCTCTCAAAGATGACTAGCAAATTTGAGTGTCCAACCTGAGACACCTTAAAAGGGGCTTGACTTTCAGAAACTGCGCTCTGGCATACAGCTCAAGTAGGTAGGTACCCAAAATTACCAGTTACTTTTGACAATCTTGGCCTCCACTTATAATCCCCTCCTTTTCCACATATTTTCCAGTTGTAGTCCTGTTGTAACAAACTGTTGACAAAGCCTATACGGTGTTCATCTAAGGGCATGGCTACACAAGAGAGTATACAGGGGCGCTAGTGGCTGTAAAAGTAACCACTCTATGCCAATGAGAGCAAGCTCTTCCACTGGCTTAACTACTCCTGCCCCCATGAGTGGCAGTGTTGGCAGGAGAACCTCTCCTGCTGACATAAGCATTGGTGTGGACAGCGCTATGTTGATATAACTTGCATCACTCAGGGGAGTGATTTATTCACATCCTGAGTACAGCTTATGTTGGCATAACTTATGTTAGACATAGCCTGAGATTGTTTGGGTCTTTACTCAAGCCTCTGATCATTCCTTTGGCTAGGTGGCAGAAGGATTCATTAGGTGACATAACAGCTTTTTTCCTGCCTCTATGGCTGAAGGAACAGTGGTGTAGACTTTATGGTGAAGTTTCCATTATAGATCCCCTTTCAGCTATTAGAAAAAGGACTGGACAGAAAGGCAGTTTTTCTAAGTTGCTGAACATTTACTGGAGACATCCCTGAAAATCAAGTGGTGGGCACCCTTGTTCAGTTTACAGACAAGATGTAGGGGGTAGGGCTGGTGAAAACTACCATACCCCTGTGAGAAACTTAAGAGACAGGGAAAGCAGTCAACTGGCAAACTAAGGCCTGGGAATCTTTACGCACATAGTTAATTTTAGGCACTACCACAATGAAGTCAATGGGTGAACACCGAGGGCCTGTCTACACTACAAAATTAGGTCAACCTACAGCAACCGCAGCAATTAAATCGGCTATTGCTGTCTATGCTACCCTCTTTCTGCCAGCGGTGCACCTCCTCACCAGGAGCGCTTACTCTGATTGCAGTGGGGCTTTGTGTGCCCAGAGTGGGGATCAATTTCATAGCTTGGAGCTTACCAGAGGTAAACTGACATCTTTGTCAGTTTCATGGCTGCTGTTTCACATTTCCTCTCCAGCTACCCTTGAGACCAATGCCCTGCTGACAGTGGATGGGGTGGGGGAGGGAGGAGAGAAAAGCAGTGGACCTGGTGGCCAACTGTCAGCAATGGGGCCGGGTCTCCAGTGTCTACATAGACACTGCGCCACCCTAATACATCAACCTAAGCACTACAGCTCTGGTGTAGGTGGAGTTAACTCGCTGTGGTGGGCAATTTACATCAGCAGGAGCACCACTGTAGTGTAGACGAAGACAGAGTTAGGCCAACGTAAGACACCTTACATCAATCTACCTCTGTGGCATAGACCAGGTCTAGCTAAGTTTGCAAGATCAGGGCCAAGGAGCACAAATAAATACTTACCCTTCCGTGTACTCTGCTTGCAGAAGGCCAAGATATGCCTCCCACTTATTTCCAACTATTTTGCCACAGGTGAAGCATCGGACGGGGATAATCATGGTCTCGCAGTAACTGTCAAAGCATTAACCAGATGACATGCTTACCACTTGCACTTACAGGTCGGAGTAGAGAATAGACAGGAGCCGTTCGGCTCTGAAACTTTTGTCGCGGGGTGTGTGTGTATTTTTTCACCCCCCTGAACGACTAACGTTTTAGCGCTGGAAGGGGCCGTGTAGACACCGCCTCAGCCGTTTAAGCGGGTGGCGCCGGTGGTAGCTGGGCACGTGGTGTCTGCCCCCGCCGCGCGGCCCTGCGAGCCAGACCGTGACCATTTAAAAAGGGGGGAGGGGGCGGCTGAGTGGGGCGGGGGCCGGGGAGCAGCAGGTTCACGGGGAGGGGCTGGGGGGGACCCCCGGCGGCCCCTTAACGCCGCTTCCGAACAGCTCCTCCCCCCCCGGCTTTCCCTCTCCACAGGGCTGCGCTGGCCCAGGACTAGCTCCCTGCTCCGCCCGCCGCTGGGGCGGCACGCGCCGGGCGCGCTCGCTGCAGGGGGGGGGGGCTAAGAACCGCGCGACCTGCGCGCGCGAAGCCGAGGGGGGGGGGCGGCTACGGGGCGCGCGAAGCCGGGGCGGGGGAGAGACCCCGGTGGGTGTCGGCTGGGGAGAGGCGCGGGCCGGTCCCAGGTGGGTGGCTCTGGGAACCGCTGCTGGGAGGAGAGCGGTGACTGGAAGAGGGGCCCGGAGACCCGGTTGGGGGGGGGCGCTCGCTGTCCCCATCACTGTGTCCCGTTACCTCGGCAGTAGTTTCCCCCTCACGCGCCGCTGGTGCTTTAACGGCAGTTGCCCCTCTCTGTCGGCGATACCACTATATCTGATTTGGCGGGGGGGGGTTACCTGGCCTGTTCGGTGACTCCAGACACAAGGCCCAATGCGACCGGGGATAATAGCGATCTATGGCACAGCGCGCGTGTGGGAGATAAACAATTATCCCCCCCCCGGCTTGAGGATGGTACATCCCGATTCGACGGCGTCTCGGTTGGCTCAAGATAGCCTCGTTCAGGGAGGGTTCGCGATTCGCGTGCGCTGAGTGGCAGCTGGCGCTCTCGGAGCGTAGAGCGCCCAGCAGCAGCCGGAGCAGCGGAGCGCAGAGGCTGGAGGAGGCAGCAGCAGCGGCGGCGGCGGTGGAGCAGTGTCAGGTACCTCTCTTCACTCCCAGTGATTCCCAGGCGCCCTCTGCAGACACTTGTTGCTTGGGCTTTAATAGCGGGATTTTAAAAAGTCTGATTTCTCCCCCTCCCATCCCATCTACTGCCTGGGTTTGTGCATGAGTGGAAAGTGCAACCGGTGGCTGCAGCGAGCGCAGCACTAACAAGTTGTGCCAGCTGCAGGGGAGCGGGGAGGGGAGGTAGGGAGCTGAAGCGGGGCTTCTCTCGTTTGCTCCAGGGCATTCACCCCCTGCTGTTGTTTCGGGGGAGGTAGGGCAGGGCACAGGGTGTTTCTGTTCTGGGCACCGCCAGTTGTGGATTTCTTTTTTTCTGCAATGCAATAAATGATCGTAGGGCTCTGTAGTGGTTTGCAAGGACATGCCCCTAAGGCTGCTTGGAAGCCGCGATGATCAGCTGAGATTTAAAAACAAACAAACCCTACCGAGTGCAAAATCCCGTATCCTAGCGAGACTTTAAAAACACCCCCACAAAAACTGCCTTTGGAAATTAATCCTACCTGCTTTCACAGTGCTGCCTAATAGTTTATTAATATAGTGCTTTTGATTCGAAAGGGAGAGAGTCTCTATCCAAGCGAGTGAGACTTGATACGTCTGGTACTTGATGTCATACAAAAAATTTACTCTGTACAAATATGAATCTGTCAAGCTGAAGTAACCATCCGAAAGGTCACTGGAGGTGTTCCCCGAGGCACCCCTACATTGCAGGAAAGGAAGTCTGATGTACTGCTTTGTATTTTAATAATTTTTCTATGAAATGTGAAGTTTCTGAATGTGGTTCCCTACAATCAATTGTGGAAGTATTTGCACACAAAAAAATCACTCTTCCAATTTTAAAAACTGACTAATTATTGGTTGCAAGCAAATGTGTTTATCTGTTACTAATAGCACATCAAAGTTTTAAAAGTGAAATCATTTAAAAAATCCAAGCTACTTGTCACTTTTTGTTTACTTTTTACACTTCTCTCAGCTTGTGTGAAGATCACTTTGGTTTGTTTCACTCTTGTTTATTGTCAGTTTCACTTCCATGTTCTTAGCGGTGAATTTCTCATACAGCAGGGGACCGTTTACTGGTTTAAAACAACTGTTTTCATTGAAATTAAAACAAAATGGGAAGAGTTCTAGTGACTTTAGACTGGTAAGAGAGTTTATTTTTACATAATCTAAACTAGAGCCAAATTAAACTTGAAAATGGCCCTGTAAGGGACAGATGTTAATGTGACTCATGTTGTTAATGTAAATTTAAAAGACAATATGTGGCCAAAGCAAGAATTTTCTAATTTAGCACTGGCACGCTCCAGTCTTGGCTCATTTCCTTTGTGCCGAGGCAGTAATGCTCCATCATGCACTGAAAGCCGCTGCAATATCTGGGGAGAAGGGAAGGGAAAAAAGGGTCATGCCCTACTGAGAAGGAGTTGAAGGGTTGATGTAGACAAGGTGACAAATGAACTCATTGCATACCCCAAAAACTAGACTTTTGGTAATGTGTAAAAAATGCATTTTAAATTTTGTTGTTGTTGGAGGTATTTTATTAGACTAAGTTAAAGATGTAAGGAAGTGTAATAGTAGCAGAGTACATGTGCTTAACAATGTAAACATGTGTGGCTGCTGCCAGCTTTGGGGGTACATCTTTTTGGGGGGGGGGGGTGAGGATCGTGGGATAGAGAATCAGTTTGACTCTTGACCATTCTTATTGTTCGCTTGTTACAACATTAATATTATGCTAATTTTCTTTATTTCAAGTGGTAATTTTCTGAACAATCTGAGATTTGATACAATGCACAGTGTGGCGCCATTACTGCTCAGCATATAAATAATTGTCTTAATGCACAGCTTATGTTAATACATCTTACATGACTCTTATTTTGAAAACATAGATTATTGACCCAATACGCAGAAACTCCAGACCCAGTTTGAACTGTACAAGAGCAAATACTTCCATTATAACAAATGAGGTTTGGGATTATAAAACCACTTATAAACAATTCTAAGCACCAACAAAGCGACTATGATTTTTGCAGTACCAGGAACAATAATTATCTTTAGCTGTGAACAGAATGAATTGTCTCGACATCAGTGGCAGATGACCTGCTGTGAGCCATAGATTCTGAGGCCAATGAGAATTGTGTGGGTTTATTATTTTTTCTCCTTTGATTTTTGTGTGTGTGTGAACTTAGAGATTGTGATTTGATACTTTTTCAGGGCTGGGGCTGTACAGAAATTCTCTTGCTGAACTGCGAAGTGAAGTGTTTGTATTTGCAGGCAGAAAGTAGGAAGGGAGAGTGAGAAAGGGAGGTGCTGATGCTGGGGGGTTTGTGACAGAGTGGTAATCCTACAGGTAGGTTAAGGCTTTACTGTTAAATTGTGGAAATGGGCTTATTAATTTTAAGGAAGACAAAACTGATTTTTAACCTGACAGCAACTTTCTGACCTAAATTCTCAGACATTACTTCATTTGCATCTTCATCAAGAACACATTACTATGCTCTAGACATGGTATTAATGTTAGCATCTGATCCATTCTGTGTGTACAGCCTACCCTGGCTGGGTGAGGGGCTTAATGATCTAATAGATTTTATATCCTTCTTTGATCCTGTGAAATTTAAGGATTGTTATGTTCTGTGAACTGTAGAGATTGCTACATTTGAGAACATTTTATGCTGCACGTTGTGTATCCTCTTATTCTGAGCGTAGTTGCCTGCCAAGCTACAATTGGCTGTTTAAAAGATTCGTGTGTTTTTAAGAAGCAGAGTCAGTAATTTATGAACCTTGGCACATTCTTATTAGGATGATTTTTTGAAACTTCATTGGGTGTATAGCTGCATCCTTGAGATTTCCAGCTTTCAGCTCCTCTACCCTTAAATGTTTTGTATAGAATGATAGAATGTCAGGGTTGGAAGGGACCTCAGGAGGTCATCTAGTCCAACCCCCAACATTATGTTCTAATACCAACCCATGCTCTTTAGCATTAAATCAAATTACGTCTTACTTGTAAAATCATAGAATATCAGGGTTGGAAGGGACCTCAGGAGGTCATCTAGTCCAACCCCCTGCTCAAAGCAGGACCAATCCCCAACTAAATCATCCCAGCCAGGACATTGTCAAGCCTGACCTTAAAAACCTCTAAGGAAGGTGATTCTACCACCTCCCTAGGTAACCCATTCCAGTGCTTCTCCACCCTCCTAGTGAAAAAGTTTTTCCTAATATCCAAGCTAAACCTCCCCCACTGCAACTTGGGACCATTACTCCTTGTTCTGTCATCTGAGAACAGTCTGGATCCATCCTCTTTAGAAGCCCCTTTCAGGTAGTTGAAAGCAGCTATCAAATCCCACTTCAATCTTCTCTTCTGCAGACTAAACAATCCCAGTTCCCTCAGCCTCTTTTCATAAATCATGTGCTCCATCCCCCTAGTCATTTTTGTTGCCTTCCACTGGACTTTTTCCAATTTTTCCACATCCTTCTTGTAGTGTGGGCCTCAGAACTGGACACAGTACTCCAGATGAGGCCTCACCAATGTCGAATAAAGGGGAACGATCACATCCCTTGACCTGCTGGCAATGCCCCTACTTATACAGCCCAAAATGCCGTTAGCGTTCTTGGCAACAAGGGCACACTGTTGACTCATGTCCAGCTTCTCGTCCACTGTAACCAGTAGGTCCTTTTCTGCAGAACTGCTGCCTAGCCATTCGGACCCTAGTCTGTAGCAGTGCATGGGATTCTTCCGTCCTAAGTGCAGGACTCTGCACTTGTCCTTGTTGAACCACATCAAATTTCTTTTGGCCCTCTAATTTGTCTGGGTCCCTCTGTATCCTATCCCTACCCACCAGCGTATCTACCACTCCTCCCAGTTTACTGTCCTCTGCAAACTTACTGAGGATGCAGTCCACACCATCCTCCAGATCATTGATAAAGATATTGAACAAAACTGGCCCCAGGACCGACCCTTGGGGCACTCCGCTTGATACCAGCTGCCAACTAGATATGGAGCCATTGATCACTACCTGTTGCGCCCGATGATCCAGCCAACTTTCTATCCACCTTATGGTCCATTCATCCAGCCCATACTTCTTTAACTTGCTGGCAAGAATACTGTGGGAGACTATAAAAAATTTGCTAAAGTCAAAGAATAACACATCCACTGCTTTTCCCTCATTCACAGAGCCAGTTATCTCATCGTAGAAGGCAATTAGGTTAGTCAGGCATGATTTGCCCTTGGTGAATCCATGCTGACTGTTCCTGATTACTTTACTCTCCTCTAAGTGCCTAAGGATTGATTCCTTGAGGACCTGCTCCGTGATTTTTCCGGGGACTGAGGTGAGACTGACTGGTCTGTAGTTCCCCGGATTCTCCTCCTTCCCTTTTTTAAAGATGAGCGCCACATTAGCCTTTTTCCAGTCATCCTGGACCTCCCCCGATCGCCATGAGTTTTCAAAGATAATGGCCAATGGTTCTGCAATCACATCCACCAACTCCTTTAGCACCCTCGGATGCAGCGCATCCGGCCCCATGCACTTGTGCTTGTCCAGCTTTTCTAAATAGTCCTGAACCACTTCTTTCTCCACAGAGGGCTGGTCACCTCCTCCCAGTACTGTGCTGCCCAGTGCAGTAGTCTGGGCACTGACCTTGTTCGTGAAGACAGAGGCAAAAAAAGCGTTGAGTATATTTGCTTTTTCCACATCCTCGGTCACAGGGGCGGGGTCAGTAATCAAGCATAGGTAATTTTGCATAGGAAATATGCAAATAGGAAGAGCAAGAGCAGAATGGGGGTAGAATGTGCCTTTGGATGTTTAAAAGGTCGCTGGCGCTGTTTGCTGAGTAGGTTAGACCTCTGTGAAAGCAATATCCCCATTGTTATTGCTGCCTGCTATGTGCTCCATAATATCAGTGAAACAAAGGGCAAAAAAGTTTCTACCAGGGTGGGGGATTGAGGCAGATTGCCTGGCAACCAATTTTGAGCAGCTAGACACCAAGGCAATAAGAAGAGCACATTGAGGGGCTCTGTGGGAGCTTTGAAAGCCAGTTTCAGTAATGTGACACTTACCTGTGTTGTTCCTTACCAAACTGCCCTCTCTGTTGTATTTTCTCCCATGTAAACTCCACCCCCACCAACCAAGCTTTTTGTCCTCAATCTGTTAAGTTTTACTATGCACCCAGACACACCGAAACAGCAAAGAAAAGTAAGATAACCTGGGGTAAAAAGGCTGATAACACTGTGTGTGTGGAGAAACAAGGAAAACTTGCTTACAGATGCACTGCAATAAGAATCAAAGGTGTGAGAATGGGCACCTTCTAGTGTTTGTACCCTCCCCTGGTGTTGAGTGCAAGGGATACCAAACTCTCCCCTGCCCTGCCTCATAGGATGTTTGGGGGAGGAGGAGGTAGAACTGGGCAAAGATGGCAGCAGGTTCAGCATAGGCTGCAGAGGGAATCTAGTGGACGTAATAAGGCAGTCCTTCCCAGAAATCTTCTACAAAGGATTGCAGAGAACCTCCATGAAGGCTTCCTAGAGATCTCTCTGGAGGATCTCCATTCACCTAAAGAGTATTTTTTTAGAGAGCACCCTCTGCATAGCTGGAATGGCCACCCATACCCACTACACCTACTTCTTTTTGTTTAGATTAAATGTAAAAAATAATAGTGCATCACCCCTACAGTTTTATTGGAAACTAGTGTAAAAGCCCGTGAAAAAGGGCCAACGGTAACAGCTCGCAGCCCCCCCACTCGCTCAGCTCTCTGCCCCCTCTCCCCCCCACTCGCTCAGCTCTCTCCCCCCTCCCACGGCCCCCCACTCGCTCTGCTCTCTCCCCCTCCCCCACTCCAACAGCCCCTCAACCCCTTGTCATGTGCCCGACAGCCCAGCCCGCTCCCTCCCATCCCCCCAGCAGCATGGGGAAGGCAGCCTGCTCTGGCTAGGCTGGGCGCAGCTGGCCGTGCCGTGCCCAGGCGCCTCTGCCCCGCCCGGCCAGAGCCCCCTGCCTGCGCCCAGGCACCTTCCTGCCCGCGCTCCCCGAGCCCCCTGATCCAGACCCTGCTTCCCTCGCGGCGGCGCACGCGCGGTGGCCATGTTGTGCTGCTGAACTACACCTCCCAGCATGCCGTTCATCCGGGCCGTCTCTACTGCGCATGACAGCTTCGGACAAACTTCCTTAGCCTTTTATTATATAGGATATGTGCTCACCAGAGGTGCCTTCCCCGGCATCATGCTCCGCTGACCGCCTCCAACTGGTCCTGTGAAGGGATGGGTTCCAGGATTAAAAACAGTTCTTGGCTGTAGGGGAGAATGGATCCTCCACTTGCCTGCTTCACAGTCCCCTCCTCATCAACAATATCCTCCTTTTTGTTGATTGAGGACTCCTGGGAGGTATCCAGGGAGTGTTTTGGGGTAGTAGTGGGGTCACCGGCAAGAATTGCATGCAGCTCCTCATGAAGGCAGCATCTCTGTGGGTCAGAACCAGAACGACTGTTTGCCTCCCTTGTCTTCTGGTACGCTTGCCGAAGCTCCTTTATTTTCATGCGGCACTGCTGTGTGTCCCTGGTGTAGCCCTTCCCCCCCATTCCCCTTCACAATCATGGCACAGATGTCACTGATTCTTCTGCTGGATCAGAGCTCTGCCTGCACAGATTCATCTCCTCACTCAGCAGCAGTAGGATCCACCACCACCTGTGTACTCCATGCCAATGCTGGAGCATGTTTGTGGCCTTGAGTCTCCATGATCAGCTGTGCTAGCAAGCTCTCCACACTGATCAAACTGGGGCTTTAATAGGGGAGCGGCTGTTTCCTGTGTACATGGTTGACTTGCATTGGAGTTGAAAGCCCTCTCCAGAGTGGTCACAGTGAAGCACTGTGGAACATCTCCTGCAGACCAATTCATACGGATTACACAATGCAGTGTCCATACAGGTAGCTAAAAGATCGATTGCTATCCGGCGGGTAGTGAAGACCAGCCCTAACACTGCTACTACTCTGACACATTATTAGATCGGCTTAACACAGCTTCTGTCGACCTAAGTTTGTAGTGTGGACCAGTCTCTCCCTACAAAGGATTTGCCTTTGGTTTCCACTAGTCCGCATGTACCACATGGTAGTGCCTTTCACTCGCTGACATTCCGACCAAGCAGGGATGAATGTAACTTCTGCAGCGAGTCAGCACAGCTTTGGAAGGGGCCAGAGGAGTTTCTGCATGGTTACTCTCCTCCTTCCCCTTCACTTCATTCCTCCTCCTCCCCTCCCATCACGGGTGAGAGTACTGTTTCTTTCCCTCCTAAGCACTCCACCCTTTGCTGGTTAAGGGGCAAAGGGCTGAGCTGAAATCTCGACTGGCTGCCCTTTACACCAACGGCTGAGTGAGAAACTTGCCCTTTTGGCCCTCACTTGATGTACTTTCTGCTGACAATGGAAAGGTGGCGAAAGGTCAGAACAAAAGGAAGGGACGATGAAAGGAACAATGAAGGGTCTACTCTGCTGGGCTGCTCAATGCATTGCATTGTTTAACAGCTCCATCAGCCCCCCATGTGATGTTTTAATAGCTGTTCAGGCCTCTGGATTTAGTGAAACAAATTCAGAAGCTGCTGAACCTGTAGAAATAAAGGGAAATATGACTTGAAGCTAGGGAATGTAACTGCAGATTTCACAGTGATACAGAAAAGCCTGGTGCTGCTGATTTCAATAAAAGCAGCATTTGCAGCTTCAAAGCAGGGTTTAATACGGAGTGTATTTTTAAAAAATAGGTTGACCTTATCTGGTAAGCCTGTCATATTTGTTGCAATGAAGAGCAGCTGCTGAATAAATACGTATAATATCCGTTGCCAATTCTGAAAGCTGTGCCGAGACCTTGACTTGTTTGAAGTGGGGCTGCTATTAAAGGCAGGTGGCAGGCTGTTTATTCTACACCTTGTTAATTGCATTTTTTCCCAGTGTAATTGGCTTCCTAATGGGGGCAGAATGAACTCGGTTTTGCACACATAGACTTCATTAGTGACAACCGATGGAAAGGATTCAAAGAGTTACTTTCTGTTATCGGCATAATATCCTTTTATATACACAGATGTGTTGAGTAGCAGATGTTTCTTAAAATTTCCAGTTTTTAGGAAAACATTTCTTATCTATTTCAGACATCAGACTATATATATTCTTAGGAAAATAAATTTCCTATATATTTCACCATAATGCTGTGTAAAACATTGTGCTGGATTTAAAGTTTGTCCATGTAAAAATTTATTTTATTTTTAGCCTGTCCTCTCTTTGGGGGCAGGGAGTGTGTGTGTGTGTGTGTGTGTGTGTGTGTGTGTGTGTGTGTGATATGTTAGTACAGCACCTAGCACAACGGGATCCTCCTGGTCTGTGACTCTTACGTGCTACTGCAATACAAATAATTAATACTAATTGTTTTAAAAGATCACTTTGGAAAGTGGCAAGAATCACAGATTGACTAGGTAGACAAGAAATTCAGCAGAGACGAGGCTTCTGATTTGGGGCTTGAACAGAGCTAGGGAACAAAAGTGAACAGTAAACTATGTTCTATAGCAGTGTGGAAAGTTGTCGCCTCTGGTGTAGGTCCGAGCTGCCTGAGGGCTGCTGTAATTTGACTTGCTTCTTTGGGTCCATAGCGGGTCTTGGCCCTGGGAGTAGAGAATAGCTATAGAGTAGTATACTCTGCCCATGCCCTTCCCCAGTATGTCCCCTGTGCTGGGAGCAGAGCCCTTATGCTAGCTTTATTCTTCCTGGGAACACCTTTTGCACAGGGAGCATTCTCAGGGGGTACTTTCCACTCATTGTAATATGACTTTTTTATTTTGACAGTGTTGTAAAGGGGCCTTAGCATAACTGAGAATCAAGCGTTGTCCATTGGACATCTGACATCCCAAAGAAGTCACAGAAACTATTGTATTGTGAAGGGGCATCTGCAAAAAGTGCCGCAGGTCGTGTGTGTGTGTGTGTGAGTGTGTATGTGTGTGTGTAATATATAAAATTCTAGACCTGCCTTTGCAGTGGTCTGTGTCACTTCTCACAGAAGAAGTGAGGTGAGAGAGGACACAAACAGAATAAGGATCCCACCTCCACTCCTCAGTTTCCCCAGTGCAGATGTTTAACCTGTTCAATGCTGCATTGATCTGATATGTTTGGTTTCAGCCAGGTTGTTTCAAGGCAAAACTAATTTTTGGCTGCCTTGGTCTTGTTTATGCAGTGAGCTGATTGATGCCTTACGAGAGAAAAGTCTTGATGACATAAATATATCACTAGCTAATTGTCGATTTAGTGTAAAAAACCCATAAACAAAAACCTCAGTAATATCCCCTGGCAGCATTTTAATCAGTAAGACTGCTCCCCCTGTCCATCAGCTCTGCCATTTCCTGCAAGTGTCCTCACATGCCATAATAATTATTCTCCTCCTTGGGATTACTTTGTTGCCTTTTGATCGCACCTTTTCTTCCACAGGACCCAAAAGTGCTTAGCAACTCGTAGTTTTGATTCTGCCAGGCATGAGTAAGCATTTGTAGGATTGGTCTCCAAGAGCTTGATCGTGTTCCCGGTTAAAGTCGGAAGCACAGCCAATAGAACTAGAAACATTCATACAGCACCATGGAACCAAGGCCATCTTCTGAGTGGAAAGGTTCTAGCCATGTTTATAACCAGTACGTAGAGTACTAAGGGGAGCTAAGTTAAGGATACTGCAGCAAAACACAGCTCTTTTAAACAGGTGCTCTAGTTTTATGAGCTCATTAATGACTGTGTCAGGGGATGAGTGAGCCCTAACAACTGCACAAAAGATCAGAGCTTTGCTGGTTTCTTTCAAGATGGTATAGGAGAGACTCCTATATGTGATAGTGAATGCGTGTGTGCCTTGGAATGATGAATTACTGAGTCCCTGATGGGCCTGAACCTTGTTCCAGAGGATTTTTGTGGTTGCATTTCAAGCCTGATGTTAGGCCTTCCTCTCTGCATATTTTCTATGAAGAATCTCTCTTGCCCCTAGCAAGACTGCTTAGCAACATTAGGAGTGGGAACTCCAACTGTAAGCTGGAGTCAGTTGTGTCTGAATCCATGGATCTGGGTTTGGGGGAGGCCCATGGGCCCTAATATTTGGATTCAAGCTCCCGGGACTAGGGAAGAAGTAGCACTGGTAGGGCAAGGAGCTAGGCAGGCAAATTCAGCTTGTTAAATGTTCACATGCCGTGCTCAGATTGTGATGCTGTATGGAAGTTAAACATTCTAAAGCAGCCCAGAAGCTTCCCCTGCCAATGTGCGAGAGGCCTGTCATATCTTGATGAGAGCCGATCCACTTTCTAAGCAGCCATCCCTGTCGGGAAGCAGAGCCTGAAGTCTTGCGCTGAAGTGGGATTTCAGCAATTGGCATGAAAAAAAGGTGTAAACACAAAGGAGATAATATATCACTCGGATGAAATGGGCCATTGCACGATCAGGATTGTTCCATCCATACGGAATTTATTGAGTTGCTGCTTTGTTTTGTTTTTTTAAATTAAAAAACAACCAAATGGTTCATAAAATATTAACAGGCGCTGCTTTGGCATCACTCATCAGATTAAGCATGTTACTTTGTGTGCCCTTAGGGTGATAAAGCTGCTCAGCTTGGCGCTTCTGTCACCTTAAGGATGCATTAAGCGACATGCTTGGTCTCACAAGAGGCGCTGAAACTATTGCATTGCAGAAACAGTAACTGTAGGGGTCCAGCGCTTAAAGTGCAGATATTAAATTGAAATTTAGCCGAGGGATAGTCCATTGAATCACTCTTGTACTAATTTCTTTTAATGAACTTTATGGTATTCAAGTGGTGGCTGCACATGCACAGTAACTACTCTGCAAAAGGGTTTTTATTGCACTTATTTGTATGATGGGCCTGTTATGGGAACTGTTATGTTCTAATGAGTAAAGAGAGGGGAAAAAAGCCATTTAATCCTTCCCATACCTTTATAAATATGGATTCCGAAGCTGGTTTGGTCTCTAGTGAGTGTTTCTCTCCCTCCGCCCCTTTTAGTGCCACTGCCGGGACTTTGTTCACATTCTAACAGCAGTGCTGGTGTAACAGGGCTGCAGGTCAGGATATGAGATGCTCTGAGGTGGGTGGTGACAGTAGGAGTGGGGAGACTACGGAACTGTAATAATCAAGGTGGGAATTTGACAGTTTACTGATGAGATGCATTTGGGGCCCGAGGGGATGTTGTATTAAGGAGTGAGATGCATCTGTAGAGCAGTGCAGGGGAAGCTTTCGCAGAGCTTTCCAACAGCATGATTAGCTCCACCCAGTGGTACAAGCTGTGTGTGTGTGTGTGTGTGTGTGTGTGTGTGTGTGTGTGTGTAAGGGGGGGGTGATATGGTAGGGGGAGGGAAGCATGCTGAGTTATATACGGTACCTTGGGTAACTGTTGTTACCCAAGGTACCGTATATACCATATCATTAATTCTAAAGGAACTCTTGCCTGATAGAGTGAATTAAGGACTGAGAGTCAGCTTTGAATTTCCTGGCTGTCAGTGTGTATCACTTCTTTTAAACATTGTAAGTAGTGTGGTATGTGTTGCATGTTCTTACTCTTGCATTCCCAGTGTGTGTGATTAAATCACACACCCTCAGCACATCAGAGAACAGTTATTTAAGAGTTGGTACTGACGGGCGGCCTCTACTCCATCTGATCTGATATGCTGCTGCAGCTACACTTGCCTGTGGTGAGTGGGAATAATAAGAGAGCCTTTAATCATAAGACCCGATCAGAGCATTGTCTGTAAAGATTGATAACCCCTTTCAGAACAGTGGACTGATAGTTAGTAACCAGCTATGTTCAGGGTCTGAGTATCTTTTGCATTCATGTTTGGTCTGAATAAACATAACAATTGATCACGTTTGCTGTTCTGTCCGTTAGTGGCCTTCCACCCATGCCTGGCCAAAACTGAGGCAAGATCCCCTTCTCACCTGCCACTTCTGAAATTTAATATGAAAAGCCATTGAAATTTCTTTGGAGAGTGTCTTCTTCCTCTCCACCCAGGATATACCTGGCATTGTGAGTAACCCTTCATGTCTTAAGACTTAAGACAATTTATGCTAGACCAGTGATACTCAGACTGTGGCTCACAAGCCACAAGTGGCTCTTGAATGTGTCCCCTGTGGCTCTTTGCAGCGTGTGATATTAAAACCGCGTGATTTAATTATTTACTCAACAGGATGCTTTTACTCTTAACTAATTAAGCTATCGACTGGTGCTAAGTTATTAATTTGTTTGCTGTCAGAATAATATATAGATAGAAACTAAATATTTTCCCTGTCATTCACACTACTGTGGTTCTTTTGGGGATAATGTTGATTACTAATTTGGCTCCTGGACACTGAGGCTTAAGTATTACTGTGCTAGCTAAACTGTAACTCCAAGGCAGGTCAGGGTTTTTTTTAAAATAGAGGCGGTGGGTATTCTAATGAATAGAGCCCAGGACTGGAAGTTGAGGGTTTGTTCCTACCTCTGCCGCTCACCTGCTTGCTGTGTGACATTGAGCAAGTCACTTCTGCTTTGTGTCTTGGCTTCCACAACTGCAAAAGGGAATAGCTAACATTTACCCTGTACAATGCTTTGAGATCTAAGGCTCAATAGAGCTATGTATTAATAATAAATACTGCTTCAATATAAAGAGAGAATATGTTCAATATGTGTGTCGATTAATCGTCAACAATGTGTGGGGTTTCTTGACATATTGTTCTCAGACTAGACTTAATTTTTAAGTAACTGAATTGTGCAGGGAGTTAATTTGCCGTGTGGAATAAGAAGCCTTTTTTGGAAGCGTCTGGTACCCATGTGCAGTAGATACGTGATATGCTGGTACCTCCTCACAGCTGGAGGGCAGGAGCAAACCGCCCTGCGGGTTGGATTTAAAGCAGGCTCAGGAAGGAAGAAACCAGTTCTCAAGGGGGCTCAGTTCAAGGCAGCGATTTTCAACCTTTTGTTGTTTGGTGGCTCACAAAATAAAAAACTTCCCATAGCCCACAATCCTGGGTGGATGCCGAAGAGCGTAGGATGTGGGTCACAGGATGATTTTTTCCCAGCCATTTTGTTGGAGGGGCTTACAGTGTAGGGGAGCTGGAGATGATTCCTGAGTATTGGGCCGTATCAAGAGCTGCAGAGCTGGCTCCAAAGCCCCTTGGAGCATTGTTTCTCCCAGTCTGGAGCTGAACTGTATCTGAGGGAAGCCTCACCCCAGGAGAAGGAGGAATTTTGAAGTCTGGGCAACTGAGAGTTGGAGCCACATGGAGGGTAAGGTTAGCTTGACTACAGCAGGAGGGGATGTCGTTTGGATAGCCACTTGGTCTCAGCTCAGGCTCTGGAGAACAGTTTTCCTCTCCTGAACACCACGGTGCGCTTTTGAAATCCCTGTGATTCTTGGAGCTCATCTGCAGACTCTTACTGTTCTATTAGAATAGTTTTGTTTGCTTTCAATGTTTGTAAATGGCTGTTTTTGCAGTATCCTGCATTTTGAACTGTGTGTTAGGGCCGGTAGTAGGGCTATGTTTTGATGTAGATTACATCTCCTACCCACTATTATGCTCTGGCTTCTGGGTATCCCGTTGTCAGTCCCTGGCACAGCTCCTAGAGGCAGTTGTTCTGTGAGGCTTCCGAAGGTCTTTGGGAATTCCTTGGGGAGCCCAAAGGAATTTTAGGAGAAGAGGTCAAACTCCCATAAATCTTTGGGAAAACTCATAAGCCCGTGCATGCTAGTGCCATATTCTATCCAAATCTTTTTCTTAAAATGGCATCCAGGATGAGCTCTTAGCTGCAAAAGTTGTATGATGTGATTTGTATTGTGGTGACACCAAGGAACCCCAGTCAGGGCCCGGGACCCTGTTGTGCTAGGTTAGGAATGGGCAAACTATGGCTTGCAGGCCACATCCGGCCCACGGGACCATCCTGCCTGGCCCTTGAGCTCTCGGTTGGGGAAGCCATCCCCAGCCCCTCCCCCGCATTCCTTCCTACCCTTGAAGGGGGCAGTCAGGGAGCAGGAAGTGGGAGGGGGCAGATAGGAGGCAGGGGCCAGGCTGTTTGGGGAGCACAGCCTTCCATACCTGGTCCTCCATACAGTTTTGCAACCCCGATGTGGACCTTGGGCCAAAAAGTTTGCCCACCCCTGTGCTAGGTGCTGAACAAACAGAGGTCCCTGCTCCAAAGAGCTTGCAATCTAACTGTTGCTTGTTATCAGCTCGCTTTCCTGTCCTCTCTAGGGATTTTATTTATTTAACATTTATATTGCTGTAGCACTTGCAGACTTCAAGCAAGCTGAGGCTCCGTTTGTTATTGAGATGTTGGTTCTGAAGTGGAGCTGTGTTATACACCAGAGCTGACTGCGTTTTACGGACTCATTGGTTGGTTGTCAGAATGAGAAATATTGATTTGCTGGCCGTTTGTGTTTGTTTTTAGCTGCCTCTCGTAGGTGATTGGTGTTATGAGTCAATTTTCACATCTTCCAGAGAGCTCAGCCCTGACCTGTTATTTGTACTGTATTTTCAATGTAGAGGCTGGTTTCTTATTCACTTGTCTGCATGTCTAGTCAGCAGTGCGAAGTCAGGAGGGGGTTATATGAATCACAACAATCCAAGAAAGAGAACATTCACTCGTTTTCTTCTGCTGTCAGTTCTGGGCTGTTCCCTTCAGTATACCGTGTAGGGTTTTGTCTAGTCTTATTCTGAACATCCAGTGATGAGGCTTTCACTTCCTTTAGGATGACTATTCCACAGCTGAATGATGTACACTCTTTGGATGTTTTTCTTGGTAACTAGTCCAAATTTTCCTTTTATTGATTTCTTCCATTACCCAGAGTTATAACCCAGTGATACTTCAGACTGCATCTCCTTGCAGCACATGATATTAAAACACTATTTGATTTAGTTCTTAACCAATCAGGATGCTTTCATTTTGTTATTAACCAATTAAGTTATCAACTTGTGCTAAATTATTAACTTCTTTGCTGTGGGAATATATATTTATATACAACTAAATATTTCTCCTGTCATACTATTTAAATATCGATAATATTATAGTAAATTAAACAATGAATTTACACTGCTGTGGCTTTTTTGTTGTTGTTCGTTCATTTGGCTCCCGAACCACTGAGAGCTCACCGTTTTATAATCCAGTGTAAATCTAGAAGGGTTAACAAAATTCCTGATTCTGAATAGTTGATGTTTAAAAATTGAGCGTGCATTTAAAAAAAGAAAATTTGTTCCAAGATCCATCTTTCTGTCCCTCCTTGGGGATTCAACTGGGATCAAATCCAAGCAAAGCCATGTGAGATCCCTGTAGGGAAAAGTGCAATGTAAATTGGAGGTAGAAAAGTTGGTCTAAGTTTGAGCTTGGCTTTGACTTTGCCTTCTTTGAATACGTGCCAGCCCTGGATGAGCAGAACTATGACAAACATTTAGCTTCCTGCTGTGCAGTCCATGGATGCAAACTGCAATCGTGCTGTGACAGATATGGAAATTTCCTACAATATCTTTGGGAGATCTTAGTGTATTATGTTTATGTATCATTGTGAGCCAGGGATTATATGTAATACTATAGGGAGGGTGGCCACAGACCCTCCATAAACTAAACACAGTCGGAGAAAATTAGGCAAAGTCAGTTGGGTTGTAACACCTTCTGGGGAGGGCCTTGTATAGAGGTTCAAACTGGACTCTCCAGAGACCAACAGACACAGAAGGGACATTTGGATAAATAGCATGAAATTAAACTGACTTGGGGCCTTCTTTTGGATCTAGAAAATGGACAGAATCTTCTGCCCAAGGACGAGGGGTTGGGGGCAATCCTCAAGGAAGGAGTGGAAGGACTGACACTGACCAGAGCCCTACTGGAGTCAGGGGTGGTCTCTGGTAAACTTTTTAGCGTGTGTGGTTTCTTTTACTATTTTAATGTTTTCCTTTGTAATGCCTTCACCTTAGGAATAAATGTGCTTACTTAGAAAGGGTTGTGTAGTAGCTTACAACTGCTGGCAACTACAGCTGCTTGTAGCCTCTGAAGAGAAAGCAAAGTACAGACACAGGCTTGTTTAGACAGCCTGGCTCGCTGGGCATATCAGTGTAGACAGGGAATGGTGCAGCCTGGAAAAGCATCGGGGAGGGAGGGAGGGAGAGAGACTTGAGTCTTCCCTCCCATGCTGCCCCTTTTCCTCTCCCCCCCCCCCAGAGGTGAGGGCTGAGGAGCCAGAAGCCCAGTTTGGTTGCCCTGAAGGGATCATGGAAGGGGAGTACAGGTGCAGTTGCCAAGAGCCGTGGTACCTGTGACATGTATTGCAGCTGTCGGTGTTGAAAAATTGGGTGCCACTTGCAACCGCGCCATGCGGTTCAGTAGCATCATTCTGCCAGCACTGTAATGTCTCTGCTCTTGTTTGCAGGGAACTCGTTTGGCCCCAAGGCTTGGTCCTGCCTGTGCCCTGCATTTCTCTGATGTAGTAGCAACTATGCTTGAAATATTTAAAATCCAAACAAAGTTCCTAACTTTTTGGAGACTTACTTTGGGTTCAGGCTAGCATAGTGATAAATAGGGGTTTGCTCGGTTAAGTGAACATGAACAGCAGAGCTGTGTATAGGTCTGAATTTCTGTTCAGGACAAGGAGTAAGGAATTGATTTAAGAGCAAGAAATGGAAGTGAAAACTTCAGAGACTCTGTGCTGTCATGGAAATATCAGGGAGGAGAGTGGGTGGGAAAGGAAGAGAGAATCACAAGTCAGGAAAAAAACCAAACCAGTGCTGAACTTTCCTTTGGGAGGGCAGACAACTTGTTGTCATTTGCCCCTAGATTCAATGGCCACAGTTCTATGGGGCACTGAGCCCATAGTGGGTGATGCGGGCAGAAAGAGGCTCCACATCTGTCCCGCACTGACTTGGAATGGCCACTTCTGAGCCATTGTGCCAATAAGAGTCACTGGAGTGCTGTGATCCCAGCCTCTGCCATGCCCCCTAAGTTGATGGGCGAGAAGTGGGGGGCACAGGATGGGCTGCACAGAGACAGCTATGCCAAGAATTCCTCTATGACAGGAGGTTTCCTTCACTGCCCATTTAAAGCCCCTTTGTGCTGCTCTGATGCTATGAAGTGGCCTTTGGGGTTGAGGGTCTGGCCCTGTGTTTGGAAACCCAGCCAGGCTCACCCAGTTCAAACTTTTCCTTTTCCTGGGGAGTCAGTTATGCTGGTTAGCCTTGAGATGGTCAGATGTCCGGGAGCTCTAATATAGTCCCTCAAAGTAGGAAGCCTCTGGTCTGTGGCTCTCCTGCCAAAGGGGGTGAAATTACCCTCCATCCCGGAGGCGGACAGTGGACCAGAGTGGCTTTCGCTCTCTGTTTGTACCAATGGAGAGAAACTGGGCTCGCCCCATATCGGTGGAGGGAGGAGGCTGTGTTTTGTAACCTTTTACATAAGGCTAGTGCTGTTGAAAACAAAGTGAGGCACTTCCACAGGGCTGGATGCTGCTTGCAGGCAGATCTGAGAGTGAGTCAATCTGCGAGGCAGCGAAATTGAGATGGCCGCTCATAACTCCCTTACAAACCTTGTTGAAAGGGAAGGATCTGAGTCATCTGTAATGGAGTAGGAATACTGGGTGTGTGCCTCAGTTTCCCCTGTGCATTTCTTGAGCGTCTATGTGAAGGGATAAGGATGTGTAGCTGATGCAAAGCAGAGCTTCTCTGCAGGTGTTCATACCTGAAGCTGTAATCTGACCCCAAGTGGGGGAGGGAGGTCACCTGACCTGGCTGAGCCAAGAGGGAGGGGGGGCTGGAGAGAGTGAGTTTCAGTTTGGAGGCTGAAGCTAGCTGGAGTCTGGCAGGGAAGGCAGAGGAGCTATCTGGCTCTCTGGCCCCCAAAATCGATCCAGCTGAGGGGTCACGCTCGCCGTATGGTCTGGGTTAGACCAGGTAGAGGTCGTCAAATAAACCTCTGTTTTACTGGCTGGCTGAGAGTCACGTCTGACTGTGGAATTGGGGTGCAGAATCCGTGGGCTCCCTCAGGACCCCGCCCAGGCGGTCTCGCTGGGGGAAGCGCACGGAGGGGCAGAAGGTGCTGAATGCTCCGAGGTCAGACCCAGGAAGGTTGAAGTGGGTACCCGTGAAGCTCCTAGCCTTGGAAACCGGCTGTGTACGGAGAGGGGACACTTCACCCGAAGTCCTGACTGGCTTCCTAGGGAGCGGTTCCAGACCATCGCCCGGGCACTCCGTGACACCATCCCTCCCCTCCCCACCAGAGCGGACAGGAATCCCATCCCTCTGCCTCCCCTCCAGTGTGTTGGTAAAGCCATGGGCAGCGTGTCCACGTGTTTTCAGGGAGGGAAGGTGCTGTTTTCCTTGCACGGCTCGTGGAAAAGGAGGAGAAATCGTGCACATCTGGTACTTTGCCCTGGAGATCTTTGGCCCTCCCTGTCCCATTTCTCAAATCTGTCTTCTCATTTTAAAGCCTTCCCAGCGTTCAGACCAATAAACAAACCAAAAGGCAGAGCCCTGGCGCTGTGGAGAAAGGAGCCTTTCCCCTTCCCCGTTCTGTGCTGCTCGCGTTCCACTGGCGAAGCAGAACGGGGGCTGCCGGGGGTAGGGTGTGCAGAGTGGCAGAGAGCAAGTGCCTCAACCTTGTGAGTTATGGTGTGTGGTTGATAGAGAGACGGCTCAGGGAGGGCTGACCCAGGGAAGTAAACAGGAGCACAGGGAAACATGCTCTATAAACAGCTGGAAAAGGAAGACATCAGGCAAGCTAGCAGCTGCAGAAGCAGACTGGGCATGTGACTGGAGAGTTAGCAGAAGAGATTGATCAATTGCTTCCCCCCCCCCCCCCCCCTGTGCTTAAGAGAAGACTCCCTTCCCTGACCCCGAGAGGTGTGGACTGGCTGTTTACTTTCTCTCCCATCTGACTTCAGAGTCATGTGGTAAGTTGTCATGAGGCAGAGCCTGTTTCAAGTCTCTCACACATCTTTTTTTTTTTTTCCCTTTACTTTAGTGGTCCCTCCTCTGTGTTTTATTGGATTCATACAGCTGCTGCTATTGCTGTGAGTTTTCCGCAGTACACTTTCATCTTTCTTCCCTTGTTGCCCAGTAGAGAAAACGAGTTCATATGGGAGAAGGAGAGAAGAAATGTGAAATCCTCAGTGGCTTATTCCCATGTTGTCAGACAGACTTAGCCAATTCATATAAAAGAAAAATTAGACCTAGCTCTTGTATTGCACTTTTCATCTGTAGATCTCAAAGAAGTTTACTGAGGAGGTCAGTACCATTCCCATTTTACAGATGGGGAAACTGAGGTAAAGTGATTTCACCAAGGTAACCTAGCACAGCCAGGAATAGAAACCCAGGTTTCCTGAGTCCCACCCAGTCCAGTGCTTTTATCCACTAAGTTACAATGCCCTTATGTGGGCAGTCACTTATTTCCTGCCAGTCTATGTATCTGAGTTAACTGTAGGGTGAACACAAGCAAAATATTATGCTGCTGCTTGGGTTACTCGTGATATCGCAGTGCTGGGCTTTCTAGCATAAAGAAGCAGGAAATGAACCCTCTTAAGTCTCCTATGACAGAAAGATCACGGCAAGGTCATTGATTCATGTTAGACCTGTTGTTTACCCTGATGTTTGTCCCTTGCTGCGGTGCAGTTGTGATTTCCCCAAACCCTTGAGTGAATTACATAAGCAGCAAAAAACTAGACTTACCACTGCTGAAACTTGACTGCAGGGCTGGCTTTGCTAGTTCTGCATAGATAACATCCGTGGGTTTAAAACAAAAAGGGTTTTCCCACTTGCTGGTGTAGAGGGGCCAGAAAGGTGCTCCAAATGTCAGGCATTTCTGTATCCATCTGGAGGTGAATGTGAATGGTGAAGGCAGGACCATTGGAAATAATAGCAGCTTTCAGAACTTAACAAATCTCCAGCTAAGCAGGACAGTGTTACATTGTATTAAATATCTGGCTGTATCTAAAGCCTGGTCTACATTAGGAGGTTACCGTAGGTCAAATTTAGCCACATTAGGTCGATTTTATAATGAACGCGTCTACAGAACCAACCCCATTCTGCCGACCAAAAGGGCTCTTAAAATAGACTGCTGTACTCCTTCCTGACCAGGGGAGTAGTGCTAAAATTGATCTTCCTGGGTTGAATTTGGGGAAGTCTAGACACAGCAAATCTAGGGGAAAAGAAAATAGTCTGCTCTTGGTGAGTATGCTGAATCCTACCCCTCTCCTAGTCTTGTTCACAGGAACCAGTATTACCCTATCCTGGTTTGGCCTTAGCATTGTTTCTGAATCCTGTACATCGTCTAGCATTGAGCTCTGCAGAAGGTCCCAGAAAGCGGAGTGGTAGCCTAGCAGTGTTGCCACCTTCCTCTAATTGATTTAGCATCTGTCTTTCTCTTTAAACTATGACAAGCTGGCTCTCACATGCAGCCTCAAGTTCATAATTAATCTTTCTCTCAACTGGACTTAGTTGGCCACATTATTTTCCTTGTGTGTTTGGAAAGAGAGGTGCTTTTCCATTACACTCGCAGAGGTAGAAGGCTCCTTACGGCACCTAAGGAATGCCACAGCAGATGGGAAAGCATTCCTTACAGTTGCCTGACTGTATCTGAATTGAAGATAAATTTCTCACACATTGAACTGCGGCTAATATCTAATGAAAGAGGGGGGAAAGTCTAGCTTTCGAGGGCAGAATTTTGTGTGCGTGTTGTGTTGTCCGTACAGGAAAGAGTTGAACTCTCACTTCTTCGCATTCATGCTGAGGAAAGATTAGCAGAAAGTCTCCAGCCCATGCTACAGTTTTTCATTGATTTTGTGACCATTAGGGACATGGTCACCTTAGCTGTTTACAAGTAACATGATTTAGTTTGACTCCACATAGTGGCATTTCCTGCCATTACTGTTGTATTTGTGGTCATGCTGCCTGTAAAGGACATTCAGACAATGGAACCAGCAGTGCATTCTGGGATTTCCTATCACACAGGAAAGAGGATTGGCCAGACTTCTTGCACATGTGATTAGCAGGTCTGTCTGCAATGCAAAAAAACAAACAAACAAAAACAAAAAACAACCCTCCCCCCCACCAGTATGCAGGACTGATTGAAGGTCTAGGCTTTTGGCAAGAGTGACACACTGTCCGGTGCCATGGTTACTAACAACCATGTGTTGTGGGGAGTTGCACCATGTTTAGAGACAATCATGCCAGTCGCTGCTTAGAGACTCAGCTGAAAGTTGAGAACATAGCCGTAACGTTTGGCATGGAGAAGTGTCTATATGTCTAGTGGTGGTACTTTTTCATTCTTCATCTGGATTGGTTCTAGGACAGAGGTTCTTAACCTGAGGCAAATGACCAGACGTCAGCGGCCATAATCTCCTGGCCATTTCCATATTACAGCATGAGGAGGAGGAAGGGGAGTCCTGACTATATGAGGTGGTATTCCTGGGGCTCCCTGTATGGAAAAGGTTGAAAACTACTGGTTTAAAACCATGGTCATCAGACTTTGTTCCTGTTGTGGATCATGGAGACAGATGCCTTGTCATGGGCCCCTCTGAATCTCTGCCCCATCCTTTCTGGTGCAAACTCTTAACACATGATTTGCATGAAACGGTAATAGCAGGACTAGAAGAAATTAGCTCAGTCCTTGCATGGTTTCCCTCTCTCTCCCATTTTGAATCGGCACTGTTTGTTCCCTTTCCATGGATCCAGCATCTTATATTTTAATAGTACCAAATCTCGCCTAGCTGTCGGCAGCTAGTGAACTGGTTGCAATGTTGCTAAATTACTTTGTGTCACCACCCTGTCTCAGCTAAAGAAGTGGTTTGGCCATTGAAAGGTGTAATGTAAACTCATTAAAATTCTTTGTTTTTATGGCTGGGGCAAAATAACGTTCTGAAAAGAGACATTTACAACAAAGAATAAATGATTCCTATAACATCTGCCAAATACATGGTGACAGCAAGGGAGCTGAAATGGATGTTGATTGCAATTATAAAACCACCTTACCCATTGCTAAGGAGGGCAGAAGAAAGGAAAGCCAGAAGGAAGAGGCTGGGTGGGAAAGAAGGGAAGGCTCATGTTCCCCACTCTTTGTTATAGAAAATAAGACCCAGCTTTCTGATCATCATGCTGCTGGTGAATTGTTTCATCACACGGGCTTCTATTCAGGCAAGTGCTTCGGCGTATGCTTATGGCTGACTCTGCTTAGCAGTGCACCTGGGGTTGGATTTTCAAAGGCATTTAGATGCCTAACAATGAAGATGGGCACTGAGTAGGATTTTCAGAAGCCCCTAACCAGGTTAGGCGCAAGACTCTCATTAAAGTCGATGGAAATTAGGGGCCTAATTTTGAAAATACCTTTGAAAATCTGGCCATTAAGCACTTGCTTACTTCTGTCCCTATTTAGCAGAGCCCTTCAGCACATGCGCCGATGCTTTTCTGAACGGTGGCCTTTATGGGAAAACAATTGATAGACTGTAGGATAAAAAAATATGAAAATATGGGGTCCATATGTGTTACCTGGAAAATGAAGGGACCATTGGGCTTAGCAGGTGCTTTGCTGAATAGGGATGGGGGCTGCTCATTCAGGTCCATAGGGCCTGGTTCAAAGTCCACTGACTTCTGTGGCAAGACTCATCTTGACTTCATTGGGCTTTGGATCAGACCTATGGAGACACTATTCTTCAGAGCACTTTGTGGCTCATGCATTCTGGTGAAATGTGCTCTAGAACTTGAAGGTGTGGTGATGCTGATCAGGCAGACGGGCTCTTGAATTACAAACTGGTATCCTTGCATTGCTGATGTAGATGAACGGGGGAGGGACTTGGTTTTACAGTGGCGCAGAGCTGTTGTGAGCACTGTAGATCATGGGTAAGTGGCGCTTCAGCTAATGAAGAGCTCCGTTTTATTCCTTTTCCTTCCAAACTTAATTTGCGTTGATTCTGCATGTTATCTGTCCTTTATATTCACTGAAGGCTTGGAGTTTTGTGCTGGCAGGTGGCTGTTTTAGTGGATGGTGGTAGTTTGCTACTATTTTGTGTTGACATAATGCCTGGAGGCCCCAACTGAAACCAGGTCCCATTGTGCTTGGTACTGTATACAGAGAGAGTGTGTCCCCCTGGCGTCAAGAATGTACAGTCTAAACCAGGGGTGAAAGTAACATTGAACACTTACCGGTACAGTGGCTAGCTCCGGCCCCCCAAAAGAGCAGGGCCTCAGGTGGAAGAAGTGGGGCAGGGGGGTCAGCATCCCCCAGCCAGCCCATCTGCGCTGCCTGGCTCAAACTTCTCGGGGCTCCAGCACTGATTTAAGGGGTCCAGGGCTCCGGCCGTTCCCATGGTAGCAACAGCCCTGGGCCCTTTTAAATCACTGACTTGAAGGCAGCAAAAGGGAAAATGCAGTGCTTTAATCTGGGTCCTTAAAGTGCTGCCACGGCAGCGTTTTAAAGTAAGCTATGTACAGACCGGTACCAGCAGCCATGCTGGCCCATACCAGCTTACTTTCACCCCTGGTCTAAACAGGCAAGGTTTGGGTGGGAAAACAGGCACAGAGAAAGGAGGTGACTTGCACACAGCAGGTGCATGGTGGAGCTGGGATTAGAACCCAAGTCTCCTGAGTTTTAGCCTAGTGCCCTGTCCATTAGGCCATGTTGTCCCCCAGCTGTGGCTAACAAATCACAGCTGCTAGGAGAGGGATAACTTGAGAAGCAAACATGGCAGCAGGCTTTTTTTCATTGGTGGTGATGGCTGGCCAGTTGATCTTGGATTTCTGGCCCCTTTTATATTTCAGTTGTTGCTCTCAATATGTAGCTGGTGCAACCAGAGCACTCCATGGGAATGAGTCAGAGGATCTGTGAACCTGGGCCTACAAATAAGTTTAAAATAAATACGACTATAAATTACTTCATGCCCCTCTTAAAATCTGGGAACGTATCCAGATGCTTGTGGACATTCCAGGAATTCACATGAAGAAAGTTTGGAGGAGGAATGCTTACAACTGTCCTATTGAGGTTTCCAAAACTGTGCCGTGCTGTGGATCTGGTTCAAATTAAAAAATGTCTCTCTGTGTTTACTTCTTCTTATATGGAAGGGTTGTTAGTGCAACAGAAACCCATTTTCCCCAAACCATTGAATTAGTTGAGGAAAACCAGAGAAATGCTAGATGCAAGTAAAAGGATGACTTCACTGTTGACTTCTTCTTGCCCTTTTAACCTATAATCACTTCCCTTTGAAAAACAATAGCTCCACATTCCTCAGAGTGCTTCCCTTAGTCACTTTCCCTCCCAAAGATGTGGGGAGGGTGGGAGAAGAGGATTTGCTGCTGCTTGGGCTTATAATTGGAGGAGGCCACTTGAAAAACAGCTTTCCAAACCAAGTCTCTCTGGAGTTTCCCCCCCCCCCCCCCATGTTCCCCGCTGCTTCTCAAGGGCCACTTCCAGGTATCCTCTGACAAGGGTCATGACTTGGGATAAAAGAGGGATTGTGTTAGTCACCAAATGGGACTTTAAGTACATTCTGGGGATCTATCATCACTTAAAAATCACCTCCCTCTTACAAGGCACGTGGGCCAGATTTTCAAAAGGGCTCTGATCCCATTTAGTAATAAATTAGGCACCTAGCTAAAGGGCCAGGTTTCCGGAAGGGCTCAGTGCATTGTTTTTATAAATCTCTCCATAAGTGTCTCAATGGGAGCTGCTGGGTGTTGCGCTTCTCTGCAAATCTTGCTCTTGTCGGGGAGTGGTATATTTACTGGTTCTCTAGCTATGTAATTCCCCCGGGCAAACGCTTTCAATGGAAATTTTAGATAGACTTAACAGCGGCTGAGATTTCAGACTAGTGTGGGAAACTTTAAAAACACTTTCCCCCCCTATACAGTGTGTTCATTTTCATTTACTCAAAACAGTAAGACAAAACCCAGCCTTCGGCTTGAAATAACAAACTCTTTCTGGCAAACTTTCCTGCAAAGAGCCCAGGCGATGTTGCTAGTCGGACAGCAGCCAGAGGGCAAGATCAGACTGCATGCATGCGAATCCAAGACATTGTGCTCATTATACCGTTACTAGCTTTGCAAATAAAACTTCACAGACTGGGCCCCAAAGACTTTTCTTTATTCAGTCTGGTTTGTTTTGTTTCTTGCCCACCTATCCCTGGGTCCAACGTCCTAATTTAAAGGGAGAGACTTGGTTTAAAAAGAATGCATCTTAAAAACCAAAAATTCTTGCGTGTGTTCCCAATAGTGTACATTACGCAGGAGTTATTCATTTTGAACAATGGAAAATATGCTAGTCCAGTGACTTTTTAGGGTCACTGTAACTAAGTTTTGGGAAGGATATAAAATCTCATGCTTCATGGTTTAAACCAGTCTCTGACACTGGGATGGGATTTCCATGGGGAGCTGGGGGATTATCCCATATCTGCCTTCTGCAGGGTGTCTTGAACCTTTCGCTGAAGCAGCTTGGGCTCCCCTCCAGCAGCAGTAGAGGATGCTGGACTAGGTGGACCCTGAGTCTAATCAGTATGTCCCCTTCTGGTTGTCATGAGCTGTCACAGAGCTTAAGTGTCTTGGAGGCTGTGGCTGCAAGGCAATGTTTAAAAACAAAGTTGTTTTTTAAACAAACACATCTGTTTCCATTTAAACAAAAACAATCAATTCTAGTAACAGGTTTTGTTTAAAAACATTTTGCAAATAAAAGGATTTAGAAGCTGTATCTACATACCGGACAAAAACAGTGCTACATCAAGGCCAGTGTGAAGAGTATGACGGCCATACTTAGCACATAACTTTCTTTTAACATGTACTTTTTGCCTCTAACAAACCAGTTGATGGTGTCTCTCTGGGCTTGTCTTCACTTGAGCCGGCAGGGATCGATCTTTTGGTGATCGATTTATCGCGTCTCATTAAGACGCGATAAATCGACCACCAGCGGCTCCCCCGTCGACTCCGGAAGTCCAGCTCGTGAAGAGGCGCAAGCTGGAGTCGACGGGGGACCGCGCTGCCGACCGCCACCGCCCTGAGGATAGGATGTAAGTCGGCTGTAGAGACGTCGATCTCAGCTACGTTATTAACGTAGCTGAAATTGCGTATCTACAGTCGATTTCCCCCCCTAGTGGAGACCAGCCCTAAAGGAAGATTGAGCAGTTTGTACCATAGGCTCCTATCCCACAGTGAGCTCCCTGAGAGTGGATCCAGTGTCCAAATGGCGCGCTAGTGAAGTCACTTGCTATGGCAGGGTCTTAGATGTATTTCCTAGGATAAATTCGTATTGTTACACAGACAGATGAAATCATGTCTCATGAGTGTTGGAAAGGTCATGTGACAAATCCAAATGTTTCTCTTGTTGAGGTTTGAGGTCAGCAATAATGAGGTCTTAACATGGTTGCCGGATCAGATTGCATATGTAAATTTTTGCATTGTTGATTGGCTTCAGCTGAATTCAGTGAAAAATATTATTTCCCTGTCAGCCAATCGGATAGCATGTGAATATCTCTTCTTTGTGGCTCACTCATCAGAGATGAATAATTTTTCTGTGAGGAAAATATAGACCTCATGAAAAATTATAGCTTTCTTCATGAACACTACTACTTGCAAATAAGTTTTATTAAATGAAACAAATTGTGTGCTTCAGGGAGGAGACATCTAGTTCAAGATTTTTAAAAATATACCAAATACCATATAAAACATTGCATGTGTGCGTGTGCATAGAATCTTTGTGATGTTGTGCCACTCTCTGATCCAAATGGATTTATCTTCCATATGGATCAGCACAGAAGTCTCTTCCTTGAGCTACTACCTCTGTTGCTGCCTTTTATCTTTCTGCTCAAGAATTTGGACAGAGATGTGAGGCAAAGCAACTTCCTTTATCTCTTGAGAGATGTTGCTGGAGCACAGAAAGGGCAAGGAGTTGTAAAATTTGTTTTCTCTCTTGGGATTCTACCACCTGCATGCCAGGTTGCTAGGAAATCTATTATGTTTATTAGTCAGTAGAATCACTGGGGGCTAATTTTCTGTCTGCGTTTTGTGTCTGGAGTGTAGTGTACAGGACGTCCTGTTTTCTCCAAGTCCAAAAAAGCTACTTTGGGAATTTTTCTTGCTTGCAATTTCAGAGAGTTTGGGACACTATCCAAACTTAACTCCTTCTGCAGCCATTCCTCCTCTCCCCCTCTGGACACATCTCTTTCCTTTCTAGTGCTCTGGAAGATGCCAGTATCCCATTGCATGTTTTTTGTGTAACGCTCATTTCAGATATCACACACAGTTCTATCATCTTGGCAGCTTGCCAGCTATGATACATTTAAGGCACAAGTTGTGATGGGGCAGTAACTATAACGCAACCCACTGAAATGACAGCAAATTTGCTTTCATGCTATTGTCTTTTATGGAGTCAATTTCGTTGTGATCACCTATGGTTCTGGAAAAAGTAATCCGGCAAGATGAAGTGATGTGACATCTGATTTGCACGTGGGCAGTTAAAATGCATAACAAGCTATACTCTTCTCCTTCTTGTAGCCGTTCATCTATGTGGAACTTTCTTGCCCTCAGTAACACCATTTGGCTTTGAAATACAGCTCCAGCCTTGCAGTGCACAGACTTATTGGTTGCTTTACATTTTTTATTTCCCATGTAACTCCATGTATGCTGTGTCTAACGAGCGCTCTGTGTCCTGAGGATTTTGAGCCTGTATCCTTGTGTCTCTCTCAGACAGTTTGCATTGAGACTCTACCTCGTTGGACTCGGATGGGCCTTGACTTTTAAAAAAAGTCATTTTCAAGATTGTTTGGATGAGAAATACAGCACCCCAGAGATGGAAAATAAAAAGATCTTAGGTAGAGTGGTGATGAGAGTGCATTTGATGTGTCTAAAGGAGTTTTTCAAAAGAAAAACAAATTGGCTTTTTGTACCTTTTTATGATGTAAATGTAAGGTCTGAAATTATTTTTTTTTAAAAAAACCAGTTTGCTTGATTTTTACATTGGAATGTAGGTCTTGCCTACCTTGTTTTTTCTAGAAGATTTTGTGGATGAGAGAAACGATTAGGATGATAAAAATACAGAGATCATGCAAGTGATATTTATTTTAGGCTATTGGAAACAAATTATTTTTGTTAACATGTCTAACTCTAATGCCTAATGAACTGTTAAGAGAAGAAATATCATTGTTAAAGTTTGAATATCCCTGGTTCTTGGCTTAAGGGCTGAGAAAGCTTCTAATATGCATCTCCAAATCCTCTAATGAATAGCAGAGTAAATGTGACTTGTCATTTTTGGTGTTTTTGAAGGTGGAAACAAGGAGAAACTTTTATTTATTAAAAAGAAAGAAAGAAAGACGCAACAACAACAACAACAAAAGAAGGGCAGGGGAACACCCAAAACAGTTTCTTCCGGTCTCTTTGAGGACATGAGTGGTGGTTTATTTTCCAATGACCACTCTAAAGACGCAGATCTTTGATCTCCAAAAATGATGTCCTGATTAAGACAATGTTTTCATAATTGATTTAGTTTGACTTGCATGTGTTTTGGGGGTGAAAAGAGAGGGAGGGGCTTTTTGCAGCTAAGGAAATGGAAAACAGTAGAATTTCAAGCAAGTTTGCTGCATATAAATGTGGTCAACTCCTTTATCTCTCTATTTTGTCATGAGATAATGGGGCTGTAGAAGTGTTAATACCTACTGCCATTTACAGACTTGTTTTCAGTGACTGTAACGTGTATGGTCACTGGAGCTCATAATTGAAAAACAGATTTCTTAAAAGGAGAATTCACAAGTGGTATTGCTATAAGGCTACTGCTGTATATACAAGCTAAAGCAATGTTAGGACTTTGGTCACTGCTTGCTTTTCTTTGGAATCACTGTAGTTTGTTTCCCTAGAGGTCCGATGGTAAAACCTTGGCCCATTGTTGACCCTTGTAATTAGCTGATCAATACAACACATTGGGAATGGCAAGGCAACACCCAAGTTCAGTAATATGACAGTTTTGCTCTATTAAAAATATTCAGCTTCTTAGGCTGATCTGTCATTAAAAGAACCGGTTGTCATTATAATAACCTAGAGCAGCTGGGATTATTCCATACGCAGAATGAAAATGAGTGATTTAATGGTTTTATTCCAGTTACATTTCTGTGCAGAGAGATTGCGCAATACAGCTTTTGCTTGCTCTTTCCACCTTCCCTTCCCATTTTAATAATGCGCTTTGTGCTTCAGTTAGTTACCAATTCTCTAGGCACTTCAGTAAGAGAGACCAACTCAATGGTATAAGCAGTGTGCAAAGCTATTTTTCAGTTGGTTTTGTGCACTGGAATTTTGAGCTGGTTGCCATTTAGCCTGGTACCTATGTTCAAATATGGGTGTTTTTTTAAAGGTAATTCCATGAGCTTCTCTGATCAGAGCCAAAGATGCCACCTGGGGAGTTGTTGGCATAGAAGGAATTTTTGGTTCCTATTGTTTGGACTGTTCATAGTCTATTCCCCTCATTTCCAAGTGATGGCAAAGTACCAGATTTGTTCAAAGGCTTCACTGGTCAATGAATTTGTTCTTTTATTTTCTTTAATTGTAAGCTAATTGAGTGCTCGCAAAGAGCACCACATTGTCATCCCCTGGGACTCAAGTCTTTAAATGCACAATGCAGGTGTAATATAGGTGGCTGCAACAGTATAATCTACCCAAAAGTGCTCTGCAAAAGTGCTTCAACTCTGATGTAGGGGGACCCCTCTGGGTGTTCAAGGGCAGGAAGGGCAGTGTGCCTGCTTTTCTGCTCAGAGGTTCCACAGAAGATGCTGCCTCTTCCCCTCAGTTTTAAAGTGGACACCTCATTGGTTGGAACAGAACTGAGACTATCACTGTTCAGAATCCTCCCAATATCAATTTTGTGACAATTGTTTGTCCCATCTTTGACTTTTGATGAGGGGAGAACCCGCAAATTTAGACTCCAAATTTTTAAAAAATGGTGTGGGTGGGTGTGTTGGAGGGGGGGGGGTGTTGACCTGCTATTGGGCTGTTGGAATTTTTGGATTTTTTTTTTATTTGAATTTTGTAACACCAGTTTAAACAGCAATTTGCCCAGTTTCTTCTCCCTCCACTCCCCAGCTGTAATGGAGATCACTTGTTTCATGTTGGCCACTGAACAGTAGTAACTTTTTGTTATTGGTCTGAAGTGGTGATACTGAACACTGTCCCATTACCAGTCCTCTGAGCTACCCAGTGGGAGCTAGAGAGAAGCGTTAGCTCAATGACTAAACTGTGTAGTTTAAATGTATGTAGTGTTTGCCATGGTAAAGATGAATGCAGTGTTGTTGTAGCCATGTTAGTCCCAGGATATTAGAGAGACAAGGTGGGTGAGGATATATTGGACCAACTTTTGCTGGTAAAGATGAGTAAAGCCAGACAATACTAGTGTAGCACAGTAGGCTTGTAAAATCAAACACTGTTTATTCTAAATTAACTCCAGACTGATGTATAACGTTTGAATGGCATTTCAGTAAGTGGCAATAACTTGTGTGGTTAGCTTTGGTGAATTGACATGTGCTCCTTGTGCTTCCTAATATGAGACTTTCTCTGCATGGAGTGAAGGAAGGATTTCCTTTTCCCCAAGGGTTCTCTAAGCCACATGGATTTCAGCCTCGGGAAGAAAATGTAACAACTGATGTCCCCTCTGGCCCCATCCAGTGCGTAGTCAACCAAGGGGTGATGGTGGGGTATTTGATGCAGCACACACGTAGCCCTGTTCGAAAGCAAATCACATGATGATGGAGTCAAAACATCCCAGATGGTGAGAGTGTTTCTATGGCCAATAAGATTTACTCTATCAAAAGTTCTATGGGATAGGGAGGTGGAGGAATCTCTAAGGGCTGGGCTACATTGTGGGGGGTCGACCTAAGATGTGCAACTTCAGCTACGCCAATAGCATAGCTGAAGTTGCAGTATCTTAGGTTGACTTACCTGACTGTCCCCACGGTGGCGAGTCGATCACGGCTGCTCCCTTGCCAACTCTGCTTACTCCTCTTGCTGAGATGGAGTTCTGGAGTTGACAGGGAGCACATTCGGGGATCGATTTATCGCGTCTAGATGACACGGGATAAATCGATCCCTGATACATCGAGTGCTACCTGCCAATCCAGTGAGTAGTATAGCACACCCTTAAGACCTTTGTTTTGCTTTTTTCTTGTTATTCCTGGCATCAACTTCCAGTTCACTCTTTGGTGGAGTCTCTGCACAAGATCCTTCTGAGGCCAGGACATGTTGCTATAGGACCAGTGTAGCAGGGTGGCGACTCACCCTTGCGGCGCCTCCTGCTGGTCTCTCTGGGAATTAGCTCTCACCAGTGTCCGGAGCACCCACTGCAGGCAGATGTCCCGCTTGCTGCTGGCCCCATGTCCCTCCCGGACCCCGGTGCCCTCAGTCTCAGGGTTTCCCCTCCCTGGGGAACCCCCACCCTCTAGCCCCACCTTGCCTCATCTAGGCAACTGCCAGTCATCACTAACCCTTGTTCACTGGGGCAGACTGCAGTATCATTGCCACTCATCACTGGCAAGGGGGGTTTGGCCTCCTGCCTCTGTAGCTTTGGGCTGTCCCCTGCAACCCTAGTACCCTTTGCTGGGCCTTCCCCTAGGCCCTGCAGCCTGGGGGGTTCCAGGCCAGAGCTTCCCCAGCTCCTCTTGCCTTACCCCAGCCCTGCACCACTCTAGGTCCCATGTCAAGCTTCCCCAGCAGCCAGGCCAGTCTGCCTCTATCGCCAGAGGAGACTATCTGTTCTAAACTGAGCCCTTTTATCAGGGCCAGCTGGGCCGTAATTGAACCCACCACAGCTGTGGCTGCTCCGCCCAATCAGCCTGGAAGCTGTTTGCCCCCAGCCACAGCCCTTTGCAGGACTGTTTTAAACCCTTTTTCCTGGAGTGGGGCAGCCGCCCCACTACAACCAGGATTCTGTCACCTCTGAAACTGAAAGATGACCTGTTTCGGTTCTCTTTTCTTTTTCACTTCATCTGCTGATGCTCTGTTCCTGGATGTGCATTTGTCCAGTAGGGGAAAGAAGGCATGGCTAGATTTTCACAATCTAGAGGATTTGCCAAGAAAAGAAGGGAGTTTTTAAGTAAGCTTATTTCCTCTAGAGCTGTTGGCATATATTCAGTTTCCCACAACCAGTTTGGATCTCACGAGAGACACAGAAATTAGTTTCTTTTATGTTGTATTTCCTTTCCCCCCACTAGCTGCATAATTGAATCTTGTTTTGCCTTTGTGCTCTGTAGAAAGTCTGGACTGCTATTTTTGCTGCATCTGATGTAAAGCAGTTCTTTTATTGGACAGCTTACGATTATTATTATTTCATGCAGGCTTGAAAAATTTGTATAGCTATTACTTGCTTAAAGACTAAACCTACAAAATCACTCAAGTTTTTCAGCAATTGAGTTTGTCAGCTCCTGCTCTTCATCTGACATCTGCACGCCTCCTCCTCTAGCTGTAACATTGCTACCTACACCCGTGTTCACTTTCACCAATGGCACTGTGCAACTTGTCTGCATGCTGGCTGATCTATGTTCCCCTCCAGAGACCCATGAGCGCGGGTAGATTTATGCCATCTGAACGCCAACAGAACATTTTAAATTTCCTTGGGGCAATATTTATTATCCTTATTGGCTGGTTTTTCATAAAACCTTTTATGAACACATTCCCAGATATCTCTAGCTAGCTGTCCCAGGTGTGTTAGTGGTTCTGTTAGGTCAAACACTGATCTTGGTTACATCAGAGCAAACCCCACTCACATCAGCGGGGTTGGATCAGTGTAATCAAGAGCAGAATTTGGTCCATTGTATATAATGCCATGTCTACTGCATGGGATTAAGGCTCTGTAGAGAGCAGAGGGCAACTACAGATTGGCCATTCTAGGTTACATTGCTTGTTTCATGGTTATCCCGCAAGGCAAACAAGCTGTTGCATGCCATCTGACAGCTAACCTAGCAGGGGAAACTGTTGATAAGTGTTGATAGCTGTGTTGTTACAAAGGTGGGAGAAGAACCTGCCCATCACCCTAAAAAAATGTTGCCCCAGGAAGCTAAAAGTAATGTATCATGATGGCATAATGGGGTAATACTTGGCTACCACCACCAATGTAATAGAGATAGTAAGTGACACCATGGAACTTATGGCATTTGAGGGGATGGGATATGAAGCATGACCTGATGAACTCCTAGGAAATGAAGATCCTAGGCCCTCATCCAGCAAAGTACTTGAGTATGTGGCTTCAGTGGGACTGTTAATGTACTTCGCTGGATCCTGCAACTCTTCTTAGTGCAAAGAAAAAAAACTCCAGGAAAATGAGCTATCAGCAGAAATCACAATATTTGTTTTAGTTTTCAGCTTTTCCGATGGGATTAAAATAATACATGATGCAGCAATAATATAGTCAAGATATTCATTTAGGCCCTTATCTGAATGATCCCGTTTTGGATCATATACAGGCGTAAACAGCCCCACTCTCTGTCAGCTGCACGGGGTTTGAAGACCTCATATACATAAATCTGAATATAAAAATACTTGCCACTCATATAAGTATCTTCTATCTAGTCCCCTCAAGGAAAAATCAAGTGGGTTGGCATTAGCAGTAAAGTTTGTTAGATATTAAGTAGTATTTCTGTCTGAGAGAAATGTGTCATTAAATCTGAAGTAGAATTATGTCTTATCATTTTTAAAGGACATAGGGAGAAGCTAGTTGCAATATAGACCTGAAATAAAACAGTTTTTTTTATATCTCCGAGGCTGCTGTCATATTTACGATACTGTAATTTACCTCTTTTGTCCTCTGCCTTCTCTCTAGAGGTCTTTTGATCTACAGGAGTGTGTTTGTCCGGAAGAGGAAACGGTTTTGATTTACTGAAGTACCTTCTGCTTGGAGCAAGGAGACGTTTTCCATTTCTTGCCTTACACCCGAAAACCATTTGCTTCTCTTTGTTATGGGGTTCTCTGTCTCAAGCTACCTTTATGTTTTGGCACCCGTTTAGAGACAAGCATCCAAAATATGACCTCCAATTAAACGACATCAGGGAATCATAATCTAATTTTTCCTTCAAATGGTCAATTGTGAACATTTACTGTTCTGAGGCTGATTACTTGAGACATTAGGATGATCTGTTTTGATGGTTTACCCTGCAAAGGTGATGGAACTGTGGAGTCTCCAGAGAAAAAATATTGGGTTATTCACAAACTGTTCAAGAGGTCTTAGAGAATTTGGCAGAGTGTAATTTCCCCATGATCCAGGGCTAATATGAGAGTGGTACGGAATCTTTACTAGCCAAATGGCAAGGACTTTGGTCTTGTGGCTTCCTTAAAAAAAAAAAAACACACACAAAAAACCCACAACAATCACCACCAACAAAACCTGCATGCCCAGTAACATAGTACCCTCAACACCAGCCTTGGATATTGGTTCAGCGTTGGTGGTGGTTTCCTGAATAAACACCACTCCTTGAGGGTAGTGACTAAGCCAAGTCCTGGCTAAGATGCAAGATGTGACTGTTCACCAGTGGAGATGATCAAGGCAATGACTTGCTAGACAGTGTTGGGATGATGAGGACTGGCCTGATCCTGATGATATAGTGATTAATGCTCTATATCGACAAATTGGAGAATCAGGTGAGATGGTATTTCAGACTCTCATTCATGGGTTTGAGAGTGCTGCAGCAGCAAGGTGTTACAAAGATGGAATGCCCTATGTCAATCCACAGTGGTCGTCTTTGATGGAGGAAATTCCTGGGAGACTCCCCCCCCCCCCCACCTTGGAGTCATCAGCCAGGAGGATAATGGCCACAAATTGCAATATATGGTCTTGAAGACTGGGGAAGGAGGCACTAGGGGGGTGTCAGTGAGCAGAAGAGCCCTTCGGGGTTCTGGCAGGAATGTCGAACGAACCCCTGAAGGGGTGTGTGGATTATGAGAATTGCACACTGGGCCAGATACTCTTCTGGTGTAGCTTCACTGAAGTCACTGTCTTGTGTAGAAAGGTATTCATCTTTCACCAGTTCTAGCTGACTGAAATATATGCCGTCGTGGACTAGTAGAACTTGGACATGTCAATTTGGCCTCCTTGTACCTTTATTTAATCCAGCTAGAGAGAGTAAAAAGGAGGCCCTTGGTAAGGAATAGATACCACCACTTAAATATCCTGAGTACACCTATTATGACTAGGCTGGCTTTGGTGTTACGGGGAAGGGAGAACAATGGTTACTCCCCACAGGAAAGCGCCTCGCTCAGATCTTGGGCGGGCGGGAATGACTTGTGTTGACTTCTGAGGCCAAGCAAAGGAAATGCTCATCTATTCAACTCAGTTAAGCCATCAGAAGACATATGATGGCTAGGTTAGGCTAGGCTAGGCTTCATGCCTTGAGGGAACCTAGATATCCTCCTGTTTTATCTTTGTCTTTCAGGCTAGACACCCCCCCCCCCAAAGACACACAGACTCACCGCAGTTGGGGGTGTGTGTGTGAGAGAGATCTCTCGGGAGTTCTGATTTCATGATTGCCATGACAGCCAAATCTTCAGTGGTTTATCGTGTCCTAGGAATCCTGACGATGCAGGCAGAATCAGTTGTGGTATTTTTATATAGTTTGGGATCACAGAAAATTTTACAAGGAAAACACTTGTAGTATTTACATGATAATCCTAGAATTGTAGGACTGGAAGGGACCTCAAAAGGTCCAATCCCCCACACATTTCATACATACAGTACATCTCACACCATAGGATCCCAAAGCACCTCATACATAAAGCACCACTGAAACCCAGCTGCCTGAGATGGAAGGTAGCAACCAACCAACTGTAACACAACACATCAGTGGGTGGAGGAACAGGAATTCTGACCAGGAACACCAGGGCACAATTTCCTATTCTTGTGGAAGTGTTATGGGATCTTTCCTGTCTGCTCCCTGCATAGGCAATGCTTTTTTGGTTTAAAGGTAACTTGATTTCACTTATGTGCTACAGTCCGATCAAAAGTCTAGATGAATTCTTCTTATATTTCTATCCCCGCCTCTCAATCTTCCGGAATGTGTTGCCTGACCCCATCATGTACTACAGTTTGTGTGTTCCTCCAGAAAAGATTTAGAAAAGTTAGGTGAGGTGGTATCTTTCATTGGAGAGGGATTCATAATGAATACCACAGTGGTAGGGGCCATATGAGGCACAGTGCATCAAGGACTTGTCACCTGTGCAGATAAGATGGTTACAGACACTGTACCCCGGTGGGTAGCAGATGTTTTAAAGTGTAGAACTTCTTCAGTGTCTTCTGTGCTTAATGGCTTGGGGGCAGAGTTCTAGACCTCCCATGATCTCTCACTTCCTGTACTTACAATGCCAGTGCCGTTCATAGGATCTCTACCCTCTGGCACATCATAGACAGTAAATGTGCTTCTGTGAATGTCTTTTCTGTGAAGTTAAGTCAAGTCCTTACATTTTTATTGTCAATGTGTTCTAAAAAAATATTTTTCTATCTCTGACCTCCCTATGGAGCTCAACGGTAATGGAAAAAATAATAATATTGTTAATGTTAAATCTGGAGCCAGCATTAAAATTGCTGGAGCTCCAAGGTCTTTTCTGGTTACTTCTTTCCATCAGTAGGATGGGTCAATGTCTTCCATATATTGGGTGACCAGATGTCCTGATTTTACAGGGACAGTCCCAACTTTTGAGTCTTTTTCTTATATAGGCTTCTATTACCCCTCGCCCCCTTTCCCAATTTTTCACACTTGCTGTCTGATCACCCTATCCATATAGTAACTTCATCAGCTGGCAGATGTATTCAACAGTCACTTATGTATGCTCTTTCTCAGGCTATCAATTGCAGGCCTGGGGTTTGTAAGGAAGCACTATGTTGAATAGAACTGATTTGTAATTTTTTACCCCTGTGGAAAATTTCAGTGAAAAACTGAAAATTTCTAGCTGAACACCGGACATTTTTGCGGTTTGGTCAAAAAAACAGAAAGTTTTTGGTGTTCATGTTCTTGGTTTTATGATGAAAATTCAAAATTTTTCCATGGAATGCAGATTTTCTTTCCATGAAGAATTTTGATTAGTTGAAAAACTGTCCATCACAGAACAGTCACAATGGAAAATTTTGACTAGCCCTTGTTCCGTTCTTGGAAAGAAGTGCATTGTGTCCATCAACACCACTAGATGTTTTTAGACATCATTTGCTATTAACACTTTGTAGGGCAGGAAATATTATTATAGAAGCTCTTTAGAATTGACTGGCCTGTTTATGCATGCAAACATGGATTTATATTTTTTACATTTCATACAAGTATCCTTATATTGCTTCATTTCCCATTTTTAGAACTTAATTCTTTATTTTACAGTCTAGATTGAGGATTTTCAATTTAAAGACGTATTGAAAATCCTGTCTTACATGCACAATCTAATATTACTCTAAGATATGCAATCAAGCATTTCATCTAACTTTTAAGAAGCATTATATGCTTGTCTGCCTCAAAGCATGAGTTTGGGGATAAGGATGTGAGCAGATAGGGAGCTGAGACAAAGATGGATAAAGACAACATTATGGATGAGGAGAGAAGCGATAGTTCTGGGTCAAGGAGAACTTCAGAGTTTGGTACACGTGGCAAGAAAATCTAAGAGATGGGGAGATTAAATTAAGTGGAGGGAAATATTGATGTTACATGAATAGTCTTACTATATAATATTCCTGTCACCTGTCCAAAGATCCCTAAGCACTTTGCAAACATTAATTGCATTATTTTTATTGCAAATAGTGCCTAGAAGCCTTAAAACTAAAAGAAACAGGCTTGACAAAAGCTCTGGAGTAAGGACTGTGGTCAACAGCTCTGCTCCTCTGGCCCAATGGAACTCCTTGCCACCAGGGAGGGTAGAGCTTATCTGTGCCTGTCCCACAGGAACTAAGAATCATCGTAGTAGTAGTAGTAGAAATAACACCACCTAGCTCTTACATAGGTCCTTTCATCAGCATGTCTCAAAGCACTTTACAAGGAAGTGCTAGTATCTCCTCCCCAATTTACAGATGGGAAAACAGATGCCTGGAAAGGGGGACTGATTTGCCCAAGGTCCTACAAATCTCAGCACCATCATGGCAAGTGCCAGGTGAGGTTCTTTGGTCTGCCTTCTCCAGTAGAGAAACAGAGCAGCATTACATTTAAAAACCAAAATGAAAACCCAAAACCATGCCAAAAGAAAATGTTCCACTGCACATACAATCCCTCCCCTGGGGAGAGGAATAAAATGACCCACATGTGTCAGATGTCAATCATGGCACTTAATGCACTACTGAGAGACTCTTGGATGCTACAGTGATGTGAGCACAGTGTAAGAACCTGTATAGAGTAGGACAGAGAGGATTGATGTGGCAGCAGATTACATGTTTGATATTCAGTGCAGATGTCTCAAAAGCATAGAAATTTATAACCCCTGGACCAAAGGGATCAGTGCGTAACAGCCTGCACCAGCTCTATACAGACATAGAGAATCTTCCAGCTCTGTACAACACAACTCCTAGGGATTCAGCTGTAGGGAGGCAGCTCCCTTTTGGATTGCCTGACATCAGTGGCCTGTCACACAGTCCACTGCAAAAAGGATAAGCAGTTGGTACACATCTTCTCTCCTTGTTTTATTCACTGATCCTTGTTTTTCTTCTGTGAATAAAACTTGTTTTAATATGGAATAGGATTTTCAAAGGTGCCTATGGGATTTAGGCACCACAGTCTGTTGAATCTCCTTGGGATTTGGGCATCTAACCTTCAGGCTCCTTTGAAAATCCCAGCCATAACATTTTGTTCTTCTCTAGCACTTTTCATCTCAGGAGTGCAGAATGCTATATGAGTAATTTCTGAAGCCTTGCAGGTAAGGGAGATGCAGCTGATGAATGTGGGCTATGGCCCACGAAAGCTTACGCCAAAATAAACTGGTTAGTCTCTAAGGTGCTACAAAGTCTTCCTCGTCTTATTTACGGACACAAACTAACATGGCTGCTAATCTTAAATCTTTTGCCAAAAGTGCCATGGGATTCTTAATAACCACGGGTGGCCAGGATCTGTGTTTCACATATCATCACTATCAGCATGTTTAAATTGAGATAAAGTTAACTATTCATGTGCTGAGGGCTTCATTGCCAGTTAGTTCAAGTTTGGTCTAGGCTAGAAAAAGATTTTCTCTCCCAGTTTCCCTAACTAGGGCAACCATGTTTAACTTGTGGTTGTGTGTTTACAAAATAGTTTCCTGATATATGGTAGAAATGATTAGACCGGCATAGAAGCTTTATATTGAAATATTTAATGCCTTGATATTGGGAAAACACTGAGCAGCCACAGTTCTCATTAAGTTAATGGACTTGGGTTACTTAACATATTTGAAAATCAGGCCAAAATGTCCTCTTGCTTTCACCCAAGCAGGTTTTTTAAAATTTAAATAACCATTTATGTACTGAAGAATTTATAAAAGTGGCACTTAAAGTAGGTCCTATACGTAAAGGTGAACGCCTGCTATTTATGCCCGCAAATGGCACTCTCGGCATACCTGCACCAAGGGTCAGAATGTGGTGTTTCATATCCATTCACCGTACCTGTTCCATCTTGAAAAAACGAGGCATCCTTGTGGCACCGTAGAGACAAACAACTTCATTTGGCATAAGCTTTTGGGGGCTAAAACCCACTTCATCAGATGCATGGAATGGCAAATACAGTAGGCAGGTATAAATACACAGCACATGAAAAGATGGGAGTTGCCTTACCAAGGGGGGGGGGGGGGAGTCAGTACTAATGAGCAAATTCAATTAAGGTGGAAGTGAGCTATTCTCAGCAGTTGACAAGAAGGGGTGAATACCAAGGGAGGGGAAAAATCACTTTTGTAGTGCTAATGAGGCCAATGTAATCAAGGTGGTCCATTTCAAACAGTTGATAGGAAGGTGTGAGTATCAGCCGGGGAAATTAGTTTTTGGAGTGACCCATCCATCCCCAGTCTTTATTCAGGCCTAATTTGATGGTGTCCAGTTTGCAAATTAATTCCAATTCTGCAGTTTCTCATCCCTCAGTTTCACAAAGGCAGTAAGATGAGACAGAAGAAATAACTGGTAAAGCTTTATTTAAAGCATCAAATAAAATGACAGAAGGTAGAGTTTTCTTGTTTAAAAAATGAACAGAGAATTATGTAGGTAATCTTTATAACCCAGTAAAACATCACAGTATGCTGAAATTGGAGTGTCTGACACAGCTTCCTACTCCTATCTAAATTGGCATCTAATCTTCGTCACTAGGACAAACAACATTCAAGAATGTTGTTTATAGTGATTGCTTTTTTATCATTTGAAAACAGTGGTGTTTTGAAAACCTTTGTGACCTGTAATCAGACAAATAAGGTAATTCCAGTAGCAACCCACTTCTTCAAAGATCAAGGAAACTCTCCATAATCAGGGGTTGACAACCTTTCAGAAGTGGTGTGCCGAGTCTTCATTTTATTCACTGTAATTTAAGGTTTCACGTGCCAGTAATACATTTTAACATTTTTTGATGGTCTCTTTCTATGCGTCTATAATGTAGAACTAAACTATTGTATGTAAAGTAAATAAGGTTTTTAAAATTATATGGAGACCTCGGAAACAGCTGGTGAATGGGGTATGGAGGTAAGTTTTGCCTCTAAAATGACCTAAGATACATTTTCCCATGATTTTCTTCAAAGCTAGACCAGTTCAGTCCAATATAGATTTTTTTTCCCCCCTCTTTCCTCCCCACAACTTCTAATTAACTGGGACTCAGGACAACCAAGATTGGCTACTTCTCTCCCCCTACCCTGCTGCATTGTTTGAACTACACTTCAGCTCCTAAGTGTGGCAAGGCCAAAGCTAAGCTGTACAGGAGCTGAGCACTTCTCTGCACTTCTCCTGCAGAGCTTACCCTTTTCGGCTGCTTCCCTGCAGAGTGTAGAGCTCAGCTGGTCAGCTGGAGTAAATTGGCATGACCCCAGTGTTGCTAGGTCCACTTACGCCAGCTGAGGATCTTGAGGGGGAGAGAGATGTTATGTAAACATTTGATTAATTTTTTTCATGTTTTAATTAACATTTCAGATGTCTGCAAGACATTTGTAAAGCTGGGGTTTATTTGTGCAGGGAGAGACTAAAGCAGATTTTCAGAATTAAGGATCTGGTGCTTTTTGGCAGTCACTTTTGTTTGTCAAAAATGCAGCGTACAGAATACAGAACGTGGGCTCCGTTTTTACAGAATGGGCATAAAGACTTGTGCTGCTGTGTTTAAAAAGTTGTGCCATATAAAGGAATGGAACAAATCTAGCATCAATGGTAGATGGGGAATGGGATCTAGCTAACTGCTCCTTGTGAAGTTATTCATCCATTACCTTTTGTTTAATATTCATTCCCTTCTTTTTGGGTATGTCTTTACTACCTGTCGGATTTATCAAGACATGATAAATCGATCCCCAAATTCACTCCCGTCTACTCCGGAACTCCAGCTTGCCAAAAGGCACAAGACGGAGTTGACGGGGGAGCCTGCTGCTGACCGCTGCCGCCGTGAGGACGGCAGGTAAGTCGGCCTAAGATGCACCGACTTCAGCTACGTTATTCATGTAGCTGAAGTTGCTCATCTTAGCACACATCCCCCACCAGTGTAGACCAAGCCCTAGTGTCTATGTGTTAGCTAGCCCCACAAGTCTAGTAGCAGAACTGGGTTCATCCAGATGAATTTATTTTCTTTAAAGGGCAAACAAATGTAAACCTGCCGGCCAGGTGGACTCCCAGTACCCTGGCTGCTGCACCACTTCATTACAACTCAAGAAGCAGCAGCCGTGTTGAGGAGGGGCTGAGGAGCAAGCAGCAATGCTGAGCTCAGCGCAGGAGAGCACATCACAGGTCTATGAGATGGCACAATTCCCAGCTCTGCCTAGGGATTGCATTCGCATTCCCCCAAAGGGTGACCGCCATGAGTAATGCAGGCCTCCTAGAAGATCCACTTAATCCCGAACGTGCTGGCAGTATTCCGTGCCAGAGCAGCTTTCGAAAGCACTGCAACTCCTTCATCCTGCAGCTCTCAGAACTGCTGGGTATCTGAGATTGGGTGTGCTCCAAGCAGACTGATTGCTGGGTGAGTGCTGCCAAGGTGCTTTACGCTTAAACGCACATGGATTTATAAGGCAAAACCCACTCACTCACAGGAGACAGAGGCTTGTCTCTGCTCCCCTGGCTCATAACTACTCTAGCCCAAATCCCGCCCACCTAAATGTAAACAGTTTTGTGGTCTACCAGATCACTCAGGACATTCACAGTGGTATAGCCCAGATAAGATATTCTAGGCATTGCCAATGTCTGATCCTCTTACGCTGCTGCAGTCAGTCCGTCTTGATTTGTAATGTTTGTGTGGTCAGGGCAGTATGCGTTCATTAATATGCAAATATGACAAGGCAGGATGTGGCCGAGAATTCTGCCTCCGTGATGACCAGTATTTGAAAGCTTGGTTGTCAGGAGACTGCGCTCTTGCATACTCTCTCCTGAGTGGCACCTGTGCTCTCCAGGGCTCATACATGACAAATGGAGCCTGCATGCAAAGTGAGGGTTGGCAGGCGTCTGGTTTTTGACTGGATCACCTGGTTGGAAAGGGACCCTGGTCGCTCTGGTCAGCACAGCTAACCAGGCCACTAAAAGTCCAATTGGCCATAGCGGGGCAGCCAGTCTAGGAGCCAGAGATACGTGCACTGCTTCCCGGGAGCCACCTGAGATCAGCACTGTGTCAGGGTCTGTGGGGAGTGTGGGTGGTGGTGGTGCTGAGCTGTAAAGGGGCGGGGAAGACGTGTGTGTTGGGGCAATAGGGAGTGGGGGGGTCTTTGTTGGGGGTTCTGTGCTGTTGGCAGAGGTGTTGTTGTGCAGGGTGCTGTGCATGTCTGGGTGGGCCTGGGGGGGAGGGGCACTGGGCACAGTGGGTCTGGGGGTGGTGTTGGGGGGGGGGGATGAGTGGCACGACATAGGCCCACTCCTGAGGGGAAGGGGCATGCTGGCAGCACAGGGCCCAGGGAGGCTACTGTGCATCTGGCAACTGCCTGTTTGTAAATAGTGCCCTCACATTGGGCAGAGCAGGGCCACCCTTGCCATGTCCCGCCCCATTGCCTCTGACCATTGCCTCTGACTGACTTCCCTTATGTCTAGTGGATGCTCGACTCTCCCCCACACCACACTTCCCCCGGCCCACCCCTGCTCTGCCTCTTCCTGCCCCTTCACTGCCCTCTCCCCATCCCCATTCCACCCCTTCCTCAAAGTCCCCGCCTTTTCCCACCCTGCCTTTTCCCACCCCACCGTCCCTTCCCCCAAGTCTCCGCCCCTGTCTTGCCTCTTCTCCGCCTCCTCCCCTGAGCGTGCTGCCTCCCCACTCCTTCCCCTCCCTCCTGGAAAGTCCTAAGCACCACCAAACAGCTGTTAAGTGGCAGGGACACTTAATGTTACCCGAAATTGGGCCAGCTAGTAAACTTAGGGGGGATTAATAACGCACCAGAGTTTGGCAGAAAGCAGCACATTTATTATACTGATAGCTAAGCTCAAAAGAAAGGGAGGGAGGGTCACACTCACACCCACATACTCACGCTCCCAGGACAGGCACAGCACTGGAGATGTCAGGATCCTTCAAGGTAAGTGTCCCACCACACAGCAATGGATGGTGTGATGAAGGTAAGTCTTCCCGAGGCACAGTGGAATGCAATGCAGCGAACCACTGGCCAGGCGGTCCGGGTGAAGGGCTTTCATGGGAGGTACAAGCTTGTGAGTGCACTCCTGAACACATGGCCCCTTCCCCTTCTAAGGACCTGCTCCTCATGGCCTGCGATTAGAGACGACTTGGCCGCATCTGCTTGGTCATGCTCCACCTCAGGCAGTGGACATCCACCTCCTTGCATTGGCATGTGAGCGCTGCCTAATCAGAGTCCCAGACACCTTGTCTACCTTGTAGCACCTTATAGACTAACAGATTTTTGGGTCTTAACCCACAAAAGCTCATGATCCCTAAAATCTGTTAGTCTATAAAGTGCTACAAGACTCTGTCACTTTTGCAGATCCAGACTAACACAGCTACACCTCTGATACTTGTCTACCTTGGAGCTCTTCTGATCTTCCAGCTGTTTAAACAGCCCATTCATCCCACAAGCAGGGAGGGAGGTGGAGATGAAAAGCTACTTCAAAGAGGGAGAGGAGACAAAGGGTTGGGGGGAGATGTAACAGACTTTTTGAGCATACAGGTATACATAGCATACAGATCACTGTTGCTCCTACAACACTCCCCCCTTGATCTATGATCATTACAGTAGTTATTGTCATTGTAAGGCACAGGTGATCTGCTGCAAATAAACCAAACAATCCTAACCAAGTGAATATAACTAAAACCATTACAATTGACTAAACACCAGATATCTCTCTCTCTCTCTCTCTTTGCCCGTCACCCCCCAGCCGGGGTATGGGCCACCAACTGGTGTTGGTGTTTGAGAAGCAATTGGTTCCCTTACGGGGTGGAGTTGCTAGCCCCACACCCATGTTAAGCCTACAGCACCTGGTATTCCCAGGAGGTCTCCCATCCAAGTACTAGCCAGGCCCGACCCTGCTTAGCTTCCGAGATCAGACTGGATCGGGCGTGTTCAGGGTGGTTTAACCGTATAAACACCAGGTATAACAAACATAAATGCAAACAATCATAATAATTGGGAATAAAGTAAGACCATCACCATTACAATAATTGGGTACATTGACAAACAAAATGAGGCCAAGTTTGATGCTGCAATAGCCATCAAACAATAAAAGTCAACCCTAACCCTTAAGTACACACAACAAATAAGATTTGTAGGTGTACCACAGTTGTCGTGCAAGGTTAAACTGATTTGGAAGATGCATAGGAACAAAGAACTTGGTGAAATTGCTGATACGTAAACTAACATTTAGTTGTGTGGGTTACGGGGGCCCATGAACTACCCTCAGGGCTTGGTGAAGTAGAACCAGGGTGCATAGAGGAAAGTGTGGAATTAACAATACAAATGTATCAATAGAGGTGGATGTGATTGATAATGTGTTTAGAGATGGGGAAAGTAGAGAGAGGAAAAGACATTTACCCTGTCTAGTATAGTACCGCCTCTCTCTCTCTCTGGACCCAGTGCAAGCACAGGACACCCACCAGGGACAGACACAGAACATGCGACACAGAATACTGAACACGGACTACGTCATGACACTATAACCATGGTGTTGTATAACTCTTCAGCTACACGCTTGGGGCAGGAGGAGGTGACACCCATGGAGCTGGTGCCTATGCCTCTGGCTGGCCCCACGCTCTGGGGACTGACCTACCTGCACCATGCTCCATTGCCTCCATGGGGGCCCACAAATATGTTTGGCCCACAAATGGTTAATCTGGCCTGCCTGTGCCCCAACCCTCTGTCCCAGTTCAGAACCCCTTCCTGCACCCAAACTCCCTCCCAGAGCTCACACCTCCTCTCACACTCTGAAACCCTCAGACCTAGCACGGAGCCTCCTCCTGTACCCAAAACCCCTCATCCCCAACCCCACCCCAGAGCCCACACCTGCTTCCCCAGCCTGGAGCCCCCTCCTGCACTCTGAACCCCTCAGCCCCACCCCCACAGACTGGAGCCCCCTCCAGCACCCCAACGTCCTTCCCCCAGCCCCGTGAAAATGAGTGAATAAGTGAGGGTGGGGGAGAACAAGGGGGGGGGAATGAAGTGAGCAGGAGTAGGGTCTCGGAGAAGGGGCGGGGCAGGGCAAGGGGCGGGGCCTTAGAAGGGGTGAAGCGAAGGTGGGGCAGGGGTGTTGGACTTTCTACAATTAGCAAGTTGGTAACCCTAGGCCAGCTGTGTTTGCACAAACTGTGCCCCTTTTTTTTCAACAAGGACAAGCGAAGAGTCCTGCACTTAGGACGGAAGAATCCCATGCACTGCTACAGGCTAGGGACCGAATGGGTAGGCAGCAGTTCTGCAGAAAAGGACCTAGGGGTTACAGTGGACGAGAAGCTGGATATGAGTCAACAGTGTGTTCTTGTTGCCAAGAAGGCTAATGGCATTTTGGGCTGTATAAGTAGGGGCATTGCCAGCAGATCGAGGGAAGTGATTGTTCCCCTCTATTCAACATTGGTGAGGCTTCATCTGGAGTACTGTGTCCAGTTTTGGGGCCCACACTACAAGAAGGATGTGGAAAAATTGGAAAGAGTCCAGAGAAGGGCAACAAAAATGACTTGTGAGGAGAGGCTGGAGAACTGGGATTGTTTAGTCTACAGGAGAGAAGACTGAGGGGAGATTTGATAGCTGCTTTCAACTACCTGAAAGGGAGTTCTAAAGAGGATGGATCTAGACTGTTCTCAGTGGTACCAGACGACAGAACAAGGAGTAATGGTCTCAAGTTGCACTTGGGAAGGTTTAGATTGGATATTAGGAAAAACTTTTTCACTAGGAGGGTGGTGAAGCACTGGAATGGGTTACCTAGGGAGGTGGTGGAATCACCTTCCTTAGAGGTTTTTAAGGTCAAGCTTGACAAATCCCTGGCTGGGATGATTTAGTTGGGGATTTAGTTGGGGACTGGTGCTGCTTTGAGCAGGGGGTTGGACTAGATGACCTCCAGAAGTCCCTTCCAACCCTGATATCCTATGATTCTATGATAAGAGGTAAAACCGTCTGGCTTGTCAGTAGATGCAGAGTGTCTGCTTTAAAGTAGCATGTTGCAGTTCTAAGAAACCCTATAGCAGTAACTGCTTTCGAGTGAACAGTAATGTGAGTTTCCATTATAGCGGTGTGTGTCAGAACCCCGTCCTCTTCCTGACAGCCTTGCCTTTAGAAGGTACCCCCCGTGGAAATAGTCATACTTGGGCCAGGGAGTCGCCTCGTGAGAGGAGTATGAGAAAAAAGGTGTGGGGCGGTGGAGATTCTAGATCACCAGCAAGTCCTTGTTTCACCCATTAGGTGACCTGATAAAGGAAGCCCTTCGCAGGGGGTAAAGAGTTATTAAACATGGTGCAGACCTGTACACTGTAGCAGTGAGGAGTCTGGCCTGTTAAACTTGTGGGTCATACTGTGTGGCTGACTGGTTCCACTCAGGGAGTCCACTCTGCTGCACACTGCCATGTCTATGGAGCGGAGGAAAGGAGAACCCGTGGGGCAGAGATAAGCCTGTTCTGCTCCATTCCTATTGAGACTGTGGTAGAATGGTGCTTTTATACAGGGAACAACATTGAGGTTGGAGGCAGAGGATGGAAACCTTAAAATAAGAGACTGAAACAGCATCTAGGCCTCCAAAAAAGCCAAAGCAATTCATTGCCTAACCATTGTGCTTCTTGTTTCTTGCTCTTGGAGGGAGCCAACTGGTTGCTGTGGCAATGGGAGGGAGCGAGCTTCTAGTACATATAGGAATTAATTTGGATTTTGCTCCAATCTGATATAGTCAGGGCAGCGAAGTACTGTCTAATCCAGTCCACCAATGTAGCCCGTGAGGTTCCTAGACAGCCTGACCATACCACAGCAACCACTGTAGTGCCTTCAAACCCTTCACAGCTCCAGGCTTTCAGTGGGTAGCATCCATTTGAAATGGTCCAGGGCAAATGGACCTGTCTGTAGATTTGGGCCGAGGACAGCATAATTCAACAGACTGGTATCTGGCAGCATATTCCTCTCCAGGATATGTTTCACATGTCTGAATGAGGGATCATTTGACTTCCATTTCTAGTCGCACCAAATCCTATTTAAAAGCTTACCTCTCCTGCCTCCACACTCTCTGCATCTGTTGTACAGTGCTGAGTACCTTCTCCTGAGGGGTTGTATGGTTGGTGTGAAGTTCAGAAATAAGTGCCTCTTCCATGGGAAGCGGACAGCATTTGAGGCATAAAGGTACATTGTAACAATATAGGCATATCCATTCTGGCTGCCTCCTCCCTGTTCCAGTACTTGCAACTTTCAGCCAGCATGGGGTTAAGAACAGATGGGGTTTGTCTGGTTTTCATCCAGTGGTGAGATGCTCCTTCACACATGTCCTTTTCCAAGTAGATGTGAAAGGGTGATATGACACCTGGCAGTGGAGGCGCAGAGCAGTGTGCAGTGTAACTGACACACAAACTCCTTCTGGGTGTGCAGCCAAAACTTGTGTAAATGACCATACTGATGCTATTTTGGCCTAATTTCCCAGGTGTCTAGGTGGGCACGCACAACGTTTTGAAAATGGACCCCATTGTAGGCCCCTGGAAAGCTCCACTGTGAGTCGTGTCTGGAGTCTTTGATAACGATGTCCCAGCTGACTTGCCCAATGTCAAAGTGAGTCAGTGGCAGAGCCAGGAATAGAATCCAGAATGTCTGTCTGATTCTTATCCGCTCTCTCCACTGGGCCATATATTTATGAAGGCTTCTTTGCTAATCTGGTTCTGGAACTATAAGGTGGCTAGATATTTGGGTACATCTAAAACTCATTCACTTGTGACTTGCAGCACTCCTATGTACACTTTTTAATACCTGAAGGAAACAGGCAGGGAAGTGCTTATAAATATGTGGTTGATTCCCCCCACCCTCCACTTAATATGCATCATCTAAATAACACATCTTCTTAAAAACTGTATCATTCTTTTGAGCATTTAAAGGTCAGAAGTGAATTAAATTATGTAGGAATCAGAGAGCACTTCACTTTTTTGCTCTCCTACAGTTTATAATGTACGTCTATTTCCTTGCCATCAAGGTCTCTGCATTAAGAACTGTGTTACAAATCAGAATTTATGGTAATGATTTGCTTGTTTAAAACAAAGTAGATGAAGAAAATCAACCAACAAAATCCTGTTTTTTTTAACTCTGTGCCTTTTCCTTTGTTGGATAAATTAAATTTTTGACACGGTTCTTTTATTGTGATGTTTTAGCATTAATCTGGTAAGTGTTAATGAAATGGTTCTTGGAATTATCATGTAAAAATCATTTCACAAGTAACAGTTGCTGAATATTAAATTTAATTGTAAAGATATTTTTGAAGTGTGCCAGAAATTTTAAAACATTCTAGAGAGTACCTGTGTTAGAAATATCCTAGAGTACCTTAGAAAGCACACTATCAAAATTAAAATCTTTAACGCTGTCTTGTAATAACGCCCCTTGAACTCAATAAAAAAAAATGAATTGGGCCCTGAAACAGGAAATTTGCATATTGTTCATTTTGAACAGTGAAGCCAAACTGGCCCATTTAACTTTATAAAAAAATACTTCACTTTGTGTTTTTTGACACTTTCATTACATTGTGACAAAGAGTCCTATGGCACCTTAACAACTAACTAAAGTATTGAAGCATAAGCTTTTGTGGGCTAATACCCACTTCGTCGGATGCATGGAGTGCATCCATCCAATGAAGTGGGTATTAGCCCACAAAAGCTTATGCTTCAATACTTTAGTTAGTCTTTAAGGTGCCACAGGACTCTTTGTCACTTCTGCTATTCCAGACTAACACGGCTACCTCTTTGATTCTTTCATTACATTGTTTAAGTTTCCAACACTACAGGTTTGTCTGTGATGGGTAATCCTTTAATAAACCTCTTTCCATTGTTTTTAGTTCATTTTGTAAGCCGGTGACATTTCTTTATTATAGCAGGATTTGCAAAACAGGATTTGCAGTTGATATTTTAGACAAACAAGGGGACTGAAGTGTATTCAGAGATGGGAAAGATGATGAGATGAGAGCATATATATACATATCCTATATTTCATTATTTATTAACATTTATTTGGAATAAACTGGGTGTGGCAAAACTTTCTTTTTTTATTCTTTCCAAATAAACACAGCACTCTTTCTTAAAATTAAAGCCAGTTGGCCAAAGTAATCTCTGTTGCAAGGCCATTTAATTCTGTGGAATGAATCTGAACAAATCCATGGTTTGTAGTTTTATTGTTATTTTGGAAATCAGGGAATGAATGTTAACTTAGTTCTGCCTTGAGGAGAGAAGTATCTGATACTAAAAGCCTGCAGCTTGCCAAACTGCACTGATCTATATTTGAGGTAGATACATGGGCTTGATAAAGGATTAAGAATGCATCTTTCCTCCCCCTGCTTTCAAAGAAGAATGTTGGAGTTTTGTGATTGAACTGGCAAACATTCCCTTCTGAAGAGTCACCACTGGTATTCTAGAGATAAGTCTATACCTGGCTACAGATGACAATATCTGTGTTCATGGAAGCTTCTTTTCACAGGAGTTTGCCCCTGGACAAGACTTTTTCCCCCCTCAGATTCTGTCTGTCTTATGAATGAGCTGAGTGGTGAGGCTATACTTCCCTTAGATATATCTATAGCCAGAGTGGCCATCCATTGCAACCTAGGGCCTGCCAGTTGGGGCAGGTAAGACGATATTGTGTAATCTGATATACTGGCATCTGGTGCCTCGGTAGTTGTTCATATTGCTTAGTGCTTGGAGCTCTGGATTTTCTTATACTGAAAATAACCTCGGATGAGTCCACTAATTGGAGAGTCTCCATTGCATTTCTGGAGAGGCAGGTCTGGGGGGGAACATATGTTGGAGGTCATTTTGGCCTCCCATCATTACAGAGGGGATTGGCTGTGGTGTTTTGAGGTCAGTCCAGTCAACCAGAGTGGACTCGTCTCTCCTGTGAGGAATCTGTTTAGATGGGTGGAACTGGCAGGGGGATGCAGTGGCAGGGTGAAAAGATTTTGCATCCCAGGTGGTCAAAGGCATCCAATGAAGAAACCAGTCATGAGGAGAAGGTAAGCCCTATATAGAGCAGATCCCAGCAAGCCTTCTGGCACAAGGATTTTGTCAACTTTACTTGACAACATAAGAGCAAAGTGAACCATCCAAAGGTAGCAAAATTAGTCCAAATCCTTGGCTGGCATAAATTGGCATATCCCCATTGAAACTGGTGGAGCAGCAGTAATTTACATGAGCATTGGATCTAGCCCACAATGTGGCTTTATTGCTTGCTTTATTAAAATAAAGGGCACTGATCCAGGCAAAGTTGTTCTTTTTAAGATACAGTATTTATTTTTCTGAACAAAAACAAAGCTCTGCTTTAACAGCATTGATTAGGCAGGCTAGTTAGACTGTTGACTCTTATCAATGTGTCTGCCACTAATACAATCTGGAGCAGGAAACCTCTTTTTATTTTTTTTTATTTTTGTCTTTTAAGAAGCAGCCCGTTTTCAACAACGGCTACTGCTGGTATAACGCTAATTTAAACTCTCTGAACCTATGTGCAGATCATAGACCCAGTTGCTTTTTGTCAATGCTTATTAGATGAGAACAGCTGGGCGTCCGAGGAGACAATTTGTTCTGGGATTTCTGTAACTGGTGAAAGGCGCTGACTGTGCCCCTTGGCGCCACTTGAAGTTCATTACAAACTCAGACCTTTTTATATAATATGCACGAGAATAATCTTAAGAAGAGGGGACATTGTACTCCCAGTTCATTAACTATCTTCCCCATTGCTACTCCATAGGATGACAAAGAATGTATAATTCAGTGCTCAGAGTAGGAGACGGGGCGGGGGATTCCGACTGATTGAGCTACTGACTCACTGTGTTACATCGGTGCCTCATTTAACCCAGCTGGAAAGGAGGGTAAGAAACAACAACGACCACATGCCAGACTTGTTGCTGCAGTGAAGCTGAGTCCCGTCAATAGATTTATTTATCAGAAGAAGCCGTAACCTCCTTGAAATGTGCTGCCTTCTGGACGGCCTGTCTAATGTAGATCTTTTGATGGGATTTCCTCTAAGGCTTTTGACAAAACATCTAACACTCTGGATTTCTTGCACCTTATCTGGATCCCTTGGCCACTGTCACAGAATCCTGGACTAGATGGAGCACTGGGCTGCTCCCATATGGCAACTTCTATGTTCTTAATCACACAGATGATAGTGACAGGTAGGTTGATGGGACAGTCTAGAATGGATGGAGGGTTTTCATTGTTCTGTTTGTAGTTTGTCATTTTTCATTTTTGTCCAGGACTAGGAATCTATTTAAACTCTTGTCCCTTCCCCACACAATTATACAGTCATGGTAATAGCACTTGCCTGCTGGTGCCCCTATCGTAGTGCAACCTCTTTCCCCCCCCTTTCCTAGGAACATCATGCTGCAATACTGCATCAGATTCATGTCCTGATGTCAGTGTGGGACATTGCCTCCATCTGTCATGACACACACACATTGCTTGCTGCCACAGTATCCGTATGCAGAGGCACAATAGTTGTGATGCAGCATAAGGAAGCCTGGCATATGCTGTGGTACTGATTAACTTGCAGACCGGCTTGCAGGAAGCCCTGTGAAAATTGGGGCTGTCTGTGAAGTTTAGTATAGGTGGAAACACCTCCCATCCTCTTCAACTCAGGCAGCCACTTCCATGCAGCCATCAGTCCCTGCTTTCTTTGGGAGTTCCTCCCATAGGTGGTAACCTGCTGCACTATTGAGTGGATCTCTTGGCTGTCACTTTTTAATGCCCCTCATTGTTTGCTAATACCACGGACCTGCAAGTTACTTATGCATGGTTGCCAGGGGCTGCCTGCCCAGAGTAGTTTGCAGGCATGAGGCCTAATTAGAGCTTGTAATGGATGCACTGTACAGTATGAGACAGAATCAGATGCAGGTCTGTCATGGCCACAGAACCAATTACACAGACTGCGTGCATTTTCTGCCAGAAGAATTTAAGAAAATCATAAGCTTCCCAGTGATTGTATTCTGTTGCATGCTCTCAGCATGCACCCACTAACATAATGGCGGAAATTACTTTGCCCTTTAACAGGATTCAAGTTATTTTAATTCTGTCGGACTCCTTCTGCTGTGCATGTGTTAATACCCATCAGCACAAAAGGTCCCATCTGAAAGGCTATTATTGCCATCATAAGGCCTGTATAGTTTGAGGAATGAACAGTTGTTACTATACACTAGATTTAGAATGCTTCTAACAGGAGGTGTTCAGCATCTAAGTAGCAAGCTACTCCCAATATGGTAAAGAAAATAAATGGTTGAAGGAATTTACAAACAAAATATGCACAATGCAGCCAAATTCCTTACAAGCTCCGCGTCCGATTTATCTGATGACCACATCCTCAAAATACCTCTAAAACCCCTGGCTGCTGTTTACAGATGTTAAAGTACTTGCTTTGAAGAATTTGGATACATGTTCAGTATAATTTAATTAACTTTCAACTATCTTTTCCTCTACATGAAGAGTGACCTTTATAAAATGCCAAAGGCACAACCCTCAAGCCTGCTGCTTGCATATTTTTGTTTAAAAAATGATTAAATATGTACAGTGCATGATTTAAAGACTCTACAACTCAAGAGCCGATGCTGCGTGTGACCATGCATGGGAAAATTCTCAGCAAATCCTCCAAAAAATCACTCAACCAAATTTACAACAGAAGTTGGGGAGGATTTGGGAGACATGGCCTAGAGGGTGGGGGTGGGGCGGTCTGCATATTTTCTTTGTATTACATTAGTTCCAAGAGGCCTTAACAGAGATTAGGGTCCCATTGTGCTAGGCACTGTACAAACACACAGCCCCTGCTCCAAAGAGTTTATCATCCAACTAGACAGACAAAGGAGTGGGGTGGGGAAGTAGAAGTCCAGAGGGCAGTGGGGGGCAAGTCTCCCAGTGTGGGTAGACACTGGTAGTGGGGCTGTAGCTAGTGCACTGAAATGAGCAGCATAGATGCTGCAGCCCATCCCGTCCCTGGCTCCAAGCTCAGGTGGCTAGCCCAAATTACCACCCCAGCCATGCTGCTATTTTTAGCATGATAGCTCAAGCCCTGCTAGTGAGAGTCTGTCTACCTGGGTTGGGCGCTCACGCCTAGCTGCATTGTAGACATATGCAGATCACACAGCATGCTAGTGGCAGAGTGGAACTAGAACCAATGGCTCTTGAGTTCCAGTTCTGTGTACTCTCCACTAGCCCTGGATGCTGCTCATAACTTCTTGATTACCAGTGACTCCTGTGAACAGCCTTCCCTATGCAGGTTGTGTTTACTCCTGGTAGACTGTATGAAGAGTCCATGGGGCTTTTCTCAGTTAGAATGTGGGTGCAGGTTAATACACTGCAGAAGCTGCATGACTCTCCATCATGCCTATTACAGGCCACTACTTGAATTTGGCTCTCAGTATGCATTTAGGCAAACTATGTCCGGCGGGCCAGATCTGGCCTGCCACCAGTTTTAATCAGGCCCTTGAGCTCCCATTCAGGAGTGGGGCCTGGAGTTTGCCCTGCTTCAGTGTTCCAGCCAGGGAGGCCGCTCCACACAGCTCGCAGAAGCAGCAGCATGGTCCCCCTCCGGTGCTCTAGCCGGAGAGCAGGGTCGGGGGCTGCTCCCCTCCAGCTCCAATGTGTAGAGGCAGCGCCGCTCTGCACACTGTCCTTGCACCAAGCACCACCCACGCAGCTCCCTTTGGCTGGGAACCGCGGTCAATGGGAGCTACAGGGGCGGTGCCTGTGGACGGGGCAGCGTGCAGAGCTGCCTGTCCGCGCCTCCATGTAGGAGCCAGAGAAGGGACATGCTGCTGCTTCTGGGAGCCACTTGAGGTAAGTGCTGCCCAGGGCCTGCACCCCTGATCTTCTCCCCACACCACAACCCCCCCTTCCCCAACCCTGATCCCCCCCTCCTGCACTCCAAACCCCTCGATCTCAGCCCAGAGCACCCTCCTGCACCCTGAGCTCCTCATTTCTGCCCCCACCCTGAAACCTGCACACCAACCTCAATCTTGTGAGCATTCATGGCTCACCATACAATTTCTATTCTCAGCAGTGGCCCTCAGGCCAAAACGTTTGCCCACCCCCGATTTAGGGCCAGATTTCAGATCCTAATAGGTGCCTAGTGGGTGCTTACCTATATCTTTAGGTGCCTAAATGCCCTTGATAATCTGACTATTAGCATTTATTATGACATTCAGACATTTCATAAACTAAGGCTTGAAGTCTCTGCTGCAATCTGTGCTTATCATTGCATTCATGCCTATTGCAATTTGGGGATTTACATGGTAATTGCATGCATACAAATAGGCATCTTTTTAATTTTTTTATTAAATCAGGCCCTTTCTAACATAGTAATATGATGTTCTTGACATCACCTATGCCTTGGCATGATGTCTTTGTAGTTTCCCTCTTCCCAAGAGGTTATTTCTTGTCATTCCCTGTGGAGAGAATCCCAACTATCCAAACTATTTCATATGTTTAGATTTACTTACGCTGGTTTTGGACTCGTGATTTTTACCCACTTGTGGTTTTTCTTCAGCCACTTGTGGATAATGTGGTTACTGGAAATGTTACTGTAAATAAATCTGATATTTCCAGAGAGACATCTTCCTCATTACTGAATACCAAATCATTTTCTTTCTCCTTGGTAAATGAATGGGTATAATGTCACCCCACTAAGATTGTAGAGAGAATTTTAACAAATGTATTCATTGTGTGTGTGTGTGTGTGTGTGTGTGTGTGTGTGTAAATGACTAACTGTACAAAGTGATTTTTTTAAATTTTAAATGGAGTTAAGGACTGAGATGTCAAACGGAGGCTGTGTAGATAAATCTACTTTAGAAAGATAATCCACCAATTCAATTTTGTTTCAAGAACCAGTGATGTTGTTACTTTAGTTTCCTAGGCATGGATTTTTTTGGGGGGGGACTTCATTTGGCTTGAGGGGTATAAGAAGAAAATAGCTGTTTGACCTGTGCTGCGAAACCCTGCAAATGATAAAATGATTGCTAGGAAATAATTGCCATTGAAATTTGTACCATTAGTTATAGTGTTCTTGACATTTCCTTCATCATATCTTACAAGCCTTTCTTGTAGGAATGAAATTAAACTGAGTCTGCTAATAGTAAAAAGTAATGTATTCCTTGTCCAGAACATACACTAGATAATTAAAGGAGGAGGGGCCCTTTTCATAGGGACTGGATTCAGTGACACTTGCATTTTTATTTTCAAAAAAGGCTTCTTTCTCTTTGAGCAAGACCCACACAGTTTTGCCAATACTACACCCCAATTCTGATCCATTTGATCCTTTGCTCTTTCAGCACTTGGCCTCCTTGAGCAAAAAGAATGCTACTTGCGCCAGATTTCAGTGAAGTTAAAGGGCCTGTGCCAAAGCTCATTGGAATTGAATCTTTCCCTTGACTTCAGTGGCATTGGCTCTGTGATGACATGGAGGTCACCCAGGTGTGCTCCCTTTTGGTCAGGCATGACACCATAGGTGAGCTTTACTCTCCATCACCTGGGTTATAAACCAGTCCAGCCAGATCTAATTTTTTGTTTTTAAATCTAAAGCCCTCACTCTTCCCCCCCCCTCCCCCAAAGGTCTCATTTATTAATGACAGCCATAGGCATAAGAAGGACTTTACTCAGCTATACCTAGGACATTTGTCTTCTGGTTCCTTCCTTCTTCCCTGTGCCTGGAAACAGTCTGTGTTTCTGGAACCCTCCCCAGTGCCTGTTCTGGTTTATTCCTTTTCAGCCCTTCCTGATGCAGGAGTCCCAGCTCTCCATCTTGGAAATGGGCTGTATTAATTAGTCTTTCACTTCCCTCTCACGCAGGACCCCTTGGATCTCTTCTCTGGAGCTGAGTAATGGATTAGCCCCCCCTGTTGGACCTTTGTCTGCCTCTCCTTTGGCTGACCCCTTTTCCTTGCTTTGAGGGAAGAGGCAGTATTTATGCTGGTCCCCTTCTCCGAGCCCTGCCCCACCCTTTCTGCAGTGATCCTGGTTCTTTGACTTAAAGAAACAGTAACAGGATTCCCCCTCTGCCCAAACCCATCTTTCTACCAAGACCGCTTCCTCTTTCCTCAGTTTCTCCCAGGTCTGTATATAAAACCTTTCAGACTGAAAGAGCAATGCCACATGACTGGGCAGGCTGACCGGGAGGTCCCACTACCCTTCAGGAGCAGACTACCCCGGCGCAGAATGAGGCCCTGAATGGGGATTAGGAGGAAGCTACCAAACTCACTTTTTTGTGTGTTGCAGAAGCTGGGATTTGAACCGCTAACTCCTGCTGTAAAAGGGTTTGGGGCTATGCCGGGGTGGCCAACCTCTGCCTGAGAATGAGCCAGAATTTGCTAATGTGCATTGCCAAAGAGCCATAGTAATATGTCAGCAGCCTCCATCAGCTCCCCCAGCCCACCAGTTTCCCCTCCTTCTCCCTGCCTCATGCAGGATGCTCTGGGGGGCAAGGAGATGAGGTGCAGCAGGCTCGGGGAAAGGGGTGGGAAGGGACAGGGTTTTGGGGAAAGGGGTGAAGTGGGGGCAGGGCAGGGGTTGAACAGTGAGCACTGGAAAGTTGGCATGTGTAGCTCTAGCCCCAGAATCGGTGCCTATACAAGGAGCTGCATATTAACTTCTGAAGAACTGCATGCGGCTCCAGAGCCATAGGTTGGTCACCTCTGGGCTGTGCCATTGGCCTTACTACCTCCTACCTACATATGTCTTGTTGTTAACTAAATCAATAAACCGTCTTATACTTGTGGCAGTTCCTCAGGATGTAAATCTGATGGGAAGGGGAAGGTAATAGCTAAGGTAAGGTAGTAGGACAGTGGCATGAGGGCTATGGGTATGAGAGTCAGAGAGTCAGAGAAAGATGTATATGGAAGTTAATCGTATCCCTTAAGTGATACAGGGAGTCCTGGATTACCATAAGGAAGTATTATCCGATCAGAGCCATGGCAGTAACTCAATCAGAGTTTATTAGGGGAAAAGACCCTGCACCTTAAGTTGCAGCTGTATCCTCCACCTCTCACCAGATTTGTGCTGATCCTATGTCCTCTTTCAATACCGTCATTTTGCATCTTTATTCGCTTGCCTTCTGCTACGTGTGATGTTATTGCTTTGTTGTAAGATACAACTGCAAACCAAATATCTAAATCATGATCCATTCAGGCAGATGCACAGTTATCATGTTGTTGTTTTTTATGATACATTGGGTCTTAAAGCAATTGGGAAGCATGTGGCCCTTATTAAATATTTCTCCATTTGTCACCTACAGTCATGACTCATGGGCCTGCGGTAATGAAACTTATCACAATATCAGCGGTTGCCAAAGCTGAACTCTGCTGAGAGGGAATCGGCCAACTTTTCCTTCTTTGCAATTGCAAACATCAGTCCCTGTGACTTAAGGGAACAGTGCTGCTCATTGCAATTTGGGATGCTTAGGGTTGAATCTTGTTTCCACTCTCTTGCTGTCACTTCTGGGAATGTTGCAGAATACTGGAGGCAGTGTGCATTTAACCCAGGGGGAAGTGGAGGTTGTCTATACCTTGTTACAGAAGTTGAATGCCTGATTTTAAAAAGTAGCAATGATAGAGTCTTAAAGGAGTGGTCATCCATGTTCCCTGCAGTAAAAGGCTGATGCCTGCGATGTGGAGCGGGGGGGGGTTGATTTAAATCAGACTAATCGCGATTTAAATCAGCAGGCAGGAAACCTTGATTTAAATCATCTACTTTAATCTTCAGGAATCAGAGAGGTAGCCGTGTTAGTCTGGAATAGCAGAGGTAACAAAGAGTCCTGTGGCACCTTAAAGACTAACTAAAGTTTTCAAGCATAAGCTTTCATGGGCTAATACCTACTTCGTCGGATGCAAGCAGTGGAAGGCACTTCCACTGCTTGCATCCAACGAAGTGGGTACTAGCCCACGAAAGCTTATGCTTCAATACTTTTGTTAGTCTTTAAGGTGCCACGGGACTCTTTGTCACTTCTGCAAATCCAGACTAACACGGCTACCTCTCTGATTCTTGAGGTCCCTTAAGTCATCATCTTTCTGTGAAATATCCTTGATGCAGTGTTGTTAGTGCCGATATGAACCATCGCCAATGGATCCTTGCCAGTTGACTTCAGAAGCCTATCCAACCTTAGAGTGAAGTCTTATGTGTTGGCTCCAGGAAGGCAACACACCATCCTGCTGTCCGCCTGTCCCTTGCAGAACGTTCTTTTGAGTCTTCTGACTGTTCAATCTCCAGCAAGGATCGACCATCTTCCTTGGATGGTTGGATAACTCTTTACAGGCAAGCTTGATTTTGCAGGTTGTACCAAGCTTCCATTCACATGTGTGGTCCTGTATATCTCTCTGTCCCTTTGGACTTGCTGGATCTTGAGAGGTATCTTCCATAGTTTCCATTTTGAGGACCTGATATTGATTTGAAACTTTTAGCTGTGTGCAATTTCTCCTTCTCTTCTCTCTGGTGGACACACTCTGCCTGTCCTCATCTGTCTTTCCCTTTGCCTGCTCAGACTATGAATGTTCAATCTCCAATCAAATCTTCTTTGATTCTTTACCAATAAAAAGCCCAGAATATTTAAAGAAATGCTGAGAGAGTGAAGTATGAATGAATGGAAGCATGTGTGAAGTAACAAATGGGTCATACATCATGTCTAGAGCACAGTAGAGGGGTGGTAGGGCCCCCTGCTGGCCGGGAAGGAAACAACCCCTGGCCGAGGCCAGAGGGGGCAGAGCCAGGGCCGGTCAAGCCCCGCCCCCGGAAGGTCGGGGCCCGACCCAGAAGTTCAAAAGCTCTGCCGCCGAGCTCACTCAAGCGGCGGACACCGGAGAGACCAGACGTTCCGGGGCTGGCTCCGGCCAGAGAGCCGCCGAGCCAGCCGCTTGCCCGCTACTGGGAGAAGCCGCCGACGCTGCCGCTTGCCAGGTACCCGGAGGAGCCGCTGGACCTGCCGCTTCCCCGCTACTGGGAGAAGCCGCCGACGCTGCCGCTTGCCAGGTACCCGGAGGAGCCGCTGGGGCAGCCGCTTCCCCGCTACTGGGAGAAGCCGCCGACGCTGCCGCTTCCCCGCTACTGGGAGAAGCCGCCGACGCTGCCGCTTGCCAGCTACCCGGTGGAGCCGCCGACCTGGCCGGCCGCCTACTATCCGGAGGAGCCACCGACAGAGCCTGCCTACTACCCAGAGGAGGACTTGCCAGACCTGCCGCCTGACAGTGATCCCGAGGAACCTATGACCTTGGACCCCGGGGAGGACCCCGCGACAGCCCAGGTACCAGGGGAGGGGGAGTCCGGAAGTAGCCCGGGGGAAGGCCCCGAGCCAATGTCAGTGTGTTGCGGTCAGGATCCCCACTGACTGCAGCAAGCCTTCCGCTGCGAGGGCCCTGGGCTGGGGCGCAGTGGAAGTGGGTGGGCCTGCGCCCCCCTGCCACCCCCACTGGTGGGTGGCAGTCTCCCCCTCACACAGACACTTGGCCTATAGGCTCCTGAACTATTGCTCAGCCCCTGCTTAAGGGCCTGAGCCCCTGACTCATCGTACTTGTAGCTGCCCGCCCTGCCTCAGGGCCGGGGCCACTGAACTCTGGCTCAGCCCTACTTGAGGGTCTGAGCCCAGACTCCTGAACTACTGCTGCTCAGCCCTACTTGAGGGTCTGAGCCCAGACTCATTGGACCACCACTCAGCCCCTGCCTGGGGCCTGAGCCCCTGACCCATTGTATTTGTCGTTGCCCGCCCCGCCTCAGGGCCTGGGCCACTGAACTTCTGCCCAAGCACATAGGAACTTACAGAAACTTAGTTAATTTGTTCTCTGTAAGCAGTACCCCAGAAACCTCATCCATGGAGTCATCTCCTCTGAATCCCATATTTTCAGAGCACATCTGTGTTTGTGGTCCAGTGACACACATTGTTACAGAACTATCAGTAAGAGATGTGACTTTTCAAAGGTCAAGGTTGCCCACCTTCAACCTAGATTGGACCATGTTATTTGGATACTAGACCTGTGATCCTGTGATTTGCTCAGATCATCTCTGGGAAGGTGCTAGAGGGTGAAGCAAACCAAAATCATAACTTTGAAGATCCAGAAATGTAAAAGAAGGTGTGATCCTTCATTGCAACCACAATGCCAAGAAGGGACAATACTCCTCCCTCTCTCAGGAAGGAGAAGATAAAAAATCCATAGGCTATGCCAGCCTGACCAACCAAATGCCCAGAGGACGCCCACTGGACAGCCTACAATACCCACCAGAGATGACAACATCTGGTTTCCTGAATAGCCATCCTGACACTGATGTTTTGAAGACCAAGTTAAAGAGCCACCTTCTTCTCTTTTTGTAACCTTCCTGTGAGGGCATCCACTGTATTCTCTCCCCCCCCCCCCTCCTTTAAGTCTTTTAGTGGGTGTGTGTTTGTGTGTGCATGTGAAAGAAATAGCACATGAATATCCATATTCTATTTTAAAGCATTATATGTTACCTTGGGCTGTAAAGCATTGTTTACAGAAACAGAAACCACTCTCCCTTAATAAGTGATATTCGAGGTTGTTGATGACTTGTTATGATAGCAGAGAGAAATTACTCGGTGAAGGAGTCAGCTGTAGAAATTACCTACGTCAACCAGGAAGGAGTGTAAGTACTGCTTCATAGGGCTGAGAAATAGACTATGCTTTCTTAGGTTTCCAGGGCTACTTTGTATAAGAATTGATCATGTATTTTAACTTAATGATTTAAGTCTTGATTGTGTTCATCTGATGACTTGGTCTCTTGTTGATTTTATTCCATATTATTGTTAACTCATTGATTTGTTATGTCAATTGCAGTTTTAATCTTGTTTTGATAATTGTGCTGTTTAATTCTTAATTAACGTAAAGTGGTTCCATCCGCCGGCCCCTGCCAGCCGGGGTCCCAGCCGCTGGCCTCGCTCAGCCCACTGCCAGTCTGGGGTTTCATCCGCTGGTCCCTGTAAATGTAATATGCTCTTGGTATGTTAGGTTTTATTTTTTATTGTGCTGAGGTCTCCACCACGAAATGGGATCTGGAAATTATCAGGCTCACCAGATGTGGAGCACTGCAGCAAAGTGTTGTGTAAAAGGTGCTGGCTTCAGTCATCAACACATTCTTTAGTCCAGTGTCATCGCCCCAACTTCCTCCTGCCCCTCCAGCAATAACTTTATTATATGGAAGTGAGATTAGGCAGAGCTGGATATAAAGACATCTCCAGGATGAGACAAAGGACATGAGTACATTGCAGCCACAGGTGTGTTTGCATCATGTGTAGGCATATCCATGCAGGCTTTAATTTAGCTAGCAAAAATATTGTAACAGTGAAGCTGTGGAAGCCACCTGGGACCCTGGCTACTTACAACTAGCCGGTGGTGGTGCAGCTTCACTGCTATTGGTACTTGTGCTGGCTAGATTAAAGCTAGCCCAGGTATGTCTGTGTGATGCAATCACATTCTGATTTCAGCATGCAGCACCTACTATAAAAGGCAGCTGAAAGAGCAGTACAGGCAGAAGAGCAACTGCTTCAGGGCCAGACTGATCTTGCGAGTTACTCAGCAGCACCTATAAAGGGCTGAGCACCCTCAACCTGCTTTGAGCTCATGGTTCCCTCTGTGTTGAATATGCTGGATACAGCCAGTCATTCTTTCACATGCCTTAAGTTTTTATTATTGTTGTTGTTTGAATTTCAGTGGTACCTAGGGGCCCCAAACAAGATCAGGGCCCCATTGTGCTAGATTCTGCACATACCCATAATAAGAGAGAGACCCTGCCTCAAAGAGGTTACTATGACAGATGTTGCAATTTCTGCCTATCCTTAGGAGAGCGTACTGAATTAAGTTTGTGTCTTTGGGGTCCATTGTATTAAATGTGTTATTGTGGGCCAGGATTGCAAATAACCTCACCACAGGGGAGAAGTGATGTGAGGCCTGGGAGCTCAAAGGATGAAAGTGAAATTGTGCCAGATTAAAATGGGTTTTTGGGACAATGTGTGTGGTGTGGATTTCCTCTAGGGAATCCCTAGGGAGATGTCAGTGCAAATTCCTCACCTCCAGTTATGCAAAAACCCAGCCTTTGGAAGCTCCGCCCTGAGGAGTGGTTAATTGTCTGCTGATTCCCTGTTCCTGGAGATTAGATCGAAGGCCTGAGATGAATAAAGAAACAGTTGAAGTGCCCAGCCTGTGATCCAGTTCTGAATGAGACAGTTATGAACTTATAACCATGGGGGGAAAACCAGTTGTGGGTTATGAAGGACTGACACCTACCAGAGCCTGAGGTTGGAGTTGGAGTGACCTCTAGTTAGCCTTTTAGCAGACATGGGGGTTCTTTTATTGTGTTCATGTTTTCTCTGTCATGCTTTCACCTTAGAAATAAATGGCTTACTTAGAAAGAGCTGTGTGGAAACTTGTAATTATGAAGGCTTACACTGTTCACTACCTCTTGAGTGAAAGCAAAGTGCTGATGCTGGCCTGTTTAGGCAGACTGGCTTGCTGGGGATATCCCAGTTTAAACCAGGAACTGTGCAACCTTAACACACCCCCAGTCAGGAGCAAGAAAGAGAGACTCTCTCTCTATCTGCACAAGATTGTTGGGAGCCTGAAGCCTTTAAGTATGTGCTCTCAGTGGACCATGAAGGGGGAATGCAAGTGACGTTGTTCTGAAACGGGCAGTTATGAGCTAAACAGGTAAGAGAGACAAAGGGAATTGTAGGGGGACAAAGGGAATAGTAGATAAAGGGGACTTCAGCACAGAGAGCATAAATGATGACATTCCAGGGTCTCCCATGGAGTACAAAGCTAGGAATTGAACCCAGATCTTCTGAATTCCTGCCCAGAGCTTTAATCACAAGACCATCCTTCCTCCCTTTTTGTGCCGGTTGCAAAAGGACAGCCTTTCTCCTTCCTTAAATACGAGTTCTTTTTTTTTTTTTTTTGGGGGGGGGGGGGGGGGAGGGTGACGGTGCTGTTCCTGGTGGGATCCAACTGTGAGTGTCAGATCAGGACAGATTGCTTCCAAAGGGGCAACTACAGCCCAAAGCTGGGTTTTTTCCACACTAAGGCAAACCAAACCAGCTAAACAGAAAATACTTTGGTTTCACCCCACTGGCTAACCACAAGCCACACAAGCAATCCCCTTAAGACACTCCAGATTCCCAGTATCACCACCAGCAGCCACCTGTCCTGGGGATCAATGGTTATGAAAACCAATCCCCCAAATAAAGAAAACGGTTCTCCCCAATTCCAAAGAATCAGGCCCCAGACCCAGGTCAATATACAAATTAGATCTTCCCACAAATCACGCTGTTGCCAATCCTTTAGAATCTAAAATCTAAAGGTTTATTATACAAGGAAAAAGATATAGGTGAGGGTTAAGAATGGTTAAAAGAAATCAATTACATGCAGTAATGGCACATCTCTTGGTTCAGGCTTGCAGCAAAGGTAGAATAAACTGCAGGTTCAAATCAAAGTCTTTAGAAAGCATCCCATTTTAGGGATGGGTCAGCACCTTAGTTCAGAGTTCACCTGTGTAGCAAAGTCCATTCAGAGCTGGAAGCAAGACAGGCTGAAGGTAAAGACAAAATGGAGGACGCTTCTTCCAGCTTTTATAGACTCTCTCTTCTGGGCCAAGCCCCTCCTTCTTCTTTTGCAGAGGCCGGTTGTAAAATGGAGGTTTACAGTCACAAGGTCCAATCACCAGACTCTCCAGGATTCAGTTTCTGACCAGGCAGTTGACATTCCTAGAGCAGCTCGGGTGTGGACAGGCATATACAAAGTCCATTGTGTGGTTGATGTCCCTTAATGGCCCATCAGCCAGGCCAGCCAAGTTAACACCAGCTTGTCTGAGATTTTACAGGCACCTTATATCCATATATTCATAACTTTAGTTTCAAAACAGATACACACATTAATGGCATATTCATAATTAGCATTCATAACCTGGTTGTAGGCACCCATTATGACCCCGTGTACATAAGATTTGGTGCCACTATAGGACCCTGGTTGCAGCAATGATTTATAGGGTCCCAAATTATTTCAGTAACGTGACAGGAGGGTATCCCTGCTCTTAGTTAAACATGGCATTTTGGGCATAGGTAAAGAAACCCATCCTGCCTTTCCCTTCTCACCCTATGCCAGGCAGTCTCATTCTCCAGTGCAAGGTTAATATTGGAGAAAAGTTGGTAATATTTCAAAAACTAATATAGTTATTAACTGGTACATTAATGCTGAGTTGCAGAAGAAAATTATGTAGAAGAATTAATGCTAAATGAGCCCAAGATTCATGTTGTTACCATAAATTCCAGAGGAATTAATCATGGCTAGACTTTAATGTTAGAGTTGCTACTGAGTCCAACTGATTATTAATGTTGATAAAAGGGACACTGCTAAGGCTGGTTGGCAAAAAAGGTTGATCCATTTCTGAGAGTTTCATAAATCTGTTCAACTGTCTGACTGATTCCTGAAGAGTGTGTGTGTGAGTGAGATTTTTTCAAGTGTCAATCTGCAGCAGCGCCTTGCTTCAAAACACAAAGCACTCTTGCATCAATTTTGACCCTGCAATGTCAAACCAGTGCATAATTAACATCTATATTTGTCTTCTCCACCTGATGTTTCTCATTGTCTGCAAGTAGTGAGAGTTCTGTGGGGAAGGGGCTGTTGTTGTTTGATATGCATATGAAGAGGCAGACTGACTGTGACTTCCCCTCTGGTGTTATCTAGACTGGTGATCTGCTAGGTCACTCCAGTCCTTGACTCTGGGAGCCAGCCTTACCCTGCTCTGCTGTGAGAGCCCCCACTCCTGGGCTGTTCACTCACAGCCTCTGGCATGTAAGTTGCTCCCAGCTACTTGCAAGTGAATGACACTAGCCAATATTTCCAGTCCCAGACACAACCTTAGGAACCTCTGTCTTGTAGTGTCCAGTTATGCCTGCTGGATTCTGCAAGCTTATATGAGTTTGTCAGTTTAACAAAGAAATTGATAAAGAACATGAGGAATACTTGTAGCACCTTAGAGACTAACCAGTTTATTTCAGCATAAGCTATAAGTATTCCTTGTTTTCTTTACGGATACAGACTAACACAGCTGCTATTCTTAACAAGCCTGGTATATATCAATTTCGTTATCCCAAGGGGAGTTTCTGACATGCTTCAAACCAAATGCTTCAGGTAGAATAAACAAACACATTTATGAACTACGATAGATTTTAAGTGATTATAAGTCAAAGCACAACAAGTTGGATTTGGTCAAATGAAATAAAGAAAAAACACATTCTAAACTGATCTTAACACTTTCAGTGCCCTTACAAACGTAGATGTTTTTCATCACAGGCTGGCTGGTTGCCTTTCAGCCAGGTTCTCCCCTTTGATCAGTACTTCAGTCGCTTGGTGTGGTGTCTATAGATGTGGATGGAAGACAGAGGGGGGGTGTCACTTAAGTACCTTTGATAGATACAGTGCCTAGCACAAGGAGGCTCCAAGCTGCTGCAATATAAAGAATAGTAATAAGCTTAATGATGTAACTGTGACATGACTTTGTGTGTAATGACACTATTTCCATACTGCCATCCCATTGTACCTATTTTCTTCACTCTTCTAAAGAAGAGAAAGTGACATAGACTAAGAATTGTTTAGAGTCCGAGAGGTAGCCATGTTAGTCTGGAATTGCAGAAGTGACAAAGAGTCCTGTTGCACCTTAAAGACTAACTAAAGTATTGAAGCATAAGCTTTCGTGGGCTAATACCCACTTCATCGGATGCATGTAAGTAATTGTTTGTGCTATTAAAATCTGGGCTCCCAGTGGTACATCACACCTTCCATAAACTAATCTCTATTATTATTATTGTTCCTATTGTGGCAGTGCCTAGCAACCCCAGCCATGGGCTGGGACCCCATTGTGCTACGCACTGTCCAAATACAGAACAAAGAGACTCTCCTTTCCCCAAAGAGCTTAGAATAGCACTCTTCCGGGGATCTCTTTGACCCTTCAAAATTTTGCCTCTTTCCAAGTTAATAAGTCATACATGCAAGATCCATACAGGTATCTCTTAACCATATGATAAGGGGTGAGACCAAAATAATCCTGTATGTGGCTAGACATTAGGGGAGTAAATCACACAGGTGTTTCCCTTGAACCTCATTTCTGCGCCTACATATATTCAGCAAACCGGTGTCATTTGGTGACCGTGTTATAAAGTGTGCATGTTCCTTGCTGGATGGGCAACAGATGTATAGTAATAAAATGGAAATGAGAAAATCCATCTACACTACTAAAATGGTTTCACGAGATGAAGGCTATTATACTTCCTGAAAAGGCCATTTAGGTCTCCAGAGGGAAAAAAGCCAATTTTGACTTTACTGGGACTTACTTATCAATGTTACACATGAAGTGTTAACAGAAGGGGGAGATTAATCTGAGATGGATTTAAACTTTCTGCCTTGCAGAAAACAAGTTTCTCTTGCAGGACATACTCTGACAACCACAGCTCCACTCTAAGGATGTGCTCTTTAAGGAAATGAAGGTAAAGAAAACAAACACATTCTCGCTTCCCCTACACCCCGCTCTTTGGGGGGGAGATAGCTGTTCATACGCATGCTGTTCATCCTTCATCTAGCTGGCAAGTTTCTCAGGGTTAATATCCCACAGTACAGTTCTGCTGGTTACATCTTTGATCTAAGGATCTCTTTATCCTTCATGAAAAGGGTGCTGCTGAAACTTACTTGGGTCTATATAAAAAAGTATGGCCATACTTAAACCAGTATAATTAAAGTGGTTCACTTCCCACTGTGGATGCAGTGACACTGGTATGAAGGTACTCAGAGGCATATCACCTATTCCTGTAGGGGAGGGAGAATAAGGAGTGCTGGTATAACTGCATCCGAACTGCAATTGGATTGGTATAAATACTAAGGTAAAAAAAAATCACCCTCCTAAATGGCCTACTTATAACAGTGCAGAATCTGTGTGTAGACGTGGTTGCTGGTTTCTTAACTGCGGTTAGATCCTTATTTCAATATTTGAATACTTGGCTAGAAGGGGAAGTTTTCCTATTTGAACCCCGTCATTTTATCCTCCTGATTCCTAGCTGTGAGAAGGTTTAATGCCATCTTCCACACACCTCCTCCGTGTAGTTAATTTCTATAACTAACCCGGCTACGAAAATGTTCTGTCTGCAAATATTCTTGTTCTCTGTAAATCTAGCTGAGAGCAGCTGCCTTTTGTGTTAATTCCCTGCCAGGTGCCACTGACCAAGCTAAATACAGTTTATAAATGAAAGGTGGGAGAGAGGCAGTGATTTGTTGTTAGCATTATTCATTCTCTGTCTCCACACTGCTTTTTAAACAGGTGGCAATGACCTAGATTAGGGAGGGGGAGGGGGGGAGGAATGTCAGTCCCTCCCCCAACTAGTTATTTTGCTTAAAAACAAGCTAACACTGCCCCCACTCCCTCTACCTAAAATTCCTGCATTCGCCTCTTGACAAGTTTCTCTGGCATCTGTGCCATTTTTATACAGGTATTGGGAGTGTAGCGCTTAGGGTGACCAGACAGCTAATGTGAAAAATCGGGATGAATGGGGGAGGGAGGATAATAGGAGCCTATATAAGAAAAAGACCCCAAAATTGGGACTGTCCCTATAAAATCGGGACATCTGGTCACCCTAGTAGTGCTTGAGCACCAAGGTGAGGAGCACGGTGCAGTGTCTGGGTAGGTGAAAGGTGAGAGCCAGTTGCTTTCAGGAAGAGGGTCTGCCCATTGAAGCCGACTGCTGTGCCCCCATTTAAATCACTGGGGTTCTGTGCCGGCACAGCAGTGAGGGACCACAGCTTTAGTTCACTTTCCCTCCCCTCCCACAATACGTCTGTCGTCTTGCACAGATAGCGTCACTGCGAGGTGCCCGTAGTGGGGTTGGTCTCCTCTCATGAGCCCCTCATGGCCTAAGCAGGGTCATGCTACAGGCAACCTGCCTTTTGTTTTTCCTCTCCTCAGGGCCCCTTAGGAACTCACTCAGTTCAAAGGTAGTTCAAACAAGCCTCTCCTGGGGATCCAATCTATTGAGTTCTCAGGTAAACACTGGCCCTCTAGGCCCCAACCCTAGTGCAGTCTCTCTCACCTGATAGTCCAAGATCGTGTCTTTTGAATAAAACACAGACTCCCACAGCCTTCATCCCAGTTTCAGCTGGTACAGCCCCTCTTCTCTGAGGGGCTGTCTTTCTGCTTCCCAGCACTTTCTGCCTGGAGTTTGCCCTTCTCAGGCTTTCTCAACTGGTGCTTTCCCCCTGCTGACTCAGCATCCGGCTGGAGACCTCCTGGGCTTTCCGCCTTCTCTGTCACTTCCTGCTCCTTTTACACTGGAATCCCCTGATTCCTCCTAGGTGGGGTTCATTCTGTAAGCAGGGTTGGTTTAGCTTCAGTCTCTTCAGGCCCTGGGCATGCCATCCTGTTACAATGCTGTTTTGTCTTAAGCATTGGCCACAATCAGAGAGACTGTGCGGGCTGGATGAAACATTGCTCTAGTCCAATAAAGCAATTTCCATGTCCTATAAGCATTATAATAAAGTGGAGATGCCGGGGGTTATTTTTTTGTTTGCTTTTACTCATTATTTGTCTTCTGCTTACCAGCCTGGCTGTATCTTCCATCCGAGACGTTATCTCCCCTAAGCTGCATGCAGGTAGTTTCTGCCAGTGGATAAATCCAAGACTTGTTGGACGTTTGCTTTGCTTTATGATCCCCACCTTCTTTTTCCTGGGCTTGTTGACCATGAGATTATTATATTTTGCAAAGATACAGTTGAAACTGTTTACTGGAGGGGATTGGCTGTCAGGCACTATTCCTCCTGCCAACCTCCCTTTTCCTTTTCTTGTATGTTTTGAACTGAGGTTGGCAAATGTGCCTAGAGGGAAGCACATTACCAAGCAATGCTAATCCATTAATTCATAGAGCAGCAGAGGCAACTGCAAGATCTGGGGCTCTATTAATACATTTTTTTTTTTTAGGAGGAGGGAGTTTTTCATAATTTATCCCCCAAAGGCGCATTACTACAAGTCCGTCTCTGGCACAAATGTGTCAATTCTATTTGATTTACTGCAAAAAGAGCTGTATATGTTTGACAGTGATGGGAAGAGTGGTGTTTTCCTGAGCTTTTGGATAAGTCTTGGGAGAGAATTCTTTTGGGGGGAAAAGCACCCTTTTCCCCAAGTCCATGACTCTTTGCTGGGGAGGGGGAAGGGAAAGGTGGATTAAGTGGATGGTGGCTTTGCCTGCAATGAGAATTTTTCATAACTCCTTTGAACTGCAAAGGACTCCAAGTCCCTGTCATCTCCAAGGTGATGAATGACTGGAGCATAGAACTGATTCCGGGTCTCCTGTGTAATAGAGCAGTAATTCTTGAAAGGAAGGATGGTCTTGTGGTTAAAAGCAGTGGACTGAGACTGAGGAGACCTGATCTGGCTACAGTTTCTGCCTCTGTCACAGACTCCCTTTGTGGCCTTCTACAAGTCGCTGAATTATCTTGAGTGATGATTCTCCAACTTTCTCCCACCCTTTGTCTTAGATGAGGAAGGGAAAAGTTTCCCCAAATATTTGGCTTTTGAGGCACTTTGATGATGCTGAATTTTCCTGTAACCTTTAACGTCTCCATAAATTCATCCCTCTGTTGCTTTGTCTGCCTCCTTATTCTTGTCCCTTGTGAAAAGGCCAAGAGTTAAAGGCAGCATCATAAGGGCAGAAGGGGGAATTAGACAGTGAGGGGATGAGTGAGGATGCCTGACTTTGTCCATGGTGGGAGGGATGAGTGTGATAGGGTACATGGTGTTGCAAAGGAGGGAGAAAGCAAGCCGGGGGAGGGGAGGTGCTGGCATGTGGGGGGGGGGGGGGAGGGGATAAGTGAGGAAGGATTATTGTTAGGTGAATCTTTAGCTCCAGGGGAACTAGGGAGATGCTGGGGAAGATAAGAAGTATTTAGGGATTTACTTGGATTTAATGCAGGAAATAGGAATCTGTATTTGCAAAGGCCTCTCAGTGCAATCACGTCAGTTTCTTAAATGCTGGGAAAGAACATCATTATGGGCATTTGGGGACTGCTTGAGAATATAACTTGGAGTACAGTGCAGTGATCTATAAACCACCTTTGCTTTGTGAAGAGCCAGGTGTTCGCAGGCTACTAAAGCACAGGAGAGAGACATTTTCAAAGCGTACAATTGAAACTGTTTTACTGTAATAAAGTGTTTTGGATAATGGAAGCACATTTTACTGCTTTGACTACAGCCCGTCTTTCACTGGAAAATGAAGTGGATGTGTTGGCCATATAATCCGCTTCTGTAGAAAATCAGCCTAGTTCCTTGAAAGTGAATGAAGCTATACTCATTTCGCACCAGCTGAGAATCTGATTGACAAGGTTTTAGGACAGTGGAGAAACTGAGGTTCCTGCTAATTCTGTCATCAGTTGAAGTTATGCAGCTGAATCCACAAGATGATTCTCACTTTCCCTGGCGAGAGCGTCTCTTATCTTGCACTTAGATTGTAAGATCTCTGGGGCAGGGATCATGTATAAACACAAAATACAGCACGTAGCATAGTGTCGTCCTTATCGATGACTAGTGTTCATAGGTGTTACAGAAATACCCCTAATAAATAAGGATGGCTTGAGTCCCAGGAAGCATAGTTTGTTCCCAAAAGTGTATGTGTGAAAGGAACATAATGTGTTGCTTGTGCAGGTAGCGGTCACTGAACGAGATGCTGGTCAGCAACATGCTAAGGAAGCCTTGTGGCTTGAGAGGAGGAAGGTGAGCATGATACCTGCCTGCTTGGCCATATGCAATGTTGGTCTTTCTGATGCACATGCCCTGTTGAGGGAGAACCCAGTGCCGTATCAGGAACTTTGATGTAATTTTGGGCACCCACAGCTTCTTAACCATTTGATCACGTGAAAGGAGTCTGGGTGGGGACAGGTGACAGCTGCTGAAGGTCACCTGTCTTGTATTAAAGAAATGAGGTGCAGGAAGGGCCCCGTGGGCCAGTGATGAGCTGTTAGGCAGGAAATGAGTTGACTGGATATGGACTTTTGAGTCTCACCCACTAACACTTACTGCAGACTAGTGAGATGAATTAACCTCTGAATAACGCTGTTGGGACTGTCCCGGTGTGATAGGTCACATGCATCAGAAACGACCGATAATGTAGGGGTCAGAAAGTGGTTTAGTAAATCTGGTTTCCTGCTCTGTTCAATCTGAGAGAGTAACTCTTAGCAGCTCACTCTTTACAGCCTCTCCAGAGGGGGTAATTTCCTTCAGCTAGATCCCAGTCCTTGTCTGACTTTCTGTGGTAGATATTCTGCTCGGACTTACCAACTGTGAGTCTTGATCTGTACCATCCGCCACCGGTGAAGGGTCCAGCTCTAGCATTCACTCTCTATTCTGTTCTGTCTTATATCGTATCATTTTTAATTTGCTTATGCCTTAAAGCCATGATCCAGAAAAGCATGTAAGCACATGCTTAACTTTTAAGCATATCGGTAGTCACACTGAAGTCAACATCACCTCTATGATGCTTAAAACTTTTAAGGATATGCTTAAACGCACTGCTGGCTTAACATCTGAGAGTGTAAACTCTTTGCAGCAGAGCTCTGTTAGCCACAGATCAGCCGCAGCACAGTACTGTGTGCGCTTATGACACTATAGATAGATATTTTCACAGAACAGCTACTTGGATGCTAGGTAAACTCAAAGGAGAAGTTGTGTTGGTACCACAATTCAGCACTATGGGATACAGAAGCATGTTCCTTTCACTGCTCCTTTATACTAATAAAAAGGCTCTATTCTTGTTATGCATGAAGGCGCTAACTCTGGACAATATTTATGCAAGTACTTAAGTGCTGTCTCGAGCATGAGTGCATTCTTGAATTGAGTACCTGATCACTGTCTGATTCTAGGATGACCAGACAGAAAGTGTGGAAAATTGGGACAGGGGCTGGGGGAGGGGGGGGGGGAAGAGAAATATGAGCCTATATAAGAAAAAGACCCCAAATCAGAACTGTCCCTATAAAATTGGGACATCTGGTCACCCTGATTCCCATGCTTTTTCTCTTGTCTCCTATGCAGCAGAAACTGAGGTATGCGAGGTGATGTGATTTCATGCTTATGCAGTCATTTTAGCAACTCCCCTCATCCTTGTAAGACAGAAAGGCATTTTGTTTTCATTAGAGCTGCGTGTGCAGGTTTTTGAAAGCTGACATTAAACCCAGACTTCTGGGAAGTGTTTGCAGGACAGCACGACGCTAGTTATCAACAACCGTATCAAAAAGGCTCAAACTGGGGAGCTGTTTCAGAACAAGGAGAGAGTGAGGCAGACTGAAGATAACAGAGAGAGGGAAAGGAAAGTGGCAGAAGTTGCTGGGGTGGGATAGCTGTGTTGTTGGAACCACACCAGTGTCCAGGAGTTAGCAAGAAACATGCCATCAAGAAATGGAACTATTGAAATACCAACAGGCCTGTGAGTGACCCTTATCCTTCCTGTTTAATCTCCATGGGCAGTGCCTCCTTTTCTTAGTCAGCATGTGTGTGATTGTAAAGTGCTCTGACCAACCCCTCCCACGTCTTCCTCCGAAGATGCGGAAAGGCAAGCAGGGAAATCAACACTGTATTTAGTTTAGATTGTTTTGAGAGATCAGCCCCTCTACCTTGTTATGTGTCTCTGTGTCATCATCAGTGACGAGTACTATTGTCATCTCCTTTCAGTTATGACCCCCCAGAAGGGATTTTTTTTTTTTGCCTTAGCTAGGGTCCTACCAAATTCAGGGTCCATTTTGGTCAATTTCATGGTTATAGGATTTTAAAAATTTGTAAATTTCATGATTTCAGCTATTTAAATCTGAAATTTCACGGTGTTGTAATTGTAGGGGTCCTGATCAGAAAAGGAGTTGGGGGGTTGCAAGGTTATTGTAGATAGGGTTGTGGTATGCCACCTTTACTTCTGACTGTTGCTGGCAGCAGTGCTGCCTTCAGAACTGGGTGGCTGGAGAGCGGTGGCTGCTGGCCGGGAGTCCAGCTCTGAAGGCAGAGCTCCTGCCAGCAGCAGCGCAGAAATAAGGATGGTCTGGTATGGTATTGCCACCTTTACTTCTGCACTGTTGCCTGGAGAGCTGGGCCCTCGGTCAGCAGCCACCACTCCCCGGCTGTCCAACTCTGAAGGCAACAGTGTAGAAGTAAGGGTGGCCTGGTATGGTATTGTCAGCCTTACGTCTGTGCTGTTGCTGGCAGGGCACTCCCTTCAGAGTTGGGCACCTGGCTAACAGCCACTCAGCTCTGAAGGCACCGTAGAGGTAAGGGTGGCAATACCGTGATCACCCTAAAATAACCTTGTGACCCGCTGCAACTCCCTTTCGGGTCAGGATTCCCAATTTGGGCAACATTGGTCTCCCTTGTGAAATCTGTATACTATAGGGGGAAAACACACATACGGTCAGATTTCACAATCCGTGTTGCATTTTTCAAGGCCATGAATTTGGTAGGACCCCAGTCCTAGCCTCTTAGAGTGGAATCCTGCTTCTCTTTCCCCTCCCTCCATTCATTTACAACTGATTGATTACCTTACTGTCTCTCTCTCAAGACAAGACAGACAAAGGAAGTATTATTACCCCCAGCTTAGATGTGGGGAACTCAGGCTCAGAGAGATTAAGGTCTTGATGCTTTCTTAGGCTGCTGAAATTCAGAGTAAAACTTCCAAAAGCACCTCTGGGATTTAAGCTCACTCAGATGCTTTTGGAAATTTTACTCTGTTCCTAAGGGACTTGACCAAGTTTTCACAGAGACTCTGGGGTAGAGCCAGGAATTGAGCCTTGCTCTTCTGAGTCTAGTGCCTTAGCCCTAAGCCCCACCTTCCTCTCTGCAGTGACGCTTTGAGACCAGCTCCATAGCTCTAGCCCAACTTCCATGTGTGATTTAAGAGCATATGTTTGGTTTTTCTCTGGTTCACTGGAGGAGATTGCCCCCATTAAAGCAGATCCGTGATGTTTGCCTCTCGAGTGGAATGACACGCCTGCCCACAATGGCAGGTGATGTTCCATACGGCCACGTCGCATTCTGTGGTCGCTGATAGTGGCCAAACTGCTTCCTTGGTGTTTCTAAGTACATATGGTTGGGAAATGTTTGTTGTTGATTCTGTCTGGAAGATGATAGTCTGATTTGTGCAGAGCCCTGAATAAATTCCTTGTTATCCTTCTCAGCCATCTGTAAAGTGAGAGTCATAGCTCTTGTCACAGCCAGCCACGTGTTTGGGAAGAGAGCGTTTCCTAAGGCATACCACATAGTTACAAGACTTGAGAAGTGGGTTGTAACAAGATGACTAATTCTGGGGACGTACGGTAGTCTGGGGAATAAATGAATGGCTTAAGGAGGTAGCCAGGAGTAATCTAAAACTGAAGTGTTCTCTTCAAAAAGAAAACATAAGGCCTGAGGGCTTGCAGCAATGCCTGGTGGCAGTGATTAGCTGAAAGCACTCTAAAATGGCATCTGTCAGACTGTTCCTAGTCTGGTGGTGGATAATGCAGCTGTTGCCCAGTGAAGCGGTTACAGGGAGGTGAGTATTAGTTTCTCACAGGGCTACAGTAGGAGCTTGTGAATAAATCAGATTGTTTAGTGAGAGCCTCAGTAGCCTGTATTAAAACAAGAAAACAAAAACCCACAGCTGTGAAAAATCACCATGAAAATATATCAGCTCAGGCAGGAATCTACTTTTCCACCCTTAAGGCCTGACCCGATGCTCATTTAAGTCCGTGGGAAGATGCTGATTGACTTCAGTGGACTTTGGGTCAGGCCCTTAGGAAAAGTATTATTATCCTGTCTGTCAAAATTTCATTGGCCCTAGGAAAAAAGAACCAAGTCACTGTAGGAGACCTTTAGAGCTTGGTTATTAGCGATGCAGAGTGCCCGTATCTACCGTTGATTTTAGTGGGAGTTGTGGGTGTTCAGCACTTCTGATAATCTGTCCCTAATTCTTACTCCTGAGTAGTTCTGTGTTACAGCCCCAGTGCAGGTCTCATAGGTTAGATTTACATTGTACTGTTGCTATGGTTGCCAGGTTAACGGCACCTCTGACCCCTTCTGGTCTCTGAGTGCACGCCTCTTCAGTCCTTGGGCCTTGCGTGGTCACCTGTCTTGGGATGAAACACAGGATTCTGCCACTCAGACCATACCCTGGGTTGCAGTTCCCTCTGTACCAGTTGTAATTACCTCAACAGGTTTGACTTGCGTTCAGCACCTGCAAGTCTATTCTTTGGGAGCATGACTGTGTTAATTAGCAATCAAACAGCAAAGTCTTATTTATTTAGAACAAACGCGTGTAGGAGAAGACAGACTTTAAAACAATGAAACGGCCTATAGGCGTACCTGCATCTCCATATGGTTTGCCATTCCCTTCAGACTCCTTGTGTAGTCCCTCTTGGTGTCAATCTGTCCCCTAGACAGCACCAGGCAATTAACCCTCCTACCTTAGCTTGTCCTAGGAGGGTTTTTAACTGTTGCCCAACAAAACAAGATTTGTATGTTCCTTGGAGACAGGATAAAAGATCTTGGAAACTAATAGCTCTTTCCCCATTGTTCTTCAAATGTGTGCCGGAGGTTGCTTAGCTAGAGAACTTGTGTTGCTTTCCTGCTTGTTCTTCCAATGGGTTCCTGTTAAGTTAGATCAAGACACTCATTCAGGAAATTCTAATGCTCACTGTAGTTTTGCAGTAACTTTACCTCACTGACCAGGTTGCGTGCAGCATCCGTACCGTTGTTCCACAGCACTATTTTCAGTATATTACAAAGCAGCCAGTCCCTACGGTACTCGTGCCATTATTACACAGCCGTATTCTTAGTTGATGACATAGCAGCTCCACATCCGTCGCACTGTTCATCTTACAATACGTGCCAGAATGCAGCATCTTATGGTGATTCTGATCAGGAGAGAGAATTTCATAAGACTCCGTGTTATTACAAATAGGTGTCTGATGTGCTAGTGTGTGATAACTCATCGCGCTGCCATGCCGGGGTCTGTGTTTCGGCCCATTTACTCTCCAGCAGGCAGGAGCGGGGGAACATGATGGAAGTGTCTCAGTTTTGGAGTGACAGGATCTGCTTTTTGCTGTTACTGTTCCTGCCTCCACTGTCTGGTTTTGGTGAGAAGCAGGACTCCCAAAGCTGCCTTAATCTGGGAGGTGCTGACTCAGCGCTGGTCTGATTACAGGAAGGGGCAAGGATCGAATTATCGGTGCTTTGCCACCTCTTGAGCGGCATGTGCACTGGCAAAAATGTTGCAGTGCAGTTCTTCACCATTGCATCTGGCCTTTTCTGGTGTGGATACACTAAAGGTGGTAGCTGTTCTCAGTGTAAGGTGAAAAGGGGCTTATAAGGGTAAATGTGGCCTGTTCTAATACTGGAATGTTAAACACTTAGGGTATGTCTACACTGGCAAGTTTCTGTGCCACAAATCATACCACTTTTATTAAAATGCTGGAATTAAACCACTGTTGTGTGTCCACACTCTGCTCCTTGTGATGCTGGAGTGGATCCACATTAGCAACTCTTGCAAAAGCAAAGACAGCAGTGCATTGTGGTAGCTATACCACTGTGCAACTGGCCGCAGGGTGCTTTGGGAAGAGTTTGCAATGCCTCATGGGGCAGGCACAGCGTTGCATGATGCAGGTTTCCCAATCCCATTGTTCCATGGGTATCCTACTAGATTGCCAGTTGCTTTTTAACTGAAGTGTGTGTGTGTGTGTGTGTGGCTGGAGTCGGGGAGAGGGGAAGAGTGTGTGACAGGGAGTGTGTGTGTGGAGGTAGGGAGAGAGACCGTGTGTTTTAGGGGACAGAGTGTGTCAGCATGCTGTCTTGTAAATTCAGACAGTGGAAGGAAGCAACCAGCCCTGAGCCAGGGGGAGGAGGAAACCTCCACTGCCTCCCCCCACCCCACTCCACACTCCCTCACTCTCTTTTGCCTCTGTGTTCAACAGTAGGAGCATTCCACATTAATGGTTTGCTTTGTGTCCTGGAGCAGATCAGTGTAGCGCCCAATGGCTGTCAGAAACAGTGCTTTGAAAGGGGAGGGGCGCATGTCTCCAGGGCAGCCGAGTTGAAAACAATGAGGCATTATGGGACAGCTTTGGAGGCCAATTACATTGCAGAAAGCAATCAAGTGTCTACACTGGTAATAGAGTGCTGGGGCCTCTGTGCAAATAGCCTTATGACACTCATTGAGGTGGGTTTTTTTGTTTTTTTCCAGCACTGCATCTGAGGATTTTTTGCACACAGAGTGGCTTGGCAGTGTACACCTCTGCAGTTTGAGCACAAAAAGCTGCGTTTCAAGGGTATGCAAGCCCAAAGTCATTATTCAGCTGCCTAAGTGCCATGTGTGATTGCATAGTTAGCATGTCAAATGACACAAGGAAACTAGGTGTCTGGGATTGTGGGACTAGAAGTCACTGTGGTGAAGGTGGGCTTCTTTCCCTCTCTCCCTCCATCAGTGCCCCAAAGTGTATATGTTCCTGGCTGCATGTGGAATGTAACTTACCCTATTTTTGTCCTGTCTAGTTGTGCAGCAGAGCTGGTTTCTCTCTGGTACCTAATAAGAGCCTGGTACTTTATTGTAATGGAACGAGAGCAGCTGCCTACACACTTCTCTTGTGGGCTCTAGCTGTCAATCTCCTGGTTTCATGAGCCCCGGTGCTCGCAAGGCTTAGACTTGGAAATGTCAATTAGACACAAGTGGGAGGTGGTTCTTGGCTTGAAAGCTTCCATTTATTTTCCTTGGGGTGATGAACGATTCCTGGGACACCCATGTGTACCCTGTGCGTGATGTGCAGAACTTTCCAGCTGTCGTTCAGTTGGGTATATGAGGCCCGAGTTACATTTTGAGTTTCTCCTGGTTTCTACCAGAAGCCAAATATCAGCCTAGATTAACATGGAAAGTCTGGAAAATTTGGCAAAGCTTCTGGAAAACCAGAAAAGTAAAGAGATTTGTTTTTTAAAGCCAGAAAGAGCCACTCTGATTATCTACTCTGATTTGCTGCCATAGAATATCACACAGCAGTTCCTGCATTGAGCCCAGCCATTTGTGAACTAGCTGAGGATAAGGTTGGTCAGTGGTTAGAATGCTAGCCTGAGATTTGGGAGAACTGGGATCAGTTCCCTGCTCTGTTCCCAGACTTTGGGAAAATTAGTCTCTCTCTACCTCCGTTCCCTATTTGTAATATAGGGATAATAATACTTTCCTACCTCATTCATTGGTAATCTGTCAGTGGTTAATTATGTTCATTGTTAAAATTTGAGACTTATTACCACGTAATGACCTGAGTTTGGAATGGCCATATGAATCATGAGTGTGAAAGTTATGAGTGAGTAGTGCTAGTCATCATCTCAAACAAATGCCAACATGTCTCACACCACACTGTCAAGTTTTGTTTCTGCCATATGTATCAAGACAGACCATTTGTATTGGTGCTATTTTTCATATTCCTCGGCCAGTAAGGCCAGACTCGCCTAATGTTATAAATCTAACCATACAGGGCAGGAGGAGAGAGAAATAACTAAAAATGTTCAGAAATGTCTAAAAATGATCTAGAGCAGCTTGCTGTGATTGTTAAGGTCACTTAATGATCCCTGGCCCCCAAATGGCTCCTTCTTCCCTGTTGCCCACACTGATCTCCATGGTTTTCTGACATTCTTCACTGGATGAAAACGAGGAATATTTGTGGCACCTTAGAGACTAACCAGTTTATTTCAGCTTAAGCTTTCGTGGACCATAGCCCACTTCATCGGATGCATAGAATGGAACACACAGAAGTAAGATACATTTATATACACAGAAAGCATAAAAAGTTGTACATTACCATACCAATTCTAAGAGGCTGTTTAATTTGGATGGGCCTTTTTTAAATGGCTTCGGATAGTAGACCTTGTCTTCTGGCTAACAGAAGTCTGATAGATATCAAACCCTGTGTGTGTGTCAGCTCCTGGGAAGGAACATTGCTTTATGATGGCGTCTGCCAAGAGACGCTCAGTGAAGCAGTAGGTTAGCACTCCAGCATGTCCCCTTCTGCCTGGGTTATCGCATCCCACTCAGGAATGTATTTCTGCATCAGAAAGTCTCCGCCCAGTTGGGTGCAATTTGCTGCATATTTTCCTGAGAGGCCCGGAACTGTAATCTCAGGGTGGGTGAGGTTATTTCCTGGTCAAGATTAGGATGCATTGTCAGAGTTATGTTTGTGGGAATCTAGCACAACATAATCACACATTCAATACAGACAAGTGCAAAGTTCTTCACTCAGGAAAGGAAAGTCAAATGCACAGATACTAAATGGGGAATAATTGGCTAGGTAGCAGTACTGCTCGAAAGGATTTGGGGTTTATAACGGAGCATAAACTGAATATGAGTCAGCAATGTGACACAGCTGCAAAAAAAGGCTAATATCATTTTGGGTTTTATTAAAAGGAGTGTGTGGCAGAGATTTGGCCTTGTCCCTGTGGGTCCTGTGCTTCCAGGCGGTTTGTACTAGGCTCAGAGGCTCACTGTGGTCCTCCCTTCTCGCTTTAGAGACCCAGATCACAGCCTATTGAGCCATTTTCATCATAAGCCAGTGATTAGTTAGGGGAGGTAGAAAGGGGGGGAGCCCGGGCCCACCCTCTACTCCGGGCTTCAGCCCAGGAACCCTAATAGTATCAGCTAAGATGGCTGACCTTTTAGCCACCAAACACAATACAATTCCCTGGGCTACTTCCCCACAGCAGTCCCCGCTTCTTCAAACTCCTCTTCACCTTTACCTCAAGTCTCCTTCCTTGCATATATGTTGTCTACCACTCAGTCTCACCAACAGCACAACCTCCTCTCACAGCTCCCGACATCCACACCCACCTGACTAACTGGGAGGGTTTTTAACTGGTTTCAGACAGCCCCTGATTGGCTTCAGGTGTCTTGCTATTTCTACTGCCTTCTAGAAGCTTCTTAATTGGTCCCAGGTGTCTTGATTGGCCTGGAGTAGCCTTTGTTTGGCTATCCAGGGAACAGAGACCTGAGGCTGATATACCTGCCTTCCAGCACTCTCCTATACCCTTCTGGTCTGACTCCGTCACAAGTGTCATATGTAAAACACGAGAGAGAATTGTCCTGCTTTACGTGGCACTGGAGGACTGTGTCTAGTTCTGGGCGCCACGTCTTAGAAAAGATGTGGACACATTGGAGAGAGTCCAGAGGAGAGCAACAAAAATGATAAAAGATTTAAAAGTGACTTATGAGGAAAGATATTAAAAAAAATGGACCTGTTTAGTCTTGAGAAAAGAGAACAGTGAGGGGGAAGGGAAATGAGACCCGATAAGTCTTTAAATACGTTAAAAGGTTTAACAGTGATGGTTATCAATTTTTTTCCATACACATTGAAGGTAAGACCAGAAGTAGTCGGCTGAATCTGCAGCAGGGGGGACTGAGAGGTTAGATATTAGGAAAAACTTTCTAACGATCAGGGTAGTTAAGTTCGGGATTAGGCTTCCAAGGGAGATTATGAAATCCCCGTCACTGGTTGAACAAACACCTGTCAGGGATGGCATAGGTGTGGCTCTGCTACAGCACGGGGGACTGGACTCAATATCTTCTCGTGGTCTCTTTTAGTCCTACATTTCCATTATTCTATGCCTCTGTATTCGTAACCCCCCACTTTTAAACAGTCCAGCAAGACAATGGATGGTGCTGGGAAATGTGTTGCAGGTGGAAACCAGACTCCTTACCCCAGACATAGAGAAACAAAATGCAGGTTCTGTCAACCAAGGTTTTGGAAGAAGAGAGGAAAAAAGAGATTCCCACTACCTGTCTTTTTAGTTCAGGGTGTGCTGGTTCTAGAGAACTGGTCTGTCAGTGACCTGTCTGTAATCAGCCATTTTGAATGAAGGTGCCAGTGCTCAATTTGCTGTCTCACTCCAGGATGCAATCCCCCACTCAAGATCGTGTCAGTGAATAGGCTAAGTAACTGTGAAGTGAGCCAGAAGAAATCTGCTAAAGAGTAAGAAATTGTCAGAGATGTTCCATTAAAGTGACTGGAGTGCGACTGTATCTGCAGTGTACACCAGAGGAAGAACAGGAAACATTGAAAACAGTCCAGGATCACTGGAAAATAATAAAATAAAAGACACCTGGTCTGTAAAGTAAGATATTTGTTATTAATGAGTTATGAGAGAAACTCTAGTATTAATCTGAGGCATTGTCAGGGTTGGCTCCAGGCACCAACGTCCCAAGCACGTGCTCGGGGCGATGAACATCGGGGGGCGGTGTGCCGTCCATATTTGGGGCAGCGCTCTGCAGCTTTTGGCAGCATTTCAGCAGCTGTACCCGCTTCGTCCGTGGCGGTGTTTCGGCGGCAGCTCCATGAGTTGATTTTTTATTTTTTTTTCGCCGCTTGGGGTGGCAAAAAGGCTGGAGCCGGCCCTGGGCATTGGGTAGTTAGTTCTTATTACTATTAGTAGAAGCATTAAAGTAGCACATGGAGTCCCTATTATGTTAGCCAACTGTACAAACACATAGGAAGAGACAGTCCCTGCCCCCGAAGAGCTTCCAGTCTTAAGAGGGAAGACAGACAAAGGATGGGAGGGGAAACAGAGACATAGGGGGGGTGAAGGGTCTTATCCTAGATCTCACAGCAGATCATTTTCATAGCCAGGAAAGTAACCTCAGGTCTCCTGAGCAGTTCAGTATACGGACGTCAGTGGTGTCCATCACACCTGTATGATGGAGGATTTAGGTCCGGTGTGTGTGAGAGCCGATTCCTTGAGAGATTTGGTTTGCCACCATTCAGGGTGTGGGGGCAGATGATGGCAGCCCTGTATCTTCTGTTTGTTTGTTTTTTTTAATACATAAATGAAAGCAAGGGAGAGGAAATCAGAAATCACTTCATGATTCCGGTGGCACTGCCCTTGCCTTGGGAGATGTGTTGCCAATGTGTTTGTGGGCAAGAGGAAGAACAGACAGCTCTCTGAAGCCATAATTTAGCTCCACTTGTTTCACTGACTGCTCCTCTCTCTTACTCTCCCAGTCGAACACCTCTGCTGCCTGTCCCCCTCCATCCCTGAAAAATCAGAGATGCCCACTTCAGTGCTGAGCCTTGAAGCCGCATATCCAGCCATATCCATGTTACTCCAAAGGGACAAAACCCACATCAGCTGACTTACTCCAGCTATCTGAAACCTTGAGAAAAGAGGGATCCTTTCTAGTCCTTATCACACAGGCAGGCGCCCGGCCAGTGGATTTGTTTTTAGTGGAGGGCTGCTATGACTCAGGCATGCTTAAAAACTAGGGCTCGGTTTTCAGCTTCCTTCTGCCCAAAAAGGGGCTGCTGCTCCTGGTATTTGTCATTGTAGGATTTTTTCTTTCTTTTAAAGACTTTTTAAAAACTGTCAGACAGCTATATCTTCTCAAGAAACACTTGGTGTCAACTTCATTTATTCTCGGTTTAAAAATAAAGCAACCTCTCTGGAAAGTATTACTAACTCTCCTTTGGGCCAGGTAGCTTTATGTGCCAGTGAAATGTTGAACAGAAACATGCCTTCACCTAGCAAGGATCTCCATCGTCTTGCCCAATTTCCTTTTTACTTGATTTGGGGCCCATCTGGAAATTATTGGCATTCAGCACCTGAAGCCACTAGCTTTAAATGTGAGTTAAAGTATGGCAAACCAATCAGTGGTGGTGACAGACTGACCATGTCCTGAACAAACCTTATGGAATGAAGGTAAAGTTTCCTGAATTCAGCTAAACCTTATCACGGTAAGGTTAATACCTTTCCGGCACATCATATGAAAACACAATTGAGTATGTGGTGTTGTGGCATCATCTGTATCTTTTCTGCTAGGGAAGGGTGATACTAATGTACTTCCTCCATTATCAATCCTTTGCAGCCATCCCCCTTGGAGAGGTCTTCATATATTAATTCAAACTGGATTCTCTAGGAACCATCGGACAAAGAAAGGGTTTTTGGATAAATAGCCTGGTTTTAAATTGTCTCAGAGTCTTCCTCCTTATCCAGCAAATGGACGGGGCTTCTGGTCCATGGAGTGCCCTAATCATTAGGATAGGTTTGGAAGATCTGGGTGCTGCTTCTGAGCTGAAACTATGATGAACTGGTAACCCCCTTGGGTGGAGGGTTGAAGGACTGTTCTTGATGGAATCCATATTATCATTGGGAGTTAACACTGCTAATCTTATTAGCTTGCGGGTAGGTTCTTTCAGTGTGTTTAATGTTTTCTCAGTAGTGGTTTTTACCCTAAGAATAAAGTAGGCTTGCATAGGAAGTGCTGCGGTACCTTTGTAACTCTAGCAGTTACAGCTGTTCACCATCTCTGAGGACAAAGCAAGCAGGTTCTGTTTGGGCAGCCGGTCTCTGCTGGGGATAACACAGCGTAGTCAAGGAACTGTATGTCTTGGAAATACTCCCATCGGAAGGGGGAGGGAGCAGGTCTCCATCAAAGAGAGGTGACAGCTGAGATCTGGAAGCCTGCATATGGGTGCCCTGACTGATCCCTAAGGGGAAATAAAGGTGCAGTTCCCCTGAACTGTGACAGTGGTTTGCAAAGCAACCATCTTTCAAATGAGATGTTAAACCAAGATTGTGACTGCTCGTGGTGAGTGAAGATGCTGTGGTGCTTTCCTAGTTGTCATGTCAACTTTGATCTGGCCAAATTACTCCTAGGATGATTGAATTGTGCTTAACTAAAAACCCTTTGCATTTCCATATGGGTGCAGAACACTTCTTTGCTGAGGCCACATCTGTGCTGGAAACAAAGTATTCACCACCTGTGGTAGCAATGATGGAAGCGGTAGTGTAGGAAGCAGAGTTTGGGTGCTGTTAGTGAGTCCTGTCTACACTACAGCTTCTATTGTTGCTACCATAGGCAGAACTGCATTGATGGTGAGTTATGTATGTGATTTTTGCTGGGGTAGAGGCATCCTTTCTTCCTTTAAGCTGTGGTGCAGTTTGCTGTACAGTGGCTGCCATGTTCCATACAGAAGATGTCTGTATTTTGCTAAGGGATGAACTGATCACAGCAGAACCTTTTCTCCACTTCACAGGCTTAATCCATTGAGGTTTATAAAACCCTTTGAGCAATTCAGATAACAGGTCTTAGAAAAACTTCAAATGATTACTGTTTCTGATCATGTTCACCCTCTATGTGGATCATATTTGCACACTTGGATTCCTCTTGTTGGGTTTCCTACATATCATTCATTGGGACTGTGGCGGGGTGACCACCCGCCCCCTGCAGAAAGGGGCTTGGAAAAGCCCCTTAAGGGGTTTAAAACAGTCAGGTAGGGGGTTTGTGGCTGGGAGCCTGCAAACTCCCAGGCTGATTGGGAGTTAGGCTCAGCTGTGTGGCCATGCCCCAAACACACTCAGCCAGAGTATAAAGGCTGGGAGGCAGGAGCCTAGAGGAAAGCAGTCTCCTCTGCACTCAGAGGGAGACAGGCCTAGCTGCAGGAGCTGAGCCAGGTACCTGGGTTAGGGCAGAGCTGGGGCAGGGCAGAAGGAGCTGGGTGGGTTCTAGCCACGAGCCCCAGGCCTCTGGGCCTGATACAAGGTCCGACCCAGAACTACCAGGGTTGCAGGGGGTAGCCTAGGGCTGGAGATAGCAGCAGCAGCAGCAGGCCAACCCTCCTTGCCTGTGATGAGAAGCCATGATACTGCAGTCCGCCCCAGTGAGCGGGGGCAAGTGGTGACTGACAGTGGCACACTCTGAGGCGAGGTGGGAATAGGGGGTAGAGAGTTCCCCCAGGGAGGGGAGACTCTCACACCAAGGGGGTACTGCAGGGTTGCAGCACCCACAGCTGGAGGGCACCGGGGTCCAGGGGGGACGCGGGGCCAGCAAAGGAGCGGGGCATCACCCTGCGGAGGACGCTCCTGATGCTGAAGGAGCTGATTCCCCAGACGACCAGCGGGAGGCGCCTCAGGGGTGAGTGGTGACCCCGTTACAGGGACCGATAGCCGCTTGTATCTTGGAAGGATGGCAAACCTGTTACTACTTCTGTAATTCTGGGGTGTAAAAACTGGCTGGAGTTGCTGCCGCTCCCCCACTCCTCCCACCATCACATTTCCACAGCAGTTTTTGTATATAAAATAAGAATTTGCTTAGACAAGAAGGTCTTCCCTTGCCTGATAATGAGCAGGAAAGCAGCCAGGAAGGTCCTCCCCTCCATCTGGTCACTCTAAGGTGACTTTTACAGTAAGAATTTTGCTGTTACTAATTAATTTTGGTACCAAGCTTTTACTGAGGTTTTAAATATGTAGATAAGAGCAAAGATGAGGGTATTGGGGTCTTTTGGGGTAGGGTGCTAGGCAGTACTTAATTTTTGCCGGGGCTCAGCACCGGCACCGCCAGGTTTGACAGGTCATAGCCCCTAACATCTCAGGCTTGCGGCTTTCGTCATTGAAGTAAAGAAACCGTTCAAACCCCAGCATGTCTTTCATTTAAGACTAAGCACTGGTGTGAGTGTTCTGAAAGTGACTGGATTGAAAAGAAATCACTTCTTTTGCACTCCCTACATTCCTGAGGTGTCTTCTGAGTCGTCTGTTTACTTTAAACAACGAGGAGTCCTTGTGGCACGTTAGAGACTTACACATTTATTTAGGCATAAGCTTTTGTGGGCTAGAACCCACTTCATCAGATGCATGGAGTGAAAAATCCAGTAGGTAGGTATCTCCAGTGCATCATCAAGGATCTACAACCTTTGCCAGAGGACGATCCCTCGCTCTTACAGACCTTGGGAGACAGGCCAGTCCTTGCTTACAGACAGACCCCCAACCTGAAGCAAATACTCACCAGCAACTACACAACAGAAACGCTAAACCTGCAAACAATCTCTGCAACAAACCCCATTGCCAAATCTGTCTGCATATCTATTCAAGGGACACCATCATAGGACCTAATCACATCAGCCATGGCATCAGGGGCTCATTTACCTGCACATCTACCAATGTGATATATGCCATCATGTACCAACAAAGCCCCTCTGCCGTGTACATTGGCCAAACTGGGCAGTCTCTATGCAAAAGAATAAATGGACACAAATCTGACATCAAGAATCATAACATTCAAAAACCAGTAGGAGAACACTTCAGTCTACCTGGACACTCAATAACAGACTTAAAAGTGGCCATTCTTCAACAAAAACACTTCAAAAACAGGCTTCAATGAGAAACTGCAGAACTAGTATTAATTTGCAAACTTTACACCATCAAATTAGGCCTGAATAAAGACTGGGAGAGGCTGGGTCAATAATTTCGCTTCTGTTGATACTCACCCCTTCTTGTCAGCTGTTGGGAAAGGGCCACATCCACCCTGATTGAACTGGCCTCATTAGCACTGATTCCCCCTCCCCCCACTTGTTAAGGCAACTCCCATCTTTTCATGTGCTGTATATTTATACCTGCCTACTTGTATTTTTCACTCCATGCCACAAGGACTCCTCATTGTTTTTGCTGATTACAGACTAAGACGGCTACCCCTCTGAAACCTATCATCTGTTTAGTTTACTGATTCATGTGTTAATTGTTTTTGTTTTACAGTGGCAGCACTGAAAGGCCATTATTGCTGTGGGAGATCAAGACTGCATCCTGGTCCATCTTGTGTGTCATCAGCAAAACTGCCAACCACGGTAAGGTTCTGCACTTGAAATCCTGTTTGGTGAGGCTGCGTGAGGCAGAAAACATCTTTGTGAAAACCACCTCTTTGGTTATTCCACATTTATGCTCCATCAATTGGTTTTCTACATGAGACATTGTTCACTTTGCCAGTCCCAAACCCAATGGCTAGATTTGTTTTTTTCCTGAATGCGGGCACTGCAGGCTTAGCATGATGCTGGAATGTTCAAGCAGCATTGTCCTCTGACCATAACCACACTTTAAATTGAGGCCAATTCAATGTGTGCGTATTTGATCCTTCTCTTGGAAGCAAAATCCAGCATCAGGTATATCTTTCACCTTGAGTCATGCCATTTATTCTTTGCATTGAGATACATTTCATTTTGAGTCATGAGGGAGAAGAAAACATTGGTGGGGAGAGTGGGGGTCAAAACCCTGTAGTGAGAGATGATTCTGTTAGATGCTTTGAAAGAGGATTGGACCAAGCACGCTGGAATATAGTAGAGGGTGACAGACCAGCACTAGCAGGTGGGCAAGTGAGATGCTTTGACAGGCCTTTTGCATCTGTAATTTGTGTGGTTCTATTAATGCTTTTGAAAATGATGGCTGGAGTAGTCAAAGGCATCTAAGAGTGGTAGGTGGTTCAATGTGGATTGGGTGCCTAGTTCACTCCTTTAGGCCCTTTTGAAAATCTGAGCTAAAAATATGACGAGGAAAACATTTTCCCCTTCCAGTCTCAGTACAAACTTTCATTGCCTTTGCTGTGAATCTTCTGCTTTCCCTCATCAATAATTCAACAGAACATGTTCACCTGATCATGGAGTTTGAATACCTTTGTCACAACCATACAGCTAAGAGTAGCTTCCTTACCTGTAAGGGGTTAAGAAGCTCAGCTAACCTGGTTGGCACTTGGCCAAAAGAACCAATGGGGACAAAAGATACTTTCAAATCTGGAGCGGGGGAGAGGCTTTGCTTTGTTCTTTTGGTTTGTGTGAATGTTCGCTCTTGGGGCTGAGAGGGACCAGACAGCAAGCCATTTCCTCCAAATAATTCTGAACCAGTCTCTCAGATTACAAAAATTGTAACTACTAGCCAGGCAAGGCGTGTGAGTTATCTTTTGTTTTCAATGTGTGAATTTTCCCTTTGGTAGAGGGAGGTTTATCCCTGTTTTTGTTTGTAATTTTGAAACTAGGGCTGGAGGGGGTTCCTCTGGGTGTTTTGAATCTTTTGTTGCTCTGTAAAGTTATCTACCATCCTGATTTTACAGAGGTGATTCTTTTACCTTTTCTTTAAATAAAATCCTTCTTTTAAGAATCTGACTGATTTTTACATTGTTTTAAAGATCCAGGGGTTTGGGTCTGCGCTCACCTGTAACAATTGGTGAGGATATTATTCTCAAACCTTCCCAGGAAATGGGGTGTAGGATTTGGGGGGATATTTTGGGGGAATAGGAACTCCAAGTGGTCCTTTCCCTGAATCACTTGGTGGCAGCGACCATCCAAGGATAAAAGGATTTGGCCTTGGGGAAGTTTTTAACCTAAGCTGGTAGAAATTAGTTTAGGGGGCTTTCACGTGGGTCCCCACATCTGTATTCTAGAGTTCAGGGTGGGGAGGGAACCTTTTTAAAGTAGGGTGTAATAAGTATTTGCAATAGTGCTCCTCTTTTCCATAAATGAGATGCCTGTATCTGATCGGTCATTCCAGTCAGGAGAGCTCAATGCATCTATGGTGTTTCTCTATATGTTGGGCACATATGGGGAGAATGGTGGTGGTGGAACCCTGGAATGAGTTTTGTGTGTAAGATTTTTTTTTAAGGAGAACCTGAGAACCCCACAGACCTGGGATGGAATTTTCAATGGTACTGAAGATAATTCGATTGGGTGCTGAGCCTGGATTGTCCTTGTTGGGTCAGGGCCAAGAGAAGGGAAAAATCTGTGTTCAGACTGTTGTTGAGCTTCCCTTTATGTAAATATAATACAACAGACGAGAATGGGAGAATGAACAAGTAGCACTCTTAAAAAGCCAAGAAACGTCAGTTAAAAGGATTTGACATAAGAGCACAGACGCAGTATATCTTCCCAGCCTTCGTTGGTATTGCGAATACATAAATAATCTATGAATTGGGAAATAACAGAAGATAGCCCTTGCAAGCTGCTATCATATTCTGCAAAGAGCAAGTGAGTTTGCAGATTACGTGGCAGATGATGGTGCTGTACCTGTCACAAAGGCAGCATTGAGCAAAAGTGATTACTTTAATTAAAAATAATTAGAACAGCGGCTCAAAGTCAAAGAAAACACAGCTACCCAGCTTGAAGGCTGGTTCCAAATGCCACACACGGAACACTGAGCCATATCTTTGAAGTATTAGGAATACTGATCAAGGCTAGGGCTGCACGTTGGATCAGTGCTGTTCTTCCCAGTCAGCGTAACTGGGATTTCTGAGCTCTTTGGATTCTGCTGGTTCCTGTTCTTTTGCGAGCTGGAATGTGGATATCACTTGAAAAATAGGAATGGTGGAATATAGGGGTCCGTACTGTGTGTAGCACTGGGAGCCAGGTAGCTGGGCACTTGCATTTCCTTTGATTTCATATTGAGCGCAAGCCATTGCTTTATTCACAGGAATTTAAAAAGGAGGCTCGGTGTATGTGACTGATAAAACACTCTTCTGAGATTCTCTGCTATGTACAGAATCTGTGAGTTCACTCCACCTTTTCAGGATTCAACAGCATCTTGTCATGGGTGTTTCCTTTTGTTTCTCCCCATTAATCTCACAGACTGTAGCCTTTGCCTGTAGAACATTCACTTTATAAGCAGACTTCAGTGTAGATTACGAGTTTAGGCCAGCTGTGCCCCAGAAGGAGAGGCCAAGGATATGAGCGACAAAAGTTCCTCCGTTAACTGATAGACCATATCACCTGGGGCAGAGGCTTCCTGACTTTTTATGTGGCCAGTTCCCCAGCTGATTTTAATCAGTGTCACTCCACATGCTTCAGTGGAACAACACCAGTTTACACAATCAGAGCATCTGGCCCATAATATTGAGCTGCACAGCACTATTTTAAAGAGCATTCAGGTTAGATTGTGAGTGTTTTTGTTTACAAAAAGCCGGGAAGGTCAGGGATTAGTACTGTCAACCAGCCAATGGTTTCACTCCCTGCAAACTAAAATCCTATGGCTGTTTTTTTTGACATCGACCTGTATGATTTCTTATGTGGACTGCAACATCAATCCCACGTATTGGTCTTTGATCTTAAACCTCTCTTCTGAGACTGTATTCAGAATCCCTTCCCCCTTTGGCCCTTAGGTGCACTGGGGTCATTGCGGGACTGGGAGACCCTGCTGTTGTCACCAAAGATATTTCCATGTGCAGCTGTCAAAACTAACTTGGGACAAAGTGTGGCTTTGTGAAAGGTGAACATCAAAGCCTTGTGTACATTACACATTTCACCTTTGTACCCCCACTAGCAGGCCTGTAACACACCACCCAAACTCACTCCCCACCATTCACCCCGGGGAGAGAGTTTTCACATTCTCCTTAGATGCCTTTGAGAGCAGTGGGTGTTGTGCAGGGTTCTCTGCTCTATGTCCCCTTCAGGTTCCCTGATTCTTAACCTTTGAGCTCATTCCATTTCTGATTTTCTCATTTATTACCCCACAAATTCTTTTGCGGTCTTGGTTTAATGGTTCCTCCCCCTTGGCTGAGGGTGTGGGCTTTTAGTTCTCGACGACCCAGTACCTGTAATGGCATTCACAACTCCATTGGGATTGCACTTGCTCTGAGCAAGGCTCACTAGTGAATCGATCTACACTAAAGTAGACAGCCGGCATTGCTGTCTCAGCTGCCCCGCGTCATTTGGTCTTACTGGTAATGTAGTGCACTGGTCGTTCTTCCGTGGTTCACTTTCTCCACTCTGCAATCCTGGTAGAAAGTCTTCTAAATGCTCCACACAAGTACAATGCATCCTGTGGTTAGAGTCCTAGCTTAGCACTCAGAGGACCCATTTTCAATTCCCTGCTCTGTCCACAGACTTCCTGTGTGAGCTTGATACAGTCACGTAGCCTTACTGTGCGTCAGTATCCCAGACGTTAAAAATACCATCTCTGCCATGGCTTTCTGCATTAGCAAACATTGAACCTCCATATAGCCGCCGGCATACAACCACAACAGAAGATCTTGTGAAGACTACCCAGAACTTCCCATCTGGTGGGTTAGGATAACATACCCCAGCAACGCCTGGAATCACACATGACTAACTCATGTCTCTATATCTGGCCAGGGAATGGCAAAGTGTCCAGACCTCATCTACTGGTCCAAACAAGCACATTATTACTTATCCAGCAAGCCACCCTCCTGCTTTCAACTTGCCATGCGGCCTTTGGACCACGTTCAACTGCATCTAAAGAAACCATGGAAGATGCATCTACTTGATGCACAAGTGGGAAATAAAAGAGTCCCCTTCATGTGATTGAGGTGAGTACGTCCAAACCATTGCACACGTAACACAGTGCCCCAAATATTGTGTCAAGGCTGATTCCCCACTCTGGGACTTCAAGTGCAGAAGGTGGGGCCTCGCAAGGATTAAAGAAATTAATACTTGCCACTCCAGGCTTGTATTAAATTCCCAAGGTGACAGCTTCTCTCTGACCTTGGCCAAGATCTTACGTACCAGACATCCAATTCTGATTTTTTAAAAAAGGTTCATTTTATTAAAAAAACAAAACAAAAACACCTGCATCTGGAACTTAGGTTTTTGCTAAATTTTAAAAGAGCAGTTCCAAAAATTAAGCTCTCAAAATAGCTTTCTTGGGGGTTCAGCTTAAAGGTTATAAGCAAACAAAAGCACCTGTGGTTAGCACAGAAGAGTCCACTAGCCATAAGAAATAAACAGAAATAAACCTAATCACATCTAGCTAAACATTCCTGATATATGTACACATTTGGGAGTTCCAGATAAGTAGTTCTAGGTATGATTTGATGTTTCATGATGATACCTGGCTTAAAGCTTCTCATAGCATAACTGCTCCCTGTTCCCCTCTTTCCTGGAGAAACAACAGAGAGAAAGGGGAAGTTTTTTCCCCGTTTTATAAATTTGTATCCTTTCCATTGGCTCTTTTGGCCAGGTGCCCACTCCTTTCCTATTACCTGTGGGCTTGTTAACCCTTTACCGGTTAAGCAAGTAGAGAACAGCTCCTAACAGGGATTTTATAACTAACTCGCTGATGGGGAGCGCACACCCCCCCCCCGCTCATTTATCACACATGGATTCCAAGGTGATTGGACGATCTCCAGTGTCACAGAGTAGGCCTTGAAATGGCTTATGGACCTATAGCTACATTTATGCAACGTTGCTGTGCACAGCCCGTATGTGTGTCTGGGAGAGTGCTCCATTTGTAAAATGGGATAATAGCACCTCATTACTCTCCCACTTACTTACTTACTTACTTATGCAGGTGTGTATTAAAGATTTTAAGGCACTTGAATGCTATGACAATGGGTGCCATATAAATACCATAGGTAGGTTGAGTCCATTTCTTCACAAGCATCTGCTTCTGTACAATTGCTGTGCCTCCATGCTGGCTTCCAAAGCTGCTTTTGGATCATAATTAGAAGAAGCCTTAATATGGGTATACCCCAGGCTGGCCTAGGTGAGGGTGCCTGCCCAGATGTGGGGCAATGAGAAAACTCCAATACCCTAGATTTGTAATACCCGGACAGTGCCTAGTAATGGAAAATGGTGGCCTGATGTGATTTTTCTTGGTTTCTTTGTTTCGTGCCATCAGGCTTATATATTACAGCAGGTGTGCATATTTTGTGTTGGCTTCCAGCATGCGTCTCTTTTGTGAAGACATCGTTAGGAAGAAATTCACTAACTGACCCCACTGAAATCTATTCTGTGCCCAACTACTTGGCTGCCAAATAACCTTCTTCAAAACAGTCACTTGCCCCCAGGTGGGTGGGTGAGTGAATAAAGTTGTGCCAGGGCGATCGATGTAAAATTCTCTCTCAGCCCTGAGACAAGTGATGTATTTTCTCTTTCCCTCCTGATTACTCAATTGCTCCAACAGCCACTGAAGTGATGTATAGCACTGGAGTGGGAACTTTAGCACAGAACAGCACTCTCCATCCCCACTAAATAGAGGACCGACACTTTCCTTTGTCTTTCTCTTGTCTTTATCAAACCTTCTCTTATTGCCTTTTAAGTCCCTTGGTAGGCGCAACTCAGTTTGTTCCTTAGTCTTTCTGATTTTATCCCTGTATTCTTGTGCTGCTCTTTTGCACGCCTCCTTATCAATCTGTGCATCTTTCCACTTTTTGTATGATTCCTTTTTGATTTTCAGGTAATAAAGAGATCCCAATGGAGCCATACTGGTCTCTTACTATTCTGCCTATCTTTTCGTTGCATCAGGGTAGTTTGCAGTTGAGCCTTTAATATTGTCACCTTGAAAAACCTGCCAGCACTCACTGACTCCTTTTTTCCCCTTAGATTTTTTCCCCCTTGGGACCTTCCCTATCTGTTCTAAATTTGCTGAAGTCTGTTGTCCTTATTCTGCTGATCTCACCCCTTCCTTTCCTTAGAACAGGGATTGGTGCAGGCTGAGGGATGTGCTGGCCGCCCTTCCAGCAGCCCCCATTGGCCTGGAGCGGTGAACCACAGCCAGTGGAAGCTGCCATTGGCTGAACCTGCGGCAGGTAAACAAACCGGTCTGGCCCACCAGGGGCTTTCCCTGGTGGTTCACCTGTCAAAGGTTGCTGATACCTGCCTTAGAATCATAAAATATATCATTTCAGGGTCCAAATGACCTTCCCCTTCAGGTTTGCAACCAGTTCCTCACTGTTCTTCAGAAGCAAGTCTAAAATGGCTTTATTTATGTTGTATCATAGTTGGGGAAACCTGCAAGAAACAAATGGAGGGAAAGGCACCCAAGGCAAATGTAATTAATTTGATTCTATACTGGCTAGAATAGTAGAAGCAACTCTTCTGCCATTACTCAACTTGTGGCTGTGGTTGGGTGAGCGGGGTGGGAGCGGAGTAAATTAAAATTTGACTTGAAGGTTCAGATTTCAAGTATATTCCCTGGGATTTGGCAAGCAAACAGGTCAGCTGCATCATGCAGGGAACCAGGCCGATTGAAGAAAGATATTTGGCTCCATGTTGCAAAGAAAAAAGGCTCACTTTGGATTCCGGCCTAGGGATACCTGTATGACTGATCATCCCTTCCTTGGTGTCAGCAGCTGTTGTTGTCAGGGGAGAAACATCACTTGTGTCTGTGCTATGGGTGAGATTGTGTGCATTTTGGGAGTATTGCAGGAGAGAGCATGGTTTATCCGGTCCACAAACAAAGAAGTGGAGGCAGAGGGAATGGACCACAAAGGGTGATGTGTTCCCCTTTGCATGTTAGTCTTAGCAGCTTTGGTGTTGGTTTGGGAAACATATTAAGGGGAATGACTGAAAGGTTCATATATATGGAGTGTAGGAACTGGCAGATTGGATCAGACTCATGGTCCATCCAGTCCAGTGTTTTGTCTCTGACGGTAGCCATTATCAGCTGCTTCAGAGCAGGAAAGTGTATAGACGGCCAACTCTAAAAAAAGAAAAGGGGGGGGGGGGGGAAGCGGACCAAGTGCCGCTAAAGCAAAAAAAAAATGTTCCTCCCCTAGTTTGACCAGAATGCTGCCCCTTAAAATGTGCCACCCCAAGCACATGCTTCCTCAGCTGGTGCCTGCCTGGCCCTGTGTATAGAAAAACCTGCCCACAGGGAATCCTTTTCTTCCTATTGAATGTTTCGGAATTTTTTTTAAAAAGCTGAACAAGGAAGCACTGTAGAGTCAGTGATCAGATTAATCACATTACTTGTTCAAAGGGTTTATTCAAAGCTTTGACTTGTTAGAGGCAAAAATCTGGATTATTCTTAGTTTTTTATTAACCCAAACACACTTCCCTTCTGAGAGGTGAGTGGAACTGTGAGGCAGAAAGGGCAGAATAGAAATGGGTTCAGTAAACCAGTTTGGAGATTATCGGCACATAAATCTTAGATGACAGCCACAAGTGCAGCAGAACTTGTGTGTCCTCATTGGCTTTCCAAAGAGGGGAAGCTTTGAGTGCAGGGAGACTTTCTGAGGTGCTTAAATGGTTAGAGTTAAACCTCTGCTTGCTCCTTGCTTTGATTTGCTTGCTGCCTCCATTAGCACCTGTTCAGTTCTTTCCGTGAATGTCCGGGTGTATCCCAGTGAGTGTTTGCTCTGTCTTTGTGTGGCGTGAGAGCTAACCATGCCTTGCTGAGGGAACCCCAGCTCCACAAGGGCACATCATATTGTAGGATGCAGGAGGTTAAAGGACTGATGGAGGAAGTATGTTTATTATTTGTAATGTAATAATGAACAGAGGTCATAGCTAAGGTCCCCATTATGCTAAGCACACCTAAAAGGGACAGTCCCTGTCATAAACAGACAAAGTGTGGGAGGGGAAATTGAGGCACAGAGCGGTCAGGTTGCACATCAGGATAGTGGCAGAGTGGGGAATGGACCCTGATTCTTTTGAGTTCCAGCATGGTGCACTATCCAGCAGACCACCTTTTAAAATATGCTTCCTACCTTTTAAAATATGCTTTAGGTTTTCAGAGAACAAGTGTGTGAAGAAATTGCCCTCTGAGCCAGCGAGAACAAGGATGACTCCGATGTCCTTCCCTCTCAGTGTGTGCACACGGCTTTTGTTATTATGACTAGAAATTGCATGTGCCTATTGGGCTTAATCTAAAGCCCTTGAAGTCAGTGGAAAAACTCCTATTGATTCCAATGGGCTTTGGAACGGGCTTGTAGAAGGGAGAATGAACCCTTTAGCATTAATCCAGAATTAAACACCCAGTGCTGATGGGCCTGCACAGAATTCCCCTGACATTTTGTTTGCCAAAATCTTGCGACTTGCTCCAGGTCGGATTCTTTGCTCGATATCTATTAAAATGTCTCCTGCCTGGAAATGGGAACTGCAGAAGCTTTGATAAATGGATTTGATAGGTTTTTATGGTTTCACTGGAGCTTCTGAAACAACGCATCCTTTGAAATGCTTCTAAGAGCAACACCCCCTGCAAATCTCATCTCTAAGCAAACTTAATAAATACATAACATCCCTGCACTCAGTAAAATCCCTGCACTCACAAGCATTCTTTCTGTTCTCTTGTCAGCTAACAAATTTTGGAGATTTTAATGTCTAGATTTTAATGCCAGGTGGTACCATTTAGTCTGACCTCCTGCATAACACGGGCCACAGAACTTCACCCAGCTATCCCTAAGTCAAGCCCACTACTTCTGACTGAGCTAGAGCACATTATTTAGACAGACAACCTGCCTTGCTTTAAAGATGCCAAGTGATGGAGAATCTGCCTCAACCCCAGGAAAATTGTTCCAGTGGTTGATCGCTCCTTGCTGTTAAAAATGTGGGTTGTTTCTTGTCTGAATTTATCTGTCTTTGCTTTGAGCCATTGGATCATGTCATGCCCTTGTTTTCTGACAGCAGAAAGCTTTTTAACCTACTAGTCTTCTCCTCATTTAATACTCATGAGTTAGCAGAGCACGTAAAACAACTACTACACCTGTGGCCATGATTTTTGAATCTGACTAGTGATTTTAGGGGTCCAGCTTGAGATACCTTGAAGGGGCCTGGCTTTCACAAAGGTCTGCCCTCTGAAAATCAGGTCTCTTTGTGGTGTATTAAGCTGGTTGTCCAAAATGAATAGTCCTGATTAGAAAATCTTGCCTTCCACCCCGAGAAGATGCTGATGCATTGAACCAACAGTAATTATACAAAGAGTAGTGTATATAGTCCATAATTAATTACCTCCTCTCACAGAGTTCCTCTGGTTTGTGTGAAGACATGAAACTGCTTGTAAGCATCTAGCCTCTACAGAGTCCCTGGATTCTTTGAAGGTTTCCTGATCCTTGAGAAACCCCTTTGGGTGATACGGTTGACTTCTTGCCAGTGATGTCAGTCTCTCTGTCAGCCACATTCCCTAAGCCCTTGTGCATAATGAGAGTTTTAAGGAATTCTCCCACTGTTGGTCTTGTACCAGGGCTAGGGAATGAAGAGAGGCACTTGTGATTTGGGCTGTGGCCTGGGATGCCAGAGATCTGGGTTCAGTTCTTAGCTTTGTCACAGGCTTCCTCTGTGACCTTGAGCCAGTCATTTAATCTCTCTGTGCCTGTCAAAGTGTCAATAGTAATACCTCCCTTCTTGTCTATTTAGATGATCAGATCTCCAAGACTGTCCCTTACTAGGTGTATGTCCCGGTTGGAACCTCTAGGCCAGCGTTTCACAGGTGTGGCCACCAGGGGCTTTTCTTGTGGCCACAGCCTCCTGGACTGTTATGTGGGGGAGGAGAGCAAAATAGCGGCATCTTCCCCTCCCTAGTGCTCCTGGATGCACCGACTTGGTGTTAGTTGCTGGGGCTGCCAGCAGGGGTCCCCCTCCCACTCTCCTCTCCATCCCACTGGAGACACCTGGGACACGAGGCTGGAGAAGCAGGCAGCAGTGAATTCTTCACCTTCCCAGGCAGGGTTTGGACTTCAGCCCTGAGGTTCTAGGGGGCCAGGCTCTGGCCGTGGTGCTTCAGGCTCAAGCCTTGGGCTCCCAGCTGGGCAGCTTCGGGCTCTGGCCACAGGGCTTCAGACTGCAGCCCCCTGTTGCCTCACTTGGCCCCTACCCTCCCCCCTATCCAGGGCTTAATTTGTCCCCAGGCTTGCTGGGCCTGAGTAAGTCTGCTGTGAAAAGTGATACAGTACTTGCATGTTAGTTAATATCACTTCACAACAGGCTTATTAGCTAACCCCAATAAAAATTACAATGATTTGGACTTTGTATATGTGCATATTTATTTTTTTCCTAAAACTAATTAAGTATTTTAGGGAAAAGTGTGAGTGGCCGCTGGCAAGAGTTGGTGGCCGCAGTCTGAGGCCACCAAAAATTTGTCCTGAGAACCCCTGCTCTAGGCGTTGTTGTAACATAAACAACATGGGGAATGCTAGTACTGGTTGGCTGCTGACATATACAGATTAAAAAAACCAACAATATAGGTGACCTGTCAACCAGCACTTGTGCTAGATGGCTGCCTGTCCAACCAGTGTTGTCTGATTGTTTCCTTGTGCTCCTCCTGCCTATTGTATCCATCTGTTGTTTCTTGCCTTAGTCTTAGATTGTAAGCTCTTTGGGGCAGGGACTGTCTTGTGTATATAGAGACCCTAGCACAAATGGGGTTCTGGTCCGTGACAGGGGCAGCTAGGCACTACCACAATACAAATAACAGATCAACAGTGAGAGACTTTTTAAAAATTCTCAGTTAATGCACCTTAACTGTTGAAAAAACAATGTAGATGAGCTGCCTCAAGATTTCAACTCAAAACCGTAGCTAGAAAACAAATTGTTCTTTTCTTCTCCCTCTATTAGAGCTCTAATCCAGGGTTAAATGCTTTTGCCAAATTGCTTTTACAGGAATTTAATTTCTATGCTCATAATTTCATTCAGATTAATTAAAAAAAACCCACCCAGTTACAGTTTGACTGAGGAAGATTCCTCAGAGCCAGCTCCGCTGGGTTGCACATCCCGTATGTGGTTTTTATTAGATTGATTTTTAACAAAGGGGCGCAGATCTGTGCATTTAATCTTATTTATTTAGCTTTAATAAAAATGGTATCTTTCCATATGCTCTATGCACCCTGGGTATCATTTAAAAATGTCCAAACTGCAGAAATTAACCTATCCTACCACAAACCTGCCTGATCTTGAATAATTCTCCACCTCTGTAATTACAGTTCCCTTCACCTCACTCATTATCAAATGTCGGGGGATGGGGGGTGGGAGATGAACATCTGCTTTAAATGTCTAATTTTTCTGCTCTATGAAATAAATGCCTTGTGTGTAGCCTAGTCAAGCTGACATTCCCATTGCTTTCATTACACTGACTCCTTTCAAACTTTGCTGTAGCTCCTCTGAAAAGCGTGACTAGATTTTTTTTAAAGTGTTCGTTTATTTTACAATTAAATTTTTTTTTTTTTACAATCAGGGAGTTTCTGTTGCCCTTTCCCATCGTTTATTTTGAGCCAGACACTAAGCATGGAAAGTTATGGCTGAAAAGGTGAATGTTTGAAATAGGTTTTCTACAGGAGAAACTGTTTTCCAATCTTACTATGTGTTGGTGCTCCTAGGGTCCTGTGAGGGTGGTCTCCTGCTCTTAAGTGACTTCCCCTCTGCCCACTGTGGGGTGATAGAATGGCTGATGGCCAGTTCCTAAGGAGTTCAAAGGTTAGCATGAATAGGAGCATATTGAACCCATGTGTGGGGCCAAAAAATTGTCTTATTATGAAGTACCCTGATTGTACTCCATTATGATTTATATTCCGGCAACACTTGGGGGCCCATATCCCGGATCAGGCCCCCGGGTGCTAGGTGCTGTGCCAATACAGAACAAAAAGACAGTCCCTGGCCCAAAGAGCTTACAGTCTAATCAGGCCAGATTCACTGCTGGCAGAAGTAGGTACTGTTATTACTGCAAACACTTGCACTTCAGCCGAGGATCGGGTCCATCAAGTTGTATATCATTCCCTTTTATTTTGTGCTGTTTTCCCCCCTAAACTTACATCCTTTTTCTTCCTCCTAGAGTGAGACTGTTCTAGTAGTTCTGTCTATGTGCTGGGAGATGGCTCTGTCTGTCAGAGATTTCCTTCCCCACTCTAAACTCTAGGGTAAAGATGTGTGGATCTCGCATGAAAGACAATTTCCCCCCAAGCTACTTTTACCAGCTTAGGTTAAATCTTTTCCCCCCCAAACCCAAACTTCTCCAGTTGGGGCTTGGAAAATGCTGCTGCCACTAATGTGAGTCCCCCAAACTATGGGGTGGGGCACATTAGAACCCCGATAGTAACACCCCCTCCCCCTTCTACCTGGGAGAGTTTGAGAACACAATCCCTCACTAGCCGTGAGCTGAGCCCGATCCAAAGCTCGGATCACTCCAATGGAAATACACAGACAGTTTTACAAAAAGGAAGATTTAATAGAAGAACAGAGAAAAGCATAACTCCTTACACAGAAATTCATAGATGCTGAGTCTCCTTGCCTAGACCAGCCTCCTCCAGCCCCCTCCCTTGGGATTTCTCCCTCTGCAGAGCTTTACAGTTACAGTTAAGAACACCGAGGATTGATACAATCTTTAAGAATACACTTACTGCTAGATTGTTGGATTCTTAGCAGGTTGTTAGCATGATGAATAGAAATAAAGATTGATGTCCTCCATAGCTGGAGGGTTACAGCCAGCTCCGAGCAGCTGAGAGAGAGACAGAGCCAGGCAGAAAAAGCCCCCCCCCCGAACAAAGTGAAACTAAACTCTTTGTCTCTAGGTATGAGTAGCTTTTACGTCATCCCCTCTCCTGGTTCAGGTTTTAACCCTTTACAGGTAAAACAGTAATTCTAAGGCACTTCATACTTATGACAGCCTATGTGAATTGACAAGCTCTGATTTTTGGAACAGCAAAATCGATAAGAATCTTGTTACTATCACTTGGTTGCAGTTTTCCAAAACTATGACCAGCAGCAGAAGCACTGAAGACTCAGAAAGACAGCCCGGCATCTGTCTGCATTTGACCCTTATTTGGAAGGTTTTCGTTATGGCTGTAAGGGCTAAGTCTTAAGTTAATTGGACATATAAATTTAGCAGAAATTGGGCTCGACTCCACCCTCGCCAGTGAAAGCTTTCATTCATGCTGGATGAATAGGTGAGTGAATTTTTCAAGACCTGGTTCTGCTTTTTGAGCTCCAAACTGCATACTATTATCACTAGAGACTAGGTGCTCTTATAGGCGTAACAGTTTATTAATCACAGCTAATTATGAGTTACTGGCTCAGATTAGTCTCTGGGTGTTCTTATACTTCCACGAATTGAGTCCCCGCCCCCTTAATATTTTTCTGCTTTTATTCTCCCATTCTGGATTTCGGGAGTTGAAATTTTTCCACCAAGACAACAATGTTGGCCTTTAAAAACATTGTTATCTTAAAAAAACATTTTTTTTGCTGTATCTTTCCACCAATGTCAGCCCATCACTTATCCATCTGAGTCCTAGATTAACTTCAGAAATCCAAAGAATGTCTTGTGTGGAAGCGCAAGGCGCATTTCTCTGTCCAATAAATCAGCACTATCGTCCTCTGGGGACAGAAGAAGAGGTATTCTAATAGAGTCCACACACGCAGGTCCAATTTCTCGAGCACTACATTTCCAAGGAAAAAGTATACATTTTCTGCGTTGCAAGGGGGAGAACTATATGAAACAGAGATTTCAGAGCTCTTGTTGTTTTCCATTTGTGTGGTTCCCTCCCTCTTCCCCCAAGTCTACCGTATATTACTTAATTTCTTTTGTAGCAAAGATAGCTCCTTTTCTTTTTCTGCATGGAACAAATTTGTATCCAGGAGGATCTTTTGCCTCTGTCAAGCCAATATTTTGTTCCTTTTGTAATAATAACCATCTTGGAACTCGCTAGGTAATATTTCTCTTTCTTTTTTTATTGAAATGGTACTAGTACATTGTTCAGTATTTCTTTAACCCCCTGCCCTTTTATTTTTGGCTGGTTTTGCATTTTATGCTTTGTATCCATAACTAATATATACATTTTGCTGAGTGACAAAAACACAAACAAATAGGAAAGTCAAGGTCAACCCAGAGGGCACAAAGGAAGCAACAGTAAGGAAGCCATTGATTCTCAGCTTGTTCTGGTTTATTTTAGGCCTTGTCTACAAAGTAAAATGTACTGTGGGTTTGCCTCATGCTTCCTGTGATCTGGGGATGACCAAGTTTGAACACAACTCCATCTATTCAGGTTTGCTTGAATGGAACTAAGGCATGTTAGAGGCAGTGTGGTCCAGTGGATAGGGCAATGGGCTTGGACTTGGGAGATCTGGATTCTGTTCCTGGTTCTGTCATTGGCTTGGTGTATAACCTTAAGCAAGTCATTCTGCCTCTGTGCCTGTTTCCCTGCCCATCTCTCTTGTATTTGGACTGTAAGCTCTTTGGGGCAGAGACTTTCACGATGTGTATGTACAGCACATACATTAGAACATAAGAATGTCCATACTGGGTTGGACCAGAGGTCTATCTAACCCAGTAATCCCATCTTCCTACAGTGGTCAATGCCAGATGCTTCAGTGGGAATTAACATCATAGGGATATTAATGAGTGATACATCGCTTCTTGTCCAGTCCCAGCTTCTGGCGGTCAGAGGTTTAGGGACACTTGGAGCATGGGGCTTCATCCCTCACCATCTTGAGTCTGTGTTGCAGGAGGCTAGTGTGTCTGGCTCAGCAAGGCAGGGTTCTGGCAGTCCCAAGCTGGCAGGGAAAACGGGCTCAGAGGTATTTCAGGTGACAGTCCCAAGGGGGTCTCTGTGACTGATCCCATCACACTTGTTATAAACATTTTAAAAAAAAACTTCAAAAAACTGGAAAAAGAGGCAATGTGGAGCATAGGTGGGAGGAACCTGACGAAGGACTCACCCACACTAGGAGCAGAACCATGTTCGTTACTGAAGTGTTTGGACATTTCTAGCATGGCCACCTCATCCGCGTGGGCAGGGATTTTTTTTTTCCTTGAGGACCATCTTGAGTACCTCAATGGGGAACAAAATTTTGATAATGGGATCTGCAGTCTAAAGACAATAGTTGGAAACTGAAGTTAGACAAATTCAGATAGGAAATAACATGCAAATTTTTTAAGTGGTGCAGGCAGTTAACCATTGGCACGATGTATGATGGATGTGATCGATTCTCAATCACTGGCAGTTTGTAAATGTTGGATGTTCTTCTCAGAGATATGCTCTCGTTCAAACAGAAATTAATTCAGGGACGTTCAAAAGCCCGTATTCTACAAGAGGTCAGACTAGATGGTCAAAATGATCTCTTCTGGCTTTATAATCTATGAATCATACTCCATAGAAATATGGGTTAGTTATTAGGAGGAGGGATGGTCCAGTGGGTAGGGGACTGGGAGATGGGGGTTCAGTTCCCTTCTCTGCCACGGGCCTGTTGGGTGACTGTGGCAAGTCACCCAACGGGCCACAGTGGCAGTGCTTCCGTTCCCTGTGTGTAAAATGGCGTAATACTACCGCCCTACCTCCCAGGAGTGTTGTGAGGGTTAATACACTGAAGACTGTGAAGTGCTCAGGTACTATAATAGTGGGCGACAATGTAAGTGGCTGGATTAATATGATTATCAGAAAAATATCCTGTTCTCCTCCTCTAGAAAAGCATGCGTGAACCCTGCCAGACACGTGTGTAGTGAATTCTGCTCTCTTCTGTCCCAGACTTACATTTTGGGCCTTCTCACCCACCCAACACAGCTCTATAATGCCCATATTTTTGCTGCTTGTGGATTTCTCAAGCATCAGAGAGAAATGTATTTGGATATTTTCATTTTCCTTGCCGTTGCTTCTAGCTTTTGGAAGCAGCAGGGAAACCGATGAGATTTTTTTTTTCCTTCCTAATTTCACTGAGCCGAGTATAAGCAGCAACAGCACCTACATTATTACTTCTCTTCTTTCAGAAGCAGAGGATCAGGTCTTTACTCTGTTGCTGCTCCTAGCATTTAAGAGCAGCAAACACAGTGAAACCTCCATGAAAATTAGATCTAGTCAAAAATGTGTTCCCTGCCCCAACCCCTCATGGAAAATCTGAATTAAAATGAAAAAAATCATTTTCTGCAAAAAAAAACCTATTTTTTTTTGGTGGAATTTGAATACTGAGAAATTTCAGCCAAAGCCCAAGGTAGTTTGGGTGGCTGGCGGTGTGGCTGCACCAGGACAGGCATACGCACAGCACAGAACACCAGGTCAGGCCGCAGCTCCGCAGCTGCGTTGCCCTAGGAACTTGCAACCCTGCCGCCCAGAGCATTGTGCCGGCAGCACGGCACACTGACGCTGTGGGGGAGGGGGAACAGCAGGGGAGGGGCCGAGGGTAGCCTCCCTGGCAGGGAGCTCAGGGGCTGGGCAGGAGGGTCCCGCAGGCTGGATGTGGCCCGCGGGCTGTAGTTTGCCCACCATTTTCTGGCTCCAAATCTCATAATAGACATTTAGTTGAGCGACCGAGAGAAAGTGACAATTCAAATCTTCATTTCTCATCCAGTTGGACACCAGGAAGAGCCGCATCCTAGTATTCGGGTTGTGATTGGCTCACATTTCATTCACGCCAAGAGGCTTAAACAAGGTTCTCAGGATTCAGACAACCTTGCACGCTGTCAGGCATATCGATCCTCTGAGACAGAGCAGTGCAGTGGTCCAAGGAGATGGGGACCTGGAAAATTTAATTTTGGAAGAGGTTTTAATTATATAGCATAGGGGAAAAGGAAATGGAAGAGGAGACTGGCAGCAGCATGTCACCACGTCCTGGGAAGGGGGAGGGAGAATAAATCTAAACATGACCAGCAAAAGAATCTGCTTTATGAGCAAATTCCATTTAAATGTAAATGACCCAAAATGATTTTTTTTAAAGTAGAACTTTTAGCAGCGTGGTGCAGGAAGGCAGAAATATTTTTTCTCCAGCTTAAATATGTGACACAGACAGCTGTAGATAGCTGTAAGTCTCCTCGTCCCTCCACTTCCTGACACCTACTTCTTTCCTGTGGGCTCCTCAGAGCTATTCCCTGCAGCAGTGCCTCCAGGTGGAGCCAGCTAGGATGTTTGTGTCAGTCCCCAGAGACCTGCCGGTGTCAATTAGCATCCAAATGACTGGCATGTACCATCTTGGTAATATTCAGTCTGTGCTTCCTGCCAGGGGACCAGCCTCTGAGAATGCATCTCATCCCCTCTGACCTACTTCAGCCCTCTGAAAACCTAGTAAAAATCTGTCAGGGAACCAACAACAACAGAACATTCATTCCCTCTCCTGAGGCTCAGTAGTTTCTGCAAAGAGCAAATACAGAATCATTTCCTGTAAGCTGGCAAATGACAAGCACTGAACTGCAGGGGGGTGAGAGCTCTGCTGAATCGTTTTGGTGATAGATAATGAAAACTCGGGGCCAGATCCTCAGCCGGCGTTAAGCAGTGTAGCTCCATTGACTTCCATGGAGTTGTGCTCAATGAGACCAGCTGAGGATCTCGCCTCACTGTATTTAACCTCTTAGGATGCTGGTCAAAATCCAGACCAAGTTGGTGGCATTTTAATTTCTGTGTTTGGGTGCGAAATGAGTTTGGTCTCAATCCATTTCCTAGTGGGAAGCACCACTCATTGGCATTCTTGGATCTGCCAGGAATTGAATTGGCATGGAGACTGAAATATTCTTCTACCTATCAGTGACCCCTTCACAGCAGTATGTTGGGTACACTGGGAAGAAGGCATGGGGAGGCTTTCACAGCTGCTTGTCTGTTCAGTGAATACAGAGGACCTCAGCTTCCAAGGCTGTAAATCCATCAGTCAGGCAACAGCGTTAAAATTCTTACAAACCCCGTCCTTGCTGACCTGGAGAAGGAAAGCTGGACTCCAGCTATTCCTGGCAAAGTTAAATGTGGGTTGAAACCATGCCAGTGTTTTTTCTTATAACAGGAGAGGGGCAGTTTCACAAAGCAGCTGACAGTCAAATCCCATCTTTTACTCCTAAAAGGCAGCGCCTTCCCTCGTGAATGAGTCATTGATGTATAACCTGCCTTGCCCTGGCTCCATAAAGGCACTTATAAAAGTTCTCATGGTGTCTGTGGTCTCAGTGTGGTCATCAGGTGCCACACGGTTACTGACTAAACCCATTGGAGACCCTCACTGGCCAATTCACAAAGAGGCCAAGGAATTAATGGCTCTGGGGGATGGAACCCATCTACTCTTCCAGATCTGTTCAAGATACATCTGATGGCATTGTGCAGGGAGCCTAGGGATAAACAGAGGAGTTCAGTCTCCAGAGCAGTCAAGGTGCCACCTTTCACTGGCGCTACATTAACATTAAATATGTCTTATTTAAAAGGACACTGTTGGGTTGTTTAGGCTGGAAATGTTCTCTTTCTTGGAAGGGAAGGTAAATCCCGAGAATTAAATCTGGAGATTGAGCAAGCAAGAGACCTTTAAAGGCGTTAATAATAAAAAAGGGTGGTCTGAATTTCAAGTGAAAGCCTGAGAGGCTTTGACTATTAAATGTATATGCAGTGTTTCTAATAGAGAATATGCACCATGGGGATGTGTTGATAGTATGGTGAGAACTTTCATTCCCTGACTTGTTGGGTGTCTTTAAATTCGCCATTTTAATGTTATAACAACATTGTGATTGCCTTTTTAATTATATTATTTGTTTTTATGTGATCTTTTATGACGACATAAAACAATGGTGGTAATGAAAATTGTGGGTAAGGTTCTGGCTGGAATATTCTGGATCACAAGCTGGCTAGAGAAGCATGTGTGTTTCTTTCATGGCTTTTGAAGCAAACCTTTCCTCCCTCAGAGCCTTTTGGTTTTATGTGTATGACATTTCTCTGCTTGTTGAGTTGCCAACCCCGAACATTAAAAAATCATGAGTCAGATCCCCCCCCCCATCATGATATATTTTACAAATAATAATTTGGGGTTCTTGTTTCCCTGCTGGTTTTTGAGCTTTTAGGAAGCATTTTTCTCCACAGCCATGAGGCTAGGAACTTACTTTAAAAAAAGATTCTTCTGTAACAGATTTATCTTCAGGAGCTAGTGCTTGAGGTAAAACATTAAATACCACGAGAGCTGTGATAAACTTGAGAGTTGGCAACACTGGTTTACAGCGTCAGGCAACTTTCTTCACACTGCTCTGACAGCGAGTCCGGCCTTGAGATGAAGGAAGAAGGTAGTTCAGTCCTTGTTAAAATCTTGGACTCTCTCCTCCAACTGCCCAAAAATGTCCTAGTAGTTTTAGTGATATGGAAACTTATTCACTAGGAACAGCTTGAGATAAAGATCTTTACTGGCAAACAGTCATAATTTGGTGAAAGCTTTAAGAGGAGGGATGGCCTTGTGTTTAAAACAGTGGTCTAGTACTCAGGAGACCTGGGGTTTAGTACTGGCTCTGCCACTGACTCCCTGTGTGACCTTGGGCAAGTCACTTAGTCTCTCTGTCCCCACTTGTAAAATGGGGATAAGAATGTTGCATTTTCCCCACCCTTTGTCTATCTTGCCTATTTGGAATGCACGTTCTTTGGGGAGGGTCTTTTCTTACTGTGTGTATGTACAGCATCTAATACAATGGGGCTCTGGTCTCAGCTGAGTACTACCATAAAACAAATAATTCTAATAATATACCAGTGTTGGAGTTGAGGTTAAAATTATGTATTCTGTCATCAGTGCCCAAGTTCTCCGTACAAATAAGTGTTGAAAAGTTCTGTCTGTTTGGAGTGATTATAACTCAAAATAACATGTGGTCAAGTGAATAATTTGAACAGTCTGTCATTTTCTGTAGTGTACGACAATTCCTGGAGAAGGATGAATAATTGAAATTCTTCCCAGTATCAGACATTTGAAACGATTATGCAAAGATGTGCAAATAAATATTTCCAAAGGATATATTCTCTATGCACTTCAGATTGTAACTAAGTGATGAATTATCTTCGACTAGAAAGTCCCAGTGTCAAGATGGATTATAATCTTAAAGGTGACCTGCAGTCGAAACAAATATTTGGGTTGTGCCTTTTTTCATAATGCTGGGTGATGGGTTTCATTATGCTCACACCCAAATTTTTTACCCTCGGTGTCATCTGAATTTAAGATCAACCAGGTTATCCACCTTCCAGTTTCCCCCCCCCCCCCCCCCCCCAAGCCTCACCGGTCCAGAGAGGAGGCTGTTGAACATACTTCGGATGTTAGGAGAGCGTTAACCTTTTATTTGGAAAGAACTAAGTAATTTAACAGGTCACCCAGACAGTGCATGACTCTCCAAGGTAGATTTCTGAATGTATTATATTGTACTCTAAATCTTTAGATACACAGCCTCCTCCTAGAGTGTTGGCCCATTCCACAGCATCACTGCCTACTTCTGTGGCATTTCTCATGAATGTTCCTATTCTGGACATTAGTAGGACTGCCACTTGCTCTTCCATACAGACCTTTCTCAAGTATTGTGCACTGTCCAGTCTCAGATGCTGTTGTTGGAAGTGCTGTGTTCTCTTCAATCCTGGATTTGGCTCCAAACTCCTGCTCTCCTTTCCCCCAGCTGGGGGATACTGCTAGGAAGTCACCTGAAGTGGAGCACCCATAGGGAGACTACTTGAAGGAGAGGTTACTCACTTCATGGAGTAACTGGAGTTCTTTGAAATGTTTCTCCTCTATGGGTGTTCCTACAGGTGGCTATGCCCCTGTTTTCAGTGCACTTGCTCGATCAGAGGTAGCGCATGTGCGTCTACCTGAGCTGTGAATTACATTTCCCTGCTGCGGTTTAGATATATCCTGTAAGAGCACAGTCAGTAGCTATATGAGCCTATATTCTGCGATAAGACTCCTGATTACTAAGGCAGACTGGAAGTTCTGCTGTAGCTGCAGGGAAATGAAAAAATGGAGGTTTTTATTGAGTTAAATATGAAACCGGCAATGCAATACAGCAACCTGGTGTGTTATTTCTGCTGATATTAAATTCCATTTACTTTACCTACTGTCCCAACTATTTTCAGTTATCAGCTGTCAGCAAATCTGTGTAGTGACAATTGCAGAGTGAAAAATTTTGGAGGCTGGGTAGGGGACTGTGGCACTCTCTGCACAGGGAGAGGCAGTTCGGATGGTCGGATTAGCAGGTTAGCTGTCTGTGCTAAAACGATCAGCAGTGTTAAGAGTGTTGCCATTTAAATTCTGTTCTTCTGGTTTGTGGGCTAACAGCTGTTGAGATGGGACCATTCACACCTCTCACAGATGTCGGGGCAGATCCTTTGCCCTTTTCTGCTGTCTTTGTGCCACCTGAGCCAAATCCCCTGCTGGGTATTCCTGTGGCATGGGGGAGAGCCCAGCAGATAGAGCCAGGGTAGCCAGCTCCTATGTGCCTCCCTCTATCACAGGAGCAGACCAGGAGCAGGGAGGAGGAGTGGCCAGGGCATGACCCTTGAGGACTCTAGTCAACTGGTGCAAATTAGGTGAGAGCAGTTTGGATGCAGTTCAGTGCCAAGAGGCTAGGAAGAGAATCGGGATGCCGTAAGGTTTTCAAGTTCTTCTTTGTAACTTTGGGAGCTAGGGAAGATTTTTTTTTAAAAGGGCTCAGATGCTGCAGCCGAGTTCTGCATCAAGAGGCAATTCTTGAACAGCCCCGAGGAAGCTGCTCACAAATTCTCTTTACCACCAACAAAATATGTAAATAAGAACAGCCATATTTGGTCAGTCCAATGGTCCATCTAGCCACGTAACCTGTCTTCTGACATGGTCAATGCCAGATGCTTCAGAGGGAATGAACAGAACATGCAATCACTGAGTGAGCCATCCTATGTCCACTCTCAGCTTCTGCCATTTCGAGGGTTAGGACACCCAGAACATAAGGCTGCATCGCTGACCATCTTGGCTAATAGCCATTGATGTACCTATCCTCCAGGAACTTATCTAATTCTTTATTGAATCCACTTATACTTTTGGCCTTCACAACATCCCCTGGCAGTGAGTTCCACAGATTGATAGTGCGTTGTGTGAAGAAATACTTCCTTTTTGTTTGTTTTAAACCTGCTGCCTATTAATTGTATTGGGTGACCCCTCGTTCTTGTGTTATGTGAAGGGGTAAATAACACTTTCTCCACACTGGTCATTATTTTATAGCTCTCTATCATATCCCCCCTTAATTGTCTCTTTTCCAGCGGTTCTCAAACTTCTTGAGACCACGATCCTTTTTTGTTCTCAGGCGGCGCGGCACGATGCTTGCATGGCTGCCGAAAAGCCGCCAAAGTGAATACTTCTGCATTCGGCGGCTATTTTCAGCAGACATGCCAAGTGCTTCTGAGGGCGCTCGGTATGTCCACCGAAAAGCCGCCGAATGCGGAAATAATCAATTTGGCGGCTTTTTGGTGGCAGCAGGAGCTCGCAACCCCTCCGGGAGCACTCGGCGACTCCCCAGGGGGGTCACAACCCCCAGTTTGAGAAACCCCGCTCTTTTCCAAGATGAAAAGTCCCTGTCATTTTAATCTCTTCTCATATGGAAGTTGTTCTATCCCCCTAATCATTTTTGTTGCCCTTCTCTGTACCTTTTCCAATTCTAATAGATCTTTTTTGAGGTGGGGTGACCAGAACTGTCTGCAATATTCAATTTGTGAGCATACCATGGATTTTTATAGTGGCGTTATATTTTCTGTCTTATCTATCCCTTTCCTAATGGTTCCTCACATTCTGTTAGCTTTTTTGATTGCTGCTGCACTTTAAGTGGATGTTTTCAGAGGGCTATTCACAATGACAAGATCACTTTCTTGAGTGGTAACAGCTAATTTAGACATACTTAATTTTGTGTTGATAGTTGGAATTATGTTTTCCAATGTGCATTACTTTGCATTTGTCAACAATGAGTTTCATCTGTCATTCTGTTGCCCAGGCACCCAGTTTTGTGAGATCTCTTTGTCACTTTCTGCAGTATGCTTTGAACTTAACTATCTAGCGTAATTTTGTATCATCTGTAAATTTTGCCATCTCACTGTTAACCCTTTTTCCAACTCAGTTATGAATATGATGAATAGCTCTGGAGGGTATGGCTGTAAAGAGTGTTTCTGGCGTGTTGCGAGCATTTTGTGAGCATTCATGGCCCACAATACAATTTCTATTCCCAGATGTGGCCCTCGGGTCAAAAAATTTGCCCACCCCGGTTTTATGCTGGGACTATGTCTCCACTCAGAGCTAGCTTTTTGCTCTTTGTAAGTAGAGTGCTTAGCACAATGGGGCTGAAGCCCTTAGATTCTACTGCAGCACAAGTCATAGATAATGACTACAGATCCACAAGACGTCTCTTGTCTTACCCCCAAATAAACAGAGTTAATTTATCACTGCTATGTTATATAAAATGTAAAATTACATGCAAGCTACAGCACATAGCTCATGGAGGACATTTCTTCCTCAGCAAAATAAAATACAGCCCGCAGCATTTTCAGTGCTTCTGTCAAACAAACCCTCCTTAAAAGCGATTTTGTATTTTCTCTCTGGCTGATAATTTTGTGGACTTATTTTATCTCCTCTTGCTTTTGTGTAGCTCAGTTGTTTGTATATTTTGTAAAGCTTGCAAAGCTGGAGATCTATATATACAAAAGTCAAATGGTGTATGTATGCGTGCGTGTATGTATGCGTGTATGTATGTATGTATGTGCGCTTACTCCTTCCACACCGTTTGAGCTAGAGACTTGAAATTTGGTACAGTTAGAGGTCTTAGGGTCCTAATCAGGGTAAGAGTCGAAAATTTTTCAAATCTCACCTCTGACGCCCCCCAGGGTGAAATTCTTTAAAGGCCAATCACATCAGCTGGGCAGCTGCTGTTCTCTGTGACATAGTTATGGTGTCATAATACCCCCCTCCAACGGACCCTGCATTCGCTCAGCTCTCTGCCCCCTCCCCCCTCCAACAGACCCGAGTTGGGTTTGGTCGGAGGGTAAGTGAGGTAGGGGTGTCGGGTTTGGTCGGGGGGTGAGGTGGGGGTGTTGGGTTTGGTCGGGGGGGTGAGGTGGGGGTGTCGGGTTTGGTTGGAGGGGAAGTGAGGTGGGTGTGTCAGGTTTGGTCTACGGGGGGTGAGGTGTGGGTGTTTGGGGTTGGTCAGGGGATGTTGGGTTTGGTGGGGGGGTAAGGTGGGGGTGTTGGGTTTGGTCGGGGGGTGAAAATGTGAGTCGGGGTTGGTCGAGGGGTAAGTGAGGTGGGGGTGTCGGGTTTGGTCAGGGGGGTGAGGTGGGGGCGTCAGGTTTTCTCTCTGCCCCCTCCCCCCTCCAACAGACCCCGCACTCGCTCAGCTCTCTGGCCCCTCCCCACCTCCGACGGACCCGAGCAACTCCGGGTATTTTCGCTAGTATTGTATAAACACACTGTAATACTGGTCCATGTATTTCTAAGTGCTGGCTTCACACTGGCTCTATTTTTTTAATCTTTCTTTAGAGAGTGCAGCATGTAATGCCCTGCAACATGCATGGCAGGATCTAAACTGTAGGTCTCTTGTTTTGGGCTTTACACTGGTTTCCTTTGGCTTACCACAGCCTTTTCATTGCCCCGGAATTGACTTTCTGCTCCTGCCCAGCAGTTTATCCAGGTGGGGGTGGGGGGATAGCTCAGTGGTTTGAGCATTGGCCTGCTAAACCCAGGGTTGTGAGTTCAATCCTTGAGGGGGCCATTTAGGGATCTGGGGCAAAAAATCTGTCAGGGGACAGTACTCAATCCTGCTAGTGTAGGCAGGCGGATCCTGCTAGTGTAGGCAGGGGACTGGACTCGATGACCTTCAAGGTCTTTCCAGTTCTAGGAGATTGGTATATCTCCATTTATTAATATATCAATGGCCTTTCCCGAAGTCTGTTAATTCAATATGAATCTTCCCATTCAATAGGCTTTGAATCAGGCCCTACCAGCTTAACATTTTCAGTGATCCTACACTCGATCAGTTTTACTGTAGGAAGTTTGAGCAGTTTCTTGGGGGTGGGGGTGGAAAACATTTTGTGTGTGTGTGTGTGAGTGCGTGTGCTGCTTGAATAAATACTGTAGTCTAGCTGTGCTTTAGAGCTATGAATGGGTGAGCTGGGAAGAGTAAAATATACTGTAGTGCAGGAGAGTGAATTGAATTTTTAGTGTACCAGGGTATAAATGTAGGACTGCATACTGTTCTCCAGCCACATTGGAGCTCCCACTGAGGTCAGTCTCAAGGGTAAACTGCATGGCAATATGACCTTTCTGTAGGAACTAAAATGTTAATTTTGACATTAATCATCACTCAGTGCTCACGGTTAGGATGCCCGTTTTTTGAGCCCTGTCCTTTTCCTTCTCTCTCTCCTTTTCTTCCTCCCCCTCTTTAGCAAGATCCAAGTATTCCTATGAGCTTGGGTCTCTGCCTTTCCCCATTCCATCTGTTAAGGTGGTCAGCAGTGAAATAGTTAATGTTGACACTTAATGTGTCATCTTGGCTTGGGAGTAAACACCCCAATGATATGAATGAATGGGGGTGGGGAGGGGGATAAGGAGGAGGTGGCTCATCCCTCTGAGTCATTGCTACTGTGGCAGACAATACTGCATCATTCTGTGCTTGGAGTCACATTTGGATGTCTTCCAATACAACCATGAGGGCCATGAAAACTTTTTCAAAGGGAAGCTTAACTTCTTCTAAATCGACTCTGTGGACCCCAATAATAGTAGGCTGGATTTAGGCTGATTCCCCCAATCTGGAGAGATGGTTTAAAAATATTAAATATTCTGGATGGAGATTAATACCTTTTTTTGGGGGGGGAGGGGGTCAGTATTTAATATTGCTTTGCCTGCACTGAAAATGGAAACTGCAAGTCTTGAATAAAGTAATCAAAAGTATCCTAGTATAATTGTAAGAGTGTTACCTGTCTGTGACACATTAAAAAATCACAACTCAGGGCCCTCAGATCATGAGGTTTTCTTTTATTAAAGTAATGAAATTTAAAAATATATTTTGGATTCTTTTTGCCATCTGGTTTTTGAGCCTTTCTGATCATTTCCAAACTTTTCTCTACAACAAGGAGTGGGAGGAACTTAATTGTGTTTTTGGTTTAAAAGAAAGCTGAGACTCTCTTGTATTCACGTGACTCCAAGAAAACAACATATCACAAGACGACTGATAAATTTCTGATCACTGGCTGACCTTCTGTAAGTGCCAGAGTACCCTGTTAGTTCCATTCTAATCTGAAACTCCATACAGCAACACCTCCCTGTGAATAGCGGCAGATACCTATCACTTAAGTTTCTTGGAGCAATTATTTGCTTGGGGGACACTTTTTCTTTTTCTCTTATGGGGAAAGTGTAACAAATCCAAAAGTTGTGTTACACAAGGATTTGAGCCCTCTGTATACTAATCCCCCAGTAGATTCTGATCTTAAAATAGGGTGAGATGTAGTGCTTAGGAAATTGGAATACAGCACAGTCCAAAACCCCAGAAACTTTCCCTATGGGCCAGTTACTCCATAATCGCCATTTCAGTTGCTTGCACTTTCCCCTGAATCATTCGATACTCATCACTATTGGATCATTATTACTAAGGCAGCATCTCCATGACCCGTCTGTGAGCTGAGCCTCATTGAGCTAGGCACTGTGGACGCACACAATGAGAGATCAGGCTTTCCTTACATTTTGGTTTTGGTTGCTTATTTGATGTAAGTTTGTATATCTGTTCTATCACCAGTAAGGTAATAAACAGCTCAGTAGAGTATTGATAGGTATAGATGAGATCCATATGATGTTTGTCTGGCTTTCTTCTCCCAATCCCTCTATATAAGTATATGGTGTATATTTTATTGATTTAAACTAACGTTTTGATACAAATGGTATTGTGAGGGGAAATCCATGGAGATGCAGTAATAAGAATCTCCCACTAGTTGTCACTCAATCCCCATTTTAAAGCTGACTTTGTTTAAAAAAGACTTTAGCTTCTGTGATATCTTCAGACCCAGGATAACAAATGTCATTTACAAATATTGCTATCCGTTCTTTCTTGTGGAGGGGAATAGGAGCTACAGCAGCCTTGAGTCCAGGAAGCGGCAGCCTCTGCATATGCTGGTCTTTGAGTTCCTGGGGTGCTGGATATTAAAATTTATTATGTTTATTAGTCGTGCCTAGGAATCAAACAGAATTGTGGTAGATGCTTGTACAAACACAGAGAAAGAGACCCTTCCTGCCCCCAAGGAGATTAGTCTAAATAGACCAGGCAGACAAAGGGAAGGAGGAAGGGGCTAAGCACACAAGCAAAGTGATGGTTTTCAAATGTCATATCAGTGCCATGATTTTTTGTTTGTTTTTAATTTTTGAGTGAGGTTTTGTTGGGAGGGATGAGCTCAAAGGAAAGAACAGGGAAGGGAGGCCGTGATCAGGACAGGGCCTCCAGGAAGAGGTGGGAAGCTTGTTCCCAGCACTGTTTTCTGTCTGTTGTTTCTTTCAGTTGAGCACATGTATTTATTCGCTATACAAGTAACTGCTTCTTACAGATAAGCTTGCCTGAAGCCTCCAGGCATCTGACAAAAATGCAAATACCCTCCCCCTCCAACACACACCCATTAAACCTAAAAAGGAGCCTAATTAATTTTTATTTGTATTGGATTAATGCCTAGAAGATCGACAGGTAGTGATCGATCTATCAAGGATTGATTTATTGTGTCTCATTTAGACGTGATAAATCATCCCCAAAGGTGCTCCCCGTTGACTCCGGAACTCCAGCTTGCCAAGAGGCACAAGAGGAGTTGACAGGGGACCCCACTGCTGCCATGAGGACTCCAGGTAAGTCGACCTAACATGCTCTGACTTCAGCTACGTTATTCACGTAGCTGAAGTTGCGTATCTTAGGTCGAATCCTCCACCCCTCCCCGCTAGTGTAGACCAGGCTAAGGTCTATTGACTTTTTCCATTCAACCCTAGCAGTACGGCTAGAGCAAACCATCAAGATGGGGACCAGGGGAAAATAGGAATAGAAGGCCCCTTAAGTTCACACCAGCGGGAAGGGCATAGGTATTCAGATCCCAGTACTTACCAGGATTCATTTGTACTGATCTCAGATCAACTGAGATGGGTATTTTACTTTGCTGTTTTTATGGATTACTTTGCATTAAAAATGTATGCCTCTTCACTCAAGTATCTGTCATGTCATTCCATGACTCGCGCTCTACAGTGAGTCTTTACCACATATCGCTTACTGCTTGGCCAGTGTTTTCTTGTTGCTTCCACAAAATCCAATAAACAAACAAACAAAAACCAACAGCCCCTTAAAAGGGAGGGGGGAGAATGTACTGTCCTACAGTAAGATATGTTATGTAAAACAAAACAAAATGGAGGGGGGCACAGAAAAAACGATATTGCTGTTAATTGGCTTTTAAGGACTCTGCATTTAACTAAATCTTAATATGCTGTATAAAGAACATCTTTCAGGAAGGATTTTAATAAACCCTCTCATGCAGTGTCTGTGCGTTAGGAAGCTCTAGGTAGCTGCTATTTGGACAAAGAGCATTTTCTTTACGTAAGTAAATTGTACATGACCAGGGTTGTTGCTCTGCTGTCCTATAGTGTAGCCTTGAGGGAGCTGTGAGGCAGAAGATGGAAAGCCAAGTGTTCCCACCACCTAGGAAATGAATACATGATGCTGGAGCAGCACAACCTGGAGGATATTATTGTGCTCTTAAAATGGCTCTTTTAATATTTCATGCTTACACAGCTCAGAATCTGTATTAACCAACTGAATGACTTCCTTCAACCCACTTATTTTATAATTAAGCAATAAGGATGTACCGGTCAGTGGTACTTTCTAAGGGCAGGTCTACACTACCTGCCACATTGGCAGGTAGCAATCGATCTTTCCAGGATCAATTTATCGTGTCTAGTCTAGACATGATAAATCAATCCCCAGCTGCTCTCCTGTGAACTCCGTTACTCCACCGCCACGAGAGGCACAGGCAGAGTCGACGGGGGAGTGCAGTGGTCGACTCAGCACTGTGAAGATGTCCCGGTAAGTTGACTTAAATACGTTGACTTCAGCTATGCTATTCCTGTAGCTGAAGTTGTGTATCTTAGGTCGATCCCGCCCTCCCCCCAGTATAGACCAGGACTAAGAGCTTAAATCATGATGACTCTCATAGTGTCATAAGGCTTGAGGCCAAGGACCAGTACTGTATACTGCATGATGCATTTAGATTGTGTAGACATACAGATGTGTGAGAGGCTGTTCTTATAGTTAAGACACTGGACTGGAACTCGAGGTGTGGGTTCAGATTTTGCCCCTGCCACAGACTTGATGTATGGTCTCAGGCAAGACCCTTAATCCTGCTGTGCCTCAGTTCCCCCTCTGTAAATGGGGATAATTCCCTTCTCCCACACTTCATCTTTTCTATTTAGATTGTAAGCTCTCCGGGGCAGGGACTGTCTCTCACTAGGGATGTGTGTGTGAGTGTACAGTGCCCAGCACAATGGGGCCCTGATCTCAGCTGAGGCCTTCCTGTGTAATTGTAATACAAGTAATAATACTAATTAAGGGCATGGGTCACAGCACTTTGCAATAAAATAAGCAAATCAGGAAACTTCAGCTGAGAGCAAGGTTGCAAGAGAACTACTTACATGAATCTTAAAAATGGAGAGATTTTCCAGACTGGGAAGATTCAAGAGCAGAAGATTTCGCTACTGAGGCACACAAATAGAGAAACAGGCGAACATTTTCAAAAGCCCCTAAGTGACTTAGGAGCCTATTATATTTTCAAAAGTGACTTAAGTGCTTAGGGGGCCAAGTCCCATTGATTTAAGAGCTTAAGTCATTGATGTGGTTTTGAAAATCTTGTCAGTATTGCTTTAAGAACATTTGACACAGTCCACTGGAAGACAGGACACTGGGCTAGATGGACTATTGGTCTGACCCAGTATGGCTGTTCTTATGTTCTAATTTGGCCAGGATACCAGTGCTAACACCTGTTTTATACATTTTTTTTTTTTTGTATCTTTCTGTAATGTTCCTCGGTAGTTGAATTTTAGGAGATTTGATGTCCCTGAAGAGTTCAGTCTGGAAATCAGGAAATGTGTGGCCATGATCCATCAGATGTCAATTGCCAATACAGTTTGGACAGTTACGATCAGGCTATGCACCTTAGCAACATTTTTCTTAACCACAGGTCAACATCCTTTCTATTTATTGAGAACTGTTTCCTCTCATGAAGTGACAAATGGTGCAAGAGAAATATTTCAGAAGTACAGTAAACCCTCAATTTAACGGACCTCGATTTAACGGACTTCGGATGCAACGGACAAAATTTCTGAGCAAGTCTGATGCATTCCTGATCCATTTCTGGCGGGCTGGCTGCCGGCTCCCGGCTGCCGCCCGGGTCACGGCAGCGGACGGGCTGGCTCCCGGCTGCTGCCTGGGTCCAGGCAGTGGGCGGGCTGCGGAGCTGTCGCCCCGACCCTGTGGCAGGCGGGCTGCTGCTCCGACAGCTCTTTTTTTTTAATTATTATTAAATAACGGACTTTTTGATTTAACGGACACCCCCTCGCCCGAATTAGTCCGTTAAATGGAGGTTTTACTGTAATGCTAATTTCAGTATCCGGGTCAGTACACATTTATTTTGTTGTGGATGATGGGACTCAGTTATGTTTTCTATAGACCTAATACATTAAGACCATGGCCCTCCTCTGAATTGGGTGCTGACTGCATCTTACAATGATCTGACACTGTTTTTTCAAAATGGGGGTGTGATGGTGCTGTTCCTGGTGGGATCCAACTGTGAGTGTCAGATCAGGACAGATTGCTTCCAAAGGGGCAACTACAGCCCAAAGCTGGGGTTTCTTCACACTAAGGCAAACCAAACCAGCTAAACAGAAAAGACTTTCACCCCACTGGCTAACCACAAGTCACACAAGCAATCCCCTTAAGACACTCCAGATTCCCAGTATCACCACCAGCAGCCACCTGTCCTGGGGACCGATGGTTATGAAAACCAATCCCCCAAATAAAGAAAACGGTTCTCCCCAATTCCAAGGAATCAGGCCCCAGACCCAGGTCAATATACAAATTAGATCTTCCCACAAATCATGCTATTGCCAATCCTTTAGAATCTAAAATCTAAAGGTTTATTGTATAAGGAAAAAGGTATAGGTGAGGGTTAGGAAAGGTTAAAAGAAATCAATTACATGCAGTAATGGTACATCTCTTGGTTCAGTCTTGCAGCTGTAGAATAAACTGTAGGTTTCAATCAAAGTCTTTGGAAAGCATCCCCTGCAGAGATGGGTCAGCACCTTTGTCCAGAGTTCCCTGAGAAGCAAAGTTCCATCCAAAGCTGGCAACAAGGCAGGCTGAAGGCTGGAGGTAGAAGACCCTCCTCCTCCTTATGCAGAGTCTGGCTGCAAACTGAAGGTTCACAGCCACATGGTCCAATTACCAGACTCTCAATGATTCAGTTTTTGCCCAGGCATGTCCCATTCCTGGGGAGGCTCCTCTCCTCGGGTGTGGACACAGTTCATTGTGCAGTTGATGGCCCTTTAATGGGCTCGAGTTAGCACCAGCGTGTCTGAGCTTTCACAGGAGCCAAGCCTAAGTTTGAAATACAGGCACCTTTTATCCAATATCCATAACTTCAGTTCCAAAATAGATACACACATATGGTCATAGACACCTGTTATGACCCCTTCACATAATATTTGGTACCCCAATGATCTATATGGTACCAAATTATTCCAGTAATGTGACAGGGGGGATAATGTGTTGCTCATGACAGGACTAATGAGGGACTAATGACACTTCCTACCCGGGGCTACTGCAGACAGCCACTCCCACCCTGCATGTGTCTTGGGGTTAGACCTCCTACCCAGAGCCCCTTTGTAATCAGTGTGGTTCTATGTGGGTTCAGGGGTCTCCTGCCAGAGTCACCTACAGAATCAGGGTCAAAATTCTGTGCAAGTCCCCGCCCACACTTGTGACAGAAGATTTCCATTCTGCTCTGGAACTCCACCTGCTATTGCAGAACTGGCTCCCCCCCACAAGGCTCCCAATGCATTTCCATTAACACCTCTGCTTTCTGGCTGCTGACTAATCCATATGGCTCTGCCAATGCATCTTGAGTCTGAGGTCCCCATGTAGCTCTAACAATCCAGCTCCAATTCGGAACTTCAGCGCTCCCTACTATTGCAGTCCTGGGCTGGGATGCCACTTTACCAGTGCTTCTCAACACCCTCCCTTCATTAAAAGATAATCTTCATTAAAATGATGGATTAACAGTCTGAGGACTGAAGTTTTCTGTTTAATCCCAGAGCAGGTAAAGTATGAACAGTGGCAGTACCAGATTCCCACAGTATCCTTCCAGCATGCGTCTGTCCTGCTTTAGATGGATCATCTCGAGGGTGAAATTCTGAATTGTAATGGGGTTTCCTATGATGTGGGAAGACCATCCATTAGGTCAGTGGTTCTCAAATTTTTCCTATTGGTGACCCCTTTCGGACACCAGGCCCCTAAACGTGACCCCCCTTATGGGGCGGGGGCGGGACAGGGGCTGGGCTGGGGGAGGGGGTGCCAGCAGCCCCCCCGGGGAAGGGGCTGAGCTGGGGGATGGGGGGTGGGTGTAGGGGTGCCAGCCCTCCGGGGAAGGGGCTGGGCTCAGGGGAGGGTGCCAGCAACCCCCCAGGACAGGGGACGGGGCCCGGGGTGCCACCGGCAACCCGCCATGGCAGGGCTTGGGGCTTGGGTAGCTGCCGGCAGCCCGCTGCATCAGGGATCGGGGCTCTGGGCGCCGCCGGTAGCTCGCTGCACCATGGGCCGGGTCTGAGGTTCGGGGTGCTGGCAGCAGCCCGCTGCCGGCCCACCACAGCAGAGGCCAAAGCCCAGAGCACCGCCAGCAGCCTGCCGTGGCAGGGTCCGGGTCTGGGGCTCGGGGTGCTACCGGCAGGGGCGGGGCCGGCTGCTGGCAGCAGGGGCTTGTGACCCCCACATAATCGGGTCGTGACCCCTCGAGGGGTCCCAACCCCCCACTTTGAGAACCAATGCATTAGGTGATCATTTTACATGGGCCACCCTACAGGAATCAGGATGGAACAATGCTTTGTATTTGGTACTGGTGTGAGCCAAATTCAGTGACATGAGGTGAATGACTGCATGTCATGACTGATCTCCTGAACCATCCTTCCTGCACTCTCTAATTTTTCTTATCTTGTAAAATAACATACATTTGCAAAAGAGTCCAGCCAAGGAATGTGTTTTCTCATCAAGCCCATGGCAAACGTGAGATATCTCTGCAGGCACCCTCAGGAATTAGCAATGGATTGATTGTCTCTAGTAATTATCTTTTCAGCCATCCAAAAGCACAAAAAATGATGTAGTGTTGATGACTGGAGTTATTTAAAGTAACTGTGTTTAAAACACTGAGCCTTTGGGGATTGTGTTGATTAAGAGAGAGATCTGCCAGATGTTTCAGGTACAGGGGATGTCGAGAAGGGATTAATTAATATTTTGACAAAATTTTTATTTTTCAGTATCTATGGGTTTGGGGCATGGAGAAGTCAATAATTCCTAATGTGAAGGGTTAGAAAAAAAAAACATTCCTGGAGAAGTTGTATTAATGACCTTGAACAGCACAAGATTTCGGACTTTAATCAAAGTGATGACAGGAATTCATTTTCAAAGTACCTTGTGAGATATCCTGACATCACACAGCATCTTTCCCTACTGTGTATCTGAGATATAGATAGAGTCCCCATTACCTCAGTATATGAGCACGTCACTGTCTTGAATGTGTTTTAGTGTCCCGTCATCCCTGGGAGGTAGGGAAGTTCTGTTCCCATCTTGCAGCTGGGCACAGAGAGATTGTGACTTCCCCAAGGTGATACAGGAAGTCTCTGGCAGTTCCCAAGTTCCAAGCTAATACCCATAACCGCACATTACTTGGTGGACTTACTATGTGGTGTGATGTAATATCCTGTGATAACCTGCACTACCTCCTGCCATCAACCCCCATCTCTTTAGTTGGATTCTGGAACTGTGTCTACTTAGGTGCTGCGTTTTCAGGTGTCCCTATATGTGTTTGAACAATGCATGTCCATGCAGTGTGGTTGTTGTTAAAATGTGCACTATTAGGGTACGTCTATGCTACCCACCGGGTTGGCAGGTAGTGCCCAATGTATCGGGAATTGATTTATTGTGTCTCATCTAGACACAATAAATCGATCCCCAAACATGCTCCCCTTCGACTCCAGAACTCCATCTCAGCAAGAGGAGGAAGTGGAGTCGACGGGAGAGCGGCCGCGGTCGACTCGCTGCTATGAGGACGGCCAGGTAAGTCAACCTAAGATACTGTGATTTCAGCTACACTATTCGCATAGCTGAAGTTGTGTATCTTAGGTTGACACCCCATCCTCCCCAATGTAGTCCAGCCCTTAGCTACAATCATTAGTTACTCAAGATCTGGTACTAAGCTTGATCTTTGAGATGGACTGACTGCCACAGGACACTGGAAAAGATATTTGAGCTTTAAATCCCCCTGATTAATTTGCTGGGTATTCTTTTTTTAAACCTTCCTTCTTCTGCGTGAAGTGTTCTCATTTGATAGTTGCCAGTCTTGTTTATTTTGTTAAATATGACCTCCCCCTCTGAGCTTTCATAGTCTGGGAAACTGTTCATAGGCTCTTGGAGTCTTTTGAGTCTAGACATATCTCTTTTTGGTATGCAATGTCTTCTTTGAGTCCAGTGGTATCATTAGGGAAAGTCACCAAAGCTTTGATGGTGGATTTCTTAAATACTTCCTCAGTGACTCTTTGAAAACTGATGTTACTTTACCTCTCTCTCATTTGTCTTCGCGTTATCTGATGCAAAGGATTATTCTGCAGAATCCTTTTCATAAAGGATTTTGAAAGTTGGCTTCACGCCAAGTTGGAATGAAACCTAAAAGATTTTAAATCTTCTGTAAAGGAAAATTCTGGGAGGAAAAAATGGAGGTTGATCAAAATGTTTGGTTTTGATGAAATTGAAACGTTTCGTTTATATTTTGACTTTTTCCAAATGTATTCTATAAATGTAGAAAACTGGAAACAGTTATTTCAAGGCAAAAAAAATTGAAATAATTCTTTCTGAAAATGTCAAAACTGGGTTTTAATGTAGTCAGAACCTTTTTCCCAAAACAAAATGAATGTTTTATATCTGTGGTATTGTATATGCCAATGAAATGTGGTTCAGCCAATTTTTCTCCAACCACTGCTAGCTGCTGTTTATTTATTTGTATTACAACAGTGTCTAAAACTGTAGCAGGGTGCTGGTGCAAATGGCACCTAATTAGCCCCTTCTCAGCCAGCCCCAATCAGGGGAAATGGATTGGGGCTGGGAAAGCCTGATACCTGCCCTAAGGATTGGCTGCATCTGCTGGCCTGCGGACTATAAAGGCTGGGAAGAGGCCAGAAGATGGGGGGGAATGGTCAGGGGAAGTTTGTCTGCTGACTGGGGCCTGACTTTGTGCCTAGAAGGAGCCCACAGGCTGATAAACCTGTAAATAGCTGAGCACTGGTGGTGGGACAACTCTGGAAATAATAAAGACATGGGTGCTGCACAGCTAAAGACTCCTGGAGCTTTATTGGGCCAGGGAGAAGCCTGGAGGAGGGGAGGAAGACCCTGATACAAACTCCAACTGAGATTAGAGTCCAATTGTGATAAAATAGGCCTTGCTCCAAAGAGCTTATCATCTAACAAGATAGCTATACCTCAGTTTCGAATATCAAAACATAGAGGGTGAAGCCCCATTCAAGTCAGACTGAATTTCTGTTGATTTCTGTGGAGACAGGAATTCACCAGAAAGTAATTGATGTAATCATATTTCTTTCTCTCTTTTTAATCAGAGTTGTGTGTAGCCCCACAAAATAATTAGACGCTGTTTTGTTTAGTTTCACAGTGGTAGCCTTGTTTGTCTGTATCAGCAAAAACAAGGAGTCCTTGTGGTACCTTAGAAACTAACAAGTTTATTTGGGCATGATACGTGTTTATTGAAGTTTTCACTCCATGCATCTGATGAAATGGGTTTTAGCAGTGTAACCAGTAGCCCTTTCTATTCATAGAATAGCAGGGTTGTAAGGGACCTCAGGAGATCATCTAGTCCAACCCCCTGCTCAGAGCAGGACTAATCCCTATTTTTGCCCCATATCCCTAAATAGCCCCCTCAAGGATTGAACTCACAACTTTGGGTTTAGCAGGCCGATGCGTAAACCACTGATCTATCCTTAGCTCACAGAAGCTTATGCCCAAGTAAATTTGTTAGTTTCGAAGGTGCCACAAGGACTCCTCATTGTTTTGTTTAATTATGGTTTTTGTTTTAAGTGTGAATTTCATGCCTCTCTTACATTCTTCTTTGCCTTTTCTTGTATGATATTTATCAGTGTAATTTCTGGGCCCAGAGTATGTGACTTAGGAACAGACTAAAATAGAGTTACCCCCAAACGTGCATCTCATCCACTTCCACTGTGCTGATGGATGCAGTGCTCCCTTTGGAAATCAGTCTGTTTCTCTGAATGAGAGAGGGAGGATACTTTTGCACCAAAGCAGCCTCCAACCATCAGCTCCACAATCACTACCCATAGGACGGTGTCTTAAAAATAAATCTCTTATAAAGCAACATTTTGCACTGTCACTGGACCTCCTCTTTTTAATATTTAGAAGCTGTGGATATTATTTCTCTAGCAAAAGAATGTTGGTGCTTTTCAGGCAAAGTCCCTGCCCCAAGGAACTAGCAACTTTAATAGCTACCATACCTAAATAATAACATTCTTTAGAGCAGGGGTGGGCAAACTTTTTAGCCCTAGGGCCACATTGGGGTTGCAAAACTGTATGAGGGCCAGGTAGGGAAGGCTGTGCCTCTCCAAACAGCCTGGCACCACCCCCATCCACTCCCTCTTACTTCCTGTCCTCTGACTGCCCCCCTCAGAACCATCCAATGCCCCTGCTCCTTGTCCCCTAACCACCTCCCAGGACCCCCCGCCCCAACCTTCCCCCTGGGATCCCACCCCCATCAATCCCTCTCCCTGCTCTCTTTCCCCTGACTGACCCAACCCCTATCTACAACCCTGCCCTCCTGAAAGCCCCCCTCCTCCCCCCGGGACTCCCACGCCTATCTAACCTCTGCCCCATCCAACTGCCCCCTGTCCCCTGAGAGCCCTCTGGAACCCCTCCCTCCCTATCCCCTTACCATGCCGCTCAGAGTGGCAGGAGCTCGCAGCTGCCCAGCTGGAGCCACCCATGCCGCTCAGAGCACTGGTGGCAGGGCGAGCTGAGGATGGTGGGGGAGGGAGGATGGTGGGGGAGGGAGGATGGTGGGGGAGGGGCTAGGTGTGGGGCAGGTAGGCTAAACCAGGCAGGATCCAAGTGTGGTGGGGCTCAGCATGGGGAGACCTAGGTATGGAGTTGAGAGGATTGTGTGTGGAACAAGCTGGATGCAGGAATGATGTACCTGTGCTGCTAGGCAGTGGTACATGACTACTCTTGCAGCTTCCCTTTACTTTACTTTCAGAAAATCATTTTTCTGCAGGGAAGCAAAGAAATCTGTGTGGTACATGAATTCTGCACATGCACAGTGGTGCAGAATTCCCCTAAGAGTACAATTTGCACTTGTACCTGCTCCATGTACAGCAGACATCAGTCTTCAGGAATTTGGCACCTTTCACCTCTACTAAATTCACATTTAAAAAAAATCATTTCCAACTGTTCGCTAGTTTGCTAAGGCCCTGCCTGCTGGGGATTTCAAACATGCTTAACAGCTGTATTTAAGTAGTAAGCATAAGTACTTTAGAACCTGTTGGCAGGTATACCTGGTGGTGACACATGCCAAACAATGTTGCATTTAAGTTTTTAAAAAAGAGAAGCATGCTTGAACACTCCACTCAATTTGGATTTTGGAAAGGAGGGTGCATTGGCTAAGTGCTAGGGTGGGGAGGAGGTATTCATAGGGAGGAGTGACTTATGTCTGAGCACATGAGTGATCAAAGCTGATCCTTGAATTATGTAATAAATGACAGTGGTGACAGATCATTTTTATTAAGACTGACTTCTGCTTACTTGTGAAAGCAAATACAATGAGAAGAAGGTGAGCTCTCTGCTCTAATCTGTGCAGGGCTGTGTGATGGGGCGGTGGCCCCACACAAGGTAGAGAAGGTTAAATTAGGCTAATTAACCTGACAGCTAGGACCTGGGGCAGGGCCAGGGATTGAAAGGCTGATGGATGATGGAAAGCAGCTGAGAAGGAGCAGGCAGTGCTGGCGTAAAGCCAGGAAGTTAGTATCAGACAGGTACTGCAGGGAAGGTAGTCTGCAGTCATTTTCTGGGAGAAGGGAGTTGGAGCTGAACAATTCTTGGGGGGAGGGCAGAAGATAAGAGCAGAGAAGTAGGAAGACGTCTGGGTACAAGTAGACTGTCGTTGCTGGACAGGTGGTCCTTGGCCTGTAACCCAGAGTAAAGGGTGGACCTGTGTTCCCCTACCAGCCCGTGGGAAAGTGGCATAGACTGGACAGTGGAGCCAAAGACCTGCCTGGGATGGAACTTTGAAAACTTTGAAGGGGAGAACTGTACAGTGACCTGGCCAAAGGGCTAAGTGACAAAGGAGAAGTACCAGAGAGAGAGAGAGAGAGACCATGGGGCGAAGAAAGGGAGATTGGACTGGAGGTAATACCCATATGCAGCAACAAAGAGGCGCCCTACTGGTGAGTGTACCCTGTGACAGGCTGAAAAAGCCTGACGGGAAAATAGGGAAGAAAACATTTTGCATGAAAATCAGATTTGCCAAAGGAAAATGTAAATTCTGCTGGATCTGACCAATGGTCCCTCTCCTCAGGGATCCAGGCTCTGACAGTGATGCATGCCAGATACTTCAGAGGACTGTAGGTGTAAAAGCCCATTAATGCACCACACTGTATAACAGCTCCTGGAGAGTACACCTTTCTGAGTGCAGGTGGTAAAAAGCTTATGCGCTGAAAGAGGAATCATAACTATTACTGTATTTATCCTAGCTAGCATAACTACAGCTGCTTTTCTTATTCATATACCTGTTGTATATGATTAACAGTGTTTTGTGATGTCATAAATACATACTTATTGGGCAGCTGTTACTTGTATGTTCATGTAAAACTGTAACATTTTGTATAAATCTTCATGATTGCTAGTTTCTAACTCTGGTGCTGTGAAGGACCCATCCTATATAATAAAAGACTAGAGAAGTGTGTGTGAAGCCGTCATGCGCAGTAGAGACGGCCCAGACCAACGGCATGCTGGGAGGTGTAGTTCGGCAGCACAACATGGCCGCCACACGTGTGCCGCCGAGAGTGAAACAGGTTCTGGATCAGGGGCTCGGGCAGGAGGGTGGCTGGGCGCAGGAGGCGCGGGCAGGGGGCGGGAAGGGGGCGCTGGGCCGGCGGGGCGGAGGTGCCCGGGCACGGCCCAGCCAGCTGTGCCTAGCAGAGAGCCGAGCGAGGGGGAGGAGGAGGCAGAGAGCCGAGGGGGGGGGGGAGGGGGCGGAGGAGGCAGAGAGCCGAGGGGGCGGAGGAGGGGGCGGAGGAGGCAGAGAGCCGAGGGGGCGGAGGAGGGGGCGGAGGAGGCAGAGAGCCGAGGGGGCGGAGGAGGGGGCGGAGGAGGCAGAGAGCCGAGGGGGCGGAGGAGGGGGCGGAGGAGGCAGAGAGCCGAGGGGGCGGAGGAGGGGGCGGAGGAGGCAGAGAGCCGAGGGGGCGGAGGAGGGGGCGGAGGAGGCAGAGAGCCGAGGGGGCGGAGGAGGGGGCGGAGGAGGCAGAGAGCCGAGGGGGGGGGAGGGGGAGGAGGAGGCAGAGAGCCGAGGGGGGGGGAGGGGGAGGAGGAGGCAGAGAGCCGAGTGGGGGGGGCGGAGGAGGCAGAGAGCCGAGGGGGGGGGAGGGGGCGGAGGAGGCAGAGAGCCGAGTGGGGGGGGCGGAGGAGGCAGAGAGCCGAGGGGGGGGGGAGGGGGCGGAGGAGGCAGAGAGCCGAGGGGGGGGGAGGGGGCGGAGGAGGCAGAGAGCCGAGGGGGGGGGGAGGGGGCGGAGGAGGCAGAGAGCCGAGGGGGGGGGGAGGGGGCGGAGGAGGCAGAGAGCCGAGGGGGGGGGGGGAGGGGGCGGAGGAGGCAGAGAGCCGAGGGGGGGGGGGAGGGGGCGGAGGAGGCAGAGAGCTGAGCGAGTGTGGGGGTGACGTTGGGGGGGGGGGAAGAGAGCTGAGCAAGTGGGGGGGGGGGGCGCGAGCTGTTCCTGTTGGCCTGTGTACACGGACTTTTACACTAGTCTATAGTAAATTGCCTTGTTTGTGTTCTTTGAAACTTGTTTAGAAAGGTTCTGTTTGAGGCATATGAAGTTGCTAAATAGCATTCAGTGAGCTAAATACAATTGCTATATTTGCTGATGCTTCTTACTGTAGACACACTTAAATAGAAACAGTTACAAGATGGTTGGCTGTAATAATCTCTTGCATATTCTCTATCTCTACTCTCATTAAGTATCACTTTTTTTCCCCTTGAGAAGTACCTCAGAGTTTTATAGCACTGCCATTGCACAACACCCAGCACCTTAAGGGGGATGGTGGTAAGGGTCTCATACTGGAACTATACGTAACTGTAAATTGTTCAGATGATCAGATTCCTGGACTAGCCAAACACTCCTACAGGTATAATTCAGCATGGAGGGTGGGGGTGTGAGGAATCTCATTCCATTGTAACTATTAGCAACTGTTCTGTCATAACTTTACAACTGAAGATTATTATTTTTCCCTTGAACAGCTCAACTGAGAAGGGTCCATTTGGGTAGGCTCTATACAGACATAACATAAGAGCACAGGCGCCGACTTTAGCCAGCGCCGGTGGGTGCTCCTGGGACCCCCGCCCCAACTCCGACCCCATTGCAACCCCTCCCCCGGGTGCTCCACATTTCCCCTCCACCTCCTCCCTCCCAGGCTTTCGCGCAGCAAGCCTAGGAGGGAGTGGCGAGAAACGGAGCGGTGGTGCGCTCAGGGGAGAAGGCGAGGCAGAGTGGAGGTGAGCTGCGATGGAGAGGGGTTGGGGAGAGCCGCAGCAACTAACCTTGGAGGGGGTGCAGAGGAACTGCTCCCCGCCCCAGCTCATCTCCGCTCCGCCTCCTCCCCCCGAGCATGCCGCTGCTCCACTTCTCCCCCCACCCCTCCCAGGCTTGCCATTAAAAACAGCTGATTCACGGCAAGCCTGGGAGGGAGGGGGGAGAAGCGGAGCTACGGTATTCTCGGGGAAGAAGACGGAGGCAGAATGGAAGTGAGCTGGGGCAGCGGAGCAGGGTGGGAGCTGCCAGCGGGTGACCCACCAATTTTTCTCCGTGGATGCTCCAGCCACGGAGTCGGTGCCTATGCATAAGAGACCTTGTAACCCTTAGCAAACCACATAGACAAGACAGCAAGGAAGTATTGTGATCCTCATTTTACAAATGAGGAACTGAGGCACAGAGCTTAAAGAATTTGCCCAAAGTCACACATGGAGTCTGTAGAGAATTAAACTCTGATCTCAAGGTTCCTAGTCCAGTGCCTTATCCAAAAGACCTGCAGCAGTTCTCAAACTGTGGGTCAGGTCCCCATTTTAATGGGGTCACTAGGACTAGTTTAGACTTGCTGGAGCCTGGGGTCAAACCTGGAGCCTGAGCCCTGCCACCCGGGGCTGAAGACAAAGCCAGAGAGTTTCAGCCCTCAGTTCTCCATATGTAAAATGGTGCTTAATCTTTCTTACCTCACAGGGTTAATGGGGATTAATTCATTAGTATATGTGAGGCGCTTGAACACGATGGGGATGGAGGTCATATAAGCACCTACATTTATCACTAGCCTCTAGGCTACATGCGTAGGCCACATTTTCTAAGGGACTTCAACATGTCCTTTAAATTTATGCCTGTAATGTGTTTTTTTTTAAATTATTATTAACTATTTGTATTGCAATAGTGCTTAAAGGCCTACGCCCTGTAGTGCTAGATGGCATGCAAGTGCATAGCAAGAGGACAGTCTATTCTCTGAAGGATTTACAGTCCAAGTGTGGGATGGGGGACAACAGGTGGATTCAGCAAACAGCTCTGGGGAGTACAGTGAGATGGTTATAGTCAGTGTGGTTAGTGGGGATCCCAGCACACAAGCTCTCCAGGCACTGTCCATTTTTTTCTGTAGGCAAAGAGTTTTAAGGGGAGATCTGAGTGAGGGAAATGAAGTGGCCTTGGGAATTTTACATGGAGCGGCATGGGAGAAAACGTGAAAGTAGAAAATTTTGAGCAATCAGGACTGGTATTGTTATTAGAGTAATACCTGGGTTTGTTATCTTGCTAACATAGACATGAGGATCGATAGGGTGGGACCAAACCATCAAGGGCCTTAGAATTGAGATGAATAACGTGTGTTTTCTGCTGTGGGGAATTGGAAGGCAGTAGGGCAATGCAAAGAGGGTAACGTGGTGGAAGCAGCAATCTAGGTAATGATATTTGCTGTGGCATGTGGAATAGATGTGTGACAAGGTGACATGTGTCCAGGCCAGAGAGGAGGAGGTTGCAGTAATCAAGGTTCACAAAGTGGATAGTCTGATCTTTGCCAGATATGTGTGCAGAAATCTGGCTTTTTGTGCACCGCAACGTGTTTTTCCTCCCTTTAAATTGAATTATTTTAACTGTCAGTGAACACTTGATATAGTGATATGTGCTCCAGAGATTCGCTCTTCATATTAGCGTGCTATTGCATTCGATGTTGAGGCTAGACAGAACCACTCATCTTTCCCTCACAGCCCCTGTGGACTCACTTAACTTGCTCATGAGTGGGTGATTAAATAAGAAGAGAGACCTTGTCAGCTGCAAATATTAATATAAATCTCAATGCTTAGTAATACATTTACAAGGGTCGCTAAGGGTCCCTATAAATTTGTAATAGACTCTGTCATTCACAGCTTCTCTGCAATAGAACTACTTGGTTTTACTTTGCTGTCCCGTAGCCTGAATCCAAACTGTTCAGGAGGTACCATGTGATACAGTTTTTTGGCAGGTACCCTGTCAACTTAGAAACCCCTATTACCTTTGTCTGTATAAAATATTGCCTCAAACTCTGCTGGGGAAATAGTGAATCACGATTGTGACATCATTGATTCTGGGGTCGTTCACCTTGAATTTGCATGTTCAGGCGCATCTCAGGTTGGTAGTGACTGAAAGCTGTTACCATCTAATGGCTGACTCTTGGCCTGTGTGAATTAAGTTGTTGGTCTCATTTCAGTTCCTAGCGAACATGTGTCCACATCACAGAAGTCACCACTACAGACACTACTTGGTGTCGCACACAGGAGTACCGGTAAGAGGCTGCTCCTTATTTCTTGGCGCAGTCACATGCTGTGGGTCATGATTACAAAAGGTTCTACCACGGTCACATGGCTGGGTTAAGCCCCACAAACTCTAGCGGCCTCTCTTACATTTGACACTTTTGAATGGACCATGGAAACTGAATTACCCTCTCACCTGAGAGTAGGTTCCTCAATGACTCATTGGAGGGGAAAAACGAAAGGATGTTTATACTTGCTGCTGCTTGCACTCATTGTCCTTTACATAAACAGAAGACTTTAGTCTTCCGTGCTGGTGAGCCAGTGCCTTTAACCAACACTCAATTCTTTTATTTAAAAACAAACAGAGATTGATCAACATGAACGGGCCTGATGAGTGTTTTTCTAAACGTTAGAAATTCTATAGTGTATCCATCACAGCAGTCTTTTTGCTATTAAAGACCCAGATCTCTTCATATGCCATTATGGGGGCGGAACCATTGTTTCTCTCTCTCTCTCTCTCTCTCTCTCTCTCTCTCTCTCTCTCTCTCTGTTTTTCCCCATGTTATTAAGAAAACACCATGAAATAATTTTGCAGACTGTTAGCTTGGGGAATTGGGAGCCAACGACTTAACCCCAAGTCTGTTCTATTGGAGCACACTGTGCTGCCACTACACTGCTAGGCCAGCTGTCTGGTATTAATTTTTAAAGCCAACTTTGCCTTTAAGACTTTTTACCCTTAAAATTGGGTCTGATCCATGCAGGGGGGCATGTATGTGCGTCTTTAGTGCAGATGTGTCGTGAAATCCAAAATATGTTTGAGATAATGTCAGTGAAACCGAATGCTGTTCAAGAATAATGTCTCTGCTGCTAGATAACAGACAATGCGAAGCCTGGATGTTTAGTGTTAAAGCAGGAGACATCGATCCTGTGACAGTATTCTATTAAGGTGATTTGATTACTACTCTATGAAATGACTTGTATACTTTTCTTCACTTCATCTGATGAATGTTGGCGCAGAATAAGAGATGTGGCCCACTTTGTTTTCATGAATGCTATGTTCTGACAGATTTTGAGAACAAACTTATGGCAGGCAGCACACAGCTAATTACTGACCAGCTGATATTGACAGTACAAGGTTCCTAGACGTATGGCAACTAGCCAGTTTCTGATAGATTTTTTTTTTAAATATAAATTTTATCAGTGAGGCATCTATTGTTCTGAGTGGCTGGCAGAGATGGTCCGTATGTGGGTTTGCGGCCAATTTCTGGCCTCACACATGCGTAGACAATTCATTGTGGACGTAAAGTTAGAATTGCTTCTCATGTCTGAACTAAGGCAAGTCGGTGGGGAATGGTGACTGCTGGTGAGCCAGTGTGTATAGTCGCTGGTACCAAAATTATTATGGGTCTCTTTCCTCCCATCACCTTTATATTGACTCCAAGAGGAGTGCTGCTATAAGTGCTACCTGCAATCTGCTGAAGCCTTCAGGGAAAGGGAGAGAGCAAATGCAGAGGCTGCACTATAAATTCAAGACATGGCATCAAAGTTGGAGACCATCCAAATTGATGTAGGTCATGTGTGTGTATATACCTCTGTTTCCTATGTGATATGGTGGTCATGCACCAAATATCTGCTGTTTCTGTTGTTACAGAGGCAATATTTACCTCTGGAACTTTTAATGTAACACACCCAGGATTCCACCGGTCTTCATGGTTGTCTTTATGCTAGATACTATGACCTTTTGAATCTTCGTGGTAGCAGCATACAGAGGGCTCTTGCATAGGTTTCTAATGCTTTCGGTCACATAGAATCGGTGTATTCTACTGGGCCTTTGACATGCTGTTGAACAGTTCTGATCCTCTCTGGTAGAGGGTAAATTGTGCATGTATGCACTGACTGGTTAATTTCAAAATAAGTTCTTAACTTAGAGTTCATGAACAGGTCTCGGGGGATAATTGCTCTTCTCTTCCCATATTGCTAAATGTGAGGAAGTACTGGGGAGTCCTGGTTTGTAAAAGAGGATTCTACTGTGGCAAAAGTGAAGAACCCCTTGCATAATATAAGAACCCCTTGCATAATATAAGAACATTATTAAGGTTGCAAGCACTGAGGAGTTAGAAAATGCCTGCACCTGCTTGAATTATAATACAGGCTTTAATTACATGATCACATAGGTTTTTTTTCCACAGGGCCCCTGTCTCGTACAATGGTCAGGGTGGACCTGCTACCAGTGCCAACTGTAATAGAGAGACAGTTAGTTTTGTAATTAAGGCATTGGATTATGACTCAGGAGACTTAAATTCAGTTCCTGGCTATCCCACAAATGCCCTGGGTGGCTCTGGGCAAGTCCATGATTTCTGTGTCTCCGTTCCTTTTATGTCAAATGGTGATAGTACCTCACAGGAGCTGAGAGAGGCACTCAGCTGTTATGGAGATGGACTGCACAGAAGAATCTAGATAGAATGATTAAAAACTAATTCTCTTCCCCAGTCTGTATCTCCTCTTCCACCTCTCACCATTCTGCACCTTGTATTTCTCTCCTCTGGGTTCTTTATCCTTCTCACTCACTGCATATTTCTGTTCCATTTCCAGCTTCCACTTCCATTTAAAAACCTAAATTCGGAAGTATCCATAAGAGATGACTCAGTGCTCTGACATCACTAACTTAGCGATTAGCACTAAACCTATAAACACCAGTTGTTGCCGCCACTCCTCTTTACAGATTGGGAAACTGAGGCTTTGTCTACACTAACACTTGAGTTGGCAACACTTTTCTCGGTCAAAAAACGCATCCCGACTGATGTAAATTTCACTGCCTGTGTGGATGGTGCTGTCGCCTGGAGACACTACTGCCGCTTCTTGAGGGTGGTTTAATTATGATGGCAGGAGAATGGCTACACAGGAGACCTCATAGTGATGCAGCTGCAGTGGTACTGCTCAGCCCCTGTAAAGTTTATAGAGTAGACATCGTCTCTGGCACAGAGACATGGAATGATTTTTGCTAAGGACATGAAATTTCTTTTTTTCCCTTAATTTATATAGGGTGATGACATGGGTGTAGTTCTTTTTGAAGTAATAAACAATGGAGGGGTAGACGGAGTAATTAGGCCAGTCCACAATAGCCCAGCAGGAGGAACTCTGAGAGCTACGTCAAGAAAATAATCGGAAAGCAGCAAACCCGGCTGTTCTCAAGAGTGAATTAAGGTGCTTCCCTGACCAGATGGTCAGAAGGATGAGAATCCCACGCCACTGCTGCAGCCCCCTCTCTGGCCTTCTGAGAAAGGCAAAGTCAGAAGCGTATTTTGTGAGCCCAGACTCGGGTTGCTAATGGCCAGTTCGGGATATGGGGATGAGAGCGCCGATCAGCTGGTGTCCTGCTGATTTACTGTTGGGGCTGATTTGCATCAGCTGAGACTAAGTTTGGGGTGGGAGTGCAAGAACTGGGGAAAGGTTTTAATCTCCATTTAGCCTTCATATGACTGTAAACAGCCAGCTTAGTGCCTGCTCTCTGGGGGCAGCCATATTTCATATATAGTTCTCCCCAGTCATGGCAGGCCTGTATTAGAGACCAGCAGCCAGTTCTGTCCTGAAAATTACTACTTATAATCAGAAGCCTTTCTCCCACAGACCGACTTCTCAGTTAAGTGAATCAACAGTGACCCTTAGTGGCTGAACAGATTCAATGCCTGCTGGTCTTGCTTTACTAGGATTTTAATTTACAATTAGCTAAGATTAAGGCTGAAAAGATCCCTCTCCCACTGCCATTTATCACTGGGAGCCCAGTTTTTCAGTGTGGTCATCTTAATAGGATGCTCAACATTTGCCTGTGGGTTTTTAGACCAGCACTTTGGCATGTAAATGGCCATGGTGCTAATCTAAGCATAGATCTGATTTATGGGTATCATAAGGGCTCCACACTTGAAAATCACCTCCTCCGCCAACACAAAAGCAAATATTCACCCTTTAAAAGGTGAAATAACATGGAGGGCTTAAAACTCGCTCCTTTGCTTTGTTTCATGTAAATTAAGGTTCTTGGGACCCTTGAAGTTTAGCATCTACGTGCAGCCCGTCATAGAATCATAGAATATTAGGGTTGGAAGGGACCTCTGGAGGTCATCTAGTCCAACCCCCTGCTCAAAGCAGGACCAATCCCCAACTAAATCATCCCAGACGGGTTTATCAAGCTTGACCGTAAAAACCTCTAAGGAAGGTGATTCTACTGCCTCCCTAGGTAACCCATTCCAATGCTTGACCACCCTCCTAGTGAAAAAGATTTTCCTTATATCCAATCTAAATCTTCCCAACTGCAACTTGAGACCAGTACTCCTTGTTCGGTCATCTGCTACCACTGAGAACTGTCTAGATCCATCCTCTTTAGAACCCCCTTTTCAGGTAGTTGAAAGCAGCTATCAAATCTCCCCTCAGTCTTCTCTTCTGTAGACTAAACAATCCCAGTTCTCTCAGCCTCTCCCCATAAGTCATGCGCTCCAGGCCGCTAATCATTTTTGTTGCCCTTCTCTGGACTCTTTCCAATTTTTCCACATCTGTCTTGTAATGTGGGCCCCAGAATTGGACACAGTACTCCAGATGAGGCCTCACCAATGTCGAATAGAGGGGAAGAATCACGTCACTCGATCTGCTGGCAATGCCCCTACTTATACAGCCCAAAATACCATTAGCCTTCTTGGCAACAAGGGCACACTGTTGACTCATATCCAGCTTCTCATCCACTGTAATCCCTAGGTCCTCTTCTGCAGAACTGCTGCCTAGCCATTCGGTCCCTAGTCTGTAGCAGTGCATGGGATTCTTCCATCCTAAGTGCAGGACTCTGCACTTCTCCTTGTTGAACCTCATCAAATTTCTTTTGGCCCAGTCCTCTAATTTGCCTGGGTCCCTACCCTCCAGTGTATCTACCACTCCTCCCAGTTTAGTGTCATCTGCAAACTTGCTGAGGATGCAGTCCACACCATCCTCCAGATCATTGATAAAGATATTGAATAAAACTGGCCCCAGGACCGACCCTTGCGGCACTCCGCTTGATACCAGCTGCCAACTAGATATGGAGCCATTGATCACTACCCGTTGCGCCCGATGATCCAGCCAACTTTCTATCCACCTTATGGTCCATTCATCCAGCCCATACTTCTTTAACTTGCTGGCAAGAATACTGTGGGAGACTGTATAAAAAATTTGCTAAAGTCAAAGAATAACACATCCACTGCTTTTCCCTCATTCACAGAGCCAGTTATCTCATCATAGAAGGCAATTAGGTTAGTCAGGCATGATTTGCCCTTGGTGAATCCATGCTGACTGTTCCTGATCACTTTCCTCTCCTCTAAGTGCTTCAGGATTGATTCCTTGAGGACCTGCTCCATGATTTTTCCAGGCACTGAGGTGAGGCTGACTGGCCTGTAGTTCCCTGGATCCTCCTTCTTCCCTTTTTTAAAGATGGGCACTACATTAGCCTTTTTCCAGTCATCCGGGATCTCCCCCAATCGCCATGAGTTTTCAAAGATAATGGCCAATGGTTCTGCAATCACATCCGCCAACTCCTTTAGCACCCTCGGATGCAGCGCATCCGGCCCCATGGACTTGTGCTTGTCCAGCTTTTCTAAATAGTCCTGAACCACTTCTTTCTCCACAGAGGGCTGGTCACCTCCTCCCCATGCTGTGCTGCCCAGTGCAGGAGTCTGGGCACTGACCTTGTTCGTGAAGACAGAGGCAAAAAAAGCATTGAGTACATTTGCTTTTTCTACATCCTCTGTCACTAGATTGCCTCCCTCATTCAGTAAGGGGCCCACACTTTCATTGACTTTTTTCTTGTTGCTAACATACCTGAAGAAACTCTTCTTGTTACCCTTAACATCCCTTGATAGCTGCAACTCCGTCAGTGCATACAGTGCTCTTTCTATGCATCACTGCACTGCAGTGTACTTTTTGCCTATCCCTGCGTCTAGCTAGAACTGAAAGCCGGAGCTCCTGACTAGAAATGATTCTGACTGGTATAATTGATGATGTTGTGTTTTATGGTTCAGCCTTCATCTCTGTTTGCTCTTGAACCAAGGCCATACTTCAAAATAGGTTTTAAGTAGAGTCCCCACCTGTTCATTTTTCAGCCAGCCAATCTGCTTTTTTGTGTTCTCGTGTTTAATAAAAACATCTATGGGCAGAAGTCAATTTATTTTCTTGGCTGACATCTGATTTCTGCCTGATTTTCTAGCCAAATGGCACCTCCTCCTCCCCCTCTGAAGGCTTGCACTCCCGGCTGCTCCTCATAACCCCTTGGGCATGAAGTGGCGCCCCTGGAAGCTGTGTGTAAGTCATTTGGGCCAGCATCTGGCAGTGTAAGCAGAGGGCTGAAGACCTGTTCTAAGAAGACAGGGTGGGCAGGGAAGAGATGGTTTAATTAAAATAAATCGTCGTACATCTGTTCCTAGCTCTCTCTTGCTAAAATAAGTCGATTTATCTTCTGTGACGTTCCTCTTTAAATGTGTGTGCGTCTGTGTGAATGTGGCCTAAATGTTCAAAAATGAGTAGTGATCTTGACTGCCTCCATTTTTGCTCCATTTGACACACAGTCAGGGGTTCTCACACTGGGGGTCAGGACCCCACGGGTGTCACGGGGTGGTTTTGTGGGGGTTGCGAGTGGTCATCCCCCAGGCGGCAGAGCCATGCCTGGCAGTGGGGAAGGCTCATACTCAGAGGCTTGCCGTGGGAAAGAGGTCACCAATATAAGGAGTTAGAGAACCGCTACCTTAAAGGGACCTGATGTTCAGAACGTGTTGAACACCTGCACTCTGAAAATCAAGCCTGCTTAAGATGTTTCACATTGGGCCCCCAAATCACTAGTCCCTTTTGAAAATATAGGCTGTAATGTGTCTGTAACCTGGTAGGGAGCTGGACGGGATAATATAATTGGTGTAATCTATCCGCAACTTCTGTGGTGTGGTAGCTGATAACTGTATATTGACTGTATATGGCGATTACAAAAAATGGGGAGGTGAGAGTGAAAATCCACTTCTTCTCTCCATTTACTCCATCCGTTTTTGGCTGGTTTTTGTAGTAGCTAAAGCTGGGAAGTTCTGGTGCTGCGCTCTGTGCATCTACCCGTGAATAAGTTGCATTAAGAGAAAGAGAAAGGGAACAGAGAGAGAAGGAAGGTGTTTAAAAAATACTTTGAGTCAGGTGGCTGTTGGAGTAATGTTTTGGAGACCTCCATGGGGAGCCCATTAGGCCCTCAGGCCTTGCCACTATATAAATTTGCACAGACCTCCATTACTTCTGTTTCTGAAATTTCTCGAGCTAACCTTTTCTCGGCTGGAACTGACTGCAGCCGATTGATTGCTGGGAGAAAAATATGAGTTTGGGGACTTGGCTTCTTGAGATTTGTATGGCGACCTGAAATTTACAGCCCTCCATAAAACGCAGGCTTATTTCACGTGGATCTGAAACAGCGGTTTGCAGAGAGCTCTGAATGGGTAGAGGCCTGTGTTATGACTTGAATTGTGTTTTCCAATCTTGTCACTTCGATCATGTATGGCTTTTTTTATATATGCCGTGCTGTCCGTACAATAGGAAAATGCTTGCTCCTGCTGAATGCTCTCAAATACATCACCTCATTGAGGTGGCACTTAGAGCACAGGGCTACATTAAGGTAGAAAGGAAATAATGTGCTTTCACTTGAAGTTAACCAAAATAAAGTTTAGAAACCCTACAGTGGTGACAGATCAATCTTCCAGGTGCAGCACTGGGAGAACATTGGTTTTTGTTTTTTTGTTTTTTTTCGTGGTGGTGGAATGAAAAACTTTTATGGAATGGGTGCCATATGTTAATAATAAAAAAAATACTTTGGACTAATGTAGTGCCTGTTTGAGGATCAAAAAGCACTTTACAGAGGTGGTTAGGTATTAGTACTCCCACTTTACACATGGAAAAGTGAAGCACAAAAGGAGGTTGTAACTGCCCATGGTCATGCAGTTAGGGTGACCAAACAGCAAGTGTGAAAAATCTGAATGGGGGTGGGAGATAGTAGGAGCCTATATAAGAAAAAGACCCAAAAATCTGGACTGTCCCTATAAAATCGGGACATCTGGTCACCCTACATCAGTAACAGAGTTGGGAACAGTCAGGTCTCCTGACTCTGTCCATTACTCCAACCACTAGACTAGACTGCCTTCATATTAGTGATGTACTCCCCAGACTCAAAATCCCCCCAGCTGTCCACCCTGTTAGTTCAAGAGCTCAGGGCAAATGTGAGTGAATAATCAACGTAATAGCTATCAAATGGGATGGTTCTATTGTATTAACTTAGATAGAATAAATGGGCTCAAGGTGTTAACGTAACCTAATCACTATCTGTCTAACATTAAACAAGGTCTGGGGCTTGGTATAGAGACCTCAGCCTGCTTAGCACCATGGCAAACACCTCATTAAAAATCATCGTAATCTTTTATTGTATTTAGGGGTAAGATGTTATGAACTGTTCTAGTTGAGTCTCAGGGTCTTCAATTGAATGTGACTGAATGAAACATGATTACAGAGAAGCTTCTTCAGGGCACCATTTCTATTTATTGCAAGGCACTGAAGTAAAACATAACAATACTACAATTGTCCATAAGTGATCCATATCCTAGGTGAACATCCATAAGCATTTTAGAACAAGGGTCATGATCTATAAGGAAAGAACAAGATCATGCTGTTGCTGAGCAGAATAACTGAATACTCCATGGGGCATATTATTTTCTTGCCTACTGACTAGCAATTTTGGGCGTCCCAGTTTTTGAGGGCCCAACTGCAACACCATAGAGCATCTGCCCTTTGAAAATCAGGCCCTCTTCAGGGTCTCAAGTAGGGCACTCCTAATTGCTAGCTGTCATAAGTATAAAGTAGCTTAGAATCACTGTTTTACCTGTAAAGGGCTAACCTGAAGTAACCTGAGAGGGAGATGACATAATCAACTTCAGGAACAAAGAGAGTATTTTTTAGTTTGTTTCCCTCCTCCTCTCGCTCGTGCTGCTGTTCACCTGGCTTTGGGATGAACCACAACTATATCTCTACTTTACTTATCTGTAATCTTCTAAGAAGCCAAGGCCAGTAGTAAGTGAAGTGTATGCTTGAACTGTATCACTTGATAATTGATCCATGGTGTTTCTTTACCGTTAAACTTTGGCAGGGGAAGAATTCCCAGGGAGGGATCAGTTATGCTGTGTGATGCCAGGGGGTTGTTTTTTCTATTGATTTCTGTACAAGGGGTTTATGCTTTTCTCTTTTTCTTTAATTAAAATCTTCCTTTTAAGGCTCTGACTGGTTGTTTCCATTGGATTGATCCTGGTTTGGATCGGGCACGTCTCACAGAAAGTGAGGGATTTCTTTGTTCTCAAACCTCTCCCAGGTGAAGGGAGGAGATTTGGGGGTGATTGAAGAAGGGGGTTCCAATTTAACCAATCTCAGGGTTTTGGGGAAGTTTGGGTTCTGGGCAGAAGTTTTAACCTAAGCTGGTAAAATAAGCTTGGGGGGGGGGAATATTTGCTTTTTTCATGCGGGGTCCCCACATCTTTACCCTAGAGTTCAGAGTGGGGAGGCAGACCTTGACACTAGCACTTTTGAAAATTCAGGCTTTTCATCCTTATGTGTTGTGACTTATTAAAAGTGGGAACAAGAACATAAAACATTAAATGAACACAAAAGCTGCACAGAGGCGATTGTGACATACAAGAGTGCAATTTGGATGAATGACTAGCTGTATTACCCCTGCCTGGGGGGCTCTTTAGAATGCTTTGCTTCTGTAGCCTCCAGCCTGGATTACTCATCCAGAACCTCCAGCATGCAAGTCACGCCCAGCTATGTCTGTGTGCAGGCTGCAGCTAGCCAGCCACACCTTGGCTCTTACCAGCCCTGGTTATACTGCAGGATGACCCGCAGCACACTGTCTTCGATTTCCCCCCATAAATGTATGTCTTATACTGCCCACCCTCTCCTGGACAATACAAGTTTGTTTATAAAGTCCATTATTCCTTTAATAGAAATAATGTGGACACACCGTAAATGGATTTTCTCAGACCCTTCAATTTAAACACACTGGATTAGATAAAGCAAGTTTATTTACTACAAAGAGAGATTTTAAGTGAGTACAAGGAATGAAGCATAAAGGATATAAAAGGTTACAAGAAAAATAAAGATAAAATGCAACTGGTGCCTAATTTGGCTTTGAATTTAACATACTTTGTTTTCTCACCACGTGCTTTCAGCAGTCTTACTGACCAAATTTCTTTGGTCAGGGCCCCTTCTCCCAGAATCCAGTGAGTGATTCCTTTGTTGTTTCAGGTGCTATGAATGTGAGAGGCAGGGAGGTGGGATGGGGTGGGGTGGTGCCTTGGACTGTTTGTCCTTCTTTTTTATAGTGTACATCCTCTTCTTGAAAAACATTTCAGGAAACAAAAGGTCTGTGTGAAAGGATGATCCCTGGGGTTTTTAACTCACCTGTTTTGAGCGTCCTTTGTTTCCCTTCCTGCTTCAGGACTCTACAAATTAAGCAGAGCACACAATCCTTTAAGATGAACCTATTTGCCAACCTCAGTTTGGCTGTGTTAATAACACCATACAGTCAAATTGTATAGCTTCACATATAATGTTGCTCCACACATTTTACCAAGACAATAATGACCAGAAAATTGAGTTTTCAAATTTCAAGGCGTACTTTGTACAAAGGTTATTAGCATAGGGTGTGGACACCGGGGTACATTCTGTCTCAGAGGTAAAGAAAAAGCACATCCATCCATTCCAAATAGAGCCATGCTGGATCAGAAACAGCTGTCCATTACATTTCCCAGTGGAAAGAATGGGATGGGGAGAATAAGGAGACGGGAGGAGGAGGTGGTGGGAGGGAAGGAAATAATCACCGCTGTTTGTCTCAAAGAGCATCATTAAATGGACCAACATTAATGGTTCTACAGTTGGGTGCCATTCCTGGCTCATCACTACTGGTCCATTCATATTTGCACCAAGACACGAAAAGGAAAGGAGTAGGGGACCACTAAGCAGAAAATGTTCTAATTAGTATGTTAATGTCTCATCACAAAGTTGGTCAATATCAGCACAAATAATTTCACTGGTGGTTTTACTGTACAGTCTTAATAAGGGCAGCACATCATCAAGATTGTAAAAAACAAGCATAGAATCATGTATCCCCTTATAAATTAGTCCTCCCAGGGTGGAAGAAAATGGCATTTATCCTTTTGAGAGCCCTTTGCTATTTCCCCCAGTGGTTCTTTTCCTTTTCCCAGTGGGAATTTGTGTAGGGATTTCCCCCCTCTTTTAAAAAATGTACATATTGTGTATATGCTGGCGTGTGTTTATATTAAGAAAGGCAAAGGTGGCACGTGCTACATCTTGCCCTTGCACTGGAAGGTTGAGAGGTTTGTAGTGGTTCTTAGGTCCAGTCTACATAGCAAGTTACTATCTAGCAATGAATCTACAGAGTGCTAGCTTCCCATGCAGTAACTCACTGTGCTGTCACAAGTGTTTACACAGGAGAAGTCCTGGAGTGTGGCTTGGCATACGATACTTTCAAGCCACATGCTGGGACTTTTTTATGTTCTATAGCAGTGTCCATGCAAGATATGACAGTACGGTGTTGGTGTGCTACAGATTGTCACCCTGGTTTGCTGCACAATAATCTGTCCTGTAAACAAGTCCTCAACTGTTTCCAAGGACCAGTTCTCTCTGTGGAAGTGTGGGAGAATCTTGCTTTTCATTTCCTTGATATGGGCCTGGCTCTAACCAGTGCTTGTTCTCTTTGTTTGCTACATTCTTCCAAGAATTTTGTGTGTGAAATGGTGGCGTGGTCATGGTGGCGGAAGGTTGCGTTGCATTGAAACAAGTGAATTCCCTACAGTACCACTAGATTTATTATGGCTGGATCCTCGCAGAGAGAATGTAAGTCAGAACAAGGTTGCCAAAGACAAATAAATCAACCAGACACGCTGAAATTTATGGTCCCCTCCAGAGAACTGAGTGGGAGCTGTGATTTATATATTTATTTACTTTAATAAATATAAAAAAATAAAGCGTGACATTATTTATAGGGGATTTTGGCAGTGAGCGATGACAATTCAATTTTTTCCTATCTACCCAGTCAACGCGTCTTTCCCTGGAAGAAGCTCTTGTAAAAAGAGCAGGATTTTAAAAATACAAAATGTCAGGTGAGTGTGTGTGTGTGGGGGGGGGGGGGGAGAGAATGCTGTTTTGAACGTTGGAAGAAGTGACTGATCAGAGGATTAATGAGAGGGCATAAGACCAACAAAAATGGACCTTTTTCCCATTTCCCATTAGAAGACTAATTTTTCTCCTGGAACTATAATATACACGAGATGTGCATCAGCCCACAAACTCACTAGACCATCCTATGTGTAAGTGTATGTTCAGAGAGAGTAGTTGGCTAAATGGGATGCTGGAAGGCTGTCATCCAGGGGGTGGGTGGGGAAGGTTGTGGGGTATGCTTTGTAGTGGTAAGGCTTTTGGTGGAAGAGCAGAGAAATATGCATTGTGAAATAGCTTCCCTTATCCTTTCCTTACTCTTCTGTCAGGTGTGTTGTGTACAACAAAAGGAACTGTTGCACAACAAAGTTCCTTGTGTATGACTCCTTAATAGGAGACTGTTGATGGAGAGGCAACAGTATGTTGACCATGTTGTCTTATTGCGGTATGATTTGATTGTGAGTGCAGGGATATGTGTGATATGATACCATGAGAAGAAGATACTGTAGTCTTCCTCTGTGACCAGCATTTTGGAAGGCTATTCTTTCCTCACCCTTTTCCTGTTTTGTAGGACAGTCAGTGGATTCAACGTCACTGGAGAATATCTTTCCCTTCCTTACCTTTCTCATGCCTTTGGTTTAACTACTGATGGCTCGTCAAAATACCTGGCATAGATTTGCCAACCCTATTTAGAATGACTTTACCAATATGAAAGAGCCTATAGCATTTCTCTCTGCTCTTCTGCCTTCTTATCCATTCTGTCTGAGAGGGAAAAGAAGGTCGAGGAAGCCCAAAGCTGCCTAAGGAGTTGACTGAAGAAAAGTCAGACGCCAGGTGCCATTTTACAGGGAAGCATTAGGCTTTGTATGAAATCTTGGGCCCAGATGCTCAGCAGATGTAAATTAGCTGAGCGCCACTGAAGTCAATGGAGTGATGTTGATTTACACAAGCTGATGATCTGGTCCCTAATTTATTTATTTTATTTTTAAGGAAGACTGCCCCTTTCTTTAAAGGGGAAGCTGTTTGGGTGGGATGGCGAGGGGCCGGCATCTCTCACCCATCTCTTGGCTACCTTTGATTTTTGTTTTCAGGCAACGAACACAGACAATCCCCTCTGAGCTTTCCCAGCAGCTCTTTCAGAGAGCTGCCCATTATAGGCATTTCTCCGTGGAGTGCCTTTAGCTGAGAAATTAAGCAGCATAACATGTGTAGAGATGTTGCAATGCTCCAAATGCTAATACTTTGCTGATATGGTTCAGTGGCAGGGTTGATATAATACTTAGCCCTGTCTCTCACTCAGAACATGTAACGGGGGAAATGTAAGTATTCATTAGCAAACAAAAGGGAGGGATTGATACTTGGAGAACAAATCAGGTCACGGGGATGGTTTCTTTCAGTTGTGAGCCAGCCTTCAAGTACTTATAAATCTGCTATTGGTATGCCACATGGTTGTCTTTAATGTACGTGAGAGAACCATGAGAGGAAAGGTGTACTCAGCTCCCCTTTCCTCCCCAAATGTTTCTTCTTTTGCTCTTCTGTGTTCTTGGCCTTCATCACCGTGCACCGGTTCCCTTCTGACTTCTGAGCTGAGAGAGAAGACTCCATTTCCTTTCCTTGCTGCATGGGCGGTTTCCATTGTATCATCAGGTTCCCAGTTTAAGGAGGAGTGTGTGTATATTTTCTCACAGAATTCTAATGGGTTTGAAGACTAATGGTGTGTAACACAAGCCACATATAAAAAAATAATAATGAGGGCATGTCTACTTTTTCCAGCCGCACCCAAGCTCAGAGTGTATTATCTTCTTACAGCATTTACTTCATGGTTCCCTATTTCCATTGCCTTGATGGTTCTTTTGGTAATTTGGGAACAACCCTATCTTACGTAACTATAAGAGCATTTATTACCTGTAACGTCTCCGACAAATTAGGGGAAGGGAACATGGACCCTTAGCCAGAATTTTCAAGGGACTAGTATGTTTGTTTGAGTGGCTATCTTTAGGGCCTGATTTTCAGAGGACGGATGCTCCGCAATTTCTGAAAATGCTTTTAAGGCATCTCAAGTTAGGCACTCAAAAATCAATCATTGCTTTGGAAAATTGGGGCCTATAAACAGAGCTATTCCTGGAGCTACTCAACCTTGTGCCACTTTGCTCACTTGAGTAGACCCATTGAAGTGTCCTGGACTGCTCCCCAGAATAAAGCAATGCAAGTGCTTAAGTGCTGGCAAGATTGAGCTGTAATCTGCGTGTACAATACATGGTACCTCCTGCTTCCGTCCTGTCCAGCTTCTTTCTCTGCATCTTAATCTGATTGCAGCTTGTAAAGTACCTTCCCTTTTGCCATGGAGCTTGCAAAGTGATTTAATGAGACATTTACAGTCTCATTTCTCTTTGTCTCTTAATTTTAATGGTTCCTTATTCAAATATTCACAGCTTGATGGTCCCGCTCAAGGCAAAAATCCCTCATAAAAACCTAGGCAAAGATAATGCTAGACAAATGGGCCTTTTGGAATGGTCGCTCTCGTCCTTTCTCCTGACTCGTCACCAATGAGGACTTTATATCTTTCAATAGCTCTCACAGTCTACAGTCCTCATTTCCTTTAATCCTCTCTTGTACATCTTCCATTCCACTCTCATCTGTCCTTTATTTTGTCCATCCCTGCTGTTGTCATGGCTTTAAGACTTAACCAGTATCTCTAAGGGGTGGGAACAAGGGCAGTTAGGGATTGATCTGTTTTCACTGTTAACCCTGGGCCAGTACCCTTACTCACTCTGCATGTTGTACCTCGTTCCTCAATTAGCCCTGTTGACTCCAATGGGACTTTCCTAGTGTAAGGTACTGTGCAATGCAAGTAAGAGCATTGCAATCGGAGACTGTGGTTCCCGGGCAATGGGAGCTGCGGCGGCAGCACGCAGAGCTGCCTGGCCATGTCTCTGCCTAGCAGCTGAGTGAGGGGGATGTCCCTGCTTCTGAGGAGCCTCCTCCGCCCCTTCCCCCAGTACGTGCTGCCTGGAGCCCACCTCACTCTGTCCCATGCCCTCAACCCTCTTCCTCCTCCCACACCCAACCTCTGCTGATGCTGGGGGCAGGATAGGGGGCACGGTGGCCCGAGACTGCCCCAGCAGCGCCTGATGTGCCTGGTGCAGGGGCTGCCTGAGCTGTCCCTGAGCCAGGCGTGCCGGGTACTGCAGAAGTCATGGAACCCGTGGCTTCCGTGACCTCCCTGCCAAACTGCCCTTCCCCTTGTGTGGCTATCTGTGTGCTAAGTGGGCATAAAACGTTACGAGCTTGTAAAGATGTAACAGACTCTCAGGGCAGTGGAAAACCAGGGCCGCTGTCAACAGCTCTATTTTTCATGACCCCTTCACCCTCCCAAGGCTGTTCTTGTTGAAAATGAAACGGTGGCCACGAGGCTACCAGCAGATTCTGTTACACAATGGTACAGCATGGTATATCCATAGGCCAAGATTGTCAAAAGAGAGGTTACGTGATTTCCCCAAAGTCCTACTGCAAGATTTTGGCACAGCTGGGAATAGAACCCAGATCTTGTGACGTCTCATCTAGTGTCTCACCCACCAGGCTTGTTTTAAAAGCACTGCCCTGCAGCCACTTAATAAGAAGGATTCTTCAAATAGGTTCCCTCCTTTTGGCTTTGGCAAAGACCGTGCAGATGTATCATTTTGAGGTGACGTTTTCCTAAGGGAGTGATGTGCTCACGCAAAGGGCTTCATTAGGCACCTACCATCTCACCTTCCTGTCAGGGCAGCTTTGTCTTCACTAAACTGTAGCAATGAGGACTGAATGCTCATTGCTGTGGCATTTGTTAATTCTCCTCTTGGAGCCAGTGTCGCTGCTCGCGCCTTGGGGTGAACATGGTGTGGCGATAACATTTAGTCTGGTAGAAAAACAAATAATCACGCTTCCCCAGATTTCCTCCTGGGCAGCATTATTTGTGATAGTCTAGCCTCTCAAAGGGCACAAGCACCTAATAGCCCAAGTAGTGGAAGGACAGTTTTTAAAAACCCTGATCCTCAAGAACATGTTAGGACTTTGGCTTGGAGTTTAATGACTAATTGCAACACGCTCCTGCTCTTCTTGAGGAGTTGCTGTTTATCTAGCAACGCAAGTTGTTTTTCGTTGACTGTAAAGCTCTATCCAGTGCTAGGAAAACAAACGTGAAAAGGAATCCTTCCAGGGTAGCTCTGGAAATTTTATGGAGTGCACTGTGGGGAGATATATATGGAGGGATAAGACCAAAAGAGAGAAAATAATGAGTAGTATGGAGTAGTATAACACAAGGAGAAAATGGGCACTAAATTGAGAAGTGGCCAGTTTGAAGACGGTAAAAGGAAAAATTATTTTCATAAAACTATCATTAGTCTGTGAAGCTCATTGCCACAAGATACCATGGAGGCCAAATATTTAGCAGGATTCAAAAAGGAATCCGACACGTATGTAGATTACAAAGAAATTCAGAGTTGTAGCAGTAAATACTATAACAACTGTAAGATGGATATAAACCTTCATGCCCTACAGCTTAATTCAACTTTTGGTATTTTGGGTAACAAGGGGAAATTTCCCTGGGAGCAGGTTGTCACATAACTGCAAAGTACAGGCTTCCGTGCAGCCTCTAAGTGCTGCTCACTCTTGGATTAGGTAAGAGCACTGGTCTGATGCAGTGTGGCAATTTGTATGCTCCTCTGTTAGCACAGGTGAGGAGTGGGTTGAATAAACCTGAGATGAAACTCTCATCTCTGACACTAATACTCCTAACATTGTAGGATCCAGGCCTGAAGTTCTGCCTGAGATAGTACTGTGAGTTCTGCTTGCCTGTTTCATTTTTGATCTATATTGTGGTAAACCCAGGGCTGGAAGGCTGTGGTGAGAGGGGAAACTGCAGGTTAAATTAGGTCCAGCTGAGAAAGGCTGCCGCAGCCAGAAGCAGGGTCAGCTGGGACCGGTTAAGTAGGCAGTCAGAGCCCTTTAAAGAGACTTCTCCCCAGAGAAGGGTGTGGGAGTGAGGAGTGTGTTTGGAGGCAGTAGGAGTTAGAAGAGTGAGTTTGTGAAAGCAGAAGGAGGTAAAGGAGAGTGAGAGGCAGATACAGAGAGGCTGCCAGCGGGCAGGGAGGCAGGAAAGAGCCCCTCCCAGGAGGGAGCTAGCCCGCCCTACCCGGCGAGAAGCCATACCCAACCAGGGGGGACTGCCCAGAGGACTGGAGCCTGGGGTGCCCGGGGGGCCCCCTTGCCACAATATATATATATACATTTTTACTAATATGTGTGAACAAAGGGATTCTTACTAAGGACAAAGACGGACACTGTAAATGTTGCTTTTGCCTAAGCCAGAGGAGTTGGTTAGTATAATGGGAACAGATAGGAGCAGCTGAGGTGTTACTGGGCCTGGTGGGAGTATAATGGTGTCAGACCCATCAGGTGGTCAAGGGATAGCTATGTAGAACACATCACCAGACATCAGCACAACCAGAAGGGATGAGCTGGAAAGCCAATGAGAAACTCAATGGGAAAGTGAGATACTGAAATACTTTGCTCATGGATTGTACTTCCTAAATGGATAACCTGTCCTAAATTCTCAAAGACTGAGGGAGATTCTTCACTCATTGCTATATTTGCTTTCCACAGTCAACTCTGTATCCCTTTTCATGAGTCATGTACCTAAATACTTGGATGCTAATATCTAAATTGTAATCTTGCATATATTCATCTAAACTTGGGTTATTGCTGATTATGTACAATATGTATCTTATGACTTTGTGGATAATCTGAGCACTATACCCAGATGTACAGCAACTCTTTTCTGAACCTGTTTACTATATAATTTTTTAACATTAGCTTTCATAAAATTTGTAAATATATGAGCACACACTTAAAGACAGGCTTAGCTTCTTTTCTTAAGGCAAGGTCAAGCAACCAGATGGGAGGAGCAAGGGAGGATTTGTGGGTGAAGGTAAAACACTAAAATACCAGAGAAATGCTTACCCCTGACTGGAGCACAACTTCACTCCTTACCCCTCCCCTGGAGTACAAAAGGGGTGGGAATGAAGACCCTAGACCCTCCAAAACTAGGCTGACCATATTTCCTTGTGACAAAAACGGGACAGTGGGATAGCAAAAACAGGACGGGGATATAACTCCCTTCAGACCCCAAATATAACCCTACAACGCCCCTCCCCCCCATATCCATAAAGTCACCAATACCCAACCCTCACATAACCACCTCCAGACCCCCCAACACCATCCCACTACCAACCCCCCAGCCCCTTACACCCCCTCAGCCTTCCCTACACAACCTCTCCCCATAGCCCCCCACTAGCAACTAATACACCCCCCCAGACTCCCCCCAACGGCCTCAAAACACAGCCCCCCCCCAGCCTCCCACCTCCCCCATGACCCCCCAGCTCATCCCACCCCTGCAGGCCCCGCCGCTGCGCCCCCCTCCCCAGCCACCACCTACGCTGGGCTCAGCGTTTCCTCCACGTGTGTGTGTGTGTGGGGGGAGCGAGGCACCAGGCAGCCCCTGCCCGGCCAGCAGCCCCACTCCCCAGCCCCTACCTACCCTGGGCTCAGCGTTTCCTCCACGTGGGGGGGGGGGGCGGGGGGAGCGAGGCACCAGGCAGCCCCTGCCTGGCCAGCAGCCCCACTCCCCAGCCCCTACCTACGCTGGGCTCCGCGTTTCCTCCACGGGGGGCGGGGGGAGGGGGGCGGGGGGAGCGAGGCACCAGGCAGCCCCTGCCCGGCCAGCAGCTCCACTCTGCCGTTGTGCCGGGCTCAGCTGTAACCGGCTCGCGCGATACGTGGGGGCGGCCCAGCCAATTGCGCCACGCGGGCTCTGCAGCGGCTGCGGGGGAGGGGAGGGGGGAGCAGGCCGGGGAGGGGAAGGGACTGAAGGGCTGCGGGAGGAGGCAGGACCCGGCCATGGGTCCCTGAAATAAGCCGCGTCCCGTTTTTTTTACGAAAAACGGGACAAATTTGATATTTTTATTAAAAAGATGGGACGGTCAGAAAATATGTAAAAAAGGGGACTGTCCCGTTCAAAACGGGACGTATGGTCAGCCTAGCCAAAACAGAACATGACCATAAGCTGTAAGGGGTGGGACTGTGGGCATGCTGAGGAGGGGGTAGTCGGAACACTGGGAAACAAGGCTCTGCAGCGTCAGAGTTAGGGACGCATTTGCTGGAAACTAACCTCAATAAACATTGCATTGTCTGCACTTGGGACTTCTGGTCTTCTGCTCTCTGCCTGTATGACAAAAACCAGGGGAGAGGGTGAAGGGAAAGCCCTCCAACAATCTCCACCACCTTCTCAAAGTGCATCAGGGAAAGAGGACCTCCTTTGAGTAGCCTCCATGCTGAGCACCAGAATTTAGTGCTTTGCATTCTGTGCTGCTTGCGCTGCCTGTCTGATTCTTTTAGTCCTGAGCGTGGCAGTGATGGGATAACCTGACCCAAGGACTGTTTCTTTCTAAGAGTATGAGACTGGCTCCTGCCATAAAGCAGGAGAGTTTCTATCCCGGTCTAAACTCTTGTTTTAAAAAATATTTACTGCTATAGCTTAGGATGGTCTCACTATCCATATAAATAGCCAACACTGTTTTGCTTCCTACTAAGCTCTTTGGCCTCAATAATGTCTTGTGGCAATGAGTTCCACAGACTATTTTTAAATTCTGAGGGGAAATTTCCTTTTATCAATTTTAAATTTGCCTCCTTTTGATTTCATCCAATGTCTCATTATTCCTGTGTTCTCACGCTGGTTAATCTGAGCTGTTCTCCCTACCTGTTGGTTTGATTTATAGTTTACAAGGAGGTAATGGCTAGAGGCCCATGTGTGCTAAGTGCTATTCAAACATATAACAGATGAAAGTCCCTGTCTCAAACTGCTTATACTTGAAAAGACAATACATGCCGTGGATGAGACAAGCAAAAGTGTGTCAATGTGCGAGGTGGAGCCAGGGTAACAAAAGGAATAGTATAGGCACAATTCTTAGCCAATCAGAAGCTATGATCCCGTATTGTGTCCTTCATACTTGTCATCATCGTTGCTACATTCTCCTTTATCTTCCTCCTCTTGCAGATCCTCTACTCTCTGTATCCCCAGGAATTCTACAGCTCCTTCATCTTCTTTGCAGTATGTCAGCCAGCTCCCCCCCACCCGAGCAGTTCTCTGATCACCTCTTCCGTTAACTCGAGCTGCTTTTTATCATCACCAATAAAATGTATGGGAGGAATCCTATTCACCTTTGGACATTGCTGTTGTCTATAGAAGGCGTGAGTGCATAATTTTGGCGGGAAATAGAGACCCGAGAGGTGTTGTTCCCAGAAAGGAGTCTGTCTATGGAAGCAGCTAGCATGTATGTTTGAGTAGATACCTTTTCATTGAAGGATGAAAAACAGTGGGAAATTTTCTCTTGCTGCAGCATATCAAGATAATATGCAAAAGCAACGAGCTAGACTCTCCGCTTAGTGGCACTGGAGTAAAGGTGCAGTATTTTTATGTAAACCAGTAGAGTTACTCTGGTATAAATGAGCTCTGAATACAGCCAGGTATATTATGACCAACATTTCCAATCTTGGATGCCTGCCGTGACTCTAATGGGAGCTACAGGTGCCTAGCACCTCTCAGAATCAAGCCTCTTATTAGGTGCCTAAAAATAAATGTGGACGTCTAATTTTAGGCACTTGAGTTTCAAAAGTTTGGTCCTTCTTTCTGCTTCTCACTACAGAAAATAAATGCCCCTCTGTCCGTTCCTCCCACGACAGCACACTTCAGCCTGTACCATAATGTTGCAGCAAATCATGGCACACAAAATAGGTTACGTACTCTTGGTATGTTGCACGATGGCACATTTTGTGGTTGCAAATCAGTATAATCAGCCTGTTAGTACACAGGTCACCCCCTATACAATGCAGTTGAATACACAGCGGAGAATAGCTAGCTTTTCAACAAAGGTTTGAAAGAAAAAAAAAATTGGCCTGCCGGAGGTACATGTGCAATGATCACAATCGTGACTTAGAGTGGATATCTATTCAATTCTTTTTGTGTGCACCAGGGGAGAGCTCGACAATGGTTTTCCTGCATTGAGATTCTGAACCAGGCTCACAGCAGTTGCAAATGGATGATCCTAGTCTCTGACTGTGCTGGCAGTGATGAATTGAAGCCCTTGAGATACAAGACAGAGCAGATGCAAGTGACCTTAACTGACACAAAAATGAAGCCTTATCTGCATCGAAGGGGATGCTCAGCTTGCCAACCTCTGCTGTCTAGCACAAGAGAAAAGCCAGAGACGTTGGCACAGGTTGTCATAAGAAAGCAGCTATGAAAATGGCTGACCAATTATTTATTAGGTGTGCAGCGCACCAACAAATAATACAAATGTCACACAAGTAAATATTATTTAGCTATCCTTCCATCAGACAACCATTCCCCCATCGATATTCCTTGCTCTTGGAGCCAAAATGTACTTGTCTGGGCTCTGTACTTTTTCTTTTTTCCTCCCATCTTCTTTGAAATTTACACAGTATTCCCCCTTCGCCCTAGTATTCACCAGGGACATGCCCTGAAATCCATTTCTGAATGGAAGGGGCATTCTTCAGGATTTTCTAGATAACCATAAACAATAATGAGTTAATCGATGCTGGAAGCTGAAGACCACCTTTTATTCACGGAGAAAGCCACCTATCCCACCGTTCTGATCCTTCGCTGCAGCACCAACTTTTACAGATTATTAGTACGAATTCAGCCACATCTTTGCAGAGACTAGCACTCAGGGTCCTGCTCATGTGTGAGGCCTCTAGGTGCTAATGTAACACAAATAATAATAATAATAGTAAATAAGTACTTGATGTATCCCCTTCCCATCTCCACATGCTTGGATATTTTCATCTGAACTCCAGCTCTGTGTGTAGCACTGATGGGCATGAAGTGTAGGGTTTGCGAAGGCAGCATTTTAGAAGAGGGGATGGGTGGGCTTGTGGTTAAGGCACTGGAGAAGTACTTGGGCGATCTAGGGTCAGATCTTTGCTCTCAGCTGGACACCGTGGGGATGTCTACAATGTGATTAAAAAAACCCCACAGAATCCAGTCTCAGAGCCCTGGTCAGCTGACTTAGGCTTACAGATCTCAGGCTTCAGGGCTAAACATAGCAGTGTAGATGCTGAGGCTGGAACTTTAGCCTCTGAGACCCTCCCTGCTCAAGGGGTTTCAGACTCCGGGCTCCAGCCCTACCCTGAACATCGACACTGCTATTTGCCCTGCAGCCTGAGCCAGCTGTGAGCATGCAGTGGGTCTTTTACTACAGTGTAGACGTTGCTTTCTTTCTCTCTATGCCTCCATCTGTGAAATGGGTTTGCTAGTTCTCTTCTCCCACCCTTTGGTGTCATTCGTCTACTTAGACTGTAAGCTCTAACGGGCAGGCATGGGTGTGTATAATCGGACCCCGATTTCAATGGGAGATGTTAGGAGCTAGTGTAATACAAATGGTTATTATTAACACTAAGTGTCTCCATTTAGGCTAGTGATTGAGTCTGTTGCTGCCATGGCATGTGTGTTTTTAGGAGAAGGCTGGATGCTGTTATTTCTTCTACTGGGTACGGCTCCTAATCCTACAGGGAATGGGGGAGGGGGATAGGGTTTCCGCCAAAATGGTCCAGTATGAGCCATGTTTAGTACCTGAAGGCTTCTGCATGTGTGAAAAGTCATTGCACCACTTAGGCCCCAATCCTGCAAACAGTTACACGCATGCCATTGCCAAATTGTATGGAGGACCGGGTAGAGAAAGCTGTGCTTCCCCAACAGCCTGCCCCCTGCCCCCTGTCCAACTCCCTCCCACTTCCCACCCCTTGACTGCCCCCCTCAGAACTCCTGATCCATCCAACCCCCCCGCTCCTTGTCCCCTGACTGCCCCTTCCCGGGACCTCTGCCCCTTACTACCCCCCCGGGACCCCATTCCCTATCCAACCCCCCTTGCTCCCTGTCCCCTGACTGCCCCGACCTCTATCGACACCCTTGGGACCACTCCCATACAACCCTTCCCAGTCCCCTGACTGCCCCCTCAGAACCCACTGGCCCTTATCCAACCCCCCCCCCCCCGTCCCTGCCTCCTTACCATGCTGCTCAGAGTGGCAGGAGCTCACAGCCCTGCTGCCATGCTGCCCGGCTGGAGTGGTGGGCCAGAGTGCTGGTGGCATGGCAAGGTGAGGCAGTGAGGGAGGGACTAGGGGCTAGTCTCCCTGGCTGGGGGCTATCCTTCCTTGCTGGGAACTCAAGGGCTGGGCAGGACGGTCCCGCGGGCCATAGTTTGCCCACCTCTGTGCTAGGTAGAGTCAGATGTGAGTGTTTACAGGTGTGGCCCTTTATTTAATCTGCCTGCTGCAAAGTGCAGTTTAATTTGCATATAGATCTCTAACTCCGGAGGCTATGGCACAGCAAGCCTTCTTTCCCTGGTAGCAGTGACACGTGCAGTGGTTTCCTGTGTTTCCTTGATTGATTAGCGTCCCCACAGAGGGATTCTGTGATCCAAATCCCCGGTGAAGGAAGGGTTCTTTCGCTCTCATTGGAACTGGCTGCACACAGCTGTGGAGTGTGATACTCAATATAAAGTCGGGGGGTGAGGGGTGGGAGGGGAAGGAGAGGAAGAGATGTGAAAAGCGAACAGGAGCGTACTTGAAATTGAAAATGTTAAAGGACAACGCGTTTCATGCAGCCGCTGTTGCCCTCGAAGATTGAGTGGTCCACCAATGATGGATCACGTCTCCTGTAATAGTGATGCCGTGCACTTCAGCAGCAGCCACAGCCTGCGGATCTCAACGTGCTTTATGAACACTGACAAATTAAACCTCCCCGCGCCCCCATGGGGGAGTATTCTCATTTACTGATGGGGAGACAGAGGTAGAGACGTTAAGTGATTTGTCCAATGTCATCTAGTAAGTTAGTTGACTGAGGCAGGAATAGAACAGGAGTCCTACTTCAGTCCTGTGTACGACCTACTAGAACACGCTGGCCAAGATTTCCCACAATGGGTATTTAACGGTAGGCTCCTAAATCCTTGCTGAAGCACCAGATAAGTGTCCTGATTTTCAGAAGTGCTGAGCCATCCATCAGCTCCCACTGAAAGCAGCGGGAGCTCAGCCCTTCTGATGCTTTACCATCAGTTATGATGCACCAGATGGATTACTGGGCCCTACAAACTGGAGAAACCCAGTGAGGTCATCATGGCAGCTGGGGTTTTTGGGGTGGGAGAGGAGGGGTGTTTTGAGAGAGGAAGGTTTGGCAAACATAACCAGGACCAGGAGGCTGTTCTCAGTGTATGGATGGCGTGAAACTAGGAATGGACAAAGAAGGTGAGAAACGAATGGGGGAGAAGCTTGATTGGGAATAAGGAGAGAAAAGGGAAAAGAGGAGATGGAGGTGGAAGATTGTAGGCAGGGCAAAGGTCAGGGAAGGAGACGCTTGGCCTTAATGCAGAAGGGAAGAAGTCAGTGGGAGACCTGGGTTCTGTTCTCAGCTCTTCCATTGACAAGCTGCGACCCTGAGCAAGTCACTGCTCCCTTCTGCACACAGCACCGTAGGGCTCTGATATTGGTTAGACCCTCTAGATGCTACTTTCAGTAATTTCCCATAATTGATAAGCCGCCAATTAGTCAAGGTCAAATTTACTCAACTTCTGTTTCTACTGGACACACCAATCCATGCCAACATCCTGTGATAATATTCCAGATAGATACTTCAAATAAAATGGCATGTCATTTAACTGTGAGTGAGGCTCCGTGTAGAAGTCAGTTTGTTATTGCTGATGGTGAATGTCATCTACTACTGCTCCATATGTAGCTCTAGGTGTGTCTGGCTGGGACTAAGCAGATTCTTTCTTGTTCTAACATCAGTGGACATGGAAAACAATAACCAGTCCTCTTGATAATCGCCTTTAACAGATTTGAAGACTGTTCCCAGGACCCCCTCAATCTTCTTTTCTCAAGACTAAACGTGCCCAGTTTTTTTGTTTTTATTCTTTCTTCATAGGTCAGGTTTTCTAAAACTTTTATCGTTTTTTGTTGCTGTCTTCTGGACACACTCTCCAATTTATCCACATCTTTCTTAAAGGATGGTGCCCAGACCTGGACACACTACACCAGCTGAGGCCTGAGGATGTCCGCTTAAGACTTCATAGGTTTTGCACTTATATAGACAAAGGGCTAGTCGACACTAGAATCGGTACAGCGGGGCCGCTGTGCCAATACAGCTGCTAGAGCTCTATGTGGATGGAGAGCTCTCCCATCGGCATACTTGTTCCATCTCCCCATGCACGGTAGCTATAGTCAGCGGGAGAAGCTCTCCTGCCGAAACTGCTGTCCACGCCGGCGCGTCAGTCGGTGTAAATTATGTCGCTCAGGGGCTGGCTTTTTCACATCCCTGAGCAATTTGTTACACTGACGTAAACACCAATGTGTACAAGCCCAAAGGAATTCTGCCTTTCTGCTGTACAGATTGGCTGGGATGTATGGAGAAGAGATAAGAGGGGAGGTCTATGAGGGGAGAAGCAAGTGGAACAAAATATAATGTAGCCTGTGTTTGTTTTATTTGTAAAGGTTTTTCTGACTGACGTTTTTACCCCAAGAGCATTACAGAACTAATCCTTGTCAACTAACATAAATCAAAAGCACGTGTCTCCCCACTCCCGCCCCTTCTGCCACACACAATCCTAGACACACAGATAAGGGAATATTACTGTGTGTTTCATATAAACAGGAGGAACCAGACATAAGCTGGTTTCAGACAGTGCTTTACTGTGTCCTGGGAGGGATGTTATTTAACTGTCAGCCCCGGTGTTGTCAGACCAGATAACATGTTTTTACTTCATTGTTTAAAGAAGGAAAGTGTGTACGTGTGTGTGTGTGTGTGTGTGTGAGAGAGAGAGAGATTAATCGTAACCTAGACCATTCCCTCCTGCTCATTTCCATAGGTGGGGTCTAGGGTGAGGGAGAAGGGGAGGAGAAATCTCCCTGGAGATTCTCTTGCAGAGATCATCCCTTCAGAGGGATTAGGAAATAATCCCTAAAGAGGGATTAGGAAAAGCCACTCTGGCCGTATATCAGGAGCAATTGTGAAGATATCCCATATAAAGGAAGTTTCCTCTTTTTCTTCCCCCTGCTGCAGTAATGATTGGTGGCTGATGGCTTGAAAGCCAAAGGCTAAGACGAGCCCAGATGCAGAGGGCATAGTGCGTGCATACACAGCTCGTTCGCCCTATAAATCATTTGGTAGAAAAACCAAATCCTCTTAACCCACCTGAATCGTTTTCTCACCTGGAACATTTCCATTCATCGCTGGTGCTAGGGCTACCAGCGTGCAGTCTTGGAATGGCTGCAGTATTATCAGAAGACTCGGGGGTCTTACTAGTACATTTCTACACAGAGGAGTTCAGGCCCTTGGTATGATCCATTGGCAAGGGCACCATAGTGGGAGGCAGGAGATCTGAACTCTAGCCCTGCCTAGGACGTTGATCTGCCATATTAACCTTGGGCAAGCGCCTTCATTTGTCTATGCAGCTTTTTCTCCTCCCGGTCGTTGTTTTGTAAAGTCTTCAGAGGATGGAGTGTATCATACTTTGGTTCTGCAGCGTCTGGCACAAGTGGAGTCTTGATCTCCATAGCGCTCTAAGAAAGGAGCCTGTCAGAGACCGCCCTGCTGTTTAGTTAATATGCTTTCTTTCCCCCTTTTTTCTATCTTTTGAAGGGGAAAAAAAAGTTGCTATTTTTTTTCCTTTTAAAAGAAATGACGTTTGACAGGTCCTGGAAATCCGTTTTCTGGAGCTATTTGGTGCACCGTGGGGCCCTGCAGGCTCATTGATACACCCACATACTCCACAGCCCAGCTATTTCATTAGCTCCGCGTATGTCTTTTGTACACTGTGACAGACACATGAAAGTGTAATGGCAACAGGGCTGGGGGAGAGATGAGGGCAGGAAACGCCGCCTCCTGAAAATCTGTCGAAATGTTTTATTCCTTGTATATTCAGAACAGACGACTCTGTTCTTCTTTTTACTCTTTATTGTTTGATTACGGTTCCTTTTGTGGACAGGAGATGGCTTTCCCCAGAGAATGTGCTGCAGCAGAGCTGCTGAGTGTGCTGCTTGAACAGGTTTCTTCCTGCCTTCATCCTGTCTCAGGAGGTCATGGGAAAGGGACAGGCAAAGAAGTGGCTGGCAGGGAGTGGTGTGGAGGTCCCACAGGTCGAAAAGGGATGTGCGCTCCGGGTGGGACAAAATGGGAAACATTTGTTTGAACCCACGCAACATTTACGGAGTGGCTGGCTTTGGGCAGGAACCAGGAGGGAGGAGAGAAATGTGTGGCTTTAAGCCACCTTTGTGCTCTGCATCTGGACTCTTGGTGGGCACACAGCGGCCTTGGGTTGTTCTAACTTATGCTGTGTTTCCTAGGGCCAGCTTTATGCCCCGGAAAGCAGAAAGTAGCCACCGTACAAAGTTTTCTGGACACTCCCTGTTCTTAGCAAGCCTCCGGCACGCCCCATCTGCAAGGGCCTGGGAGCTGGGGGGTGGGGGGATAGCTCAGTGGTTTGAGCGTTGGCCTGCTAAACCCAGGGTTGTGAGTTCAATCCTTGAGGGGGCCATTTAGGGATCTGGGGCAAAAATCCTGCTAGTGTAGGCAGGGGGATCCTGCTAGTGTAGGCAGGGGACTGGACTTGATGACCTTCAAGGTCTTTCCAGTTCTAGGAGATTGGTATATCTCCATTTATTATTATTTATTATTATTATTATATCCCTTACGCTTGGCCAGCACTTGCAGGCTGCTGCCCTGGGAGTCTTCTTGGGAGCTGGTTTCCATCCACTTTAAGGTGCCTTTTTGTATTGCAAGAGTGGCGTGAAGGGGAATGAGCTTAACTGAGAACCTGAGGGGTCCGAAGCAAATTGCTCCCGGTTTAGCCCATCTTTAGGATGGGCACGTTTTCAGCTTGGCTTCTTATACCCTTCTCGGAGTGAGCTCTCGTCTCCTGCTAGACCCCGCCAGGGATTTACCACTCCACAGTGGTGGCCAGTCCCAGGATTGTGCACTAGGAGTGTGTATGTAGAAGCTGAATTGCTGCTTGGGATTTTAGAACAGCTGAAGGATATTTTAAACGTGGAATAATAGATATGCTGCCTCTCCCGTGCCTCAGACCCTCCCCTGTTACGGCTCCCATTGGTAAATGCCAAGTGTTCCAGGAGGTCACAGCCTTGCTAATGCAGACCTGTGTAGTCACTGATCCCTCACAGCTTCAGATTTTCCTTTCTTCGTTTCCCAGGCTGTGAGGTTTGTCTCCCAGGTGACTGGCTCTGTTCCCCAAGCCCATTCATATGCCTGCAACTGGTGTCCCTGAACTGTTCTCTGTTTTCAGAGGAGCAGAGAGCCAGGCCTTCTGCCAACGCCTGTGCCCTGCTGCCTTCTCTCAGGTAAGCCTCTTAGTTCTGTAGGAGGCAGAGGGTTACATATGTTTTTACTTCTGCCTGTGCGGAACAGGGAATTAGCATAGACGGCTGCAGTTTGTCTGATGGGATGTCCTGAGGGTCAAATGAGGGGTGTGAAAGAAATATTAGGATTGTACTCTCTCAATATCACCTCCCTCCCAGCCAACCTTGAGATGCTAAAATGAGGTCCACTCATAGCTTATCATGCACATCTTCATAATACGATCCTCCTTGCATGCTCTGCATGTAGTGAAACTAGCTCAGAGTTTTGTCACTCATCTCATGTGCTTTGGTCAGCAGTGAAATAGTTAACCAATGTCAACATTTTAGCAACCTAGGCTTTAGGATTAACATCTCACTGAGAGGAAGGACTGACAGCTCACACGGGTCAGAGCTGTTGGGAGGACTTCCCTCTTGGTTGTCCTTGAGAATTGAACCAGGAACCTCCAGCACTAAAATATGAACTGCCCCAGTTTGAGCAAAAAGATTTTTAGCAGAGAGCTGCCAGGAAACTCGTATTCTCGTGGATCGGGCACAGAGGAGGACATGTGACATGCAGTTACAGTGGTTACACTGTTGTTTCAGGCTTTGTGCAGGATCACTGCAGCAGTTTTCGATTGGTTCAGTTTACAACTATAACTAGGGTTGCCACCTGTCCGCGGGATCATCCCTTTTTGGAGGTAGCTGCAGGGCCGGCGACGGGGGTACAATGGGTACAGCTGTACCGGGCCCCGGACTTAAGGGGGGGCCCCCTTAAATCCGGGGCGGGCCCGGTACGCTGCTGTACCCCCTTGTCGCCGGCCGGGGAGAGGGGGGCGCGGGCGACCGGCCAGGGGGAGGCCCCCACGGGCGGCGGGCGACCGACCGGGGGGGGGGGCCCCCCGTGGGCGGCGGGCGACCGGCCCGGGGGGGGGGCGCGGGCGGCAGGAGACCGGCCGGGGGGGGGCCCCGCACGATCTGCGAACGGGGCCCCCAAATTCCTGTTGCCGGCCTTGGGTAGCTGTCCTAGGAAATCTGTAACGGCTCTCAGTACATGCTGCCAGCTCTCCGGTTTTTTTCTGGTAGATGTCTGGAGAGATCTATGAGTGCTTAGAACACACAGCAAGCTGTCCAGTTATGGGCTCAAGTTCATCCCAGATGTCTTGTTTTTTTTACACCTCTGAGGTGGTAACCCTAACTGTCATTTAATTTATTGAAACTTGGAATCAGAATTCTAAACTCTGGGCCAATGATGTGATCTAGTATGGATAGCTCTCTTCTCTGGTGTGATCCTTTGTCAGACTTGTCCTTCCTACTAGCCATAAAAATTGCTTAAACTGGGATATGATTGTGTATCTTCCTGGTGTTCAGGACACTGTGGTGGATACTTTCAGCAGATGTGCACTGCATGCATCCGACAAAGTGGGTATTAGCCCATGAAAGCTTATGCTTCAATACTTTAGTTAGTCTTTAAGGTGCCACAGGATTCTTTGTCACTTCTGCAATTCCAGACTAACATGGCTACCTCTCTGATTCTTTTCAGCAGATGTTTCAGTAGAGCTGCAACTTGAACGTCTATACATGTTTTTTGAAAACACTGTGCAATAATCCATGATTCAGCTTTGGATTCTGCTTTTGGGACTGCAGAAATAGCTACAGTATTCGACTCAACTAGGAAGCTCCCTCTTTCTGCTGTGGGTAATGCTTGGTAGTCCCCTGAAGCAGAGCACCCAAAAAGACACTCATTGGAGAAGAGTAGTAACTGGAGTTTTTTGAGATGTGTCCCCCTATGGGTGCTCCACTTTTTACCTGCCCTCCTTCCCCTCTACTTCAGAGTTTCCTTTATGGGACTTTGCAGTGGAGCGTAAACTGAGGGTAATTCACTTGTGCAGCACTATCTAAACTTGATGCAGGGCAAAAGGATGTATAAGGTGCTTGCATGGACCGAATGGGCATTACTGCCAAAGTCTCCAATCAAAGGCACATGGGGTGCATGCACACCTGAAGTGGAACAGCCATAGGAAGATCTCCAGGTACTGCATAGGTCTATAACCTCTCCTTTTTTGCAGCCTGTGCTCTTAAATCACTGTAAGAGAATTAACGAATGTTGTTCTATATTCAGTGCCACAGATTATTTAAAGTGGTAATGTCTCTTTAAAGCCATTGGTTAATTGAATGCCAGAGAGATTTATAGGCTTGCTCCGCCGCACTCAAATGGTTTAATAGTTTTTATTTATTTTACTAGTTTAGATCTCTGCCTCTGATCATGTTTATTGGGTTAGTAGCTAGTTGGTTGTTTTACATTTTGGCAGTTAATTCCCTGTACTATACTGATTGCAATGGGAAGAGATGGAATTTTTAACACCCCCTTCCCCCCCAGCCTTCTGTCCCCCTCCTGCACTATAGTGGATGCTCATTCGCTTCTGTGGAATCATTGCTGCAGGAGAAGTGTGTTCCGAAGATTTAAGGCAGTGCTGAACTGTAGCATTGCTGCTGCCTTTTGGTTCTCTTCCTTCATGGAACTAGGCAATAGTACTTAAACAGGGCGTAGAGAATACACTTGTAAAGTTTGAGGATGATACCTAGCTTGGGAGTGGGGGTGGAGGCGGGGGGACTACAAGTGCTTTGCAGAAAAGAATTAGAATTCAGAATGATCTGAACAAACTGGAGAAATGGTCTGAAATAAATAGGATGAAATTCAATAAGGACAAATGCTAAGGAAGGAGTAATCAATTTCACAAATACAAAATGGGAAATGACTACCTGGAAAGGAGTACTGCAGAAAAGGCTCTGGGGCTACAGTGAATCACAAGCTAAATATGAGTCAAAAGTGTAATACTGTTGCGAAGAAAGCCAAACTAATTTGGGATGTATTAGCAGAAGTGTTGTAAGCAAGACATGAAAAGTAATTCTTCCATTCTAGGAGTCAGCACTGATAAAGTCTCAGCAGGAATCTTGTGTTGAGTTCTGGGCACTGCACTTTGGGAAAGATGTGGAGAAATTGGACAAAGCCAAGAGGAGAGCAACAAAAGTGACAGAAGGCTAGAAAACATGACCTATGAGAAAAGATTGAAATAAAGCGAGTTTGTTTCGTCTGGAGACAAAAAGACTGAGGGAGGACAGAACTGTCTTCAACTATGTAAAAGGTTGCTACAAAAAGGAGAAGTGTTAAATTGTTCTCCTTATCTACTGAGGACAGGAAAAGAAGTAATGGGTTTACATTGCAGCAAAAGAGATTTAGGATAGACATTAGGGAACACTTTGTAACTGCAAGGGTAGTAAAGCACTAGAACAGATTACCTAGGGAGGTTGTCAAATCTTCGTCATTGCAGGTTTTTAAGAACATGTGAGACAGACATCTGTCAGGGATGGTAAACTCTAGATAATACTTATTCTTGCCTCAGTGGAGGAGACTGGACTAGATGGCCTATCACGTCCCTTCCTTTTCTACATTTCTATGATTCTGTGTTCAAGGAGAGGTTTTCAGAAGTGCCTGAGTGATTTAAGAGCACAAATTGCATTGGCTTTCAAAAGCACATCAACATTTTAGGAGCACAACCACCCCATTGAAACCACCCCATTAAATGTTTTGCTGAGTCTATCTCTCTTAGACCCCTAAGTGGGCCCTATGAAGTAGGTCAAAACTATTATCCCCATTTTACAGATGGGGAACTGAGACTAAATGACGTGCCCAAGGTCACCTAGGTAGTCTGTGGCACAGAAGATACTTGAATCCAGGGCTCCCAAATCCTAGACTAGTGCCCTAACCAATAGATCACCCTTATTCTATGTAGGGATAAATAACGGTGGACTTCAATACGTGCTGAAATGCTTTGCTGAATCAGGGTGCTGGTCTCTTCCTGACTTGACATATTGGCGTACATACAAGTTTCTGCCCATGCGCAGGTTATATTTTTAAATCAAATCTTTGTCATGGACATGTGTGCCGCTGTCAAGAAATTGCGGCCCTCAAGTCTTAAGGATGGGCAATGCACAGGAGGTTATTAATGGGTTTGCATTGTTGAGGTTCCTGAATTGTCTTGGGGCCATTAATGGGAACCCAGGTGCCTACTCTTTGCCTTCCACACTAGGCCTTGGCATTCCTCAGGAGAAAGAGAGATTTATTCATGGTGCTGCAAGGCCTGGTTGCTCCCAGTGGAAGGTTCACCAGTATTTACGATCTGTATTATCGTAGCACCAGTGAGCCCCAGTCATCAACCATGTGCTTGGCACTGTACAAACTGAACAAAAAGACACTCCCTGCCCCAAAGAGCTTACAATCTAAGTATAAGAGGAGACCACATAAGGATACCGAGAGATCCGTAGGGGAGTACAAAGAAATATAATGAGTGTATTAGTCAGTAGGATTGGTCAGTAGGATAACTAGTGCTCTCTGCCCACCAGGCAGCAGGATCTTTAGAAACTCTGGACTGTTTTCTGCAACAAGAAAAGGAACTCTTGCTCCCATGGTCTCCTTGGAATTTAATGGTGTTGCCATTTGTCCAGTCATTCTGGGTATGGTTAGACTGGGGCTTGGGTAGCGCTAAAACCCTTCTTTAGCACTACAATTGCACAGCCAGAACACACTTACAAGACACATTTTGCGCTTTTACTGACAATTTATAGCGCTTCTGGTAAACCTCAAAACGAGAGGAATAAAGCTTTTTGCGCTGCAGTTTTAGCGCAAGGGTTGCAATGTGCACACCCCTTGCGTTATAATGAGCCTCCAGCATCCTAGCCCAGAATCCCCATTGCATCCTCTCTGGCCACCATTTAAAACTCTTCTATCCCGTCCTTAGGTGACCCCATGTCAGTTCCTCCCCCATATTCATTTCAAATTCGAAAACCCGGGCTGCTGCTGCGGCAGGGCTGCCGGGTCCCCGCCGCTGTCCTGGGTCCCCACCGCTGCGGGCAGGGCTGCCGGGTCCCCTGCTGCTGTGGGCGGCAGGGATGCCGGGTCCGCCCCTGCCCCGGTCTCTGCCGCTGCTGGCAGGGCTGCGGGCGGGCTGCCTTGTCCCCACCGGTGGCGGCAGGGCTGCCGGTTCCCCGCCGCGGCGGGCGGCAGCCCTGCCGCGCTCCCAGCCCCTGCCCCGGTCCCCGCCGGGGAGCACTCTGCTACACACACACACACACACACACAAACACACACACACCGTCTCCACCCGAAGTTTGAGAACCCCCCCCCAAATAAATGGTTAGGGAAGGGAGGTGTGTATGCAGAGCCTGTCAGTTTCGGAAAAGAAACTGACAGCCAGAAGTTCCCTCCCTACACACAGGTTCCCAGTCCCCCCTCACCCCACTCCTTTGCAAAGCAGGTTGCACCCAGCTGAATGCTGGGATACCTGCCCTATCCCACTACTCTCACTGCCACCAGAAGCTCTGCAAATGTGTACATTCTTTGGCGCTAGAGGGATTTAATGTGTACACCCTCTAGTGCAACACCTGTAGCGCTAAATAGGGAAGCGCTATAAAAAACAGCGCTATACCCTGTAGTCTAATCAAACCCTCTGGGAGCCCCAACTTACTCCAGCTTTCCTGGCTTATGAAACCTTTTCCTGGACAGTTGAATAGCAGAAAGGAACTGTATAACTTTACCCAGAGTAGTTACAGAAAGTCCTTGAAATGTAATTTTGGAAGATTAAGAGCTAGATGGAGGAGACTGATCAGAAGGCTGTATACAGATGAAAAATAGCTGCCTCTTCTGATAGCTGCTTGCTATGCTTTGTGTAACTTTTCTGAGAGCAAGGGAGAGAGCCTTGCAGATGGACGGGAGGAGAAAGTTGGCAGATTTGCTGACCATCCTAAACAGCCAGACAAGGGACCTCTATATATTGCTGCAACTATTTGGGAACAGTCAGGGATGCCCTGTGTGCCTACTTTGAAGATAAAAGCCACTTGTGAGCAATTATATTTGCTTTTGTCTAAGGCTTTACTCATGGTTACTGTAAATATTAATGCCCATGTGCAGTGGTGCAAAGTTTTAATCATGCTTGATGTTAGGATTTTAGTGTCCTTTATGTGGAGATTTTAACATAGTGCATGTTGGGATTTTATTGCAGTGTATTTGAAGATGCAGTGAAGGTGGGCATTTAATTGAGTTCGTATGGGATATTGCAGTAGACAGAAGTGCTGACAAAGCAGTAAGATTAGAGGAAAGAGGGTGTTATAAGTAGATAAAAGTGGGAAAAGGGAAACTGCACAGAAATCAGACACGAAAGACAAGCAGGGTGGAGGCTGAATTGCTGATGCCGGCGTTATTAGATGAGACATTCTCTTCTCTCAGAAATGTTTTGAATTGTGCCTATCTGGATAAAGTCCTAGTGCTTTCAGATGCATTCCCATTTGAGGCATCTTTTGAAACTTTAGTTCCTAAGTCACTGCTTTCCCTGTAGTTTCCCTGCCTGTATGCATGAGGTGAAACTGCAGTCTGGCCAGTCCCTCTACGGATATGTTTAAAAAGCTTTAAAAAAGGGATTTGATCTAGAAAGCAAAAGTAACCCCAAGTTGTTGTATTTATTGACGCTGAAACAGCTTTTATTCCTAAACATGGAAAATTCCAAGGAAATCCCAGAAAGAGGAAAGCATTTTCTGAGTATTTTGTTTAATTTCTATCATTGCAGTTGGGAGCCAGGGTTCCATAATGTTTCTTGGTTACTTTGAAAACCCAACATATTTCTGTTTCTCCACAAAGGTCAATTGGAACGATATGAGGCTGTAGACGAGCCCTTCACCGCTCATCTCAGGAATGAGCCAAGATCATGCAGTTTTCCACAACAGTGCCCCTTTTATTCCCTTGTGCAAAGTCCACCGCCACCTATATACAGTTCTATATACAAGTCTGCTTACTCAGCTGCTTGGGGGACAGCTAGCTCCTGCAGCTAGCCAGGAACACCAGCCACTTGCTCCTCCCTTTCCTGTTCCCCCCCTTGTGCACTCCCTGCCTGCCAGCTTTATCCCTCTGGCCTTGGAGGCGCACAGGTGCTTTGCCTTAAGCCCTCCCGGCTAAGGGCCACACCCTGCCAGCTCCAATTACTCCCCTGCCTGGAGCCTGAGCTAGCAGGAGCTGAGCTAACAGGCTGGGTCAGGGCTTTTTAGCCAACACCTTGTCACAGAGGCAAAGAAAATCACCAGTTACTAGTCCCTCCCAATGTGTCTGTGAATTCAGGACAAATGTAGGAATTAGTAGTAACAGAGTAGTGCCTCGCTAGAGGCCTCAGCATGATTCCTGCCCCATTGTGCCAGGTTCTGTACAAACACAGAGTAAGAGAGTCTGTGCCCTGGAGAGCTTGGTCTAAACAGACAGGTCAGATAAAGGAAGGCAGGAGGCTTTGAGGGATAGTGACTTTCCCACTATTATCTTCACTACCCGCCGAATCAGCGGGTAGCCATTGATCTTCTGGCGATCGATTTCTCGCGTCTTCATAAGACGCGAGAAATCAATCGCACGCGGCGCCCCCGTCGACTCTGGAACTCCAGCTTGCCGGGAGGCGCAAACTGGAGTCGACAGGGGAGCGCGCCGCCAACCGCCATCACCATGAGGACGAGCGTAGTGGAGACCAGCCATTCCACAGTAGGTCAGTGGCTGAGCCAGGGATAGAACCCAGATCGCCTTTAATCCTAGTCCACACCATGCTGGGTATGTCTGCACTGTGCTAAAAGACCCATGGTGTAGTGGCAGCAGGCCCAGCTCAGCTGACTTTGGCTTGCAGGACTCAGGCTGCGGCTGCTGTAAAATTGCTGTGTAGACGTTTGGGTTAGGGCTGGAGCCCAAGCTCTGAAACCCTGCAGAGGGGAAGGTCTGGAAGCCTGAGCTCTATCCCGAGCTCAGACATCGGCACTGCAATTTTTAGCCCCATGGCCTGAGCCCCATGAATGTAAATCATTTGACGGGACCTCTGAGACTCAGAGCCATGGGGATTTTTATGGCAGTGTAGATGTGCCCACTGTGTCTCAGCCATGACAATCCCTGAACTCCTCCTAACATCACCAGTTCACAAACTTGTTGTGAGCCACCTGGTCACATGGTGCTTCCCTGTTTCCAGCTGAGAGAACCAGAACAGACGGGAGGGGGACACGAAATTATGAGCAGAAGATTTTTTTTTTTCCAAACAAGACAAAATACCTGCTGCATTGGAGACAGCTCAGTATCCATCAAACATTTTCCAGTATTGTTTTTCCGTGGGTAATCAATCATTATAGGTGCCATCGGCAATTCGTCAGCAAATGAGAAGGGAGTTAGTCCTGGCAATTGTGAACGGGATGGGAGGTGGTCTAGGAAATTCATAGTTTGGAAAGGATGTGTCCATCAATCAGTCTCTTTATTGAGATGTGGGCCACACTATGAAAAAGTTCGGGGACCCCTGTCCTGTGCTACTTAAAGATGAGGGTTGTCATTGTAAATATCATGGTCCTGGGGTTAACAACAAGGTCGTGAATTTGATCTCTGCCCACATCACTGTGAGAGATTAATGATACTCAGGCTAAAGAACAAGCAGGTTTTTGTGGAAGATTGGATTGAATTTTATTTATTTACATGCATATGGTCAATTAGTAGATCCTGCTAATTTCTAAAAATGAGTTTAACTCAATATTATTGGTGCTGTTATTAGTAATTCATGTAGTAGAACGTCACATCAGCAGTAACGTACTCTTGGCTTTGGATTATAGAATAAAAATCCATTATGGGCCAGTTTCCCAGTTTGAGGAAGTTGGCATAAGCTCTGTTGATTCTAATCGCGCCAGGCTGATTTACACCAGCGGAGGTTCTGCCCCTATCAAAAGAAGTAATTTACCATATACCATTTAGTTGGGGATTGGTCCTGCTTTGAGCAGGGAGTTGGACTAGATGACCTCCTGAGGCCCCTTCTAATTCTGGTGTTCTATGATATAACATAAAAACAAACATGATAGATTTCGAGGCCAGTAGGTACCACATCTAGTCTGACCTGTTGTATAATTCAGGCCATAGAAATTCACTCAATGATTCCTGCACCATGCCTGTTACTCCTGGTTGAGCTAGCGCATATCTTTTAGAAAGACATCCAGCCTTGGATTAAAGTGATGGCAAATCCACTATATCCCCTGGGAATTTGTTGCGATGGTTAATTACCCTCTCTGTTAAAAACATGTCTTTTTTCACTCTGAATTTGTCTAGCTTCAGCTTTCAGCCGCTGGATCTTGCTCTGCCTCTGCTGGTTTAAAGAGCCCTCTCTTATCACAAATCTTTGCGCGATGTACATACTTATTTGCTATAATATAGCGTTTTGGCAATTTTGAAAATCTCCAACAAAATACTTTCAATAGGACGGCTTCTCTTTAAATCCTGTAGCATCCCTTTGAAAATCCCCCCCTTTGCTTCCAGTGTGTGTGTGTGTTTTTCCTAGCATTGATATACCTCTTGAGCTCCCTTCTTGTGGCTTTTAATGTCACCTCTTCATGGAGTATTACCCAATATTATATGATTGATTATCCACTTATTTTGTAGTTGTACGTTGGAAGGTGTCATTGTCCAGACATCCCTGATCTTGCTCGGGACAGTCACAGTTGCTATGAAACTGTTGATCAGGAAATGCACTGGGCACATTGACATGTAAAGGCCTGGTTGTTTCAAAACCTCTCCTGCAGCCAACACCAGGTCTGCTCTTTCCAAATCAAAGATAGATATATGGATGGGAACTCGAAAGAAAGAAAGAAAATAAATCTCTGACACCACATCCCCCATTATCTGTGCTGGGAGCTGCTTTCGTAATTTAAGGTCGTAAAGTCTGTCACCTTATAATAAGTGTAGAATCTTCTCTCTTCCTTTTTTTCCCCTTTGACATTTTATAATTATTACCCTTCTCAGAAAACAAACAAAAATCCTCTGGTTTCCTTTGCACTCTCTATTACCTGCCCAGTCAGTGTAACTTCACCTGAAGCAAGTAGCCTGTTCTGAAGGAAGTATAAGTTCCTTTAGTTTGGCATCTTCCTTTTTTTCTCTCTACGAAAGTCTTTTGTGTTAGGCATAACGTGTACAGTTCTTTCCCAAGCATCTCCAAAGATGCTTGGGAAAGAACTGTCATTGCTGTTGGCTTGGGCTCGTATTATTACGTAGCAGACTAAGGTCTGGTGAGGCTGCTGGAAACTGACGTGTGTTACGAGGTGGGCACAGCTGGTGGAAGATTTGGAGTGGGGAATGAGAAGGATTAAAACCTATAATCTCCACTTGGCCAAGCTCTGCTTAGGTGCAGAGGAGACAGGAGCTACAAGTGAGCAATTTATGGTTTGGGGATTGAGCACTGGCTGGCTCAGGTGGAAGTTAGAAGGACTGTTCTGAGGGACTTCTCTCAACTGTGCAAGTGAAGGATAGACACAGAGGGGCTCCACTCTGCTATGATCCCTGCCTACCCCTTCCAGCTCTCCCTCCCACCCCTAACAAGCCCCCTAGGCCAGGGTGGGATGACTGCCTTGGTCAGGAGCCAGCTCTGCCAGCTCTGTGCCAGCAGAGAGATCCCCCATGCAAGGAGAATTCTCCAGCTACTGCCTGAATCTGGCTACTTTGCACTACCGGAGCAGCACGGCTGAGCTTCACATTTTTAAGAAATTTTCAAAAATGCGGATGACTCATTTATGGGGTACTTGGATTCTGAAGCCTGTGAAATCTGATGATTATGTAGTAAGGTGCTGAGCAGCCACTACTCCATTTGAAGTCCATGGGGACAGACCTTGCCCTGCGTACCTGAAAAAACTGGGCACCAATAGCCTTTCCGTAAATAATGAGAAATAGGATATTTATGTCTTAAGGTTTGAGGCTGGTAAGAAGGCAAATTAATTGGTTAGATAACTGTGGTAATCAGCAGTGTGTTTATTGGGCTTAATTTTGCCCTCCGCAAGATATCTATTGCTGTCATCACGTTGAAAGTTTGATAGGAATCCTTCCATAGGAACCAGAATGTCATCTCATTTCACCCCTTGGATCTGGAGTCTTCGTTTTATAGGCTGGACTCTGCGGCAACAGGAAATATAGAACATTCTGTTTTGAAAACCAGTGTTTGAAATGATTGGATCTTTCTCAGACAGTAACGCTGATTCTGAAGATGTCTGTGACACTTGGATTCTGTGTGTGTTTTGTTTTTTGGTGGGTGTTATTAAAAATAAAATAGAAACAGCTGCACAGGTGGGAAAATCCTCATGAAATTCAAATGCTTTTAAATGTAGTAAAACCATAGTGGGAGAGGAAGGAAAAGTCAACCCATTGCTATTTGTGTTAAGGTAGCACCTCCATGCCCCAGCTGAGATCACAGCCCCACTGAGCACAGTGCTGTACAAACACTGTCTCCACCCTGAAGAGTTTACGGCCTAAAGTCCTAATTTTGGAAAGCACTTAAGAATAGATTTAAGAATGTGCTTATTCAAGACAGTGCTATAAGTTTAATGCTCAGTGTTAAGCGTGTGTTTAAGTGATGTCCCGGACAGGGATGTTTTCCTGAACTGGGGCCTAGAATGACAAGACAGAGGAAAAGGAAAGAGAGGCCCAAAGTCACACGGTAGGTCAGTGACTGAGCTGGGAATAGGACTGAGGTCTCTTGCATCCGAGTATGCTGTCCTATCCACTGCATCCCTGTGCCCCACTGCAAACATCAGCTGTTGACATCAATTTTGGTTTGCAGGGCTAAATGAGACTAGCAGTCAAGGGATATTGGATATTTTTGACAGACATATTTGGTGACAAGGAGGCCTTTTGATGGGGCAGTCATCATCTGAAAGGCTTCTGCACAGTTGTCATGCTTAGGGAACACGAAACAGGTGGGCTAGATTGGTGGAGTGGGCGAGAGCAGTGTGTGTGTATTAAGGAGCAAAAGTAATAGATTTCAGTTTCTGGACAAATCTTGTATAGTTTCTTTTTGCCTCAAGCCAAAGAGTGGTAGGGCCATCAACACCTTCATCTTTTCCCCCTTTTAAAGACATTAAGAATGCTCACAACCCTATTAAATTCCACGTTTAACTTTATTTCGCAGAGTTTTAGTCACAGCGATGGTGAGAGGGACAGTAATGGTCTATTTAGTTCTGCCAAATGGATTTTGTATTAGATTGACAGTCGCTGTCAGCGTGTAATTGCAGATTAATGGGATGTAGTATGTCATTATGGCAGCTCAACAGTACAAGGATTGGAGCAGCGCAAGAGTATGAGGTTTCATTTCTCACTGGGGCAGGTTACTTTGACCTGGCGGAGACCTGCATTTTCACAATTCTTCTCCACAGCTCGGGTGATGAAGAATAATATGTTTACAGCTCAGATAGTTAGTGATGCTGGGAATACATTGCGTGAACTAACAGTGTAAAAAACCAAACAAACCCAAAACCAAATTGGAATGACAGAATCTAATAATCAGTGATGAGGTGTCAAATGCATTCAAACAGAGTCACATTTTGAGCGGCTTTTATTTTTGATAAGCAACATTCACTAGCAGATGCAGGACTTCAGGTTGTTGTTATTACCCAATGAATAAAATAGTTATTTGGAGACTTTGCTGAGCAATGATCATGAAGCCAGTTAAGGGATCAAATCCAATGCACTGGAAAACAGACGCATTTCACAAGTGGATCATGAGTGGTGGCTTATAGTTTGACTTGGAACATAAGCTCCATTTGCTCACTGTGGAAGTGGAACTAGCATTGTATGGCACAGTAATACCTTGCCCTCTGATGTCTGATACTGGGCAGTCTAACTGATCCAGGACGGGCAGAGCCACACTTTTACATTGTGCCCGCCACCACTTTTACATTGTGCCCGCCACCATGGATACATGCTTGGACTCCTAGTAGTGTTTCACTATTTTTAAGTAGTACTAGCTGCCCTCTTGATTTTAAAATCTTGTCCTAAGTGGCTATGTGTTTTGGGCTCCTGAAGTCACTTCTTCAATTCTTGTTGAATTGTGCCCCAGTAAATCTGTGTTTTATATTCTAGCGTAGCTCGTGTGCACTGTGTGGATTATTCCTGAGCTAGAGGATTTGAGGGTGCTCTCGTTAGTGGCCAGATTATGATATCTTTACTCAAATCGCATAATACATTATTCCATGAGCAATCTCACTGAAGTCATTGAGACCTTTTGTGGGGCAGATACTGTTCAGTGTAAGGGGATCACAATCTGGCCAGAGGTGAGGAATCGGGTGGTTCTTCCACATATGGTAATAGTTATATCACATATTCGATAGACTGTTCTAAAACTGGTTTAATTGCTCTGGCATATAATAGACCCTCCACTCTTCAGTTGGCCTTGAACTTCAATGTCCCTTTGCTACTTGGAGAGCATCTAAGTGCTGTTTCTCTAAATGCTGTACTTGGTACGTCCTTGGGACCCACGTCCTTGGAACTTGTGATAAGTGGACCTACAAAATTACCCTAATTGTGAGCTCAACTGTGAAAAGTGAGTGAATGTTTATAAAGTTTCACCATAACCTATATTAATAAGTGTTGATGGAAAAAGGTGCAAAAGGGTGATTGACTGAATTAGTACAAACAAAAAGGCCTCCAGATATAACTCCAGGACGTGTTAAGATCATGCCTGGTAAACAAGAGATGTGTGGGACTGGAAATCAGTCAACCACAATTATTGTCTTGGAAATTAGGCCTAATTCATAGACAGAGTAATGAAGGGATGGGCATCCCCCTCTACATCACTCCCTTTTGGGGTCCTTCAAAGAAGAGACTGGCTATCGCAACACTGGGTGACTGAAAGAAGTGAAGTAGTGAGTTTCATTGTCATGGCTGATACCCCCATGTCTTCTGGGACTCCTGGACCCTTTTTGTCCTAATACTGAGAGATGTCCTGACTGGACTGGGCCAGCGAGAGGAAGCCAGGTGATACTGCTACCTCCACCAGATTCAGCTAATGACCTCCATCTGGGATGCGAGATTTTGTCTCCCTGACGTCCCCCGGGTCCTTTTTACCCCTCCCCCCATCTTATTTCTTACCAGTCTGTGAGAGCGATGTAGAGGAAACAGGTGGGGAGTAAAGAGAAATAAACCCACTTTAGGATTTTTGTGAGTAGGCTACAATGGCATCTTTAACGCTGCTTCTCTGGGGATCCAATCACATTGATCCAAGTATGAGGGGGTGGGGAGAGAGGTGGACAGTGATCCATGAAATACAATACAATAAAATGGAATCTCTTCTCTAATGAGGTAGAAAAAGTTTTTAAAGTTGAATTGCACAGAAAGGATCTCTCTCTCTCTCTCTCTCTCTCTCTCTCTCTCTCTCTCTCTCTCTCTCTCTCTCTCTCTCTCTCTCTCTCTCTCTCAATCTGATCAGGGTTGAGTGGAGGAAATACTGAATTTCAAAGGGTGAAGGAAACAGATTGGATTTCATACGATGACAGGCTCAGAACTATGTCTTTCTTGACAAGTTTTAAAGTAGCAGCTTGTAGCACTGATTGAAAGCAATTGAGAAAAAGCAAGAGAGCCTGTAGTTGGGGCTCTCAAATTTACCCAACATATCCTTGGGGGACATTTCCTCTCCTTGTAAAAAGCATGGCTCCTGCCATGTTTGCTTGTGATGCACCATATATTTATACTCCCTTCCTGATAGCAGCACAGCAACTGGGATAAATATTTTTTATCTCGGAATGGCAAGAGAGATATGTTCCCCTTCGTTGTAAAACTGAATGCTGGAAGAGTTTAACAAGAATGTACTTTGAGGATACCGGATCTGTTGTTTGTTGGTACTGAGTTAGAGAATCAGGGAAAACTTTGAGGCAGAAACACTAACTTCTGGTGGAATAACAATGAACCAGATTGGGATTGTGGCTTCACTCCCATTTCTTATTCCCCTGTGCCAGCCAACTGTGTCATAGGTAGCAGCACAGTGGGAGAACAGCCTTTCTGGAGCTGCTACTCCCTCTGCCACAAAGTTGTAGGGTGGGGAGTGGGCAGGCTAGCAGTAGGAAGTGACCTAGCCAAGGTTACTCCACCTGACGGGCTAGCCAGCACAGCTAAGACAGCACACTGGGAGAAGTCATTTGAGCGAGGTATTGGGTTGAAGCAGATTATGATAGCCCTCTTCCTGGAGCAAGGAGAGAACCAGGATGGGACTCAGAGTCACAATTCCCGGCCTGTTCCTGGCTACAGCTGAGCAATATATTTGCATACATAGAACACTGCTTTTCTGAGAAGATGTTTATAAATGCTTTCAAATAAATCAATATGATGCTAAACCGCAAAAAATAACCAATCTGCTTAAAAAGAGTTGCAAGATCCGAAAAATCTTTTCATTTAAATGGGACAAGGTACAAGTTCACCCCTAGAATTGAAAAGTATTTATCATTTGCATCAGGTTGCCACGTTTAACATTATGAGAATAATGCAAATGCTGTCATCTCAAATGCAAATGTTGACATCCGATTAATAGAGAAAATAAGATGAGCGATTAATCCACTGGGGAATAGATCATCCTAAATGTAAATTAGATCATCAAAGGATAATCCACACAGAAAGAAAACTACTGGAAAACATGATTAATTATTGAAATTCTAGTAAAAAGGAATCTTTAGCAATAGGCTCCTTGGAGGATATGTCGTGCACTTCATCAAGATTCGGAGTAGGGTTATTTTACAATCAAAAAATTGATTAGCTTCATTATAAACATAATAAAGCTGTTTATCCCACCCAAGAGATAATGTGCTAATCTCAGGGCTAGAATACAGAAGCCCTTGCACTGAACTGACAATCTGATTTATGTACACCCAGTTTTTGCCAACATATCAAGTTTTGCTTGGATAAGTCAGGAAACATCTGCATCCAATTCTCTGAGGAAAAAACAGCTTCCATATTAATCCTTAATTTTGCCTAAACATGATCTTAATCTCTTAGGAATATGAAGGTGGAGGAAGGATTGTCTTGTGGTCAGGGCGTACAACTGTGTGGTTTATTGGGTTTCTCTTCCTGCTTCATAATATATAAACTTCCTGTGTGACCTGGGGCATGTCACTTCACCTCTCTGTGCATCCATTTCTCCATCATGTCAAAGGGCGTCCAAGATTTGTCAAAAGTGATCTCAAGTGCCTCAATTTTGGGTGCCCAACTTGAGGTGTCTTAAAAGGGCCTGATTTTCAGTTAGTGCTGGGCACCTGCTCTCATTGTCATTCTCACCTATAATCATTAATCACCTTAGAAAATCTTGACCGTGGATATTTCTCTTTCCTAACTCCAAGGAGTTAGGAACTTTGTGCCAATATAGTATTGTTATGCTCAGTGCTGGGTGAAACTGCATTGAAGCTGATGGGCACTAGCCATCCTTCATTCAAGATAAACATCTGAAGCCATTATATCCCTTTATGGAATAAGGTGGCTGAAAAAAATGGGAGTTACTGCACTAAGCCAGGCCAGACATTTGAGCTATGTTGGGCAGAGGGGTTTAGCTGGGGGCTGAACGCAAATGGCAGGGAGTTGGTATTGTTTGAGGGAGCTGTATGTGCGGGAAAAGCAGGAGAAAACCTACAGAGCGGACTGAGAAGGCAACAAGGACCTTTTGGGCAGAGTGCTGTGTGGCAGGGCAGGGGTAGAACCCCTTTAATACCCTGCCCCTGCTGGCTACGCCCTGCTTTCTGGCAGGAGGGGTGGGGGCAGGGGCTCAAAGCAGTCAGCAGGGAGCCCAGCTGTGGGCCCTAACGAGGGCTGGCTTACCACAGTAGGCTGGGATAAGTGGTCACAGCTGGGGCTGTAGACTGAGAGGGCTAGAAAAACCCTGAGCTGAACTCAGTTGAGGAGGTGAGCCAGGAAGGGGACAGGAGGCTGCTACTCTGTCTCCTCACCACAGGCAGGGCGCCTCAGGGGCCTGGAGACCCCAAGGTAGGAGGAGGGTAACTGTTGGAGGATAAAGGGACCACTTGGTTGCACTGGAGACTTTGGACTGCATTGTAAATAAAAGGCACTAGGGTGAAGCACCAGAGGAAGGTGTGAGGACTCTTATTTCTACCAGCCAGAGCACAGGGCCCAGGGGAGAAAGAGAGAAGCCTGCGTGGACCCTGTGACATGCTGACAGGAAAGAAGCTTGGAACTTTGATCAAAGAAACTGTCACCTGCTATGTTCAGGGAAATGGGACTTTGTAAATAAACAAGATTGCATCAGAGAAATGTCTTACTGCTCATCAGTTTCTCTTCCTAATAGAAGCAACACATAACCCCCAAATATTGGCTACTCAGTGTGAATTTAGCATATTATTTTATTTAGATTTGATGTGTTTTGGGCCGGGGCAATATCTTTATTATACATGTTTGTGCATACACACCTAACAATATGGCTCTGATTTCTGAAGGGAGCCTCTAGGTGTTGCCACAGTCTTAATGAATGATGCTGACAATCCTATCCACTCTTAATATCCTTCTCTCCTTTTAACTAGCCTCTACTTCCCTGGGGTTTGATTATTCAAATCAATGAGACGGAGCTGTCCTGTATTAAGAATATCTCTTGAATCACACAGATTGATGGCAGACTTAACACTGCTGGAGCTCCATATGAAAAACCAACTTTTCGGTACAGTTTTGAAGAATTTCTCCAGAAGTTTTGCTTTCAGTCTGATCCAGTTTCATTCGTTTTTTCTGGCTTCAGAATATTGATTCCAGTGACAGCAGACACACCTGACAATAAGGGTTCCTGCCTCTTGAATGACTTTTCTGATGTACTTTCCTTGCTGGAATTTAGTGGAATATTGTATTACGCATCTTTGGGCATTAGTGGCTCATCAGCTAGATTTAGCTGCCGTCGAACATGCAGAGAGAACCCAGTGAATAAGAAATAAATAGCTGGCTGGAGAAAACAATTTTGTACTAGGAGTAAATGCATGACTCAGATCCTGTAGCATAAATTTACTCTTCCAAAACCAGCCCCCTGGCCTGGTGCTTGGGTACTGCACTGCCGCCGGGGAGACTTGGATATGACGTCTGATCCTGACCTCTCATTTTCTGCGCCTGGGACTGTGGTGATGATACTAAACTATTTATGTTTGCTGCTGGAGGCACCTAACATTAAAAAATAACCCTTCTGTCCTGCTAGGGAATGAGTCACAGCTAGTTCTCCTCAGCCTGAAGACTGCTGTGTGCATTGCTAAAAGACAGAGAGATGGGGGTTAAAATGGAGGGGGAAAGGTGTGCATTTCCTGGGCTCAGTCGGGGTGTGCAGAATGCCCTGGGGCGAAAGGCAGCAAGAAGGAATGAATCTTGGTAAATAGCACTAAGAACTAGCAGAGGAAGATATATTCGTGCTGGAGAGAGATGCCTGTTAAATGAAGGAACAACTTATGAACCCAATTGATGCCTGTGGCATGAGGAATGAAACAAGAAAGGTGGTACTCCATCTATTTCCCCCAGCTCCTCATAAATTTCAAGGTGGCTGCCTTTCCTTTTTAAGTAGCCTATAAAATACAACCCTGGGACCATTAGAAGACGCGCTGCTGAAGGTGACATGAAATGAGAAGAAATTTCCTCACCCCAGCCTTCTTTCCCCAGATCTTTTAATGATTTTTCATTCAATTAATTGGAGGTCACATGTACCTGAAGGCAGTTAAAATGTCATACTCCAGTAAACCGTGTTATCTGACTCCTCTGGTCAGTGTCTCTAGGGATGGGAATGGGGTGGTGGTGGTTTTTTGAGGGCGGGTGTCGTGTTAGGGTTACAAACCCTCAAGCCGGATCTATGTAGAATGACACCTCTTCTTTCCAGTGGAAAAGAAACAAAACTTTATTTGATGTAGTTGCTGGGGTTTTTGTTTGATTTGTTTTTTAAGGGTCAACTAATTCTGGAAAATCATTTTGGGCAAGAAAGAAGGGGGGCTAGTTTTTAGTATTTCCACTATGATTGGTTGATTTTACAGCTAGACAGCTGGTGTGTTGTGATTGCTGGTTGATACACTGATCATAATCATCTCCCCATCACTTTGTGCTCCCTCCATTTGTTTGTTGAAGCCACCTGTTTCTTGTTGCATATGGAGACTGTAGGTTGTTTGGGGCTTGGGCTATCTTGTAATTTTGTGTGTACAGCTCCTTGCACAGCGGAGCCCTGGTTCTTGATTGGGGCCTCTAAGTGCTCCGGCATAGCAAATGATGATGATAACTTATCATTGGTTGCAGGGAGTTGCTTTCCAAAGCAGGGGATATGCATTACTTTTGAGCTTTGCCAATTCTGGAAAGATCTTCATTGACTAAAACTTCTCTTCCAGGTACTGCCTGCTGTGTTTTCCCCTCCTTACTTAAGGCCCTCAAAAAAAAAATTTGGTTGGTTTCTTCCAGCTGGAATTCTTTTGATTTTAATGGAATTACACCAAAGGTGAATTTAGCCCACTGTCATTTTAATTCTTTATCTCACACACGAATGCCTCTGCTTGAGAAGATAAAGGGAGGGGTTGTAATGCCCCCGTGGGTTTATTTTCTTTCTGTAAATCACCAGATATAACTTCTGCTTGTTTATTTGTGGGTGTATATTTTTCAGAACTTTGACAGTCATCTTTCCCCTTTCCCAATGAGACTCGGCATGGCTTTTGTCTAGAACAAGTTTCCATTACTGCCAGACACCACCTGACCCTGGTTATACAAGTTGTAACCTTTCTGCTCCCTGCCAACCTGCAATCTACACCCCCTCTTCCACTCTTTACAATACACCTAGGTGAGGCCGCAATGCTTTGTGAGCCACTGTACTGTCCATAACAGAAGGGAAATGAAAGCAGAGCCTTTGGGTGAATGTTTTTGGCAACTAGTTTGAGCCAATAGGTTTTAGTCATGCTCTATGCCCTAATATATTTAGGGAGCTGTGTTTCATGTTGTTGGATCCACTTCAGACTATGGAATGGCATAATCAAGGGCGCTAATAGGAACAGAGGCATTGGACCAAATCTTAGTACCCACTGAGGTCCGTGGCAAAACTCTAAGGGTATGGTTAGACTGAAGATTGTAGCGCGTTTATTTGTAGCGCTTCCCAATGTAGCGCAATAGGTATCTTGCTAGAGACTATACAAATTGAAACCTTGTAGCGCAAAATAATGGCTACATTTGTCGTGCTTCTGCCGGCAGTAGCAGTTGCGGGATAGGGTAGGTATCCCAGCATTCAGCTGGGTGCAACGTGCTTTGCAAAGTGTGTGTGGGGGGTGGGGGGGTGAGGGGGAACTGGGAAGTTGTTCACCGGGAGATGAGATCTGGCTGTCAGTTAGTTTTCATTAGCGAAAACTGACAGGCTGTCTATTTCAGACACACAGCTCCGTCCGCAAGCATTTTCACTGGTTATTTGCTGTGTTAGTTGTTAGAGAGAAACTGCAAAGCTACTTCCGCTTTTATAAAAACAACACCTCACATCATTTGCCTTACATGGCAAGTTGATTGTCTTTAATGGCTTGCTGATGGCCTTCAATGGGTTGCTGATAGCTTTACATGGCTTGGAGGCATGCAAGAGATCCCATGGGTGTCCACATTCCCACCCTTGCGCTACAACGTTCGCGCAAAAAGGCTTATCACTCTGGAAAAGGAGGTTTAACACTTGCGCTTTAAACAGGGAGTCATTTAGCAAAATCTCCCTTTGAAGTGTGTTCACTATGAAAATTATAGCGCTACAGGAGGGTTTTTGCGCTGCAAAGTGCCAGTCTAACCATGCCCTAATGGACGTCAGTGGAACAAGTTTTAGCTCTGATTTCACTCTGTCACAGCACAGTTTGCTTTACCAAGACTCGCCTTAGGGGTCTGTTCCAGTTCTTGGTAGCATTCTTTGTTTCACTTTGGAAGTCTGAATTCAGTGATAGAATTAGAATCACAGCTTTCACATGGATGATGTCAGGGTGGATCCTTCAGTGGAGGAACAATGGAAAGAAGAAGAGAGGGGTTGTCTCCTCCAGAGGAAGTTCCCTGAATCTAAACTGGTGGCTAGTTTTAGGGCATGATGGGAAACTTATTTATTTAATCTGGGTTTACATCTGGTTGTACTGTGGGCCCCAATCTGTCTTACTTTTCTATTTTGTATTTATTACCCTTGTGTCATCCCTGTTCTTTGCATTACTTGGGAGGTGACCCTGTCATCTGTTGGAGTGGCTGCCCAAGGGCTATGAATTTTGCCCTTGTGGCAGCTACGCTTGTAGAGACTGAATGTATATGGTTGATTCTTTAGATTGATTTCACTGTTGAGTATAGGTCTTACTCAACAAAGCACTTCTGCACATACTTATGACACCGAGTGGTAGGCACCATTGTATAATGTATTAAATAAAACCTGTCAATCCGCTTATTCAAACATCCACAGCTCTCATTTCAAGATGAGCAAACCTATAGTAAATACTGAGCAAAGTAAGGTCCTGAGACTGCGAACCCTTACGTACACGTTTAACTTTACATGCTTTCATAGTCCCATTGACTTCAGTTGTAATTTCACAGCCATGGTAGGATGCAAGGTAAACTAAAAACATTTCCCCTGTTCCTGTGAAGTCTTCCATGTGCCTCTAAAATTCCACCAGATGTTCTTCCTTTTATGCTGCTGGTCCACTCCTTGGGTAACTTTGATTTTGAGCTGAAGACAGGGAACGCCAATGTAACATCTGCACATACCAAATGTTCCACCACCTTCGAAAAGACAGCAGGATTCCTTGTATTAGCAGGATTGCAAAGACAATTGATTTGGAGATGAAAGATGGATCATAATTATGACTAGGTTTTTTAAGGTGCTCTTTAGACTGAACATCTTCTTTATCTAGAAATGTGTAGCAGGGGCGCTGGAACAAATCGTATAGTGGGGGCAGTGGCGTCGCTAGGGTTGGTGTCACCCAGTGCGGTAAACGCGGTGTCACCCCTCCAGATTTCGGTGTCACCCCTCCAGATTTCGCTGGGCGGCGCGCGCCGGCAGTGCGCAGTGGGCTGTGCGCTGCGGCGGGCGGGCGCTCCGGTTGCCGTCGCTCGGCGGAGGCAGCAGCCGGGGCGCCCCCCCCCCCCCCGGGGCTCCCCGCACGGCTCCGGCCGGGACCCTGCAGCCCCCCGCGGCCGGCCCGGGGCCAGAGGCAGCGCGGGGCGGGCCCAGGGCCCCCCCCGCCCCAGTCCCACTCCATCATTGCGGGGCGCAGGGCACCCCTCTGAGATGGTGTCACCCGGTGCGGTCCGCACCCCCCGCACCCGCCTAGCTACGCCAGTGAGTGGGGGTGCTGAGAGCCATTGAACCAAACTTGTAAAACCGTATATGATGGAAACCACTTCAAGCCAGAGTGTGTGGTAACACCCCCAGCACACCTTGTTCCAACAGCTGCGATGTGTAGTTTTACCATGTGTGATTCTTTAAAGTTTGCATACACACAGGTGTGTGTGTGTGTGTGTGTGTGTGTAAGCATCTATACATCTGTTTGCAGAAATGAAAAGCTGCTTTTATTACAAAGAATATGACATGCAATAAACTAACCTTATGGCATGTCATTTTTATTCTCCATCATAGGGATTTGAAATACAATATTGCCTGAAATTCCTCTTTACCTTTTTGGAAAGAGTGATTCGTTACTAGTGTAGAGAACACCTTTCTTTATTGAACTATGAACTTATTTTATATTGTTTGGTTCAAGAAATGTGTTTCACTTCCAGTCCTCCTACAATTACTTTGACTTTGAGGTCTGCCTTCCTAAATCCATGGACTACTCCATATGATCATCCTTCCCTTCTCTACAGTGTAGTGGTGGCGTTGCCAACTTTTCCAGCCCTGTTGAAAATCTCAGGGTATTGGTCTTTGTTTTGTTTTTTTTTAAATCCTGGAATCATATGATAATTCGGATAATCTGATCTTTCCTTACAAAAAAATATAAAAATTCTAGTCCTTGTGGTTGTAGAGAAAAGCTGGGGAAATGACCCCCTAAAGGCTAAAAAACCAGAAGGCAAAGAAGACGACCCACCATCTATTATTTTTAAATATCTGATGATTTTTTTAATGCTTTGAGATGGCAATACTGTAATCTGCTTCCTCTTTCCTCCTTGGCTAACTGTCTTTTATCCAGAACTAGCAAAAATACCCGGTGTTGCTCGGGTCCGTCGGAGGTGGGGAGGGGGCAGAGAGCTGAGCGAGTGCGGGGTCCGTTGGAGGGGGGAGGGGGCAGAAAGCAAACCTGACACCCCCACCTCACCCCCCCGACCAAACCCGACACCCCCACCTCACTTACCCCTCGACCAACCCCGACTCACGTTTTCACCCCCCCACCCAAACCCAACACCCCACGTCACCCCCCCTACCAACCCCAACACCCCTGACCAACACCCACACCTCACCCCCCATAGACCAAACCTGACACTCCCACCTCACTTCCCCCCCAACCAAACCGGACACCCCTACCTACCACCACAAACAAACCCGACACCCACACCTCACCCCTCAACCAAACCCGACCCCCCTCCTCAGCCCCCCAACCAAACCCAACACCCACACCTTACCCCCCCACCAAACCCAACACCCCCTGACCAACCCCAACACCCACCCCTCACCCACCCCGACACCTTCCCACCCCCGCAGACCAAACCCAACACCCCCGGCTCACTTACCCCCCGACCAAACCTGACACCCCCACCTCACCCCCCGACCAAACCCGACACCCCTACCTCACTTACCCTCCGACCAAACCCAACTTGGGTCCGTCGGAGGTGGGGAGGGGGCAGAGAGCTGAGCAAGTGCAGGGTCCGTTGGAGGGGGGTATTATGACATCATAACTATGTTAGAGAACGGCAGCTGCCCAGCTGATGTGATTGGCCTTTAAATAATTTCACCCCTGAGGGGCGTCAGATGTGAGATTTGAAAAATTTTCAACTCTTACCCTGATTAGCACCCTAAGACCCATAACTGTACCAAATTTCAAGTTTCTAGCTCAAACGGTGTGGAAGGAGTAAGTGAACGTACATACACGCATACACCATTTGACTTTTATATATATAGATAATGGATTAGTAAAATAAACTTGCCAGTGGTGGAATTTTTAACTTTTCTCTTTAAAATAAAGGACTTGAATCCAGATCAAGTTTAACATGACTCAGATTATACAGAGAAGCTGTTAATATTTCCCTGATTCAATGAAGCATTTAAACATGTTCTTAATTTAAAGTGTACAGGGTGGGATTTTCAAATGTTCCTATGGGATTTAGGCATTTCAGGTCCCATTGAAAGTCAGTGGGATGTATGCTCCTGAATCACTTATGTGCTTTTAAAAATCACACCCATCCCTAACTTTCATTGACTTCAGTGGAACTTAACGTGCTTAAATGTTTTGATGACCCAAGGCCTGGTCTAGGAAACTGAACACTTTTGCCCAGTGGCTAATGCTTCTGATAACTTTTATTTCCTCCCCAGAATAAGCAATACCCTTTCTCTACCGGGGCCTGATCCAGTACCCTTTGAAGTCAGTGGGAGACCTTCCACTGGCAATTGAATCAGGCCTCTGACCATTCCTTCCCAGCATGGAATTATTATAAAGCAGTTTTCACAACTGGCACCTGGCCTCTAACACCCAGACTTTCTTTTTTCTTTTGCAGTGTCTGTTTCCTGAGACCCTGGCAGGCCACTTCATCCTTTGGAATCTCGTCGGCTCGTGGGAGCTCACGATCCTGTGAAAGGTCACCCTGTAGGTGAGTGATTTATAGGTTCAAAGTGGGTAACTGGACTTGTACTTAAAGAACCCTCACAGAATTTCCTAGGGAGGGAAAATTCAAAGCTATTACAATTAAAATCATGAATCAGTTTGGTAAGCTAGTTGTGCTGCCCAGTGCCGCCCTGGAGGAACTAACTTTGATGTTCTGCCCTGATATCTCTCTGCTTGGGCTGGTTAATGTCAGTTAAGACTGTGAAGGCAGCACTGTCAACCCTTTGGACAAGGAGGTGATGGGTGGGGGCACCTCGCATCACTCGAGTACCCTGTATGGCTGATTTAAAGATGGGTCCCTAAAAGAATCCTCACCAGTGCTCCCCTAGGAGAATGATGGTTGCCACACCATCCCTGAATGCTGGAGCGGTTAAAATGGAGGAATCACCAGAAGACAGGAAACCTTCCACTCTCTCCAGTATTATTAGGCAGAACTGCAGAATAAGAGGCAGCATAGCACGGCTTGGGGTGGGAAGTAAGATTTCCCACTCGTGGGTAGTAATCAAAGTCTGAGGCGAGATCACATCTCCTAGCTTCCCAGGGCCATTGGCACAGGCTGAATATTAATGCTGAAAAAAATATTCTAGGTAACTATGTAAGGGGGAAAAGGGATCTGAAATCAATGTTACTTTTATACATGCAAAGCTCAGTCAGTTATTAGAAAACCTGTTCGGCTGCCCTACCTTTAGAGAATAAAAGGAGACACTAGCTGAGGCTGCTTCTTCAACGATTGCATAGGAAAAGGCTCCCACAGGCTGGCAGAGCCAAGGAATGTTGCAGCATCTCAATTCATGGGGGGGAGGAGAAAGCATGACCACTTCACTCAGAAGTGGTGGGGCTGGTTTTAGATGGTGCAGCATCTAGTCCTTCTCAGCCAGAAGTGCCCAGACCTGGAGGAGAGCCAGGAGAGGATCAAATGAATCAAAAAGGTGGTGAGGAGAGGGCAAGTGGGGACTTGGAAGATCCTGCCTGACAGTCAGTGTGGAAATTTCTCCCCTGCTCTCCAAATATTCCAGATAAATTGCTGTATGATCACTCAGGGAACATGCTGGCACACTATGCGTGTGTTGATTGCAGCTGAAAGAAAACATACCACTTGCCTAACTTTTCCCATCCAAAATACAGAGTCCGCTAACACTGGGAAAATTCACCTGCCAAAGGAAACAAAGACCTGGGGCTTAATGGTGTGGCCACCATTTACTGAATACATAGAGCACCTCTGCTGTCCAGCAGCCAAAGCCTCCCCCCCCCCCTTTGCAAATTGATACACCCTGATATTTCAGGTAATGAAAAGCCTGTAATTAATACTGTCCAAAAACAAATGCATGAAAGTAATCCATCCTGAGAGGGTTTGAATTGTGTGGTTCCCTCCCCCCGCCCCATCGCATCCTCTTCCACATTCTTTCCTCCCACCCTGTTTTTTCTTGTGTATTTTGAACAGGAAAAAATATAATGGACTCTAATTAGACTAGTGGTCAGAGAAGTGGTGGGAGTCAGTGAATGGTAGTGAAGCTAGGGAAGGGAAAGTCAAAAAATGGAAAACATGCCATATAGTGATAGTCTTAAGGAGCTCAACCTATGTAGCTTAACAAAGAGACGACGAAGAGGCGATTTGATCACATCTTGTATGTAACTACATGAGGAACAAATATTTGATGATGGGCTCGTCAGTCTAGCAGACAAAGATATAAAAAGCTCCAATGGCTGGAAGTTGAAGCTCTATACATTGAGACAGGAAATAATGCACAATTTTTTAACAGCGAGGGTAATTAACCATTGGAACAACTTATCAAGGGATGTGGTAGGTGTATTCTCCATTACTGGCAATTTTAAAATCAAGTTCGGATGCTTTATTAAAGATACGCCTTAGTCTAAACAGATTTTATTTGGGGGGACAGCTGTGGCAAGTGTTATACAAGAGGTCAGACTTGATGATCACAGCAGTCCCTTCTGGCTTCATAATCAATGAATCTATAAACAAATTAAAAGTGAGAGGCTGTCAGTATCCAGCAGAGTTGCAGTAAGCATCCTTTTAATCTGCTAGTGATAGACAACTGAATTGTCTGGCTATATATAGGGTAATCTCACAGAGCAAAGCCCCTCAAGTATGGGGAGAAGGAAAAAAGATTAGATGGTAGAGTTTCTGCTCTAACATTCTCTAGAGGGGAAAACATTTATGATTATTCTAAATGAATAAAAACAGAAAAAGGACACTTGAAGAGAGCTGCTTTTGATAACTTTTATCTGGGAACAGGGGGTGTGAGTGGTTGCTGGGCCTGGACTGGAGGGAGACTGGTCTGTAAAGGGAGGCTCCTCTGGAGGTGACGTTTTCTCTGTATTCAGTTTTATTACTGTATTGGACATAGACTTGGGTGTTTTGTTTTATTTTGCTTGGTGGTTCACTTTATTCCTTCTGTTGCTGCTTGAAGCCACTTGGGTCCTGCTTTCTGTATTTGGTAATAGCATGTTTTACTTAAAAAAAACAAACAAACCCCCCAACTTTTCTGCTTGGAATGGTTATTGTTTCCTCCCTGCCTTTGGCTTGTTACACTTTCTTGTTGCTTCTTTCCTTAAATTAAAGTGTGTTATATGGATTAAGAACTGGCTAATTGACCTCAAAAAGTAGTTGTCAATGGGGAACTATTATTGAATGGTTTCAGAGTAACAGCCATGTTAGTCTGTATCCGTAAAAAGAACAGGAGTACTTTTGGCATCTTAGAGACTAACAAATTTATTTTAGCATAAGCTTTCGTAAGCTACAGCCCACGTCATGGGATGCATAGAATGGAACGCAGTAGGCAGGAATGTATACACACATGAAAAGGTGGAAGTTACCATATCAATTCTAAGAGGTTACCAAGAGTCCTGTGGCACCTTAAAGACTAACTAAAGTATTGAAGCACAAGCTTTTGTGGGGCTAATACTCACTTCATCGGATGCATCAACGAAGTGGGTATTAGCCCACGAAAGCTTATGCTTCAATACTTTAGTTAGTCTTTAAAATGCCACAGAACTCTTTGTAACTTCTGCAATTCCAGACTAACACGGCTACCTCTCTAATTCTAAGAGGCTATTTAATGTAGATGAGCTATTACCATTCGGAGAAAAAACCTTTTGTTGTGATAATCAAGATGGCCTATTATCAGACAGTTGACAAGAAGTTGTTAAGATACATAACATGGAGAAATAGATACAATTAGTGTAATGGCCTAGGATTCTTCTGAGGGTGCTGCCTAGAATGGTACTAGGCCCGAAGCTGAAGCTATTCAACATTTTCATCAGCAGTCTGCAAATCAATGGAAAGTCACTGCTGATAACACTGATGACACAAAGATTGGTGGAGTGGTAAATAATGATGAGGGCAGGGGTGTTGTATGGTGGGATCTGCATTAGTTGGGAAGCAGATCTCTTGCATATAAAATGCATTTTAATACAGCAGAATGCAGTTGTACATCTAGGAACAAAGAATGCAGACATACGTATACAATGGTAGAAGGTATCCTGGAAAGCAGTGCTTCTGAAATGGATTTAGGGTCCTAGTGAACAAGCAATTCTCAGGAGTTCCCAGTGCAATGCTGTGGTAAAAAAGGCAAATGCAATCATCGGACATATAAAAAGGGAAGTAGTAAGTAGGAGCAGAGAGGTGATTTTACTTCTCTCTAGGGAATTAGTGAGATTGACACTGGAATATTGCATACAGTTACGGTGTTTGCATTTTAAAAAGGATATTGAAAAACTGGAGAGGATACAGAGGAGAACCACAAAAATGAATGAGGGCTGAAGAAAATGCCTTATGGTGAGAGACCTAAAGAGCTCAATCTGTTAACTTGTCATAAAGGGGAGAGAGAGGTGACTTGATTACAGTATATAAGTACTTTCATGGGGTGAAAATATTGGGTACGAAATAAAGGCATAGCAAGAAGCAATAGCTGTAAGTCGGAAGCCAGACAAATTCAAATGAGAAATAAAGCAAATTTTTTAATGGTGAGGATGAATAGCTATTGGAACAAACTAGCAAGAAAAGTGGCAAATTTTCTATCTCTTGATGTCTTCAGATCAAGATTAGATGTCTTTCTTGAAGATGCACTTTAGTTCAACATGGACTATTGGCCTCAACAATTGTCATAGGACTCACTGCCAGAGGGTGCTGATTGCCTCCTGAAGGGTGCTGAGCACCCTCAGCTCCAATGGAAGGCAGGGGGAGATGCCGATATTCAGTTTGTCAGAGGATCGAGCCTTTAATCCTCTGTCTTAATAGGTACACAAAGGAGTGAGCAGAGTTAACTTTTTAACCTAATCAGACTACGTATATTGGCTTTATATATTTTTAGGAACAAATAAATTAATCATTTCCCTAAAAGAAATGTCATTATTTTCCGAATAGGCTTCACTGCCCACATGTCTTTATAGAAAATGGGAATAACAATGTTTAATTATGATTAAGGATGGACTGAAATTCCCATAGCGCCTGTTTAATCAGAAGCAGATGCTCCCTGTGCAGTGCAGTATTTTCATGCTGTGTTATAGTGACAATAGCGTGTTATTAACAAACCATAATAGGAAAAGTTTTATGTATAACTAATGCACCCTTGTTTTGTGAGATTACAAGGCTGAATAACTATTGGAATTGGAATTGGCTCTTACTATCATCATTCTGCAATAAGTGATCCTATAGATGTAACTATATCCTGTATTGCTTTACCCACTCTTCAGCTTCGACTGTGGCTGAATACCTTTCCCATTTACTCATTATGTGGCTTGATGCTATAATAGGGCATTTCATAATAATAATAATACCTAGTTTTTTTATAGCGCTGTTCATCAGGAGGCTCAAAATGCCTTACAAAAGTATCATTAGCCCCATTTTACAAAAGGGGAAACCGAGGCACAGAAAGGCAAACTTTGCCCAAGATCATCCGGCAGGCTACCGGTAGAGCTGAGAATAGAAATTGTAGCTCCAAGGTCCCAGCCCAGTGTGCTGTCCACTAAGTCACACTGCTTCCCATTTGGCTCACCTCTACTTGGGGTTCATTAGTAGCTCTTGCTTTTTCTGTGCCTGTGCCAGAGGGTTTATATATCAGTGATGTTGACTGGCACCTTTTGCCAGCACTAAATTAATTTTATATAAGAGATACATAAGAACGGCCATACTGGGTCAGACCAAAGGTCCATCTAGCCCAGAATCCTGTCTACCGACAGTGGCCAATGCCAGGTGCCCCGGAGTGAGTGAACCTAACAGGTATGATCGAGCGATCTCTCTCCTGCCATCCATCACCCCCCTCTGACAGACAGAGGCTAGGGACACCATTCATTACCCATCCCGGCTAATAGCCATTTATGGACTTAGCCTCCATGAATTTATCCAGCTCTCTTTTAAACCCTGTTATAGTCCTAGCCTTCACAGCCTCCTCAGGTAAGGAGTTCCACAGGTTGACTGTGCGCTGTGTGAAGAAGAACTTCCTTTTATTTGTTTTAAACCTGCTGCATGCCAATTTCATTGAGTGGCCCCTAGTTCTTCTATTTTGGGAACAAGTAAATAACTTTTCCTTATCTACTTCCTCCACACCACTCATAATTTTATATACCTCTATCATATCCCCCCTTAGTCTCCTCTTTTCCAAGCTAAAAAGTCCTAGCCTCTTTAATCTCTCTTCATATGGGACCCGTTCCAAACCCCTAATCATTTTAGTTGCCCTTCTCTGAACCTTTTCTAGTGCCAGTATATCCTTTTTGAGATGAGGAGACCACATTTGTACGCAGTATTCAATATGTGGGCGCACCATGGATTTGTATAAGGGCAATAAGATATTCTCCGACTTATTCTTTATCCCTTTTTTAATGATTCCTAACATCCTGTTTGCTTTTTTGACTGCCGCTGCACACTGCGTGGATGCCTTCAGAGAACTATCCACAATGACTCCCAGGTCTTTTTCCTGATTGGTTGTAGCTAAATTAGCCCCCATCATATTGTATGTATAGTTGGGGTTATTTTTTCCAATGTGCATTACTTTACATTTATCCACATTAAATTTCATTTGCCATTTTGTTGCCCAATCACTTAGTTTAGTGAGATCTTTTTGAAGTTCTTCACAGTCTGCTTTGGTCCTTACTACTTTGAGCAGTTTAGTATCATCTGCAAACTTTGCCACATCACTGTTTACCCCTTCCTCCAAATCATTTATAAATAAGTTGAATAGGATCGGTCCCAGGACTGACCCTTGGGGAACACCACTAGTTACCCCTCTCCATTCTGAAAAAGTTCCATTTATTCCTACCCTTTGTTCCCTGTCTTTTAACCAGTTTTCAATCCATGATAAGATCTTCCCTCTTATCCCATGGCAGCTTAATTTACGCAAGAGCCTTTGGTGAGGGACCTTGTCAAAGGCTTTCTGGAAATCCAAGTACACTATGTCCACCGGATCCCCCTTGTCCACATGTTTGTTGACCCCTTCAAAGAACTCTAATAGATTAGTAAGACACGATTTCCCTTTGCAGAAACCATGTTGACTTTTGCCCAACAATTTATGCTCTTCTATGTGTCTGACAATTTTATTCTTTACTATTGTTTCAACTAATTTTCCCGGTACGGACGTTAGGCTGACTGGTCTGTAATTGCCAGGATCACCTCTTTAGAGCCCTTTTTAAATATTGGCATTACATTAGCTATCTTCCAGTCACTGGGCACAGTAGCCGATTTAAAGGATAGGTTACAAACCCTCGTTAATAGTGCCGCAATTTCACATTTGAGTTCTTTCAGAACTCTTGGGTGAATGCCATCTGGTCCCGGTGACTTGTTACAGTTAAGTTTATCAATGAGTTCCAGAACCTCCTCTACTGATACTTCAATTTGTGACAATACCTCAGATTTGTCACCTACAAAAGACAGCTCAGGTTTAGGAATCTCCCTAACGTCCTCAGCCGTGAAGACTGAAGCAAAGAATTCATTTAGTTTCTCTGCAATGACTCTGTCATCTTTAAGTGCTCCTTTTGTATCTCTGTCATCCAGGGGCCCCACTGGTTGTTTAGCAGGCTTCCTGCTTCTGACATATTTAAAAAACATTTTGTTATTACCTTTTGAGTTTTTGGCTAGCTGTTCTTCAAACTCCATTTTAGCTTTTCTTATTACATTCTTACACTTTATTTGGCAGTGCAAATATGTGCAAATATAGTGTTTTTATGTTATCCGATTTCTTCTGGTAGCATCTTTGCCAAATGCATTAAAGTATGCAATTAATAGCAGCCCATGAGATATAGTCATATCTCATGGGCTGCATATAGTTATTCAGAATAGCTTATTTCTAAAGTAGCTTGACATTGTATTCATTTGATTTATCAGTTGTTCTACAAAGATTTTGTTCCATTACCCTTTAGAAGAGTGAAATGTTAAGCAAGAAATATTTCATTACTTTTCCCCACAAGAAAGGAGCCCCATGAGTGAAGTGTCATGGTAGAGAAAAAAACGTATTCTTGTGGCGAAGGCACAGGGATGGTGCTTAGGAGATCTAGGTTTGATTCCCAGCTCTGACTCAGACTTTCATTGGTAAGCTACTTATGTTTCTATTCTGCAAAGTGCTTAAGCCGGGGTGAGCAAACATTTTGGCCCAAGGGCCACATTGGGGTTAAAAATTGTGCGGAGGGCCGGGTATGTCAAACAGCCTGCCCCCGCCCCCTATTCAACCCCCATCCACTTCCCACCCCCTGAGTGCCCACCTCAGAACCCCCGACCCATCCAACACCCCCCCCCAGCTCCTTGTCCCCTGATTGCCCCCTCCAGAGACTCTCCCCACACTAACCTCCCCCCCAGGACCCCATCCCCTATCTAAGCCCCCCCTGTTCTTTGTTCCCTGACTGCCCGCTCCTGAGCCCCACCACCCTAACCACCACACCCCCTGGAATCCCACCCCCAATCTAAGTCCCCGTGCTTTGTTCCCTCACTACCGCTCCCGAGATCCCCCAACCCTAACCATCACCCACCAGGACCCCACCGCCTAGGCTCACCACTTTACCATACTAAGCCAGGCGCTCCAGCTGGGCCAGGCCGCGGGGACTGGGAATGAGTGCCCACAGCCCGCCAGGCTGGGCTGCCAGGCCGGGAGTGCGGGGCCCTGTGGCTGAGCCAGCCAGGAGCGTTGGGCTCCACAGCACGCTGCGCTGGGCCTGGCCCCCAGGCTGGGAGGGCGGGGCCCCGTGGCACGGTGCGCTCGCCTGGCCGCAAGGCTGGGAGGGCGGGGCCCCACGGCACGGTGCGCTCACCAGGCCCATGGGCCAGGAGCGTGGGGCAGTGGCCCTGCGCCCCCGGCTTTCACACGCGGGCCGGATAAAGATGGCCGATGGTGCCACATGTTAACCGCGGGCTGTAGCTTGCCCACCCCTGGCTTAAGCCCTGCAAGTTCGGCATAGAATCAGAGTGCATCTTGACCTTCAGTCTTGCCCCAGCAGAGGCAATCGGAGTTTAAAGAGTCTGTTGATGATGAGTGAAGCAGGATACAAACCAGCTCTGTTTCCAAAGCTGTATTGTCTGTTAAGTACTATCAGGAATGAAAAGCAGCAACACGATATTTCTGTTAGATGGATATGGTCACGAATGTAAGCAGGTTTGATGCTGTCTGAGCAAACAGAAGCCTATCAATGAACTGGTTAGGCCGCATACAGTACTCTTCTTTCAAAGTAAGACAGCAGTTTAAGTGCTAGGTGTTTTTCAAAATAAAATCTTAGGCTTTTAGTTGCCAATCAAAACATGTGTTCCTCACTGACCCAGTCTAGATGTACCATACACCAATTAAAAGTGTAGCAAAAGGGCTTTGGTTTTTCAAATTGGTCACTTGATGTCCAGTCCTTAGGAAATGCATTACAACTCCCACTAGGAGTCACCCAGCCTCCACGTGTACAAATCCAGGGAATGTTAGCAAGATCATCCATCTGATGATGGTTGTTGGGCTGAAGCATAAGGAGTGGTCCTCTTTGAGGCAGCCATGAGCAAGCCACGTGAGGACTTACGGATCAAAGCCAACACTTTGAAATGCCGTGAGGAACAAACTGGAGGTGGGGGTTGACTTCACTGCACAGACGTAGTATTCTCCGCGCAATAAGTACCTCTGTCATTCCGAGTGCTCTCCAAGGAAACCGCACTTCACTAATCCAGTCTGGAGGGGAAGTCACGAGGTGCCGTGCACTGCAGAGGTCAGTCAGTAAATACACTTTGTGTTACCACTGCTACTGGGGAAATACCTTGGAGTAGAGAACTTAGTCAGAGTTTTCAAAAATGAGTGCCCAATGTTTGGCTTCTAAATGTAGGCACCTCGTTATGTGGTCTGACAGTTCCTGCTGCAAGGGGAGATTGCAAAAACAGCAAATTGTAGAACTTTTGAAATTCAACATATTTAATAAGCTGCATATGGCTTGTTTCCCTCATGACGTGTGGAATTGATACTGTTCCTTGTTAGGAGACCCAAAATGACCAAGGCTTGATTTCACAAGGCATCATTGAGGTCCTTGGCAGGCTGCAACCCAAGATATTCTAAAGCTGGGATCGGCAATCATTGGCACGCGGCCTGCCAGGGTAATCCCTGGTGGGCCAGTCCGGGTCCACAGATTCGGACAATCACAGCTCTCACTGGCCAAGTTCGCTGCTCCAGGCCAATGGGGGCTGTGGGAAGCGGCAGCCAGCACATCCCTCGGTCCGCTCCACTTCCTGCAGCTTCAGCTACATGAATAGCGTAGTTGAAATCAACATACGTAGATCTACGTATCGCAGTATCTACACTGTGATAAGTCAACAGCTGACACTCTCCCATCGACTCCACTTATGCTTCTCATTCTGGAGGGATACCGGAGTTGAGGGGAGAGTGCTCAGTGGTCGATTATAGACATGCTAAATTGACCCCTGTTGGATCAGTTGCTGCCTGTCGATCCTGCGGGTAGTGTAAACAAGCGCTGAGGCTCTCCGCAGGCGAAACCGGTTATACCATCTGAAACTCACCTAGAAAGCAGCACTCTGATGGAGCCCCTGTTAGATATTTTTCTCTATCAAAGTGAATCGTTTCCCAAATTCTACCCTCTTCCCTTTTCTTTTTTGAAGAGTTGTGAAAATTCAGCCCCAGCGTGGTTCTCACACTGTCCCCCCCCATCAAGGTAGCTAAGCGTTTTCGAGTAGTGAATTCAATTCCTTCCATGTTTCTCCCTTCTCACCAGAGGAATGTTGCATGTGGATTTTTTTATTGGTAGCATTATTTTTAGTGTTTTATTTCATTACTTGCAGTGTGCTGTTTGTTCTTCTTCGTGGTGGCCAGGTTGAAATGCACTGGATGTTGTGAGGGTTCTTAGGTCCAGAAGGATTTTGCTAGAGAGTCTTGACTTAGGAAACTCTCATCTCTGGAAAAGACGAGGAAGACTTTGTAGCACCTTAGAGACTAACCAGTTTATTTCAGCATACGCTTTCGTGGGCTGTAGCCCACTTCATCGGATGCATAGAATGGAACAGAAGTAAAATGCATTTATACACACAAAAAGAAAAAGAAAAAAAGGTTGTACATTAGCATACCAATTCTAAGAGGCTGTTTAATTTGGATGGGCCATTATCAGCCGGAGAAAAAAATACCATTTGAAATGGATTTCTTATCTCTGGCTTTCCCTTTTTGACTGGAAACTGCCAAATGTGTGAGGCAGGCAGCCCACCAATGCTGAGGGCACAAATTTACTAAATAAATTAACTTACAAAGTTCAACATGAGAAGTGTAAAATGGAGAGCTCTGCAAAGACACAGCCCATCGAAGCTGAAGTAGTCAGCAGAGTCAGCGCATTGGTGACTCAGCAGCACCAGAGAATCTTTTCTTCCTCAGGGGGAAAAAAAAAACACTGCACAGGGAAAACTTTAGGCCCTGAACTAACAAAGTGCTTAAGCTTATGCCCAATTTCAAGCCCATGATTTCACTAGGGCTATTCACATGCTTAAAGTTTGGCACATTCTTAAATACCTTGCTGAATTGGTAACTTACTTCCCATCTCTTTTTTGGATTGATCCCTCTCACTTGTATTGCTGCGTGAAGTTATCCAAACACACTTCTACCTACTGCTGCACGCTGCTATAGTTTTGGTTTTCTTTTTTGGGGGGTTGGGGGAAAGAGGAAGGGGAATTGTTCTTTGTTTTTAATCATGACCAGTTTCAACAATTCTTTTGAGTCTGCTGTTTTCATTATAAACTTGTTCATTGCAGGCAGACTATCTTGCAGCAATGGTGATAAAACGATGATGGAATCAGGCTGTAGAAAGCAATGGTGGCAGACGGTTTCAGTGCTGAGTGGATAAAGGGAGATTGGAGATAAAGACAGCTGGGTATTGGTAGACATGATGGTCAACGCTTGCCTTTTCGATTCTTTTATCCATTTAGGTGCTAACAAACCTGTGTGTCTAGACATGGACTCTAGAAGAATGAGACAGAAACTAGCAACCCAGTTCACTTTGCAGATCTGAAAGCTGCACAGTATCCACAAAGTATCCAAAAGTTAAAACTGTCACAACTTTTCTTCATACAGATGGAAAAAAAACCACTTAGCGGGTGGGGGCCTGATCCTACTCTTGCCCACGCTGGTGTAAATCAGGAAGCCCTCCCGTGAAGTCATCCGAGTTCCACTGATGTAAAACCGATGTAAGGGAAAAGAATATCAGTTCAGGACTATGGGTGCTCAGCTTCTATTTACCCATATAAATACGTTGCTCAGTATGTTGGGTGCACTCTGGGTGTTGTGAAAATCTGGCTCTTGGTGTTACCACAGGAGCGGCTGTGTATTGAGCGTGTTTAGAAACATGTCCCTTATTTAGTTGCCCAAAGGGCAGCAGAACTCTTCCAAAAATCCATCCCCCAATCATCAACGATGAGCAGTTTTGAAAATCTGTGCCCTAGTGCAAAATTCTGAAACCTCATCTCCCAAGTCACGCATAGGTCAATTGGTGTGGGCTGACTTTACCCCACCTATGTAGCAGGAGAGGCTACCTGCTCTTTAAACCATTTGCTAACCTACAAAGAAGTGTGTTTATGCTGAACATGCATGAAAAATCTAAGAAAGCTCTTTCCCCTTTGGCCGTGTCTTCACTAGAGATTGAGCTTGAGGGCTGCATCAGTTGTTCCCACCCCCAGACTCATCCAGATGCCACCCACCTTGATGGTGTGTTGCTTATGGTATTAATTAAGGTCGCTGCCGTGGTTGGTGTGGTCTTGGTCAGACTTTGAGTCAACCTGCCTTGATTGTAGCTGCATGGTGGTCTCAAATTAGCCCCATGTCTAAACAGTCTATGGCCACTAAGCCTTCAATGCCTCCTCCACTATCTGACTGAGACTGGGATGGAACTGTAGACGTGGAATGGAAAGGAGATGAGGCCTTCTTTTCCCTTTGTTATTGGCCTTGCGGCTTTGAATAGGAACCTCTTTAAGGACCTGATCCAAAAAGGATTGGAGTCAAATAGACTCTGTCTTAAGTGGTCTTTGAATCAGGCCCTAAGCCCAGTTCCTGTTTAAACCAGTTGATAAGATAGTTGGCTTGGCTGGCCAGTCTAGAAGAAAAGGATTTTAAAATGATTTTTGTATGCTGTATCCCTGTAGCAAGGTGCTGGCCAGGAGCTACTGAGCCAGCCCCTGCTCCCTCTTTTAAGCTGCAGAAAAAAGCCTCTGCTGGCAGCCTCCCTCAGGTGGGGAGGGTAATTGCTTAGCAGCATGAGGCCCTGAGCTAATTAGGGCCAAATGGGTCCCACCTGGCAGCCTCCAGCCAGGATATAAAGCCTGGCTGGGAGGAGGGGGGGGGGGGAGTAGAACTAGGAGGTAGCTGTGACTAGTTGCCTGCAAGAGCTAACTGTTCCCCCAGGCCAGCCAAGTAGAGGGCTGGGCCTAAGTTGAACTGTATATAGCTTTGTAAATAGGTGGTGGGTTTACACTGTAAAGAAATAAAAGGACACTGGTTCAGCCAAACAGAGTCTCCTGCCTGATTTCTGAAGAGGGCGGTGAGGAGCCCGTCTACAATCCCTATCACATTTTAAGTTTTAATTTCATTAGAAAAGTGCTTAGTGGATACTACTCTTATACAGGGCTTATACATGCTTAGTGGCTACTACTGTTGTGCATGGCTGAGTGGATACCACTGTTATGCATGGCTTATATGTACATAATGAGTACTACTCTTATGCTCCATCTAATCTAAACATTGACATCACTGCTTTAAACTTTGCTGTGAGGCGATGGGTTAAAGCAATGGGGGAGCAAGAGGCGGTGTACCATTCCTTCCTTTGCTAAAAGCAGAGGGAGAGCTCCCTGTCCTCTCTGTGGCTAGGGGAAGCAGCATACCCCTCCAGCTTCCCCTCCTCCTCCTCAGCTGGGGTGGTAAAAGGAGCACCCCTCTTCTTTCAATCTACTATAGCCAGTGTGTAAGGCTTTTGTAGATGGGGCATTTGGGGAAAGGAAACTACATAACCTTATAGCCCTGCCCATTGCCAATCCCCCACAACACATAAACATCATGTTTCTTGTTATGGCAGCAAGAGCATATGCCGTGTAACAAATGAGTGATAGGCAGTAAACAAGGTGAAGCAGCAGGCAGCTTTGAACAACAGCACAGAGAAGGAGAATTGACTGGGGTGTTTCTCTACATGATGAGATTTCTCTATATTGTGGGCCAGGTCCTAAAGGTTTCTCCACACTTGGAAATTTACATAAATAGCTGTTCTGGAGCTGGTGTAAATTGAGACCGCTTCAGTAGAGCTCTGCCGACTTGTACCAACTGAGGACCTGTCCTGATATAGCTACAGCCAGGTTCATCATAATGTCCTATCACTTCTTAGGGTCATTTGCTATTGCTAACTTCCATTTTCCACATAATGTAAACCAGGGGTGGGGAACCTCCGGCCCACGGGCCTTATACGGCCCGCCAAATCATTTTATCCGGCCTGCAGCCGCCGGCCAAGGACGGCTCCACGCTGGGGCCGGGAAGCGCCACGTGGTCCGCTGCCGCCGCCGGCCGCAGGTGGCTCCGCACTGGGGCCGGGAAGCGCTGCACGGCCACCCTCTGCCGGGCGGCAAAACAAGGAGCCGCAGGGAGCCGACGGTCGGGGGGGGGGGGAAGGGAAGAGACTGGGCTGGGTGGGTCAGTTGGGGGGGGGGGAGGGAAGGAGGTTTGGGGGGGGGGAGAGACCGGGCTGGGCAGGTCAGGCAGGCGGCAGGACCCTGGCTGGCAAGGGGCCAGTGGGGGAAACCCCAAAGCTGTGCAGGGCTAAGGACTCCACCTGCCACTGCTTTGGGATTTCCCCTGCTGGCCCCTTGCCAGCTGGGGTCTCAGCTCCCATTGCCAGCCTGGGCTTCCGGGGTGGGGGGGGGAGGGGGGAAGAGAGCGGCCCGCGGATGACTTTATAAGGGTCAAAATGGCCCTTGGCGGAAAAAAGGTTCCCCACCCCTGAAACAATGCACATCCCAGTTCTAAACACACTCTGCCTTTCCATCCATTCTTGCCCCCCCGCAGCATCCGTCCCGTTCACAACAATATAGTTTAAACATGAGGCTGTCTCCTGAATCCGACAAAGATCTTCTGGTTCGGGAGATAAGAGGAGACGAGAGCAATGTGTTACACGAAGCAAGATGCAAGGGGGCGAGACGTGTCTAATGGAAAAGAATGGAATGTGAAGGTGATAAAAGAATCCAACAAGGGGAGAATACTGAAATACCAGAAGGAGAAGGAGTGAAAACAGAGGCCAAAAAGTGAAGCAAAGACAGAAAAGACCTGAAATAGAAATAGGGTCATTGTTAATAGAAATGCCCAGTGAGATCTGATGGGCCACATTCTCTGCTTGTGGAAAAAGATGAGGATCCATCTATTTACATCCATAGGGAATATGGCCCATCGTCTTGTTCAGAGACTGTAGCCTGTCTTAGACAATTGCTGGTGTGTGTGTACACAGTCAGTTTTTCACATTTCTGTAGCGCCAAAGGCCATCACAGGTGTGTTTCTCTGTAAAGAAATCTGGAGCTGTTTGTTTAAAGCTTCACTCGTGTATTATTTTGTTGTCGTTTTCTTAAATTGCTCTGACTTTATGCAAATGTTTCCCCTGCCACCCATTGAACACCGAGTTGATAGCAATGGTTTCCTAAGCTGAAGGGCTCTGCTGCTTATTCAGGGCAGCTGGAACCACAGTGCTCCTTGTTCTTGCAGGAGCTCAGTAATGCTGCCAGCTTGCAGGCCACCTGACTCTTTCTTTTCTCCAGTGGCCCTCACGGGTAGGTCAGTGTAACTGGCACTCGTCATAGGGCTTGTAGTGTAGATCAGAATAGCTATGCTTTCATCTGAAAACCCTACCAATGCTTTTCAGTTCCCGAGTGCCTTTCATCCAAAGATCTCAGAGTTTTATAGGGCTGTTAGTTACTTAAGCGTCAAAGCTCCACTGTGAGGTAGGTCAGGATTATTATATCCATTTTGTACATGGTGGGGCAGGGGTGCTGGAACTAGCGGTGCTGGGGGGGCAGCAGCATCTTCTGGCTCGAAGAAGTTTCCATCATGTACAAGGTTTGCAGTTTGGTTCAATGGCTTTCAGCACCCCCGCTATAAAAACGGTTCCAATACTGTTGAAGGGACAGTGGAAATGAGGCAGAATGAGTCACACAATAAGTGTCAGAGCCAGGAGTAGGGCAGGCTTCTGGGTCCTGTCTACTAGAGTACATCTAGAGTCCTGGGTCCTGTCTACTAGAGTACATTTAGAGTCCTGGGTCCTGTCTACTAGAGTACATCTAGAGTCCTGGGTCCTGTGTACTAGAGTACACCTAGAGTCCTGGGTCCTGTCTACTAGAGTACACGTAGTGGCCTCTAAATGTTCCTATCTCAAAGGATTCGCCCAGAGCTAATGAACAGCCTTACTTTTACATTGTTGTACTCTCCTTTCCCCTATGTTCTTGAGGCATGACTTGAACATTTCATTTCTGTTGTCTCCTGGTTCCCTGTTTGTGGTTCTAGTGAACCAGTGCTGTTCCCTTGGCCTAGAGCCGCCCTGGCTTGTGCGTGTCCAAGTGCCCTTGGCAGCAACCTAACTGACCTGCTCTGATCCCACATGGCAATGCCTTCTACTAAGAGAGCTGGTGAAGTTCACAGGGAACTGACTACCCTGGATTTGAATGGCACGTGCTTGTCTCTGTGCCGTAAGCTGCTTGAATCCAGTGGAGATGATCCTTGATGGTATCTGGAACTGTGGCCCTGAGTAAGCTTCAGTGGGAGCAGGGCATGGCCCAGTATCTCTTCTCTCTCTCTCTCTTTTCTTCCCCTTCCCCCCCCCCCCAACCCCCAGCATCTGGAGGGAAATGTGGGATGTTTCCCTTCCCTCTACCTCCTGGTGTGGAAAGAGCGACTTTGGTAGCTATAGTTAATTGGCTCATTGCCTTGTGTGCTCCTGCGATTGGCATCCCACTTTGTGTGAGGTCAGGCTCATTTCAGATGTGGACTCCAAAGAGCTTTGAGAATCTTTAGAGCCCCTTACTGAGGTTCACTATTCAGTGCAGTAGTCAGGGGCTAGCTACCATCCTGTTGACTTGTGGAGAGAAAATTAATTTATCTTTGTGTGCTCCTGATAATGCCAAGAGGCTTCTCGAATCCCAGAGTGATGGGCACTATGTAAGAACCTGGATGGAATAGGGCATGTTGAGAAGCCTTAAGAGTTGGCTTCAGCTGCCAGGTTGTCAGGGATTCATCCACCGCATTACAGGAAAGTGGTGGGGTGCGGCAACACAGCTGCTGACATGCCAGGCCAACTGTGAAATGGTTAAATAGATCATTACAAACTACGGTGACTTCCTCTTCCTCTTTTCTTTATGCTAATGGTAAGCTATGCTACGTGTGTCACAAAGCTGATCTAAATAACTAGTGCGCTTCACACCTGATAAGCACTTGATGAAAGGCCGGTCCGTTTGGGTGGTATGCTGTCTGGGGCACTCACCGTCTGAAAATGAAACCGTGCCACCACTGATAAAATACAGAAAGCAAGTCATCATGAACAGATAGAGGACCAGACCCTCAGCGAGGTAATCCAGCATCACCCCATTGAAATCAATAGAGCAACACCATGTTGCACCAGCTCAGGATCTGACCCATCATTTGTAGTTACATCTTAAACAAACAAACAAAAAAGTGACCAAAACCCCAAACCTCATGTAATATCAAAATACTAAAACCATTCTCATCTTAAGACGGAGAGCCATGAATGTAAAGACATTGATAGAGGCCAGGAGCAAACCACACTCACGGTGCCATCAGTGCCTTAGCTAGCCAGCTCATGCTCAGTCTGCCATTACAGGAAGTGAACATGCTGAACATTAACCTATTAAAAATTGACACAGGACAAAAAGGGCTTGTTTAATTTCTATTGGTTTTATTTATTTTAATCCCAAACAAAAAAGCATGAAGAACCAAGCTATTTATAATCCTATACACTAATCTGGATGGAGAAATCTTTCACAAAAACAATTTGACCTATAAGCCTGTCCAAATTCTCCCGATTCCTATCAAAATTTACTGATGATTCCAAGGCTTAAATTTTGAAAAGCATCTAGGGGAAGGGGAAGAGAAAGTGTAGAAGCAGTTTGTCTGATTCAGGTCTGAGACAGACACTTTTTGGATGTCCAATTTGAGGCACTTTAAAGGGGCCTGACAACACCTGCCCTCTGAAAATCAAATCTCTTTAAGGTGTCTTAAGTTGAGCACCCAAAATCAGTAATTCTTTTTAAAATAGAGGCCCCATTTACTTTAATGAGAGTTGATCAAGCCATAAGTCATCTTTCATTGCCAAGAAACTGACCACAATTAGTCTTGGAGTAAGTGAATGCAACTCCTTGTGAAATCAGTGCAAGTTAAACCTGCTGAATTTGGTTCAAGGTGACTGCCATCTATAGTTTTGTGTTGTCATGTAATAAAAATAACCACTAGCAGCTAAAAACAGATTTCATACAAGGAGAGATGAAAAAAAACTGGGAGGGGAGAGCGAGGCGCTTTTTTTTTTTTTTTGCCCTATAAGACATTCGCCCTATAAGACGCACCGACTTTTTCCCCCCCGTTTTGGGGAAGAAAAAGTGCGTCTTATAGGGCGAAAAATACGGTACTCCTTCACACAACGTAGTCAAATTGTGGAATTCCTCCGCAGGGGATGTTGTGAAGGCCAAATGTATAACTGGGATTAAAAAAATTAGATAAGTTCCTGGAGGACAAGTCCAACAATAGCTATTAGCCAAGATGGTCAAGGAAGCAACCTCATGATCCAAGTGTCCCTAAGCTGCAGACTGCCAAAAGATGGGACAGGACTACAAAGGATAGCTCACTTGAAGTTGCCTTGTTCTGTCCATTCCCTCTGAAGCACCTGCCATTGGCCACTATCAGAAGACTAGATACTGGAATAGATGGACCATTGGTCTGACCCAGTATGGCTGTTCTTATGCTCTGGAAAGCAGATTAGGGGATTCTGAGATCTATCCCTCTTGTTGCCATGAATATCTGAATGTTTGACCTATAAACCTATCCAAACTCTTCCCCATCCTGGAAAAGTTCTGTATTTAAAAAAATGTTAGTTGTACTATATGTTGCCTTTAATTTTGCTCTCAGAGGGAAAGGTAACTTTTATATCTTCCAATGCAGGCTTTAGAATATAATGACAGAATCCTTTAGTCTCAGTGAAGTATTGACAATTTAGTAATTTAGTTCCTAGCTCTTGTATTCTTTTCATGTCCTGTTGTGCTCAATATTCTGGATGGCGCAGAAGCTGCAGTATAAATCCTTGACTTGGCAACAGAAGTTCCATCCAATTATCTCACTGACTGGTCTTTATTACACTTCATCTACTTTTCTGATTTCATTTCAGATTTGCTAACATCTGTTCCGCGAGTGGTAATGACAGGCATAGGTGTTTGTAGATACAGCTATGTGTTCATATATATACATATTAAATATGTATGCAGCTATGCTTTACTGTGAAGTACAAAGCCCACTCGTCATCCTCTGTGGGAGTGGGCTGCCACTCCTTTTTCCATCGCACCCACTCTCAAGGTGCCGCGAAGAAACAAACAAACAGAAATAAATGGATTCAGATAGCATGCATTCGTGCAATCGTTCAGAAGTGAGCCGGTTGACTTGACAAGTTCAATTTTGAAAGCAATCTTTTTCAGTGAACAGAAAGATAACGAGTGAGAAATCCAGCACGGGAAACAAAGGAGACTCAATTTACCAACTGTCAGACATGTGGCATTAACTTTGAGCAAAAGGAACACCAAATTTTGTGATGCTTGAGACTTCAGTGGAGCCCAGAAGTGAGATACACGTGTAGAGAGGAGGAAGAGGAGGGGCCTTAGGGTTGCTAGATTGTGTTTAGCTCCTTTATAAAAAATTCTCCATTAAGGGAATTTTTCTTGTGTGGAGGGAAAGCTCACAGCATAGACATAGGAACAAACAAATGAAAAGGGATGGGGAGTAATGAACCTTAATGGAAGGTTAAAACCTCCTACTGGATTGAAGGATCATTTTGCTCCACGTGCTGTTCCTTTCAGAGAAAGTTACGCTTGCTGATTCCTCTCAGTCTTATTTGGAGGAAGAAGAGGGAAATGCTGGGGAATGGACAGGGTTCCATTACAATTTACAATTCTGCTCCTCTCACCTGTTCTTGATTATTACAGTTCAGAAAGCCATTTCCCTTAAAAGTTGTCACAGTTTACAAAAAATGAGAAAAAATAATGAACTACACACTGGCTTGAGTACAGGTTTGGCTGTGTGTAACAACTGTTCAACAGCACCATGCCATATACTAATGTAAATCTGCGCCTGCCTCAGTTGTTCGGTGGTGGCATCTCAGACTTACTCCAAGTCACTTCCAAAACTACCCATTAGCTCACGAATCTCAGACCAACACGGCTATAGCAACTCTACATACATGATCTGGATTTGGTCATTTGAATGCTGTCAATCTCCTGTCTTGTCATACAAAAGAAGCAGCATCACAGACATGATAGCAGCTGAAGTTTACAAAGAAGTCTTTGGGAATACAGGTGCATGTTTTCCGTTAACTCTAATGGGAGATTATTCCACAAATATCTCAACTATAAATGTTAATTTTGCTGGTCACTTCCTTTGAGTCACAACTTCTGTGGACAGCTATCATAGAATCTCAGAGTTGGAAGGGACCTCAGGAGATCATCTAATCCAGGGGTCTCCAAACTTTTCAGCCCGAGGGCCGCATTAGCTATCAAATAGCAGTTCGGGGGCCGACAACACACTCGAGGTCCAAATAAAAAAGAATCAAAACATGGATGTTGTTTTTAATTATTTATTTAATATTATTTTATTCAGTTATTATTTAATAACACATTCATACACTACACCTGAACACTACACCTGAACACTACACATGAACACCTGTTCACTACACATGAACACTACACATGAACACCTGTTCACCACACATGAACACCACACATGAACACCACACATGAACACCACACATGAACACCTGTTCACTACACATGAACACTACACATGAACACTACACATCAACCCCCCAACTGACCCACCCAGCCAGGTCTCTCCCCCCAAAACCTCCTTTCCTCCAACCCCCCTCCCCCAAATGACCCACCCAGCCAGGTCTCTCACCCCAAAACCTCCTTCCCTCCCACCCACCCCCCAACTGACCCACCCAGCCAGGTCTCTCACCCCAAAACCTCCTTTCCTCCAACCCCCCCCCAATGACCCACCCAGCCAGGTCTCTCACCCCAAAACCTCCTTTCCTCCAACCCCCCCCCAAATGACCCACCCAGCCAGGTCTCTCACCCCAAAACCTCCTTTCCTCCAACCCCCCCCCCAAATGACCCACCCAGCCAGGTCTCTCACCCCAAAACCTCCTTCCCTCCCACCCACCCCCCAACTGACCCACCCAGCCCGGTCTCTCCCCCCCCCAACTGACCCGCTCAACCCGGTCTCTCCCCACAGACCGGTTCGCCGCCTGGCAGTGGGTGGCTCCTTGTTTCGCCCCCTGTAGCTGCGTGGCGGTGCGGCGCGTCCCGGCCCCAGCTCTGAGCCGTCCCTGGCCGGCGGCGGCAGCCGAGCACGCGGCGCGTCCCGGCCCCGCGGCGGCAGCCGAGCACGCGGCGTGTCCTGGCCCCGCGGCGGCAGCCGAGCACGCGGCGCGTCCCGGCCCCGCGGCGGCAGTCGAGCACGCGGCGCGTCCTGGCCCCGCGGCGGCAGCTGAGCACGCGGCGCGTCCCGGCCCCGCGGCTGGCGGCCCGCGCGGCGCTACCAGGCCCCAGCGCGGAGCCGTCCCAGCGAAAAGCTCAAAAGAGCCAAAAATTCCAAAGAGCCAAAAAGATCTCCACGGGCCGGATGAGAGGGCCTCGCGGGCCGCAGTTTGGAGACCCCTGATCTAATCCAATCCTCTGCTCAAAACAGGACCAATCCCTATTTTTGCCCCATATCCCTAAATGGTCCTCTCAAGGATTGAACTCACAACGCTGGGTTTAGCAGGCCAATGCTCAAACCACTGAACTATCTATCCACCCCCCAAGCTATATGGAAAAACAAGAGATTTACATGCAAGGGATAGATTATCAGCTGATGTAAACAGCCATAGCTCCACTGAAGTCAGTGGTTGTATGTAAATTTAGACCCGCCCAAGAGCTCTAAGAGGTGGAATATTACTGTTCTGGGTTCTAAAGAAAGGGTTCCCTCTATACATGGCACAGATATTTTTGTTTGCACTCCGATATTACTTTGAAAGTGACATTTCCAAAAATTATGTTTTGTTTGATTTTTAATGGGGGAGGAGAAGCGGCATTAAATCAAAGCTTAGATTTTTACCAAAATTGAAAACTTAGGTCTCTGTTCTCAACTGTGACTAAATGTATTTTTCAGGCCCTGTTCTGCATGTTGGAAACTTTGATCACAACAGCATTTGGATGTGGGTGACACTAAGAAAGTGAAATGGGATCTTAAACAAGTGAAATTGAACAGACTAAGTTCGGCCTCAATAGAGTGATGTGCAAGAACAAAATGTCATGTAGCTTGATGAAAAGTAAGACTCTGCGAATTGTCATTCATTATAACTTTTAATTCCTATGGATTTTTATTCATGCTTAGTAATTAACAACAGCAACAACACCACAAGATTATGCCTCATCTCAGCATGGCAGCTATTTCCAGTTTTGCTGTGGCAATAGGTAGTATAGAACTATTTTGTCTGATGCATGTTAGAGGCATGGGATAGAGATAAAAAGAGACTTATTAATTTGTAATAAATGGACAGTGGCTTGGGGAGGAATCTCTGATGTGGTTTACAAACAGTTAGTAGTGTGCTGGCCTTCCGATGGAGGCAGAAATGCATTTACAAGGCAGGAACAGCCAGAGCACATCAATAGCAAATTCACTGCGAGATGAAAAATGAAGGGTTAAAATGGTTAGGGCTTCTGTCTGCCTCTCCATGTACATCTGAGTTGAAGACTGTGATAAGCATAAGTACTGGGGAGGCGTTTGGACTAATGCTAGTAGTTCATAGAGTGCATCACTCTGAACAGCAGCTCCTCTAACCTGGTATTAAAATTTGCATATGATACTGCTGAGAACAGTCCTGTGTTGGAAATGGACTGTAAGGGAGGTGAGGAGTGTAGCTTAATAAATTAGAGGCTCTTCCACTGCATGCTGTCTTTTCTCTCTGAGATCCCAAAGACAGACTGGGTACTTGAAATGTAATTGGCGTAATACTAGGCCAAATTCTTAACCTTACAATAAGAGTTTGTTTGTTTTTCTTGTAGCAGGCCCGTACCATCCAGGATGGGGGCAAAACTCATTGTTGTTCTGTGTTTGTACGGCACTTAGCACAATGGGCCGCTGGTCCATGATTGAGGCTCCTAGGTGCTACTGTAATACAAATAAAGAATAATGTTTTGTGATTTCACATAAAAGTCTCTCTCTGCTTCTGCTCTGCCACCCAGACTAACATTTCCTGAAGTACTGGTTTAAAATGATTCTTTTCACAATTAGCACCTTCAGGTCCCAGCCAAAGTCAGGGCCCCATTGTGCTAGGTGATGTAAGGGATAGTCCCTGCCCCAAAATGCGTACAGACTAAATAAATAAAGGCAAAGTTCTCCAAAGCACTCGAGTTACTAAGGAGCCCAGGTCCCACTAACTTTCAGGTACCTAAGTCCCTTTTGAAACAGGTTCTTAAGTCACTAAGTGCTTTTGAAAATTTTACCTTCAATTTAGGAGTCAGGAAGTTGGAAACAGAAGCATAGAGAAGTGATTTACACAGTAGGAGAGCAGATGAGCCAGGAAAAGAACAACCCAGGTCTCACGTGGCCCAGTCTAATGCCCTAACCACTGTGTTATGCGTCTCTCTGTAGTGTTACCCACAATTCTTTTGCATAGTCAGGCACCCTATTCAGTGGTGCACACATCTGAGAGGAGGCTCATGGAAGGCACAGCAGAAGTGTGATGCCTGTGCTTGTAGCCTGCTAGAGTACAATGCAGGTTATATGAAAGATTGCTGTTCCTGGGAGGAGGGGTGTGTGTGATGTGTTGTGCAGTAAAGGTTCCAGATCAGCCATCATGCTCTGTCCTCCCCCCCCCCACCTTTCCATTTGATTTATTTATTTATTCATTTATTCTAATATCTTTTTTGAGAGCCCACTGCTTATGCAGCCCCATGTCGCAGCCATCTATTTAAAAACAGAGTGCGTTTAGTGCAGTGGCAAAGGAAGAGATGCGGAAGCTGATGGAGTGGGGCTGAAGTGTGAAAACACCTCCATGCCTCATAAACCCAGGTTTATTATTAGCTGGCTGAGTTAGATCACAAGGTGTCAGCTGGGGAACTGGAGAGTCATTACACCTTAATTCCTCTTTACATTCTTCCCCAGAGGAAAGAGAAAAACCTGGTCAGCAGTTTTGTTCAATTGTTTTTTAAATAAAAGAAACACAGAGAGAGAGATTGAGTGTGTGCATTTTCAGGATTATTCCCAGAAATAAATTGTAATATACACACCTCAGTTAATCAGGTTTTTTACGTGTAACCGCATTATAAAAGTAAAAAGCCCAGCACAGAAATCAAGATAGATTAGTACAAAGTCATTAGTGAGCTGAGAAGGACACCTGCTTAATATAAATTGGCTCAATATCAGCATTTTTATGGCTTCCGGACCAAAGAATCTTCTTATTAATTTATTTATTATTAAATGAATGTGGAGGGTATATGGCAATTGTGACATTGTATCATGAAATAGAACTCCTGGCCTTCTAACCTCGTCTGTGGAGGGGGAAAAAGAATATCCTGCCTGATTTATGGGAAAACTGCCTGAAGCTGTGGGTGACATTAGCAATGAAAATGTCAAGCTCAGAAGTGTCATACATAAGTGCACTGTAATTTCACTGTATTTAATGTTCTGGGACAATAAGCAGGAGATGTGCACTTCTGCTCAGCCATTTGCAACATGGCATTTGTGACAGCATTGAAGTTTGATGTTTATAGACAACAAAGCCCGCAGCTGTGTCATCTCTGTGAACCTTGGTCCTCTTTCCTCGCTCTCCAGGAGTGAATGGGACTTGCTCCTGTTCTGCAAAGGAGAGTAGGGCCCTCAGGATCATCTAAAGTGGGAATCTGACTTTGCTTCATCTTGGTTCCCCTTATAAAAGATGTTCCTAGCACTTCTGTTTAGTTACTTGCTAGAAATCTCTCTCATGTTCCTCTTTTCAAGGGATAGTGCTGATTTTATCCCCAAAGTGATCTGTGTTCCATGCAGAAGTACAGTGTTCCTCCACTTTTATTCTTGACCATTATTTACACCAGAAATGAAATCTGATGAGACTGCGGCTACAGAAAGTGTTTTTTATGGTAATGGAAGGAATCCCACAGTGTCCCCGCATTAATTATTCTTTTGTGTTGCCCATCTTGGCGCTTTATTCCTCATTGAGTCCCACTCCTCGCCCTTGGCAAGCTGAATGGTGTGCTACTAAATACCCCTGTTAATATGCAGCTGATCAGCAATAATTGATGAGCCAAACAAACCTCCATTTCCCTTTGCAAGAACCCTTCATGTTCCTGAGCAAAGCTTGGAATAGCTGGCATGAAGAAAGCCATCATAGAATCCATCCTAAATTTTATATAAGACTATGGTTGGGAGTGGCCGCTTCAGCAGTTTTACTTCTAGCATTACCTCCAGCAAAGCTGGGTATACTCAGTAACACGCCTAGTCCTTTGTTTTTAACACGGAGGGCCAGACTTTATGTAGCTCCATTGAAGTCAGGGAAGTTAGACTGTATAACCATTGTGGGAAGGTTTATTCCTTGTTTGGTTTAATATTTTTGGTTCAGGTGGCTTGCTGAGTCACCGCTAGATTTGTTTTTATTTCTGCTTTAATGTTTTACACCCTGTTTCCGTTCTGTTTATTCATTCAACACAAATAAAAGCCAGGAGCTCAGTTCTAAGGAGCAATTTCTCTGATGCCGTAGTGAGCACAGTTTTATGGAGAGGGCAACAAACCTGGGAAGCAGCTTTCAGTTTCAAGCTGCCCAGGAATTATCCTTTAAAGATGTTCAAAAAAAAAAAAAAAAAAAAAAGAGGAGAGAAATGTTGTGACATTTCCCAATGGATATGTGGAGATTCAGAGAAATACGTGAATTATGTTTTATGAAAAGCATGTGTGCCTCAGTTTACCGGTGTGATATTATCCTGCCTGGCTGCCAGGAGTTAAATCAAGGGGGGGGGGGGACAAACAGGAAATGAAAGAATGGCAAAGATAAGACACCTGGAGTAAATTTTTTCAAAGTGCTTAAGATAACAGTGGCTGGGCCATCAGTTGGGAAGATGCTGGTTACACAGTTGGGGTTACACAGTTGGGGTGCCCAGGCTGCAAACCTGGTAACAGAAAAACTCCACTATTAAAAAACCCCATAGAACCTGGAAGGAGGAGTGAGTTGTCAGCAGCTGTCCAGGAGGTGAAATCTCTAAGAGCATTGGTTAGACTGGCGCTTTGTAGCGCTAAAACCCTCCAGAAGCGCTATAATTATCTGACCCTACACACTTGCAAGTAACATTTTGCGCAATAAGTCACCGTTTAAAGCGCAACTATAAAACCACCTCTCCCAGAGTCAGAAGGCTTTTTGCATATTCCCTGTAGCGTGTTAGGGCCAGTCTATTCACTTATTACGCGATAAGGCAGCGGTTCTCCAATTTTTTTTTATTTTTAAAACAACAAAAAAAAACCACTTGACCCCCCTGCGCCCCGGCCCCAGTCCCCGCCGCAGGCGAGCTGCCCGCTGCTCCCCGGCTCCCCGTCCTGCCGCAGGCGGGCTGCCCGCTGCTCCCCGGCTCCCCGTCCTCGCAGCAGGCGGGCTGCCGCATGCGCCCCGGTCCCCCGTCCCCGCCATGGGGGGGCTGCCCGCTGCTCCCCAGGTCCCCGTCCTGCCGCGGGCGGGCTGCCCACTGCTCTCCGACTCTCTGTCCTGCCGCAGGCGGGCTGCCCGCTGCTCCTCGGCTCCCCGTCCTCGCAGCAGGCGGGCTGCCGCATGTGCCCTGGTCCTACGTCCCCGCCGCGGGGGGGCTGCCGGCTGCGCGCCGGCCCCCAGCCCACCCGCTGCAGGGGTTGGAGGCCGGCGCGCAGCCCGGAGCTCACCCGCGGCGGGGACTGGGGGGACTGTGCCCCAGCCCCAGTCGCCGTGAGTTGCGGCAGCAGGAGCTCGCGACCCCAGAGAAACCCTGACCTAGCTGAATGCTGGGATACCTGCCCTATCGCGCTACTGTCACTAGCAGCGCTTCTGGCGGCAATGTGTGCATTCTTTAGTGCCACAGGGTTTAAATGTGCACAGGCTCTAGCGCGATACCTATTGCGCTAAATTGGGAAGCGCTACAAACAAATGCGCTATAATCTCTAGTCTAACCATACCCTAATGCGGCAGTAACTCATTCTGTTTTTTGCAACCAGAAATGGGAGATAACTGAGGTGAATGCAACTTACCAGAGCTTACAAGGAAAGATTAATGTTTCTGTAAAAAGAACTAAGCGTATTGGGCTTTATTGTTTTTAGCCTTCGCTCTGCATGCTGCATACCCTTTGGATGAATAAATAATGCTGTCTTTTGAAGAAGCTGTTTGAGTGTCACTAAAACAGCTCTCTGGTCACAAGACTCCAGAGAAAAAGGGCTTACAGGTGCCAAACCTAGTTGTGCAGTCCTAGTAACATGGTTGGTAAATGGGGGGCTGCCACCCAGAGATCCAGTGCAAGGGTGGTGGGGCTGGGAGGTGTGAGAGAGGTGCAGGAAGTCAGGCCTTGGGGTGCCTTCAGGAGGGACTGAAAGGGTCTAACACAGCTCGCCTGGTAGCAGTGACCGAGCCTAAATCCTGTTTTCAAAGGGACTTGGCCCAAGTTACAAAGATATTTACCAGCCAAAAGGCGCAGATAGAGGCCTAATGCTATTTGCAAAAGCAATTAACTAAGTTAAGTGCCAAATTCCTATTGGAAATTAGGCGCTTAACTTGCTTAGGTGCTTTTGAAAATCCCCAAGGCATCTACCTGTGTGTGGGTACCTAAATACTCTTGTCAGTCTGGCTCTTAGGCATTTAAGAGCCCAAGTCTCATTGAAAGTCAGTGTGGTGTGTAGACTGCCAAGGGCCTAAGGCCAAGATTTCCAAAAGAGACAAATGATCTGACTGCCTAGCTTGGGGCACCTGAAAGGGGCCTGATTTTTCAAAGAGGCGGGTAAGAAGAGATCTGATTTTCAGGAGGTGCTCGAGGTATCTCAGGTTGGGAATCAACATTTTGAGACACCCAAAATCACCAGTCACTTCTGAAAATCTTGATCAGGGTCAGTTTTGAAAATGGGGACTTTTGCACCTAAATAACTCAGGTGCTATTGATAATTTTACCCAGTTGGAAGCAGGATTAGGCTCGATGAGAGAATTCCCAGGGATTTCAAGGGCGGCAGGATAGGTTTCACTGAATGAGATGTGGATGGGATTTCCTCCTCCTCTCCCTCTAAATCACAGGGATTTTCATTCCATGAATCCAAATGTTTGTGTGACTTTTTTTAAAAAAATTGACTTTGAGGCTGTTTTCTTTTTTCTTTGAGCTTAAAATATGCAGCATAACCACTGGAAAGGAAAAGAATAGTAGGATAATGTAAATGAGGGAGCCATCCCCCAAAGAGCCTTTTCTAGCCAGCTCATATCAGCATTAAAAGAAGAAAAAAAAGCAGATTTCAGAGGTTCACTAGAGCATCCAGCAATGAAAGCCAATCAGCAGGGCCGCCGATAGAAATTTTGGGGCCCCATACTCTGATCGTTTGTGGCCCCCCCCTCCCCGGCCAGTCTCCCGCCGCCCGCGCCCTGCCCCGCCCAGGCCTACGTGGGTCGCCCGCTGGGTCCTGCTGCTCCGGACGCGACTCGCTGGGAGGGGAAGATGGAGTGACACGCCCCTTAAGTCCGGGGCCCGGTACAGCTGTACCCATAGTATCCCCCTGGCGCCGGCCCTGGCACCCAGCACCAGGCTCAGGTGTCCAAAGGCGCCGGGAGGACCCATGGGCGCCCGGGCGGGGCTGGTGAGCCCCCGCCGGCCCGGAGTGCCCGGCTCCCCGCTGCATGTGGCCGGGCCGGGCTCTTAAAGGGGCCGCGCCGTGCCGCTCTGGTTGTGCGTGGGGAGGAGGCCGCCAGGCGGGCGGCGGGCGAGCGTGGTGGTTCCTCTTCCGAGGCCGGCTGGGGTGGCTGCGTTAACATGGTTCCCGTGGGCAGGGCCGCAGCCGCGAGTGGGGTATTTAGCCCACGCGGGAGACGCTGGCTGTGCTTTGAGGTGCCGCGGCTGTCAAAGGAGGGTCCGCGCCGCCCACGAGCCTTGGCTGCCCACCTGGCTGAACACGGCTGGTACTCAGCGGGGTTTGTGCGAGACCCCGCCAACCCCCCCACGCGTGCTGGTGGCAACTGGGTGGGGATTGTGGGAGGGGCACTGCTCTGCATCTGCTTCTCCGCTCCCCCTTCGGTGCACTTTGTCCTGGTCATGCAACGTAGGGACCCACCCCTGTGACCTGTCTCGCCGGAGATACCCGTGGCCACTGCTGCCGCAACCGCTCCAGTGTAGGAGGGTGGCAGGTGGAGCCAGGCCCTGTTGTTGCAGCTTCTTCAGCAGCACTTGCTGCCCCTGGGGGAGCCAGGCTGGTGGATCAGGTGGAGCTCAGGGCTGACAAGGGCGGTGTCTCGGGGCGGCGGGGCTAGCTGCATCGCCCAGGCTGCTCCCACCTTCCCAATCGGGGCGGGAGGGTGCGCTTAGGAAAGACCCCAAAGCTCTCCCTTCCCCAGGCGCTGCAGTTGGCAGCCCCCGAAACACATTCACGGGGAGGCGGCGAAGGCTGAGACACAGTCTGCAGAGCCCTGGCCTCCCTGCACCCGAGACCCCTGGCTGCCCCGAGCAGAAGCCTGGGCTAGGCTCCCATCCATCCCCCTGGGACCACTAACGGGCTCTGGGCCCTTAGCCGGGGTGACCAGACGGCAAGTGTGAAAAATCGGGACGGGGGTGGGGGGTAATATGAGCCTCTATAAGAAAAAGTCCCCAAAACGGGGCGATCCCTATGAAATCGGGGCCTCTGATCACCCTCGCCCGGGCACTGCAGAGTCGTAAGCGAGGGCTGGGCTGGGGTAGCCCGGGAGGAGGGGAATTTGCTCCAGCTGAGCCCCCACGCAGCGCCTGCCCTTTAGCCACAAGTCAGAGAAGTACAATCCCCAGCATGCCTTGCGGCGGCGCCATCTTGCACTTCGTGTCACCGACTACTCCGCCCAGCCCCTCCCCCCCCCGTCGCTGTCATTGCTAAGGGGGAGACTTGGTCGGGCCCGCGCCATGGGGCTTGCGAGCCGCCCTGCCCCAGCCCCCTACGCCTCCTGCTGCTGTGCGGGCCGCGGCCCCGGCAGGCCTGTTAGCGGCGGGCGGGGGAGCCCAGGTACCGGGGGTGGGCGGCTCCGTGCTGCGCTCGGATGCCCGCGGACGGGCAGGCCCGGCGACAAGGGGGGATGACTACGGGTACAGCTGTGTACCGGGCCCCAGACTTAAGGGGGCCCCCCTTAAGTCTGGGGCCCGGTACAGCTCTACCCGTAGTACCCCCCTGTCGCCGGCCCTGCCAATCAGACTGAACCAGGCTCAGAACGTAAAAACAAATCATCAAATTTTACTGGGAACTAAAACAGAAGCTGCAGCATTGACAGAAAGAGAGTATGAGATTGAGCGAGCAGATTAATGGGAACATTTTTAATGTGTTTTTGTGTGTGCATGTGCTTTCATTACAAGGGTAAATCTACTCTATGAAAATTACATTTATATTGACCAGCAGTAGTCCAGTCACTTACTACGTAGTGGGAGTGTTGTTTAAGTGGTTAAAAGCAGAGGACAAGAAGCAAGTATTGGCGTTCTTATTCCCAACCTGACCTGCAAGTCATTTAACCTTTTTGTTGGTTCTAAATTTTACTTATCTGTAAAATGGGGATACTTAATTAGGGCCTCATCTAAATCCCATTGGCATCAGTGAAAAGACTCCATTGGCTTCAGTAGGCTTTGAATCTGGCGCTGACTTCACAAGATGATTATGAGGATTGATTAACATCTGTAAGATGGGCTGTAAGATCTTGAGATGAATGGTGTTACATACGGATATATAATGTATTATTTTGTTTATCGTTAACTGTATGAAAAGCCTAGATTATTTACCTTGATTGCTACAGGAGACAGACTTCTTAAACAAATCCACTTGATTTCCTGGCAGAAATTAGCACTGGAAAACTCACACAAAGTTGTCTAAGGGAATTTTGTATGCAGTTCCCATTGAAATTAGTGAGAGTTGCGTGTTGAAAAAATAAACCAATATGTATATAGCATACACACATGGAAAGTTTTTTCGCACTGCCTTGTTCTGGATAGTAATGCACTCTAACATTCTGCACAACAGATCTTAGTATTTCACTTTGCAATTACATATTTAGGGATGCCTCTCCCACACAATAAAAACACAACTCTTCAACAACAACATCTCTTTGCCTGCTTTCCAAGCTGTTGAAAAATATCAGCAATTTTCCTGGCACATGCTGGAATTCCAACATCACTTCAATGGACTGAAAATCACCAGTCAATTCATCTCTTGCCAATGAGATTTTTTCCCCCCAGTCTATTACTGTGCAATGAGAATGGAAGTGTGATGGGGATAGGATAGGCGCAGAGGCCTCTTGCTGGAGGCTTCTGGGTCTTGCCACATCCTGTCCCAAAGAGGAGCAGAAAAGAACTCTTTCAAGTGGTCTGAAGTGACTGGGAGTGGGGTATAACGGTGTGCTGGCTAGGAGAACCAAGCCAGGCCCCTCTTAACCCAGCTATGGTTAAAAAAGGTATTAGTTGTGGCTGGGTGGGAGGCCACACCCAAATTATCTGAGGGGAGGCACCTGCAGGCCTGGGCAGCCAGCCTGCTATATATAAAGCTGTCTAGAAGGAAGCAGGGGAGAGACAGAAGTGACAAAGAGTCGTGTGGCACCTTAAAGATTAACTAGAGTATTGAAGAATAAGCTTTTGTGGGCTAATACCCACTTCGCCGGATGCAAGCAGTGGAAGTGTCCAGGGGCAGGTATAAATAAGTAGGCAAGAACCAGGTTGGAGATAACAAGGAGAGACAGGAAAGGCAGGAGCGCGGGGCTCTAGATCCCTGTGGGCTGAGATGTTGCGGTCTCCCAGAGTATTGGTCTCTGTAATATATGTAAATAGTAGGTGGTGGGGACGGACGTGAACAATAAAAGGACACAGGTGCTGCATTTTGGTTGGTCTCTGGGAGTTTTTGTGCGAGGATCGGCAAGGGCCCGGTTACATGAAGGCAATCAGAGGGACTGCATGAGTGGTCAATAAAAGGAGCTGCAGAGACCAAGTTAGTTACTGTCTGGAGCGGGAAGTGAAAGAACCGTGTTTTTGACTAGCTGAAAGAGCAGCGGGACCACGGACAGATCAATGCAGGCAGAGACTGGGGGAGCTAAGAAGGAGCTCCTGGCTGGCTGCTGGGACTGAGCGAGGACTGAACCCAGAGGGGACTGCAGGAAGACCGTGTCTGCAGGGAGGAAGCCCTGGGGGGTATAGCCCCATACCAGGGCCGGAAGAAGGGGTTTATTCTGTTCCACTTACAGGCAGTGTGTGTGACTTGGGCAGAGGGCTGAATCACTGAAAACCTGCTGAAGAAACCATTGACCAAGGGCGGGGGTGTACTCATGAGGTGGGTGCCATCCCGTTCTCCGAACTGAGTGACTGCAGGCATGCACTCGACCACGGGGGTGATCATGAGAGGTGGGTGTCACCCCATTACAGGAAACTTCCCATTGTTTCTTGGTTTTAATCATTTTGATTGCAGTGATGTATCTAACAGAAGCTGAAGTCAGTTTGATCTCTCCCCCAAATGTAACTTTAGAATCTTAAACCATAGGCTTTGATTACCTCTTTGATTTTGCACCTGATCTTTTTCAGCTTACATAGAAATGTGTTACTCTGGGCCTAAATGTATAAAAGTGACTAGTGATCTTTGGTGCCTCCATTTTTGGTCACCCAACTTGAGACACCTTTAAAGGGGTCTGACTTTCAGAGGGTGAATATGCAATAACTTTCTGAAAAAAGGCTATATTTTAAGGTATCTCCAGCCGATCACCCAAAATTATTAGTCCCTTTTGAAAATGTAGGGTCTGATTCTTTGTATCATAACTGTTTCTACAGTATGGTAGTTGAAGTTTTCAGTCCACACAGGAAATGTGCGTGAGGCAGTTTGGTGGCTGGATATAAGGTGAGGATAGATGGGCAGGAAGGGAATAAACAGGGGGGCCCACAGCACAAGGGAAGGCTGCTTGTCTTTAAAACCTCGCAAGGAGGAACTCAGCAAGAGAATTTGAGGGGGGCCCAAAAGAGAACAGACATGAAAGAGGAGCAGGGGAGATGGCGTGAGAGAAGAAAACGAAGAAGGTGAAGGAAAGCCTGGAGGGGAGCTGTGTGTTACTGACGTAGGGGATTCACTTACCTGAGGTAATACTGGGTGGTGTCTCCTTGGGGAACTCTACCCAGCTCTGCCAATGTGGTTCGAGGGGAGGTGATGGTTCATCAACACCTTTATGGCCGAGGAGATGTAAGCCTAATTGATAACCCTGGGGTGTGTTTTGGGACGGTCTCATTTCACTGACCAGGAAATCTTGGCACCTTAAAGCAGGACGCACAGGTGTCCTATTCTCTACTCAGCAGCTCGCCTCACTAATCAACCCTGCGAGGCGGGGGGGGGGGGGGGGGGAGAGTGCAGTTGCGGGCGCTGGGGTGCCATACTCCACAGTCCCAGGGAAAGCAGCTGCAACAGCCGTTTTCCAGGGCAGCACTGCCACTGGGCCTGGCAGATAGTGCTTCCAAGAGCCTGGGATTTAGCCAGCAGCAGCAACACTGGCCTGTAAGAGGAGGGAGGAGAGTGAGTGTGTGGAATGGAGTCTCCACTGGCTGGGAGTGGCAGATGTCCTGTTGTTTTAATCTGATAATCTGCTCACTGGAACCTTTCTCACTCTGGCTGTGTAACAAGGTTAAATAGGCAAGAATTTAAACAAAAAATCGCATGCCACAGTGGCTGGCGAGATTCCCTGTGCCATTTCAAATGCTGATCCCTATTAAATGCGTTGGTGGGATCCTAGTTTCAGGGGGTGGAGAAAATTATCTCTGTTTTTATCCCTGTTTGTGGGAACTAGCTGTGTAGGGACAAATGTAAAGGAGGAGCAGTGGAAGATGCAGTATATAATTTCCCTGCTGTCACAATCACTAAACAGAGAAAGGGTGGGAGGATGTGTGTGTGTGTGTATGTAAGAAAGATAATATTGTGTTCTAGCATACATATTTATGCATGCAAATTAGCTTTGATTTGCCTTGTTGGTTTCTGAATGGTCAGGAACTCTATCTGTGGCTTGCTTTCTAGAAGGAGAGGTTTTCAGTCTACAGCTGCTGGGGTGGCTTCAAGGCCTTTGATAGAAACGTAAAATTCAGTGGTGCTACTTTTCTGTAAACTTGAAACAGTTTCAGTGAAAGAAGAGCAGTTTCGTTAGTTGCATAGACCTAGAGATGCACATTCCCAGTGGGACAGAGATTCCTGCTGGATCTTGTTACTTTCAACACTATCTTAGCCTTGGTCTACAATTGGAGGGGTGGGGGGATCGATTTAAGTTATACAACTTCAGGTACGTGAACAATGTAGCTGAAGTTGACGTACTTAGATCTATTCACTGCGGCGAGTCGACTGCTGCCGCTCCCACGTCTACTCTGCCTGCTCCTCTTCTGGTGCTGGAGTACAGGATTCATCTGGAGGGTGCTAGGGGTCGATTTATTGTGTCTAGACTAGACGCGATAAATCGACCCCCAGCTGGCTGAATCTCTACCTGCTGATCCGGTGGATAGTACAGACATACCCTTACTCAGTTGTTTCATGAAAATCCTTTATGGAAGGGACTGGGTTAATTATTTATGAGAGTTTATGTAATTTAGTGGTTAGAACAGATACTAGAATTCTTTGCCTTGGGCAAATCCCAATCCTTTTATGCCATTCTCCATTTTATGACTCTGAAATGGGCGCAGAGTTTTGTGGAGCATAATAAATGTCTGAGAGTTGCGAGGAAGAAACAGTATCATATAAATGCAAAGTACTATTATTCATTTATTTCCTGCTCTTTATATCATAGCGTCCTCATATGTATGTCAGAGGTCAGGTTGCATGGCAGTTTACTGGGTTGTAGGTATTAACAAGTTGTGGAGAAAGGACTGTAATGGGCAAGAGTTGATACGTGTTACGTGATTGCTAGGTGGGTAGAGAAACAGAAGCGTATTTGTTGACCTTAAGTGGGTATTTGCTAGCTTTTCAACAGACTAAGGAAAATGCTATTTAAGCAGAACCAAGCAAACTTAATTAAGATTTAAACAAACTTTTCCTGTGGGAATAATACTAGTATCTGAAAATAAAGAATGTAACGACGCCCTAGAAAGCAATGTTACAAAAATACACACATACTTTGCTACTCATGCTTTGCATTCATAAAATCATCAAATGCTGCTGGTGCACTATCATCTGTTTCCTGAGATCTTTTTAGTAGAAGCTGATCCACATTTAGTTACATTATGTGTCTCACTTCCAGAAACCTTAGATTTCTGCTCCTTTGAAGAATGCGCCAGCAATCCTTTTGATTTCAAACCTGTGCTTTACAATTCTACACAGTATCCCTCTTTCACTCCCACACGTATGCTAGAACTGGTTTCTCCCCAGTGTGGCAGCTATGCTTGGTCTACAATGCTTCAATGAGGAATAGCGTTCTGGAGATTAGTTTAGATAGAGCATATGCTTAAAATAATGGGCTCTAATTTGCAAACTGACTCTATAAAAATGACATCCTGGGGTACCAGATTTATTCTTCTGATGACTGCTTGGTTTTTCCCAGTGAAAAAGATATTGGGCCTGATACCATGTTATACCAGTTTTATTCCAGTGTAACTCCACTGTGTTATGTTGATGTTAAAAAGTGTAATGTAGTGCAGAATGAGGCCTATTATTCCTATGTTACCTGGCAAGCTTAACCTGCAATCTATGTGTCAGGTTCGTCTCTTTCTGTCTGAAGCATCACCAACTATAAGGATTCTGCAATTAGAGCTTAATTAATGGTTCTGTTGATTATATGCAAGATGTAATAGAATCCAAGTTACTCTCCTCTAGCTGTGCTGATGCTAATAAAGTTACTACTAGTACATAGTAAAAACTTATTTTAAGCAAGTAAAGGCAGTAGATATCATGAATTCATACAGAGAACTAATCTTTTCAGTAAATTGGTAGCATTTTTGGATAGCAACATTTTGAAGTAGAAATTTTTAAAAATATTTTCTCAGAATATACAGTTGGTTTCCAACAGAAATCCAACTCGGGAGGCTGTCAGGTGTACTAGGCCAATACACTAACTTTTCACCTCTGAAGACATGGTTTTGTTAAAATAAGGCCATGCAAAATTGTAGAAAACACTCCACAGAATCTTCAGGGAGATTTCATTTGCCCATTTCATCATCACTGAAATTTCAAATGAATGGTTATTTGACGGAGAAAACCTAAAAAGATCTTTTGATGGTTTTGAAGCAAAAATAATTTCACTCAGTGATGATTCTGTTTTACATGAACATTTTGTGAAAACTGGACCAACTTTGAATTTCCCACAATATGCAAACATGCTCAGATTTTGAGTATTTTGTTTGAAATCCTGGCCCTGTTGAAGTCAACAACGAAATTCCCATAGATTTCAATATGCTCTAAGATTTCACCCTTTTAAATTTTGGGTTAGGTCGACTTACCACGGCATCTTCACGATGCTGAGTCGACTGCTGCTGCTCCCCTGTTGACTCCACCTGCGCCTCTCGAGTTCTGGAGTTGACGGGAGAGCACTTGGGGATCGATTTATCGTGTTGAGACTAGATACGATAAACTGATCCCCGATAGATCGATCACTACCTGCCGATCCGGTGGATAATGTAGACCCATCCTTAGAAATGTGTATTATTGGGCTGATTTGCATAAGATGTATGGATGTGGCTGCAGTATTAAAAATAATTTGAAGTGGCTCAATGCAATAGTAATAATAATCAAAGTCAAAGTCTTACAGTATATAGCACATTTACATTTCCAAAGTATTATAATGCACTCCTTAACTAATGAGCCCCCCATGTACCTCTGACAGGTAAGATGATAATACAATCCCTGTTTTACAGATACTCTGTGTGCCAGCATCCTTAAGTCATTTGGCCAGTGCCATGAGTCAGATTCTCAGTGGGTGTGAATCAGTCTGTAGCTCTGTTGACATCAGTGGAGCTGAACCACTTTATACCACCTGAGAATTTTTCTCTGTGAGTCTCTTTTGTGGTTGGTACATTTTGAGAAAATCAACGTGTAGTTCAGCGGTTCTCAAACTTTTTGAGACCGCAGCCCCTTTTCCGGCTGCGTCGGCGCGGCGCGGCGCGACCCCTCCAGTCCCCGCCGGGGGTGGGCGGCCGGCTGCGCCCCAGCCCCCCCCCACCGCGGCCGGGCGGCTGGCTGTGCCCCGGCCTCCCCGCCCCACCGCGGCCGGGCAGCCGGCTGCGTCCCAGCCCCCCCCCCCCCCCCGCCGCCCCACCGCGAGTTGCAGCGCAGGAGCTTGCGACCCCCTGGGGAGCGCTCGGCGACCCCCCCTGGGGAGCGCTCGGCGACCCCCCCTGTGGTCGCGACCCCCAGTTTGAGAAACCCTGGTGTAGTTCCTGTACGGTTAGAAGACGCTCATAGTGGTAGAAGGAATAAATGGTGGAAATGTACGTATGGATCTTGGGGTTGAAGAGGAGAAAAAGGAGTGTATTGCTGATCTCATCCATCAAATATCACACAGCATTCTGAGCTGCTGTGAATGCCACATGCAACTAACCCAGCTGGGAGCTATTCCATCCCTTTCTGGTAGCTGAAGCATGCATTCCGGTCCTAGGAGGCATTCGTTCCTGTCTTGCTCTGTGTCCCAGAGGACATATGCTCTTGATCCTTCACAGTCAGAGCCTCCTTGTACTGTGTCTTTGTTGCAAATTTTATTTGTTTTTCATTGTAGTCATTTTGATTATGATTTTACAGTTATTTAGCCATAGATCTTGCTGCCTGTTAATGTAATTGGCTTGCCTTATTCATATGGACCAGCTAAGGCATGAATTAATGCAGTTACAGATAGGGACTTGTTGAATGATGTTGTAATGTGAATGGTTTCAGCTAATTGGCACCTGTTTCTGTTCCATTTCATTTTCTTCTAGTGAACATGGTAATGGACTTTCCCTGAAGGTTTTGGAGGAAAATTGAACAGCATGTGCTTCCCTCCCCTACAACCTAGTGTGAAAACAGTGGCTCTGTTGTCTTCCTTTTTGTGCATGCTCAACTCCCATTAGCATTAATGAGAGTTAGGCACTGCCTGTGCTTGTGTGGACACGTGTTCAGTGTACAATGTACCCCTTAGCCCCTGGGTGTTGGAAGTCCTTATCTTTCATTTCCATATTGTTGGGGTTGAGTGAAAAGCCATTTTAGAATCAAATCCACTCCTTCTCTCTTGGGTCTTTTCTGTCTCTCACCTCCCTCTGGGTGAACATTGATTTACAATGAGACAGCCCTGAACTAACAAAGGAGATGTTTTGGGAATCTCTGCTGCTGAGAAGGAGGAATAGACTTCTCCTCCCTCACATCACCCAGCCTGCCCTTTCCAGGTTTTAGCTCGGATGTCTGCAATGTTTTAGTGTGGTAAAAATCCACTACTCTGAAAACTCCATAGCGTCTCCGTGTAACAAAACCATCAGCCAGGATTAGATTTGACCTCCTTAATTTATGAAAACTTACAGGATGTGGATAGTTGGGAGCACTCTGCATTTAGCAAAGCTTTCATACATTAGACAAAAGTAAGAATAGATAATCAGCTATTTAACTTAATGCTACATAATTCCATCAAGGGATGCTAGAGCCTCCTACTTCAGGACAATCTTTGACAGTCCCTAGACAGAGATTAAAAACCCTAACTCTGAACTTTCTTTTAGTGGTGGATGGAAGCCCAAGCTCTTCTGTTGTAACAATATGCCTTTCTGTGTGAGAATGCCTCTATTTTTTAGTTACTGTTGCAGCTGATCTCTGTGTCCCCAGTGGCTGAGGTCAGAGTGTCCCTCTATGCCTGTAAGGGTTCCTTACAATCATCTGTGTATGTTTTAGGTCCATGGTTTCTCCCATGCCCTCTTTCTCTGACCTTGGCTTGGTAGATCAGTGGATTTTCTTTTTCTTTTCAGAAGACAGAGCCTGTATAATCATCTGACTCACAGGCAACACGTGCTCCTTCTAATATTAAGGCAGAAATCCAAATTACAGCTACAGGTTACACAATGTGCTGTTTACTTAAGAAGAGAAGAAAGGATCACATGGAAAGAAAATGATTTACTCTATGTTCTTCTGGGTGCCTGTGTGGGGAATAGTAGTACCACCATGGGTCAAGGAACATAAGTGACAAAGGTTAAATCATGGTAGCTGTAATTTCACATGGCAATCCACTTCTGCCTTTTCCTTGGTCCTTTCCTTACATCCTGGTTAATAGCAGGCTGCCCTAGGAAGTGCAGTGTCCTCTGGTCTCCCAAAATATCTGAGTCACTTCTCTCAACAGGGTTGGTCTCTTTTGTTCTTTTGCCCCCACATCATTTAGTGTTGGTCTCGGAGTATTGTCTCCAATATGTGTTATGAAAGCATATCTGAACTTGTTTCTCCTATGCTCTTGGAGAGTCTGCCTTAGAGAAAGTTTACAGTTTCTCCGTATAGTGGCTTCATAGCAGATTTCATGAGATTATGAATATTCAGACAATGATAATTTATATTGTAGGAGATCCGCTCTTCCCCCATGTCACAACAGGCAGGAGACTCTTTTGTGGCTTCCAACAGTGTTCTTTATTCACAGTGCAAACCCCACCACCAATATACAGTTCTGTACAATGTAGCTGAGGCCCAGCCCTCAGCCTGGCTGGCTTTAGGAAGCAGTCAGCTCTGGTAGGCTCCCAGCCTCAGCTCTACTTCCTCGCTCTTTGTCTCTGCACCTCTCTCTATCTGCTTCTCTCTCTACCACACCACCACCACCCTGGGCTTCCACCCTGGCAGGCTTTTATCCCCTGAGGGGGCTGCCAGGTGTGACCCATTAAGCCCTCTGCAGCTCAGGGCTACACCCAGGTGGCTAATTAGCCTTCCCCATCAGGGAAGGCTTCTAGAGGCTTTTTTTCCTTAAAGGGGTAGCAGGGCTGGGTCAGGCCCACCCTGCCACAATATGTTTAGGTGTATCCAGCTGGGACAGTTACCTTAGCATGTGAAGAGGATATATTTCTCTAGAAAAAATCTATGAGAGTGCAGATTGTTCATAAAATGCATGTCTTTTCCCCTTCATGGATCCGTTATGGAGTGTTGCCAATTTTCATGATTTCATTGCAAGTCTTGCAATATTGGATAAGTTACTTAAAGCCCTAGTTCATGAAGTTAACTGATTACATGAGAATTTCAGTTTTTATTAACTTGTTTCTGACCTTTATGGTTGCAGAGAAAAGCTTGAAAAGGTGATCCAAGTGACCCCTAAAGGCTCAGAAACCCAGAAGGCAAATAAAAATAATCCCCAATTTATTTATTTTTAAATAATCCCACGGTTTTTAAAAAAGATTCCATGGGGAGGGGAGAGTGACTTATGGCTTTTAATGTTTGTGGTTGGCAAAACTACTTAGGATAAACTGTTTAGTAGGAACAAACACTGTATTGTTAACTATCAGCTCTGTGTTCTTGGGGAACCAGGATGCAGTACCCAGCCTGTCTGACTCACAGAAGAATCTCCGCCCCCCACCCGGGTCCCAGCCTCTGCTTGAACCAAAGCCAATCAGAAGAAAGTCTTTCAAAAAGCAATGAAACGGCAGTGGAAGACCCACCTAAACCCCTCCAGACAAGGGAGACGTGATTAAAGAAACTCCCCGTGCCTCATTTGTATAAAATATGGGACAGGGAGGCATCTCTATTAGCATACAGAATGCAGAACAGAGATTCCAAGGCAAGAACTGTACTGAACTCTGGGACCAGCAGAGCAGGAAAGCACTGCATGATGGGGGATCTCTGCTCCAGATGTTAATGAAACCAGCCTGCACAAACCCAGCTCAGTAGTTATCAGACCAATTCTAGTAATAAATCTTTTATTGGTATCCGAAATACTGAAGCTGCCTAATTGCATTGTGAGCTTGGGAATGCTGATTAACCCAGTTCTCTCAGATGAGCTCTGTTAATGTGTGTGTGTGTGTGTGTTCATCTGATTCTGGGCCTGGAAGAACCCAGGCCTGGGGATCCTAGGTCCTGCCAGATAGTTCCATTGGAAGGGAACTTGCAGAAGGGAGAAGTAGAGCTCCATTTGAGAAGACAAGTGACACAGGCAGTACATTGATAGAATTATAGAACCCTCCACCTCAAGAGTCACCTTAATAAATAAATGAGTGTGCCCCAAAGTAATGGGGAAATCTGGTAACAGTATCTGCCTGTTGACCGTAAAGTGACTTGTCCAAGATCAGCGAAGAAGTCTGTGCCAGGCTAAGGAATTGAACCCATAAGTCCCAATTTAGTTCCTTAAACCCAAGCCGATCCTTCTTCAGTGCTAGCATGCTGCATCCCCTGTTATTTCAGTCCCAAGCAGAAGCTGTCATTTGTACCAAGCTGTGTAATGGCATTTTGTGATTTGTGGAAATGTCTACTGGGTCCACTAAGTGAATTTTCCCTTGTGACCAAAGACAGTAATTTGAATCCAGGCTGCTAGAGATAAAATGTCAGTTCACCAACTCCGCACATAAGTTGCAGTCCTTAGAGTTCTTGAAAGTGACACTTTCAGGTCTGTCATGTAGCACAAGTCCAAACTTTGGCCTTCCCTCGGCTTCAGAGGGTAGAATGTGATGGGGGGGGACCTCAATTTTTAAATGTATTTTTATTACTGTTCGTTTTTAAAACTCACTATAGTTGCCAAGAAATTAAGAATAAAACAATGTCCTCTGTTTAGGCAGCATCAGTATAAAGACACAGAAGTTAACAGAAAATATCTCCTATACAAAAAAAGATTCTTTGCCAAGTATAAAAGGTCAAAATGGGTAAAGGCATATCTTTTGTTCTCAAGTATTTGAACGTAATAAAGGAATAAAAACAGAGTAGTAAAAACAAACTATGAAAAGTGATTAATGCCCAATTAATATTTAATAAATACAGTTATTTTTATAGTAGCAAACAGATGGATTTGAGTTTTTTCTTTATGGTCTGTGGATGTGTGTGGTGGGAAAAAAGTTACAATAGGAACATGAAAATGAATGGATTCAGGATGAGGAATGAAGAAGGCTTAAAGTTATCCATCTTCAGGTGGTAGCACAGCCATTTTAGGGTAGCCTGTCTGTTCAGGGGGCAGCATGACACCACTGCTATATTACTCCTAAGTTATATTTGATCTTTTCCCTGAGGCCAGCTCATGGAAAAAGTAATTTCTTGTACTGGCTTCTACTGTATTTGGCAAAAAAATCTTTCCCCTTCCATTATCACTGATTTAGCATTGCTAAATATATTGCCTAGGCAGGTAAAAGTAGGCTGTTTGCAGTTCTAGCATTAATAATAAAATTAATAATCATGATATTTGGACAGAGATGTTCTTGTAATTCATATGCTTTGGACCAGCAGCCAGTGGCCTGGGCAGCAGAAGGGGACAGTGTGTTCCAAGGTGGCTACTGATTAAAAGAGGGCAGGATGTGGCTGGCAACAAAGAGAACTGTTTTTTTGGTAGCATGATGATGGTGTCTTAAGTGAGGGACTATGTGGAGTTTTGACCTCTGTTCACGATTTGTGTACATTTTGGGTGGGATTCTTAAAGCTGCCTAGGGGATTTGGCTATTAATATTAATTAAGTGTCTGAATCTCCCAGGCAGTTTTGAAAGATCTCTGTAAATAAATACAGTAGAAAATACCCTGATGGTAAGACACCATTTTCTTTATCAGTGGGAAAGTGACCTGCTGGAGTGCCTCTAGTTTTCCCAGTTGCACCCATCAGGGACCACTAAATGGTAGTAAAGCAAGGAAATGCAGACTTTGCTTGGTATTCCTGAAACATACACACATACAGAGCAAGAGAGTTTCACAGATCTATGGAATGAATATCTGAATGCAGTTTCCTCATGCAGTGACCACACCATACCAGATGACCTTTTGGGATTTTGTCAGTGTATTTTAGGGGCCCAGGTCCCTCTCTCCCCACCCCACCCCTGCTCAGTCTTCTGGTTTTGGCGATCTACAGATCATAAGGCCAAGAGGGACCATTGTTATCATCCAGTCAGACTTCCTCCATAGAACAGGCTATAGAACTCCCCTGAATTAATTCCTGTTTGAAGTAGAGCATCTGTTTTAGAAAATCATCCAATCCTCCATTTTAAAATTGCCAGTGATAGGGAATCCACCACTGACTTTGGAAGTTGGTGTAATAGTTAATTACCCTCCCTGTTAAAAATGGGTGCCTTATTTTCGGTCAGAGTTTGTCTAGCTTTCACGTGCCGCCATTAGACCTTATTACATTTTTGTCTGCTAGACAGAATAGTCTATCATCAAATATTTGTTCACCTTGCAGGTACACTTAGACTCTGATCAAGTCACCTTCAAACCTCCTCTTTGTTAAGTGTGGCAGGGTGCTGGCCAGGAGTGCCTGAGCCAGCCCTGCCGCCCCTTTAAGAGGGAGAAAAACCCTCTGCAAAGCTCCCTTGCAGGAAGCCTAATCAGCCACCTGGGCTCAGGCTTGATGAGTGACACCTGGCAGCCTCCTCAGGGGGATAAAAGGCCTGCTAGGAAGCAAGCCCAGTGTGGTGGGGATGGTATAGAGTGTGGTGTGTTTGGAGCTAGTCAGAGCTGCATGTTTAGAACTGCATGTTTAGAGTTGTATGTTAAGAGCTGGACTATATAGAGTCTGTAAAGCTGTAAGCTGTAGAGCTGAGCTATCAAGAGCTGTATGCTGAAGGTCTGTACAAAGCTGTATATATTGGTGGTGGGGACCTGCACTGTGGATTAAAGAGCAATGTTTGAAGCAAAGAAGGGTTTCCTGCCTGTTCCTGAGAGGGGTGAGAGAGCGGTCTGTCACATAAGCTAAATCAGTTAAATAACCTTGAAATGAAATGTGTGTATAAATGCATCTTACTTCTGTTCCATTCTATGCATCCGATGAAGTGGGCTATAGCCCACGAAAGCTTATGCTGAAATAAACTGGTTAGTCTCTAAGGTGCTACAAAGTCTTCCTCATTTTATTTATGGATACAGACTAACATGACTGCTAATCTTAAACTTGAAATGATATTTGTTTTGCATCTGTGGAGTTTGCAGTCACTTCCTGGGCATGCTTTTCTTATCTGGCATATATATATATGATTTTTGTACATTCACAGCTTTCTGGTGTTTTAACTTCAGATTTTGGATAATGTTTTTTTCCCTCTCTTTCCCCTCCCCACCAGGTTTTCCTGGGAACATCATAAGACCTAAACAAGCAACAGAAGTGAAGGTGAGTGTCTTCATTGGCAGCGTATTCTCTCTAGTTTCTGTCTTGTTTTTAGGCTTGCTTTTCTCATCAATAATGGTCTGAGGTAATGCACTGTGTATATTGTGGTAGACCAGTATGATGTAAAGGCTGCCTTGTAAGGCATTTAATGTGGCATCTGAAAGTATGCATCTCCCACATGCTAGGAAATGCAAGTACCATGGAATCTAGTCCCTTACCAGAGCATACGTGGATTGTTTAACTTCACCAGGAATTCATAACTGTTAAAAAGGAAATCCGTGCACTAGGCATGAATGTCCAATGAATAGTCTGCAAAAGTTGGAGTGGTTGAACTATTCACCCACTCACATTGCTGACATACATGACAGCAGAAACAGACTGTACTGTTTGTATATTTGTATATTATATTGGGAGAGGCCAGTGAAAATCAATATCTCCAACAAAGGCACACACTCTTGAGGTTTCACAGTATTGCAGGTACCAGAACACTATTGACTAGAACTAAAGCACTGAGAGTAGTGTTGCTATTAAATTTTTATCTGGAACTAAAGGAGGAGGATAAGAGAGGGAGCTGTGGAAAAAACTGAGACAAGTTAGAACAAAAAATGTGATTATCTTATTTCAAATATAAAACTGAATGATTTCTGGCTAAGACAGAGAGAGAATGTCTCCAACTGTTCTGGGTAACTTTCCTACATCTTTCCTTGGGTACTTAATATCTTCTCACATACCTCACATACCATGATTTAAGACACTTGCATTGGGAAACTGGAAGCATCAGCTCTGGCATTAACTTCTTCACCAACCTGATGTGCAGAATCTCAAAGCCTTTACTCAGACCTAGGCCTCCCAGTACAACAGTTTGTTTTCTGTTCAGGTATGAATTCACTGGAGCATTTGCTGTAGGTTTTCAGACGCTAGATGACATCTGTCAATAAATTCTATAGCACAAGACTGCAACATAATTTCAAAGTTCTATTTAGTAGGGACCCTGTCAAGGTTAGTCACTAATGCAAAAAGGTATGTTGCCTAAATTGAAGATTGCTATATTTTCCCCCTTTCTGTTTACCCACTGTGACTGAATGCACCCCTGTATTCACATCTTACACACTACTGTTATAATCTTTGTACAAATTATGCCTTGCAAGGTATTATTTGAAAACTAATAACTCATTGGTCAATGATACCATGGTGAAATGTGTGCAGCAACATTATATGTAAAGTTTATAAACAAAAGCTAAAATTAGGTCTGAAATGCGTTTACCAGATAAGTCTGGGTAAATCAGTTTCTCATAGATAGGACAAGCTTATGCCTTTAGCCAGGTGTCATCGAAGTTGATGGGCAATCACCTATCAAATGGCCATTCTTCCACAAGAAATGGCCAGAAACAAACAGATCTGCATCTTCGCAAACAACAGCATGGAACATCTTTCACCACTGGGACTTCTTGTCTCCATCCTCACAATGGAAATGAACATTTCCTCAGGAAAATGCATTTGAGAGCGTGAATGAATGATAAAAGTGAAGGGCAAAACACTCCATGTTATTTCTTCCTATCCATCTCTCTCTCTTTCACCAAAGAAGACAAAAAGAAACAGCTGTTGGATTTGGGAGCACATCTTAGCCTGAGAGTTTGGTCAGCAGTGTTACTGAGAACATGTGGTAAGGAATTTTACCTTGAAATAAGTCTAGTTTGTTTACGCTTTAGTGCTAGGAAGCATTTTCTTTTATTTCTTTTGTAACCATTTCTGACTTTAATACCTTTTTCTTGTGCTCACTTAAAACCTGTCGTCTTGTAGTTAAATAAACTTGTTTTATTCTTTAATGAAAACCAATCCAGTGTTGTGAAGCGTGTGGGCAACTCCATTTAAGGTACCAAACTGTTGTATATTGATCCCCTTAAAGGCACAACAAACATAATATATCTGGACTGTCCAGAAGAGGTTTGGACAGTACAGAAAATACTTTTTGACTGAAAATCTGGGTCTGGGAGTGTGTTCGAGTCACCTTGCAACTGGTAACTAAGGCTGGTGGAAGCCAGAATGTGTCTGTGTGGCTGCACACACCAGCTAAACACAGACACTCAGGGTGCGACCAATATGTTGTTAGACTGTTTGTGAGTGGCTAGGTGGGAGCTACGGCAGTAAAGCATTGTGAGGAACCTAACTTTGCAGGGTAGGCGTGACACAGCCTTTAACTGATCTGAATTGAACCCTGGAATGTCATACCCACTTCTCTAGAGATAGAGGCTATGAAATAAATAACAACCATAGGAAGCATGCAGTGATGGTGTAGCTGTGTCAGTTCCAGAATATTAGGAAGACAAGGTGGTTGATATATAGGCTATCTGTTTGATCTTGTTTTTAGCTGTGACACTCTCTTCTTCGGGTCTGAGAAAGGTAGTTCTGTGTACTCAAAAGTTTGTCTCTCTTACCAACAGACGTTGGTCCAATAAAAGATATTACCTCACCCACCTTGTGTCTCTAACAGTAGGAAGTCTTAGGCTTGTGCTGCATTTATGAGTGCATATGGTTGTCCCATTTATCTCCTTATATAAAATGGTGTGCTAACAAACTGGTGGGATTCTCCTACTTCTTTGGATGAGTGTCAAGAGACCAGCCCGTGATTAAAATGCAGCCAGAACCACTGATGCTGTAATATTAATAGTAATGGTGGCCGCTACAAAAATAGCTGTTAAATGGGGAGGAAAAAGCTTTGTGTTGCCAAAAATGTAATGAAAATGGAGCTGTTAAGTATATAATGTTAACCAGAATGATTGTGACTTTACAATTTTCCAATGCATTGGGTTTATGTGATGTACCGGATCAGAGTGTTGTAAAAGGTTAATGTAAAACCTTGACTGGGAAGCTTTAAAAATGATAGCCATAGGGAAGAAAGTTCTCACTCATCCATGCACATGCAGGAATTACAAGGTGTGGTTCTTTGGACATTGCTATACAAGATATCAGACTAGATTATCATAATGGTCCCTTTAGCCTTAAAAATATATGAACCAGTTCCTCAGCAGTGTAAATTGGTGTAATTTTATTGAAGTGAATGGAGCTATGCTAATTTACATCTGCTGGTCATCTGGCTCTCTGAATCAATGATCGCATTCATGCAAATTACTGGTATTAAAAAATAATACAGCATGTACAAGGAATAAGTCACACTTGGGCTAATCCCAAATGATGAAGAAAGGCCAAACTCTAGTCTGCCTCTTTGAGAGATTAAATCAACCTAAGGGCTGTTGAAATATATACAGTGGCGTTGGAACAGTTTTTATTGTAGGGGTGGTGAAAGCCATTGAATCAAGCGAACGGGTGCTTCCGCACCCCCAGCACTCTAATTTCACCACTTATGGATATTTTACACACCAACCCTTGTGAAAGCAATGGGAGAATATCAAAGAAAAATGTTCAAGCTTTTTTTTTTTATTCTGGATGACAAATGTCTAAGGTGGTTCATCTCAGGTACACACCGCTGGAAGGTATGTTCACTACAGCACAGTCATTATCACAGTTTGTGCTTTGGTTTACTAGCAGAAATGTTATTACTGAATGCCACAAGCTTCCATTAATTGTGGACTTTACTCCTTCCCTGACTCACTGAACTAACAAATCAGATGTAAGTTCCTTGCCACACTTTCACTAGTCCCTTTATGTGCTTCAGAATTGGAGGGTCAGATAAGAGTTGTGCAAATTCTTATTGCTTCTTACTGGCCTAGGAGACTGTTTCCCTTTTCAGTTTCCATGTTCCAGACGGAGCAGTGTTTACAAAGCTGATTAAAGGGGGTAGGGGTGGAAGCTGTTCAGCATTGGACTAAGAGCTGTACTGACACCATAGTGGCTTTATGATCTCTGTGACCTGAATATGGAACTCAGTGTGCAGCTAAGAGGGTACATGGTGCCCCAGATATATAGTGCCTCAGTCCCTGAAATCGTGTTTAACTCCTTCCTACTGTCAGAGGAGATGCTCTACCACTGGTTCTAGAGAAGAATCTCCATTAGCAGTCAGTCATGTTAGCATGAAATATCCTCCGTCATCTCTTTGGGAATGTCTTGTGTTGTTTTTAGGGGAAAATGCAGAAGAGCATTCACTAGCTATGTAAAACATGAATAGAAAGGCCTCCATCTCTGGCCCTTATTCAGTACGAAACACGTGCTTAAAGTGGACCTACTCGCATGTTTAAAGTTAGGCACATGCTTAAGCACCTTGCTGAATCCCAGGTCCTCTGTGCAGATTACAGCTCACACTGTTTAGTGAAGCCTTGTAAACGCTTTTTCCAAAGGAGATCACAGTGCATCCAGACAGCACAATTAGGTGGGTATTTGTTTCACCAACCATTCACAGTGGGATTTTCTAAAGTGCCCAAATCAATAGGAGTTAGATACTTAAGTTGCATAGGTGCTTTTGGAAACCCCCCTCCTAAATCCATTGTGTTGCAGACAGCTGGAGTTTGATAGGTATGGGGACAGTGAGCAAATACACACAAATATGAAAGAACTAGCAGCCATAATTGCCATATTTTATTGGTATATGTCCAACTGGTGACTGATTCTCAGACACAAAACCATTTCTCTGCCTTTTCTCTGTAGGGACTTGGGGGCAGGAAGGGGGTGTCGAAAAATATCTTATTCAGGGGAATGGTCTTAAAAGTAAACCTTGTAATAAGGCAGACTTCCCAGTGCTCTTTCACACAAGCAGTGTGGCTTTGTTTTTATACACTGCTCAAAATGTAATTAAAAAGGCTGGGGAAGCAAGGGTGATGTATCTTGTTGAGTGGTACTGTGTGCATTGAAGTTCCATTTAGTAAAGTAAAAACACTGAACATCGACATCAGTCTGGTATATGTAGTGTACTATCCTCCTGTTCCTACCCATTTATCTACTAAGGGATCTGACTGGGAATTTTTACCTTAACACAGGAATACAGGAGATTTATTTCTCTCAATAACTATGCTTTCTTTATACATATCTTTTTGGTAGCGGTTGCTGCCATTTTAACCCCAGGAATACGAATTTCCATTTCATACTAGCAACCAAGATGCTGCCTGGGATGAAGTATTTTGCATCTTTGACTTGAGGATTCTCAATGGGAAGATTAAGGAATGATCCTTGATATTTGGGCCTCTCAGAGGACCCTGACAAGAACAAGAAGCCATTAAGAAGCAGGCAGTGTGACCTACGGCTGAGTTCCTGGCTAGCTGCAGGCTGCCGGTGAAAGAACTGGAAGGAGCAAACGAATTTGGGTCCAGGTGCCATCCCTCAGTTCCCGGGTGACATTATAATGGATGTGGCATGGGCATAATAACTGAGTAAATTAGGAGGCCAAACCACACCCAGAAATTTTGAACAGGGCTGGCATTTTGTATTGTGGGCAGCTACCCATAGTGCCAAATTATTTGCGGGCACTATTCTCCCATCCTGTCATCCTCCTATTCTGATGAGCTGCCCTCATGCAGCCCTGGAGCTGAGCTAGAGGCACCAGCATTAGCTGGGATATACTACTTCCTCTTTCCACACAGGTGACACTCTCACAGATGGTTCAATAGATCTCCCTTACGGAATATGACATTAGCAAATCAGAGCAGAGGGAAGAATGAATTTTGTATGCAAGAGACTTGCAATAAGAATGGGGGTGGAGGGAAGGGAGTAGTTTGAAAAGGAGGGGGTATAAAGAGGAGAGAGACACACACAGATTGGGTAAGAACATGTGGCTTAGAGAGAAATTAGAGTTTGTACAAGAAATTCAAGTTTTCATTGCATGTTGCATTTTTTCGACAAATAATATCTAATGATACAGTGGCAAAGGGACTCACCACTTGACAGTATATACTTTACTATATACTATCAATACTTTATATATAGTATATATGTTTATATATAGACAGTATAAACAAATAATTGTCCATGAAATTGTAGTTGTACTGACTTTACTAGTGCTTTATATTCGCCTGTTATAAAACTAGACAAATATCTAGATGAGTTGATGTAGCCCTGGTTGAGAACCACTGCTCTACAGTCCAGCTGACCAGGTCTGCTGGTCATTGCCCTTTGGCGCGGCCCACCAGCCAGGCCCACCTTTGGTCTGTAGGCATCATACTGTCTGGAGTGGCTCATGACCATGAGTGCCTTCCTCATGGCAGACTGTCAAAAACAGGGCAGACATCCCAAACTAGTGGTATGTTCTATAATTAGCTTTTGCCAAGCCAGTAACAAATGTAAACCCCTGGATCACTAGAAGAGTCTTACTGTGGAGTCACAGACAGCCCCCTGAGGGTCTCTGGTCTGTCTTGCCACGTAGGCAAGCTGAACTTAGTGATAAATGGTCATTTACATCAAAAAACACAAAATATTCAGGTTGCTTCCAGTCCCAAGAGACCAGTCACTTACCCCAGATAAATTTGTATCTTAGATCTCACACCAAAGACAACGTCTGTGGCCAATCCTGTAATAAACTAACTTAAAGATTTATTAACTAGGAAAAAATAAGAGTTACTTATAGGTTAAATCAAACACACATACATGCAAATGAGTGATCATCTAAATCTCAAGAGTGACAGAGCTGTAGTGATCTGTCAATTCAAAGTGTCTTTCAATGCAGACCCAGGAGTCAGGTGCTGTGGATCTCTGGCTTCAGTTTAGAGTCTATGGCCCCTCAGAATTAAAACAGCCAAAAAGATGGAAAATTTTCTTGTGGCTTTGTTTTATTTCCTTGATTCAGCACACAGTACCATCATCCTTCCATGTAGCATTTTCCACAGGGCCATAAACCAATCCTTTGTATTTTGATTATCCTTGATGGCCCATCTGATTTTGATAGTCCTTCTGGATGGGAAGGGGGTGGGATGATTCCTGTGCCTGGGTTCACAAGTTCAAAGCAAACATTTTCAAAGTTATAAAACTGAATTTTCCAATTTCCTTCTAGCATGGAATACAGAGATTACAAGTGAGATTAATGCATGCAGCAATTTACAAACATTTCATAGAGTCTAAATGCAAACTACATTCTTATAAAACGAATACCTGTTTTGAGCAAAACTAACCTAAAGGTGATCTGGTCTCCATCTACGAGGTTGTCAGTTCTTTGCTAATGCCTGCAGCGTGTGCAAGAGCTAGTGTCCGTCATGCCAGGGTTTTCGGCCAGCAGTCTTTCTGGCCCCTTGTATCTGGAATTTTCCGGCTAGTCCTACCAGTGAGGCTGTAAGGGAATCCCTCCCTCCCTCTACCCTGGGTTTCAGCCCAGGGACCCTTGTGGTGAGTGGTTAAGCTCTCTCTTGCTAGAGATCTTGCACCTTCCCTGGGTGACTTAACTACAATGTGTCCACCTTCTCCTCAGGCGGCTCATGTTTTCAGCAGGACTCTGTCCTGGGGCCCAGCCCCTAGTCACAATCCACAAGGTAATAAAGGAAAAGAAGCTAAATTAACAGAAATAAGGAGGAGCTCCAGTTTCTGTGTCCCACTCAGATCCTCCAGGCATCGGTCCTACCATTCTACATTACAGTTAGCTTAAGGTAGCGTGGCTTGTTACAGTTCTCATCTCTGGGAGCTGAGTGTGAGAGGTCTGTCTTGGGCCTTTTGAACCGAACACATTCTTTAAGGCTCCTCCACCAAGACATGTCTCTGAGTTGGCAAAATCTCACAGTTGTATTGGGGCAGAGCTGTCTGAATCCAAAGCTGTTCTTTGACCCCTTCTTGCCTGCTGGGTTTTTTTAATACTTTGTCACAGATACAAACCGACCAAAACGGAAGGCCAATCCCTCAGGAGCAGTGTTAGAGTTGAGTGTTGAACCTAAGCGTCTGGGAGCTCCTGAGGCTGATTTCTCAGATTTGACGTTAATGCTAGGATTTTCGGGTTTTTGTTTTTCATGGAATTTTATAGACATTTGCAGCCAGATAAGTATATTCAGATATGACAACTCCACACACACCCACACACACAGCCCCAGATTTTCATTAATAGACAACATTTTTGTGCACACAACAATTTGTGCCCATAATGTTACGAGAACAGTTATCAGTGTTTAAACCTTTAGTGGTTTGTGCTTAAAAGTTAGATAACACTACTGATGAGCCTGATCTTGCAAAGAACTTAAGCATTTCCTGAGAAGTGCTGTGTGTTTTGTCTGTGCTTGGGATTCAAGAATTGGTGGCCAGCCGTCAGTGTACCTGCTTCAGTTCAAGCCACAAGGATAGGCTAGAAAAGGTACAATTTGCACTGGTTGCCCTCATTCTTTTTTGAAACTGAAGTGCAACTAATGCAAATTGCAGCTTTCCTTGTCTTCACGGTAGGTCTGCATCAGTGCAAGCTACACCAGTTCCTGGCCACTGACTGCTGAACCATGGCTAATTCCAAATAGTCAAGGCCTCTAAGAAGTTAATGAGAATAGAAGGTTCTCAGCACTTTACAGAATTGGGCTCAATAGTGGCACCTTTGTGGGCACAGATCATGCCCACAATACAGAAGCTGGCTCCCAGGGTCTGTTTGAAAATCAGCTCCACTATAGTGTGCATTCTCTCTCTCTCTCTCTCTCTCTCTCGCTCATGTTTGTCACTTTAATATATGTGTATTTTTGATGGGCACTGTTGACAACTGGTTGCGGGCACTGGATCTTGAGTCTACCTTTCCCATGGAGAAATGAGTGCCTGTGTATGGGTACCTGTGTGTGTTTACATTTGTGTGCAGACAAAAATCAGAGAGATTATAAAACAGTTATTTGGGGGCTAAGCGTGGAATAAAGCTCCTGTTTTGGAATCTATGCTAGTTGGCTTGTTTTTCTTTCCCTCCCCACTTCTGTTTTCAATTCCTGTGAGAGATGGCTGTGCTGTGTCCTCTGAGCACCCTTAGGAAGTTGTGGGCACTAGGGCAGCTATCAAATCTTTTCCCTCAGCCTCTCCTCTGTAGCTGGAGCCCACAGCTCTGCCATGCATCTTAAACAATAAAGGAAAACAGTAGAAAAACTTTCTGGGTTTTGGCATTTGCATTAGGTTGTCGTGGGTTGAATTTTTTATTGAACACAAAAACTTAGCAAACCAGTCTCTCATTCTCTACCTGTTTGTTTATGTTGATCTCCGAACAGTGGGATATTCTACAATGACATGTAAGGAAGATATATTGTTTCATCATATCTGGCCCTTTCTACATAAAAATATAGGCCAAGATTTTCAAAAGCAACTCACGATTTTTGGGTGCCCAACTCCAGATGCCTTAAAAAGGCTTGATTTTCAGAAGGCAGGCTGTCATTATTTTCTGAAATCCAAACCCCTCTTTTAGTTGTCTCAAATAAGGCACCCAAAATTACTAATTGCTTTTGTCAGTTCTTCCGTTCACCCTCCCACCCCCTACCATCTCTGTTTGATATATTAAAATCTCCTCTAGTCACTGTAATTATTCTTACATTTGTGGATGTCTTCCTCTTTATTTTGAGACTTAAAAGCTTGGGGAAGAAACAGTTGTGTGTGCGTTTGGGTGTTTAATTTTTTTCTTTTTTTTTGTAATTATTATTTCTAAACCATTGCTGTCTAGTGATTGGATCACAGGTAATTTCTTGATCAACTGGACTGTAAATAACAGAATAATAACTGTCTAATAATACTCCTAAGCTATTACTTTACTTTCAGTCAGGCACAAAATTTATAGGGGGGAAAAGATTTGCTTTTAACTTTTGTGTAATTATCTTTTTAACCTTTCATTTACAAAGGGGTCAACTGACTTTGTACAGCTGGAACAGTCTATTATCAAGAAAGCCAAAGCCAATCTGTTAAACCCCTGAGCTCTCACCGAAGAGCATGATGGATAAATGTTCTCCAGCGCAAGCTGCCTTTCACACACCTTGTTTGTTTCTTGATTAACATAGAACGTTCTTTGGCGATTTCCCTTAACACCTTCCCTGCCCAGCTGATGTTGACTGTCTGGATACATAGCTTTGTACAGGCCCAATGTTGGGTGAGAAGTTAGGCCTCAGTCCTAGTGGGGACTGCTAGTGTAAACCACTGTGCCCATGTGGATGACCAGTGAAGTCCGTGGGACTCTGAAGAGCTGGTTATAAACCCCATTTTAGGATATCTTTCTGTGAATCTTGCATTACCACAGAAACCCAGCATCTTTGTTACAGAGTTTAGGTGCTGCAGGCAACATGGACTTCTCGTTATAAAGATTAGGTATATTATCCTTTCATTAAACTATTACCCATTCCCAGGAGGAAGGAAGTTTCTACTCTAATTCCTTTGCATCCCTTGGAGGATAGGTCTCTTTCTCTGGTGATCACAGCAAGTATAAACACTATAGCCATAGTGTGTGATGTTGCAAAGACTTCTCAAATTAAAACACAAATACGTGCTGTTTTGGGGCATCCTATGTATCCCTAAATACTTAGGGATTAATTCACCACTGCCTAACTCCAGTTATACTCCATAGATTTGAAATGAGTTACACTGAAGGAAGCAGAACTGGAGGAAGGTAAGAGTGAAACAGACAGCAGGGGTCTGATTCAGAATCCATTAACTTTCAGTGGACTTTGCACCGGGCCCATAGTGATCAAATTAGACAAGCCTATTACTTGAACTTTGCTAGTGTATTTAGTAGAATACGACTAAGGCCCAAAAGTTGCTGCAGAGCACAAATAAGATTTTTTTCAGTGCCTCTCTTAACCTTTCTCTTCGTTGTGGAAAGTCAGTAGTTTGAGGCATTGTTGGTGCCATCAACAGAATCAGCAGGAGATTATTGCTTGAATGCTCGGGAGTCTTTTCTTCCTTATTCGGAGTATAGCGAGAGATGACACAGTTGCTGTAATGCTACTTGCGTATGGTCTTTTTTAGCCAGCTGTATTCTCCTCTGGATTTCTGCAGCTCACTGAGTTTCTGGGGGCTCATTGCAATTTAGAGAGAGCTGCTGGAGAGTCAGCTCATTGTAGAAATAGCAGGAGTGTGCTTACTAGGAATAGTCCCTCACGGAGAGAGACATTTATGGTAACAGCATTTCTTCCACTATATTTCCCATAACACTAGGGTAAAGTGGCACAAACTTCAAGACATTACAACCTCACGTCATTCCTTTATTTAGTGTCCTTTCCAAGCCCTCGGTCAGTGGTGTCAGATAATGGGCCCACTGAAGGTGTGTTCCATGTTCTCATGCACAGAACCGAACTGCAACATGCCCCTTCTCCCAGGGGCAGCATACTCTCCTCTCCCCCACAGCAACCCTTCGCTCCTTCACCAACATTCTGAATACATTCAGCCAGCTGGGGGTAGAATTCCGACACCAGACTTCCTTAAAGGGGCCACATCCTTCTCTGCTGCAGGGAACGCTGTACCTGAGGGACTCTGCTGAAAAGCCAAAAGAGGTGTCCCTATGAGCCAGTGGATTATTCTTTTGCCTTTTTGTGTTTCTTACAAAGGTCGCACTGTTGCACCTTGACTATGTTGGGTCGGGCCTACATCACTGTATCACAGGACTGCATTTTTTGTCATTACAACGGGGCACGATAGGTCACATTGCAGCTGCTCGTTGAAGGGACACGGTCATGGCTGTGGTACCTAAAATCTTCCCGGAAGCTGGTAGTTTGTGACAGCTGCTTATTAATGCTAATCATAATTACCTCTCCAGTAACTTGTGCATCCCCCTTTTTGTTTGTTGTATCCATCTGCTGTCTTTCCTCATAAGCTTAGAAATGCTTTGGGGGAGGGACCATCTTTTTATCTGTGTGAATAATGTCTATCACAGTTGAGTCTGGACCTCCAAGGGTCTCCAGGAGCTTCCGTAGTACGAATAATACTGATTTTGATAATATTTGATCTCTACTGTCAATTGTCCTACAATTTTGGATCTCACCTTACACATTTTGTGTGTTCCTCATAAATGCTTACAGATCTTTGCCCCTGCCTAAAAGGACCTGAGCCAACCAAGGATCTGAGTTATTGAGCTCCCAGTGGTGAATATGGCCCCTTGTGTGTGTCCAGTTATGCAATTGTTTATTTATATGCTGTCCTCTACTAAAGTACATGTGCACAGGTTTGATTATAGTAAGCTATGCAGTAAGTAAGGTATTTGTTTTCTTTTTGTTTTGTTCTGTATTTCCCTCTGCCTCAGAGAGATTTTATTTTCTCTTAAATACATAGCTGGAATCCTTCGGAGGACAAACCACGCAATGTGTACCAGCTGCTACTGTTTATTCCTTTGAACTTCAACATAATGGCCAGTGTAATCTCTTTGATTTAGCTCTCCTAACATGGTCTGAGTGTGATTGGATACTGATCATGAATCTGAGACCGTTCAATACGTTTAGCAATGTCCTTGATAGAAGGTCAAAGACAAAGATTCCCTGTCCGTTTTGTAGGATTTGTGTGGGAATCATGGTTGGGTTTTCTTGTAAGAACAGAGCTGAGAGATGTAGTGATTTTTATCTGTGCTTGAATCCGAAGGTCAGCCCAAGTTATTACCTATCTGCTAAATACAGATAGTGTGTTTGGTGCTGTACAAGACAGACAATATGGCCAGTCCCTTCCCAAGTTAATCTTGCCTCCTGAAGTGAAACATCACTAAGGAATTTCTCATTTTCAAAACTGAGCTCATGTGCTTGACTTCTGAGGGCTGTCAATAATGTCAGGTTGTGAACTGCTTTTTCTTGTTAATAGCAACCATGCAGCTTAAAGCCACATTAAATGTCAGGCAGCCACTGCTTAATTTGTAATGAAAGAGGTGCCGGGGCTCAAGCAATATTTTTACATTCAGAACTGATGCAGGAAGCCCAGAGGTGCTAGGGCTATGAACTGCCAAGCTTAGGAGTGCTGGGGCTCATACCTGGCAAGCCCTGGCACAAATTAAGCCCTTCAGACAGCCATAGATCCTAGCTAGTTAGGAGGGTGTGTAGCTGTGTGTGCGCGCTTAGGGTAAGGCGTTATCTTTAGAAGTCTTTATAGGACAGAAATGCTGCGGCTGGTTAAGGTTAAAAATAGTTCTGAGTTTTCAATGGCTGCATTCCATGGCTGGAGCCTGAAATCATGAATCAGGGCTCATCGCTCAGTCTGTGTGAGAGACCAAGTGTCAGAGCTCTACAAGTGGAGGCAGGAGGGGAGCAGCTAGCTGGGATGAGTCCGACCCCGGCATCACTAATACTTTGGGAGGGACCTGTGCTGCTTGTGCAGTCCCAACAAGGTACCGTATGTTGATATTTTGGGTTCTGGACGTTTACCGAATTGTCTTACCCTGTATAATTGAAAATGTGCCAAGCCATGCAAAATTTCTTGCTGAAGAACGAGAGGTTTTTTTAAAAAAGTGGTTCTGCTGTGTGAATTCATTCTGTCCGTGGTCTGTAGCTGTATACGTTAAAGCTGCCTGAGATCTAGGATGTCATGTATTGATTTGAGGTTTGGTTACAACCTCTGGGTATTCAGTGCCCATCAGATTGTTGGTCCAAGGCTTGTCCCTGGGTTTGGACAAATTCTCCTTTTGTGTTTCAGAAACTCTCCAACATGCATTTCCCTGCCTGGAATGTACAGATATTTAACTGATGATTGCGCTCGTTAAGTCATTGTGCTGTGAGACATTTTTTAAATATTATCTAGCACATGGATGCTTCATGTGCATCTTGTCTGAAGACTAGAACTCTGTGAGAGTGAAGCATAGAGTACGTGTGGGTCTATACCAAATGTGACTATTCTGAAGGAGAGAGTAATTATCTACTAAATATACTGCTTCGCAGGAAGGATCATTTCGTTCTCCAAGCAAGTTCGTTGAGAGGGCCACTAGGATGCGGACAAGGTTTTAGGCCCAGCATTTTCCCTTTAAAAGTTGTTTTCTCTGAGACGTTTTAACCCTTACATATCGCCTAGGACCTTGAGATAGAAAGTTACCATTTTGGGGGTGGGGTAATTCTTGGCATGATGCATAAATCAAGTTGTGCTTATGTGTTCTCTGCTGCCATTGCACCTTGGGCAAAGCTGTGCATTACCCACTAGCCTCGCGGCCCTGCTCAACTGTGCCAGTGCAGTATCCTCCTGTTTGTGAGAGTCCTGGATACAGCTGTGTTCACTACTCATTAGGTGCCCTAAGCTATGCTTGCAATCCAAGAACTGCTCTGTGTGTCTGTGCTATGCCATCCTGGTACCCTCAGTACTTCTGCATGGACCTGTCCTATTATATCCTAGCATCCTGAGATAGCAGTGTGTGCAGAGCGAGCGCTCTTACAGATTGCACAGGAGAGCTGCCTCCAAACAGGGATGATCCTGGGAAAACTTGGACAGGTGGTACGGGTGTGTGGGCCTATCATATACTATCCTAGCACCTGTCCTTGACAGAGCTATGTGCATCTGTGCTGCGCTGTCTTAGGCCATGGGGTTGATGCTGCTGTGATTGATGCAGCGGGGGTCGATTTAGCGGGTCTAGTGGAGACCTACTAAATTGATGGCAGAGCGCTCTCTAGTACTCCACTGGAATGAGAAAGGTAAGGTAAGTCGACAAGAGGGAAGTGGCGTCGCTAGGGTTGGTGTCACCCAGTGCGGTACTCACGGTGTCACCCCTCCAGATTTCGCCGGGCGGCGCGTGCCGGCAGTGCGCAGTGGGATGTGCGCTGCGGTGGGCAGGCGCTCCGGTTGCCGTCGCTCGGCGGAGGCAGCAGCCGGGGCGGACCCTCCCCCCCCGGGGCTCCCCGCATGGCTCCGGCCGGGACCCTGCAGCCCCCCGCGGCCGGCCCGGGGCCAGAGGCAGCGCGGGGCGGGCCCAGGGGGGCCCCCCGCCCCAGTCCCACTCCATCATTCCGGGGTGCAGGGCACACGGCTCCGGGCGCAGCCTCCTGCGGGCGTCCCTGTCCATGGAGGGGGGCCCGGGGATGGTGTCACCTGGTGCGGTCCGCACCCCCCGCACCCGCCTAGCTACGCCAGTGCAAGAGGGCGTCTCCCGTCGATGCAGCACAGTGAAGACACAGCAGTAAGTTGACCTAAGCTACACTTAGCATGCATTTGACGAAGTGGGTATTCACCCACGAAAGCCTATGCTCCAATACGTCTGTTAATCTATAAGGTGCCACAGGAGTCTGTCACTAAGTTACACTGACTCCAGTTATGTTAGTCATGTAGCTGAAGTAGCATAACTTCGGACGACTTACCCCAGTAGTGTAGACAAGTTCTTAGCAACCATCTCACAGCTCTTTGTATCTCACCCATTCCTTCTTATCGCATTGCCTCTCCTGAGCTCTTCTGACACTCCAGGTGCATCATGTTGTTTTCATCTGTAGCTCCCAACTTGTAAGGATAATTTGCAATGGTAATTGGGGGAGTATTTCTAGACAATAATTCTCACAAGCAACAACAACTTTTAGTGTGAAAAGCATTTTACTCTAGAACCTGGGTCCTGGGAACCTTTTGGAGTAAAGTTTTAAAAATCAAAGTAGTTCCACTGGGTACGTAGTATTTTGTTTGGACCTGATCAGTAAGGGGTTCGGGTACTTTGCATGTAAAAAAGTAAGCTCCTTGGACTGTGAGGAGCTAATTGTTTTTATATGAATCAAGAGGAAATTACAGTAGTGGTAAAATCAGGGTAGTACATGGGGCTGAAATATTTCACAGCTTCTATTTCTCTTTATAAATAAGACAAGAAAGTGGCAGTTCAGAACTACCCTTGGTCATCATGTTAACTTGCTAGTAGCTTTGTTTGGCCACTGCTCAGAACTGCCTGGCTACCCTGGTTGTATGTGCCAGGAGATGCCAACTCCAATTGCTCAGGGGTTGTCAGACGTATTGTTACAGACCCATTTACTGTCCGGCCACGTCCGAGTTTGAAATCAACAGATCTGCTAGGAGAGACGTAATATATTATTATTATTATTATTATTATTATTATTCCCCTTTTACAGATAGGGAGAATGAGGTACAGGGAATCTAAATGAGGTAGCTAAATGTCACAAGAAGTCAGTAACAGGGACAGGAATAGAATGTAGTAATCCTGCCTCCCTGCACCCTTTTGAAAAGTTCATTAGGAGTTGAATTTTGCCTAGTGGGTTAGGTTAGTCATCGTCATGCGCTAAAATAGTTTGAGGGATATTTTAAAGAAGTGACATGGCAAAACTGTTGGCGTGACTATATAAATGCCACTATTGAAAATATCAACAATGTGCTGTGGTTATTTCCAGAAGCTGCAGTTAAAATGTGATCTATTTGGCCTACTGCAGATAAAATAAATATATGCATATGAAGCACCAGAGCTATGGGCCTCGCCATTGTGCATTGTTTGTGTTCGCTGTTAGAGAACCACAAAAGTTCTACAGATTTTGTTCAGCTCAGAGGTACAGCCAAAGGGTCAGATGCTGCTCTGGGCTATCCAAACCTCCTCATTCTGAAAAACTGTATTCTAGATAAGCCTTAACTGTGACATGGGTTCTGAATGCCCTCTCAGCAACCGCCAGGCCCTCAAAAAAGTGCTTTGGAGATGGCTGAGATCCAGTTTCACGGCCCTGTCCATTTCTGTGGTGTATATTGTGTGATTGGGTCTTTTCCAAGAAACTCCACCTTAGCTCGAGATGGCCTAAATTGTTCTGTTTGGGTTTTGAGAGACTTTTTCTACTCAAGACCTAGAAATAAGTAGTGTTCAGCTTTGTTCTGATTTTTTTTTTAAATTTGCCAGGGAGGGGGGTGGGCAGTGAACTGGGGAGGGAAGGAGGAAGGGGCTGTCCTGCATGTTGCCATGTAGAATGAGGCATTTTTGAACAGAGGCCAGCTTCCTTAGCCCTGTGGAGATGAAGCGGTGTTGAAGCCCCACCACAGACCGGGTGTTCACGCTCTCAGTGCTGATGCTGCACTGGGGTCTGTGGGTCAGTAGGAGAGAAGAGGTTGGAGGTAGGCACTATATTTTGCATATATTCAATCAAGGACACTTCTGCCTTGTATCTCTGGTAGAAGTTAAGGACCCTACAGTATGTTTGAAAATAATAGGAAATAATTATCTGCAGGTTTTATGGCAACCCTTTTGGGTAAATTTATTGGTTGTTAGGAATGGAAGTGGATAGTGAAAGGTGAGAGGTGAAGCCGGTGCTTACTTGAAGAGAACGTTCTCCTTCTCTATATTCCAAAGGGCATGTGCTGTCTACGGGAGCCTTTCTGACCCTAGTGTATTAGGTAGTTTTTGCCTGCTGCAGTCACAGGGGAATCCACATTGGGGGTTTTTCTGGGCCCATCTGAAGTGGATTCTTGGTGCTTCACTTCTCCTCAGCTTAGTGGTAGAGTGGAAACAGCTGCCAGCAAGAGTAGAATAATAAAAATGAGAAAATAAACAGGATCAAACAGAGACATCAATTACTCTCCCATCCTCGCTGGGATTTCCAGAGAATGTGCTTCCCAGGCTATTTCCAGCTAGCATAGCCCAGCAGGATAGCAAGTGTCTGTTACAGCTCATGAGCTAAAAAGTCCATCATGTGAAAGATGCACACACAGTACATATCTAAATACAAGGCTTGACACAACCAATAAGTGGGGGTCTTTGTTCCCAGGTGAGATGCCCAGCAGCTAATATTAAAAAGCAACAGACTATTCCTTTTCTCATCCTGGATAGTTCTCCCTGCTGCCCATTGAGTTAATGAAATTTTAAATTGCAGGAGATGAGCTTTTCTTGAGAGGGTGAATAATTAATAAAGATGGTGATTTTGCCAAAGTGAATCAATCACATTTCAGGTTTAAGTTGCAAGCAGAATTGAAAGTTGATGCCCCTTTGTGAAAAGTTCAGCGGAACCCTCTCAATGGGATGCTTAGTAATCACTTAAGCTCCAATCATAAAAGGCCCCATAAAACCAGAAACATGAGCCTCATAAATCTAGAAAGCTGGTAGTAAGATAAATAAAATTTTTACAGGGAAGTTATAGGATAAGCCAGTGAAATGCAACTAGCCAAAAGATTCCGTCTCACTGAGCACAGGAGAGTTGCCATGTCCACATTTTTTGGCTTTCCCCAAGATCATTTTATTAGACAGAGTACTGGGGGGCAATTGTCATGTAGTGGGTTTCCATTTTGTTTCCCATATAGAATGAACCATACATAAGAAGGTATTAGATCAAGCAAATGTAAATAATTAAATATATAACACCAGCTGGCTAGGTTTGTCAGCAGAGATTGAACCCACGATCTCTACATTTAAAGTACAAGATGCTCCCCCTTGAGCTAAAGTCCATAGTGCATTTCATTGCAAATGATCCCAAAGCACTTTACAGAAAAGATGATCTACAACCAGCTGTGAAAAGGATGTTTGGGGTGAACTGTAAACTGTTTCAAAGAGTAAACAATGGGCAGGATACAGGAATTGCCATACCAGAGCAGACCAATAGTCCATCTAATCCAGTACCTTCTCTGACATTGACCAATGCCAGATCCTTAAGAGGAAATCTCAAAATAGACAATTTCTGGAATAGCCTGCTAATGGGGAAAGTTTCTTGACTCATTAATGGTTGGCTTATGCCTCAAATGGTGAGAGTTTATATCCCCCCTTTAAAAAAACATTTTAAAAATCCTTCCTAATGGAATTGTGGATATTCTTATTATCCATACATATTTCTAATTCTGTTATGAATCCTGCTGAGGTCTAGAGCAGGGGTGGGCAAAGAATTTGGGCCGAGGACCTCATGTGGGTATGGGAATCGTATGGCGGGCCATGAATGCTCACAAAATTGGGAGTTGCGGTGTAGGAGGCAGTGAGGGCTCCAGCTGTGGGTACAGGCTCTGGGGTGGGGCCAGAAATGAGGAGTTCAAGGAGCGGGAGGGAGCTCTGGACTGGGGCAAGGGGTTTAGGTGCAGAGGAGTGGGAGGGGGTTGGGGCACAGGAGCAGGTCAGGGGTACAGGATATGGGTGGCGCTTACCTCAAGCAGCTCCTGGAGGCAGTGGCATGTCCCCGCTCTGGCTTCTATGTGGAGGCATGGTCAGGCGGCTCTGCGCGCCACCCTGTCCACAGGTGCCTACCCAGCAGTTCCCACTGGCCGTGGTTCCTGGCCAATGGGAGTTGCAGTGGTGGAGCTTGTGGCAGGGGCAGTGTGTGGAGCCCCCTGGCTGCCCCTATGCATAGGAGTTGGAGGGGGGACATGCCGCTGCTTCCAGGAGTCATGGCACATGCGGAGCAGGGCAAGCTCCCAACCCTGCTCCTTGGCGGGAGCTCGAGGGCCAGATTAATACATATTAAGTGTCTAGAGGAAGAAGTGAAGAATACCCTATTCAAGTGAATATGCAGATGGAATGCTAGGAAGGGTTTGAATTTGGCCAAGGCAATGCGGTTGTAGTGTTCTTCTGGGGCAGTGCTTCAGTACTGACTCAGAGGGAAGAGTGACGTGTTGAATCACCACCCCATCCTCAGACTTAGCTTATTTATCTGGAGAACTGACAGAATTGCGACACAAGATGGAAGAGCTGCAGCTAATAGGTCCCAAACGTTTGTGACATTTCAAGGTTTTTTTAAGCCTCTCTGAAAAAGTACAACCTTGAGTAAAAATGGTCTATCAGATGAGAAGAGAAATATGTAACATCACGTATCTGTGGCCATGCCATCTGCTGTATAGACAGATGCCTTTTAGTTCACCTTGTACGTCTGTATCCTTAGCAGCAGGTGCCACTGCCAGACAGCTGATCAGTGCTGGTGTAATTTCTGAGAAACACCAAGGACTTTCTTTCTTTTTTTATTGCTATGAGAGGGGGGTTGAAGAGGTGAGCCATGGAGTGGGGAGGAGATCATGCTGACAAGCAAGCAGGAAAGGAGTGGACCTTTCAACTCTACTTGTTGAGGAATAAAGACAAAAATAAAGGAAGATGTCCTCCCTGCAGCTTGCTATAGGAATAACATGTGGGACACCTTGTCTCATAAAGAGACAGGAGCACAAGTTCACAGTGAAAGGAGCCATCTGGTAGCTGTTCTGGAATACATTTAAGGAAGGAATAGGGGTGAGGAGTGAACAGGGATTTCTCCAGCTGAAATTCTGCCAACTTAATCACTCTGTCAGCAGAGGCCGTACGTTTGAATTCTTTCCTGAGCATGTGTCATCAGCTTTAAAAACACAATGTGTGCTGATGCCCAGGCGATATCAGACAACCGTACCATACTAAGTCTTCAGCTATACCACCTGGTGCCTGCTGCCTCTTTTTAGTTGGCAGGCACTCTAGACTGCCCGAGAGCTGGTGACTCTCCAAACTACAGTCTCACATTGACAAAGCTAGTGTTTGTAGACCAGGGTCAATGGTGGATTAGATTATGCACAGTTGAATGGGAAGCAATAGGATCCCATGAGAAACAGAAGCTAATCTTTAAGGCAGAAAGGGAGCGGGCCTAGAATTCTGGTCATCAGAGCCCTGAAGCACATGTACTGGTAGATAGGTATACAAGTAGCATAAATAGTCATTGGTTTATTCTTATCAATGAAGCAACCAGGGTGTGTCCATCTTTCTCTTTGGATGGGTTGTTGCATTAGGGAGGGAAGCCAGAAAGGGAATGGTGAATTTCTCAGCCTATTCAGTATGGCGGGCATTCAGTCTGTGTTTATCAAAGACCCAGGACTATATGCATCTGTGCCACATTCTTCAATTTGCCTTTATCTCAGGGAAACTAATCTTGTCAAGAACAGGAAAGTGGGAGGGGGAAATATAGCATTCCAACACATGCCGGATAGTGGTGATGTGCTTGATGTTTGTTAGCATGCGTAGGGGCTGGAAGAGTGCCTTGTATCTTACAGACTGCCTATTACAGATAGGAATTTCAATCTGTCTTATCTTAGTTTTTAACATATGTATGAATTATAGGGCTGTTTTCACCAGCACACCAGAATCAGGAATGTTTTGCTTCAGAGCCTCTCTGCTTTGTGGGGGGTAACGCAAACAGTTTAACCACCCAGCCATGACATCTATTTTATCCCGAACAGAGGAGAGAAGGGGAACATTTGGACACAGAATCTGTCTATAAGACAAACCATCCTTTAAAATGGTAATGAGAATGTGTGCATTGGCTCTGGAAGTTATTTTTATTTATGTCTTCCTCACAAATGAAAGAGTTTGAGTCCTGACCATGGAGTAACATTGTGCTGATGTTCAGACTGTTCAACAGCTTTGTTACTCTGCACAATATTTAACTGACCTGCTGAGGTAGGTGGGGTAAATGATAAATCCCTTTAGCCTATCACCAAGAATACACATGGGAAGAGCAAGTGTGCAACAGGTTTGAATGGCTTCCTGTGGCTGGGAGGGAAAATCCATCTATCTTTTGGCTGATTCTAGCTTGAAAGCAAGGAAAAATGTGGAATGTCAACAACAGTCTGGGCAAACCTTGGGATAGCAGAGAGCCCCAAAAGGATAGGGTGACAAGAGAGAGAAATATACTGGTCATGCTGAGTGCTCAGGCACCAAGATGACATTTGGGAGGGAAGGTTTACTTATAAAAACAAACTTTCAATGGAAAATTAATATTCTGCTACTTTCCACGGAGATTGGAATGGCTGAGTACTGCAGAACTCATGGGTGGAATTTTCAGATGCTTTCATCCTTGACCAAACTGTGCTCCCACTAAAGTCGAAAGTTCATTGAGTTGTGGGAGCAGACTTGCACCAATGCCAAGTGCTTTTGAAAATTTTACTCTGTATAAATATTGGTTTATGCCATGTCATAAAAAGGTAAGTGGGCAATACCAGGAATCAGAGTTTGACTAGACAAACCAATTGTACATTCCTCCTATCATGGATGTGGATATGGAGGAGACTGAGTGAATAGTGGAGTCTCTTGTGTTGCATTACAAGTACTAAGACCAAGTTGATCTGAACCATCTAGTTAGTAGTCTCCTGTGTCAGGGCCTTTCATGTTTGTGTTGTATCACTGCTCCAGCACCACATCTGTAAACCTCACACTTCGGTGGGTGCTTGGTTCTTGAGGCTGCCAAATGAGCCTGCCTGTAGTGATTTGAATGCTTAATTAAAACTTGATTTGATGCTGATACTTGATCTGAATACTCAGCTAAGAATCTGAAGGGTCCTGATGGGCTGATACAGGGGATGATGTGGCAAAAGGGAGAGGGAAGTAGAGGGTGGGGGGCAAAGGCAGCCGTTAAATTGCCAGTCTCTCTGCAGCTGCTTGGAATTGCAGCTTAAATTTAGTATCAGTTTAAAGCTCAGAATAATCTTGTGCACGACTCTGAGCTTGAGCTACATTTCCCATCCAGTTGTGAATAATATTGCTTCTTAAAGAGATGTCAGCATATCTGAGGGAATGGAAAGTGAGTTGTGCAGAGCTGGAGATGGTAAGGTCTTTGGTAATGTACAAATTTACAGAACAGGAAAAATGTTCTTTTAAAAAATATGATTATCTTTCAGATTTTGACTTTGACTAATGTTTTAAAGTTCCTGCTTTCGTGGCACAATTTCTTGGCTGTGTCTTTGCTATCAGGATGGCTTGTTCTACCAAGGGTTTTTCCACTCTCTTTTTCTTGCTTTATTGTTTTGAGTGTAGAAAATAAATAAAAGTTTTAATTTAAAATTAAAGGCACACTGTTGGAATCAAATCATACATTTATTAAAACATCCCAAAAGCTCCCCCATCCTTGTTACTAATTACACAACATTGATAAATAGCAAGGCATTTTTTTTTAAAAAATCTAATACAGTGAAACCTCCATTTAACGGACTAATTCGGGCGAGGGGGTGTCCGTTAAATGAAAAAGTCCGTTATTTAATAATAAAAAAACCGAGCTGTTGGAGCAGCAGCCCGACCACCACAGGGTCGGGGCAGCAGCTCCGCAGCCCGCCCGCTGCCGGGACCCGGGTGGCAGCCGGGAGCCGTCAGCCAGCCCGCCCGGGTCCCGGCTGCCAGGAGCAGTCAGCCCGCCCGCCCGGGTCCCGGCTGCTGGGACCCGGGCGGCAGCCGGGAGCTGTCAGCCAGCCCGCCCGCTGCTGTGACCCGGGAGGCAGCCGGGAGCCGGCAGCCAGCCCACCCGCTGCTGTGACCCGGGAGGCAGCCGGGAGCCGGCAGCCAGCCCACCCGCTGCTGTGACCCAGGAGGCAGCTGGGAGCCGGCAGCCAGCCCGCGAGGAATGGATTTGGGATGCATCAGACTTGCTCAGAAATTTTGTCTGTTGCATCCGAAGTCCGTTAAATCGAGGTCCGTTAAATCGAGGTTTTACTGTATCTTGCATGTCCTTTGAATGATGATCCTGGGTCTAATGCTCACTCACACAAATGCCTCCTTTATGATGCTCTTCAGGTAGCCCTTTAACAATACCCCCTGCAGATGCTGGTTTTAAGTTTGTTTCTAGCCATTTTCACTTTCTGGCTCCTTTGCACAAGTGCAGTGTTGGGATTGCCACCATCAGAGCAGGAATGTTTAGATCCCAATGAAAAAATGTTTCCATTGGAATGTAAAAAAATAATCCTGCAAATATTTATCTTGATCATAACCTTTATAAAGTTTTGCACTTGCAAAAGTCTGTTCATTCCTCTTGAACGGATCTGTCAGAACCCCTTTAAATGGGCCTTTCCAGATGGATAGCAAAAAATAGAATCCTCAGACCCCCAGATGAAACAAACGAGAGGAAGGGAGGCTGTGAAGTGCATTGCTGAAGAAGAGTTTACCAGGGGAATGAGGAAAAGAAGAGAGGGCTCAGGGGGGCTGAGAATGGGGCAGGAGGCAGTGGGGCTGGTCAGTGGTGGTGGGGTGAGCGGACAGTACTGGCAGAGAGATGGTCTCAATGAGACGAAAGGTCTCTTCCAGCTCGAGCATCTGTGATTCTGTCAATGCACAGCTGGGGAGAAAGAGATTGCACAGAGCAGCTGGGGTAGAGAGCGAGAGAGAGTGTGGAGTCCTGTGGTTTGCCCAGAGGACATGTGCTGAGTGTGCTAGTCATCCGTATGGCACCCAGAGAGGCCGAAGAACACATTTCTTGTCCTCCATCTCCCTCTGCATTTCCCCTCCAGTTTTCAACCAGGTATCCAGCTCCTGTTTCCTTTATCTGACCAAAAAAGGACCCGTTCCCACTTCCCAACTCCTTCCACGAGCAGGGAGCGTTGTACTCCTTGCTTTGTGTGTGAAACGGAGTTGGCTTTTTCTGCCTTGACCTCAGTTGCTGATGCCTCCCCCACCCCACACCTCCCAGCATTAGGGGTAGGCTGCACAAGCAACTACCTATGGTGCCTACATTTTAGGAGCACCTCCCATCTAGCTTGCCCAGTCCTCACTAAATTGGGTCAACCTAAGGGGAAAGGTCTGCCCTTGTATAGGTCCCGCCACCTCTAAAATACAAGGTAGCAGCAGCCTGATTGTCTTGAACCAACCCTTCCTGGTGCTGAAGAGTGGTTGGGAACTGGCAGCAGGAGGAAACAGAAGAGCCGGGGGGGGGGGGGGGGACAATGATATAAGCCCCTTGGGGCAGAGGCCATCTTTTTGTTTTGTATTTTTGCTGAGAGCAACAGAGCCCTGGTCCATGACTAGGGCTTCTAGGTGCAACTGAAATACAAATAAAAAATAATAAGTAAGTTGGGACTTATTACTCCAAAGAGCCCCTGCTATTGTGAGAAATCTTTCCTGCTCCTTAGCCCGGCCCATTGCTACAAAACCTAACAGCCAACTGAGTGGAAATGTAGCCAGCTCCGAAGCAGACACTGCTCAGCAAGATGCTAGTTTCCAAAGGGTTCAGGGAGGAGTGGGCCGTTGCACATGGTGCACTGGTTGTGAGGCACGCAGAACGCTCTGATGATTCGTTATAATGTTGTGGAGAGATCCCAGGTCTTTGAGTTGAGATCAATGAGCAAACAAGTTAGAGACATTACACCTATAAAAGATTTGAACAGTGTGGCTTCTTGCAGTCTTGATGCACCTCAGATCTTTGACTTTTTGAGTTTATGCACCAGTGCACCCATTGTGAATTAGCTCCTATGCCTCTGATGTTCACTCTGCTGTGCTTGAAGTGCAGTAAGTGGACTGCAAATGGCTAGTGGAAAGGGCTAAAGCTCCAGTGTGAAATCTTGTAGCACCATTAGTAGTGATCCTGGAGCACCATGTCTAAGCCATTGTGCTGTTAGCATCCCAGAGCTTCTGTGAGCCATCCAGTAACACGCTTAGTCAGGCTTCGCTATGCGTACTCTAAGGCAGCGGTCGCCAACCAGTGGTCCGTGGACCACTGGTGGTCTGTGAGAAAATTTTGGTGGTCCCTGGAGAAATTTGGACATTATTTGCAATTTTTAGGAAGATAAGTCCCTAGTAAAGGCTTCTTATTTGATAGCACTTCAAATCACGAAAAGTAGAAAGCCATATACGATTGGAGAAGAATTAATTAAGCCTTGCTTGTTACAAGCCTATGAAGAGGTTTTGGGGAAACAGGCTGTCCAGAAACTGAAAGTAATTTCTATGTCTGCTAACACTGTGAAGCGCAGAATTGAAGACATGGCCGAAGATATTGAAAATCAAGTGATTGAAATGGTGAAAAATTCAACTTTTTATTCAATTCAACTCGACGAATCAACAGACATAACTAACAAGGCAGTTCTCCTTTGTTTTGTGAGGTTTGAGTGTCAAGGAGAGCTCAAGGAAGAACTCCTCTGTTTGCTCAACTTGCTGGGTAGAACAACCGGCTCTGAGGTATTGAATGGAAGAAATGGTTGGGATATGCACAGACGGTGCCGCAAGCATGACCGGGCATCGTTTAGGAGTTGTTACAGAAGTGAAAGATGTTGGACACCCAGACATCTTGTTTACTCATTGTATTATACATCACGAGCAACTTGTGGCGAAAAGAATGTCTCCAGAACTGCACGAAGTACTCTCTGATGTAATTAAAATTGTAAATGAAATTCGGCACAAAGCGCTCAATTCTCGAATATTTGAGGCACTTTGTGAAGAAATGGGCTCTCAATATACTCATCTTCTTCTTCACGCAGAGGTGAGATGGCTGTCGAGGGGCAAAATACTAACCTGATTGTTCGACCTGCGCCAAGAAGTCAAGTTATTCTTCCAGCAGCAAAATAATTCAAAATTCCAAGATCTCTTGTTCAACGATGATTGGCTAGCCAAGCTTGCATACCTGGCAGATATTTTTTTACTGTTAAACGAGCTAAACACGTCCTTGCAAGGACAACTTACGGACATGTTCACACTGCGAGGTAAAATGGATGCATTTCAAAAGAAAATATTGCTGTGGCAAATGTGGTTGGCTGAAGAAGATTTGCAAATGTTCCCAAATCTTGATGAGTATATGAAAGAGGAGGATGTCAACCGACAGGTAATAACCATTGTTCGACAGCACTTATGGTCGCTCACAGAATCTTTTGGCCGTTATTACCCAAAGGAAGAGGACCCCAGACATGGCAATATGTGGGTAATGGATCCATTTTCGGTGAAAATTGAAGATATCAATTTGAGCATGAAAGAAAAAGAAAGCCTAATCGATCTATCATCTGACGACAGTCTCAAAGCTAAATTCCACTCGTCCTCATCAACACATCATTTTTGGCCCTCCATAAAAAGTGAGTACCCAGTGCTGAGTGAAAAAGCCATCAAAATTTTGATTCCATTTGCAACAACCTATCTGTGTGAAAAGACATTCTCATCTGTTACGGCAATCAAAAACAAGTACCGCTGTTGGCTTGAAATACAAACGGCTCTCCGTGTTGTAGTGACGTTATTGGAGCCAAGAATCCATCAACTTATTTCAAACAAGCAGCAACAAATATCACACTAATAATTTTGTTATAATTAAACAAGCTTTAATAATTTTGTTATAATTAAACAAGTGCATTTCATATTAATGAAATGGAACTTTTATGATCATTATTTTATAGATGTACCTTTTAAAAAAAATTCATGTTAGTGGTCCGCGGGATTCAAAATTGTGAGTTTAGTGGTCCGTGAGGTCCGAAAGGTTGGCGACCACTGCTCTAAGGGTCAAATCTAACTCAATCAGCCCTGATCATATGCACTGAAACTTCAGCCAGCAGCACCGGGAGTTGCGGTTTCCTGTGGCATTGATACTTGGGGCAGATGGGAGGGTATGGGGGGTACCATCACACCTTCCAGATCCTTGTCTCGTAACAATAAAGCGTAAGAGCCAGGCCAAAGAGCGCATTGGTGAGCACCATTGCAAAGACAAGCCAGGAGTCTATTTTCTTAACTCCGGCCATCTCTCTCCCTCCGTCCATATCACGTAGTGAAGGTGGCAGATGGCCTGCCCTGTAGATGACACACACTCACCTGTGGGGAAGAGGGGCTCCTCCTCTGAGTCCCTGGTGGAAGTACTGCTGCTGGCAGGCTGGCCGCTCTGCCTCTTGGCAGTGGGCCTCCGAGAGCAGATTACTTTGTCCCTGTTCTTAGTTCCACTTGCCAGGTTCCCTGCGGATTACCAGACTGGTAATGCATGGGGGAGATAACCCTGGTTCACTTGACAGCAATTTGGTCTGTCATCAGACAGAAAATACTGGGTTGAAATTCACAGAACCATGAAAGCAACTAATTTGATAGTGGGTTGAAGGGGATTTTTCCCTCTGCAGCAAAATGTTGTTTTTTTAAATCAAGTCATTTCAGCAGGAACCCGCTCTGTCCCCTTCATGCCTGCGCACAAGCTAAAAGCCGGCAGGGCTCCCCAGTCCTCCTGCATGCCCATCAACTCTGACACAGGGTTCCTGTTTCTATTCCCATCTCTAATCAGGGTTTCTGTTTGCTCTGCTCCCTTCCCCACCAGCCCTCTCCTCCTCAGCCTCCACAGTAGTGGGGGACTGCTTGTGCTCCCTTTGCTGAGTTTCCTGTGGACTCTAGGATTGTACCTCTCCCTCTCACCCTAATCCTTGAGCTTGTGAGCAAAACAGATCAGGTCATTGTTGCTGGTTGACTGAGGTCCCTTTATGGAAACCCTATGGGGTTAGTGAGGCTGCACATGGGAACCACCTGGTTACCCCTTTCACTTTAGCCTGATGGTGGCTGTGATCATGCCTGTGTATTACTGCTGATACCAAGAAGGTAATTTACCAGGAATCTGGTCATAACTAACTTGGACTGGATTTATGTATTTTATCCCACCTGGGCTCTATGTATCTTGGTGCAAAGTTTTCTTGGGCATCCAAGAAGGATTTACTGCGCCCTGCATATGCTGTTGAACTTTAGTGTATGTAGGAGCCAAAAATGGCAAGTGCTGTAATCAGTACTATAACCAAGATGTGACCACATCTCTCTTGCAAGGACAACATGCATCATTTATCCCGACCTTCCTATGGCAAGAAGTGCATGCTGCAGGTTTATGGTGTGTTGCCTTTACAAAACACTGCCTGATAAATGCTTCCCCCCCCACAACCTCCACAACCTCTCCCCACCCTGTGAACACAGCATGTGAGAGAGATGCTGGCATTTTTCAAAGGGTTTGTTCAATATGTGTAGAGTAATGAACTGTTCTGATCTTCCTGGGTAAATTACCTGGTAAAGTGACCATGTAAAGACATGGAACTTAACTAGGATAGCAACACACCAGGGGTTTACTGCATAGTAAGTATAGAAAGAGCAACATCTGTCTTTTTTTCCCCTCCGATTTGGATGAGATTCCAAGATAAACATTTTCTCCGGACTTTTGGTTTAAGATACCATTAAGCCAACATTACGTTCCTGAAGGAGTTAACCTTCTCCCTCTCCACCCCCCTCAAAGAAGCCACCTTCCAACCCTCACCCAATATAATATACGAGATTCTTCATCTGGTGTGTGTGTGTTCGTCCGTCGATTCGACGAGGACCACTCAGTCATCCGTGAATGAATGACAAGAGTGACATATGCATTGACTTGGTTTAAAGTGAGGAAGAGTTGCGCAAATCGTCGACCTCACTCTCTCGCTCATGACCATCTGGATCCAGCAGCAGGACGAAGTCGAGACGGCTGGAGACGGATACGAGTGCAGTGGATGACCATGACGTACAAAGTGTCTTGACATGCCCTAAGAGTTCCACAAAGCTATGCTGAGAATCGCCTTCCTGCCCATTGAGCCATCTTGTGGCCTCTTCCGCGCAGTCCGCCGAGTCCAGTCTTCACATGCTGTAGGTAGACACAATAACTCACCGAGGGGTTGAGGCCCGTCAGCTACCCTCAACCTGGTTTTGCCGGCCAGTCGAAGCCGTTGTCCGTGGTGTGGCCGCTGCGCATGCTACAGCTACGAGGAGCCACAGGTGAGAGCTGGGTATCAGGTGGGGACCAAAGATGGACGAGCTACCCCCAAAGGAGTACGACTGCCCCCCACCAGAGGCACTACCCCTCCCTATACACCCCATACACCACATCTGGTACATCAGTGCTGGCTACTTGAATATTACATATAACTTGTTCAGTGGCAGCTACTGGCCTGAGTAGTGTTTAGTGAGTTCTTGTCCGAGACCTTTTCTCAGCCAACACTGACAGTGACTGTGTGTGTATCTGTCCAACTCAGGACTTGATTGACCAGACATTTGTTCAGAGTAGAAAGGAACAGATGAAGGACATGGTATAAGGGGAGGAATGCCAAAGGTTGTGATGGTGGCATTGGGTGTGAGAGGCAGCAGCAGAATTCCAGAGAGAGAGTTGTTTATAACACAGAATCACAGAAATGTAGGCCTGGAAGGCACCTCAGTAGTTCATCTAGTCCAGTCCCCTGCACTGAGGCGAGACTAAGTATTATCTGGACCATCCCGGACAGGTGTTTGTCTAACCTGCTCTTAAAAACCTCCAATCTAGGTAGTTTGTTCCAGTGCTTAACTACCCTGACAGGAAGTTTTTCCTAATGGCAAATCTAAATCTCCCTTGCTGCAATTTAAGCCCTTTACTTCTTGGCCTGGCCTCAGTGGATAAGGAGAGCAATTTATCACCCTTTCCTTTATAACAGCCTTTTACATACTTGAAGACTGTTATCATGTCCATCTCCCCACTTCAATCTTCCCTTCTGCAGACGAAACACTGGTTTTTTCAATCTTTTCTTGTAGGCCATGTTTTCTAAATCTTTAATAATTTTTGTTGCTCTCCTCTGAACTTTATCCAATTTGTTCACATCTTTCCTGAAATATGGTGCCCAATATACCACTTGAGGTCTTATCAGTGCTGAGTGAAGTGGAAGAATTACTTCTCATGTCTTGCTTGCAACACTTGCATTAATACATCCCATTTCCCCCCCAGCAGTATTACGTTGTTGATTCGTATGTAGTGTAAGCGGTTCGCTGTCCGTCCACGTCACAAATAGGCAGGAGACTCCTTCTGTGGCTTCACCAGTGTCCTTTTATTCACAGTGCAAACCCCCACCACCTATATACAGCTCTAACACAAGTTTAGCTCAGTACTCTGCTCAGGGAGACAGTTCACTGCTCAGGAAGACAAGCCCCCTTCCTGGCTCACAGGGATCCAGAGTCTCAATACTCCTCCCTATCCTGTCTCCTCCTTCTCCTTCTCCTTCTCCTTCTCCTTCTCCTTCTCCTTCTCTCTCGCTCTCTCCCTTCTCCCCCTGGCTTCCTGTCTGCCAGGCTTTATATCCTGCCTGGGAGGCCGCCAGGTGGTTCCCATTAGCCCTCTGCAGCCCAGGGCTACGCCCAGGTGGCTGATTAGCCTTCCCTAGTAGGGAAGGCTTGCAGAGGCTTTTCTGTCTTAAAGGGGTAGCAGGGCTGGGTCAGCAGTTCCTGGCCAACATCTTGCCACAGTAGTTTGTGATTCACTATAACTCCCAGATCCTTTTCTGCATTATTCCTTCCTGGCATTTCACATTTTGTTTTTGTGCAACTGATTTTTCCTTCCTAAGTATGTAGTACTTTGCATTTGTGCATATTGAGTGTCATCCTATTTATTTCAGAACAGTTCTCCAGTTTGTCAAGATCATTTTGACTTCTAATTCTGTCCTCCAAGGCACTTGCAATCCTTTCCAACTTGGTATCATGTAAGTGTACTCTCTATGGCCTATGGCATTATCAGAATCATTTGTGAAGATATTAAATAGAACCGGATCCAGGACAGATCCCTGCAGAACCCCACTTGATGTGTCTTTCCAGTTTGCCTGGGAGCCATTAATAACTGCTCTCTATGTATGTTTTTTCAACCAGTTGTGCACCCCTTATTATAGATTCATCTAGGCTATATTTCCCTAATTTGCTTATAAAGTCATGTGAGACCATTTCAGAAGCCTTACTAAAATTGAGATGCATCACATCTTCTGCTTCTCACCATCCACAAGCCTTGTAGTCGTCTGACATGATTTGACATCCCAGCTGCTGGCTGCGTTATTCCAAAGGTCCAAGGCTGGGTGGAAATTTCACAGGGCTCTCACCACCCTCATTGCTGGTGAACTTTAGAAAGACAGCATGAGCACAGTCACTTTATTTATATACACATACCATGCATTGAGAGTCGATGAAGTTGCTAATACAGCCTGGGTGTATTAAAACAGATTTTGCCCTTATAGGTCTCCATGCTTTAACAAATTGATAGCGGGGTTTATTTTGTTGTTGGGTTATTTTTTAATCATTTGTTGCTGGGTAATTGAGATTCCCTGGTGCTATTAGCAGCAGGATCCTTAGAGCCAGTGGTGTTGGGTGTTTCACTCCAAACGCCATCTAGGGGTTAGTCTACACTGATAATTTACATCGGCATATTTGTGCCTTTATGTGCTTCTATGAGGTGCAGATTCTTCCCTCGACCTACCTACCTCCTCTCGGGGACCTGGATTAGCTATGCTGAAGCACTGCAGCTTTGCCCCTGTAGCATTTGAAGTGTAGACAGACATACCCTAGGATACATTAGCCCACATTCGCTTACCACATAGCTAGGATTACACACAATAGAAATTCCCCCGGGCAACAGAATTCCTTTCAGCCAGTAACTTGCTGTTTTGGCTCAAAACAAATGTAACAAACCAGCATGATTCCTTTCTTGGGACATTGGCTATAATTGGCTCTCTTTAATATATGGTCATAATTGTGTGCTCACAGTGAGTGTGGCCAGCATCTACAGAATTCCATTTTATTCCTTTTATAGTGCGTATTTATATATCATATAGATTGACCATATGATTAATTCCTGGAAGAGAAATCCCAGGGCATGGGAGTGCTTAGGCTTGGGAAATTGGGTGTTCTCACCTTTGTCAGAAATGGTTTGTTTTCCCTCAAGCGTTTTACTAATTCCTTGCAGCTACTGTTGGTTTTGCTATCTCCACCAAGCTATTTATTGAAGGGTGACATAGAACTGTTGCTTTGACCATGACCTTAATTTATTTGTGCATCTGAAAAGAAATGCTATGTCGGAGGTAATGGATCGGCTCAGGGAGCTGCTAATGAGATATGGAGCCTGTCACTTCAGCTGGTTTGACTCTAGCACAGATCAGCGGGGGCTGAAAGTTGTTACATTGGATGACTTTTCAGGAGTGTGTGTGAAATAAGTTCCATGGTTTCAGTCCTGTTTCCAGTAAACACATGTCCACATCACAAAATCCACCACCATAACTGGCTCCATTATTGGGCTCTCTTGCACTCTCAGCAGACTGAATCAGCCTGGCATTTAACTTCTGTCTCATTGCTAAAGGTAGTCCTATTGCAGCAGGGTTGGGGCATGTTAGGGGATGTGTTAGTGGGTAGGAAATTTTCACTGCAATTGCCTGTACTGTATCTATTCTGTGTATAAACCTAGAAACCAGTAGGTCCTTATCTGTCTCATGCATTTGCACTACTGTTCTGAGCCAAGTTAGATGACATGATGGGTAATTACTAGTGGCTGGTCTATGTAAATTTTCCCACTGTTGCTACTGCTGATGGAACTTCACCAGGGGCTCTGCAGTGTTGAAATTGTGATAAATATGCTAGCCAAGGACTTGGGCTGTCAGTCTGACACTTTTCAACAATAATACGTTCAAATTAAATGTTTACAAATGTTGACTTTTTAAAAGTATCCGAGAGACAGAAAACAGTGGGGAAATGGATTGAAATTCCAGAGGCCGCAATATCATTGAACTGAGCAAGGGAACACAACAGTGTGACTTTGGCTGACTTGACTGCTCCTTGTCTACACAACCTAAACTCCATATGCTGCTCATGCACCTGTTATGTCGAAGAAGGGTTTCCCCTTGGCACCAGTTTCCTTGGAACCTAGAAACCCAGTCTTTGCATGGTGACATAGATCCAGTTTAGAATTCATCATAGGTAATTCTGAATGGTTAAAAAAAAAAAGAGATGACACTCAGCTGATGCTCTGAAGCCTGGGATTTGCTTCCCTGCCAGGGTCTGAATATGTACATCATACACTTGGACATGTGCATTATGGTTTTCTTTCCACTTTCCTTGAAGCAACAGGGAATTGCCAGGCTCCTGTGTAGATACAAAACTTGATGGGTCAGTGGTCTAATATAGTATGGCAAATCCTACCCATCCAGAGTTAGACTGAGATGCCACCACCGTTGGTAACTGTCATATTGCCCTGCTTAGACTACTCTCCGTTCAGGATTGTGAGGTCAAGCTCCAGTTACTAATACACCTAATTCAATATCGCCCTTTGGGTCCCAAACAGGGGTTTCATTTAAAGCACGTCCTTTCATAGTCTGAATGTCCGGTATTTATCCACCATAATCCCTTTGCCCTTTTCCCTGTTTTCATTCCACTCATGATACTTTGGCCATCAGACTTCTACAGCATCTGCCACTATGAGAAGAAACATCGATGCTGTCACCAAGCCGATGCTATCCTTCCCAGGAATGTGAAAGCATCACCTCTCAGAAGTGCCTAGCCAGGGGTGTGTCTTTCTGTAGTAGCATTGGAAGGCCCCTCCCAGATGCCACATACCATCCAAGATGTCTCTTCATGGTGACGACTCTGGGGGGCAGGACATGCTGCACATGTTGCACTGATTTTACTGTACAGGGTGGTTCTAAAAGTACTAAATTGCATCCTGCTTTGGAGTATGCAGATATCCATACGAACACTTGTACTCCTAGGCCTTCATTTCACTTCCTTGTCATGGAAAAAGCTCATGTACTAATAGTAAAGTTTGAAAATTCCTATCATGAGCTTGGTGATTGGTGCATTTCCCCACCCTGGCAAATTCTCTTCCTTTCCAAATGCTAAAACTCTGAAATGTCACTGTGCTTCCTCCCTATCGGCTCACGCTCCGCCCTGTATTTGAACATAGAGATGCAGAACTGGCTTCCTGACTACTTCAGTTGCTGTTATAAGCATTTGTTTTACAAGTCAGACATTTCCCCCAACTCAGATTATTTCTTTAATCAGGGATAATGCTGCAGAAGCAAATGCTGTGAATGACGCAGTCTTTTTTAAAGTCACTTTTCTGACTACGGGATCAGCTCCTACATCAGTCAAAAGATAAGCTGGTGGGGTCAGTAAAACTGCTTGCTTTTAACAGAGGTAACAAAGTCCTGTGGCACCTTAAAGACTAACTATGAAGTTTTGAAGCATAAGCTCTACGAAAAAGGATAAATGCACACAAATCAGATATCAGGAATGGCAATATACAAAAACCTGTAGGAGAACACTTCAACCTGCCTGGACACACAATTACAGATTTAAAAGTCACCATACTGCAGCAAAAAAACTTCAAGTCCAGACTGCAAAGGGAAACTGCAGAGCTACAATTCATTTGCAAATTCAACACAAACAATCTCGGATTGAACAAAGACCTACAATGGCTTGCTAATTACAAAAATAGCTTCTCCTCTCTCCATGTTCACACCCCCCATTCAAATGCTAGAAGAATAACCCACCCTCCCTGATTGGAGATAACAAGCTGGTTCAGCCTAATTGGACTAACCTTTTTACCTCCCACCTGGTTCTTACCTACTTTTCTATACCTGCCTCTGGACACTTCCACTGCTTGCATCCGACGAAGTGGGTATTAGCCCACGAAAGCTTATGCTTCAAAACTTTATAGTTAGTCTTTAAGGTGCCACAGGACTTTGTTACCTGTGCTATTCCAGACTAACACGGCTACCTCTCTGATTCTTGCTTTTAACAGTGACTCCATCTGTGTGTGGTGGATATCTATTATTCTCCTCTCCATCAAAGCCCGGGGGATTTTTGTAGATAGTTCCGGCTGGCATTGAGGAAGTTGCTTATGTAAATCCTCCGTGCATTAATGAGACAATAGACCTAAATGACAGAAAAAAGCATCTTCCTTGCCTTATGGACTGGTAGAGGCTCGGAGGTGATACTTGGTGGAGGTAGGAATTGGGGTGGTGGTGGTGGTTTAACTCCTGGAGAAAGATGCTGTTATAGGATGATGCATTAGAATAATATATCCAGATGGAGACACCAAAAGGACAGAATAATGTTCTCCACACCTCACTGCCTGCCCAGCTATTGTACTAAGTCACATAAGTGGACATAAACACAAAACCTTCCTTACTATTGTAAATATACCATCATAAATACATATTACAATAATTAAACCAAACTTAACCCCGCTTCACACCCTCTTTGATTAAGGTGAACAATGCAGCTGATCACCCTTCTTTACAATGGCATCTAAGTCCGGTGTCATTCTCGTTGTGGAAATCCATAATACCGAGCTGGGATGTTGGTCAGGTAACTGGGTTCTGAAGTGAGATTTGTTATATTTCAGCAGGGAAAACATTTATTCGCACACGTAGGTGGAGCCGAACAAAACAAGGATTTTCTGTGCCACCTTGCAGATATTTGGGAACTTTGTTTCACTTAAGGAGGCATAAAACTCATCCAGTTTTTCTGAATTTTCCTTTTCTTTCAAGGTGGAATCACACTGGAGATCAATGAGCTCCCTTCATATATATCCAATCCATTAGTGGCGCCTTTCATTGATTCCACTGATAAAAATTCCTCTGTGATTTCAAATTTGTCGTCAGTTCCTCTGACAAAAATCAGTAACTGTGCTGTGTCCTTAATGTCAGTGCTGTCATCAAGAGCTAATGAAAACATTGTAAAGCCCTTTGCTTTCTTGTTCAACTCAAAAGCCAAATGTTCATCAATCACTTCTACACGGCGAGTAACAGTTCATCGTGACAAACTAATGTTCTCACACTTGTTTTGGTATTCCGGGCACAGCATGCCAGCAACATCAACCACGCAGTCTTTCAAAAACTCCCCTTCGGTAAAAGGCTTATTTTGTTTAGCGATTTTAAACACCAGAACATAACTTTGTAGTGGCTTCCTGAACTGCAGCTTGTCGCACATAAATATTTTGCCGAGTTTTTAAGTTCGTGGTGAGTTTCTCGGCTTTTTGTGCCCTTTCCTCAGTTGTTAAATAGCTGCCACAATTAGACGTGTCGTTTGAAAAATGGCGATTCACATTGTATTGTTTGAACACCACGATGCTCTCTTGACAACTCAGGCATGCAGACTTTGAGCTCACATTTGGGAAAAAATATCTTGCATTCTCATTCTCTCTCTCCCTCTCCCTCTCCCTCTCCCTCTCCCTCTCCCTCTCCCTCTCCCTCTCCCTCTCCCTCTCCCTCTCCCTCTCCCTCTCCCTCTCCCTCTCCCTCTCCCTCTCCCTCTCCCTCTCTCTCTCTCTCTCTCTCTCTCTCTCTCTCTCTCTCTCTCTCTCTCTCTCCCTCCCATTTTTGAAAGGGAAAAGAAAATCCTAACTGTTGTCTTTCTTTCAAACTCCTATTCTACAAGATGGCATGCACTGTGAAATAACTGGGCCCTCTCTCTAGCCTGGATTTGTCGGGTGGCAGTGCCTGTGACAATCTTGAGCCATGGCACTCTATCCCAGAATCCGTGTGGACAAGAAGAGGCATAGGCGGGTGTAAACTCCCCTGTAAGTTTATGCCACAGCCTCCCACAAAAACTGTGCTTACAGTTGTACTTTGAGTTACATTCGCATTGTTGTGTTCATTAAAAGTACAAAGTAAGGGCTATAGTATATAGTAAAGGATGTTATTGAGGTGAGGCGAGAGGATTCATGAGGTGAGGCTGTTGGGGGCTCTACAGGGGCACTACCTAGGGGCCTTGCTGGCAGTGTGACACAAAGGCGGCCCTGCCAGAGGTGGAAGCACCCCTGCTAGGACACTTGCAGCTGTGGCCCCTGGGAGTTTTCCCTCCATTTGAGGCTCGCGAGGGTGGGGCCATAGGCGACCGGGTGGGATATCATGTGCTGCCATGTAGGGGTGATGAAGTCGCCCCTGCACAATGCGGCTTTTCTGTTTGACATCTTCCAGGAAGATGGTGCGCAAAGTCCAACTGCTCATCACTGAGTTGGGGTGCCGGGCGGAGTGCGACGAGCCCCTGACCCCATTCCCCGACAGGAGATCAAGGGCCAGATAAAAACATCTCACAGGCTGGGAGCAGCCCGCCAATCATAGCTTGCCCACCCCGTTGTAGAATGAAGATGAAAATAACACGTGTCGCTAGGTGCACAGAGAGACCGAGGCTGGGACTCCTGGGTGTGTGGTCCACCCAGGCTGCCCATTTAGAACCTTGTGGGTTTGACTTCGAAGGCTCCTGAGGAGAGAGGGGGCGGGGTCTGAGGGGGGCAGAGAGCTAGACTGTGATGAGGAAGGGAAGCACTGCGGGGCTCTTATCACATTAGGCTTTCTCTTTGGGAATAAGTAGAAGGGTCACTGAATGCCATTGTTATGCTGATGTTACATTTACTGTGGTTAAATAAATGTTTAGTGGTTTTTTCAAACCGAGAAGTTGATGGGGCCCTTGAAATAGAGTTAGGGAATAGCAGCCAGGATCACCTCCTCTGCACAGGTAAGTGTCCTGAGAGGACTAAAGGGCTGTACTAGCGACCCAGACACTGGTGCTGGCAAGGTGTGTGCCCAGGAAGGGGTGCGCTGTGACAGGGTTAAAAAGCAATAGCCACCACAGAGCTCACAAGCCCGCCCCCTGTGAAGAACACACAAAGGGAATATGGACTGAACTGCTTTGCGGTATCACTTCTTGCCATTGTATGGAGCACTCCGCTGACACGGCAGACATGCAGGCAGTCCCACTAATTAGCATTTTAATGTGATTAGGCTTATGAAGATAAATAAAATAAAAACAAGCAATTTATTGTTCTAGCCACCAGGGAGCCTTTCTCCATCAAACACTTAACAACTGACGGTGATGGAAAGAGTCCACAATCAAAGGGGAGATAACATCAGATTGGATGAAATGGCAATTCTGAAGAGCCCAAGTGATGTGCTCTTATCACAGTTGGCCTCCATCTGTGTTCCCTGGAGCTTTTCATCTTGCCCTTATGTGGCGCTGAAATCAATAAAGCTGCGCTCTGAGCGCTCTGCGCAACTATGGCAGCGAAGAAATGTGGAACAGTGTGTGTGACAAATGATAGTGCAGAATGTGGCATACCTGTGGCCTAGGGAATAGGGTACTTGACTGGGACTCAACAGACCAGGTACAGTTCCCAGCTTTGCCATTGGTTTACTGAACGACCTTGGGCAAGTCACTTCCCTCTCTGTGCCTCAGTTTCCCTATCTGAAAGATGGAGGTAGTGATACTAACTTCCCTTGTAAAGCTCTTATGTAAAGAACTATCATAAGTTTATAATAAAAAGAACCTAGCTGGTATTATTTTTATTCACACTGCTACAGAAGAAAGATACTGTGCTAGTCTGATAATCTTCTGCTTATAGTAATTAAGTGATGTACTACTGCTGATTACCCATGGGCACTCTTTAAGAGGTCTGGGAGGTTGAGAAGCATTTAATGTTTGTTGCCTAAATTGTTTAAAGTGGTTAGTGATTTTGGGATACCTCAACATTTGAGTACCCAACTTGAGACAATTTAAAATGACCTAGTTTTCCGTACTTGTAAAAAACATCCTGGTGAGAGAGCATAGAATCTCAGCCTAAGTTTTACTCCTGTTATTACTGCAGAACCAGCACAACTAAAAGTGAGTGAGCTAGATTCTCTTACATCTCATCATTTACTCATAGAACTTTTTTTTACTAAATTCTTATCCCTTATTTCTGTGCAAATCCATTGAAATTTGCAATGGCGTAACTGAAGGCATAAATTGGCCTTTTATTACCAGCAAGGAGGTGTCAGAAGGAGAGCACTCAGCTTGACCATATGATTAGACTGGTGCTTTGCAGGGCTAAAACCCTCCATTAGCACTATAATTATCTGACCCTACACACTTGCAAGTCACATTTTGCGCATTTAGTCACCCTTCAAAGCGCAAGTATAAAACCACCTCTCCGAGAGTCAGAAGGCTTTTAGCGTATTCCCTGTAGCGTGTTAGGGACAGTGTATACAGTCAATTTCGCGATAAGGCAGCGGTTTTAAAAAAAAAAACTGACCCCCCCTCCCCCGCGCGCCCCGGCCCCAGTCCCCACAGTGGGCGGGCTGCCGGGTGCACCCCATTCTCCGCAGCGGGCGGACTGCCGACTGCTCCCCGGCTCCCCGCGGCGGGCGGTCTGCCGGGTCCGCCCAGGTCTCCGCCGCAGCGGGCGGACTGCCGACTGCTCCCCGGCTCCCCGCGGCGGGCGGTCTGCCAGGTCCGCCCAGGTCTCTGCCGCAGTGGGCGGGCTGCCGGGTTCGCCCCGTCCCCGCGGCGAACCCGGCAGCCCGCCCGGCGCGGTGGGGGGGGGACTGGAGCATCCTCACTTTTTTTTAAAAAAAATTCTGCTGCTTTTCGGGGTCGCGGGGAATGCTTGCGGAGGGAGCTGTGTGGAGCCTGTCAGTTTGAAAAGTCACTGACAGCCTGAAATTGTCTCCCTGCTGAATGCTGGGATACCTGCCCTATCCCGCTACTCTCACTGCTGCCAGAAGCGCTGCTAATGTGTTCATTCTTTGGCGCTAGAGGCCTTCAATGTGCACAGACTCTAGCGCAACACCTGTTGCGCTAAATAGGGAAGCGCTATAAAAAAACACACAACAATCGGTAATCTAATCAGACCCTTTCAGAGTCCCAGGGTGAATTTTCAGGAGTTAGGTAAAAAAGAAAAAATATTCTTGTAAACTGAGCACATCTGATTTAAAGTTCCTTAAAAATCGAGGAATCCCATGATGGTGTTTTCAGTCATTTTTCAGAAGAGAACCATCCCTTAAGCAAACTCTTTCTAAAGGGTTAGTTTTGGTTCCTGTTTTCTTTGAAACATTTCATTCCAGATCCATACCTTTACTATAATTCTCTGTCTTGTCCCATGGATGCAATGGTAGGAAACCCCTGAGATACCACAGTGGTATGAAAAAAGTTTGACAATAGCACAGCTTTGCAGCTGAGGAAGATCATGTTGTTTTGTATTAGAGGGGTTCTTAGAAGGTGGTATTATCTTGCTTCACCAGTGCCTCACTTACTAAAAGGGAAATGCTACTGTAGGAGATCTGCTTCTCGCCCCACTTCAAAAACAGGCAGGAGACTCTTTTGTGACTCACCAGTGCTCTTTATTCACACAGTGCAAACCCCACCACCTTCTATGTACAGCTCTAACAATGCTAGCTTAGTACTTTACAGCTCAGGGAGCACAGGCTACAGCTCAGGAAGACAACTCCCTTCTTCCTGGCTCACAGTGATCCAGAGTCTGTATTACTCCTCCCTCCTGCTTCCCTAGCCTCCTTCTCTCTCTATCTCCTTCTCTCTACTCCTCCACCACACTCCACCCTGGGCTTCCTTCCTGCCAGGCTTTTATATCCCCTGGGGAGGCTACCAGGTGTAATCCCTTTGGCCCTAATTAGCCAGGGCTGCACTCTGCTAGCTAATCCGCTTCCCTAGCTGAGGGAAGCTGCTAGCAGAGGCTTTTACTTTTCTTAAAGGGGCAGCAGGGCTGGCTCAGCCACTCCTGGCCAGCACCCTGCCACACTACGTATGTGCTAGAATAGATAGAAGGAACATTGCTCTTCTTATCTGAAGGTGTCAATTTCTCCCCGCCTGTTTTCATGTCAGAAAGTAAATGCCTTTCTAGTGTGATGCTAATGGCTGCTGATTATAGGTCCTACCCGACAAGAATGTGAAGGTCAAGTTAATTTCCCTCTACAAGGTAAGATGCGAGTTTCTATGGCAACCAGAATTCTCCCACCACCCCATCCCAAAAGCACTTGAAATGTAAAGATATTAAAAGATCACAAAGCTAAAAATTCTCATTTATAAAATGTTAAACTAATATAAAATGGAAGAAGAAACCCCAGAGCAGTTGTATCTATTCCACATAAGTCGCAATAAGCTCCAGGCTGACGCAGCTTTTCAGGGTTGCCCTGAGTTGTTTTAAACTGTTCTCCTGGTGGTCATGTGCCACATCAGGTATCTCCAACCCAAATGCTCAGTAGCGGTACTAGAATGGCCTAAAGCAACATCTGTTCTAAATTTTGGAGCAATTGTAGTCCAAGGATATCCTCATAGACACAGCCATTGGTGGAATATTGAGGTGAAGATCTTCCTATAGTCATGTCTACACTGAGAAGTTAAGGACCAGTAATTCTCTTCTGACACTGGTAAAAAACACGTAATGTTAGCACTGACTTAGTTCGAATGGCGAATGATGAATCCTCAGTTTGCCAGCGTGGCCACAGCTGTAAGAACAATAGCAATTTAGCATCACCATTCCACCAATGGAGTACGACCCTGATGGATAGCCATACTATTGTTATCCCCATGATATGCCAAGTCGCTATTATAGCTAAACCTTGTTAAATTAAGAACCTCGTCTGCACTGTTCTACAGAATATACTTTGGGTTTATCAGATAGAGCCTTAGAGCTGCTGGTGTCCTGAGTGAAACTAGATGATAAGGCCTTCTATGGGTCCAGTGGTGGATTTTTAAACAAAACAAAAGCTGCCTTATTAAGCAAGACTTGAAAGAAAGGATGCCAAGAGAGGCACATCCTCTCCATTGATAGTCAGCAGAGATCTGACTAATGCAATCTGCTTGCATGTGTAGCAAACTGGAGGGGTCTGCAACTCCGCCTTTGTTCAGCTAAAAAAACATAGGGAATAAGTCTAAGCCAGTGGGCTGAAACTGATTTTAAAATTAACTGCTTTAATCCTGCCTGAAATAGCTAATATATCACTAATAATATGTCAGTATTTCCTTCTTCTTCTGCAGAGATGTTGCTTTGGGTAGGGATGGTGTCCTTAGCCTTTGTTTGTCAGAAGCTGGGAATGAGTGACACGGGATGGATCGATTGCTGATTACCTGTTCTCTCCCTCTGGGGCACCTGGCATTGGCCACTGTTGCAAGACAGGATACTGGGCTAGATGGACCTTTGGTCTGATCTGGTATGGCTGTTCTTAAGTGATTAACATGCCAGAAGGGAGGAATCACTTCTTTTATGGGAAATAAGTATATTCACAACATACTAGCCACAAGAATGTGAAGTGGGTTTTAGCCCACCAAATCTTATGCCCAAATAAATTTGTTAGTCTCTAAAGTGTCACAAGGACTCCTCGGTGTTTTTGCTGATCCAGACTAACACGACTACCACTTTGAAACTTAACACCCAGGTACCTCATGCAACTGCTTATCCTGCGTCTCCCCAGTCTAGTCTGGTACCATCTTTATCTTCACCAACCATTAACTGCTACAATTATTATTATTTTAAATAGGTCAGATTTGTATTGCATTGTCCCTTTCTAAAGACTGGAAGGTTTTTCTTTTCCAGAATCATCCCTTTATGAGTTATTTATTCAAAAGGCTTTCCTTTGGTATCTAGCCACATGGAAAATGCATTGTTTTGTCAGGCCTGTACCTCTTCAGCTATTAATAAGTGAGCTCCAATGTGTCACTACACATTTGTCTTTCTAGTACCCCAATGTTCCAATCTGCAACCCGTGTCCTAGATTTACAACATTAATTGTTTTTGTTTTTTTCCTTTCTGGTGCAAAAGCTTTGTTTGTTTATTTGGGCTTAGATTAATGCTACAATCAGTGCCTGCCCTCTAGGTGTAACCTGATGTAACTTAAAAACATCATCAAAAATAATTGCTCAACATAACTAAAATGCTCTAGGGAAAACTCAGCAACTTAAACTTAAAAATGCAACTCTCCCTTTTACTCTAACAGTACCCACCAGTGCCTCTCCCAATTTCAAAGGCTGTAAAGGCAATAGGATTTGGGCTGTGTTGGACCAATGAGGGAAACAAATTCCATAGCTGCAGGGTACCACAGAAAATGCCCAGCAAGCAGCTTTGCCTCATTTATACCAATGGGGCTCTAGCTCAGGTGCCCCTGCTGATCTCGGTTTGTGATAGTATGACATGGGTGAGGTAGGAGAAGAAATCTTCCCGCTAGGGAGTTCCTGGATTTGATTCTAAGATGCATTTTGGATTACTACTGTGGTGTCCTAACGGCAGAGCTGCTGAGCAATAGGCAGTAGCATTGCAAGATAACCCACTACTGTTGCCACTAGTGAGTTCTGACGACACATCACTGTTTTCAGTGTAAACTGACAAGTACAGTTGGCTGCAAGCTAATGATGAATCTCATGGGTTGGTGACCAACATGTTGCTCCCTTTGTATCTGGTAGGAAAGCAGGCAGAGCTTCACAGGTGCTGCACAGTGTGAGGGAAACCAAGTGGCCAAAAATATATATAGACATTGTGGTGTTGATCCTTAGGTGAAACCTTTATCCAGCCTGTTCTCCAAGTGGACACAGTGTTCTCGCTCCTCTCCCAGTGAGAGGGATAAAGCAAGTGTCAAAACAGATCACCCTCAAAACAAAAAAGAACAGAGTGTCATTCTGTGCAACAAGCTGGGTGAGGAAATATCTTTTATTGGACCAACTTTTGTTGGTGACAGAAGCTTTCAAGCTTACCCAGCTGAAGAGCGGCTCTATGTAGCTCAAGAATAGCAGCCGTGTTAGTCTGTACCCGTAAAGAAAGCGAGGAATACTTGTAGCACCTTAGAGACTAACTAGTTTATTTCAGCATACGCTTTCGTGAGCTATAGCTCACTTCATCGGATGCATAGAATGGAACAGACGTAAAATGCATTTATACACACAGAGAGAAAGTGCATCCGACGAAGTGGGTATTAGCCCACGAAAGCTTATGCTTCAAAACTTTATAGTTAGTCTTTAAGGTGCCACAGGACTTTGTTACCTCTGCTATATTGATATAGTTACATCCTGATGAGGATGATGGTGATGAACCACTTTGCATTCCACTAATAACTCAGGGATGTTAAACAGCTACTAAAGTTAGACATTTAAAAATCAGCAGGTCTGAATAACTTGCATCCAAGAGTTTTAAAACAGCTGGCTGAGGAGCTTGCAGGGCTGTTGCATTGATTTTCGGTAACTCCTGCAACACTGGGGAAGTGCCAGAAGTCTTGGAAGAAACTAATGTTGTGCCAATATTTAAAAAGAGTAAACAGGGTGACCCAGGTAATTATAGGGCTGTCAGCCTGACATTGATCAAAGGCAAATTAATGGAATGGCTGATACGGGATTCATAAAGAATTAAAGGAGGTTCATGTAATTAATACCAATCCGCATCAGAAAAATTGATCCTGTCAAACTAACTTTTTTTTGCTGAGATTGCATAGTTTGGTTGATAAACAGTTTGATAAGAGTGTTGCAATATTCTTAGACTTCTGTTAAGGCATTTCAGAATGCATCACAGGACACTGTTTAAAAATGAGATTGATACGAAATTAATATTAAATGGATTAAAGCCAGGCTATCTGATAGGTCTCAAAATGTAATTATAAACAGGGAATCATCATTGAGTGGGTTTGTTTCCAGTGTAGTCGCTCAGGGATCTTTCTTGGCCATATGCTGTTTAACCTTTTTATCAATGACCTGTAAGAAAACATACAATCATTAATGATATAGTATGTGTCTGTAGAAATTCACATCACTGAAACAGGGCTGAGGTTTCATACAATTCTATCTTTTGTTCCAGCTGATGTACTATATGGGGCCAAGTAGAAACTGATCAATGTTAGGGTGACTGATAACATGAAATTGCTCTTCTAGTAAAATCATGTAGCACTGTAATTAAGGCTGAGTTGTTATAATGGCAGTTGGCAATGTATCTGACCTTTGGCTCAGGAAAGCCCTTTGCTGGCACCTATTGGTGCTGTTATAAAAGCAGCTTCAGAACAATTCTGTCTTGGCAGTTCACTTGCACGATGTTAGTGGCTCCAAGTCATTTTGCTGTGTCTTCACTGAACTCTCAGGTTTGTAATGGAACTACTTCTCACTAACTATTGCAGGAGTACCTAGAAACATCCGCTTAGATGGATTGTGTCTGCTATACGCATACATAGCGAGGGAGTCCCTATCCCAAAGGACTTGTAGTATAAAAAGATTAGTCAGAAAAAGGTGGGAGTGGGGGAGCAGAGGTTCAGAGAGGTGAAGTGACTTGTCCAAGGCCTCACAGCAGGTCAGCGGCAGAGACAGGAGTAGAACCCAGGTCTTTTGACTCCGTGTACTAGGCTACACACTTCTCAGGGGAGACAGCTCTCATCAGTCCCAGCTGTTGCCCACATCCACTAACCAGGCACGCACACCACTTGTTAGCTGCCTTTGGTGAGAGTACAAGCCAGAAGGCACCATTTCCTTAAATTCAGTGAAACACAGCGGTCCGTCTGGGTTTTCCTGAACACAGGCAGCTTGTTCTCAGGTACAGTAGGGAGGGGAGGTTGGCAGGGGATGGCTACGGATCCTTGATTCTCAGCTGCCCAGCCCGAGTGCAGGAGACTGCTTTAACTGATGCCACTGACATGAGTTCCCTCAAGGCCTGTATGCCACTGGGGATTTAGGCATAGAAGATCTTCATGCTGTCCCAGTCCTCCTCGTTCCCCACCTCTGTCCCCGTATAGCAGGGTGTGTCAATTCTAACACAGGCAGCTACAGAGCTGTTTGCACCAGTTTTGTGCTGGCAGAGATCCCTCCTAGATGGGAACTTCTCCAGCTGGACTCTTTATCTGCTTTAGGTTTGCTTTGTGCCATGTAACAATAGTACGATGAGGGGAAGCGGAGAGGGAAGGTGAGGCTTCAGGAGGGATCTGGTTATATGTGGTAATGGTTTAATAAGACCAGACAGGAAACGGCTGCTAGCACTCAAACAGTACAGCCTCAGCACATAAGACTGGCTTCTTAGTATGCCCAGTAAAGATCTCTGTCCTACAGCTATGCCAGGCGTACCTCATCCCTTATTGCTAAGGAGACCTGGTGATGGAGATTTGGTAACAAAACAAAGCAAGAGCAGCGCAAAGTAAACTTGACAGACCAGAGAAACCAGCCCACAGGGCCCGATTCACCACTGCATTACCCTAGTCTTACACAGGTGTAACAGCCTGGTGCGGTATTCTCTTTTTTGCAGAGCCCCCATCTTGTGGAGCTGGGCTGCCAGGGAGGAGTCTGCTGGGGGACAACCCAGGCCTCTGCATAGATCTTTGGTGGTGGTTTGCAGACAGGTGGAGGGAGTCACTGACTTTGAAGATGGGTGGGGAATTTTTCTCCCTTTTTAGAGCCCCTCAAGCACATTTTACAAGAGGAGGCGGGATCTAGCCCTAAGTGACTTTTTGAGGACTACACAAAACATCCTTGTAATTTACCCACCACCATTTATTACTCTGATGCACCTCCACATTTCATTGGTTTATCTCTTAGCTCATTTTCTTTCTCTCCTCTCCTTGGCTGGTGCTCATCCGCGTATTTAGGGATGTGACAATACATGGTAGGATGGTTTGGCCATTTCTAGTCCACCAGGCCTCCACAATTTGAATAGCTGAGTTAATCTCTCAACTTTCTGCGTTACGTGACCCATGCATGAGGGTGCTCAGCAAATTTACTGTTGCCAGCTTTTGTGGTTTGATCTTGTGATATTTGGTATTTCTTTTAGAATCCCACTGGCTGTGATTCCATGTGAATCTCAGCTTTCTTTTTTTTAAGTAACTTTCTAAACTTCCTGGTTGTGGAGAGAGGCTGCAAAACCAGAAGGCAAATAAAAAGAACTCCGAATATATTTTTAAAAGGTTATTTTTAAGCCAGTCTCCTGATTTTGGGGGCTGACTCATGATTTTTAAATGCTTGAGGTTGGAAATGCCACAGATTATGATACAATGCGAAGAAACAGAAGCAGAAATTAATTAGAATTAATTAATTGTGGCTTCATCACAATATACATCACCCAGGATACTTTTTGATTTTACTTTTAAAGGAAAACTTCAGCATGGTATGTGTGGATGGGTTTTATTGGTCAAAGATCATTGAAGGTCTGAGCCAACACCTATTAAAAATCAGTGGGAAAGCTCCCATTTTTAGTGAATGCAAGATCAGACCCATAGACTAATAAAAATATAATTCAGATTCCAGGATAAACACTGAGTTAATCACTTCCAATTGAAGCTGCAGCTGTTTCATGGCCGTGGGTTGCTCTGCCCTTATTTTGTGGAGCCATGTTGTTCCCTTATCTCTTTCCCATTCACCCGGACACTTTTGGCCAGAACTTCATGCAACATTCTGCTGCTCCCTTCACCCACCTCCCTTCACCCACCTCAGTGAGGATCTCAGCCCCAAAGGTGCATTTATTCCCCTCCCCCCACCAGTCAGCTGAAAGTGGGGTTATAAACAAACTCCTGACACAGTTAACCACAGTGTACAGTACCAAGCAAAGGCTCCAGTCAAAACGTAATTGGCAGCAGTATCCTGCTACCAGTTACTGCCTAGAAGGAAATAGTAAACCTAAACCCTGCCTTCTGTAATGTAACTGGCTTGCACTGTATGGATTGGCAGGCAGTAGATGACTGCAGGGTGACCTCTGACTTGCATCAGCTGCTTGCCTTTGGGAAGAGAGAGGCCAAACTTGATCAGAGATGCAGCTTAAGAGGGCTCATTCAGAGTCCAAACCCCCTGGGCTTCCCCCACATCCATTAGACAAAAGTGAAATGAGCCGCTGCTGCGAGGCGAGCTAAAGGCTGAATCCTCTGCATGACTGGTGCCAGAGCACGGGAAGGATGCCCCACCTTCTTCTCTTCGGTCCCAGCGCACGCTGCATAAATCAAGCCTCTGCACATGCAGCTGAATTGAAGAACCCACCCAGAGGAAGGGAGAGGGCAAAATCTAATCGGAACTCTAAAGCAAATGCTGCCGCAGAGGTTTTTCAAGGTATCAGCAGGAATGAAAAAGTCAGTGTACCAAGGTTCACACGGGAAAATATATCATCAGTGTCATTGTTTGCCCGGCTGACTGAAGCCTGAACAATTTAAAGGCCACTGGCTGGATCCTGGGTTTGTGTAAATCTGCATAAATCCATTGATTTCAGTGGTGCTGTATTTATTTACATTGGCTGAGGACTGGGCCTATAAATCTGAATCATGACTGGAAATGTGTGCATCTGACCAGTTCATTTCAGAGCCTGATGATTAGTCAGCATGTGACATTAAAGGTAGATTTCGTTTAAGCAAGTACCACTGTGGTGAAGCATACCAAACCATCCATCTAGATGGATAACTGGCCTCGGTCACTGAAGTATCAGAGAAGTGCCAATTTACGGCAGGTGGGAACTTGGCCATGATGTTCTTCTCACTGACATTCAAACCCAATTAAAACAGTTTTTAAAAATAAACATGTTATTAATCTTTCACCAACGGTTGTCGGTGAAATTCTGTTCACCAGAATGCTTTTGTGAACAGACAATAGAATGAGTATGTGTACAGACACAAATGCTCGTGCAGAGATGTATTCAGACTGGTAAGATTCACATGGCCATCTTGAAACCACTTGATGTACTTGGAAGCATGGGCCAATCAGGGAGTGTAAAAAACAGAGTGTAACTTACGTGAGCAAACAAGGTGAATTGGAAAGTGAATACTGAAAGCAACAGTCACAGTGAACAGTTTACAAGCTACTATGGGTGAAATATATTTCCATTAACCAATAATGAGTCAGAGGACGATTTTCAAAGGTCTGAAGAGCAAGCAGGCACATAACGTCCATTGAGTTGGGTGCCTAACTTCCATTTGAGCCTTTAAAACACTTTTCATTGTTTTTTTTAATAATGGCTCTCTTTGAAAAACTCAAAGTCAGCTCGAAGATGATTTGCAAAGCAATTTCCTGCGCACTGAAATGCTTTAGAGTAATTGAAGTCTTTGGGCTTAATATAGTGGTAGCTGCGGGAAAATTAATGTTCTGTGATATACAGGAAGTCAGCCAACATGATCTAATTCTTCCTTCTGGCCTTAGACTCTAAACTGTGAAAGGGGAATAACTTAATTGACTACATGAAAATTCGCACAGCTGTAGAATAAATACAGCTGTATATTTCTTTTGCTTCATTAAGAGGTAGATAAATTGTTCCTGGTGTCTCTTCTGCCCTTCCTCACAAACTCAATGAATTCTGTATCTTCAAGTCCTTTTTGATATTTACCATCCTTCCTCATGGCCCCTTGATCTCTGCCTCTTTTTGCATTGGTGAAACTTTTTTGAAGGCGTGGAGTTCTTTTCTAAATGAAAAGATGGCAGGTTTATGAGAATAAAGTATTGATTCTACTAGCCCTCTGCTCTGCTCAGCCAAAGAGGGAACTGTGTGTGTGCTGTGGTTATTGCTAAAGTTATTTGCCAAAAATCCATTAGTTGTAGTGGGGGAATAGCATCGCTTCTGGCGATTGCCGCTAATGGACATTGAGCGAAGATCATGCCTGTTTTGCAAGAGGAGGCTACTAGGTCTTTGGGTCCCAGTACCCCGGAATCTACTACAGAGGTTTGTCTGGAAGCAGGAGGAGATAAACTACTGCATTCATTTGGCACATGGACCTGGTTAATTTGCTATTTAGAAACTATTAACTCCTGATTTCGGCCCAAGAACACAGAGACAAGTCATGAAGCCCACAAATAAGGACTCTCAAAGATGCAGAAAGTGTTCAGGAAAGCCCCAGCTGCTCTCCCCTCATGTTGCCCTGCTCCTCCGAGTCCTTGCAAGGAGGAGAGGGAATTCCAAAAGAGCAGCCAGTGAGGAGAGCCATTAATTTTGCTATTACCAGAGAAGGCAGAATTGCACCCTGCTGCCTTCCCCCTTACTTTAATCCCTATGTGTGAAGATTTTATGGGTCTGAGGGTACGTCTGTACTACCCGCCGGATCGGCGGATAATGTTCAATGTCTCAGGGATCAATTTATCACATCTCCTCTAGACGCGATAAATCAATCCCCGAATTTACTCCCCGTCGACTCCGGACCTCCATCTATACTAGAGGAGGAAGCAGGGTCGACGGGGGAGTGGCAGCGGTCGACTCACCGCCATGAGGATGGCCAGGTAAGTCGACCTAAGATACTTAGACTTCAGCTACGCTATTCGCATAGCTGAAGTTGTGTATCTTAGGTTGACCCCCACCCCAGTGTAGATTTGGCCTATGAGTTTGGCATTACTAACCCTTACTGACATGTGACCATCTCCAGGTAACACCTCCACCCAGATGGGAACATATCTCTGTGTGGCTAACACCCGCTTATACTGAAGTGTGAACATATCCCTATGAATACCTCCACCGCCCCCACCCTTTCCTTCACTGATGTATGTCTAGACCCCTGTAAGTAGCTCTCTTCATGCTGCTGAGGTTGGAATAACCCCCAAAGAGCCTCATCATCTAGCAAAGAATGAAGTGTACTTAAAAATGCCAACATGCTGCTGCTGGTTTGGGGCCACTGCCATCTAGGGTACGGTCTCCTTAATGTTTTTGTTCTTAAAGCTGCATTATTTTCCACTTGGAAAGTGTGTTTTATTCGAAGTGTAATAATAAAAAAGCTTGTAAGGCTCCTGACTGTTCGAATGTTATTACTGCAAAGTGTTTTGCTTTGAAATGCTGCAGGCTGCACCTCTATTGCCCTGAGCCATCTTCAGGATTCTATGTAACATCTGAAGGCAGAGTAGAGCACATCTCTTCTTGGAGCCTCTGTCTCCTGACCGAGCTTAACATGGTCAATAAACTAAATTAAATGACGGCAGTGAGGTTGATTTCAATTCCTTTGGTACGTATCTCCAAACTGGGATGAAGCAGTGCTGTGGCACCAAAACCCCATTGTTTTACCATCTCAGGAGTCATAGTATGTCAGAGAAGATAATGAGCACAGACTGAAATGGACGCTGGTGTGTATTTCTGCTGTCGTTAATACAGACAGATGCACCATGCACACTGGATGCAGGAATGGAAAGGGGTCTTAAAAACAAATTAAATTGGGAAAAGGTGACAGCACAATCCAAAAACCCAGCAATTTCCGTTTCTATTACACATTCACCCCTTGCTAAGTGACTGCTGTCTCTTCCTCCTTCGTCTTCAGGTCTGTATGTTTTCCCCCAACAACTCCTTCTAGGGTGCAGGATACTCTGCTGGAAGAATACAGCACTGCACCCCTTTCTCCAGTTAGTCTGCTTCAAGTGGATAAGAACTGCTCACAGTGGCTGGCTTTTTCCTTCAGAGCCTACCGTCCTTTCCCTCCTCCTCCTTCCTGTTCTTGACTGCTGCTTAAGGATTTCCAATTGGGTACCTTTCAGAACAACGTGGTGACACCTTGCAATTTGTTGTTGTTCATATTATTTGTGTAAGGGCTTGTGTGCTCAGTTGGGTAATGTGCATTATGTATGTGGGATTTCTAAAGTGCACTAATGTGATACACATTATTTGTTCCATTTAGACACTGCTGGTGCACACTAAAGATCCCTTAGTGCATCATACCCTCAGTAACATACATTACAGAGCACTAGGAAATCGTTAGTGGGCATCAGCAGGATCTACATGGACCAATGAATGCACTACAGGAATGGGCTTTAGACATCACACCCCTGTAGTGCACATTTCCCCATCATGTAGACAAGCCTTTGAATGAGCATCTAGAGGACCCAAACAAGATGTCGGGTCTTATTGTGCTGGGAACGAACATATGGAGGGAAAAAAGTAGAACCCGCACCAAAGAGCTGACCAGCTAGATTAACTACGTGGTGAAAAAAACAATTTTGTCCCCATTTTACCTTTGGGAGGAGCTGAGACCCAGAGAAACGTAGTGACTTGTGTCTGTGGCAGAGAGAAGTGAACCCAGAATTCTGAGTCCTAGCCAGGTGCATTGACCAAAATGTCGTCCTTCCTCAGTCCCCGGCGCAGCCTGTCCAGTAATAGAGGAGCAGCTGTCTTCATGCTCTGCTAATTTCCCCATTCCTGTATGTGTTTCCCCTTCCCATCGGTGCTCAGTGACTTAAATCCCTGTCCGAGCACTTCCCAGCTAGCTCCTGCCCAGGCTGCTCTCTCATTTGCGTGGTAGAGTAACTCTTTGGGATGATGATTTTTACATTCTATTCCTTTTATTTTTTTATTGGAGAAGAACCTTTAAAGTGTTGTCAGCTCTGATCTAGAAGGACTTGGACTCTCAAACAGATATAAAGGTAGGCCCAACAGTGGCCTTGTGGTTATCTCTTTGACAAGATGGATAAATCCCCCACCAGCTTTTTTGGCAGGGGAAGTGGAGGGCTGCAAGCAAGTGTGTGCCAGGCAGGCTTGCTGGGGAATGCATCCATGGGGGAATGTTGCCAAGTTGAGATAAAGCCAGTTATCTTATTATTGGGAACTACTGGGACTATAAAACGGGAAGAGGTTGTTTTGAAGTCTGTCTGTGGCTGAGCTTGAATAAGCAGCTGAGACCAGACTCTCCCTAGGGCCAGGGAAAAGGGAACCTCCTGTGTGATTCCTTGGATTTGTGGGTTTTGTTATGTGGATTTTGTGATTTGTGGTTTGGGATTAAAAAGACCAGAAGATGTGTAAAGTGTGTGTTTCTTTGTGCCGATTGTGTCACTCTCCATAGATTTGGAGCCAACCAATATGTGGTGGATCCTTTATCAATTAATTGACTCCAGACGTGTCAAGCTACAGTCAGTGAGGGTCTAACCGTTAAAAAGAGAAAAACAACCTCCCTCTGACACGAAGCTGTGGTACGCTGGCTTCCAATGAGGTGGCACACTAGTTTATAAAGTATGCAAATAGCTACGCTCAGGGAAATCAGATTTGTAAAATAGCCTGTGCCAAGGCTGACCATGGCCTGGTTTCCTTTTTATCAGAGTTCGACACCCAGGAACTGGTGAGGCGGAGGAGAAATCATGCCAGGACCCACAGTGCTTATGGCTCTATTCGGAGTTGCCAAATAGAGCATGTTTGTACCATTAGAGCAGGTGTTAACCATAACGAAACTTGTATGATAAGGTGAATTTTAATGGGGGTATGTTTCTGCGGAAGCCTTTCATATGGTTATTATGCAGGGGATGAGGGGCGATGCAGCTGTCATCCTAGTATAGTATCTTACATCTGGCTGAAGGGGGAGGAGTGGACACATGGCTCCTCTGGGAGTGTTGTCAGTTCCAGGCTGTCGGCAAGCCATCAAAGAGCACTCGCAAATAGAGTAACAATTCCAGCCCCTCCTCTCCTCTCGACCCCCAAGGTTGAAGAACTTGTCACATCCGTCACACGTCTGCCTGACCTTCACCAGTCCCGTGAGTATTGTGGCAACGGGGTGAGCCTCCAAACTCATTCCTTCTGCGCCCCTCCATCACATGCAGAGGTTATACCCCCAAATGGAAATCTTAGGAGCAGAGAACTGCCCTTCCTGTGGAATTACAAGGTTTGTTAAAATGCTGCTTTTGTCCATGGTAATTTAATTGCACAAGCATCGCTGGGGCTGCATAATTGTTATAAATCTAGTCTGAGAGTTGTGTAACTAATCCCAGTCTGATACACGTACATCTCATCCTGGCAGTGAGATCTGAGTGTCTAACTGAAGGGAGAGTGCTTCTAAGGGGGCTGCACAGGTGTAACTGAGAGTAGCCCGACCCAGAGCCTGTTGTGGTAAATGGATAGACTCGCGCTGACTTCAGTGAACTTTGGGTTGGGTTCCTAGTACCAGTAGGCTTTTAGTCCTCTGTGATGGTCACAAAAATAACCCCGTCCCTCAATTCTAGATTGCTGAGAAACGAGGAAAGGTTTGTTCCTAGTGTCTCTATAGCTGGATCCTCAGAGAACTGGAAGAATTGAGATGGTGTAGTGGGCTATTTGTTGTTTTTTTAAAATTCCAGAACAGTTGGAGGCAAGTGAAGACCAGTTTTTGCTGATTTCAAATTGACCTTGGCCAAGGAGTTCTCATCATATCAGCACTTTCCCCAGTCTTGTGTTGCCCAAGAAATACTTTCCAGCCTTTGACATAACAAATCTCCTTACACAGAGTAGGGACAGCTGTAACTTTGATAGTTTACCATGGGCCCAGATGAAATGTGTGGACATTAACAAATAGTCATTTAAAGTAAGCAGGTCTTCTCCTAAGCACAGGCTTGGGTGACCCTCAGAAAAGACCCTCGGGCATTCTAATTGAAGATTAATAGGCTCACAATTATACACCATTTTATAGTAATACTAGTGTAAAAGCCCGTGTACACGGACCAACAGTAATGGCTCGCGCCCCCCCCCCCCACTCTCTCAGCTCTCTCTCCCCTCCCCCCAATACCCCCCCCACTCGCTCAGCTCTCTGCCTCTCTGCCCCTCCCGGCTCGCTGCCCTCTCCCCCCCTCCCCCTCGCTTGGCTCTCTGCCTCCTCCCCCCCTTCCCCTCGCTCGGCTCTCTGCCTCCTCCTCCCCCCCCCTCGCTCGGCTCTCTGCCTCCTCCTCCCCCCCCCCGCTCGGCTCTCTGCCTCCTCCTCCCCCCCCCTCGCTCGGCTCTCTGCCTCCTCCCCCCCCCTCGCTCGGCTCTCTGCCTCCTCCCCTCCCCCCCCCCTCGCTCGGCTCTCTGCCTCCTCCCCTCCCCCCCCCCTCGCTCGGCTCTCTGCCTCCTCCCCTCCCCCCCCCTCGCTCGGCTCTCTGCCTCCTCCCCTCCCCCCCCCCTCGCTCGGCTCTCTGCCTCCCTCCCCTCCCCCCCCCTCGCTCGGCTCTCTGCCTCCCTCCCCTCCCCCCCCCCCTCGCTCGGCTCTCTGCCTCCCTCCCCTCCCTCCCCCTCGCTTGGCTCTCTGCCCCCTTCCCCCCTCCCCCTCGCTCGGCTCTCTGCCTCCTCCCCCCCCCCCCGCTCGGCTCTCTGCCTCCTCCCCCTCTTCCCCCTCACTCGGCTCTCTGCTGGGCACAGCTGGCCCTGCCGAGCCCGAGCGCCGCCGGCCCAGCGCCCCCTTCCCATGCCCCGCCCGGCCAGAGCCCCCTGCCCGCACCTCCTGCGCCCAGCCACCCTCCTGCCCGTGCTCCCTGAGCCCCTGATCCAGACCCTGCTTCCCTCGCGGCGGCGCACGCACGGCGGCCATACTGTGCTGCCGAAATACACCTCCCAACATGCCGTTCGTCTGGGCCATCTCTACTGCGCATGACGGCTTCACACAAACTTCGCTAGCCTTTTATTATATAGGATTATTGGTACTGCTAGATCTATATGGCCATCTTCAAATGTCTGGAGATGGTTATGCATATTAAGTTCCCCCAATTAAATCAAAGATTCTCTCTTGCCCTAGTGAAAACACCTGGGCACTATAATAAGGAAAGAGATATGGTCTGAATATCCTATGGAGAGATCACAATTTCTGTTTCTATATTTCATAAACTAGCTTGATATTCTTAGAAGTTGTTTTTATATCATCTACTGTTTTATGTCCCTGGCTTCATTCGTTTCAGATATATGGATCAGTCCTCAGATGCACCTGAGCTGAACTTGCTGAAGTTTTCCATCCCCGGCAATCGAGTGGCTAGTCAGGAGCAGATATAGCCCCTGGCATATTTTAATGCAGCCTCAAGTCTGCTGTATTTTGTAATACCAGACGTTGCACCCCATAATGCTTTATGGAAATATTCTTCTTAATGTATATATGACATAACTGAAATGGGTTTTATGCAACATATGCTGTGTAACATATCTCTGCAAAGGTTATGATCTACCAAATATATACATCCTTTTTGTTTGCATATATCATTTTGGTATTCAAAGTTATGGATATTGGCGGTGTACTTGTTTGATTTTAAGTAGCCTTAGTAAAGCATTTGGTCAACTTCTTTAGAAAGGAATGTGCAAGTTAAGTGCCCAGTCAAGAAACACTTTAAGCTGGCAATAGACCTTGATAGACACCAATCCACATCTGAGCATTCTTGGCTACGTGGCTTGGCTTGTAAAGGTCTAAGTCATGCATGGACATGTGACTTGCTCATGTGACTCCAAAACTCCATTTTGTAGCTGTAATTCTGCAGAGGCGGGGGGGAGGGGTTTAGCCTCACAAGAAGAAACTTATATAAAGCCTTGGGAGACCCCTGTATTTTGTCTTCAACTGGTTCAAGAGGTAGTCTCTCCACCCCTGAAGGATACCTGAAAGAAACTGGAAGTAGGACAGTAACTACAGGGGTGTGAGTGATTGCTGGACCCAGATTAGAAGGAGCCTATCATGTAAAAGAAGTTTAATGGAACATCTTGAGGGTGAGATTTCATCTGTAATCACTTCCTTACTGGATTAGGTTTAGACTTGTGTATTTTATTTTATTTTACTTGGTAATTCACTTTGTTCTGTCTGTTATTACTTGGAACCACTTAAATCCTACTTTTTGTATTTAATAAAACCACTTTTTACTTATTAATTAACCCAGACCATGTATTAATACCTGGAGGGAGTGGGGAAAAACAGCTATGGATATCTCTCTATCAATGTTATAGAAGGCACACAATTTGTGAATTTACCCTGTATAAGATTTATACAGAGTAAAGCGGATTTATTTAGGGTTTGGACCCCATTGGGAGCTAAGCATCTGAATGTTAGAGACAGGAACACTTCCTAAGCTGTTTTCAGTTTAATTGCGAAGGATGGCATCTCTGTTCCACAAGGGAAGATGAGAACATTCAAGCAGTCCAGTTGACTGAGTGCTTCTAGTTGCTTAATTATTATTCTTTTTTAATTCTTAAAAAGCTATAGGGAAGCTTGCCGACAAGTTTGAACTCAGAATTACACTCCTTGGGCCAAATTAACTAGAATCCACAGAGCTGACTTTTCATTCATTGGTATCAATGGAATTATGCCCCCTTATGCCAGAGATGGATCAGACCCATAACGTTTAACGTTCAGAACCATGAGTGTGATGCCCTGACTGCATAATTTGCTGTGGGGAAACAACCTCGGACAACTACCTTGTTTAATTCATAAAGGTCTGATGAAGACAAGTAACAACCTACGCATGGCCAGCCCCAGGAATGCCATACATATAACATAATAACAACTGCAGTGTGGTTACGGGGTTCACCCTGAGAGTGCAGTGGCTTAGTTTTATATACACTATGTCTGTTTTGTTTTTCCATCCAAATTCAGAATTTCAACAAATACTCAAAATGGGGGAATATTTTAAAAAATGAAAATTCCTCCTAGGTGCCTGTTCAATAAAAGCATGAATGTATATGCTTTAGCTCTTCTTTAATCAGCAAAGCATTTAAATATGTGCTTAAATTAGCCTGACTTCAATTGATACTTAACTCTATGCTTAAAGTTAAACATAAGCTTAACTGCTTTGGTGATTAGGCATGGACTTAGCATGCATTATTTTTATTTAAGTTTGCAGAATTGAGGCCTCATTGAGTAACAACATAAGTCTTTAGTGTCTCACAGTCCAGTAAGACATTTCAACAGGGGAATATAAGGTTAAAGTTCAGATGGTGTGCCGATGGAATTAGGTGGATGCCGATCCCGTGATTTAAATGTAGCTGGGTCCATTTGTTTTGTTTATATATTTTTTCCTCCCCAAAGGAGAGGGAAAGATAAAAAGAACAATATATATATATATATATATATATATATATATATATATATATATAAAAATATATAAATATATATATATAAATATATAAATATATAAATATATATATATATATATATATATAAAAATATATATATTTAAATATATATATATATATATATATATATATATATATATATATATATATATATATATATATATATATATATAATTATAGAAATGGAAAGAAAAGAAGGACGGGGCACGGAGAGTGACCTCTCCGCCTCCATCTGATAGGAATTAATTAAAGATTTGTAAAAAGTCAGGCCAGATCTTTTCAGATTTGCCTGAGGTCCCCTTAGGTGGTAGAACCGATTGCCATCAGGGGCAGAAGTTGGGCACAGCAGCTTGGCTGACCTGGCAGCTAGAGAATGGGTAACATTTAGGAGAAGAGGGACCTCAGTTAGGTCAATTTACGCCCATGGAGAATTGGGTCCTAAATATCTTTATTATAATTAAAACAGATTATTTTGTGAATTTAAATGTTGGTTTTCATTTCCAGGCACTTACATTGTGTGGTGAGTTGCAATCTTTTATTCTGATGCTTCTCTGCTGATTCTGTCTAAAGCCGGATCTGATTTCTCATTGTTCTGTATGCTAAGTACTGTATGGGGAGTCAGAAGACAAAAGCTCATGCCCCTGCCTGCACATTAAATTTCTCAAGTAGCAGGAGTTTCCCCTTTTTCACTTGAGTGGCTACAGAGATATCAGGGAAAAAGAACCCTTGCTGGTTCCTGTCAGTGTTTAGAATGAGATAAGCTTCCATGGTTCCTTATACCTCAAGAAGAAAGGAATAATAGCTGATGGCATGGTATATATCTGGCTAGTCACATTTTCCTTAAACAGGTGCATTGCCTTTTCATATTAAATTTTAACAGTCACTTAGTGTTTTTGTTTATTATTCCTTTCCAAATACTCTGTTTAAGCCATTTAATTTGCTGCAGACTGTTTCATATTTCAGTTTAATTTTAAACGCTCTCCAGTGAAGCTTGCTTTATAAGGATTACATTCTGGATAGATGCTGTAGGACCTCCATGATATTTTGGCTTAGCTTCCTATAAAAAGTAATGTTCTATTACTTATCTTCAAAAGTTACTATCTTTCAAATGGGAAAACCCGAGTCAAAAAGAACCTGTAGCTCCCCCACGGGAGTTTGTCCTTTTCAAAAACTGAAGTTTGTTTATATTTCACCTGAGATTTTCAAAAGAGCCTAAGGGAGTTCGGTACCAGCTGGACTTTTTTGAAAATCACCTCACCTCCCTAAATATGGACCTGATTCGGTAAAGCATTTGAGCATATGCTTAACTTTATGTACATGAGTAGTTCCACTCATGGACAGCAGTACAATAGAGCCAAACAGCCAGGCGTGCCCCCAGGTTCCCCCCTCCTGCTTCCTGCCTACTCTTCAGGCAGCAATGTGGTTTTAGTCCCCCGGTGCGGTGGCCCTGGTGCGTGAATTGCAGGCTGTGGGAGGCTAGCTCCAGCCCTACCTCTTCTGCCTGATGCACCTTCTCTGCACAATTCCCTGCCAGAGCCGGGAGCCCCTCACCACTGGCCCCCCGTCCCAGGCTACCTCTGGAGTGCCAGGAGGGCAGATGGGGACAGCCTCAGTGCCAGGAGGGCAGGCGGCACGCAGCTGCAACTCCTCACACACACACCCCCAACCTGGCTAGCCTGGGGTAGGGTGAGGAGGGGCTCTGGGCTCTGACAGGAGGAGGTGCATACCAGGGGTGGGGCCTTGAGCGGAAGGGTGGGGGTAGAGACTAGCCTCCCCCAGCCTGCAGTTCACTGAATTGAAAATTAAGCTCATGCTCAAATGTTTCTTTGAATTGGGCCTCAGTGACCTGATCTTCAGAAGTGCCAAGCACCAGCAACTCCCATTAAAATCAGTGAGAACGTTTGGGTACTCGTTGCTTTTAAAACTTATTTTAGGAGCCCGCTTGTGGCTGTAGGAGCTTAAACTTTAGGCTTTTCGAAAATGTTGGCTTGAAATGTAAGTTTTTGAAGATGCATGGAAGCAAACGCTTAATTTTGAATTTGTTGTTCTGCAGCTGGAGTATTGAGAGTAATAAAAATCATACGCTGGGTAGGATACAACAAATGATTATCTTTGTTAAAAGCCAATGGCGTTTCCTTTCCCCCTTTTCACCTGTGGGTAGTTGCAGTGATTTTCATGTCCGATTCATCACTTTTACTAGACCGCGAGAGCATGCGTCCTGGCAGTGCGTTTGAAGTGCTATTTCTTTGAACCTCAGCTGATCTTTCAGGTTAGAAGATGCAACCTAATTTTAAGAAATCTACCACATATATTGCACTGGTGCTGTACAGTGCTGCTGACTCTGCATGGAAATGTCTGGCAAACATTCTCTTTGGGCAACAGTTCAGCTTGTACAGAATGTCACGTGTGATCTGCATTTCTGTTCCTTTGTTCTTTATTACCGAGGGCATTGGCAGGAGAACTGGTCTTTCGCTTCTTAAGAGTTCATCTGCTAGAGCTGCTTATCCCTCATCTGAAGCAATAATCCTCTCTGCTCATGACATAACAATAAACAGTTATTCCTAGGGAAACTGGATGTGCCTCACTTGAACCACTAAATATTAGACAGGACAAAGCACTAAAACACCCAGGGAAAACTCCTGTGTTAACAGAGAAATGTACAACAAACTTACAGGGCCCAGTATGAAAAAGGAGGTCTCCAAATCATGCACATAGAACTTAGGGGATTTTGGATCAGACAGTTTTTGCACTGCCATTGGGTTTAGGAGCAAGCACTTGCTCATGCACACACATCCGCTTCTCTGCTTTCTTTGCACTGCTGTTTGGGCTTGCAGGTGCTAGAATTGTCACGAGCAAGTCACATGTGCCCAGTTGAGTTTGTGGGTGTAAATTCCATCACATTTGCACTTTACCTTTGCATGTAGGTGAATGTGCATAAAAGGTGGACCAATTCCTGTGTATGCAACTTGGGATGTGCATAAATAAAGGCTGTTGCGCATCATGCCCAAAATATCTTCTTTCTATCTATGATTTTATTATTTCCATAGCAATTAATTATGCCATGAAACAAAGATCATGACTTCAGGTGTAGATCAGCAGGAGGAGAGGAAGAGCTGTTGAGAAGTGAATATTCTTTTTCATGCAAATTTCCTTAATTTATAAGGAATAAGGAAAGCTAATTATAGCAAACATATCTTCTATATAAACGGAATTGCTTCTGAGTTGAATGTTTTTCAGTTTTGTTGGCAGCATCAGTAGCTCTTAAAAAAAAAAAGGTAGACAAGGCGCATGGGTATCAAAAGACTGGTAAATTCAAATAGTTGAGCAAACCTCTAGGACAGGGGTCTCAAACTCAGTTTGACTGGCCAGTGCCAGTCCTCAAATTCTCCCAACGGGACAATAATGTCACTTATGCCACCCAACCCCCCCCCCCCAATTCCACCCCCCCCCAAAAAAAAACTCCACCTCCCACCTGCCTGAGGGGCTGGGAGGGAGTTTGGTTGGGGGCAGAGGTCTGGGGGAGGGGATTGGGGAGCAGGATCTGGGAGGGAGTTTGCGTGCAGGAGGGGGTTGGGGTTGTAGGCTCTGGGAGGGAGTTTGGGGGCAGGAAGGGGTGTGTGGGAAGGGGGAGGGGCTGCAGGCTCTGGGAGGGAGTTTGGAGCAGGAAGGGGTGTGTGGGAAGGGGGAGGGGCTGCAGGCTCTGGGAGGGAGTTTGGGCCAGGAAGGGGTGTGTGTGGGAAGGGGGAGGGGTTGCAGGCTCTGGCAGGGAGTTTGGGAGCTGGAGGGGGTATGTGGGAAAGGGGTGGGGGTGCAGGCTCTGGGAGGGGGTCAGGGTGCAATGCTTACCTGGGGCTCCAAAGGTGGGGCGGGAGCAGCTCATGAAGGCACAGCCCCACTCTGGGGCCACAAAGAGGGGCCAGCAGCCGCTGGTGCAAGCAGGCAGACACTGCCCAGCTGCTGTGCTGTTGGGCCCCTGGGGGGGGGGGGGGACCCTCACAGCAGCTCTTATGGCGTTACACATGCATTGGAAAAACAGCAGAAACGTGGTTTATTTACTAGTCATCTTGCTGCAGAGAGAAGCAGTGCAATCAGTTTTAATTAATGCTTTAATGTAAAGCAGTGACGGTCTCTGTGTATTTATATTTAATTAACATGTTTAAGTATTTACTGTGTATTAATAAACCCATAATTGATTTGTTATCATACTAACCCATGGAACCATCACAGTGACCTATGAAAGAGAGCACAGTACCTAATTCTACCACCACAGTAACCTATGAAAGAGAGCACAGTACCTAATTCTACCATCAGAGTAACCTTGGGTAGTATTAGGTCTTAGAAACACATACGGTTGAGCATTTGTCATTTTCGATCTAGCAGACTACAGTGCTGCATGTACACAGGGCTGGCGACAGAAATTTGGGGGCCCCCTACTCTGAGCGTTTGGGGGCCCCCCCACTCCCCCGCCAAGGGCTGGCCCGGCTCTTGCAGGTGGGCGGGGGAAGCGCTGCAGCCGGGGGTACCTCGGGAGCAGCGCCCCCCGCCGTCCTCTGCAGCCGCTGGGACGGGGGAGGCGATGGAGCCGGGGGTGCCTTGGGGCGGCTCCTGGGGGGGCGCGGGACGAGCAGTGGCTGAAGGGCTCGGGAGGCAGCCGGCCGCGGCGCCGGACACAGCCGGGGAAATGCGGTGCGGTGCCCGGGGGGGGGGGGGGACTACGAGTAGAGCTGTGTACCGGTCCCCGGACTTCAGGGGGCCCCCCTGAAGTCCGGGGCCCGGTACAGCTCTACCCGTTGTACCCCCCTGTCGCCGGCCCTGCATGTACACACGGTGGAAGAATGGAGGGAGATACCTACATATATTATATTTTTTGCAGCAGTTTGCCATTTTTATTCAGCGGGCTACTTTGTAACAGTTTTGACTGCTCTGGAATCATCATCACAATTTAAGGTGAACATTCTTGGAAAGAAAGACAAGGTAGGATTCTTGCAGATAAGCAAAGGACTATAGTGCCATATGCAGGAGACCGCATGGGAGAAAGCATGGTGGGGTTTATGTGAGAAGGTCACAGATGGGCTGTTGAGGGTAGGAACACTGCTAGCGCGCAGCAGAGGGGGCAATGCAAGTTGAGACCAGCTTGATTAAGGGCAGGGACAGAGTTATCTAGATCTTTGAAGACAGTGACAAGAAGCAATAGCAAACGGGGAGCCATTGGAATGATTCAAAGAAAGGAGTGACATGAACGAACTGACAAAGAAAGAAGATGAGTTAAGTGTCTGTATCTTGTGTGGATTGAAGAGGGAAGTGTGGGTATGCGTGAGAGAGAGGTCATAAGGAGGGCGGATGTAGTAGTGAAGGTGGACGCAATAAAAGGGTGATCCAAAACCCATTGGTTTCAACTGACTTCAAACCTGACTCTGCGAGATTTACCCCATAGTGATGGAAAGGAAAGCATAGACCTTGGAACTCTTGAGGAGAAAGAGGATTTGGAGGTGGCCTGAATATGGGAGTAGCCATCTATAACCCTCAGATTACAGGCCCATTTGACAGGAAAGATGGTAGTTTGGTTAATCGTGATAGAAAAAGGGTGAAGTTGAGCAAGTTTCGGAAAGAAGATGAAGAGTTCGGTTTTCACCTTGTTTTAAGTGTAAGCAGAGGATGAGGCAGCTAAGAGGAGTTGTCAGAGACAGATCAAGATGTGAGGTTGGCTGGAAGGAGACAGATTAGGAATGAAGAGGTAGATTTGTGAGTTGTTAGTATAGAGATGATATCGGAAGCCATGTAAATAGATGAGATTGCTCAGAGAGAGGATGTAAATGGGTAATGGAGATGTTACATTTCTGCCTTTAACATCTAAGCCTGTTACAGTATCGATCTGTTTCCAGGACTTTGTTTTACATTATTACTGTGCAATCTCTTTTGCTCCATGGGCCAGGATTCTGTGACGCAAATCTGCTTCACCATGATATGACACTTCCACTCACACTTACATTGACTGAGCTGTCGAACATAAATGTTAGTGTACCACTGAAATCCACACCAACTGAATCTCTGTTAGTTTGACTGCACAGTGATTCTTTCTTGTATGTGAGAATCAATATGAACTGGCCAAAGGATAACAAATACAGATGCAATTGAGAATGTGGAAAGTGGATGGGTAATAAAGATTAATGTGGGCTGGTTTGGGATTCCTTCCCTGTTTTTTCCTTGCTCGACAGGGGATTTAATTTATTGATGGTCTATATCAGCAGAAAATTACTTCATCTGTCCTGGACTGGTTCTGCTACTCTGTCTGGAGACCAAAACTCCTGCCCACTTGCTCCAAGGAGGGAACAAGTGAGTAGCCCTGTTTACTCATATCTAAAGTCCAGGTAGCCCTTGGTTCGGAGGGTTTTGACTGCCTTGCGTGCACATAGTCTAAGTCAGAATCTAGTCCTTTGATGGCAGTGCTGTTTTTATAGGGCTCTGCATTTGAGGTGCAAAACTTCTTCCTGTCTCCTGCAGGAATTTCTAATTTATAACAGAATTGATCAAAAAGAGGTGGATTCTATATGTGCATGTTATTAGGCACTGAATTACTGTATATTGATAGTCAGCGACAGGTAGATATTAGACGGAAGAAGAATAGTAAGCTCTCTGTCAAAAAGATGCCTTAAAATGGATTCTAGGGACAATTTTTTTGATGGCCTTAGAGTGCAGCCACCAACTCTTGGTGGTGGCCACTCGCATATTTCCTAAAACACTTAATTAGCTTTACGAAAAACAACTAAATATGCACATATATACGTCCAAATCATTGTAAATTTTTTATCGCTAGCTAGTAAGTCTGGTGTGAAAAATGCCATGAGGACAGCAGGTAAGTCGGCTGAAGATATGCTGACTTTGTAGCCGAAGTTGCGTATCTTCAGTCGATCCCCTCTCCCCCCCCCAGTGAAGACCAGCCCTAACAGACATACAAGTATTGCTCTTCACACCAGACTTACTCAGCCCTATCAAGCCTCAGGACAAATTAAGACCTGGACTGGGGGAGGCAGCAGGAGCCAGGAGCAATGGGGGTGGGTAGAAGGGAGGCAGTGGTGGGCTGGAGCCCGAAGCCCTGTGGCCAGAACCTGCTGCCCCACCACTCCAGGGCTAAAGCCTGAGCCCAGCCGTCCCCGGGAAGATGGGGATCTCACCACTGCCTGGTTCTCCAGCATTGTGCTCCAGGTGTCTCCAGAGGGGGGCCAGAGCCCAACCCCAGCAATCAACACCAAGTCACTGCATCCAGGAACAACAGTGGAGGTAGGGTTACCATACGTCCGGATTTTCCCGGATGGGTCCAACTCTTTGTTTTTTAAATACCATCCGGGAGGAATTTGTAAAAATCTAAAAAGGTCTGGGGTTTCCCTCCCAGTGCAGAGTGCGGCGCGGCTGACAGGGCGGCTGGGCCAGATTGAGCCACTCGCATTGGGGCCTCCAGCAGGCAGAGCCCCTCACCTGCTCCCCTCCCCCACAGCCTCAGCGTGCCACACCAGCAGCGCTCTAGGGGGGCCGCAGGGCTGCAGAGCGCGGCAGCGCATCTGACTCCGCGCAAAGCCAGACACGTTGATCTGAGTGGCATGGTAAGTGGGCTGGGGGGGGTTTGAGAAGGAGCATGGGGTCCCGGGGGACAGGAAGCAGAGGGGGTTGGATGGGGCGGTGGTTCTGTGGGGGGCCCTGTCAGGCTGCGGGGGTGTGGAGAGGGGTGCAGTTAGGATGGGGGAGTCTCAGGAGGGGGCAGTTAGAGACAAGAAGGGAGGCATAGATAAGAGGTGAGGTCCTGGGAGGGGGCAATCAGGGGACAAGGAGCAGGGGGGGGGGTTGTATAGGTTGGGGGGTCTGTGGGGGGCAGTCTGTGGGGGGGCAGCCACTTTTTTTTTGCCTTCCCCCACCCCGCCCCCCGTAACAGCCCTGAAGGCTGTGGCCGCAAGAAAAGCCCCTGTTGGCCGCATTTGAGAAACGCTGCCTTAAAAGAGCTGCCATTATTGTGAGCCATATTGTCACGGAGGTGGTGAAGGTTGAAGTGGAACCATCCTTTATATTGGGGTGTACTGGCACTACCCCACGTCTGGCCACCTCAGTATGGACAGACTCCTGTCTGAAAGGTAGCCCTTTATGTTGTTTATTATTTATTACCCAGGAGCCACTTTTCGAAACTTTCTTCTGCTTCACATCCTGGCTTTATAAATAAATCCACATGTGCATTAAGAACTGATTGTGTGGCAGGTTTTAATATTTGTGCTGGGCCATCCTCTCAAGAGTGTTAGGTTCCTTCCTGTTCCCCATGACCTTACGGTGGGAAGCGGGGCGAAGAGGGAGAAGGGAAAAGAAGCTTGAGAATTTGCTGTTTATTTTTATTGGGTGATTGATTTCTTGCCATGAGGGAGGGTCGGATCTTTTTTAGTGAATGGCATTTGCTCATAATGTGACATCCAGAGGCTGGTAAAAATGAACTAGTTTTGAGCCCCTCAGAAACAGGGTTTATAATGGAAATGCTAAACTGGTCCCTTTTAGACTCTGGAAACACTGTGGGGCACCATTGTTAATAATAAATGGTGGCATGAAACTATTTCAGCAGAGTATGAGATGCATTATATGTAGTTTTTCTTTATATTGCTTCATTTATGATCATGTGCATTTCTGTAGGCTCACAAGTGATGTGTGCTTAATGGTGTGAATCACCTCTCACATTGTACATCCTGGAGACACATGGGTGTTTGCTGACCCCTGAGAAAGGGCAAGTGCTTAGCAATCTACATACACCACTCCATTCTTTTAGTTTGCTAGTTCTTTTTATTTGCATATTGTGAGGGGCTGTCACCCCTGCCCTGCAACCTGGGGTGCCTCTCAGCGCTTTGGTGCTCTAGCTCCCAACCTGGGCTCCTCCCAGACGGTGTGCAGGTCCCTCCCGGAGTGTGTATAGCCACGGCCCTGGTCCGGCAACTCTGACACAAGCAACCTGTCAGCATACACCAGCCTCACTCTGGCTTCCAGCAGCCTTGGTTACCAGTTGCTAGATGGCCCAAACACACTCCCAGTCCTGGCTTTCCACCCAAAAAATGTGTGCAGCCCTCTCCTGGACAGTTGAGATCTCTTAGGTCAGTTGCCCCCCTAAAGTACTGAACGAGGTTCTATGCTGTTGTTTGCTAAGATGCAGTTCTGTTTCCATCTGTTAGGTGATTGCTTATCAGCTTTGATAAGGTGTCAGGTTGTGCTTTGTCTCTGAGAAGCAGACTTACTCGTTCTCCAAGTGGTGAATGCACTTCAGTCCTGATTTCAACTTATGTTCATAACTTCACATATAATGTTGCTACACACATTTCACCCTGATTCTGTTTACCAGCTCACTGTTAACTTTCAGATGATAGCCTCTGTACAAATTATGCCTTGTGAGGTATCACAGTAGTGGGTGAATACAGGGGTGCATGTGGTCGCACCTATATGGCCCCATTACAGCAGTACCTGAGTGCCTCTCAGACATGATTTTAACCTCACAGCACCCCTGTGAGATTGGGAAGTAGTGTTACCCCTATTTTTGCAGAAAATGAATTAAGTTACCAAGTGACTTGTGCAAGCTCACACAGGTAGCCTGTGGGACAGCTGAGAATTGAACCCGGATCTTCTGCTTCAGTCCACTCCTTTAAGCACAAAGCTAGTCATTCCTCCAGCCTTCTGTTTTACTGGCTGGCTGAGAGTCTCAGTGAATCGCAGGAAGTGGGGGGTGCCGGGCCCTGACTCCCCCACACTCTGTGACACTGAGCTAGAGGAGAAGTAAGTGGTGAATCAGAAGCTCAGAGCTGGAAGGATTGTTTGTTTTTGACTGTGTGTGTATCCTAGATGAGAAGGACTCTATACTGGGGATGGAGTTTGTACCTGGAAGGAAAGAGAGGGACAGCTACTATAGGCCAGGAGGGGCTCCCCTTGTAGAATATTTTTGTTCTTATAGATAAGGAAACTGGGGTACAAAAAAGCTATGCTTTATGCAAGGCTGTAGAGGCGTGTGGGTTAAGAGCCAGAGTTGGAATGTTCTTAGCACCTACTGCAGAGCTCTCTCTAATACTAGTAGCAGGTGTGTACTGTGTATTTATATATCGGGGAATGGAAGTCTTAGCAATGTATAAGTGAACTGAATCAGGGGCTTGTTTGCAGGAATGAACTTAGAAAGGCAACTTTGCTGTTAAATAAATTGATTGTTGTATGTTTGTGCGCGCTCATGACCTGGTTTTAGCTGACCTATTTCTTTACCTGAACAAAGCTTTAAAAATATCAGCCAGCCGCCTCTTCACCCTGACCCAATATGTATAGTAAGAGACAATCCCTGCCTCATGGGCTTACAATATAAATTGCTAAAACAGACAAAGGATGGCAGAACTGAGGTGTTAATATTGCCAATGGGGAGCTGAGGCAGAAGGAAATCAAAAACACCTTGCCAGGGTCACACAGGGTGTATGTGGCAGAGCAGGGAATTGAGTCTAGCTCTCCTGCATTCTAGTCCAATGCTTTAACTGCAAGCACAGCCCTCCTCTCTGAGAAAGTTGCGCTGTATGAAAGATTTTCTACTACTTGCTGAAGTGTTAGAGCAGCGTGAGCCGGTTGTGGGGAGGTGAGCCCCACACACACAGCATGAAGCCAACTCAATAGATTACATGGTGCGGAAAAACAGATAGGTAGGTAGAGAAGCAAATGTAATGAAATAACATTAAAGTGAATGACAAGTCAGATGATACTGATTTGAAAAAAAGTAAAAAGAGCAATCTCCACAGTGAGTAAACATAATAGCTAGGTCAGACCAGTCTTCAGGCAAATGAATTTCAATATCATCTCCTGCAAAAACAAATATATATGCATGGGACTGTTATGATTTTTTTGGTCTCAAATCTGATTGATAGTCATAAGTGGATTAATTAATACATTTGCCATCATCTATAGAACTCTATGTGTATGCCATATGCAGCACATTCTCTATGTGCGCCTGTGAATCTGGTTGTGTAATGTATGCACACACAATTATTGCAGGACCAATTGCATTTCAGACCAAATGTAAATTCAGTTGCTCTTTGCTGAGAACTATAAATCTGAGCAGCCACTAGCAGCTAGGATGATTAAAACCCGCTCCAAGCTTTGATGTACACAGGACTGCTAGAGAATAGAATTACCCAGGGGAATGGACCTGGTTAAATCTAAGATACATACTGTAGTCCCGCCACCTGTGCAGTGATTGGTTAAAAAGCAGCTTATGTTGGATTTGCTGAGAAGAAACCAAGGGGAGGTTTTTATTTTAAACAAGGTAGTGGTGGTGCAGAGTAATGTTGTCTGAGGGTAATTTTGATTGGCTGGGGGAGGGCAGGAGCCGGAGAGAATGCTGAGCAGGCATTCATGAGCTACAGTAAGAACGCTCATTCTCTCTCTGCCTCTCGCTTCAGATGCGGGGATGGACCACAGAGCTGTGACTGTATACTAGCAGAGAGCATGATTGGACTGGAGTCTCAGAGGAGTGTCAGCAGCACTGTGAATGAAGCTCCGTGGCTCACTTACCATAGGCTCTGTCTGTGTGAGGAGAAGCAGGGATCTTTAAAGTGAGCTGAGCATCTCAGGGCAGAGCAATGTGGCAAAGAGGAATGGGGCATGGGAGCTGCTTGCCTTTTGGATAATTTCTGCTCTTGCCCACAAGTCTGTGCACCATCCCTCGTGTGTGTGTTTAGCATGTGGAACCAGGGAGTTATATGGCATTTGCGACAAAAGCAAGACCATACGTCCTTTTTTAAAAATTAATTGCTTTGGGTACAGTATATCTCTGTCTCTTCTTTTGCTTTTTGGTAGTAGGGCGGGCTGGGGGGGGGAAAGCGTGAAACCAAAGGAAATGTTTACTTGTTCAGAAGTCTCTCTCACAAGGAAACACGCTATTCCCTAACTCCTGGCTGAGCAGACTCCAGTTTGCCAACCTCTGCTTTACAGCACACTTTACTCCTTGACAGAATGGCAGACACAAGAACAGCTGGTGCAAAGCAATAGGGGGATAAGGCGAGAGGAAAAAATAAATAAACATATTGCCCCCCACCGCCAACATCCAGCAACTGTCACATCAGTAGTAACCGTGGAACAGTCGGAAGTCACCATGCGCAGGTCTAGCACCGATGAATCGACCTATCACAGGAGTCCTTCTTTGGACAGCAAGGATTACAGTTTTCCAAATGGCGCCTTCCGTCGCTACAGCAGCATGTATGGCGGCCAGTTTGGGGCCGCCAGCAACTCATTTTTTGGATTCCACACCAACCCGGGCCCTAAAGCCACCAAGGCTAAGTACACGTCCCCCAAGGGGAACAAGTACGTTGTCTTTTACCTGGATCTCTCGTTTATTTTTCTCCTAGAGCTGAAGAGGTGCAGCATGGCTCACAACTGCCTGCAGTGCATCAAGTACCTAATGTTTGTCTTCAACCTTCTCTTCTGGGTGAGTACGTGTCTGAGAGATGTTTGCCTTTGTGCCCCTTCTTTTAGTAAAAGGTGGGGAACCCTGGGTCTTGAAAGTTTTTTTAATTGTTTCCTCCAATTTGTGAGCACTGAACGTTGGATGCCAGCAAGGTGTAGGCCGACCTTTCTTTGATTGCGCTAAGTCAGGATCAAGGGAATATACATACCCTCCTGCTTCCCTGTACTTGACACAGGTAGGTTGCAATCCCGGTATAGGGCAAAACGTACTGAACAGAAGGTCACTTGTATGTATGCCTTTGACTACCTGAATACAGTGGTTAACTTTAAAATATATGAATAGCCTCATTGACGTCAGAGGGATTATTCACATGGCTAAAGTTAAGCATATGCTTAAAGGTTCTTTTAGATCAGCAGCATTAAGCCCTATATCAGGAGCCCAGCCGTTGTGGGTCCTTGAGTGAACGTCTCTGAGCTCTGGGTAGAATGCAATGCCTGTCTTGCCTAGTTTGGGTTATCTGAGGTGGTTATTCTCTGGCCTGGATTTACCCAATTCTCATGCATCACTGGAGCACACATGATGGCATGTTACGTGCACGGATCTCTACGTCATCATTTAAACAGATAAAGCAGCTGGAAAAAAGCTAGCTAGGGGGTGTTTCTCTGCCAGAAGCAGGACAGTGAGGGGTTTGGAGGCTGATTGAGGGAACATGGTCAGGGGTATGGATCATGAATGCTGGTACCCATGTAATAATGAAGTGACTTGATTGGCAAGGCAGAAGAGAAAGGGAGTTCCTCCTGTTTCAAAGTAGCCCCATCCAGATCTCTGCATGGGAAGGTGTCTTGGTGGCATGCCTATCTTCAGTAACTCCATCTGAATTTTCCCATGGTGGGTCATCCACAGGGAATGGAAGGATGGAGTGTTGTAAAATGATGGCAGCACCGTATTGGTATTTGTGGGGGAGCGTGGGGTGTTGTGGTTGGAAGTGATGCTTTGCTTACTACAGACTCTCCATTCTCTCATGTGTTACCAGTGGTTTAAAGAAGTGTGTGTGTGTGTGTGTGTGTGTGACACAGTGTTATTCCCTCTCTCAAGCACTACTGTACAATTGTTTTTTCCACGCATGCTGCAGTGCCTTGTGCATCAGAAATCATTGAGTGTAGGTAACTTCCTCCAGCACCAGTGTAACGCTCTGATACCAAGAAATCAAGACATGATAAATGAATGCAAGTCCACCGAGTTGGCCTCATACTAAGAGGCACTATGAAATACAGAGAGGGTGCCCTTTTAAAGCCTCAGATAAGCTGATAGAAAGCATCTGAGTAGGACTGCGGTCTGTTTTCCAACTTACATTCTCACACACGCTGCTGGGGGCAGACATATCTCCTGATGTCTATCCCAGCTTATCCCCAAAGCTTCCTGAAAAGATGGGAATGCTGGCTCTCTTGCCCTTTTAAGCCTTTTGCTTCTTTTAAGGCTATGTCCGACTCCGACTGTCAACCCGCTGAAGCTTGGGCTGGAGACATCCCCCAGCCCTGTTTGAAACTCGGTGTGCTGCTTCCTTTTATTCCATTCATCCGGCACGGATGCATATACATATATTTTACAAGGTATTTCTGCATGTAGCATGCATGCATTACAATGGGCTGACAGCAAGCAAAGGCAATGCCTTAGTAATCGCTCAGAGAGACAGATAAAGAAGGGTTTGCTTTTCTCCTCTGAAGACATCGGCGCTTTCCCCAAGCGTTGGGTGGTGGTGATGGGGGGCTGTTTGAAAAGAGAATACCATTGAACCAGGAAGGCTCTGAACTAACTCAGCTGTGCAAGCAGGGGGGAGGAGGTGCTGTCAAATGTTGCAGCACACACTCTATTTTGTTTCCCTTTGACATGCTTCCCGCACAGGAGGGATGATTGATGATGACCGTGTCCGAATGAGGTTTCCAGGGGATGTAGCTGTAACTGTTGCACATCTGCGGCTTCTCATACTGAAGAGAGTAAATAAATATAAGCTGTTAACAAGTGTATAAGTTTAAGTGGATTCTCTCTAAAGAAAAGCAAAAAGGACGTATTTCCAACACTTGAAAACTTTGCGATTGTGGATTGATGGTTTGGCTTTTGTTTTAAAAGCTGTTGCCAGTCATATGGCTACTGCACTTTCTGAGAAACCAAAAGAAAAGAGTTTTCAAAGTGTCCGTGCAAGCAGGATTCATCTTTGTATGAGTACCTGCCAAAGCTTTTGCTATCCCCTTATCCTGTTTCTCTCCCCTCAACTTTTCTAGATGGTTAACTAGTGGCAGGCGATAGAAAGCCAGAAAAGAAATAGTATTTTGATATCTTTTGCCTTTTTAAATAGAAACAGCAGGGTTTCCCCAAAAATAAAGAGAAGGCATTGCATTAAATGACAGAAACCCACGTCTCTAGTGGACTGTTCCCATTTTATATTCTGGAATGAGCAAATGCTTAGATTCTCTTTTCAAAGGTATAATTCTACTCTCTTGTACCTTCCCTCTGTTCCTATTGATAGGCTTCATGAAAATCATACCTCTCCATTCACCTGTGGTGGTCTTCCCCCTAAAATGTGGGAGAATGGTACACCAGTGTGTAGCTCCAGTGGGTTCAGTATTTCATATCCATTCTTGGTTAACTGTGATGCATTTATAGAAGAGGAAATCCCAAAGGCCTGGATTTTAAACATTTCTGGCATGCTTTATTGGATTAAGTTTTGTACTCACATTGTGACAGTACAAGTTGTTGCACAGCTTGTGATATTAGAGCAAAAATCTCCCCTCTCCCATTGCTGGGTAAAATACTGGGAATTTTTGCAGGTGTCGTTGACTGAAGGCCTGACCAACAATGCTGGGAATGTGAACCACTGCGCTGATAGTTTAACTGCTATTACACTGTGCCAGAAGTTATTTACATAGGGCTAGATTCTAAAAGTCTGAGTCAATAGTTCCTTCCTCTATAAATCATCACATTTGAAATCAGCCCTTACTCATAAAGTAGGGTACTACTAAGATGGGCTACACCTATCAGAATCTGGTCTATAATTATTAGAAGGCATCCCTGTAAAGGAATTGCCCTAGTGTTATCAATTCCCTGAGAGTTGCTATATACCGTATTTTTCGGCATATAAGACGCCTTTTTAACCCCAAAAAATATTCGCAAAATTAGGGGGGGCGTCTTATATGCCGAATATATGACCTCACCGGGGAGCTGGGGCGGCTGCAGGTGGCCCGGCGGGCGGGGCGGCGCTTCCCCTCCGAGCCCACTCGCATGTATTCGGGGCCGGCGGGGAACGGGAGCAGCTCGGGCCCCGGGGCCCCTGGGAGCGCCCACCCGCGCGGCGGGGACGGGAGAGCGGCGCGCTCCCAGCAGCCCGCCCGCGCGGCGGGGACAGGAGAGCGAGGCGCTTTTTGTGTGTGGTGGTGGGTTTTTTTTTTTTTTTTTTTTTGTGTCCGGCTTTTTTATTTAAAAACTCGGGGGCGTCTTATAGGCCGGAGCGTCCTATAGGGCGAAAAATACGGTACACACTGCTTGCATCCAACGAAGTGGGTATTAGCCCACGAAAGCTTATGCTTCAATATTTTAGTTAGTCTTTAAGGTGCAACAGGACTCTTTGTTACCTCTGCTATTCCAGACTAACACGGTTACCTCTCTCATTCTTGCTATATACACTAATTGTCATATCACCGCATGGGCTTGTAAACACTCCCAACTTTAGACACGTGCTATGGAAGACTTGCCCACATATATTTTTGCTATAAAGCTTGCTTTTTCCTCTGTTGACTCTCCATAACTCTGAAGTCTACAGATCTCTCTCTGCTACTGATCACTAGGCAGAATATTCTCCTTGTGAAATACCCAGGGAAAACCAAATTCTTTCCCTTCCACTTACAAAGTTTCCTCATGACAGTCAGTGAAATGAACAACTTGCTTTGGTGCTTATAACCCCAGACACTGCTGTACCTGCTCCTTTGGCTAGAGACTGTCGTTTCCAAGGTTGGATATGTTCTTAGGACAATATGAGCACTGCTAAAAGATTAATATTGACGCTGTTTTACTCTCTGTGGCTCCCCAAACTGCTCCACACGTTCCCACCTTCTTTTCCCAAAACTCGTTTAAGATGTATGAATCTGTGTTTTTCCCTTTTCTGCTTATGTTTCCAGTGTCTCTTGCTTTTCATACCGAGTCTTTTGCTGGAGCAGGGACAGGATCAATAGCACCTCTGCCATCAGTAAAATAAAGAGTTTTCTTTGAAGCAACGGGTGATGCACTAGTCAATATAAAACATCAGTAAAGAAAAGAATCTGCAAAACAGTGATTTGGAAGAAGTCTCGCATAGAGAACAAACAATAAGAAACACCAAAGGAAGAAGGTCAGAGGCAGAGAAGCTTAGTAGTTATCACTGATGATCTCTATGGAAATGTCCCCATGTTTGTAGGTCATTTCTAACATTAGGGATTTCAAGCCTTGGAACTGTCTTGTGAACATTTTCTCTCATACCAGTGAGAACACTGCAGGGGGGTGGGTGGGAGGGGAATGACTGTAATTTGTGTTACTGGTAGACTGGCACAGTGCTACCTACTGGACACATCGGATCTGTGATGCGTAACTGGGAAGCCTCAGAGCAATACACTTGGTCTGTCTTGCTAGTGCTGAACAAACCCTCCTTTTGTTTCAGTTTCTAAGCCATATCAAGTTTTGACTGATAGAGTTCTGAAAAGTCTGGCACTGCTTCACCGTGGCTTCTGAATCAGAAAAATGCAGTTCTTTTAAATCAGCGGTGTCCAATACTTTCGCCACTAGCCACATGTGGCTAATAGGCTACTGAATTGTGGCTAATACATGTGGCTTTTTAAATAATGCGGCTAATAAGAAAAGTTCAAAACCACAAGTGTGGCTAGCAGTGTGGCTAGCATTGAATATCTATTGGACACCGCTGTTTTAAACAATGAACTTCAACCATCTGAAATATGGTTTCTCTGATTGGTGTGTAACACTGTTAGGCACCATGTGACCGCTTCGAGGGGCTACTGCTTTTAAAAAAGAGATAATTAATTAGGGTCTAAAACTTCCAGCATTACACCACCCAGCTGGGTTGCCACATTAGCCTTTCACCTCTGAGTAGATTCATTCCAATTCTAGCATAAGTCATAATTAAAAAAATGATTCTTGGCATCACCTCCTACTTCTTAGAGGACACAGGCCAATGTCAAAGGAAAGCATTGTTTAGGGCTAGACTGCAAGGCTGGCTGCACCCCTAGGTGGGGTTGCAAGACCCTCCACTTATACTCTGTACAGGATCTCTGGAGCTTGTATCTGGGTTTGTCTAGGTAAAAGCACAATGCAAGCGTGCCCCTTGAACATGCAAACACACACGCACACAGGTACAGCAGATGAACAGGTAGGGATTGGGTGACACCTTTATTCTGTCCTCATCATGCACTAGCCAGCATAGCTAGGGGGAAGAGGAGAAGGGAATTCAGCTGCAGTTCCCGCCCTCTACAGCTCCTTAGGTGGTGCATGGATGCACCACCCTTTAGGAAAGACTGTGTTCTAGAGCCGCGCTTCTCAGCCTGTTCACCATTGTGGACTACAGGGGGAGAACCACTGCGCTAGACACACATTGGCTCACCCAGCCCTGCACTGCCAGTCTGCTCCCTCCCTTCTGGGGCGGACCTGCACCACATGCTACCCCGCCCCCCAACTTCCTATACCCAGTGCTTCCCTGCCCAGAGACCTCCCCACAGACCCCTATGCCCAGCCTCTCCCACTAAAACCCACCACAGACCCCTATGCCCAGTGCCCCCCATACAGAGACCCCTCCACAGAGCAGGGCCAGGAGTTGGAACCCCACAGTGCAGGGCCAAGAGCGGAACCCTAAGTAAAACCTGGGGGGGGTGCTGCTGCACCCCCCTCATCCCTATAGTTCCCAGGCCTATGCTGCCCTGCACAACTCACAAACCCTCCACTGCCCAGTGCCCCCATCTCCTCACTGCCCAGAACCCCACCCCCATTGCCTGGCCAGACCAGAGTGGCAAATTTTGAATTTTTTTTAGCACAGTTGAGCTGCAGCTGTGCGCTAATTTGGGCTGCGGGTTGAGAACCACTGTTCCAGAGACACAACTCTAGTCCTTGGCACGTTATGTCTGGAAGAGGAAACTACTCCAAATGTACAGCCAATCCCCCATGTCACTAACAGTTGGAAATGAAAAGGAAAGAAATATATGATTGGGTGCCTGCTCTGTAAACATTTCAATCTATGCAGGTTGACCTCCCCTTCGCAGGAGCACTGGGAGGAGGTGGGGCATTTCTTAGGTTCTGAGCGAACACCTCTACCAGAAACCTACTGACAACATTAAATGGGAAGGAGCGCCTTTCGCTGAACCTAGTTGTGAAATGAACCTTTTGCTGCCCTAGTTGTGAAATGCTGAAAAAAGATGAAATTGCTGAACCTTGCTCCCCACCTCTCTGAATGTTATTCCCTGGAATGAAACTGAGAATAACTAAAATGGCCAGAAATCTCTTTGAGTGTTAAAGGCTGAGGATCACTAACATTTCCCAGTCATCCTAGGGAGCCAACTTTAAATCATTATAAAGAAGACAACAATAGATAGGGGGAACTTTTTGCTAGTTAATCAATCAGCTCAGGCCTTGCTTCTTTATCCCCTCACAGAATTTCTTGTACTAAAATAGGAGGAGGAATGCTGCTGCTGCAGTCTTATGTTGTAAGAGAATGTTATGTGATTAATCCCTACTTCTCGGAGGAGGGACTAGGTAGAGAAATTGGTAGAAAACTAAGGGTTGGATTGTGGAGCCATTACACAGGCTGGCGGGCCCTTATCTGAGTAGTTTAGATTTCAACAGGATAACGTGTGTGAACAAGTGCTCATCCAGATGAATTGAGGGGGGCAGCTACTATCATTAAACTGAGATCCTGCAGTCAAGGAGAGTTGTTCCCTTTTCTGCTAAAGGAATATGGACACTTATTTCCCACTTGTGGTCTTGCCCTAAAATTGAACCTTTGGGGCAGAATTTAACTGGAAAGAAAAATAGGCTAGTTAACAGAAGAGAAGGATTTGCCTTATATCCAGCTGCCTATTTGTTAGGTACCTTCTCCCCTTACTCATGATGAGTAGTGCGGTACTCTGTGAGTAGTCCCATTGCTTTACATGGGACTGCTTGCATAATGAAGTCCTCTTTAACATGAGTACGAGCAAGAGCCAAATCTGGCTGTATGAATACGGTTGCCAGTTTTAGTTGGACATATTCCTGGAGGTTTCATCACATGGCATCATCTTTAACTAAAGATCAATCTTTAATTCCTGGAGATTCCAGGATAATCACGGAGAGCTGGCAACCCTAGCTACTAGAATTGCTATCAGGTAGATTCACCACATCTCATTTTGCCTGATTTAAAAAAGAATAGTGAAAAGAATTGGGAAACCCCAGTAACTGAGGGAATGGACTGTAGAATTTGGCATGGTTTGGTTATGGAGAAGCTGGCAGGCCTAAAATAATCCGTATAATGGTTACTGCCTCTTTTCTGTGCAGGCCAATGGAGGATAGTAAATTCAACACAACTGGGCCCCATAATTGTAAAGCGAGTCAAAAATCAAAATGAGATCATTTCTAGTCCCTTGTCTCGACTCTACTAAATGGAGAGATTTTGATGGCAGACCTGTGCTTGCGACTCGTGCATAACTTCTGATCCATGGAATTATAATTCATCTGAGGGGAACATGATGTCATCTTCCATCACATAGTTCACTCTGTCTGTGTTATACCCCTTTCCTCCACTCTGGGCCTGCCTTTTTGCTTAGTCCCTGCCTAGAAGAGTTTACAGTCTTTCTGCCACTTTGTGTTTGTGCAGTGCCTGGCCTAATGGGGCCCCATTTGGGGGTGATCCTTAGAAATTACTATGATAAACATGATTCATCATAAGAACAGTACTGCTATTTGATTGCTTTATTGTTATTAAAGACCTCATTTTTGGATAACATGGCATATTCGTACAAGAAACAAAATCTGGATAATGCTAAAATTATAAAATGAGCACTGTTTGCTCTATAAAAATATGAAAATATGGAACTATATGATATGGCTTTCAACTGAAGAATACCCATGAGGGTTGCAACCAATAGATTATATTTCTTAACATTGTCCAACAATTGTTTCTGCTTAAAATATCAAACTGTTACAAGATGCCATAGAGGTAAACATAATTAAATTGTGATCTTAGAGTGACCAGACAGTAAATGTGAAAAATCGGGACAGAGTGGAGGGGTAATAGGAGCCTATATAAGAAAAAGACCCCCAAATCAGGACTGTCCCTATAAAATCGGGACATCTGGTAACCCTATGTGAGCTATAATTGGACTGTCAGACTGTAATGCATCTTGAAATCTCTTACTAAAAACTCAAAAATTTATTTGAAACACCCCCGGAAAAAAAACATACCATTTGACATAAGTTAAAACAGGGGTGGCCAACCTGAGCCTGAGAAGGAGCCAGAATTTACCAGTGTACATTGCCAGAGAGCCACAGTAATACATCAGCAGCTCCCCATTAGCTCCTGCCCAGCAGCCCTACTGATCAGCACCTCTCTCTCCCTCCCAAAGTTACAAAACTCTTGTCCAAGCCCTGAACATCTCTCACCTTGTCCTTTCTCAAATCTATTCAAAATGCTGGTGCCAAGATCATCATTCTAGCTCATTGCTGTATGTCACCCTTCTCCCTCACCTCAACCGTAAACTTCTTGTTCTAACCTTGTTCTTTCCCTTCCCAATTCAGGCCCACCCTATCTTCCTATCTGATTTAAGGAAAAAAAGTATGAGAAAAAAATCATTTAGATGAATGTTCTCACTTGGTATTTTTGTTGTTTTGTTTTTTTACACTTTTAGGGATATTAGTTGTCAAACACTGTTTTTACACTTTTAGGGATATTAGTTGTCAAACACTGGACAAATGACACAATTTTCAGAAGCACCTAGATGGCTAAGCCTCTTTTGAAAATGGGACTTAAGATGCTTTGGAAAATATCTATCCAAAATGTTTGTAATGCTTAATACTTACCAGCAAAGTGCATTCGTGTGAGGTAGGCAGTTAAGTATTTATTGATAATGTGGGTAATTTTTTTCAATTCCTGCAAAAAAAAATGCATGAAAAATATGACACCTTTCTGAGTCAGTGTCAGCAGTGGGATTAGATCCTGGCTCCCAGTCCTTGTGCTCATATTGCTATATCTGTTAACATGAGCTTCTTTAATGGAAGAATAGACTCTTGAGAACATGACCTCCTTAGGTTTTCTTTTTAAGCAATTGTAAACTAACATTCCTATGGAGTTTGTGTGCTCTTTATGAGGATATGATCTTTTGTTGATATAATAATGTTGATTAGGGGTATGCTTCTTTACAACATTTTTAAACCAACAAAAATTCCTAGTGGAGGTTAAGTTATACCAGCAAATAAATCTTTTTGTTGGTATAGCCTATCTAGTTTGGGAAACTGGTATGAGCATTATGGGGAGGGGGGAATCTCTTGCTTGTATAAGCTGTATTTCCATGCCATGGGGGGGAGTTGTCAGTACAGTTATACTGGAAAAACCTTTCTTTTTGTAGACAAGGCTTAAGAAAAACAATGCTGTCTTTGTTCATTTCAGATAGATCTGAAACTGGAGAGAGAGAATTTGATTGATACTAGGGGAGGATTCATTTATGGGAATTTAAAAGTCTGGTCTAGTCTTCTCTGAAGATGACTTTGAACCCTTTGAGGCTTTGTCTACCTTGAAATTTCGGACTTTGACTCCAAGAGTTGTCTGGAATAAGAGGTTTCACCACTTTGGATATTAGCTACATGAAAATGAAATGGAGAAGACTTTTTGTTGTAGGCTTTCTGTATATGTATGTGTATATGTATGTGCCTGTATATTTAAATTATGAGACAGCAGTAGATGGCACTACAAACTTAGCCTTTTGCACAGGCAGGTTTCCAAGTTGCTGGCTGGGAAGCTGAGAATTTAATCTCTAGGGAAAGATACTAGCTGATGGCTGAGGCAGAATGAGGTAATTGCTCCAAAAAGAGCTCAAAGATTGTTGTCCACTGGGAGCGCAGGGAGAGGCAAACAACAATTCTTTATCAGGCTCCTCAGCTTCAGGAGATTTTTTGGGGTGGACATTTGATCATTGTGCAAGAAAAAGACAATGTTTGAAAAAGGGCTTTGGACAGATCTGAAACACACAAACTTGCATTCTTCGCAACATCACCCAAAGCCCCAAACCATCCTAATTTTGTGTTTTGCAGAGTAGAACAATTGAAAACTTGACATGCAGTCTTTTCCATTGTTTCCTCACACTGGCCTTTCCTCCTTAGCAAACTCTCCACTAACTCTTTTTTGCTGGGGCAAAAACTTCCCTCACTCCCCCAAAATAGCTCAGCTCCCATTTAATAAACTCTTAAGGCTAGACAAGACTCCACTATATGTTTATCTAGTCTGGATTCCTGCATAGCACAGACCATCAAATTTCACTCAGTGATTCCTGCAGTGAAGGGAATTATTCTGTCCTTCTGTGCAAGTAAGGTTGCCAACTTTCTAATGGCACAAAACTGAACACCCTAGCCCTGCCTCTTTCCCAAGATCAGTCTCCCGCTTATTACATTTCCCCCTCCCTCAGTGGCTTGCTCTCCTCCACCCTCACTCACCTGGGCTGGGGCAGGGGCTTTGGGTGCATGAGGGGGTGTGGCCTCTGGCTGGGGGTACAGGAGAAGGCTCTAGGTTGGGGGAGTGCAGGAGGGTGAGGTTCTGGGGTGGGGCCAAGGCTGAGGGGTTCAGGTGCGAGAGGGGACTCTGGGCTGGTGCAGGGTGGGGTGAGGCCTCCAGCTAGGGGTGTGGCTCTGGGTGGAGCCAGGGATGAGGGCTTTGGGGTACAGGAGGGGCCTCTGGGTTGGGGGGCGTCTCAGGACTGGGGCAGGGGGTTAGGTTGCAGGGGTGTGTATGAGGGCTGTAGGCTGGGAATGAGGGCTCCAGGAAGCAGGAGGGGGCTCCAGGTTGGGTGGGGCCTCAGGGCTGATGGGGGAGGGGGAGGGATAGGGGTTAGGGCACAGGCTTACCTGGGGGAGTTCCTCCAGCCATGCCAGCCTTCCCTCCCCACCTCCAGCAATGCCAGTCATACCTTCCCTCCTCCAGCCCCGTGCTCTTGCCTACCACAGGGAAACCCCACCCTTCCCCCAGCTTCCAGGATGTAGCGCAGTACCAGAAAGGACAGGTAGGGACTGGTCTGCCTTAGCGCCGCAGTACCGTTTACTGGACCTTTAACGGTATGGTCGGAAGCGCTGACCGGAGCTACCAGGGTCCCTTTTTGACTGGGTGTTCCAGTCGAAACCCGGACACTTGGTCACCCTATCCAAGCAAACACAATCGAGTCCAGTAACTTGTAGTTGAACTCATCTGTTTAATTGCCATTCAGCAGCACTTCAGAAGGCGATTGCGCATGTCATGTAAAAGAGATTCTTACAGCAGCGGGCTTAGGAGACCAGATATTGTACCTCTGCGCTGGATGGGGAGTCAAGGAAGCCGACTAATGGCAATGCAGAAAGAACAGGGACACATGAAACTGCAGAGCTAGTGAGATTAAACCAGCAGTAAAATATAATTCCCTTTCTGCGCCTCTTGAATACTGTTGTAGTACCCTCCTTTCTTTGTTCTCTCCGGGCAAAGCTTCCACCAGGGTGATCAGAAAGAGAACTGTTTAATCTTAGCTGGGACTCGGGGGTCCTTTGCCTGACATTGCTGAGTTCAGAGCACTTTGTTCTGAGCCTAGAGCTGAGTTTGCTTTTATCTCTCAAGAGGGTTAAATCGTTTCACTGAGAGGAAAGAGAGTTTTGGAAGGAAGTACAATTCCTTTCTTACCCAAGAAAGCAGAGCAAACTTGATAGCTAAGCTTGGTGACCAGGTTACTGGGAGCTGAAATGATCTGCCCTTGTCAGTAGGCATCAGTGTAATCAATGGGAAGAGCTATTGTGGTTTGCAGGGAATAACTGAAGCAGTCACAGCAACAGAGGAGGGACAGGCAATAAAACCAGCATAAAACAAAAAGAATCAGTCTAAACCCCATCAGAGACCAACTGCGTTTCACTAAACACCTATGGTACCTATGTTCTTGTAGTTTAATTCTACCTTTTATTGTGTTATCCCCGTGTGATGCCAGCCTCCATACCCTCCCACAAACATGCTAGTCCTTAACACATGAACACTGTCTCGTAACTGATCCCTAAGGCCACTGAAAACAAATGTGTATTTGTATCTAAGAATTTGTGTGTATTTTTGCACACACGCGCACACACAGTTATCCCCTATTCCCCTCACTGCCTGCCTGCTTAGATGATGAGTTCTAATCCAAAACCTACTGAAATCAGTGGAAGGGCTGCCATTGACCTGAGGGGGCTTTGGACTAGTGGAGATGCAGGAAGGAATGTAAGTGAATGTGTTAGTGGGGGAATGTGCGTGAGTGGTATGGGTGCACATGAAGGTAAGTTTCTATGGGCAGAAAGGTAAAGGTAGGATTTTATTGAATAAAGCATGGTATGTGAGAATGGCTATAATGGGCAACCTTTGAAAGGTTTTCTAAGGCTTGGGTGCTTGTTCTGCTAGTTGAAATCTTGTCAGCCCTGAGATCAACCTAGTTCCATAGCCAAATTGCATGCCCCGAGTGCTATGCATGCTCAGTGGAGATGCAGGTGGTTCCACAGAAAAATTCTTCCACCAATTTAGCTATTTCCTCTTGGAGAGATGGATTACCTACATCAATGGAAAAGCCCCTTCAGTCAGTGTAGGAAGTGCCTATACTACAGTGACATAGCTGCAGTCTGCTGCTGTAGCATTTGTAATGTAGACGTAGCCTCAGTCTACCAAGTTTCTCTGGAAACTTTGAAAGAACAGACTTGCTTGTGATATTTTATTTCTTCTAGTTCTGTCTGGAACCAGGAAAAGCAAGAGCCTGACAAATGAAATTTATTTGAAAAACTTTCAGCCTTGAACAAAGAAACGTTCAGCCTTCAACAAAGAAATGGGGTTCAGCTCAGATGTAGGTTGTGTTTTGTGCATACTGTAGAACTGGGCTGGTTGTTTGTTTTATCCAAATAGTTCAATCGTGTGTGTGTGTGTGTGTGTGTGTGTGTGTGTGTGTGTGTGAGAGAGAGAGAGAGAGAGAGAGAGCTGGCTTTTTGTGGAGTGGGTGTTCAATTTTGGCTAACAAGATTCTGCCTCAATTAGAATTCTAAATAACAAGTGACAGCTGTGGGACTTAGCAACGTGCCAGGTTTGGAACTTGCGTTATAATCATTATGTAAGAACAGTAGGTGTACATCTTGAACAGACTGATTTTGTCCCATGGCAAAAACATATACATCGGGTTGTACCAGGGACTTGAAAAGCATGTTCAATCAATTCTCTTCAAATAAATACAGATAGATAAGAGCCAGAACTCCAAAGACACTGTGCAAAGAACAACTTAATGAAAATAATTAAATCTCCAAGACCCATAGACGATAAAACACAAACCTCTTTTGACTTTTTGTTTTGTTTGGCTAGGATATCTACTGAAGAGAGAATTCACAAATCAGATTGTTTATCTTTTGCAGAACTATATTTCTAACGCTTTTGAAAAATAGAAAATCAGACCTAACGTTGTTGGGGAGGTCTCCAAGGGTTTGAAAAACCAATTCCCTTTTATTATCCAATTAAAAAAAAAAAGGGGGCAGCTCAGAAATAAACACAGTTGTGCTAAGAAAACCACTTGAGCATTAAAACAATAGCAGCAGAGCAAGTCCCCTTCTCCACTCAATTGCTTTATCAGAAATTCTTAGGGCAAGTTCCTAGGCTGGAGATTGGATTGCTAGAGATGTAATGAGAGAACTCTCTGATGAGGATATACCCAGTGCATCAGAATGCATCATAGAGGCACATCTGCCTGGCACTAGTTCAGGCTGCGCCAGAGTGTCCATTAAAATTTCTTTTCTTTAAGAGTTCATACTTCAAAAGTAAAAAATCATTGTCTTTGGCATAAGAGGCCTAAATATCTGTTTGAGGGCAAATATTTGTAAGGTTTTAAACTCTGAACGTGTGAAAAAGACTAGCTTAGAGCTGGTTGGTGTGAACCCTTTACATCTAACAGTGGTTAGCAGTTACTCGCATGAGTAGTATAACTGAAGCCCATGGGACTGCTTGTGTAAGTGGCTGCTCACCAATGGAAGTCATGGGTTTTTTGTGCAATTCTGAACAAACACCATGTATGTGGAAAGAAGAATAAGGTTAGTCCAGTTAGTTTTTTAAAGGAAATTAATTCCAAGCAGTGGGGAGACCAGATAGGCTGTTCTGACTTGATCCTGCTCCCTTTGAAGTCCCTGGGAGTTCTGGCACCATCTTCAAGGGGAGCAGGATTGGGTCTTCAATTTGAATTGTGGCTTTATTGGGAAGTTTCCCAGGTAGCCAGTTTAGCTTAAAGTGACACTGTCAACTTCAAAGTTGTACTTTTTGCTGAAACTTTCTTTGCTATTATAATGAACACCCAATATTACAATAACTGAAATATTAGAGAGAAACATTATTTTTCTCTATTTTTTGGTGTTTGTCAACCCTTTGTGTGCAATCATTTTCTTCTTTTGTATTGTGTCAGTTTCCACTATTATTTGTTTGTGTGTTCTTCATATTTATTTTTTTTCTCCTCTATTGCTGTGTAGACGTGATTGTGAAAAAACGCAGTAATTGGCAGGAGTCTCTGGGGCAGATGCAGTAGCTGAAATTACTTTTGGGTAACCTTTTCAAAATGGCATGTAGGCTCCTAAGTCAGGTGTTTTTGAAAACTTTATCCTTGTATATATAATTTGCCAACACAGTTTTAAGCGGGTGTCCCATTAATGATAGTGAATGGCAGTGACTATTGTTTAATTAGGACAGTGTTAATAAAAGTATCATGAAATGAAAGTCTATTTAGACAATGACATACCGTGATGTGGTTTTTAAGTCCATGTGAAATAGATGTCCAATTCTAAGCCCCCAGTCTTCTGATACAGAAGTTGCCACACAGAGGTTAAGGGGAGAAGAAATAAAGATGAAATGCAATGATTATCATGGTCTTATTCCACAGACAGCTTTAAGTCTCAGAGATTTTTTTTAAAAAATAGGCTCTTTGTTTAGTTGCAATGGCCCCTGCTGTAACAGGACAATAATCAGGATTTTAGGGCAAACAGTACTCATGCACACATTTTGGGGCATAAAGGCTAAGGTTGGCTCGGCCAGGTGATTGGTAATGGAATATGAATCCTTCCTCCTCTAGGTTGTCAATTAAAACATATCCAAGGTTGACCGTGACCAAACCACCTCTGCTGATGAGGGTTCTGCTCTAGAGAAGATACTGAAGGCTAGGATTTTCAAAGGAGTCTAGAAGACTTAAGTTCCTTTGAATTTCAGTGGGAGCAAGGCTCCCTAGTTCTCTCAGGGCCTGTGAAAAATTCCACCATCAAACTATGCAAGGATTTTTCTCTTGAGTCTCATGAAACAGTTATCTTCTTCCAGTATGTGGTCCCTGGCTTTGTCCACAGGAGCTCTGAAGAGCCATTGCCCTTTGGATGGGCTGAGGGTGAGAAGGATCCAGGTGTTTTTATCTAACTCCTAGCTCCAAGCCAAATTATTTTCTTGGCAAATGTAGAGACTGAACAGAAAAATGAATCGTATCCCATGCAATGTCCTCTACTATATACATTACATGGAAGTCTGGAGGTTGGGGTGATTTTCGATAAACCGAGCTCTAGCTCTGTCTCTAATCATCCAGTATAGTCTCTTGACCCAGATAAGTGAAGCCGGAGCAATGACAAGACAGGACATGAATTTGTGTAGGGCTGCAATAATCTTCTTGTGAAGTACACTGGTGTGTTTGTCTTTCTGGCTCTTGGAGTGCTGCAGCAGCCTCCAGTGAGTTTTCTTGATGGGGGAAGTGAGGCATCTGCCTTAAGGACAGCCTCACACGGTTTCAGCCATGACTTTATGTACCTTGAATAACTCAAATCAAGTGGTTTTTCTTTATATGGTGAAACCTGTCGAGGCCTACATTGACTAGTGGTTTTGGTGCCAAACTTGAGACACCTCAAAGTGGACTGTTTTTTAAAAAGTGTTGAGCAGCTACCCTCTGAAAATCAGGCCCCTTTAAAGTGTCTCAAATAGGGCTCTTAACGTGGCACTTTTGAAAATGTAATCACAATTATTTTTAATGGGGACTCAAGCATAGGGACTCTGTGATCGTCTTTGGATTTCTTTTCCTTTTCTGGTGGTTTTTGTGTAGCTTTTAGATTTCTTTTTCCTTTAAATCCAGCATATAAACAGTTCTTCCATTTAGTCCATTTTATTCTCAGAAAGCTGCTGATGCTTTTGGACTGAGGGAAATGAGGAGGATGAACTATACTGAATCAACGTGGATACCTTACTATCTTTGTGGAATTTATTTTTTCTGTTTTTTGACCATATTTTTTACCTTTCCTGGGCACTTTGTTTAAAATTTGCTGAGGCTGACTAGGTGTTTAGCTATGGGCTTTAGTTCCAGGATGTTGGTCTAGGAGTCTGTCGCCTTCAACACAGAAGGAAATGGACAGAAGGTTCTTCTGCGCAAAAATCATGGTAAAGAGAATGGCGGGCCTGCAGTAGGCAGTGGTAGAGGTGTTGGCAAGCAGTTTCCTTGGGTAGCTGCTGCAAGTCCTGGTATAGGTTTTAATTAGTGTTCAGAAAAGATTCACTGGTCTCAGAACTGATCAGCCGTGGAGATGCCTAAATCTGTATCAAGATTGTGTAAGGCTGCCGTCTAGGTATCCGCTTACTTCTTTTTAATTTGGATGTCAGGTTTTTCAGTCTGTTGCCTCTTTGTGCCCTACTTGTGTCCAGCCCCCTGTTTTGGCACAAGGACACACCCCACCCATGTTATGTCTCTGGACACCTCTTCTGAGGCAAAGACTGCTCCAACCTAGCACCCCCTAGGTGTGAGACTCCTAGGGGAAGATAAATAAGACATTTTAGTCCCATTCAACCCTTCCAAGCAGACCAGTAATGCTGGACCCATGCAAACACTGCACCTAGCTGTACTGTCCATCCATCTCCTGCTGGAGGAGTGTGTATCCTCATCACCCCTTCCAGAGAGCTATGGCTTAGCACCACATGGGAACCCTTACTCCCTTGCCTCACTTTTCACCCTTCCATTGCTGTCACACTGCTTATGTCCCTGGAGAGCCTGTTTTCAGACTGATGAGTGTACTCTACAGGTGAATGTAGAAATTTGGTGCATGGATGAATAGTTAGGACAAATTGTGTGTGTGGAGGGATTATGTCTGTTTTGTTTTCCCTTTCTCTGTTTGTACTAACTTTACCTTCCCTGCATTTGCCAAGTCCCTGAAAGTATCTCCTGGAGCCACAAGACAAATTGACCTGCTTATTCCCAGGTAGATTCAGCGCCAAGGGACTTTTTAATGAGCTGCCTGCATGTACCTATGTATGACTGATTCCACCCAACAGTTCCTTTCTCCTGACTCCTTTAAGAAGCCCAATTTACAAAACTGTCTGCTTGTTCTGGAAACCTTGTTAATTAGGAATCAGAGAGGTAGCCGTGTTAGTCTGGAATAGCAGAGGTAACAAAGTCCTGTGGCACCTTAAAGACTAACTATAAAGTTTTGAAGCATAAACTTTCGTGGGCCAATACCCACTTCGTCGGACTGCTTGCATCTGACGAAGTGGGTATTAGTCCACGAAAGCTTATGCTTCAAAACTTTATAGTTAGTCTTTAAGGTGCCACAGGACTTTGTTACCTTGTTAATTAGGTGCACAGTCTTCTTGTAGGTCTGATCTTTGTTGCTACCTTGGTACTTGAAGGAGTTTGTGTGATGGCCTGAACATTGTTTATATGTAGCAATCTTTTGTGTTTAATAACCCCTGTTGCTGGGTTTCTGACTCTTCCCTCTAATAAGAATTTGAATTTGGCAGAACAATCACGTAACCAGAAGAGTTTAATCCAGCACTGAGTAAGCTATTAAAGCTGTTTGATCATCTATTATTTAACCACGTTCATCAAATTTGAAGGTAGCTTTACATTTTCACAATTAAGATCAGGATGTAGCATTTATTTAGCAAACCAGTTCTCTGCTGCACACTTCAAATGTAGCATCTCAAAGGACAGATGTCTGTAAAGTCATCTGCCATTACATCAATGTTCCTGTTCTGTCAGGGGAAGTGTCAGTAGGAACCTTCTCTGTGTCTAGTGCTAGTATCTCTAATGGATGTTTTGATTTGGCCCTCTTCGCAGCTCTTTGTGACCGACCATGGGCTGTTTGTTGCTTCTGCAACTAAAGGAAGTTGTTGGTATGTTTGGAATGTCCCCCCCTCCCCACTCCAGTAGCTTCAGTAAATCCAAGAAGACAAGAATCAACTGTTTTGATGGATAGGCGTGTGCGGATTCCCTTAAATAACTTTCATGTTGCCTAGTGTCACTGAAGTATTTGTTATGAGATGAGTCTAGATAGGAGTATCATCCTAGGGTAGGTAAGGAATTAGCTGAAGCAGCCTCGGAGCTAGTAGCAATTATCTTTGAGAACTCCTGAAGGACAAGGAGAGATCCCAGAAGACTGGAGAAGGGCAAACATAGTACCTGTTTTTAAAAAAAGGAACAAGGTGGACCCGGGGAATTATAGACCAGTCGCCATAACATTTATACCTGGAAAGATACTGGAGCAAATTATTAAACAATCAATTTGTATGCTTTTGAAGGGTAATAGGATTACAAGGAATAGTCTGCACGGATTTGTCAAGAACAGATCATGCCAAACCAACTTAATTTACTTCTTTGATAGTATTACTGACCTAGTAGATGAGGGGGAGGGGAGGAGAAATAGACATGATAGACCTGGATTTTAGTAAGCCTTTTGAGACAGTTCTGCATGACATTCCAGGGAAATGTGACCGAGAGGAATTTACTATAAGGAGGGCGCACAACTGGTTGAAAAACTGTACTCAAAAAGTAGTTATGAACGCTTTGCTGTGAAATTGGGAGGACATATCAAGTGGGTTCCTGCAAGGGTCAGTCCCGAGTCTTGTAATATTCAATATTTTTACTAATGACCTGGATACCAGAATGGAAAGTATGCTTATAAAATTTGTGGATGATACCAAGCTGGGAGGGGTAGCAAGCACTTTGGATGACAGGTTTAAAATTCAAAATGATCTTGACAAATTGGAGAATTGGTCTCAATTAAACATGATGAAATTCAGTGAAAGACAAGTGCAGAGTACTTCCTGTAGGAAGGAAAAATCAAATGCACAACTACAAAATGGGGAATAACTGTCTAGGTGGTAGAACTGCTAGAAAGATCTGTGGGTTATAGTGGATCACAAACTAAATGAGTCAATATGCTGCAGCTGCCAAAAAAAAAAAAGCTAATATGATTCTGGGGTGTATTATTAACAAGAGTGTTGTATGTAAGACACAGGAGGTAATTGGCACTGGTGAGGCCAATTCTGGCACCACAGTTTAGGAAGGATGTGGACAAATTGGAAAGAGTCCACAATAGGGCAACAAAAATGATAAAAGGTTTAGAAAAGTTGACTAATGAGGAAAGGTTGAAAAAACTGAGCATGTTTAGTTTTGAGAAAAGAAGATGAGGAGGGGGGTGAGCTCGTAACACACTTTCAATAAGGGCTGTTATAAAGAAGATGGTGATCAATTGTTTTCCATGTCCACTGAAGGTAAGGCAAGAAGTAATGGGCTTAAACTGCAGCAAGGAAGATTTAGGTTACATATTAGCAACTTCCATGGTAGGTTGTGGAATCCCCATCAATGAAAGCTTTTTAATATAAGGACAAACACCTGTCAGGGGTGGTCTAGGTTTTCTTGGTTCTGCCACGTGGGTGGGAATGGACTTGATGGCCTTTTGAGGTCCCTTCCAGCCCTACATTTTTATGGTTCTGTCATTAATACAGCGGTGATACATAGCTGTACATATCTAGCTCCATGTAACCTGCCAATTTGACCTCTGATTAGAAGAGCATGGCTGATGTCATTGCCTGGGTTGCTGGAGCTCCCTTGTCCTCGTCATTGAGAAAAGAGAATTGTTTGCTCCTGCCTTGCCCGTTGCTCTGACAGTACCCACCTTTTAGGTAAGCATCTTGCCATCCCATCTCAGGTTTGTCACGGACCATGCCTGTACCGTGCTGAGTTGTAGCTCTGAATATTTTTCTGGGTGACATCCCTCTTAATCCACATCTTCCAAATTTTAAAAATCTCCTTCAGATATTTTTATTGTAGGTGAGTTTATTACGATTGCTCTTGAGTCAGTATTTACTACCTGCATTCCTGCCCCTTCTCTCCTTTTTGCATTGCATTACTTGATTTGGAACACCATTTGCCATATTGGATTAGACCAGTGGTTTGTCTAATGCAGTATCACACTTGCAAACAGGCAGTACCAGAGACTTCAGCGAAAGGAGCAGGAAACTTATAAACTTCTCCCAATGGGAGAATTTCTTTCTAATTCCCATTAGCTTGTGGTTGTCTTATGCTTTGAAAATGAAAGTTTGTTTTTGTATTTTTGATTTTTAGTTTTATCCGATGTATTGTGTATGTTCTTGTATGTCTAGGGTGACGTTCGGTTTCCAGTCAAGTCAATAGCAAAACTCCCATTGACTTCAGTGGGACCAGGATTTTACTGCAAGTCTTTTTTCCTGCTCTGGACTTGTGTGCATACCCTACTAATAGATTTATATTCTTAGGACTTGGGCTTTGTATCCATGCAGTTTCTACTGTGTAGTCCCTTCCACTCAGTAACCTTATCTCAGTAGATGCTATGGAGTTTTTCAGATATAGCAGTGTTCTCTTATACTTGCAATCTATTTTGTCCATTCTGTATAGTGTCCCGTTGCTTTTTGTCACTCCACTATGTTTAGGATATGACTGTTATGTCACAGTCCTTTTCCATTGCCAGGCATTCCAGTTCTACCTATTTTAGTTTTTAAGCGTCTCACATTAGTATAGACGTTTAAAACATTTATTTTTGGCTGTGTGCCTGTTTTTCTTTAACTCCCTTGTCTGATACGCGGATACTATTCCAGAATGTATCTCTTTGATTTCTGCCTGTCTTTCCTCCAGTTCATCTGTTATTGATTTATCCTTGGCTACTGGGTACAGAGCCATCTTTTTATTAATGTTTTTGGATATTAGGAGGTGGTTTTTAGTGTAACACAGAGCCCAGAGTGTCTTGGCAAGGAGGATGCTTTATCAATAATATTATCACTACCCACCTCTGTCGATTTGCTTTACAAATTCTTGCCAATTTGGCCAGCAGAAGTGAGGTCCTATTTTAGCAGGAATTTTATTGACCCCTAAATGACCATCTGTTTTGTTTTCAGGCACAGAAGTCAGTATCTGAAATATAAAGCTACTAAGCTACCAGGCACAAAAGCTATTCAGACAATGCAGTTAATCACACAATGCTTTGCCTCAGGTCTAAGGATCTCCGACCTGATTTGCAATGAACTTTATATAGCTGGACCTGAATTTGGGATGGATTTTTAACTCCACTAAGGATGGACAGTCCAGGCAATCCAAGGTTTAGCTCTAATTTGGACTTTTCATTTTTTTCAGCACTATTCACTTCTTTGCAGCGGACCATGAGCAGTATCAATCCAGGATAGAGGCCATGCCAGTTATCACATCTCCCTGTCGATCAGAGAGCTGGTCTATCATAGCCATTTACTGCTTGATCTTTTTTTTTAATAGCCCTCCATATTATCAGAGCCAGGGTTTTTTTAACTGATGTCAGAGCCAGTAACAGGGTTGTTTGGCCTAGTGGTTTGAGCCGGTGTGGGTGTGTGATCTCAGGATCTCAGTCAGTAGTCATGCCAAGGGTCAATCCGGAGTCAGTCACTGGAATTAGGGTGAGGAAGAAGGAACAAGGAGTGGCAATGGGAGCAAGGAGGAAGGGATTTGATCTCAAAGATCTGGTCAGTAGCAGACCTAGCAACTAGTTTGCTCAAACATGGGATGGGACAGGAGCAGGAAGCTGAGTCAGTGAGTGTAGCTTCTGGCAGTGGGGTATTAGCTGCTGTTTCTTTGTCTGACATTGAAGAGTGATGGTGCAGAGGGTGAGGCTCTAGCCTGGTAACCTTAAAGTCCTGGGTTCAAGACCCCCAGTACCTGATCAGTGCAACGAAAGTATCTCTGAATGATTTATTAAGTCCCTAGTGTTAGATTTGACATTGTGCAAGAATCAAAGTATCTTAAAGTCTAGTCAGGCTAGTTATCCATTGTGGTATCAAATTGCATACATGCCCAAATCCCTCAAACAAGTATCCCTGATATGTATGCCCCCAAACACCCCATATATGTACGCACTGCAGTGTGTATTCTACTAGGCATGTTGGGTACAGCTTCAGATTTGGTAAGAAAATTAGTTGCTAATAAAGCACAGTGGGGTGCATATTTGCAAAGTTCCAGGCTATGGGAAGATAACCAGCCCCTATAACTGCACCCCAGGTTATGGTGAGGTGCTGTCTGCCACTTTGACAGTCACAGAGTACAACTCCAGAGTTCACTCTTATTGGCATTCCTCATTCCACCTCAGCCTATCGTGCAGATGAGAAACTTGGGCTCCAGTGTGCACAAGAATGTCATGAAGAACACTTCACAGTTTACAGGCTAGATAAATCCCAGTCACAGTGATGCCGTCAGTAGCTTTGACATGCTGAATAATTAAGGTCCCCCTTGTGGTGATACATTATTGTTGCTTTGCCGTAGTAGCAATTCCACCCATTTTCTAAGTAAGCGCAATCCTTCCCCCCCCCCCCCCCCCCCCCGCGATATTCCCTGGAGGATAAAGCTGTGTGGCACCCGCTCTATTTAAACTGCAGTAGACACACAAATCCCTGGTGAAGTGTCATAGTTGGACTTTGACCTCATTGTCAGAGTTTTGTGTTGTATGTTCTTAAAATATGCATGTGTGTATTGGGATAAAACTGACACACACACTATTGTAAAACTAAGATTGCATGGAAAACCCTTGGAATTTATCCTTGCTTGCCAGGAACACATTTTATGATATCCAGGGAGAGCAGTCACCTTCTCCTTTCTCCCAGTTTAATGCCTGAAAGATGACACACGAAAATCCTAGCAAATGCCTGCTGCATTAAATAAAGAGCTTACCCCATGGCTTTGAATCACCTATAGCTCACTTTTTATGATGCCGCCATGAATTATGTTTGTTTTACATTTTGTAATTAGAGGGCAGAACAGATGGTGAAGCTTGCGTGTAAAGTGATGCTCCCATTAGAGTAAGCCACAGTGTGTATTACTTAACCCTGGTCTACACTGAGGACGGGAGGGCAGGGGATCGATCTAAGTTACGCAACTTCAGCTATGTGAATAACGTAGCTGAAGTCAACGTGCTTAGGTCTTCACTGTGGTAAGTTGACTGTTGACACACCCCTGTCAACTCAGCCTACGCTTCTCGCTCCGGTGGAGTATCAGGGTCGATGGGAGAGCACTTGGCGGTCAATTTATCACGTCTTCACTAGACGTGATAAATCAACCCCCACTGGATTGATTGCTCCGGAGGTAAGTGTAGACATGCCCTTAGTGTGTTCTCACTAGGATGTGGAGATTTGTTCCTATGAAAAAATTTGGAAGGAAATGGGCAGGCAGCCAGAAATGTTCACCAAACCCATCTAACAGGGTATGTCCCGCAGTGTCCTCCCACAGCTTGGGTTGTGGTCAGATTTCACAAACTAAACAGGGTTTGGGCTAGGTGGGGAGAACGTCCTGGAATGTCTAGATTCTGCAGAAGGTGAAGGTGCTGATGCAGGAGGGCTCTTCCTTCTTGAGGTGATGCTGACCCCGTGGCTGAGCCTCACATTAGGAAGCACTGTGCTGCTGGAGGTGAAGTCTTTTAGATGAGACATACAACCGAGGTTCAGAGCATCTGTGGTCACTTTTAGTAAGAGAATGGTGTTAACTCTGATATCCTAATCAAATTTAAATATGCAGTAGTTATAGTCCGACAACCTATATTTCCCCTGCAGTTTCGATTGGATATGGAATTCTTCATTCCTGTCTTACTTCTGTGCTGTTTGCTTTGTACTATTAAACAAGGGCTGCATTCCAATGCAGAGGTGACTTCATTTCATTTGCAAGTGAGGTACCTTTTTCTACTTCACAGGATGTTATGAGACTTCTTTAATGTTTATAAAATGATTGATATTACTATAATGAAAGATTCTATAGAAATGCAAAGTACTATTATATTTTTTACTTATCAAAACTGAAAGATAAAGTAGGAGAAACAAAAGGAGGAATATTAATTGATCTTAAGAATATGCAGCAGATTTCTAAGGTTTCCTTGATGTGAAAATCCCTCTTCAGAAGGAACATTTTTCTACAAGCGAAGTGAGTGAACCTGCCATGCTATTCTGGGAACAGAGCAGGATGGGGATGAGCTGCCACAGAATATTGGCTTTGCTAGATAGCGAAGCTGCCAGGTGGACACGCTTTCCCTTTTAAAGTAGGTAGGAAAAATGGGGTGGAAAATACATCTATTGTAGAGTTCCTTGTTGACTTTCTCAGGCTCTTTTCACACATCAGCCATTTGAAGAGAGTTTATTGGACTTTTGCCCTACATCTGGACAGGTGGAAGCACTAGCTGACAGGCAGAAGTTGTTACTGAGGACACTTACAATTCAGAGTTTACCTGCGAGACACAATAAAAGGACAGCTCAGAGCTTTCCTCATGCTCTTTCTCTCTCTTTGAAGTCTTTAGTTTTTCCTGATGGTCTTAATATTAATCTGCCTATTTCACCAATCATCTATCTGTTCCCTGGGCTATGCTGTATGTCCTTTTACCTGCAGCTTCAGTTCTGTTCTGTAAAGCCTATATCGTGTCATGTGGCAAATACAGAATGAGCCAATGCTATTTTCTTCGCTCCTCCGTGCTGCTTCTCCTTCATTAACTTCTCTATTCTTTTTCTCCTCTTCCTCCCCTCTCTCCATTGCCTTCACATTTCTACTGTTGAATAAATATGTGTATCCACTGAAGATTTATGTTTTTGTGGTTGAGAGTCCCCGGCTAGAAATGCAACACTCCTATTTGTCCAACACTGATCATGCCTATCCTTATGTACCTGGCAGGGTTCACATCTTTAAGTCTCTGTATGTTGGTGGTAACGAATTCTTAGAGCTACAAGGACTGTTAAAGCTCCAGTGTCACTAGTGTATTTGCAAACAGACAAACAACTTGCCGCACATGTGGAATCTCACCTTGTTCTTTGCCATCATGGTGTTAGTTTGGTGCTGTATATCTGTCCTTCAATTATGGCAGGCCTGCACACCTCGGAGAGCAGCGAGGGCCATATCACTGCAAAAAACCCAGCTGTGGGCCGAAAAGCCCGCCCCTATTTGCTTTCCCCCACCCCCTCCTTGGCTTGCTGTGACGGTGCTGTTCCTGGTGGGATCCAACTGTGAGTGTCAGATCAGGACAGATTGCTTCCAAAGGGCAACTACAGCCCAAAGCTGGGGTTTCTTCACACTAAGGCAAACCAAACCAGCTAAACAGAAAAGACTTTGGTCTCACCCCACTGGCTAACCACAAGTCACACAAGCAATCCCCTTAAGACACTCCAGATTCCCAGTATCACCACCAGCAGCCACCTGTCCTGGGGATCAATGGTTATGAAAACCAATCCCCCAAATAAAGAAAACGGTTCTCCCCAATTCCAAAGAATCAGGCCCCAGACCCAGGTCAATATACAAATGAGATCTTACCACAAATCACGCTGTAGCCAATCCTTTAGAATCTAAAATCTAAAGGTTTATTATAAAAGGAAAAAGGTATAGGTGAGGGTTAAGAATGGTTCAAATAAATCAATTACATGCAGTAATGGCACATCTCTTAGTTTAGGCTTGCAGCAAAGGTAGAATAACTGCAGGTTCAAATCAAAGTCTTTGGATGCACCCCATTTAGGGGTGGGTCAGCACCTTAGTCCAGAGTTCCCAGAGTAGCAAAGTTCCATCCAAAGCTGGAAACAAGGCAGGCTGAAGTCTGGAGGTAAAGACAAAAATGGAGGGGCTGTAGCAGCTTCATTTATAGTTTTTTTTCCAGTTGCAAACACCTCTTTGTTCCTGCTGTGAAAGTCCAGCCCCATGGAGTTCTGGAGTCACATGGGCAGATCACATGTCCATGAATGACTCATCATTTGCAGGCAGAAGCCATTATGCACAGGCTGCCTTGCCGGTTCTCTGTAGCCTTCTTGTCTGGATTGGGGCATTCCAAGCTCCCAGAGTCCATTGTGTCGCTGATTGCTCTTAATGGCCCATCAAGCCCCAAGCAGAGCTGCCGCCCAGTATTCTGGAACGTCCCCCTGGCAGCCCAACATTTGGGAAGACAGTTCAGAGCCAATATTCATAACTTCAACTGCCAAATTGATACACACATATGGAATAGATACACACATATGGAATAGATACATACATAAGACACCTGTTATGGCCCCCTTCACATAATATTTCGTGCACCCATTGATCTACACGGTACCAAACTATTTCAGTACCGTGACACTTGCCCCACCCCTACTCGCCCCTCACGGGCCGCACAGTGAGCGCATGCGGGCCGCATGTGGCCCCCGGGCCACATGTTGTGCAGGCCTGCATTATGGTGTCCTTTGTCCACCTCTGGTTAAATTTAGCTCAAACATCACCAGTTGTATGGATCAGGGTCAGAAGTCATGGCAAGTGTGACTTGTCTATGGGCCAGATTCCTATACTCTTACTCCTGTTGAATAGCACTCTGCATACAATCAGCTGTCCTCTTTATTTAAGTGGGTCTACTTACAGAGTAATCTATTCCAGAATGAGAATAAAAGTATCAGAATCTGGACTCTTATATTCTGATGTGCAGAATTTGGAGGAGTTAGCACTCATTTTCCTTGGAACTCAGCTAGAATAAAGAATCGGTCTGATTCACGTCTCTTTCCCTCCATAAAACGGTCCAAAATACTTCCTGTGCTTATGATTAAGATTCTCCCAAAGAATTCCCGGTCAAACATTTCTTGTTACATCACAGCCCTAGCCTACTAACTTAGTACCGTCATTCATGCTAGAAAATATGTCCCCATGTACTGCTTTGGTATTAGACAGAAACCTTTGAGAATAAACACGAGGGTGAAAGATGTTGAAGGGGAGTTAGTTGACTATCTTCCTGCTCCCATCCCCAACAGTGCTGCAGTACACATGCCACAGTCCTATAATTGTATGTTCACATGTTGCTAAGGTGACCAGATGTCCTGATTTTATAGGGACAGTTCCAATTTTTGGGTCTTTTTCTTCTATGGGCTCCTGTTACACTCACCCCCCCCCCGATTTTTCACATTTCCTGTCTGTTCACCCTACATGTGGCACTGTTGCCACCAAGCAGATATACCTTTTCCCAGCATCCCTGCACTCACTGTCCCTGGGCTGAGGAGGGAAAAGGTCAGCAGTATTTCCAGCTGGCATTTGTGCTGCTTTAAGAGCTCTGTTTTGTCAACTATTTTCTGAGCTGCAGTCTTTTTGCATAACAAATCCCCAACTTCAGGGGGGATGAAGTAGAGGAGTGTTTCAATGATTAATACCACTGCAGGGCACCAGGATGTCAGATCCCAGCTGCCAAAGAGGAAGAAATAATCTTTTGCTTTTAGGAGAATAAAGAGGAAAGATTCAGACCAGCTTTCTGCTGCATTACCCTACAGGTTGAGGGCTGGATTTTTAAAGATATTTAAGCACCTAAGGATGCAGATGGTTGTTGAGTGAGATTTATAAAATGCTGAACTCGCATTTATTACAATTGGAGTTAAGTGCCTAGGGCTTTCGAAATCCCAGTAGGTGCCTAGCTGCATCTTTAGGCACATAAATACCTTTAAAAATCTGCCCCATAGCCCTTTATTTATTCCTTTGGAAGTCTTTCAAGCAATATAGCAGCTACAGAATTTGGGAATGCCTTTGACTTAAGAGAAAGATGTCCACATTTGGTGGTGAAGATTCAGCAGCGACCACTGGTTATTTCATTGCCATAAAAACAGGATCACAAAATTCCAGCAGCGTTACTTGGAAAAAAATAAAGTGGGGGCAGATCTTTGGCTGTGTAAATTGGAGTAGCACTAGTGAAATCAATGGAGCTATGCCTTGTTACACCTGCGGAGGCTCTTGCTTACAGTGGGATTGGGAATGAAAGGAACAGACCTGTCTAAAATTATAGACATTGGACAGCATTGATTTTTAAAAAAACCTCCTTGTACATGTAGTCAGCAGGTCAAAGAGACAGGAAAGGGCTTGTAAGTTCACATTTCCTTTGTACCGCAGCAATTTCCCCATGAAATAGTTGGGTCAGAGGTTAAATTTGTGAGCTGCTAGGATCACAGAGGTACCTCTATGGATTCTGCTGCCCTAATCAAAGCAGCAAATCTCTTCCTGCTACTCCCCTCCCCACACACAGCCCTCCACATAGCCCCAGTTATGAAACATTTTGTTGCTCCCTTATAGGTTGCAGGCTAGTCCATAGAGCCAGCCTTTCTCCTTCCCAAAGAACTTTAACTGATGTTAAAAGAATCAACCAACCAGATTTTGAATATGAAAAACCAAATTAACTAGTGGTGCATAAATTAGACTTCCTGAGACAATTTCTGCTTTCAGTTTTATTAATATAATGGAGAGCAACACCACTGGAGTCAGTAGAGTTACTCCAGATATCCATCAGTGTAAACGAGAGGGAAATATGGCTCCCTTAGACTAGTTTTAGATCTGCTTATGCACACTAGGTGTGGGAGTCTATATTAGTTAAACCTATGTGCCATTCAGAAGGTGAAAGCTAGAGCAGGTAGGAGACTGTTGTAACTTACACTTCCTTCCATCTTCTCAGCAAGTAAGTCTCAGCAGTTTGGTCTCCTTTACAGTCAGGAGGTGTAAGCAGGCATAAGGGAGGCTGGGACAGGCTCCGTGGGCTAATAGGCAATATTGCTATAATGGGCAAAAATTGGTGTGTGACATAAACCCAGCTATGGTGTGAGACACAGGAGTCTTTCCCTCTAGCATCTTTCCCCAAGACACTGCTCTTCAAATCAAGCTGATCTGATTAATAGGGCTTAACTACACTTGCAGCTGTAGAGCACTTTGGGTTAAACCAGCCTTGGGAGAGTGCAGTAGGAAAAGTGCTGCAGTCTGTCTACACTTGCAGCACTTGCAACTGCATTGGGAGTGGTGCATTATGGGCACCTATCCCAGCATTCAAGTGGCTGCAACACGGTTTTCAAATGTGGAAGTGGAGAGTGTTGTGTGTATGTGGGGAGAGCGAGCAAGCGGGGTTTTGTGGTGCTGAGTGTGTCAGCACGCTATCTTGTAAGTTCAGACTCCTCCCACATCCCTGCCTCTCTGTCTCTCACTTAATCACTCAAAGCAAACATTTACTGTTTGCTTTGTCTTGGATCAGATAAACAAATAAGCAGCGACTGTCAGAAACAGAGCTTTGAAAAGGCAGTTCTGCATTCCTACAGCCGATTTCACAATAATGACAAGAAAGTCCACTTGACTTAAGGGGATTATGGGACATTTCTGGAGGTCAATCAGAGCGCAGTAACGCAACTCCTTATCCACGCTGGTGTTGCAGTGCTCCAGCGGGGACGCATCAGACATTAATCCTCTTGTGGAGGTGGAGTACCAGGAGCAGTCCAGCCAGGGAGTCAGAGTGCTTTATGTGCCTTGCCAGTGTTGGACGGGGAGTAAGGTAGAGCTCCCTGAGAGGCTTTATTGTGCTATAACCTGCAAGTGTAGCCAAGCCCTAACTCTCAGACAGAAAATCTCCAACTTGAGTTAGAAAAGCCTTGGGGGTTTTTGGTTGATGTTCAGTCTTTTTCTTTTAATGGCTTAGTTAGTCATTTGATGTCTGCAGGCTCTAATGCACCTGGGTGTTTCTCTTCCTGATTCCATGGCCATCTGAAGCTATTCATGGGTGGGATAAAAACAAAACCAAACAGCTGGCTCTGCAGTTTTGCATGTAGGTAGAGGCAGTCTGCCCAGTTCACTGAAAAGGCACAAGTTCTGTTCCTCATTAATTCATTAAAATTCTACTGCAGACCTTGAGCATCTGCAGTAACATTAGAGAATCAATAGCACTCCGCACTTTCTCTGCCAAGGTTCATTTTCTGAGCTCTAGTTTGTTTACGCATAGGGTAACTCTGACCTAGTCCAAAGGGGGAAGATAATTAATCTGCCCCTCACTTTCTTCCCCACATCTCCACCCCTCCATGCTATTTGTAAAGACAAACTTGATTTGCAGATTAAAGATGAAATGAAAACAGTATTTCTCTTGGAATTCAGATGCTGGAAGATGGAGATGGGGATAAATTTTATTTAATCTGGCCTCCCATCCTGCAGGATACTGGACTCCTTGAATTGCCAGGATTCAAATCTGGCATAATTTTAGCCCTCTTCTCCCTTCCAAGCCCCCAGCCACATACCAAATTGGAAAGCTCCTCACTGCCATGATAAATATTACTGCCCATAGGCTACAGCTTTCCCCTGTCCATCTGATAAGTAGTCACCTAGTGCTAAAGACAGGAAAGCTGCCTAAAATAAATTGATTGCTGGCATGTACAGCCTTCTTCAGGAGAAGGCAGCAATGAATACAGATGGTGAGGAGGATGGGATTTTTTAGTGGGGAGAGAATCCTTCATTGTATGGGGGCGTTACGGTAGGTAAGTGACTCACAGGTGCACCAGGTGCTCCTCTTCCTGGGAATATGGATTGTAATGCTAGCAGGTGGAAGGGGTGTGCAAACGCACAGGCAGTGTAGACATTAATGTGTTACTAATCAGCATGTCTGTGATGCCATGTTTTATCTGAGGATTTCAACATGGGAGACAACACTGCATGTGTACATGTGTCTTAGGACCCTGGGCTGGCGAGTTGGATTTATTTTATGGGGGTATGTTCTGAGCAGAGCTGCTAGTGTTTTTGTCATAATCTGAAGGTCTTGAGTTTTGCCTTAGAGAGCACAGCACTTCCCCCACCCCCACCCCTGTGTTATGCAAGAGATCAGACACTAGATGCTAATGAATCCTTCTAGCCCAAAACCAAAACTATTAATTGAATTTACATAACCATTTTAAACTAGTTAACTAATGTGTGGGTCTGGATGGAAAGCCCCAGTCAGCTCTGACTGAATTATTTCCATCAATATTCAGGTGCTATCTAATTAATGACTGTCCAAGAAGACAGAAATATCCTAATGAAAAAACGTCTATTTCTAGCTTTCCAAACTCTTCTCGGACAGATGTGCTCAAAACTGCTTCTCGCTGAGCTGGTATCCAGCTACTCCTCTGCTTCCCTTGACTTTCCCTGGTGACAGAGCTACTCGTTCCCCTGGTGTATCCCTGTGATACATGCTTTCTCCTTCCTTTTCATTAAGCAAATTCCTCTCTACTCGTCTTGCCTTAAAACTTCACTGTTCCCCTGTTATGATTGACTCATGGCATAATGTTTTAAAGTTCTCTGTGGTGAGGATTTTATATAAAAATTAATTGTATTCTCTCCTCTCCTCTGACTTTTGTCCCCCCACAATTTTCCCTTTTGTTCCTTGACCTTTTAACATAGTCAGTTGTACACAAATAAACTCCAACCTGAGTGCGCATCATGCACTCCAGATAAGATGATATGGACTATTCTTACATTCTGTGCAGCATGGATTGATTTTGTTATCTTTCGCTTCTCTTCTCGACTGCTCCTTGACTTTGGGATCAATCTTATCTCCTATAACTTTTCTGGTACTCTATTTTTTTCTAGCCACTTGATTGGATCTGACATGGGCATTGCTCTACAGTGATAGTGTAATTTCATACTCGCCTTTCAGATGCAGCATAGTTTTCTGTGAGATTTTAAAAGCGTTTGCCATGCTGTGAGCCAATAATTCCGATGGAAATAAGAATGCCCCAATTTAATTCATAGTATAACTACCAGAAGGTCCCATGATGTGTAGAGAATTTCACTAATATTTCAACAGATCTGGTTTACATTTTTATTCTGCATGGTGTAAAGGGGCTGGAGTGGGCATGAAGATCTCACCCGTGCTCTGAAGAGATTACGGTCACTTGTTTTGTCTAAATTTTGATCGTAACAAACAGCAAAGAGGAGAGGTGCAGTAATATGATCATTTGGTATATATACACTTTGATTCTGCTACTGTTCTATTATGTTTGTGCTTAAACAATAATAGTAATAAAGATTCTGCAGTCATAATTCTGCAGTCATAATTCTGCGAAAAATGAATGGGAGTGGCATTGGCGATTGGCTTCATATGGAATGAACATACAGCATGCCCACATCAAGGGTTTTATGCATCTAAGTCAGATATGCACTTAGTTGCTCACCCTTTTCAAAGTCTGGGCCCTAATGGAGAAGGATGATCGGCTTTGGATTTTTACTGGAACCATGGTGTCCAGCAGATCCAAAAGGACTGGGCTAGAGGAGATGAAGGTGATCAATAATACAGACTGGAGCAGTGATAAGAACGAAGACCTAGGCAGAATAGATTAGTTATCAACAACTCAATTAAAAGAAGGATGCAAAGCAGATGCTGATTGTAGACAAGATGTTTTTCATGTGCCTTCACTCAGCTGCTTAGAGACAAGAACTTGTGACTTTCAGTGACTTTCTGATGGAATCTAGCTAAACCAGTGCTCTTAAATGGAAAATGCTGGACGCCCAGCCTCTGAAAATCAGACCCATTTGAGATGTCTCAAGTCAGGCACCCAAAGTGTAGCCCCAAAATCGCTGGTCACTTTTAAACATCTTAAGATTATAAAAGGCCGGGTTTTGTTACCTTTACTCACATAGAGAAGCACTTTAGCCTCACTGACTTTAGTGGCACAGCTTGTGGATTGAGCTACTTCTTGACATGAGTGAATGGGATCAGAATGTGGCCCTTACATTGGGTGAAAAGTGGAAGAGTGTATGCTAATTGCCCATGTGGCCTGAGTTGTTCCATTTTGTTCTCAGTGTGAGTGTAAGAATAATTCTACCTAAATAGTTTTACATGACACAGCTCCAAAGAGGAGTCATTACAGTCTCTCAGGTAAATAATGGCTATTTAGAGGCAAAAACTCCAAAGCTTGTGTACATATTTACCTGATGCTTTAGTACATGTAGGCAGAGGAGCGGTTATCCTGTCAGGCTTCCCATGCTTCTGTTATCCGTGTGTTTCCCATTCCCTCATATACATATTTATGGGATCAGATTTATGACTTCACACAAAAGAGCTGTTGCAGGCAGTGGTGGGTTTTCACTCCGAGGTACCACGCAGTACTTCCAGCAGAAATGTCTGTCTTGAAATAAAAGCATTTCCCTTTAAAATAGTCACAGCCCAACCTTATTTTGTTTTCACACATTGAGGTGCCAATGAAAGAGGAAGGCGTTGTTTTATTATTTTTTTAAGTTCTTCTGGGGGTCTGTCCTGGCTTCCCACACTCTGCTCAGCCTAATTAGTGGAGCTTTCCCTGCTTATTCCTGAGCAGTCTAAATACTTACTCCGGCTCTGTAGCAAGGACTGCTGAGCAGTAGCTGTTCTGGAGAAAAGCCTTTTGACCAAAGGCTCCCTCAAGGTGGTAGGTCTCTGTTGTTGATCCAATTCTGAAGACTAGTAACAAGACAGCATTCCTCTGTTCAGAAGCAACTGACCAGTCAGACTGTAGTATCTTACCACAGCATAGTGTTCAGTGCGTGAGGAGGTTGCAGGGGTAGTAATGATGGAGAAACCGGATTATAACGATGTATTTGCATTAGGGAAGCAGAGGGATGCCCCATCTGAGATTGTGTTTGTAAAACACCTAGCTCAGTGGAGCCCCATAGTAAGAGAATATCCTTGCACCTAAAAAATTTACAATCTAAATAGACAACAAAGACAAAAGGTATGAGAGAGAAAGTATTACTGAATTTTAAAGCTGGAAAATCCAGGCAAGTGAGAGGTTAAATTACTTGCCCAAGGTTACATGGGAAATCTGTGCCAGAGCTTGGTTTAATATGATGTATATGTCCGATAAAGTAAAGGAATGTTCTGATTTTTACATGTTTGTCATTTGGGTGCAGGCAGGCTAAGCTTGCTACCAGTTTGATAGCCTTTCTTTTCAGCACGAGCAATCTGAGCGTCAACATTTGCACAAATGAACTGAGTTCTATGGACTCAACACAAGTCCTGGTGTCCTCTCCTGCACACTACCCGTGATTATTATATAGGTTGACAAGAGTGGCAGTCTCTGTTGAGAAGGGCCTCCATGCCTGGAATAGCAGGAGGTGCTGAAAGCCAGGATGGAGAAATATCAACCAAACTGCCTGGAGAAAGCAATGCCTGCCAGTACAAACCTCCCCCCCAGCAAAAAAAAAATCCACATATAAAACAATGAAGAGTGTAAGTAGGTAGAAATATTTTCGCTTTGAATCTGCTGCATTGCTGCCAGAGGCCACCTCTCAATGCAAAGATTGTTTCAGACTGAATTTGTAAGCACAATGCTGCCTCTGTGGGACGGGCAATGAAAGCAAGGGGCTCCGAAACGGACACTCCAGGTTCAAACCAAATTGTCCATTCCTACTTCGGCTGCATCTGCTATTCTTGAATAATAGGAGAGATTTCAAAATGTTTCTTGATTATTTTTTTTTCTTCCTGTGGTCATAGAGCTTCACTGATTTCTGTTTATTGACTTTCTGTACTGCCCAGATATTTGGATGTTGTGCCACAAACTTTGCACCACTGCTGTCCCCGATGAGCTAGTTGCTGTCTTTCCATGAGTTTTAATGCCAGGAAATATACATATGGAAGTGTGGTTTTGGTCAGACAAGTGACTAAGTAAAAATGACTCCTTCCGTATGCCTGAATCTTCCCCCAGTGTGTTTTCAAGTCATCTGTGTATTTTGACAAATAGGAGTCTTTCTTCTTCTTCTCCCGGCAGAGCCCATAAAACAATGGAAGAGTGAGCTGGATTATTTTCTGCCTATTGCACCTTTAACATAAATCATCAACTGAGATATGAAATCTGAGACTCTATTACCTGTGGCCCAGTAATAGGCGGGAGGAACACAACATGATTTTTCCACTCCTTGGGTGAGCTGGGTGATGATGGGCTGACAGAAATTTTTTTTCCTATTTTGAGTTACAAACTGGGCACAAATTCAATAAATGCAGGGCCCACAATGTCATTTATACAGTCACTACACTGCCTGGGCTCAGTGATGTCTCTAGGGCCTAGCCCCACAATGGAAGATGGGGATTGGAAACACGGAGGTGCATCTGCCCCTATAAGAGCTCAAAGCAGAGCATAGCTACTGTGCAACTCTGTTGCAATATTTACTACTTCTTGTATCTGCTCCTGGCTCTGCTATCTCTCTGCTCCTGGTGTAGAAAATAGTATTTCTGTGGGTGCTAATCTTAGTTGGTCTTTGTGCTCCTGGAGCAAGCTCTGCCATTGTGTCCAGCTGCTGGGCAGGTGGAGCATGGGGACTATCTGTACCCACTATGCCTCTACAGTGGCTGGGCACAATTTGGCTCTGTAGTTGCATTTTCAGTTGCAGATAGATTTGACATGCAGATAAATGCAGCTAGTCATTTCTTGAAGGCTGGAGTTCTATTTTTTTATTATAGCACAGGAAAAAGTGTAATCAATTCACACACTCATGTACACTTGTAAACACGTGTTTGTGCTTTCACCAACATCCACACGCATGTGTGCATACACAAATATTTATACCTGTGTTTTCATCCAAATGCATATCTATGTTGAGAAGTTATGGACGTCAACAGCAGGCAGATCCACTAAGCTAGCAAGCTGGAGGTATCAGGTTTCATAAATGTAAAATCAAGTTTCCCTCTTTCTTTGCCCTTACTCATATAGGGCACGGATTCAGCAAAACACTTCAGCACATGCTTAACTTTAGACACTTACCCACATGCTCAACTTTAACATTGGTTTAAGTGCTCTGCTGGATCAGGGCACTAGTTAGACACTCTCGCCTATGTGCTTTCCCTGTCTTACTCATACAAACATATGCTATTGTCTTAATACTCTTATGTCTATACTTTCATGCATAGATACATTTCACTCGCTTGTAGTTATACATATCGTGCACAAACTTGAAAGCACAGTAACTATTTGATAACCATTCCCTTAAGTTCTTGGCTTCTATTCTACCACAGGAAGTTACTAGAAGATCTCTCTCTAGTAGAAGCTTTGCAGGTTCCAGCACTCAAACGGCATCATCTACATGAGCTGCCACTCATGACATAACCCTCCCAACGTGAACTTTATTACAAGTACCAGCTAGTATATTTTTATCAATATATAGTTTCAGCCTTATGTTCACTGTGTAATAGGGTGGCACCATGAAACCGAGGTGGCCAAATACATTGGGTATTCTGTGGGGTTTTTTTCCAGAATAAAAATGTGTGAATTTAGACACCAAGCAAAACTCACCTCAAATCTGTTTCTTCCCATTATGATTATTAATAATTCATTATTTGTACTTGTTTGTATTGGTAGTATCTTCAGGCTCCAATGAGGGATAAAGACACCATTGGGCTTGGTTCTGTGTACGTATAGAGCAGAAACACAGTCCGTGACCCAGAGTTTACAATCTAAGGGTTTGCCAACTCTTAAAATGCAACAGCGGCACAGCTACATCATTGCAGCTGTTCCGCTGGTGGAGATGCTACTTATGACCAGCGCATAACTGCTCCATGCTCTTGATTGGGCTTTTCTCTGTCGCTGGTGTTTTGGCTTTGCAATTCAGGAAATAATTGGTATTAAAAGAAAAGAAAGAAAAAGGCCAGTGCAATGGGGTAAAAATCGGGCAAGGACCTACAGCTATAAAGGGTTGAGTTGATGCCAGAAGCAGGTGGGAAAGAGGACCCCGCAACCTGAGCACTTTAGTTTATTCAACCAATTAACCGAGCGCATTAGTGGAGAAAAGCATCCATTGCACAGTTTCCAATAAACCAGCGCTGAAAGAGCTTCACTCGGCTATTTGAATGATCAAAGCAGCTTAAGCCCATTGCTCATAGGTTGAAGGTTGAGTGTAAAATAGATATTGGCTTAGTGCTAACACGTCATGCAGTTAGGGCTAGATCCAAAGTACATTAAAGTAAATGGATAAGAATTCCCTTTATTTAAGAAGGTGCTGGATTGGACCGCGTATGGCTCATGTCTGTGCTGCTCTGCTGCATGCATTGCAGCATGAATTTGCAGACCAAGGGCTGGATCCTCAGCTGGAGTAAGTCAGCCTAGCTCCATTGACGTCAGTGGATCTGTTGGTTTACAGCAGCCGAGGACCTGTGACTAATGCAGTGTGCAGCTTGTAGCTATTTGATATAACTGCTTACATGGTTGTAGCTTTTATCATTTTTATTTTTCTTCTGTACATCTGGCTGATGAGTCCCAACTTGTGCAACTGTTGTACCAGAGACCTGCACAGCTGGCACCCCTGCTCTTCAGAAGGAGGAATTCTTCCTAAAGCTCGGCAAAGCCTCAGAGGCCACAAGGGATCCGTAGTGAAGCCTCATTGTCTCCAAGACATCAATGGAATCTGTCCTGGCAAAAGTAGCTGAGGGCAGCCTCCTCAGTTGTCTCCGGCCCTGAGAGCAGGAGATGTATTTGCACAGTGGCTCAGCAGGGCCATCTCAGGGCCAAGTAGTTTTGCATTTTTTTTCTCCTAGGGTAAAATTCTCTTCTCTGTTTCGAACCTTTGTGGTCCTCCTGCCCCTGTGGATCTCTATTGTGTCTCCTGTACTTATTCAGCATGTGGAAGTCTCGTTGTAATAGAGAAACACAAGGCCTGATTCACCATTGCCGTGCACTTTATGTTCATCGCTTACACCGGGCTACTATATCTGAAAAATAATGTTTCATGATCACTTTGCTCTAGGACCCTGGTTCTCAAATTTACAGATTACCGTATCCCTGTCAGGAGTCTGATTGGTCTTGCATACCTCAACTTTCACCTCACTTCCAAACTACTTGCTGACAAAATCAGACATTAAAATACAAAAGCGTCACAGCACGCTATTACTGAAAAATTGCTGACTTCCTCATGTTTACCATAGAATTATAAGATAAATCAATTGGACTATAAATAGTGTATTTACATTTCAGTGCGACACTTGAGCCTTGTCTGAAGCTGGAGCCCCTGGTGGCAGGGCTGAAGCCAAAGCCCCGCTGCCCAGGGTTGAAACATGTAACTTCGCTTTGCCGAGCCCTCTGTGTTGTGGGGCCCTGAGAAATTGCTCTGCTTGCCACCACCTAACACTTGCAACCTCCCTAAACCCGTCATGCAACCCCCAGGTTGAGAAACTGATCTAGATGTGATGAGTACCCCCTGCAAGACCTCAGCATACCCCCAGGGTATGCATACCCCTGGTTGAGAACCGCTGCACTAAAGTAAATGACTACAGAAGGGCAAAAGAGAATCAGGACTTTGCAGTGGATAAGAGATCTCCAGTACGGATCAGAGAGGAAATATTTACTTCCAGAACTGAAGCGCATCCCTGCACGTGGCTTGCCTGCTCGCCACAATCTCAGGCAGAGGGATTGTCTGATTGTCCTGTTGTCTGACTTGAACCTTGTTCTCTGCTTGAATTTTCTTTTCAAAACTCCTTCTGAAATCCTTGCTGTAGGGACCAGTGCGTGGGTGGTCAGGCCTAGTGGTCAGAACTGGGGTTGAAAGCCAAGAACCAAAGCAAGAGTGGGAGGCGGAGCCCGAGTAAGGATTGTGCCAAGGGTCAGGGCCGAAGGTGGGCTGAAGAGTCACGCTAAAGGTTGAGCTGGCATCCGTATCAGGAGTCCTGGTGAATGTCAGGGCTGGAGTCAAAGTCAGTCAGCTGTGCCAAGAGTCACACCAGCATCCTGGGCTATGATGGTCATGCCAGCTGGCTTTGAAGACTGACAGGTTTTAAAGGGAGCCACACTACTTTGAGTTAGTTCAGAACCATCTGGCATTCTCATCCTCAGGGGCCGTAATTCAACTTCAGTTAACCGGAGTTGTATTGTGTAGATCCTTAAAGAGAGATCAGCCATAAATGGTTTGATTTCCCTTTAGAGAGAAACTGCTTTGTGCAAAGCTTTCTAACCACCCTGGAATGGCAGCTTTGGGCAGGAAGAGTGAGGGGGAGGGGAGCTTTTCTGCACAGTTATTGCAGCAGAGAGACATCTTGCCCTTTTCAAGACTAAAATGCCAACTTGTATTTCACTTTGCATCACTCAGGAGCCATCTGCATGACTCGCAAGGGCAGAGTGAGGGAAGGAATATACACAGGCAGCTGACCTTGAAAGAGTCAGGCTGACATCTCCTTTGCCCATGCCAGCTATATGCTTGTTGCTGGGCCACATTCCCTTCTTATCCTTAAGTGTATGTCCTTTTCCAGGGGCCCCCGACGGATCCCATTTGCCTTCAGTGCTTTGCTAGGTGGCAGCCTAGAGGTGGAATGAGTACCGGGGAGAGAGTGAGAGCCTGATGGAAGAGAAACCAGATGCCATATTGCTGTCTGTGCATGGAGGGCAAGGGTTCAGGTGGCTACACTAGAACCAACGAACCAACGTTGCCTTGGACAAGGAACTCAGTGTCACTCCTGAAATGTTACCATTGAACCAGGACATGCTGGTGGAGCCCTACAAATCCTCAGATCTCTGCAGACCCTTGTTACGGATTGGATGCAGATACACATTTTGCATCCATGCAGAGCTCTGTGTATTGGGCCAGATCCTGAGCCAGTGTAAATTGAGTGAAATGAGCTCCCTGTGCTGATTTACCCAGCTGAGGATGTCTATGTGTTTGTCTGATATGACGTTATTGCGTGGTCTATATGTGTAAATTCACAGTATAAATAACCTTCAATAATACAGGTAATAGCTGCATTTAAGTTCATTTACGTAATAGCCTTTCTCCTCGCTAAGGTATTCTATGTCCCAGCAGAAGCTGTGAAAATCTCCTATTTTCCTCTGTTATTCTGTGTCACACACCTCAGAAGATCCTCATTCCAGCCAGTCAGGGCTAGTTAAGAATGAAGGGGGAACAGTTGCATTCCCACAGCTGGGTGTGCAGCCTGTATAATAGGCACAGTCAATATGAGCCCCAAGAAACAGGAGACTCTGTGGCAGAGGATTCAACTCCGTATTTTGCACGTCCCTTCCAACCACCAGTCCCCAAATTAAACCCCATCTCCCCCTTTAAAGTAGACACTGCCAAGAAGTATTTTTAAATCATCATCTTTTCTTTCCCGTGTTGATAGTTATCAATTTGTTTCCCTCCATCATGTGCTCACATGTCCGTCCCCCCCTCCCCCCACACACACACACCCTGAATTGTTACTGTAGGGTTGCTTGTGAGTATTCTCCCCACCAATAAGAAAAAGGAGACACTGAATCATGTTTCTAAAAACTGGTTGGATCTCAGCATATTAGCACACAGGCTCCTCCCTACAAAGGCCCTGCAATTGGGGTGGCTCTGCAGGTGCTCTTTACAGCATTGCTGCTGCTGTTAGTTGGCAGTAAACAGTAGTTAACTGAGGGACTCACTTAGTGCTTTTCTAGCTTTCTCTGTCCATGGACATCTCAAAACTTTTCACAAAGGAAAGGCAGTATCATTAGCCCCATTTTACAGATGGGGAGACCTGGAACAAAGTGAAGTAAAAGAACTTGCCCAAGGTCACCCTGAGTCAGGGCCAGGCTGTAGGCATCTGTCAGCTGCTAAGTTGTGATCAGGACATGAGTTGTGGAGTCAGGGGTGAGCCAGGTCAGAATGCTGGGAAGTCAGGCTTAGGCACCCAGTTGCCAGTGGCAGGCAAAGAGCAGGGCTGGAATGGAGCCAGATCAGGATACCAGGAAGTCACTGTCAGGCACCAAGATTATAGATAGGGGCAAATATGAGTCAGAATCTGGAGTCTAGCACCTAGAAGAAGCACCTAGTGGAAGCAGGCTACTATGTTGTTGCTCAGACAGCTCCTCATGAACGTTTCCTGATTTAAATACTGGCATCAGCCAATCAGTGGGCTGCGAGGGGCCACCACATAGACACTGCTGGGTGGAATTTCCTGCCGTGCATGGCTTCACAGCGTCCTCCTGTGGAACTCAGCCTAAGCCTCCAGTGGTGATGTAGGGTTGCCAGGCATCCGGTTTTCAACCAGAATGCCCGATCTAAAAGGGATCCTAGCGGCTCAAGTCAGCATCTCTGACCAGGCTGTTAAAAGTCCAGTCAACAGTGCAGCAGGGTTACAAAAGGCTTCCTGCCTGCCCTGGCTCTGAGTGGCTCCTGGAAGCGGCCAGCATGTCTCTCCTGTCCCTAGGTGGAGGTGTGGTCAGGTGACTCTGTGTGCTGCCCCTGCCCCAAGGGCCAGCTCCACAGTTCCCATTGGCCAGGAACCACAGCTGGTCAATAGTGTTGTGCCTCTCCTGATATTGTTCTCAGGGTTGCCATGATAAACGATCATGTGAACACCTGTCAACTAGAAACTCAACCCAAACCAACAGCTTATTTAATGTAGGTATCTTACAGCAATCAGGTGATAGTAACTGGAAAGTTACTATCAACCCCACCTGGATCCTAATAAAGCTAGAGGGAAAAGGCCAAGGTTCTCAGAGTTTGGCCATTGATTTCACCCTGAATCTTTCATCATTACCATCCATTGCCTGTAAACATAAATTATAATGTGCTTACTCCATTATTACGGTGAAGAGCTGTTGTCAGTGATAGTTATTTTCCTAGATAGGTTATACAATGTGTAAGTACTTCCAACTCTAATCTGGCCTGGATTAGGAATAAAGATCAAACAATATTATTCGTTTAAAAGCTAAAAACTAAAAGCATTTTTATATAGGTTCAAGAATAGCAGCCGTGTTAGTCTGTATCCATAAAGATACAGCGAGGAATACTTGTAGCACCTTAGAGACTAACTAGTTTATTTCAGCATAAGCTTTCGTGGGCTGTAGCCCACGAAAGTTTATGCCCACAAAAGCTTATGCTGAAATAAACTAGTTAGTCTCTAAGGTGCTACAAGTATTCCTCATTTTTATATAGATATGGTTTGTGTATAGGATGCCTTTATGCTGTCCACATTCCATAAGGCCTTTTAAATTATTCTGGGTCATCTGAGTAATTTCTTTGGGGTCCACAGCTTTTATCATGGGCTAATGTTTTTAAATGGCCTGAGTTAAATTGGCAGGCAGGCTCTTTGCTGTCCTAACTCACCATCATAGGAACAGAATGACTCTGGATTCAAGTTTAGTAGACACAAACTATTCTGTATATTAGCTATTAAGGAGAAAATCAAGCTGATTTTTCTGGATCCCTTTTTTGCAAATGATCAGTAAGATGAGAGGCGATATATAAGAATATGCTTCTGACATTCTAAAATGCAAAGATTTAGATGACATTTTTCTCACTGATTTCAGAAACATCCCAAGTAAAGATTAAATTAAAATGACCTGCCTCATACATGATTTCACTCGCTGCACATTTATTGAGCGCGAGACATCCTGTACTTATGGGAGGCTCCATTGATACACAATTTAATAGGCTAGGCCTGTATTTTTGGAAATGGATGTAATAGTGAGGTTTTATCAGTAGAAATGCAACATCTTTTGGGAAAGCCTCTTTAATGCTTCAGTGATATTGCAAAACACATTTTAAACACTGGCTGCTGTGCGTTGTTTTTCTCGCTTTGTAGCGTGTGTCATTTTAAATTGGATGCTGAGTCTTTGACTACGTATGGGGACGCTCCTCTGACTTTTACACACCAGCAGAAACTCTTTGTACCCATATGGAAAATAACTCTTCTTTTGCTTAGGGTGAAGGGGAAGGAAAAGGACAAATGGAGAGATTTTGCTTGAAAATGGTTGGATTCATGTTGGGCACTGGCTGCTATGAAGTTTGCCTCAGGTTGCCCACACCTCCAGTTAATGAGCAGTAATATCTTCCTTTCGGGGGGGGAAGGGCACTGTGTGGTGCTATCATTTCCTGTGGTGCACAGAATCAGTTTCTGGAAGTAAAATAGAGATGGTGTCATGCTGTGTTTGGAAACTTTTGAATACAAAGCCTAAAGGGCAGAAGCTGAATGCCTCTGGTGGGTGGAGGCTCTAAAACCAAGGTCCAGCATATAATCCTTCAAGGGGTGTGCACTATCCCTCCGGCACGGCTCTTAAACTAGTGTAACTTTAAGCACGTGAATAGTCTTATTAAAGTCAGTGAGACTGCTGTCATGTATAAAGTTAAGCAAATCATAAAGTGCTTTGCTGGGTCAAGGCCACTGTGTGGAGAACCATGCAGGACTGAGCCCTTACAGAATGCCTTCCAGACGAGCACCTCAAATATTAACTAAGGCTCAGAGACCTTTGTGAGGTAAACGTTACAGATGGGTAAACTAAGGCACAGAGAGGTGCAATGATTTTCCTTAATGATTCATTGACAGAGCCAGGAATGAGACCCATGAGTTCCAACTCCCAGTTTTCTTCCCCTAACTTTATGCAAATTATTGTTGGGGACCAGGAGGCTTTAGGCCAAGGAAGCTGGCTATGTATAGGAAGGGGACATCTAACAGTTCAAGATGGTTCTTTGAATCTATGGTTGACAATACAAAGGTGTGTTTCTTCTTTGGCATCTTTCCTCTGTTTAGCTGATACACTCCAAGGTCATTGCTGCCTGCCAGATAAGACATCGTTAAAAACCACTCAGCTATAAATAGACCACAGTAAGCCAAGATTCTCCCGGTTCGTCTCTCATGCCCTACTTCCACCTCTCACCGGCAGCTGTCCTTTTCTTTTTAATTAAAACTTTTTTTCATGGATTTTGTTTCCATACCACAGGGTTGGAGTTCTTCTGGGCTTGTACAAATAAGGAGTTATTAGCTGATGCATAGTGATTCCCAGTGGCCTTGATGAACCGCAGTCAGGGTCTGATGTACTGTTTAAAGTTTTCTGAGCCTTTTTGCTTCTTGAAACTTCCAGGAATAGAATGAATGGCATCCTTCTCTTCATTTTAGTTGTAGTGCTCAGCTGTTTAATGATCAGCTATGACTGGCTCTGTCAGCATGAAGCAAAATGTGTAGTCATCGGTCATCTGTCAGTTAGACTCAATGTATTTTAACATATAATTTTCCTTGGTTTAACAAAAATACATAGGGCCACTTTCTGAGCTGGCATAGCTTCATTGACTTCAATGGAAATATGTGGGTTAAAAACAAGTAGCTTTCTTTAGGTCTGCAGAGCATTGTGCAGGTACGTTGTGAATGGCTCTAAAACCAATTAATAATAGTTGCAATGTATCTTTATTGCAATGAAACATTTGGTACAGTGCCTCAGGAAAGCTTACTTGCAAAATTAATTCCAGTTGGTTTGGATGTGAATGTAGTTTATTCAGACTGAAAACCGGCCAAAGAACCATGGAAAAAGGGAAGTAATAAATGACAATAGCGGGGTCTGATCCTGCACCCCAGTGCCTTAAGTGAGATTTTTACCATTGGTTTATTGAGTTAGGTAGGAAGTGTGTAATGGAGTAGCACAGGGATTAGTATTAGATTGTAAATTTATTTAATATATTTAATTATCTGAAGGGAGGAAGTGGTAAAGAGAATATTAATTAAAAATTGCATTTGCAATTAAATTGGGAGGTCTTGTGAATACCAGTAAGGACAGAGAAATATGATTAAGGCACCTGGAAAGTTTAGAAATTAAATGAAATTCAACCTTGAAGTATGTAAGCTAATACTTCCAGTAATATAACTCACATCAGAAGTATTTGATGGAAGGATGGCACTTGGAAAGCTGTCACAGTGATGGGAGACAGGACACATTAGATTAGAGATGAGTTTGCAGTGTGGTAGGGCAGTAAAAAACACCAATATGGATTGAGGCTATTTTTGCAGAGGTATCGCAGGAGGGTGACAATCTGTCTCATGCATACACTTCAAATACGATTTCACCAAAGTACAAGGTTTAGTTAGGGGCACGTTGATATCAGAATGTTGTCAACACACTTGAGTGGATTTAGAGATGACAGACAAAAGTTATAAAGCGGCAGGAGAAAGTGACTTAGAAGGAAACTATTAAATGGGTTAACTGTGCATCTTGGTTAAAGAAACCAACAAATGGTGAAAGACAGGGGTCGTGATAAAGCCTACAAGTATTTTAATAGTATACATGCAAAAGAGGGAGGGGAATTAGTTTGATATCAGGACTGTGTAACTAGATGTGAATGGATGAAATTCAGAAAAGACTTAATGTTAGGAAAGGACTCTTGTTAAGTTGTGGAAGTCCTGTTGCTTGAGACACAGCATATAACATTAGACTGGACCAGTAGAAAATGCTGTGTAATGAACAATCCTGCAAGGGCTGGGGTGGAGTTTAACTGAACAAAGTAGGTCTTTCCAGTGTAATTTCAGCGATAAGGTTGGAGGCTGTGTGTGTGTGTGAGGGTCAGGGCGGGGGGTGTTAATGGAAAAGAAGGATCTAGGTAAGTGGAAAAGAAGAAAGTCTGGATGTAGGAATTGTTAGTTATTGATAAGAATTGGCTCTGAAGTGAGTCACTTAGGGTTGTCTACATGTTGTGGCAATGAGCACCAGAGGGGTGTGAATTCTAAGGCACACCAATGTGTTGCACAATAACTGGCCAACCTCAGACTGGCTGGTGCACACACTGAAAGTTCCCTAGTGTGTGTTCACGTAATCCTCTTGAAACAGTAACACGTGCTAGGGAACTTTTAGTTTGGGCCAGCAGAGTAGACACGGGCCAGTTAGCAGGCAACATGTTGCTGTGCTTTAGAATTCACATCCTTCTAAGGGGCATTGCTGCACTGTGTAGACAAGCCTGAAACGTCTGCAAAGAGGAACTTGATGGGCTAAATGCATGTAGTGGCCTGAAGCTCTCGGACAAATTTTCATGCATTAGAGAGTGTCTGAGGAAGTGTCATTGGACTAGAAGATAAAATTTCTTTAATAAAAATAAATAGCTCCAGCTTTGCTTTTGTTATAAATTTTCCCTTATTGTTTCTTGGTTTGTGTTGTTTATAAGGAATTTGAAGAGAAATCAAAAGGATTCATCAAGTAGTCTTTATACTTTTTGCAGGCACTTCCTTTAGATTATTCAGTCTAGTTTTCTTTCAGTTGCATAGAAGGATCAGAAATAACATTTTAGATAATGCTTTCTTTACTACATTCTTCCTTGGAAACTGTGTCTTCTGGCGAATATAAGGGAGGGGTCAGATTTAAAATTTGGATCCTGATATGTGCAGTGCATGCAAATCATTTCACATTAGGGGTTTGATCCTGCACCTTGGATTTCAGTGGAGTTGCTCCTGATTGACTCTAGTGTAAGAGAAAGCATCAGGCTGCATGGTACACAACATCATGCCTTATTCAACATTTTGGGCCAGATCTTCATCTAGTGCATTGGTTCTCAAACTGGGTGTCACGAGCCCCTGCTGCCAGTGCAATGTATTATCGTGCTCCTTGTAAGACTGTGCTACTTAGGGTGTACTGAGCATGCTCACATGAACTGAGCATGCTCAGTAACATCGGCTGTAGCCACTGCCCTTCTCCCCACCTTTATTAGCCATAAGATTCTGCTGACTGCTGTTTACAGGGCTTAAAAAGTGGCAAAGGGGGCAAAACGGAGGAAATGGGTGGCCGGGGTCTGAGCAGGCGGTGGAAATGGACTGGTCAAGGTGGGTCAAGCAGCTGGAGAAAGGATTAACAAAGGGGCTATTGGGCAAAATCAGGGATCTGGGGGGAGAGGGAGGAGTTAAGCCCCGGAGTGAGGTGCTGGCAGAGAGTGTCAGAGGGCAAAATCCAGCACAGGCAGGGGCAACGGGGGTTTGCAGTTGCCCCAGTGGGACTGAGACACCAGTATTTGCAGAAATAGTTTGTAGTGGGGGGTGAGAGACTTTTTTATTTGATGAAAGTGGGTTTTTTGTCTGCGTACACTTACCTACGAGGAACTGCTACAGTAGCACATTCCTACGGGGAGCAGCATAATACACTACAGAATGCAAGAAAATGCTACCTGTAGACATTTGCTACGTTTGGTAGCAGTTTTCTACGGTAACTTTATATGGCAGCACTTTCTTACACCCTAACTATGAGGAACTGCTACGGTAGCACATTCGTACAAGGAGCAGTATAAGACACTGCACCGGCAGCCGGCCCTGACCCCAACCCCTGCCGGCGGAGCCCCAGCCCTAGCTGCACCGGCAGAGGAAGGCGGGGCAGCAGAGAGCCCTCTCCCCTCCTTCCCTCTGGCAGAGTCAGAGTCAGGGGAAGGTGGACTGCGTCCCCCCGGCCAGAGAGCTCTCTGCCGCCCGGGGCATGCTGCAGGGGTGGGGGCCCACCATGCACCAAGGACAGAGAGCCCCCCCTCGCAACCTGGCTCCGGCTGCCTCCTCCCCCCGCTCCTCCCCCATGGGTCCCCCGACGTCCCCTTGCTGCCCCCTTAGACCTTCCGCGGACCGGGGCAGTCAGAAGCCTCCCTTCTCTTCCCTGCAGCCACATGTTGCCTCCCTGCAGCAACTGCGGCCGCTGGGTCCTAGTGCCCACCATCTTCCACTGTCAGTGACAGGGGTGAGTGAGTTTGCTGCTGGGGGAGCAGGAAAGGGGGGGCCCTGCCCCAGAGCTTGCTGCTGCTGGCAGGGAAAGGGATGGGGGGGGGAGTCCTCTCTGGCCCCAGTCCCAGAGCAGCCTGCCTACACCCATCCCAAACTCATCCCCAGCCCTGCCCCACCCCAGAGCCCACACCCCAGCAAGAGCTTCCCCCCCCCCCACCACACCCCATCTCTCTACTCAGGCCCTGAGCCACTCCAACACCCTAAACCCCTCATCTCCAACCCCAGCCAGAGCCCTCCCCCCACATCCCAACCCTCTGCCCTAGCCCTGAGCCCCTCCAACACCCCAACCACTTTCTCCCCAGACCCAGCCAGAGTCCCCTCCATACCCCAACCCTCTGCCCCATGCTACATTACATTATCCAATATTCATTAAAAAAATTTATAATAAGCAATGCTCCGGGAAAAGGGGAGGGGGGGTGCAAGGTAAAATTTTTGCCTAGGGTGCCAAAATATCCTTACACCCCCCGGTTGCTCCTCCGCCCTGCCCCCGCTCACCCAATGTGTCCTGATATTTTGCTCTTGCAATCTGGTCACCCTACCCAAGCCCCAGTCCCGGCCGCTGCCGCAGCGGGCTGCCGACAGCAACCCGAGCCCCAGGCCCTGCCACGGCTGGCTGCTGGCAGCACCCTGGCCCTGTCCCGTCCCGGGGGGTTGCTGGCACCCTCCCCTGAGCCCGGCCCCTGCCCCGGGGGGCTGGCACCCATACATCCACACCCCCCCAGCTCAGCCCCTGTCCCGGGGGGCTGCTGGCACCCCCCCCCAGCCCGCCCCATGACCCGCCCCCGCCCCCTAAGGGGGGTCGCGCTTAGAGGCCTGGTGTCCGAAAGGGGTCGCCAATAGAAAAAGTTTGAGAACCCCTGATTCTAGTGCAATTCAGTATAACTCTGTTGAAATAATGGAACTATGCTAATTTACCACATGTGAGGATCTGACCCCACCCTATTAACAAGTAAATCTATATATATAAAAGTCAAATGGTATATGCGTGTGTGTATGTATGCTGCATTACTCCTTCCACACTGTTTGAGCTAGAGACTTGAAATTTGGTACAGTTATAGGCTTTAGGGTCCTAATGACCTTAAGAGTTGAAAAATGTTCAAATCTCACCTCTGATGCCCCCCAGGGGTGAAATTATTTAAAGGCCAATCACATCAGCTGGCAGCTGCTGTTCTCTGTGACATAGTTATGATGTCATAATACCCCCCTCCAACGGACCCTGCACTCGCTCAGCTCTCTGCCCCTCCCCCCTCCAACGGACCCCTCACTCGCTCAGCTCTCTGCCCCTTCCCCACCTCCGACGGACCCAAGTTGGGTTTGGTCGGAGGGTAAGTGAGCCAGGGGTGTTGGGTTTGGTCTGGGGGGTGGGAAGGTGTCGGGGTGGGTGGGGGGTGAGGTGTGGGTGTTGGGGTTGGTCAGGGGGTGTTGGGTTTGGTTGGGGGGGCAAAGAGGGGGGTCGGGGTTGGTCGAGGGGTAAGTGAGGTGTGGGTGTCGGGTTTGTTTGTGGTGGTAGGTAGAGGTGTCGGGTTTGGTTGGGGGGGAAAGTGAGGTGGTTGTGTCAGGTTTGGTCTACGGGGGGTGAGGTGTGGGTGTTGGTCAGAGGGTGTTGGAGTTGGTAGGGGGGTGACGGGGGGGTGTTGGGTTTGGGTGGGGGGGTGAAAATGTGAGTCGGGGTTTGTCGAGGGGTAAGTGAAGTGGGGGTGTCGGGTTTGGTTGGGGGGTGAGGTGGGGGTGTCAGGTTTTCTCTCTGCCCCCTCCTCCCTCCAACGGACCCTGCACTCACTCAGCTCTCTGCCCCCTCCCCACCTCCGACGGACCCGATCAACTATTTTTGTTGTATAGAATAAAAATGAAACCAGGTTGATTTAGTAATATATCATATCTTAGTCCTAGCTTTCCAGTGCTTTGGTTCTTTGAATTTATAGTAGGAAGATCATACATTGAACCTCTGTACTAAATAATGTGATTTCCTAGCAATGGCTTTCATAGTAGTCTGGCACAAGGGGGCACTCGTTTTAATGACTTGCAAAACCTAACTCCTCCCTGCCCATCTCCGGGACCAGTTAGTGGGTTGAGTCTTGTCTCTTGGAGTCACTGAACATTTTGCCATTGACTTCAAAGGCAGCAAGTTCCATGGTTTGTTTTCTTTAGGGGCAAAATCCTGGTCTGACCGAAGTCACTGATAAAGTGTTTATTGACTGAAGCGGGACTGGGCTTAGGCCTTTAAAGCATAAGGGGTAACCACAGGGCCCTGACTAACACACAGTGGTGTTCTGTTTGCCTGCAGCAGTAATTGCAGTGCCAGAGTCAAGCTGATTGCTTAGGGAAATGCTTCAGGATACCTTGGGTCTGAAAGGCACAATATAATATAATCACGTTCTGTTCTGTGTCTAGTCTATAAATGTACAAGGGGAAAAAAAGTGATGCCGACAAAGAAACTTGCTCTGAGATGTCTGAAAGCCTAATGAGAATGGAATGACTTCTCTCTCTCTCATCATTCCCCTGTTATAAACAAGTCGTAACAAGCTGGCTACGAGGCATTGTGAAATGTCAGAATATTATTATCTTAAGTAACTCTTTGCTGTAAAATGATTTTTCTTTTCCACATCATTTGATAGAGGGTGAAAAATGTATTTGGATGATGTTGGCAGTTGGTGTTTTACTCTCCCCTCCCACTCTGCCCCTGAGGATTCATTTATGCTGGGAAAGGGGAGGGGTGGATAAGGGAAGGAAAGAAGATAGTTTGTGGCCAATGTACAAAAGCTGGAGTCACAGGCCTGGGTGCTGCATTCCTGACCTTGCCAGGAACTTCTGTGAAACCTTGAGTGATTCTCTCAACTTCTCTGTGCCTCAATATCGTCCTCTGTTCTATACAGATAAATAGCATTTCCCAGGGCTCTTGTGAAGATTAGCTCATTCATTATTCAGTCATAGATTTTTAAGGCCAAAAGGGAGTGCTTGACCATCTAATCTGAACTCCTGTATAATACAGGTGAGAGAATTTCACTGAGTTGCACTCGCATTGAGCCACAATATAATACAATCAAATTTCTTGTGTTTGACTGAATTCTTTGTGAAGCGCCTTGAACTGCTCTCTGGGAAGCACTGTAGAAGTTCAGAATATTTCCCTCTCTGGCACATAGTGATGGCACGGCTGTGTATGCTGTCCTAAGATCCTACATGCGGTAATCTTTGTTGTTATTCGTGCTTCTCCTTTCCCACCACTCTCTCTCTCTTTACCCCTCCTTTGGAGCACATTCCCTCATCCCAGGCCCTTTCCTATATGTAAATCCTAGACTTCCACAGGCTGTTCATTATGGGCTGGTGATTTAAAATTGACTGATTCCCCCATCTCCTTCCACACAGCTTGGAAGAGATCTGCATGTATATTAGGGGGACAGTTGGTCAATAGTGTTGCGATTCTATTGTTAGCCTGCAGAGGTAATTCGTAGTTTGGGTTCAGCATGCAGTCTCCAAGTGTAACGGGGTCACCACTCACCCCTGCGGCGCCTCCCGCTGGTCGTCTGGGGAATCAGCTCCTTCAGCGTCAGGAGCACCCTCTGCAGGTCGATGCCCCGCTCTTTTGCTGGCCCCGTGTCCCTCCCGGACCCCGGTGCCCTCCAACTGTGGGTGCTCCACCCCTGCAGTACCCCCTTTGGTGTAAGGGTCTCCCCTCCCCAGGGGAACCCTCTACCCCCTATTCCCACCTCGCCTCAGAGTGTGCCACTGTCAGTCACCACTTGCCCCCGCTCACTGGGGCGGACTGCAGTATCATGGCTTCTCATCTCAGGCAAGGAGGGTTGGCCTGCTGCTGCTATCTCCAGCCCTGGGCTGCTCCCTGCAACCCTGGTAGTTCTGGGTCGGACCTTGTATCAGGCCCGGAGGCCTGGGGCTCGTGGCTAGAGCCCACCCAGCTCCTTCTGCCCTGCCCCAGCTCTGCCCTAACCCAGGTACCTGGCTCAGGTCCTGCAGCCAGGCCTGTCTCCCTCTGAATGCAGAGGAGACTGTTTCTTTTTTTGTCTCTCTGCCTCCCAGCCCTTATATCCTGGCTGGGAGTGTTTGGGGCGTGGCCGCCCAGCTGGGCCTAATGCCCAGTCAGGCAAAGCCTGCTGGCTCCCAGCCTTAACCCCCTTCCTGGGCTTTCAAACCCCTTAAGGGGCTTTCCCAAGCCCCTTCAGGTAGGGGGCGGGTGGTCACCCCGCCACACCAAGTCAATACGCTACTATGTCTGACTGGAGCATGATGGGTTTTCTTTAACACTTGGAGACAAGGTGGGGAAGGTAATATCTTTTACCTCCCTCATCTTCTCTGTCTAATATTCTGGGACTGATACAGCTATAACACCACTTCCTTCAGCTGTACTATTTATCTTTGTTGTCTGAGTTAAGGAGGAACTTATGCTTTTATGGACAAAGATCCATTAATGATTCCATGTGTGATTCTTCATGCTTATTGGCAAATTCCTAATTAGACAGTGACCCGGAAGCCTGGATGCCATTATATAGGAGAGTTGAATCTTGACAGACCTTACTATGACATAGATAGCATGTGACATAAATGTGCCATATGTGAACCAGATGGCCTTGGTTGGTACTTAGGAAGTTGGGCGTGGAAAAGCTAGTGGGGAACCCTGCTAAGATTCTTAGATACCAGGTGTCTCACTGTTTGGGGTTAGGAGAGGATTCAGTGAGTGATATAAATCAGAAAATGAAGAGCCTTTAATTAAAACCAACAAGAAAACAAACAAAAAGCTCTTGAGCCAGCATCTCTGTTTGAAATTAAATAGCCTTTAAAAAAATTATTTCTTGGATTTCCCTATTATCCTTACTTTCTACATGATGAGTTTTCTGAGATTCACATTTGGAATTATCTTGTCCATGCTTCTCCCATGTGCATGTTGAGAAGAAAAGGCGTTTAATGCCATGGTTGGTGATATCTGATAATGGTAAGGAAACAAAGGGCCTTGAGTATTTGATTTGATGTTGATTTTTTTTCTTGGTGCATGTTCTCTGCTCAAGTCAAACATTCTCACATGCAGACACAGGACGCAGAACAGGTTTTCAAAGGTGTGACACAGAGTGGGATTAAACTCTGCTCTCTAAAGGGCACTGCCATTTGGTTAGCTGAAACTCCGGGTTAATTCACCTTTCAGATATACTTTCCCTGCCCAGCCTCCCAGAGCGATGAGATTGTCAGCTAGGTGAAATAACAGGATTGTGCTCCAACTCTGGTGGCCTCTTGAAATGTGGTTCTTTCTGTTCTGAAAAGTTTGTTCAAATGGAGCCACCTTGTCCTTCAGATCTGGTTCTTGTATGTATTCAGACACTGAGGTGCTGAGTTCAGGGACAAATAGAAGATTTTACTACTTTTTTCCCTATTAACCCTGCAAAGCCACCATAGCTAAGGGTCAGTGAGACAGTTACCAATTCTTGTCGTTTTAGCTCTTTTTCTTAAAGCCCTAGCTGGAGTCATGTCATTACTTGAAACTTTGGCTTTCATTTTTTAAAACTGTACATTTTTAGCCAAGTGTACCTTAAAGGTTCAGAACCAAATGATGAATAAAAAGAACCATATATTAATCATGATTTTAAGGTCAATCTCATGATTTTGAGGGCCCTGCCTCATGGTTTCTGTGTGCATGAGGTTGACAATATTGTATTGAGCTGGATTCTGTTCCTTCGTGTACCTCATCATCAGACTTCAATGTTACGGAATTCCAACCCGTTATATACCTTGGCAATTCCAGGAAAGCCAGTGTGGAAGCAAAAGGTTCATTCGGGGCATAATTTGGAGACAGTAGGGTCATAGAGTTTCACTGAGGGGCTAATATGGCCACCAGGAATGTTTTTCTCAGTGATGTTATGGGAGCTGGAAGGAGAGCAGCTTGCTTCTCAGCTCCTTGCTTGAGTTTGTAGGACTGGCAGTTAGGAGGGGGAAAACCATCTCTTGGAATCTGAGCTCATTTGTAAACGGGTCTCTGACTGGAAGCCATTCACACAAGCATGTCCATGTTGCCACATTTTTCCAACGTCACCTTCCATATCAGAACCGGATTTTAAAGCCAGCTGGTCTGTACAGCCAGCACACATTCTCTTCTAGAGCACAGAGTTAAGCTATTTCAAGACCTGCTGGCCATTTCCTCCTTCATTTGAAACCCTTCTTACCCAAAACTGAGAGTTTTAAGCATCCCTCAAGCTTTGTGGTAGCAAGGGATGGCTTGGGAGACTACTGCCATGAGGAACTGAATGCAAGAGTCCCAGGAACCCATTGGAAAAGCTGTTGGGCTGCTGCTTGTGCTGAAAAATAGGGTTGAGGAATCTGTGTCGGGACAGAGGAGCCAATGGTCAAGCAAGCTCCACTTTTACATGTGCAATTTCCGTTTGCATACAGACTAAGGGTTTGCTCAAGCAAAAGTGAGTCTTGCATATTTACAGATACCAGCTTTGCCCTGCACTGCATATTTATGTATTTAGCTCTTCAGCCATAGTTCAGAAACTGTGCCCTCTCAGCGATATGCAGGCCACAGCAATTCGTGGTCGTAATACAGATAACAGATCAATCCAAAGTGGTAGGAATGGACTTGATCAAAAGAAGTGCACAGCTGTGTAATAGTAGCATAAGTACCATGTATTTACAATGGATTGTTTGGCACTAATTTGCCAGCATCACTGTGTACAAAACCATCCATGAACATGTACATGTAGTTTTAATCGCACTGTTAAGCAATAATAGAATACCATTTTAAATGTACTATAAATATTTTGGGATGTTTTTTCTACAGTTTCATATATATTTCTTTCACTTACAACACAAACTGCAAAGTTTACAGTGCTCACTTTATATTATTTTTATTGGCTAGAAAATGGGTCTGAAAAAGGCTTATTTTCAAATGGAAAAATATTTTTTCATTTATTTTATCAAAAATGGGGTACTTTTCAATGTTGTAGCAAAGTGAAAACAGCACTAAAATGTTTAGGATTTTTTTGAATTTCTTTGCAAAAAGTTCCCATTACTATTAATTAAGGGCATCTTTCCACTATGACCCCAATACAGCAAAGAAATGAAATGTGTGTAATTTTAACCGTGTGACTCATCCAAGGAGTACTCACATGGCTGAAGTCACACACATGGTCAGTTGTTTTGCTGGATCAAGATATATATTATTTCTTATATTTTCTTTTGTCTTTTTCATTTTGTAATTTTTTTGCTGCATTCACGAAACCAGAAAACTTCTGTGTGCATGTGAAATGTCTCTAATGCCCAGATATCTTTGGCTTTAGCCATTTTCTAATAAAACAAAATCATAATCGTCATGCTGCATCTCCTCTCCTACCATGTGCTCTCCTGCTCAGAGTAAATTGGCCCAGAGCTGGGTTTGATCTCCTGCAGAATAGTTAGCATCCCTGAAAGTCATTAAAACAAATTAATCTCTTGGATTAACAACACGCCTCGTTGCTTTTGTCCTGCCTCGACTAACAAGTTTTGACAAGCAAATTATTGGGTCAATAGCCCTTGTAAAATGGGTTGGATTTGAGAAGCTGGCACAACATAGCAGATCTTCTGGGATGCTGAACCCAATTATCCATACCCTCCTTGGGTAATGCCAAGCTGTTGCAGGCTAATTACCTGGAGTTTTGCCTGGTTCTAATCAACTTTTTTCATTGGCTCTGCTCATCTTAAATGCAGCAAATTTCACTTGTGCATTAGTGGTTTTCTCTAAATTGCACTGCACCAGCCTACTTGGCTAGCTTGAGACTTGAGGATTAATATCTCAATACTGTATATTATTAGTACTGTTTAGTTTTAGGTGATAAAGGAATGTTGGTACCAAGCAGTTGGCTTTCGGCATCTATTTTTCCAGGAGATTGTCTATTGTGTTCTCCGTCTTCTGATTCAGGTTCAGTCTCATGTTACTTATTGCCTGATCCAGCTACTATTAAGGTCTGTAGAAAGACATTTACTGACTTGAATGGAGAGCTTGATCAGATTTCTAGAAACACTTATTTAGGTCCCAGTCTAGCAAAATACTTGTGTGTCAGCTTACATCCCACCAATTTCAATAGGACTTAAGCACATGCTTAAATTCTTTGCTGAATTTAGGGTCTTAGAGTGGATCATTTGTTCAATAATCTTTTCATTACTGGGAATATAAACAAACACAACCCCTCCATCCTTGCTTTAGAAAAACATTGAACAATTTTCAGAAAGAGCTGAGATTTCAATATCTACTTTTTTCTTGCTATTCTGGTCTTGAAACTATGCCTGATTCATCGTCTGCCAGAATTGGTCATGGGTGAACCTCCAAGTTTAGTTTCAGTGTGGACACTTCTGTGTTCTACAATACCTTGAATTTTTAGGACCGGATTCTCACTTGCACTGGTTTTTCGGCCATTGGATGAAATTTTGGCTCAGCTGAAATAAATGGGAGTTTTGCTCAAGTGGAGCTGAGATTTAGCCCATTGACTTCAATGTTACTCTTGGTGACATTGTTGTGAGATCAGACTCAGGCTTCTCTGAGGGATCAATCCAAAAGATGCTGAGCATCCTGGCTCCATCCATCAAAGCACTTAGGCCTCGATTCATCAAAGCACGTAAGCATCTGCTTAATATTAAATACATCAGCAGCACCATTGAAGCCAGTAGGACTAGTCATGTGTTTAAAGTTAAACACATGTTGAAATGTTTTTCTGGATGGGGCCAGAGTACTCAGTATATTGCAGGACCGAGTTCTAAATATGCAAAGTAGGCTGGAGACCAGACCGTCTCTTAACACCTCTGATGCTCCCTACTTCTGGTCAGGCACATAATCACATTCCCAACTTTCTACTTGGTATTTCAGCATCTCTGCTGCAGGACTTGTCGGTCACAGGGCTATGAACAATGAGGAGAAACATTAGTCGAACACTATTAAACTTCAAGCCTTGGTGTGTTCTCATTTTGAATTTTAGGGTGGTGGTGGTTTCTGCCTCTTCTTGGATTACCCTAAATGGTTTCTGCTGTCTTTTGCCTGAATCAATCAAAATCAGTCCTCATTTGACTGTAGGAAATCCCAACAAATGTGTTTTCTGTGGCTTTGTGTCTGCTTATGGAACTTTTATGGAATTCAGCTTGTACAGAGCCTGTCTCGACTCAGAAAAGTTTCATGGATCGATTTCTAATCCGTTAACCTTCCTATATCTCACTGTCCTTCAAATCAAGTCTTTTTCTTTCATCCTCTTAATGGTATTCAAGTTCCATCCACTAAGATTTTGATTTATAGGGAAAACTTTTCTTACTATAATTCAGTGAACTATGTAATGGTACTTTATATTAAACCATCTGAGATAAATTTTCCATTTAGTTCTTTCAGGGCATTTGTTTTTAACTAAAGGAGAAATATAACTACAAAGTTGCATCCGGTCAAACCATATACCATGATAATTTGGGTCTATTTGGGCTGTAACATAATTAATATTTAGCATTCATTAGCTGTGTTTTGAATTAATTCATAATTATATTATTGTTTTGGGGAACAATATTTTAAAGTTTCATCCTGAATTTTTATGGTTTAAATGAATATTGCAAATATTAAAATAATTTACTTAAATTTCAGAATCATCTCCTGTATTACTAGCAATATCTTAAGACTTAGCTTATCACAACAGAAAGTTAAAAAATTTCTACTTTTATTTTCACCATTGTGCTCACTTTATTTATTTTCTGCATTTTGCTTAGCTTGAGATGATGAAACCAAGTGGATCACTTTTGGTCTGTAGTTATTTTCACTTTATGGTTCTCATTGACTAACACAATGCTGTTGAATTTGGATATTCAGTGCTGGAAGAGACTATTTACTTTTTAAATAATCCTATCTTTAGTAATTGGAAAAAAGTGAATATCTCTATTTATATTAAGTTGAATTAAATTTTGTATAGAACCCCATCTTCAGCTTAGAGCACACGAGAAAAGTTAAAATTTAGGGGTGTGATAAGGGTTTTTTAGCCACCTTTGAACTCCCCCTCTCCTTGGTGTAAGTTAAAGCTAGATGCAGCTGGTCCCCAGAGTAAGTTAAAGCTGCTCTAAATTACACTGATTACCAATCTTCTGGCAGGTTATATGGGTGCTAGAACTGCTTTGTGCTAGTGATGTGGCATGAATACAGGGAAGAACGTGAGCCTTATATTCCAAACCTACATTTTGGGTCTAAACTACTTGATACTATCCATTTAATTCAGTTATCATAATGGAGAATGTATGAAGCCAGACTTGCAAATACTTTCAGGTGTTTTCATTCTGATTTCTTGCTATCTAGGATCAGATGTGGTTAAAATAAAAAAGCAATTGAACTCAGCTGCCCCCAAAGCTGTGATTGAATATTAAAGATGACTATTTAGCATTTTTTCATTTTTTCTCAGAAGTATAAAACATGCTGGTACACATAAGATATAATGCTGCATTGCAGAATTATTTCAAATACTGTAGGAGGAAATATGAAAGACTATATGAAATATGAAAAGTTATATATAGACAAAGTGGCTTCTCTCAGACATTTATTGTCAGGTAATTCTCTGTAGAAAATGCAGATAAATCCAGGTTAAATGGTGATCAGTACTTTTATCGAATGGGTCATAGGGAAAATTCTTTGCATAGGGCACAACTGGTGAGCCTGCAGATAAAGCATCAGTTCAACCTCAGGAAATCTGCAGCATCAGCTAATGGACAGATAAGCACATATCTATAAGAAATCCATGTACAAATAGTACAGATGTGGGTATTAGCCCACAAAAGCTTATGCTTCAATACTTTAGTTAGTCTTTAAGGTACCACAGGACTCTTTGTCACTTCTGCAATTCCAGACTAACACGACTACCTCTCTGATTCTTGACATGTACAAATATTGGTTTCTATTAGAAAAACAGGTTCACCTAGTATATACAGGGCTGAAAATGTGGCTATATTGTAAAATTGTTATCATATACATATGTCTATTCTATTTATAGTATAGCTATTAGGGTTGGTTGAAAAAAAAATTGATAGAAAATTGGGGTTTTGACAAAATGAAGCTCTTCATGGGAAGTATCTCCTTTCCATGGGAAAAATTAAACTTTTTGCTAAAAAAACCCCCCAAAACCTGAAAACAAAATCAATCCAATAACTCAAAAATCTAAATTCAGAAATGTTGCTGTGGTGCCTCATGGATGTTGTAGTTTAGGTATGTCATTACCCTATTCTCCTTTATGTGCCAGGTTCACAAACTAGACTACATCTCCCATAATGCCCGGTGTCTGGGCACTCCTGTGATATATGTAGTTGCTTCGCAGACATGTTACATCATTGCTTTTCAGCCCAAAATTTTGCATTTTCAATGTTTTGTGGAAAATGTGCTGATTTTCAATGAAAAATCTTTGAAAGTAAAAGTCCAAAGATGTGCTTTGCAAGCTACCTGTTAATGACGGAAAGCCAATATATACAGTAGGAATACATCTGAATCAGTCATGTTAACTGTTACAATGTTTTCTAGAGAATGGGTTAAGAGGAAACGGTACAAAATTCCATAACCAGTGAATCACAGATGTAAATATACACATGGGAGTCCCCCTGAGTTTGTACAGACATAGTATGAGACAGTCCCTGCCTTGAAGAGCTAAACACGGTAATTAAGTGACTTGTCCAGGGTAACATGTCTGTGGTAGGGCTAGGAATTGTACCACAATCACCTGAGTCCGGTCTAGTCCCTTAACCACACAACCATCCTTTCTGTCATTAGGTGGTGTTTTCCATTGAGTACTTCAGGAATAATCCCTGGGTTAGTCAGATGCAGAACTAAAAGGGAATGAAGTCCCCCTCATTTTGTGTTGAATGTCTCTTTCAAAGTATAGTGTTGGGAGGAAACAAATATAATTTTCACCACAACTGCAAATCCACTGATATTGCTTTACATTTCATTCAGCCCTAATTTCTACTGAATTAGGAGAAAAGTTGAACCATTCCCTTACCTTTATTTTTTTCTAGTCCAAAGCAGCAGCAGCAGCAGCAGGTATAATATATGTAAATTGACATTTTTTAAAAAAAGAGGAAAATAAACCACTGGTGAAAAAAACAAGCCACTAGGGAATTTCATACTGGATTGCAAATCCTGTACTTCTGCAGTTATTCTAAATTAAGTCAGGTTTATTTACTAGGATTATTAAAATAGAAGGTAGATTAGCCTTTTGTGTGGCCTTCACAGCTTGCCACTGTTTAAGAGTCAGAGTAATTATGGACATAAATATTAGACATGATCCTGTGCAGGTGAAAGGAGGGAGGAAAGGGAGGAAGCAAAGAGCTTTTAGAGTGTTCAGGAATGCCCCCAGTTATGTCTTGGGGCTTGAGGGTCTGATCCAAAGCTTGTTCGAGTCAATGGAAGAACTCACTGACTTCGGTGGGCTTTGGATCAGACTTTGAATGAAAAAGTCAGAGCTGTATGGAATGTGATTTCTGTTTTTCTTTAAGTGGTCTTGGAGTTGGTTTGGGCAGGGATGTGTTTTTTACCCATGAAAGCTTCTGCCCAAATAGGTTTGTTAGTCTTTAAGGTGACACCGGACTTCTCATTGTTTTTGTGGACACAGACTAACACAGCTCCCCCGCAGTAGTAATAACAAAAAGACATGTTTTCCATCATATACAGGGTTTACAGTTTCGTTCAGTGGCTTTCAGCACTCACATTATAAAAAATGTTCCAAATCCCTTGGGTTTGGGTAGCCATAATTCATCTGTTTGGCAATAACAAATGATGTATTTAATCATTTTATGATTTAGATAGTTTAGCATCAGCACTTAGATGCTTAGAACTGAAAAGAGTGGGCCAGCCCCTTGGATGTTGTGACAATATGCTGCCATTTAAGAGATCCAAGTTGTGGTCACAAAATGGCCTCCTGACCTCCATGCCAGTTGACATTTGGAGAGCTAGGGAAGTTGTGTGATTAGCTCACAGAATTTTTTTTTTTTTTTGACAAATAAGAACAACCTTGTTATTGGAAATTGTTTCCCCAACAAGTGCCTGAAAAAGCAGTGATTAGCCTGTTCTGAAGTAAGCCATGTTCCATGCTTTTTTAAACAGACAATTTTGCTACAACACATGCAATTTAAGCATAGGAAGAGGTAGTAAAATTGCGGTGGGGGGAATGAAAATCTCTAGGACTTGTGGATTTAACAGAATAAATAAGTCTTATATAAAATGTAACTGTTTGGGAAATGTGGCACTGAGAGTATGGGTTGTCCAATGCACCCAAAAGGTGGAGTGTTCAAATCAGAGTAGTACAGTAACTCCTTGCTTTACGCTGTAGTTCTGTTCTGAAAAAAGCAATTTTATACAAAACGATGTTAAGCGAGTGGGAGGGTGGGATAATTCCCAGGGAATGCCTTACTGATAAATGATGAATTAGCACTCGGTTGAGCCCTCAAGAATTAATACATTGTTGTTGATGTAGCCTCACACTCTACCAGGCAGCATGGACTGAGAGGCAGGAGGGAGGAAACACAATAGATAGCGATAGTGATACCTCCTTTGTAAAGCATTAACATCTGTTAATGAAAAGTACTTTAGGAGTTAGGTGGTATTATTATTATTATTATTATTATTATTTATTATTATTATTATTGTTAAATACATCCAAAGAATGAGACCTGTTGGGGGGAAAAGGATCCATTTCAAAGACATCAAAGTGACAGCAAGTTTCAAATGTTAGTGTTTTTCACCAAATAGTTTTTCATCCTTTTGGCCACTTCTTTCTATGATATGTTTCCAGAGAATCTTTTTGTGATCACCTCATATGCATTTTGGGAGGTGAAGCAAATTTTTGTCGATCACTTGTTTCAGAAGTACCGTACTGTATAACAGTGAGGACAAGGTAGCAGGTAGCTGACATTTGGTGCTCTGCAGTGTAATGTAATTTTCAAGACAAACACTTAATTCTGTAATGACTGAAGGTAACTATTAAATTACTGAGCAGCTAATCCAACGGCTACATTTTTGCTGTTCCTGTTGCTCTTGTTGTTGCCAGTTCTTAAGAGGATCCTCCAACAAATGGTAGCTCATTTTAATATAACACTAAACTTTGGTCAGACTCTTACAGTTAGAATATTTTTCCTAGTATGTAACCTAAATTCCCCTTGCTGTAGATTAAACACGTTACTTCTTGCCTGACCTTCAAGGGATGTGCAGAACAATCGATCACAGTCCTCTTTATAACAGACCTTAACACATTTGAAGGCTGTTATCAGGTGCCCTCTCAGTCTTCTTTTCTCAAGACTAAACATGCCCAGATTTTTTTAACCTTCCTCATAGGTCAGTTTGTAAAAATCTTTTGTTGTTTTTGTTGCTCTCCTCTGAACTCTCTCTAATTTGTCCACATCTTTCCTAAAATGTGGCACCCAGAACTGGATGCAGTACTCCAGTTGAGGCCACGCCAGTGCTGCGTGCAAAAATTACCTCCTGTGTTTTACACACAACACTCCTGTTAGTAGATGCCATAATGATACTAGCCTTTTCTGCAACTACATCACAGTTCATTTGTACTTGTGCATTTGACTTTTTCTTCCTAAGTGAAGTAGTTTGCACTCGTCTTTAATGAATTTCATCTTGTTGATTTCAGACCAATTCTTCAATTTTTCAGTCATTTTGAATTCTAATGCTCTCTTCCAAAGTGCTTGCAGTCCTTCTCACCTTGGCGTCATCTGCAAATTTTCTGATCTTTGCAAGACCCTGCTAAATATACCCTCTCGGTTTGACAGGGAACCATTGATAACTACTCTTAGAGTTTGAGTAGCAGCCGTGTTAGTCTGTATCCATAAAAGGAACAGGAGTACTTGTGGCACATTAGAGACTAACAAATTTATTTCAGCTTAAGCTTTCATAGGCCAAGAAAGATGAAGTGGGCTATATCCTACAAAAACTTATGCTGAAATAAATGGGTTAGTCTCTAAGGTGCCCCAAGAACTCCTGTTCTTTTTACTCTTAGAGTACGACCCTTCAATTAACTGTGCATCCGCCTTATTGTAAATTAATCTAGACCTCATTTCTCTAGTTTGTTGATGAGAAAATCTTGTGGGACTGTGTCAAAAGCCTTAGTAAAATCAAAATAAATAGCATCTACTGCTTTCGTCCTATCCACTAGACTGGTAACCCTGTCAAAGAAGGAAAGGAAGATTGGTTTGGCAGGTTTTGTTCTTGACAAATCTTTGCTGGCTATTCCTTAATCCTGTGCTTTACATGATTTGTATGTTGTTGCTAATAATGCAGAAAAGAATCCTGGAATTAGCAAATCAAGGGTCACCTTTGTCAAGCTCAATAAACATCAAGTGTAGAATACATCAGGTGATGATAGCAAACATCCTGTGTATATATATGAGACCCAGATTTTTAATAGGCTTCAAATCAGGAAACTTAAGGCCTTTGTATGTAGCCTCAGATTCTTGGAACAACTGGTGTGACTGTTTATAGCATCAAAGAACATTATCAAAGACTCCAAGCGCTGTAACTGTTCTCCATGATAATCAACTGTATTTTGAAGCTTTGTTCTAATGCTATTGATTGTTTTCAGAAGAAAATATTCTACAGCTAGTTGCCAGGAGTGCAAAGCTAGTCAGATTAACATGCCTCTGTGTCTTTGAGGGAGCGGTGGTTTCAGGGAATCCAGGAAACACCTTAAAGAAAGAACATTCAGTACAACGAAAAAATAAAGGCCCACACTGTAAAAAGCCACCAAATAAGAACTTCTAAAAAAGGTCAGCCATTGTGGGTTTTCTTTCTTGTTTTATTGTCCCTATAGTTTAGCTGTAGTTGGACTGTGTGATGGCTCTGTTGTCCTAATATGAATATTTGGTTTGTCAGGAAACAAGTTTTCCACAATGTATTGCATATAATAACATAACTAGGGAAGTATAAGAACTTGTAAGGAGGAGAAATATCCATCCAGTTCAACATATTTCTTGGTTTATAGCCACCTACTTTTTCATAAGGATCTCCTGATCCACAACACATTGAAGTTAATGGGAGTGTTTCCATTAACTTTTATCCCCTCATTCAGCTAAACCACATCTACATCACATACACTTTATTATAAAGTACTCATTCAAATCACATTCCTCTGTAACTTTATTATGTACTTATAGTCTGAATGAGGCATAGAAGTTTTGGCTGTTTTACCCCCTTTACTTGTAACACATTTGGATGAACCAAAGCTTAAAAAATGTCCCCAGTTCAGTCTGAGCAACTGAAGTCCTCCAATCATGGTTTAAAGACTTCAAGGTGCAGAGAATCCTCCAAAAAGTGACCCTGCCCCTTGCTGCAGAGTAAGCGAAAAATCCCCAGGGCCTCTGCCAATCTGCCGTGGAGGAAAATTCCTTCCTTACCCCATAATTGGCGATCAGCTGAACCCTGAGCATGTGGGCAGAACTCACCAGCTAGACACCCAGGAAAGAATTCTCTGTAGTAACTCAGATCCCACCCCATCCCATCACAGGCCACCAGGCCCATCTACCATGAATCGTCAAAGGTCAATTAATTGCCAAAATTATGTTATCCCATCATATCATCTCCTCCATAAACTTATCAAGCTTAATCTTGAATCAGAGAGGTAGCCGTGTTAGTCTGGAATAGCAGAGGTAACAAAGAGTCCTGTGGCACCTTAAAGACTAACTATAAAGTATAGAAGCATAAGCTTTCGTGGGCTAATACCCACTTCGTCGGATGCAAGCAGTGGAAGTGTCCAGGGGAAGGTATAGAAAAGTAGGCAAGAACCAGGTAGGAGGTAACTAGGTTAGTCTTTGTCCCCACTGCTTCCCCTGCAAGGCTGTTCCAGAGCTGGACTCCTCTGATGGTTAGAAACCTTCATCTAATTTCAAGTCTAAACGTTCTGGTGGCCAATTTATATCCATATCCATATCCACTCTGACTGTGATTTCTCATTAAACCAGCCCAGCAAGGTTTCCTCTGAAGTGACTCCTTCTGACATGTAGGGGCTGCTGTGGTGTCAGCACTGAGGCAGGGAGATTCTCTCCTCTTCCTCACTCCATGAAGAGTGAGGGGACAGGCTGGGGAGATGTAGGTTTTCCTTGAACCCTTGTCCGCCCCTTCCACGTGTGTTCTCCCTTGAGCCCAAGGGAGATTGGCAGGTCCCTCCTGGGTCATGTCTCCCGGTTGGATAATCTCTCTGTGCATCTAATAATAAGATCCTCCTTCTTAGTGACGGAGTGAGCCAGAGTAACTTCGTGCTGGTATAGCTACTTGCTCCTTCCTCATCAACAGCTGCACTGTATGAACGTTGTCTCCAACGTACAGGAAAGTGGGACCCTGAGCTCACTTGCTGTGATAATAGTGTAGGCACACGATGGTAAAAAAAAAATTAAGAAGCACTGGACTAACGTATACCAGGGGTAGGCAACCTATGGCACGGGTGCCAGAGGCGGCACGCGAGCTGATTTTCAGCGGCACTCACGCTGCCCGAGTCCTGGCCACCAGTCCGGGGGGCTCTGCATTTTAATTAAATTTTAATTAAATCTTAAACATTTAAAAAACCTTATTTACTTTACATACAACAATAGTTTAGTTATATATTGAAGGCTTATAGAAAGAGAACTTCTAAAAATGTTAAAATGTATTACTGGCACACAAAATTTTAAATTAGAGTGAATAAATGAAGACTCTGCCCACCACTTCTGAAAGGTTGCTGACCCCTGGACTATAGCCCAAAGTTTTAACACTTCAGCACAGGAAGAAGAGGATGTTAACATTTTCCTTTAATCTGATATCAAACGTGTCACCTCTAGAATGCCTGCAGATCTAATAGAGGCCAAGAGAGAATGGTTAACCTGATGTTTGGGAGGAGCAACGTGAAAAATATGGTCCAGTAGCGCTCTTTGGTCCTTGTTAAAAATAATAATGGGTTGTCTCTGGAAATAATAGAATCTGACTCTTTCAGCCTTTCTGCTGGAAACTTTTATTTCACACTGAAGAGGCTTGTGCTATTAGTAGCGTGAAGTGTGGAAAAGATTAGTTACTGGCTTGAGGAGCTGGCATCTCTCCTTACTTACCAGTAAGAAACATATAATGTCACTTCTCCTCCCTGAAATCAGCATATAAATGCTTCATTAGGAACAATCAGAGCTTTTCATACATTCCACAACTCCCCTGAAACCACTGCCCTCTCTGTAGCCATCCATTTGTGCTTGATTGCCTGTCACTGAGATTTACTCAGCCCAAGTCATTGGGCAGGTGACTGAATTCACATACATACATAGGGCAAAAGGGTTAGGACTGTTTTCCTGTGTGTCTCAGGATGGAAAATGATTTCATGTCTCATTGCATGGTGATGCATACATCTTTCATAATACAAATAAGAGGGGAAAAGATTAGACTACATAGCAGTTTCAGTTAGAAGTTGAAGACATTTCTTTCTTCTGGGGCACATGAGGTCAAAATTTTCAAATCCAGGTGACTAGACTTGGCCACGTAGATCAATTTTTAGGCATCTGACTAAATGTAGCCTGATTTTTTTGTGTGTGTCAGTTTCTGATCTCCCACTGGTATCAACATCTCTAAACCTCTAGCCACTTTTATTAAGGTGACTAAATAAGAGGTTTAGAAGCTTAACTCAAGGCACCCAAGTTTGAAAAATGTCACTTTATTTTCTAAATAAAATTGAATTAAACAGATAATCATGTACCTCTGCCTCCAAGTTCACTAGGATCATGGGCTAAAATGGGCAAAAGAAAAAAGTAGTGGTCAAAGCTGAGTGGAATTTGGATTTTCCATCTTTCCAGAAGTTCCAGCTGTTCAATATTTGATCATTTGGGGGTTCCCTTCTGGCCTTAAACTCCACGACTACTTGGTTTTGTCCCAAATAGTGATGAAATGTTGACATTTTGAAATTGTTTACTGAAGAGAAATTCTAAAATACTTCAATTTGGAAATGTTGAAATGTTTCACTTTGACGTTTTTGACGGAAACAAAATATTTTGACATTCCCAAAACTGAAAAGTTTCATTTGTGTGTATTGAAATGACCCAAAATTTTTAGGTTCAAGTCAGTTCAGTATTAAACTGAATTTTCCCTGGTGGACTGATGAGAGCTGTAGTTCAGGAGCCTGATGCCTCCAGTCTCTCCTATGGGCCAGGCTCCCGGCCATCTCCCATAATGTACACAAAGACATGACTCCCTTGATGCGCGATGCAAATTGGTCAGAGTGATGTCTGCATTGCATTATGGGAAATGTAGCTTTCCAGGTACCTAGTCCATAGGAGAGAACAGGGGCTTGTCGACATGCATTACTCCACACTAGAAGGATGTAAATTCCAGTGCACACTAGGGCATTGCATACTAAAAGGCCCATTTGGACCTTGCCGGTACACATTAACCCAGGGTTTCTCAAACTGGGGGTCGCGACCCCCCGGGGGGTCGCCGAGCGCTCCCCAGGGGGTCGTGAGCTCCGGCCGCCGCAACTCGCGGCAACTGGGGCTGCGCCCCGGCCCCCAGTCCCCGCAGCGGGCGGGCTGGGGGCCAGCGCGCAGCCGGCAGCCCCCCCGCGGCAGGGACGGGGGACCGGGGCACTCCCGGCAGCCCGCCCGCGGCGGGGACGGGGGCGCACGTGCGGTTTTTTGTAATTTGCGGCTTTTCGGCGGAGGGGTCGCGCCGCGCCGCCGGATCACAAAAAGGGGTTGCGGTCTCAACTAGTTTGAGAACCGCTGCATTAACCATTCCCGGGTGCACATTAATGTAGTGCTGTTTGAAATGGGATTTTATTAATATGCATTAGGGAAAGTTAATGCCTGCCAGCAGGATCCAAACAGGCCACTTAGAGTGCAAATGCTATTGTGAACTAGGATTTACACCCCTTTAGTGCATACTAACACACTGCGTAGACAAGCTGTGAACTACAGCTCCCACAAGGCAACACACTGATAGGAAAATGAAATGTTTCGAGTTATTTCCTATACCCAAAATATAAGGATCCAACTGATCCAAAATGGAATAGTTCATTTTGGTTTCCCTTACCGAAAATTGAAAGAAACGGCATTTCCGATCAGAAAATCATTCTGACAGGCTCCCGTAATGGTAGTCCTGGAAACTTCACCCACTAGTCAAGGCCCACCCACTTGAAATGCCAAGATGACAGCCACCCTTTTAGAGACCAGTTCTTATCAAAGTTGTTCTCTGAATCCCATCCCTACTCTTTTTTGTGACCTTTATACTTTTGAGGGTAACCTAGGGATACGTTTCTTTTTTGGTAAGCCAACAGTTTAGTGTTTTTGAAACCAGCACACCACACAGAGGCTCTCAGCAGGATGCTGAGACACTGGAGATATTCTTGTTTACTTTCTCTGCAGGTGGAATGCAGGTTCAATGCTTGATGTTAACTGAGCACCCAGAGTCAGGTTGATGGGAGGGAGGGCATAGGTTCAAACAGAGCTTGCTTAAATTTCTGTTAACCTCTAGTCTAGTTCATGTTAGGCTTGCTGAGAAGCTTAGTCACAGGCATGATAACAGTTACTCCTATTCTAATAGTGTGGGGTGGGATTTTGGGACATCTGTGAAATTACTTCAGCACTTCTGAAAATGTCACCTTTGATATCCATTCTTAAAGTAGATGGTGACTATATCATGGGCGAGAGACGGTGAATAAAAATTTAGTAAATATCTTTCAGACTGTAAATAGCTGGGATGAAGCTTCCTTTATATGACTGCTCTGCAGTACTGCCAGACTGAAACTGATTTCCACTGTTGTCAGGGCACTGGTCTTCAAGTGAGAACAAAAGAGAGCGTTAATCTGAAATGAAATATCTGCAAAGAACTCCTCCTTTGACTAGTCTGGTCTCTCTCCTGAAAATGTGAGCGTCAGTAGTTACAGATGTGTCTCAAGGACTCTGTTAGGCCAGAAGTGCATGTTCTTGGTAGATAGTTATTTTACTTCAAAGATGTCCAAGGTCACCAATACCGTAGAGCAGACCAAATTTTGCACTCTCTGTCTCTTGTGATGTCTTGGGGAAGATGATGAATGTGTTCCAATCTTCAGTCTGTGTGTCAGGAATATGACAGGAAATGTGATGTTATGGGAACCTAGCATTTGTCCCCACTGGATTAGACCATTAGTTCATGCAGTATGCAAGCATATACAGCCTCTAACACTGGTACCTAACCCAGGGGTGGGCAAACTTTTTGGCCCGAGGGCCATATGGGCGTTCAAAATTGTGCGGAGGGCTGAAGGCCCAGCCCCCTATCCGACCCCCACCCACTTTCCGCCCCTGGACTGCCCCCCTCAGAACCCCTGACCCATCCAACCCCCCCCCCCTTCCTTGTCTCCTGATCCCCCCTCTGGAGACCCCCCACTCTAACTGCCCCCCTGAACCCCATCCCCTATCTAGCCCCCCTGCTGTCTGTTCTCTGACTGCCCCCTCCCGAGACCCCCCCTACCTACACCTGCCCTAACCACCCCGCCCCCGCCTGCTTACCTACTGAGCTGGGCGCTGGCCCCGCGGCTCGCAGCGCTCCACCCGCTCTGCCGCGCTGGGCCCCGTCCTCGGCTCAGGAGTGTGGGCCCTGCGGCTTGCCGTGATCGGACCGGCACCTCGGGCGGGGGGCGTGGTGCTGTCCATGGGCCGGCTGTCCCGGGCTCTGGGCGGCCTGACCGGCTGCGGGCCCGCTGTCCCTGTCTCCGGGTGTGGTCAGCTGCGGGTCCTCTGTCCCTGGCGGTGCGCCCGGCCGGCCACGGTCCCCTGTCCTGGGTGGCGTTCCCGGCCAGCAGCCCGCCCCGCTCTGGTCCCACTCCCCCGGCAGGAGCTCACGAGCTGGATAAAAACAGCTTGTGGCCCGTGGGCTGCAGTTTGCCCACCTCTGACCTAACCACTTGTACAGTACTGTCTGTGGTATTGTGGGTGGGAAGATTCTTTCCTGGCTTCTGAGGCTGGCAGTTTACACCCCAAAATATGACTTTTATTTACCTATATTATCTTCAGTTACATAGTGGCATACACTATTAGGGGCCATGAAAATTATCCAGCCCTGTTTAAAATCCATGCCCTGCACCTGTCAGGAGAAATTCCAGCAACAGTGAATTCCACATACTGACTATATGCTGCCTTAAGAAGTCTTTCTTTGTATTAATTTTTAATTTGCTGCCCTGTAACTGCATTCATTGTGCTAAATATTTCAAATTTTGGAAATGCAGAATAAAGGCACCAAACAAACGTAACATTACCCCGTAGCAATGTCCTGAGAGAACTCAGAACACTGTGTCGATCTTATCCATCCATGATAGACAGTATAATTTCATCAGTGACCACAAAGTCTGGAATACTTTGCCCTTAATCCGATAATGGTTGCGGAACTCTCAACTTCTCTATGGCTGTGCAGAATCCACATAAAATATGCATAACAAATTCCTGATTCCACAAGTATCAAGGAATCATTCCTTAGACTTCATTAAGATTCCACGTGCCACCAATTATACAAGTGTTGTTAAACCCAGAGCCAGTGTATCTACTTGGACAAACCTCCTACACTAAGATCATTAAGTTAAGGGCACTTACACAAAGGGAATAAAGGTTAGTCTGGTATTGAAACATCACATTCAGTACCAGGGATGGATTGCATATTTTCAATATTCTGTGCTCAAGTTGTACACGTACGAGTGCTTTTTCTTAATACAAAATGTTTGCAGTCATATGCTGTAGACTTTCATAGAGATTTAATACAAAGAGAGAATGTGAGGATACTGATGTTCTGGTTATCCAACCAGTACAGTGCTTATTTCAAATTTAAGAAGTCAAAGTAGTTGTTGAAGAATTCTTAAAGCCCTTAGAAGAATTCCTTGATCCAAAAATAACCCATTTCACAAAGTAGGTCTGATGGGAACAAACTTGGGAATATTGAGCTCTACTGTTGTTAAAAGGGATGGTGTTAAGTGTGTTTTCATTTGGATGTGTTAACACTGCACTTCCATATTTATAAATGTTTGAGTTTTACTTAAATTTAAACTTAACTAGCGAAAATACCCGGCGTTGCTCGGGTCACTCGGAGGTGGGGAGGGGGCAGACAGCTGAGCGAGTGCGGGGTCCGTTGGATGGGGGCAGAGAGCAAACCCGACACCCCCACCTCACCCCCCCGACCAAACCCGACATCCCCACCTCACCCCCCCGACCAAACCCGACACCCCCACCTCACTTACCCCTCGACCAACCCTGACTCACATTTTCACGCCCCCACCCAAACCCAACACCCCCACGTCTCCCCCTACCAACCCCAACACCCCCTGACCAACACCCACACCTCACTCCCCATAGACCAAACCTGACACACCTACCTCACTTTCCCCCCCAACCAAACCCGACACCCCTACCTACCACCACAAACAAACCCGACACCCACACCTCACTTACCCCTCGACCAACCCCGACCCCCCTCTTCACCCCCCCACCAAACCCAACACCCCCTGACCAACCCCAACCCCCACCCCTCACCCCCCCCAGACCAAACCCGACACCCCCGGCTCACTTACCCCCCCGACCAAACCCGACACCCCCACCTCACCCCCCCAACCAAACCCGACACCCCCACCTCATTTACCCTCCGACCAAACCCAACTCGGGTCCGTCGGAGGTGGGGAGGGGACAGAGAGCTGAGGGATTCCGGGGTCCGTCAGAGGTGTGGAGGGGGCAGAGAGCTGAGGGATTCCGGGGTCCGTCGGAGGTGGGGAGGGGGCAGAGAGCTGAGGGATTCCGGGGTCCGTCGGAGGTGGGGAGGGGACATAGAGCTGGGGGTTCCGGGGTCCGTTGGAGAGGGGAGGGGCAGAGAGCTGAGCAAGTGCGGTGTCTGTTGGAGGGGGTATTATGACATCATAACTATGTCACAGAGAACAGCAGCTGCCCAGCTGATGTGATTGGCCTTTAAAGAATTTTACCCCTGGAGGGCGTCAGAGGTGAGATTTGAAAAAATTTCGACTCTTACGGTCATTAGGACCCCAAGACCTCTAACTGTACCAAATTTCAAGTCTCTAGCTCAAACGGTGTGGAAGGAGTAAGCTTACATACATACACGCACGCATACACCATTTGACTTTTATATATATAGATTCTGTATTTCCTGACTGTCTCAGGGTTGCTTTTGGGTAATTGCAATGTTCTTGTAATTTCCCCCGCCCCTCTCTTCAATTAGCATAGTCTGTTTTTTAAGAAAAGATGCATTAAACTGGAATTGTTTTGCTTTTGTTTTTCACCTGTGAATAACAACACTTTGCACTTCTATAGTGCTTTTAATCTGGGGATGTCAAAGTGTTTTGCAAATATTGATCAGGCCTCATGGATAGGGGGGGAAATAAAGGCACAAAGTTGTTAAGAGACATATCCAAAGGGGCACAATGACTAAATCAGTAGCATAGCCAGAATAGAATCCAGGCATCCTGAACCCTAGCCCTATGCTCTAATTACACTTTCTTTGGTGACCTTCTCTTTTTATATGTTGTGCAACACTGTTTGTTTCAGTTTCTTCTGGCCAATAATCTTAGAGGATGAGGGTGTTGTGTGTGCAAATATATCATAAAGCTTAGGAGGAAATGATTACACAGTCATGGCAACATGCAAAACACATTATAAATTACTAAAATTGTTGGTAGTATAAGAGCTTTAGAAATTATTATTGTTAGTGGGTGACTTGTATTTAATGCCTTGGGTTAGTTTATCATTTCTATCAAGCAAAATTAGTTATTTAATTGAAATCTTATTTCTTCTCCTCCCCATTTCGGCAACACGGGATGTAAGATGAGGAGTATGGGCAAGATTAAAATTTTTTGTTCTTTCAGACTCGGTGTGCCAAGTCTTCATGTATTCACTCTAATTTAAGGTTTTGTGTGCCAGTAATACATTTTAACCTTTTTAGAAGGTCTTTTTCTATAAGTCTATAATGTATAACTAAACTATTGTTGTATACAAAGTAAATAAGGTTTTTAAAATGTTTTAAGATGCTTCATTTAAAATTAAATTAAGATGCAGAGCCCCCCGGCCTGGTGGCCAGGACCCGGGCAGTGTGAGTGCCACTGAAAATCAGCTCGCGTGCTGTCTTTGGCATGCATTCCATAGGTTGCCTACCCCGGTCTATGTGATTAATGCTTTAAAATTTAAATTACAATGCACGGATTTAATACAAGAGTTTCTGCTAATCCAGCGTTTCCCATCATGTGAAGTGCTTCTTCTTTAGGGAGGGTGAAGAGGTATGTGTGCGGATGTGTAAATAAGGATGGGTAGGCATTTAATAATACCTGGTGTGGGGGGCTTAAATTAAGTTGCTTAATTTTCCTGAAATGGGGGCTCAGCTGTATGAAGTTTATGAAAAACTGTACTAACCCTTTCCACTGATGTCTTCATTGACTTTGCTCCCTCTGATTATTATATGTAATGGTAAAATAAAAAAAATTAAAAACCAAAAGCTAAGATCTGTATGTAACAAAATGTTGTTTACTCCGTTCAACAGCCCTAACCCTTCTTATGCAATTATGTCTGATTTAAATTGGAGCTTTTTGCCTTTTTAAGTTTTGAATCTATGCAGATATATGCAGTCTGCAATAAACCGAAAAGAAAATGCATGATTGTGCCACATTTCCATTTCTGGGATGCCTCTGAGACTGATGCAGTGTTGGGAATCCGTTAGTGCCTTGCTGTGCACTTCTAACGTGCTCCCGTTACAACAGACAGTGAAGGTTATTGTTCATGATAAACATTAGCCTCTCACTTCCTTCCTCCTCCTCCTAAAAGCTCCATAAAATACATCTCATCTGACCAGAATCTCTGACACCTGAGGCATTCATTGTGTCCTCTGAGTGAAGGCGGCTCAGATGCAGCGGTCTCTAGCAGCCCATCTAACTAATAGCAATATTGACTCCATGCAAAACTCTGAACAGATGGCATCTGTCTCCCCTTTCTCCCCCTTCTGTCTTCCATCAGCCACAGCTTTTTGAGTGTTTAATGAGCATGGGATCTAACCAGAGATAGCCTCTGTGCATTCACTGAAGCCAAACTGCTCCATTCTAATCCAATCCAGTTTTGATTTAATTTGACTCTGACAGTAATGGGGAACAATGGCTTTCACCATAGGAAGCAATTGGCTGTTAGAGGGCTCTGCCCATCGGTGTTGTCCCAAGGAAGACCTGCTTTGGACTATTTCTATCCAGAGGTGAACAGGATCAAGCCAGTTTTACATACTATGCTGAAAGGGCTCCCGTACCTGCGGGTGGACAGTGGTTAAAGATATCAGTGGATGGGCTGCATATCTGGCTCTATGAGAAGCCTGATCACTGAGCTGCATCCAGGTGTGTAAATGCACTCTGAAAGCACCTACTTATTAGTGGTTTCTCTGTCACTGCGGTGGCAATTTCTAGAGTGTAACGTTTGATTCCCCAGATTCCATCTCTTTCAGTTTGCTTCTCCCAACTTTTAAAATACCTTTTTGTTGTTGTTACAATTAATTAGTGTTTTATGGTAGTGCCTTCAGACCCCAATGGGGAATGGAACTTCATTGTGGTAGGCACTATGGACAAACATGGGGTCTCCCAGTGTAAAATAGAGTCTCTACCCCAATGAGCTAGCAATCTAGTACAGGGGTAGGCAACCTATGGCATGTGTGCCAAACGCGGTACAGGAGCTGATTTTTAGTGGCACTCACACTGCCCGGGTCCTGGCCACCCATTTGGGGGCTCTAATTTTACATGAATCTTCTTAGACATTTTAAAAACCTTATTTACTTTACATATAACAATAGTTTACTTCTATACTATAGACATAGAAAGAGACCTTCTAAAAACGTTAAAATGTATTACTAGCACACGAAACCTTATGAAGACTTGGCACACCACTTGTGAAACGTTGCCGACACCTGATCTAGTATATGTAATAATAGTATTATATTAATTTGGAATGTGACACAATACCCCATATTTGTCATGGTGATATTATGATATGATTATGGCATAATTATGATGGATTTTGTACAAGATAGGTAAGGTGTTATTGGAAAAGTTATAATGTGCTGCATATAAATAGGAAAATCATATTCATGTATCATTTTTGTATCTGAAGGTATAAATATTGACTATGTATCTGTATTTTAAATGTGCTTACTCTGGGAACACCCACAGCCAGCCTTTCAGGTACAACAATGAAGAAGTTAGACAGTGCTGATGGCCCATCAGCAAAGACAATGAGCTATGGAAGAGTTTAGCCTTCCTGTAAATGTTTCAGCCAGTCTGTAAGTCAGAGCTTTCCAAACTTTTCATGTTGGTGACACACTTTTTAGACATACATCATTTCTCGACACAGTAATTCAGTTTTACTAGCAAACCGGAGGTTAAACTAACCTGTTATAAGAGATACGGACACATACATAAATTGTAGTAACGAAATGTATGGGGACACAACATATCTCATGAAAACCTTTCATTTATATATTTAAAAATATATGATTTGTAAGATAACATACATTGTTGTCATTTATGAGTAACAGTATGTAAATATGTGCAAGAATTAAAAAACTGAATAACACCAATAACTACTTACCATTTTAATGGGATGTATAAGGTTGATGGGATGAACACAGCTTTTCAATATTTGGTGGAATAAGAGGATTGGGATGCGGGGGGGATAAGCCCTGGCTGGGGGTGTGGGCTCTGGGGTAGGGCAGTTTGGGGATGAGTTTGGGATGGGTGCAGGCAGGTTGCTCTGGGACTGGAGCCAGAGAGGAGGACTCCCCCCAGCCCCTTCCCTGCCAGCAGCAGCAAGCTCTGGGTCAGCTTCCTCCTTTCCTGCCCCCACCCCTCAGCAGCAGCACACTCACTCACCCCCATCACAGGCAGCAGTAGCAGGAGGGCGCTAGGACCCTGCAGCAACGGAGGCAGCATGTTGCTGCACGGAACTGAAGAGAAGGGACAGAAGGGACGCTCTGCTCCTGGGGAGAAGGTGTAAGGGGGCAGCAAGGGGAGGCTGGGGGACCCTTGGGGGGGGAGGCAGAGCCAGGTTGCGGGGCGGGGGGAGGCTCTCTGGGCTCTTCCCCTCCTTCCCCCTCCTGGCACCTGCATGCAAGGCCCACAGAGTCTCCTGCCGCGGCCGTGGTGCAATCCTCCTTCCCCCGACTATCTCTGCGGGGGGTGGGAGGGGAGTGGGCTTTCTGTCCCCTCCTGCCCCCCTTCTGCTGGCCAGCACTGGCCAAGCCTGCAGCAGCAGCAGCAGCAGCTTGCTTTCCAGCAGTTTTGACCAGGGAAGTGCTTTTAGTTCCCGCGACACACCTACACACTGCTGCCAACACACTAATGTGTCGCGGCACACAGTTTGGAAAGCTCTGCTGTAAGTAATGACTGCTATGACTCAGCAAGGGCATGTGACCAGACCACATGAGACTGAACTCCATTTCGTGTACCTGTATTTTTCCACAAACTGGGCTGGGAACTGTTTTTGCTCACAGTGGTGAGCACTTGAGGGCAAACTGAGTAATTAGCTCTTTGGTTTTCAATTTCAATTTGGTTTCCATGCACAAAATGGAGGGTCCAAATTAAAAGCAAGCTGCTCCGCACTGTCATGGATTCACGGTGTGTCCCATAGAGCAGCTTGCAGGATGGGGGCCTATAAGGCTGTATGTCAGAATTCAGCCTTGCATTTCTCAATTATATTTGAAAATGTATACATTGTATTTTAAGTGCTTCAAGACTGGCTGATTTCCATTAATGGTTTAATAGTTTGAGTCGCCCAAGGAGAAACCGAGCACCAAGCAAGTTATTTTGCTAACTTGAAGTACACTTGGAAGTTATGGCACTTTCATTGCCTAATTGTGATATGTGTATGGGGAAGAGCAATGTGTTTGCATGATCATAATATAATGGGAGGATTCCCACTATTCTGTTACTTTAGGAGGTTGATAAATTTAAATACCATACATGAGAGAAGAGACTGCTTCAAAATGTTCTTATACATTAACCGTTATGGTTGGTATTTTCAGAGGAGACTAACGGAGTTAAGTCTGCAATTCCCATTGAGTTTCACATAACATCCTTTAGCTCCTTTGAATATCTCAGCAAGGGCATGAGTCTGCCAGTCCTCATAGGTTTGTTGGTCCTGCGACATGTTTGCATGGCTTTTTTATGATGATTTTACTCCTAATGGATCACCTGATCATGCACTACGTGAGCTACATGTTGGTGCAAACTAAACCTTGGAATTAAAATAATAATTGCCTGTAGGATGGAAGGCAAGACGCAAAGATCCATGTGTGCTTTTTTTTTTTTTTTTTTGGAACAGTGAGCAATTAATTATGGGTTTATACTAAATAGACATTTTGTTTCATTCTTATGCTGAAAGACACCCAATTCAGTCTTCAGTGCCCTTAGCTAGGCTGCCGAAAGAAGAAATACAACTTAAGCAATTTACTTTTCAAAATGAGACATTAGCAATTTACTTGATTAACTACATGTCCTGTGTTTTGCTCTGCACTTGAAATACTCGCAGTAAAAGGATTTTTCTTTAGAATTAGCTCTGCAGTGGTAAAAGAAGCCAAGAATTTATTCTGTGTTTTACAGGAGTTGAAGGCTACTTGTGTGCTTTCTGCTTCTGTTCAGTTTAGTTGATGGGTTCCTCTGAGCAAAGTGTATTCCTGGTCTGTGATAGAAAGTTGCTGCCATCTACCTACTACCTTTTATGATGGAAAAGGTCATTGTCATTTAGTTGGTTTCTTGGATGCCATTTAGATTTTTTCCTTTAATTAGTTCCATATTAAAGCATTACAAAAAAATCACGTCTTCCATGTTCTTAAGCTCACATTTGTGTGGGGTACTGGGGATTTTTAATTTTCCTTCCTCTCCTTCACGCCTCCCCATGTTTCAAAGGCAAATAGTATTAAATAGAAAAAATACATTGAAAATATTATTTTAAATATATCGACAGCAATCTGAATAATGCAAGTTCAAAACCACTCCAGTCCATTCTGCTGGGGCTCAGTTTTGCTCTGTGAGGTTTCTGATCTTGGGGAAGCTATTCGTGAGAAGTGATCAGAAGCAGACACGTGTCTAGTGCTCAGATAGATTGGGGGGGGGGGAGAGGGGGGAATGGCATGGCTCTGGACTGACCATTGAATGCTCAACTGTAGTTTTATAGTTTTATTTTCCTTGGTCAGGATACTTGCAGGTTTTTGAATTACAAGAGATTGCTCTGGAAGCAAAGCTTAGAGTTTTTAAAGGGAGCCGTTTTTTCCCTTGGTAAACCAAATCTAACCAGGATCTAGATCGGGGTGGCCAACCTGAGCTTGAGAAGGAGCCAGAATTTGCCAGTGTACACTGCCAGAGAGCCACAGTAATACGTCAGCAGCCCCCACATCAGCCTCCCTCACCCCTCCCTGCTCCCAGGGCATCCCACCCACTCACAGCCCTGCTCTCCCACGCCTCCCCCTCTCTCCCAATCAGCTGTTTCAAGGGACACAGGAGGCTCTGTGGGGAGGAGCAAGGGCACTGCAGGCTCTGGAGGGTTTGGGAAGGGGAAGAGTGGGGGCAGAGCCTGTGGCAGAACCAGGGGTTGAGCAGTGACCCTCCCCCCAACATATTTATGTTTTCAACCTACAGGCTGTAATGTAAGTAATTTATTCAGGGTATTATTCCAGTTTTAGTACCCTCACAAGTCGTGGTGGTGAGGGAGAGAGAGAGAGAAGGAAGTTTTTGTAGATATTTTTTATTGTGTGTGATATTAGACCTCTGAACAGTTCTAGGATACTTCAGAACTTATAACTAACAAAGGTTCTTTCATCTCCTCCTCACTATCTCAGACAAATAATGCCATTGTTAGGGTGTGTGTCTTGTAATAATACTACACCCTGGAGGAGGAATATTTAATGTCGCCTATCTTTGAGTCTCTAGCTTTAGCTGTAGTTGAGGGTTGATTTTTCTTGTCATTCATTTTAATGACAAAATGTCCTTTCAACAAAATAAGAAGAACTAAGTGTCTCCACTTTGAAAATCAATAACAAATTTCGAATCCCATCAGCAAGCACACAAGAGGCTGCTGTTGCTCCAGTCCCTTTTATTTTCACCTTTAATGAGGTAGAAAGTCCTTCAATTGATATAGTGTACCCTGGCCTTTTTCTGGTAATTGACATGGACTTCTTGGCCATGCCTTAATAAACCTGTTGTTCAAAGGGAGGGGAAGAAGAGAATGTTTGGTGCAGATCCTCTCCAGTGAATCTTGATTCCCTTGTTGGTAATTTCAAAGGTCCCCGTGCCAATTTTTTGCTGGCTGAACTACATTGCTGTTGTGGCACCAAGATATGACCAAGAGATCATTTAATTTGACATCTGGGATGTATTTCTGATTTTTCTAGCAACTGTTGCCAGTGACCCCAGCCTTAAAGGACTTCTTCATGGCTGTGTGAAGACTACTGTCCCATTCAATTCTGGTACATAGTTGTTGGACATTGCCCATGCATCTGACTGCAGAACTCCTTATAAGAGGATATTGTGGTCCCTGATTTTTTGACTAAGGATCTTGAATAGATAACTTCTTACTCTGTCTCCCTTTCTTAGAGTTCATTCAGAGCTCTTTTAATCTCTCTGAGATGGTCTATATTAGGGTGACCAGACAGCAAATGTAAAAAATCAGAACAGAGGGTGGGGTGGCGGTGGTAATAGGAGCCTATATAAAAAAGACCCAAAAATCTGGACTGTCCCTATAAAATCGGGACATCTGGTCACCCTAGTCTATATATAGTCATAGACCTAAGCCACCTTATTTGTAATGAACCATTATTTGTTAAGAAGAAAGAAACAATCAGAGATGGCATTCATCCAGTAGACTGATTCTTGTTCTGTTTCAGGGTGCTGGTCAAGGGATCACCAAATAGATGCAGCAAAACCTTCTCTTTTTCCTCAGTAGTGTGTAGTATTTTCTCTGAGAAATCCCATATTTGGACAAATATAGGGTGTTCTTGTCAGGGAAAAAATGTCTAAGAAATAAGCAATTGAGAGCTCCTGAGTGCTCAGCACTTTTGACAATCAAGTCACATATATTTAGATATCTACCAATGGGCTAAGCAGCATAATTATAGGCACCCTGGGTATAAATTTCGAAAGTGCCCGAGGATACGTCTACAGAGCAGTTAAACACCCGCAGGATGGTAAAATTGCTGTGTGTAGATGTTCAGGCTTGAGCTGGGGCCATAGTTCTGGGATTCTGTGAGGGAGAGGGTCCCAGAGACCAGGCTGTAGCCTGACCCTGAATGTCTACACAGCAATTTTTAGCTCAGCAGTCTTAGCTCCGCAAGCCCGAGTCTGCTGATCTGAGCCAGCCACCGGTGTTTAACTGCTGGCTAGACATGCCCTACGTGACTTAGGAACAAATCACTTAGATTTTGAAAATTTTACCCTGTTTTGAAGATAGTTGTGAGAGAATATACTATCTATATATATATATAAAAGTCAAATGGTGTATGTGTGTATTTATGCGTGTGTGCGTGCGTGCGTGTATGTACGTGCACTTACTCCTTCCACGCCGTTTGAGCTAGAGACTTGAAATTTGGTACAGTTATAGGTCTTAGGGTCCTAATCAGGGTAAGAGTCAAAAAAATTTCAAATCTCACCTCTGACGCCCCCCAGGGGTGAAATTATTTAAAGGCCAATCACATCAGCTGGGCGGCTGCTGTTCTCTGTGACATAGTTATGATGTCATAATACCCCCTCCAACGGACCCCGCACTCGCTCAGCTCTTAGCTCTCTGCCCCCTCCCCCCTCCAACGGACCCCGCACTCGCTCATCTCTCTGCCCCCTCCCCCCTCCAACGGACCCCGCACTCACTCATCTCTCTGCCCCCTCCCCCCTTCAACGGACCCCGCACTCGCTCAGGTCTCTGCCCCTCCCCATCTCCGACGGACCCGAGTTGGGTTTGGTCAGAGGGTAAGTGAGGTAGGGGTGTCGGGTTTGGTCAGGGGGTGAGGTGGGGATGTCGGGTTTGGTCGGGGGGTAAGTGAGCCGGGGGTGTTGGGTTTGGTCTGGGGGGTGGGTGGGAAGGTGTCTGGGTGGGTGAGGGGTGAGGTGTGGGTGTTGGGGTTGGTCAGGGGGTGTTGGGTTTGGTGGGGGGGGGTAAGGTGGGGGTGTTGGGTTTGGTGGGGGGGGGTAAGGTGGGGGTGTTGGGTTTGGTGGGGGGGTAAGGTGGGGGTGTTGGGTTTGGTTGGGGGGGTGAGGAGGGGGGGTCAGGGTTGGTCGAGGGGTAAGTGAGGTGTGGGTGTCGGGTTTGTTTGTGGTGGTAGGTAGGGGTGTCGGGTTTGGTCTACGGGGGGTGAGGTGTGGGTGTTGGTCAGGGGGTGTTGGGGTTGGTAGGGGGTGATGTGGGGGTGTTGGGTTTGGGTGGGGGGGTGAAAATGTGAGTCGGGGTTGGTCGAGGGGTAAGTGAGGTGGGGGTGTTGGGTTTGGTCGGGGGGGGTGAGGTGGGGGTGTCAGGTTTGCTCTCTGCCCCCTCCCCTCTCCAACGGACCCCGCACTCACTCAGCTCTCTGCCCCCTCCCCACCTCCGACGGACCCGAGCAACGCCGGGTATTTTTGCTAGTAATTTATATGAGCAACTGGTAGTTTGACTACGATGTTAAAAATAAGCAGTCTCTGTGGCTGCGTGAAAATTGTCATTGGCTGTTTTGTGCACAGCTGAGTGCTGAAAAATATTAACTCAATGCACTCACAAGCACCCATATATACTATGGAGGCCATCTAAGTACTTAGATGACAGAACACAGATTTGATAGCTGCAGCAAAATGAGAAGCTTGACTTCTTCAAGTCTCTTCTCAAAGTTAGTGTCAGTCCACTGTATCATTTTTTAAAAAAAACAGATCTATAAAAGGCAATGACAGGATGTGACATTTTTATTGTTTCACAACCCCTGCTCTTAGAAGAGCTTTCAGCAACTGTCTCTTTCACATCTGCACCAGGTGTTAGAACCGTGAGTGGGTGAGGGCATGTGGCCAGTACACAGAGGGAATTGGGTGCTAGACACCACCAGATGAGCTTGAGATAAGTTTGAGACAACTAGGTTTCCAGTTCTGTAAACATGTGAGGAAAACGTCCATATTCCTCGTCCTAAAATTTAACTGGGAAACAAGTTCCAATTCTCTGGAAAATTTCTCCTATGTAAGGTGCTTATATATCCCCATTTACTGTAGTATCTGAGCACCTTGCAATATTAAATGTATTTATCCTTACAACAACTCCATGAGATAGGGAAATACTATTATCCCCCTTTTAAATATGGGGAACAGAGATGCAGAGAGACTAAATTACTTGTCCAGGTCAAACAGAGTTGGTCTCAGAACAAGGAAATGGAACCTGGGTCATCTGAGCCCCAGATGAACATTGTATCTACTGGGCCATTTCCCTCCTCTTTGGTTTGTTTGTTAGATGTCATTAGAACCAGAACCCCAATGACATGCATAGTTTTTGTGAGTCTGCCCCTTTGATATTTAAGCATTCTCATTAACAGCGTTAAACCCCACATAGATCATGTAAATCACACTCTGTGTGTGTTTGTGTTTACACAAAGATCTATATATATAAAAGTCAAATGGTGTATGCGTGTATGCATGCGTGCATGTGTGTATGTACGTTCCCGTACTCCTTCCACACCGTTTGAGCTAGAGACTTGAAATTTGGTACAGTTATAGGCCTTAGGGTCCTAATCAGGGTAAGAGTTGAAAATTTTTCAAATCTCACCTCTGACGCCCCCCAGGGGTGAAATTCTTTGAAGCCCATTCACATCAGCTGGGCAGCAAGTTAACACCTGCTGTTCTCTGTGACATAGTTATGATGTAATAATACCCCCCTCCAACGGTCTCAGCACTCGCTCAGCTCTCTCCCCTCTCTCCCCCTCCAACGGACCCCACACTCACTCAGCTCTCTTCCCCCCATCCAGGGCCCCCCACACTCACTCAGCTCTCTTCCCCCCTCAGGAAAGAATAAAAAATTTTTAAAATCTCACCCCCCCTCCCTCCCTCCAACGCTCCCCCCCCCACTCGCTCAGCTCCCTCCCCCCCACCCAACGGACCTTGCACTCGCTCAGCTCTCTCGTCCCTCAGGTAAGAATCAAAAATTTTTTAAATCTCCCCCTGCTCCCCCCACTCCAACGCCCCCCACGCACTCGCTCAGCTCTCTCCCCCCTCCCACCCTCCAACGGACCCCGCACTCACTCAGCTCTCTGTCCCCACCCCCCCTCCAACGGCTCCGGCACTCGCTCAGCTCTCTCCCCCCTCCCACCCTCCAACGGACCCCGCACTCGCTCAGCTCTCCGCTCCTGCCCCTCCTCCAACGGACCCCACACTCGATCAGCTCTCTTCGAGCAACGCTGGGTCCCCTTCCCCCCCCCCACCCCCCCGACAGACCCGAGCAACACCAGGTATTTCTGCTAGTATTACATACACAAATTGTTAAAAACATATTAAATCAAGCACTTAAAACTTAAGTAATGTCAGAATTAAGGTTGCCTGGTCAACCATAATTCAACCACCGTATGTGTTTATAAGTCAGTCTTTAATTACATGATCACATTTTTTCCACAGGATCCCTGCCTCAGTCAATTAATAGGATGAACTATGCTCACTTAATGAGCATCTGTTCAATATTTTGTTTTATCCTTATTGTTCAATGTGTGGCCCTAGACTTTGTTTACTACACATTATTCAATCCCAGACAGGCAACTATAGTTGGCATTTTTCAACTTTTGAGTGCTTGACTTTGAATCATCTTAGTGTTCTTTTTAATGTAGTGTTTGTGTGTGTCATTTCCTAAGTTTTTTTTTTTAACTGAAAAAATAGAAATGCCATCACATGGCATCATATTGACACTCACATGAGTCATCAGTATAGATGGAACCTTTAGATCCACTGTTCAGATCTTTGGAGTAACTGATAGCAATAGTAGGTTGTCATCCTCTGTGTGTGAGATGAAAAAACACATTTTGCCAGTTGGTTTAACAGATATTTGCTGACCGTAAAGAAGAAGTGGGCAAACTTTTTGGCATGAGGACCACATCGGGGTTCCAAAACTGTGTGGAGGGCTGGATAGGGAAGGCTGTGCCTCTCCAAACAGCCTGGCCCCCGCCCTCCATTTTCCCCCTCCCATTTCCTGCCCCCTGACTGCCCCCCTCAGAACCCTAGACCCATCCAACGCCCCCTACTCCTTGTCTCCTGACAGCCCCCTCCTGGAACCGTTCCGCCCCCAACAGGTACCCCGGGACCCCTCCCCATCCAACCCCCCCTACTCCCTGTCCCCTGACTGCCCGCATGGGACCCCCTGCCCTTTATCCAACTACCCCCCCGCCCCCCAGCTCCCTGCTCCCTTACCAGGCTGCTCAGAGCAGCAGGACTGGCAGCTGCGCTGTGAGCCAGAGCCAGCCATGCCACGATGCTGCCTGGCAGGAGCTCGCAGCCCTGCCTCCCAGAGCGCTGGTGACATGGTGAGCTGAGGCTGCAGGGGAGGGGGGACATCAGGGGAGGAGCCGGGAGTTCAAGGGCCAGGCAGGACCGTAGTTTGCCCACCTCTGCCGTAGAGGAATGGTGAGTATTATGGGTTGCTTTTCAGCAGGGGTCTCAAACATGCGGCCCGGGGGCCACATGCGGCCCACAAAGCCCTTCCCTGCGGCCCGCCAAGCTTCCTGGTGCCCCCCCCCCCCGGTTCCCCCATAGCAGTTTGCAGGACGGAGGGGCCAGAAGTGGAGGCTTCTCTGCTGCCTGGCTGGGCCGCGTGTGTTTCTAGCTCTGGACTTCCTAGATTGCTCTTGCTTTGTTTGCCAAACAGCTGTTGGTGGTGCCTAGTGCTTTCCAGGAGGGAATGGGGAGCTGCGTGCTCAGAGGAGGAGGTGGGGCAGGGGTGGGACCTCTTGGAAGGGGTGGAGTGGGGGCGGAGCCGGGGCATCAAGGGTCGGGTGTGTGTCAGTGGTGCGGCCCTCGGGCCAGTGCACTAGTCCTCATGGAAGGGGTGGAGTGGGGGCACAGCCGGGGCAGCGAGGGTGTGTGTGTGTGTCAGTGGTGCGGCCCTCGAGCCAGTGCACTAGTTCTCATGTGGCCCTCGTGGTCATTTGAGTTTGAGACCCCTGCTTTTCAGGCTCTGAAAGAGGGTTTGCTTCAGTGGGTGCCTTAGCACTGACTGACTGAAATCCTGCCTGATTTCTCCAAAACTTGAACCCCTGTGCCCATCCTCTCCATCCTGTCTGTTCCCCATTCCTGTCTCCTCATTCCAGTCCCATTTTTCTCACCTATCCGTTCCCTGAGGCAAACACCTGGCCTGAAAAATGTCAGCCTGAATGGTTAAAGTGTGACAAAGTTATAAGCAACTGAAAACAGGATCTTATATTGGGGAAGTGTTAGGTAACTTTAAAAATAGATGGTACTAACATCCCTATGTGTGTGTGTGTGTATTTATGTAATATTAGACATACATTTATATTTGAATTTCTATGAATTTTATGTTCATGAGAGAAGGACTAATAGTACTAATGCCATGCAGGCAGGCAAAGAAGGTCTTAGATCCCCTGACTTGAACAGTTCCCTGATGCTTCCTGATCTTTCTTGGACACCCATAGAATATTTGATGTGCTGTCTGATTCTCCTGAGACCTTAGCCCTCTGTTGCTATTCTCCTGAACCACCAAACATGGTCAAGTGACCATGATCCTCTGTACTGGCACTGCCAGTTGCTTGATTGATTCTGTTTCACTTGTCGAAATGATGGCCTCAGTCTGGCCCTCTCCTTGGGACTCAAGAATGACCCTTGCAACAGTGCTGAAAATAGTGTTGTGTCCTGTGCATACTAGGCTTTTAAATAGATTTCAGCATTGGTTCCTCTTGACCAGTTGTTGATATCGCTTGCCAGCAATGAGTCAATTTGTTATTGAAGATATGGCTTAATAGAACAGGATGGGTTTCAGGTAAAGTTGTTGCTCACGCTACTATAGGCTTTGCTGCTTTGAAGGTTAAATATCACATTACCCTTTCATAGAAAGCTATAATTTTGGCCTTTATCGGTTCTCTATTCCCAGGCTGTTAGCCTGACATACTGAAGGTTTTGCAAAGGATACAAGCAGACAGTCTGGGATAAAAAGGCAACATTGTGACTGAAGCACATGGTTCACAGCAGAGTCAAGCAGGTGTTATTAGATACCAAAGCACTAAGCCAGCAAAAGGACAATCAGAACTATTAAGAACTAATTTCAAGTCCCTCCCTCCTGCTCCTATTCATGTAACTACATTATCTATAGATTACATTGCATTTCAGTAACTTTGTGTATGTTTTCATTTGTTTCTATTCTATTTAAATTATTATGCCTCACTTGTCTCCATGGTATGAGGTTGCCTTCATTGGCTTATACTGTGATGTTGTTCATAGGGGATTTGTACTTTTCTTATACCAATGCCCATTCTTAAATGTCAGCTATAGAAGTATTTTTCCTTTAGAGTTTCTTCTGAAAGGGACTAGGGCACATAAATATGATTGAAGGAAGGACAGCGATAGTGGGAGAGAAACTGGGGCAGAAATGTATACTTCAAAATATACACCAGCCTTTGGGCTCCTATTCATTTTTCTCTCTCCAGCACAATCCTAAGTGTTCTGAGCATGTGTGCTGCACTGTTACTGTGAAGTAACCTTAAACTGAAGTCCAGTCCGTCCATCGCTGGATATTTAAGCTCCTGTGGCACATTTAAAATTGGAAGGCTTCATCCTGACCAACCCTTCCCCTCTCAGTAAAAGAGATTCCATGTTAATGAGTCGGCTCCTCTGTTACCATAAATTGGTGTACTTCCATTGACTTCAGTGGAATATGGCTATTCAGTGGATATGCTTCTTTACATGAGTTGAGGATTTTTTATGTGGGCTATTGCTGAGTCGATAATGGTTTCGAAATTTATCTGAACTGTTACTGCACAAATTCTTAGCTCATTTTGACATATATTACTTTAATTTTCAAAGAACGAGACTAAGTAAAAGCAGATTTTGTTGTATTGTATAGCTATGACTGCATTCTTTAAAGGGATATATATGAACATAACAAGTGCCTGGCATTTAGTCCATTGCATATTTTTTTCTCAATTCTGTCCTTCAAAGTTGTTGTTACATGTGTGATGAATAGTTCTGTGGTATAATACAGATATGAAAAGGACAAGTTTTAGTCTTTATGATCACATAAGTGTTGCCCAGATACTATGATGAAGGCCATATAAATGTGTGTAGCAACAATAATAATAATGATTAATAACTATATTCATTAAAATGTGTAAGTAGATGAATAACAAATGGTATTGGGGATGACTTACTGAATTTTGTAACTTTAAGGTAGATATTAGAGCATTTTAATATTTGATGATCAAGTGTCTATAAATAAGAAAATGTGAATTATTGATACAACTACAGAGCTGAGCTATTTTCAAATATTAAGAAACAGGAATGCTAATGTTTTTAAAAATGGGAAATAATTGTGTGATCCCCTTTGACGCTAGCTCATAGAGGGTGAAGGACAACACAAGGCCCATGTGTCCAGCTGTCTGGAGTGGCTCACGAGCATGAGTACCAGCCTCAGGGCAGACATTCAACAGCACTTTTTTATTGCTTTAATAGACACAGCAGCAGGTTCACCTGGCCGTAATGGCATATAGAATAGACTTGAAAAGTCCTCTGCAAGTCTTCTCCTTTCAGCAAGAGTCAGTATGGGAGGATTTAGACTTCTTAAATCCCTCAGAATTGCTCCTCCAGCCTCATCTGTGTTTGGCATCATGCTCTGCTTTCTTGAGCCTCAGCTCTACAAACCTTCTCTAATAATGTTGGATATGACCCCACCATTGTGTTCTCAATTAGTGCAAGACTGCAAATCACCAGGATCATCTAAGCATCTTCTCGTTTGTGACAAAAATCAAGCCAATGGATGTTAAGAATACGCTATAACTTTTGACACCGAAAACTGTTTCGCTTCCTCCCATGTGTTTTTAACAGCCATGTTTCTGCTCCATATAACAGTGTTGTCATCACTATTGACTTGAACACTCATATATTAGTCATCATAAAAGATATTCTGCCTGCCAAACAAGAGTGTTTGAAGATGCTGAAATGCCATTGATGGAAGGTTGAACCAAAGTGTGACTTCTTCGGTTATAGAACTCCTTGTTGTCAACCGACTACCGAGATTGATAAACCTATTCATCCATTCGATGTCATTGCCATCTTTGTGCAGCATCAGCAGATCATTCATTTCCATTTTATATGAGGCATGAGTACCTTTGGTTTTATCACCATTGATCTTACATCCCATAGATTCTGCAGTTTTTTCACAGCTCTTCCAGCATTAGCTGTAGTTGGCAAGTACCCTCTACAAGTAAGACAATATCCATCAACATATTCAATATCCTCTAAAGATTTAAATTTTATACCTCATACTTTGGCCTGAGTCAGTTTTATTAGATAGCCTATTAAAACTTAGGCGAGATAACATATCCATGGCATGCTCCTGATTCTACTGAACTAATACAACTGTTGCCCCTCACATAGCTAAACGTACCATGGTTCACTTCCTCCACTAGCCACAGTAAGTCCTCAGGCACCCCATACTGGTGTTGCCGTCTGCACAGTGCTGATTGATGCACTGAGTCAAAAGTGGCTGCAAAGTCTATAAATGGGATGCTCACTTCCTTTTGTCACGCTAGTTGTTTTTCAATAACTTTCTGCAGAGCATATATAATGTGGACTGTGGATCGACCTGTATGGAAATCACAGTGTCTCATTTTTGGGCTCAGACAGTATTTCGGTCAATCCAGTGGTATGATCATAAGCGCCTTCCTTGGGACTGACAGCAGCATTAGTCCCTTATAATTTGAGCAAGCTGATTGCTCTCCTTTTTTGCAAAAGGGATGATGCTCCCCCTTTTCCCAATCTACTGGAATGTGGCCATTTCCCCAAACTTTTAAGACAACTCTGAAGCTGGTGAACTAAATCTGCACCTCCACTCGTTAGCAATCCTGATGAAACATTGTCAGGACCCAGGTGCTCTATCATTTTGTTGCTCTTTGACTGTAAGTCTATCTTTCTCTATCACAGGCTTGTTTTCTGTTGGGTTCATTTTTGGATTAAGTTGTCTTTTACACCTTGGTGAGAATGTGTTCATTAATTCTCAAAAATGCTCACACCAATGCTTAAATTGTGCATATATCCTGGCAATAATTTCTATTTTTATCCATTACCGACAGAAGCTATGAGAATGGACATCCAACTTAGACCTTCAAAGTCTCAACTACACATTTCCGGTTATGTCTTTTAGAGGCGTCCTCCATACTCTGCGCCATATTTTTCCACCACTGATTATGATCATTCCAACAGGCCCTTTTGACTGCTCATCCAAGACATTTCTTTTCCTCTATTGCCTATGTCCTCCTCTCTTCACTGACTTGACTTTGATGCTCTAATGCTTTGATAAAAAACATGCTTTTATATTCCTTCTTTGTTAAAACATCCACAGGTCCTTCGATACCCAAAGAAAACAAAAGAATGTGTAAGAAAGACAGAAGGAAAGAAAAGTTTGGTATATTTCTGATACGTATTGTTTGTACAGGGAATCTCGCAAGAAAATTGTATCCTGAGGGTTTTCAGATTTTCTGAGCTGTGAGTTTGTCCTGCCTACCAGCTGACACTAACTACTGTTTGTAGGAGTTTGTAGGCAGTGTGAGCATCACCTTTGTGTTTTTACAAGTTTCTTAAAAATTAATCTGAGACAAAAGGTTTCTTAAAATAAGAAAAAAGGGCTTTTCAGAGATAATTAAAAGTAATCAGTCCCTAGAGCCCAAAGAATGTAAAACCTGAGATTATTAGTATATGTCACACAGTGTTGTTTAGACATATTCTGCATAACAAGAGCCTTCTAAATCTATTTAATCAGTTTAACCCAGATTCTAAGTGTTTTTAGCAGTCTCTTTTTATCATGAAGATTACTTTGTATTTTGTTATTTCATTGTTCAGTTTGTTTTCTTCTCTCTGCTTCCTGCAAATTTCAGATAATAGTGGATGGAGAAAGGGTATTGGATTCTCAGTATATCGTGGGCTTCTGTCCAGTTGGAAGTGTCTTGTGGTGATTATTACTTTGCTGAATAATGGCACATAGCTTATTTTTGTGGGAAATGAAAGCAGTTTTATGGCATCAGCTGCCATAAAGATACTGTGCTTGCCTGCACATTATATAAGTCATCAACATGTCTGAGCTGGGTTTTGTCCATTTTATAGTAAACACGGTGTATGTGAACATTGTAATAAAAAAGGAACAAGCTCGTTATGGGGAGTAAATATGAAATTTGCAATGTTGTTTGGATCTAGATTTTAAAATAGTCAGTGCCCTAGTGATTTATAATCAGAACATACAATTACTGTGCATCTAGATTACAAGTTCTGTGCGTTGGTTGTTTACTGGTTTTCATTCTGAATTAAATAAACAAGTGCTATGTTAATGCTAAATTATGGATTCCCCATGTGCTAGGGTTGTGCCGGTCAGGATTGTGGATTCTGCATGTGCTAGCACTATCTGTAGGCTGGCAAAGAATTTAGCCCCTGGCATCTGATTTATTCATTTGTATGTTGGTGATAATACCTCCTCACCTCACAGGGGTATTGCGAGTATAAATTCCTCAAGGTCTGAGAGGCTCTCAGTGATGATAACAGTTACAGCCTTGTAGAAGACTAATGCTTTCTATAGTGCAGGGGCTGGATAGTGGGGCAGTGAATTAGATATAGGGCCACATCTTAAACAATAAAGTTTAAAAGAATATTGATAAGATGCCTGTCTTACTCAGCAGAGTCCATCCTCTGCACTGAATGAGAGAGGGATCCTGCAGGGAAAAAAATGCTTGTGATTGTAACAGGATTTACTCACTGTTGAATCATCTCCTTGTAGTCACATCTCCTAATGGCTCTTTTCAGGTCAGATGCCCCCTTCCGCTGGTTGCTCACACTGCATCCCTCCTTGCTCTACAGCAGGGGTCTCAAACTCAAATGACCACGAGGGCCACATGAGGACTAGTGCATTAACCTGAGGGCCGCATCACTGATACTGACCCTGGCCCCGCCCCTACTCCACCCCTTCCATGAGGCCCTGCCCCTGCTTCGCCTCTTCCCATGCCTTCCCTGCCCCATTCCAACCCCTTCCCCGAAGTCAACCCCTTCCCCTTCCCCAACCTGCTCCTTCCCACCCAAACTTCGTCTCTGGTTAGGCTTTATTGAGCCCTGGCTCTCCTCCAGGTGCTGCCTATAAAGGTTAATTGACCTAATTCAACCTAGTCTATCTCATGTGGGACACACTAGTAATTTAATTAAAGACGGTATCATATTCACAAGGGGGCAGAGTCAGGCTGGCACAGGCATCCTTCATTGTTTCCTCTCCAGACCTTGGAGGGCTTCACTTTAGAACCTTGCCATTCTGTAAATGTATTAGTTGTGTGTACTTTGTATTCTAACTCAATCACGGATTATATTATGTTATTATATTATTTAAACCTGTGTTTCACGCTACAACAGCTTGTCAAAGAGAATACTCCATAGCCATTTCTGCTTTCTACATACAGTCTTATAGAGCATCTTACAATCCAGTTCTACAGATATATTTTGAACAGAACCCAGGTTTTTAACTGATATTTTGATCCATGAAATCTAAGCTTACCCATGCGGTCCACGTTGAAGTGTGTAAAATCTACATACTTCATATATCCAACTTTTTATTAGTGCTAGTTCTGATTAGAAGAGATACTGGTCCTCTGAGTACGTAATCTCTTTGTGAGACTTATTAATTGTGTCCTGTTTACACAGCTTGATCTGTTGTTTTGCTGGAAGTAATTTTGGCTGTTTCAGTTAACTCTGAAATTAAATTAATAAGACCCTTTTCCTAAGACTCTGTACATCGACAAATGACAGACTAAACAGAACAGACTGTATTTGGATTCAACATAATGTTTGAAGGTGATAAATAATGTCTTTGGAAATTGGTAACACTGGAATTTCCTGTTTCGAATCATATGTTATCTAGATGGATGGTCTTGAGTTTTTGAAAAGCTTATCAGGTTCATAAGGAGTCATTCCTCCCCTACATTATGCCATCTTAACAAGAGAAGTAACATTCTTCTGAGCTACGTTCTCTAAGGTCCTATTATTTAACAGCTGTGAGGGCACATAATGGCAATCCTATAAAACCGTCATTCATATTATAGAGTTCCTTTAGCTAGCGTAGAATCCTTAGTGGTTGTCAAAACAGCACCTCCTGCTCCCTAGATTGTCACCTTGCCCCTAAAGACATGTCCTTTGCAAATCTACCCACAAGTTCTGCATGAGAAATTGCAGATGATGGAAACATATCTCTTGCATGTTCCCCGTCCTAGAGCTTATCTACCTCAGCCACCCCACGCCTGCTCTCCTTTGTCTGAAATAGGCTGCAGGTTGTCTCCTTTGCCAAACTCCTGGCAAGCACATCACTCTTTCTGAGCCATCATGACCTTGTCATGACTCAGGGCAGGGCTCTTCAATGTTTTGTCCTTCTCAAAGCACTACAGCCTCATTTGTGCTGAAAGAGCTGCTCTCGGGAAAGAAAACTAGGACACCTCCATGATGATGAAATCTTGATTTAATGGGACTGCATCAGCAGTTTTAATGCATTAGTATTTTTATTGGACTGTATCATGAAGTAAGTGCATTAGTGTGGATCAGCGGTTCTCAGTTATATTTGTATTTTATAGAGGTTATCAACAAGTCAATGTGTTGAAAGCTCTGTTGGTCTGGATCAGCAAGTCAATGCATTAGTAGTTCATCCAAATGCCTAGATCCTAGAATCCAAGAATGCTAATGAAGTGGTGTTGTGTATCTTTAGTCTGAGTATTATCCTTAGACTTTGGTTAGAAGTTAAGGTTCTGAACTTTGGGGAGTATTGATTATCAGACAAGAAGATTATCTTCTGTGTAATGTATTCAGTAGTGCAAGGAGGGGAAGAGAGGGCAATGATTTATTTAAAAAAAAAAAAAAAAAAAAACCTGTTCCAAACGTAATGTAGTGAGATCTTTTCTGAGGGGGGTAGATTTCACTTCAAACAGCAGCTATAAAATTCCATTCAGATTTTAATGACAGATATATGGCACGGTATCAGCTGGAATGTAGAACAAGCAATACAGGGAAGAAGGGCTTACAGATGCTGAGGAGTCAGTGCAGAGTCCTGGGTTTTGGCTCTTTTCTCTGGGCTCCCTCTCTGGCTTTTCTGGATGTCCCTAGCTGCTCAGAGTTCTGGCTTCTCTTGGCTCTGCCATGCTTTCTGTGGCCTTCCCAAATCTGTTTCCAAGAGCCTTCCCCAGGTTACTGTGAAACTTTTCAAATTTCAAACCAAAATTTCATCAGGACAAAAATGATTCCACTCATTTTTTGCCATTTTTTCACTCTTTCCAGCCAATTTCATTTGTAACATTCTTCTGTCAAGTAGCATCTGCACATTTGTAGTTTAAAGTTTTATTTTGTTGTCTCAACATAGCAACATGATTTCACCTAGGTCCCAGTTCAGGAAATCACATAAGCATGTGCCTAGGTCCCATTAAAGTCATGGGACTTAAGTATGTGTTTAAATTTAAACACGTACTTAAGTGCTTTGCTATATAGGAGCCCTAATCAGCTCTCTCTCTACATTGTTCATCCCTTGTTTATTGTTAGTTCCATACTTCCTTTCCAAATACCCAGAGATAATAGGATATGTTGTTTAACTTGTAATTTATCCATATTCCAGTACAGTAAGCAGATGAGAAGCCCTGAGGTGTCCACTGATAGAGGTTAAATGAAAACATGTAAGGTTTATAGATGTCACTGATCTCCCCACACTGGAACCCATAGGGGGTATCATCAAACAACTACAACCTATATTTGATGGGATCCTCATCTTGAAAGAAATATTTCGTGAACCCCCTTTTCTGGCCTTCAGACCAGTGGTTCTCAACCTTTCCAGACTACTGTACCCATTTCAGGAGTCTGATTTGTCTTGTGTACCCCCAAGTTTTACCTCACTTAAAAATTACTAGCTTACAAAATCTGACATACTTTTCTATTTTTATGTCAGATTTTATCTCAGCATGTTGTTACTGAAATGCTGCTAACGTTCTCATTTTTACCATATAATTATAAAATAAATCAATTGGAAAAATAAATATTGTATTTACATTTCAGTGTAAGGTATGTAGAGCAATATAAACAAATCATTGTCTGTATGAAATTTTAGTTTGTTCTGACTTCACTAATGTTTTTTGTGTAGCCTGTTGTAAAACTAGGCAAATATCTAGATGAGTTTATGTACCCTCTGGAAGACCTCTGTGTACCCCCAGGGGTACACATATCCCTGGTTGAGAACCACGGCTTCAAACAACCCCCTACTTCTCCAAGCTCATCATCAGAAGCAAGCTCCCCACAGATGAGGACACTCCAACTTAAAGTCACCCCCCCCAGACCCTGCCAGAACAACAGATGCAAAACCTGCAGCTCTATCTCCACTATGATCAACACCAACCCCCAACACACCTTTCAAGATCCATGTGTCCTACGTATGCCTATTACATGTGGTGTACCTCACCACGTGCACTGCAGGTCCCAGTTACACCTATGTGGGTGAAACCAGACAATCACTGTGCTCCCGAATGAACTCACACAGGAAAACGATAAAACCCAAGCCCCACCACATTACCTGTGTGGGTGAACATTTTTCACAGAGCGATCCCTTTATATCTGACCTATCGGTCCTCATCCTCAAAGGAAACCTGTGCAGCACTTTCAAAGATGAGCCTGATCCCTCCAGCTACAGATTAACATCACGGAGCATCAACTCATGAGTCGCTAATGAAACATCAAGTATCACTAGCATAGGGCTATATAAAAGTGCTCATGCTTCTCTAGGTTAATCTGTCATTTTCCCATTCTCAAGTAAACTAACCCCTTCAAATGTGGTATTTTGACTTTCTGGGAAACAGATCTGATTTGACTATCCGCCTGAGGACTCCAAGTGCCTGTCGTCTTTGTGTGCTAGTTCTGCCCTTTTCATCCATCAGGATGAGCGGCCGTGGTGGTAGCAGCATGACCAATGCTCAATCTCTTTCTTTTCTTAGAAGTCCCTTTTACTGTGCCTTTATCATGAGGAGAGGTTTACAGGACAATGCTGCTACTGGCTTAGCGCTACCCAAAGGGAAAATGATCCTAGTCATTTCTATCCATGTATCTGTATCAGTGTGTCATCTGCCTGTGTGTTCTCAAATGCTGAGTGAAATAAAGACAACACACACACACAAATCACTTTCTCCTATTCTCCTCCGCAGCTGTAAAGCTGTGTAAAGTCAAGTGGAAGTGACTAGTTGTGAGGTTTATTGTTTTAACTTGCTGGTAAATTCCTTCCAGCAGGCTGTTGGTTTGATGAAGTTATATTCAGTTGGTGGAAGGAGGGTTACTACCTTGTGGAAGGGTAAGAACCGGGCCAGAGGAAGTGCCTTTCTGCCTTCTAAGTTATTTTTTACATTCTGGCACACTAGGGATAAAGCTCGCTGTGAAAATTATCTCCAGCAGTTTCCTTTGCTCACCTGGGGTTAACCGCTTGCTTGGGAAATGTGCTGTGGCCAGGACATACCCCCATCCAATCTGAAACTCACCAAAATCCAAGGGCAGCTGTTGTGCAAAGGTTGCATCCTAACGGTGATTTGCACAACAAGTGATTTGCAGCATATACAGGGATGTTTTAAAAGATCTGTTTCCCACTTCCATAACAGCCACCACGTCTCATTTTGCAGAGCGCTATCTAGGGCCTTCATGGGTCCTTAACAGGCTGGATTATTGGAAGGAGGATGTCGTTGTGGTTTGTTCTCCCTGTGCATGCCAGTGGCATAGCATGGTTACCATCGTGGAACCTTGTAGCCTTCAAAATGCCATTGCTTCCATTTATTTTTCTTGTACAATTTTTTGCAGTAATTCAGGGCTTGATTCTTCCACTTCAACCTCCTGAAGCACCTCTCTGCCAAGTAGTCCTATATTATTGAAAGCAAGCCCGCATTTAAGTGACCCAGATCCTCATAATTACAGCACAGAATGAATCTGGGATAGAGAAGACGAGAACAAGAAATGAGTGTGTTTGGCCTGGGCTGAATGGTCGGGGACACAGTAATATGGCCAGTCCTGGCACACAGACAACCCGCCAACCTGAAGCAGATTCTCACCAGCAACAGCACACCGCGCCATAATAACTCCAACTCAGGAACCAATCCATGCAACAAACCTCAATGCCAACTCTGCCCACATATCTACACCAGCAACACCATCACAGGACCTAACCAGTTCAGGCACACCATCGCTGGTTCATTCACCTGCACATCTACCAATGTCATATATGCCATTATATGCCACCAATGTCCCTCTGCTATGTACATCGGCCAAACTGGACAGTCCCTACGAAAAAGGATAAATGCACACAAATCAGATATCAGGAATGGCAATATACAAAAGCCTGTAGGAGAACACTTCAATCTGCCTGGACACGCAATTACAGATTTAAAAGTCACCATACTGCAGCAAAAAAACTTCAAGACCAGACTGCAAAGAGAAACTGCAGAGCTGCAATTCATTTGCAAATTTGACACAATCAATACAGGACTGAATAGGGATTATGAATGGCTTACTAATTACAAGAACAGCTTCTCCTCTCTCCGAGTTCACACTCCCTATTCAGCTGCTAGAAGAATAACCCACCCTCCCTGATTTGAGATAACAAGCTGGTTCAGCCTAATTGGACTAACATTGTTACCTCCTACCTGTTTTTTGCGTACTTTTCTATACCTGCCCTGGACATTTCCACTGCTTGCATCCGACGAAGTGGGTATTAGCCCACGAAAGCTTATGCTTCTATACTTTATAGTTAGTCTTTAAGGTGCCACAGGACTCTGTTATCTCTGCTATTCCAGACTAACACGGCTACCTCTCTGATTCTTGAATGAGAGTGGTGTCTATTGGAAATCCTAGGTGAAAAGAGCTGTTTTATGGTGCATCTAGGGTCGCAGGATGGAGAGAGGCTTTGTGCAGCTCAAATTGTGAAAATCAACACTTCAGCAAGAATCCTTCATCTCATTAAGTTCCCAAAATGTCGGGGGGCAAGGAGAAACACCTGGGGATTTCTGTCTACAAGAGGGAGGAAAACCCATGTTAAAAGCCTGAGGAAGGGCTCCATGACAAACCTAACTTGTACAATCCTGGTGTTGCCTCCCACATAGTCACTTCCACTTGACTTTACACAGCTTTACAGCTGCGAAGGAGAATAAGAGAAAGTGATTTGTATGTGTGTGTTTTCTTTATTTCACTCAGCATTTGGGAACACACAAGCAGATGACATGCTGAGACAGATACATGGATACATAAAGTATGCTTTAGATACATAAAGTGTGCTTTAGAAACAGAAAGTGTGGTGTCTCCTACGGATGAGGGAGGCTCTGCAAGCACAAATTAGGGAGACCCCCTGGTACTTAACCTCTTTACTTCTCTAGTTTATCTTTGAGATTCTATGCATCCTGGGTTTTTCTTCCCCGGCTACATTTTGCGGAGGACAGGTGTGTGTCCTTCAGCAGATGAGCCAGCATTTCTAGGAAAGCTGATTGTCTGTTCTCTGATTCCCCTACTGTGCAGAGTGATTAACATGGCCTGCTTGTGACATTGTGAAAATGTCAGCTCTGCAAAAACATTCTCTGGAGAGCACTCAGGTGAGTGAGATTCTGCTGCCAGGCATCTCTTAGGGGATTCACTGCCAGTCAGTCAGTCAGTCACAAGGGAAATCGTGACAGAAAAAATTCCTTGATATGAACGCAACTCAAAGAACTTGGCAGCGCCACAAAGAATGCCTGAAAACAGATACATTAGGCCTTCGTTTTAAAAATCATGTTAATTTGCACAGGTTCTTTCTTGGCTGGCCTCTCTGAGAGCTTTGTTCTTTGTTTTGGTGTTGTGCAGAGTAAAAGACGTGCATGAGCCAATGAACTCCCCAGCCTGATGAAGAAGAACTCTTGTTCATGTGATTCATACAGGTACACTCACAGGTAGACATGCCTATACAAGCTTACACAAACTAGACAAAAGCCAAAGGATTTTGTGAGAGCAGACTAGAGTTAGTCCTTGCTAATCAACCAGAGAAGACCATACTACTCCAGACTGTAGGTAATGATTCTGACTCACAGGCCCTATGGAACAGTGGGCTATTGAAGAGTGTAATCTTGTGGTACCTGTGTGGTTTTCCATGGTTGTCACACATAATCTGAATCATAGAAAATGCGGTTGATCTTAAACTTACCTCCTTACTCTTCCCACGCTCCTTTCTAATGGAGAAAGGATAAAATTCCCTTTGCAGATTCTTGCAAGTCAAAGGTGCCGTGTGATTTAAGTCTTGAAGCAATGGATCTTCAGTACACATACAAAATCCTTTTCTAATCCCACACAGAGTAAACTGCCTCTGCCCCCCAAAATAGTAAAGTCTTGTGTATTGTTGCAATATCTATCTCAGTAAATAACTGAAGCCCACCGGCCGCATAATATCTCATGCCCCAGCCAGTGACTGGTCCATATAGTGGATAACAGCCTAGTACTGCTACCATTCACGTTATTAGCTCAAATGTGCTATGGATCTAAAGGTTGGAACTAGCAGATGACCCAAGTTGGATGACCCAAGATGGAATTTCAGTTTTTTAACAACTGAGGTGCTGGAAATAAGGGTGATGCTGCTCCCCCTGGCTTGAAATGGTTTTCATTATATACAAGGTTTACAGTTTGGTTTAGTGGCTCTCAGTACCACCACCGTACAAATTGTTCCAGTACCCCTGAACTCCAGTAAGCTATTAATAAATTTCTCAGGCAGTAAAGAAAGTCATGGGTCCATGGGAGGATAGACATTCAAGATTCAGTCCACATTAATTAAAAAAATTCATTTCAAAGTCAAGCACTCAGTTGTTAGGACACATTGAATATGGAGGATAAGAAGAAATACTGAACATGTTCGTTAAATGGATCAGGAGTCCTATGGAAAACACAGTATATAGCCATATGTTATAAAGCATGTGCACGAGGGGGAAAATTAAGGTTGCACGGGCAACCTTGATTCTGGCATTTCCTGACTTTACAACCTTAACGTTAATTGAACATAGGTTTTTTTTTTGTTTTTTAAGGTAATCAGAATACATGTCCCTCTATTGCACTGGTTAAGTGTTTGAGAGGATGCAAAGACAATTGAGTAATTAATGCCTGAGGCAGGTCAGGTTCAGCTGGGAGGAGGTGATATTTCTCCATAAGCATAACAAGTCATTAAGGGAGATTACTATACACACTGCCATTCAACATCAGTGATGATGCCTCATTAAATTAATAACACTATTTATATCAATAAGATTAGCAGCAGATAGTCTCAGTGTTGTTAGTAGTATAATTAGCAACACTAATTTTTTTCCACTGTTGTGGTATCTTCCATTTTAGCACATCTTGAAAGCTATCAGTGTTATCAAGTGGATGGCAGGTGTTGATTCAGAGAAACATCTGTCTCCAACTATATTCATTTAAACAGGCACATTTCATTTTGCAGGGAGGATGTTTTCTTTGTCTTGTTCTTATTTTATTATCATTAGGGAAACAGTTTGGGACAATGCTGCACAGCCCAAATTTTTCAGTATCACCCTGATTTCAGTGCCATGATTTTTACATCCTGCACGTTTGGCTTGTAGGGCTAATGCAACGTCCTGAAAATTGTTTGGGGCTATTGCATCATTAAGCAGTAGGAACACACAGTGCCAGAGTACTGAGATGCAAAATACCGTGATAATTGCAGAGGAGGATAAATGGCAAAAAGTAGCAGCAAAATACTGGTCGAAGACTTAAGAGAAGGATGGAAAGGGAAGACCTCGTGATTGTGAAATTCCTTTAGGTTCCAATTTAGTAGACCATTCCTATTCTGCAAAACACTTAAGTATATATTTAACTTTTAAGCACTTGCTTAAGTACCATTGAGCATATGCTTTAAGTTGATCATACACTTGAAGGCTTTTCTAAAGAGAGATGGACTTCAGCCTATGCTTAAATGTTTTGCTGAATTGGTACCTTAGTGGCCTCTGCTGTCTGATAGGTGACACTAAAAAGGCACTGGTTTCAGAGGAGGTTGCTGGTCATAGTAATTTACAAGTAAAAAGTAATAGATGTCTGCATATTTTTAGACATGCTAGGCTCTCAAAATGGTTGACTCAGCACATCTGACTTTGTTCAAGAGAACTCTCCACATAAAATTTATAGGAGAGAGTAAAGTAACTTCTTGACCCATGGCTGTTGTACAATATTTCTTGCATGGTAGAAAAGTTAACTCAGTCGTGTACTAATGAGATTTGTGGAATAACTACTGTTATAATCTCGGTAGTTTTACTGTCCCTCAGGCAAAAACAGCTATTGCTGTCAAAACCATTCACAATCTACAATGTGCACACAGAATAGTGGTTAGTAACTGTCCCAGTAATTTGTATGGTGGTGGTTTTATTATTGTAATTTAAAATAAAAGGCCAAGGCTCAAAATGTGGAAATAAAGACCTTTGGTCTTGTCAGCTGCTTCTTTCAGTATGGTATAGGTTCTCAGTATTTTTACTGGCAATGCTTTCCGCCATCTCACTATCATGGCTTGTGCTTTAAGGTTTGGACTGAGTGGTAGACCAGAAGAGGCCAGATTTCTAATGCTATACAGTGTTTCTGACTGGTGTTATATATATAAATGCCCTGCTAAAATTCTAAATATCCTCTCAATGAATAACAACTGATATTCCTATATTGATGGTACCCCAAGAGGTCTCTCTCTCTCTCTCATCCTCTTGGGGTACCATCAAATCAGGGATATCAGTTGTGATTCATTGAGAGGATATTTAGAATTTCAACAGGACATAGAGAGGTACTTACAGAAACTACAGTGAAACTAGAGAGCCTCTCTATTCATTAGTCAAAGTGCTTAAAACTCCCATTTAAAGGCAGGTGGAACAGAGCATACTGAGCCAAGAAAGCCAGTCCACATCCCCAGAACATTTTAATATATAAAGTGTTGCAAAGAATAACTACTATAGCCCCTCTTGACAAATCTTGTAATGGCTCAGTTTTAGCTGGAACATTAATCTTAATTTTTTTAGGGATGAGTTGTCACAAGATACAACCGAGTGTATGCATGAATGCTGTTGTCATCAGCACATAGTTAAGTGTAATGAAGAGGCTAGGCAAAGCATACATCAAAAACAAATGTTACTCACCCTGTGGACTTCCTCTATCATGTATTCATTTCTTTTCACTGTTGCACTTCTTATGTGCTGATTATGAGTGATGCCAAATAAAAATGCTCCCATAGGAAAGAGATCAGTGAGTGATAGGATTCCACAGGAAAAATACCTGACAATAACTAGTCTCCTCTGGTGTCTCGAGCACATGACATAAGAGTCTTGTTCTATGTCTAATACCTTTCAAACAGAAATGTCACAGCACTTCCCAGACAAGACTGTTCTGTTCAGACAAATGTTGTTTTATTTTTAATGTTGATTTTTTAAAAATAAGCTGTGACCTACCAGGGTACAATCCAGACTAATGAGCAGCTGAGTCACCCTGCCCTGCAGCCTTGAGTGTCTTGCAATGCCGTGCTGAACCAACTCCTACCTGGGCCACTCACAGTTTTCCAGGATGCATGTCATACTTTGCCTGCCTGTGTATAACTCCAGTCTGCCAGCCACACTTGGATTACTGTCTGACTCTCACCAGCTTTGGTTATACTGATCCATCAACATGTCCCTAGTCTCAGATTTCACACACCCCTGAAATGTGTGTCCTGTAGTGCTCAGCCCTCTTCTGTACAGTACAACATATTTTAAGTTTGTTAGTCCCTTAAGAGAAAAAAATGCACACAGCTTGTTACTCCAAATAGAGTTACCCAGACACTTCAATTTAAATACACTGGCTCAGGTAAAACAATAAAAGAAGTTTATTATCTACATAGAGAGATTTTAAGTGAATAAAAGTAATAAGACATACAACTCAAAAATAATTACAAGAAAAATAGATAAGACACGTTGTAGCTTTCTTCTTGCCTTGTGATCAGAATTGCCTTTGTTCTCATACTATCCAGCGTTAATATTTCCCACAGTCACACCTTACACAGAGAAATACTCTATGGGATAGTAGCAACATGAGTGCAGAACAGTAAATGACCATATACATAATAGAACATGGTCATTAGCCAGCTGGGCACATACAACATCAAATGGAGGCAGCGGTATGGAAATCCAGGATCTGCAGCTCCTAAGGCACAAGTCTTTACACAGTGGTCTAAGGGAGCAGCTCTTCTTGACTAGCTGTTTTAATAGAGTGCTGTCACATGAGCCCATCTATCCCAAGAGTATTTTATAGCAACTCCAATGTCTATACACCTTATTGTTGCTCTGTGAGAATAACTAATTCCCATAGTAGGCAATTGCTCTTGTATGATTATTACAGATCTATTGGCCATAATCATTTTTAAACCTCCCTGATTTGACTGCTATATGGATTTTGACTTCTGATGCATTTAACTTAGAAATGGGAATATCTCATTGATGTCTGATGTCTGTTCAGCACATTATTTTATTTCTATCTATATAATTAGACACACAGAGAGAATACTTGAGGGCATGGTAGAAAAGATTTTTATTGCCATAAGTTTTATTGGCAAAAGTTTTATGATAATATCCAGTTATGTATATCATCCCAAACAAGTATAAAATCTTTATAAGGGACTACACTATACTATCATGTGTTTAGCATATGCCTCATATTTTACAGAAGAGCTATTTTAGAAATATCAGAGGTTTTTTTTCAAAAGAGATACTTTTTTCATACCACTGTGCCTATACTTTCAGACTGCTATAGCTACGATGAATCTAACCGCATAGTCCTGGACACTACAGTTCCCAGCATACTCGGCTGTCTTGGTCTGGTGAGATGGAGACTGGCTGGAAACACACCAGAGCAGTTTGATTGGTTGCCACTGAATGGGAGAGGAGAGTTTCCAGGCCATCATCTAACTTTAGAACTGCAGCTCAGATCTTACACAAACAGCCGTCTAGGTTTCTTTCCAAATTCTCCACCTCCTCTCCTTCAGCAGTCATGTCCCCTCTCCTACAGATATGCCTTTAAGAGGATAAAACCTGTACTGAGATTAATAGTATCCTTAAAGATTCTTATAAAGCTTGGCATGCCACCTTTTTCCATTCTTCTAAATGCCCCTCCCCCATCAGCAAGCATAACTGCTGCTATTGGTCGCAGTGACAGTGGTTTTGGGGAGTGGAGTTGCAGGTTGTCAGTTAAGGAATGTGCTGTTTACCGTTCCCTGCTAGGAGATTGTGACAGACAGACAAATAAGGAGTGTGTTCCAGGTAGGTTGGTCACCAAAGAAATCCCCTAGTCAGTGGCTTCTAGGTGGCAGAATTCCCACTGATACGTTCAAAGCGAAGGCTGGGTTAGCATGGATGAGGATGAAAGGGAAATAATTTTATACTGAAGATACTTGAAAGTGAGATGAACAGAAGGCACAAGTAAGGCAAATTGTGGGGGACGGGGGTGTTAATTTTTTTTAAAGGAATTTGAGGCTTGTGAAAGTTGTTGGACTGACAGCCTTAGAGCGTGAAGTCCTCTATTGATCTAGGGCACACAGCACAGGCAGCAAGCGTATCAAACATCCTCACTTTGCCCCACCAGTGTGCCTCATCTCTGTCATGAGGGGCCATCTTGGAGTGAGAGAGTAAATAGCTCAGACTTCGTGCCCATTCCGTCCTGAACCTCTCTGGTGTGACTTCAAACAAGGACATGAAGTAGTGCCCATCATACTGGTGGCTCTTGTGTTATGACCTGGACCAAGATCACTAAAACCCATCCCACTTGGGTCACCAAGCAGCCATCAGATGGTAACTTTTGACTGGGTTGGATTCAAATCAGTGAGAGAACTATCAGTTGTAGCCTTGAAATGAACCCAGAAATTGGGCTCTCCTAACTTCTGCTCTTGTTCAGGTTCTGATACTTGTTCTTATCGCCATAGTATTAGGCAGTGTATCCTTAACTATAGCAGAGCTAATGCCAGTGCTTTGCTACTGGTCATTTTACATTTAAAGTAACTTATAGCTGGAGAGGTTATCACCTGACTGTACAATGTCAGGTAAATGTACATCCCTGGAGACTTTATCTTACCTGCCTTAATGGGAATGAGTCTTTCTTTTCTTTTTTAATATACAGGAATCCATTGCACTTTGAGGTCAATACACCCATTGTGAAAGGACTGAAAACTACTTTGTAATTCAGGTCTAGCCAGTGGGTTTTGCCCAACCCAGCTCATTTCTCAGGGCTCATCTTCACTGCAGAGCTAACTTGATTATAACTGGAGTGTTGCCACTAATTTGAGTCCTGGCCCCGCAAACTCTCAGATTTGGTAGTACTTTTAAGTTGAGTTGGCTGGTACATGACAGGAGGATATAGGCTAATCTATAGCTCGAGTTAGCACAATGCAGCAACTGCAGTCACTCTGTGCAGTAACCCAATCACTCTGTGAGCTCCAGGGTCATTTCTCAGTATGGCTGATTTCCCTCAAGGTAGGCTACGGCCAAATCCACACTACAACTACAAAGTCAGGGAGATGAAGAAGTGTGATTTGTGACCAACAGCCCCTAATGTAGGCCCACAAAAACCTCTAAAGCAGACTCAGTTATATCTGCAAAACTGTACTTTTTCTGCTTTAATTTAGGTAAGCTGCATCCATGATAGGAACGCATTCCTGGTATAGCATACTGGTATAACTATATAGGCAAAATATTCCTAGTACAGATCTGGCCTAACTTGAGAGGAGTAAACTTGAATGTGGATAACTCGAGTTAATGGAAGTGAAAACATAGCCTCAGCATATGTCTCCACTATAGAGCCTATGCTTGCAAAGTCTCCTAGTATGTACACAGCCTGCATGGACAGAAGGAGTTTTTCTGTCAATATAGGACCACCACCTTCCTGAGAGTTGTAGCTGTGTCGACAGAAGCCATCGTCTGTTGACATAGTTGCATCTACACTAGGGGTTTTGTTGGCATATGCACACCACACCCGTGGCCAGTGGTAACTTTTTAAGTTTAGACCAGCCTCAGTAGGGATGACAGTCTTCATTTATAGCATTATTACTCAAATGCAATGTTGTGAAAGCTTTCACATGCAAAGCAACATTCAGACAAAAAACTACACTGGAGTTAAGTATATATATGCATCACTTTGGGCAAAAAACATTACAGGGGAGCTTCAACTGTCCCCAAAACAATCGCTTTAAACTCAGGAAATTCAGAGTTAATGTTAAATGTAAATAAAAATCCCAACGCATTAAATTATGGAAATGAACCTGAAGCACTTTAACTTGGTAGTGACACCCTGATACAACTGTATAATTATGATTAATGCATAATAGTATTTGTAGTTTCAGACTAGATTAAACTGTACATCTACAGACATTTGATTTTTTTTTCATTTATTTCCTGACAGCATCACTGTAGGGCAATCCCTTTTATCCTACGGTAAGGGTGTAAGTTTTTTACTAGATTTTATAGGATGGTTCAAAACAACCTATACTGAGGAGGTTTCCAAAAGCTCAAATGGAGGTTAATCTAGGAATCAGGTGACTGCTTTTTAAAATCTTTCCCTAGAAATGGTCTATTATACAGGGGTCTATTGTACTCTACGTGATTCTTCCTTGCAGGCAGGGCTCTGGAGTTTTGAAAACATTCCAGAGTTTTGTGCTGCCCCTGATGGTTCTACCTCTGCCATTATTGTAAATTCACTAATGTTATTCCCAGAACTACACAGACCTGCTGTACTCAGTTATTATGCACACCATAAACAAAAACTAGCAAGTGAATTTCAAGTTGCATTTTTTGGGGAGGCAGAGGAGTACAAACAATGAGTCTGATTTTCTACTCCATTGTTAGGGTATTATGCAAGTGTTCGTTTACTTGCTACAATTATTTTAGTAGAATTCCAGTGGCATAAAAACCATGGGATAGTTAGGGTGATCAGACAGCAAGTGTGAAAAGTCAGAACAGGAGTGGGGTGTAATAAAAGCCCCTATATAAAAAAGTCCCAAATATTGGGAATGTCCCTATAAAATCGGGACATTGGTCACTCTAGTGTGGAGTATCAGGCCCAATATAGAAAAAGGAAGCAGATAAAGTTGTGAGCAAAAGTAAATTTTGTTTGCAAGTTTCTGAGAGTCAGGGAGTCGTATGTATTATATAATACATTATATATTGCACACTGCCCCTTCAGAATACAGTTGAAAAGTATTTTGAAGGCTTTCTTTGAGAATGTCCAGTTTCTGAGACTTTACTCCTCAGCTGTCCCTGCTTAACTGCATTTACTGTCTGTTGGGGGACTAAATCCAACTGCTTAGCACTGGTGCTTTATTTCTTAGGGTTTTTTTTTTCAAATTAACTGGAATCTCTGTTATCCAGATCATCCATAGTTTGCTGAGGAGTGTGAGTTCATCCCTTGTCAGTTTGTTGTTTTAAAAAAATCATTCTCAAGTCACATGTGTTTTTGATGAGAGCAAGAATATTTAGACTGGCCCTTGACATTAATTTTCCTTTCCATACAGCTCCTACACATCAATTTTGATTGAATGAATAAACTCTCCCATCTAAAATTATTCTGATAATTATTCAATGCCATGTTCTTTTCCTGGCACAGCAGCAATAAGACGTTTTTCTTCTTTGTTTTTGCAAGGAAAAGTGTTTCTATTGCTGCAGAGAAAAACCCTTCTGTGCTCTGTTATGGCTTTGAATTTGACCCTGTCGGGATGACACAGGCATTGTCCACATACCTTCACAAAGTATGGGGCTTCTGTGTCCCAGTGATGAAAAGCAATGCACAAACCACTGCTAATAGTTGTCTGTAGGACAGATTTCATCTGCAGACATAACCCCAGTGAGCAATTCATGTGAAATGAAGTTTTAAAGTTGCTTATGCACGATGGGGAGGGAGGAGGAATAGAGGCTGAAGTTAAAAGGAAATAGCTCGCATGCTAGATGTTACAGTATCCTACTAGCAATGATCTCACGTATGTTTCATTCTCAATTGAAAGAGTTTCTTGTTCTAAATGTGCCAAAACTTTGGTTTTTCCAGTAAATTAATCCTTGAATGAATTGTCATATTAAAGTATACAAATAATCAATAATTCATTCCTGTGTACAATCACAGGACAAAATATACAGTACATATGTATGTACGTCTAATGTAATAAAAATGGAGTTCAGTGTTTCAAATCATTTGTCTCCCACTCTCTTCCTGCACAGTGGTCACGGGTCTGATCCAAGGTGAAATGACGTCTATGGACTTCAGTGGGTTTTCGATCAGGCCCCAGGAAGTAAATAAGTTTAGTAAATGACCAACAATGGTAAACAACCCACAAAATAGAAGGCTTAAGAGATGAAAATAGAGGAAAAGAAGAGGATGGGAAACAAAGTTGGAGAAGGATGTGTGTCCTTCAGATATGTCCTTAAATCTCTCCTTTGCTATGAGTACGCCCCTACCAAATTCACAGTCCATTTTGGTCAATTTCATGGTCAGAGGATTTTTAAAGTTGTAAATGTCATGATTTCGGTTATGATATTGTAGCTGTAGGAGTTCTGACCCAATGCTGAAGGCAAGAGTGCAGAAGTAAGGGTGGCATGATTTGCTATTGCCACCTTTACTTCTGCGCTACTGCTGGCCCGGCGCTGCCTTCAGAGCTTGGTGCCTGGCCAGCAGCCGTAGCTCTCTAGTCACCCTGCTCTGAAGGCAGCGCAGAAGCAAGAGTTGCCCAATCCTCCCTCCCCCGCCCAACCCTCTTTTGGTTGTGAAATCTGTATAGTATAGGTAGGGTAAAAGTACACAAAAGACCCGATTTCACGGGGCAGACCAGATTTCATACTGTGTGACATGTTTTTCACAGCGTGAATTTGATAGGGCCCTATGAGGCCTGCAAAAAGCTTCACAATGGTTAAGCTTCTGGTATGACGTGAGTGCTATCACGCTGACCAACACTGTCTCCTTGGGCTCCCCCATCTGCCTGTCCTCCACCTTTGACCTTTTGTCTTATTCTTAGACTGTAAACTCTTTGGGGTAGGGTCTGTCTTTTTGTTTTGTGTTCATACAGCACTTACCATAGTGGGGCCTGGCCCATGACTACCACAGTGCCGATAATTGGTAATAGTAAAGTGGAAGTATAGGTGGCTGTCAAGAGACAGTCTGACTGACACACGCTCAGTAATACTAGAAGTGGCTGTAACTCTTATTACTGTATCTCATACTGCTACCTAGAAGAAGAGCCTAGGTGAAAGAGAAGACGCAGATTAGCATTTCTGTCTGAGGTAATTTTTTGTAGTCACCTTGTCTTTCCATTCACTGGGATCCTGCAGCAATGCAGGAGTAGTCTTGTTAAAAGACCTGAGTGCTGCTGTCTCTTGTTCACGGGATTTGCCTCTTGTCTATTTCAAGCCTCGTTATATAGAAGCTGACTGCAAGATAAAAGTGCATACTTCTGGCCATAGTGAAGAGATTTTTTTTTTTATCATGGTGTCAAAGCGTAGGAGATAAAGATACAGGGGAATGTTGGCATCTCCAACACTCAGCAGAAAATGGATGTTTGGTTGAAACAATCTCTTGAAGGAGTCCAGTAGATGGAGTGAGGAGGAAAGTGATGTTAAAATGTTGAACCAAGTGCTTGACTAGTCATTTCAGAAATGGCAAGAATTGAGTTCTCTATCCAATTTAACTCCAGAAGAAAGGGCATAAGGCTTTTCATAGTGTGTATATTGTTGTGTGAATACTGTGAACTTTAGTCCTCTGAATAATGTTTAATGTTGCAAGCAGCAGAGTGTGTTCTCATTACAATACACAGCAAGGCATTGGTATGTGAGTGTGTGTTTTCCTAGAGGGATGGCCTAGGATGCCCAAGGTGTCTTTGTAAGTTTACTGGGATGCATGGCTGATGCACACTGCATGAATATTTAAAATTACGTCTGTGGAACTCTTTATAGGCTTCACTGAGGCTGCAGATGGGGACAGAACAGACTTTGGATTAAGTAACCTAACCTAACGTAGCTCTGGGCATTACAGAAGCCTGACAAGTGTTTCAAACCCAATGTCAGAAAATCTTTGCATTAGTCACCTAACATTTGTGTGATATACTGAGTCCAGCCCCTCCCCTCCTCCCCACCCAGTAAGGTTCAGAACTCAAAAAATGACACAGGTGATTGTGTGGAGTAAGGAGCCCCCAAGTATTTGTCCATGGTCTCCGTTTCAACCATTGTTTTGACCGTTGACATATGCCAAAGAAACCATCACACCTCTGAAATTCAGGTGGAAGAAGTTCATCCTATCAAGGTGATGGGATTTCTCTTGGGTCTGGATTAGGAAGCAGATGTGGGGTTCACAGGACCCCAAGCAGTTCTCATATTGCAGCCACCATCTGGCAGCTTGCTGGTACCAGCTGAGCGTTTGGGCTGGTGAACCTTTGCTCACCATAGGCATCTCCCCCAAAGCTCCCAATCAGAGGGGACTTCTGGCTTCCACAGTTGTCTCAGACTCTGTATTTAAGCCAGAAGGAGGCACAGGAAGTTATCCAAGCAACTATGTGAATCTTTAACTGGCTGTTATATCGGACCCTGCCTTCTAGCCTGACTCCTCAATCCTGCCTTCCTGTCCTGTTCCTGCCCTTCTGCCTTGTTCCCCGCTTCTACACCCCACTCCTAGCTCTGACCCTTGGCTTGATTCCTGGCTCTGGCCCCCAACTCCTGCTCTGACCTCTAGGCCTAACCACAACTGCTGTGACCACTAGATCTAACCACCTGGTCCATGACATTGGAATGCTCAGCACCTTGCAGGACTGAGCCATTATACCCAGCCTCATGGGCACATTTTGTAAAACTAGTCTGAAGTGCAACACTGCCATCACCCTGCTTATGCAGTAGACATGTACATGCCTCCACACAGCGGTCTGAAGTGTAGTTTGTAGCTTGTAGATGTTTTCCTTTTATCCTGTACCCAACATGCACCGTGGCATCTTGATTAGTGGGTCTCCACTTTGGCTGCTGCTGTCAGAGTACCAAGATGATGAATTATACTGCCAGTAAACACTAGCAGAGAAGACCACACTAATTAGGCTGAAGCAGTGCACGTGTATTATCATAGGCTATACGTCAGGATTAAAGATGAAGATATCAGTGAGCTGCATTTTGGGATTCCATGGGCCTTATTTATTTATTGCTATTTTTACTGCTAGTAAAAATTCCTATGCAATGCTCAGGAAGCCGACAGCTGTTTTATAGAAACACTAATAAAAAACACAGGCCCATCAATTACCTCAAGATAAAATCATATAACCCAGTGACAACATAAGTATAACAAAAATGAACAGACAGACACATGCAAATAATTGCAATGCCACTGCTCCCAGCTCTATACAAGTGAATTGATGAAAGGACGGAGTGGGGGTGTTTAGGTGCCTGATTCTGCAAATATTTATAAACACTTGGTCTTACACGGAGTAGCTTCATTGAAGTCTGTGTACTGCACCTCAGTACTCTGAAGTCCATGGGACTACTTATGGTGCACAAGGTTAAACATGTGTGCAAGTGCTGCAGAATCAGACCCTTCCAGTGCAGAAAGATTATCGTAGGGGGCTAGTTTAAAGACATGTGTGGAAACATCCGTGATCTCCATGTTACTTAAGCATGTGCTGCTGAGACACAAGCCTGATCCTATACAGTCATCAGCTGTACACAGTTCCCTGCATTGTGCAGCGAGGTAGGTGTTCCTAATGGTATCCCACTTGTTTGGGGGAACACAAAACCCTGCACTCAGCACTTGGTAGGTAGAAGACAAAGAAATTGGTATTATTTTAAATGCAAATGTATTCATAATTTTGAACTCTGCACAATTATATCCTGGGAACCATAAAAACAGAGGGTTAAGAAAACAAAAGAAATAAAATAAAAACAAAACAAACAAAAACAAAACTAACAAAAGCTTTGCAGCTTCCTTTTCTGTTATTTTTTCCATCTCCTAGGGATACTGCCATCCTACTTAAAGTCCCTGGAGTGTGATGATCTATTGTAATTTAAAAGAAGTGTAAATATTTGCAGTACATCTCTAAAGAGTGAATAAAGCACTTACAGGGTATAGTTGTGCTGTTCTAATTTAAGAAGGTGCAATGGGGCAAGGCCACAAGCTATAGGAAAGTGATGAGGAACACATATGTTTGCAGTACATCTCTAAAGAGTGAATAAAGCACTTGCAGTGTGTAGTTGTGCTGTTCTAATTTAAGAAGGTGCAATGGGGCAAGGCCACAGGGCTATAGGAAAGTGATGAGGAACACATATGTTAGTCCCAGGCTAAACAAATCCCTGGTGCCATTGGAACCAAATGGCAATTGTTCCAGGTTAATCAAGACACCTGGGGTCAATTAAGAACCTTCTAGAAAGCAGCAGAAATAGCTAGCCTGATTGGAATACCTGAAGCCAATCAGGGGCTGGCTGAAACCAATTAAAAAAAACTCCCAGTTACTCAGATGGGTGTGCATGTCAGGAGCTATGGGAGGAAGTTGTGCTGTTGGTGAGACTGAGCGGTAGACACCATATCCTATGTAAGGAAGGAGGCCCTGAGGTAAGGGTGACATGGAATTTGAGGAAGCGGGGACTGCTGCAGGGAAGTAGCCCAGGGAATTGTATGTGTTTTGTTGCTAAAAGGTCCGCCATCATAGCTGATACTATTAGGGTCCCTGGCCTGGAGTAGAGGGCAGGCCTGGGCTCCCCACTTTCTGCCTCCCCTAATTAATCACTGAGATTGGGAGACAACAGAGACTGTGCAAGGAAGGATAGCTTCTCCTCACCTCCCTTCCTGGCTTATGATGAAAATGGCTCAATAGGCTTTGACCCTTGTCTCTAGAGAGAGAAGGACTATGTGGAGGGTCACAGTGAGGGTCACTAGTGAAATCTGCCAGAAAATGCGGGATCCACGGAGACAAGGACAGAGCTTTGTCACAAAGGAAAAAAGGCAAATTAAACTGACAGTTTAAGTATCAACATCATCATAAACTTAAATGCTAATTTTGTGCCCAAACCTCATCTGCTTTCAGTCCCCACTGGAACAGTGTTCCGGTGCCCTTACTACATTTGTCTTTCTTGCTAGGAAATCGGAGACCTTCCAGCCTTTTAAATGACCTCATCTTTAATTTTATCCTTTTTTTTTGGTGTTCTTACTCTCATATCTAATATTCCCCAATATTTTTCCTTGGTCTTTGAGACTATAACTTACCCGTCAAAATGTTTCAAACACAACCACAGCTTAACTTTATGATTACATATCATATACAATGGGGAGGGGAGAGAACAGGGGAAGATGACTTGTTTCATGAGCATTTCAAGTAATTTTAAAGACAAATGAATTTCACTGTTACCAAGATACTTTTTAGCAGAATGCTGCGAAGGTCCAGCATGCTTAATGTAATCTATGCTTGGCAGAAAAATGAACAAGCTACTGTACCTTAGGCTCACAAATATCACGGAGCTGGAGTTCAGCTAAATAGCTTTGCTCCCCAGGAGATGATTTTTTTTAAAGAGAAACTTCAGGGTGGGGAAGAGGAAAAAAGGGAGATTTTAAAGACACACGGGATATTACAGTGTCAGGGTTTAGAAATATAAGGCTAGATTCCTATCTCCACTAAGACCCCTTTATACTACTCAGGCTGCACAAGGGGAAGTTAGTGGGAGTAAATTACTGTTGCACCCACTTTGAGGCCCTTTTTCACAGCCAGAATAGTTTCAAGTGGCCTTAATGTAAATGAAAGTCAGGCTCATGGTCTTATTTTCATCCCTGGGGGACTCAGACATGCATTGCTGGACTATATGAACAAAATCCCACATGTGTCAGTAGCAGAGCATCCCATACCATGCTCATGCAAGGGTACAAAATGACTCGGGGAACCACATCTTAACAACGTGCCCTGTAATGTGCAGTAACTGAACTCCTGTCCAGGGCAAATCGCTGATTCTGGAGCCCTATGGATAGATCTCTGTTGACTGCTTCATCTCATTTCGTGGCTTCCCATGATTGTTCCAGGGCCCATGATTGAAGCCGATTTCCACTTGCATCTAAGCCTGGTATCTTTTCCAGGTGATTTTGCTCTTCTCTTGGCATTACAAAGAGCAGGCTTGGTAGAAAAGATTAGCCAGCCTGCTGCAAAGCATGCTAAAAATACTCGGTGCATAACCCACCAATTTCCAGTAATAACAGAAGCATAACTCAGATAAGAATCAAAATGGAATCTTATTCAAAAACCAGTCTGTGACTGACAGAAAACCTGGAAGATAATGAACTTTTCTCATTGTCCATGAGCTACTGATGTCTTTTGTAGGAACGGGAGTGGGGGAAACCAAATCTGTGCCTTTCCTCCCATAAGTTTGATTCTCAATACAGTCTTATAGAGCATCACAAATATAACACCCATGTGATGCATATGTTTTTCCTGCAAGTCATTTGATCCTCTCCTCCTCCTCCTCTTGTTCTCCAGAGAAAATAGGGGATAAACTCCAATTTTCCCCTTCTGGAATGCCATATGTACGTTCATGTGCAGTGTGATGTGTGTGTGTGTGTGTGGGGGGGGGGGTGCTAGGTTATTCCAAACTCTCAAATAATTAAACTCTTAAAGTCTGCTCTGCAGCATCCTCACACCTCATTGTAGTGAGCCTAATCCCAGGGCTCTTTCTTCTCATTGGGCAGCAGCTGATTCTTATGTATGCTGCCAACTCGGCGGGACCATGTGCACAGGCTACTTCCTAGTTCAGACTCTCAGCCTACAGTGGCAGCACAGCCTCCCTCCTGCCACTCACCCGTCCCTTCTAGAATGGCATCCCCGCATCCTCTGACTGGAGACAAGGTTGATAGCAGGAAGTAGGGATGGGATTTCCTGCCAGCTTCTCTGGCCAGCCAATCGAGGCTGTGTGAAGGTGAAGAGGCCAGCTCCCCCTCTGCCAATCCCCAGCCAATTAGGGCTCCACGGATCGGGCCAACCCCCACAGTCATGCTGCAGACCTCTGGAGTAGGAGCTTCACAGCAGCTTATGAGAGAGACGTCTTCGCAGCGAGCATGTCCAGAGCTGCTGTGATTCCTTGCCACAAACATGCCAACATCTGGCTCAATATTTGAACATAGTTTTCCAGATGTCTCTCACGCACTAGATTTTTTTTTTAAAAGGAGCCTCATATTCCTTTTCTAGTTTCACCCCAAAGATCCCAGTGATCCAATATTTTATGGTGTTTCATTTAATTGTTCAGATCATTGGCTGTTGCAAGATAGCATTGTGTCTCAACATGGGACTCCTTGGGGAGCACAACTTTTAATAGGAGAAAGGAAATAAAAATAACTTGATAGCACTTTCCATTCAAAGATCTCAAAGTGCTTTAACAAAGATGGATGGTGCATTATTGTGATCATGTTACAGATGAGGGAGCAGAGGCACAGAAACGTTGAAGGGCTGATGAATTTAGGTGCTGAGCTGTCATGTCCAACTAAATTTAATTGGAGTTTTAGGAGCTCAGTACTTCTGAAAACCATGCTCTGAATGCTAGGATAGCTGCCCATAATGCACTGCTCCCAATGCAGCTGCAAGTGCTGCAAATGTGACCACACCAGTGCACTTGCAGCTGTCAGTGTGGACAGACTGCAGCGCTTTCCCTAGTGCGCTCTCTGAAGCCTGGTTTAACCCAAAGCGCTCTACAGCTGCAAGTGTAGCCATACTCTAAATCAGTGGTCCCCAACCCCCGGTCCGCGGACCGGTACCGGTCCGTGGAGCATTTGGTACCGGTCCGCGGCCGCGTTCCCCTCCGGCCCGCCCCTTCCGCATCCGGCCGCCTTCCCTTCCGGTCCTCCAAGACTTCCGCATTTTGCGGCTTTCCCGTCCCGTTTTCCTGCGGCTTTTCGGCGGACATACAAGATCCCGCCTCGCCGAAATTAAAAAAAGGAAGATGAGCTACTGAATTCTGCGGGTTTTCGGTGGACATACAATGGTCCGCCGCACCGCACAGAGCCCCCGGGCCGCAAGCATTACTCGCCCGCGTTGACCGGTCCCCGGTGATCAAAAGGTTGGGGACCACTGCTCTAAATCACTCTCTCTAGGCAGGCTACTGCTCCTGCGGTATCATATATTCTCTCCTTCAGACTAATGTTACAGCTATAGACGGTGTTTCACTCTCCGTGTTGCATCTAATTGAGTATTAAATGAAAAAGTGTCAGACTGAGGCCTCTCCTCTATCTATGGTGGGGGGGGGGGGAGAGGGAGGGAGGAGGAGAAACAAAAACAAATTAGTTAATTAGTTAGATTTTTATGGCCAGCCGCAAAGCCAAGGTCCTCCTATTGTTCTCCGAAAGGCCAGAGTGAAGGTCGTGTGATCCTTTGCTGCTTCAGTACACAGTACATTTTCTGAAATATGTGTTTCCTCCTTGTGCTCGTGCGCAATCATGCTGGTGCCGCTTGGTTTGGTCAGTCCATGTTAGCCAGTAATTGTTTCATTACTGTAAAAATGGGGGTTGTGTTATTTTTGTGGCCGACAGTGTCCTTGTTTTCTGTGCTGTGTGAGAGGGATGTAATCTCAAATAGGCAGTGACTGAGGCATTGCCTGTCATGGCAAGGCACCTTCTTGGTCTCACCAGTCTCAGCTGTTTTTAGCTAGGGCCGGGGGCTCTGCTACAGTAGCAGCGGCTGGAGCTCCAGGCCCTTTAAATGGCCCCTGAGCCCTGTTGTTTAGGCAACCTTAATTCTGGCAATTTCTTAACCTTTCAAGTGCTTGATTTTGCAACCTTAAATGTTCTTTTAACATAGCATTGTTTGTTGGTTTGTTTTATATATATAGACACATCACATTTATAAATATTGGCTAGCCTCAACTGCCCGCAATCCAGTATTTAGTTGACTAATTTCTTGTCTGCATCTTGGTAGAGAGATGGGTCTCAAAAGATTTGAAGGAGTGACCTTATGGATCAGTTCATAGAAGCATCCACTTGTAAATGCAGTGCGGAAAGGCCATAGTGGTCAAAGAAAGCAAATGGGGGAGAGAATCAAGTTTGGCATTGTCTGCACTAGGCATTGACTTTCATAGATATTCAGATTTTAAGGTCAGAAGGGATCGATATGACCCTATTGTCTAACTTCTTACATGCATGCCACAGAACCCACCCAGTGACGGCTTTCTGCCAGCTACCCAAAATGTCATGCTAGTAAGGCATTTGTTAGTTATCACTCCTAAAATATACTAGGTGGTTCAGTCAATATATGCAGAGAAGAGACAGCAAATAGATGACAGATAGTGTGTTGGGAAGTAGGAGGCAATTTGGTAATTCCACCTCTTTCGCTTAGAACTGTTCAAATTCTCCTATTACTAGTAGGAGGAGATGGGTAGGATATTTAGTCCTTTTGGATGAAGTCTGTTTGAAGGAGGAAGAATATGGTGTCATGCGGTAAATTAGGACAGAAGTGAGGATCCAGATATCGGGGCTGTATAGAAGGGAAAGGCTGTGGGAGAAGAGAATGATTTGACATGTGGCTTGGCTGGATCAGGTGTGTGGAGTAGAATCAGTGGTGGCAGAGCATCTGTGGTTAGCAGTTGTGGGTCGGATACTTAGAACACTGGGAGTCTGAAAACCTAAAGTTAAGCCTGGAGGTGGCTAAAAACCTGTGGCATCATTGCAAAGGGCTTCCACAAAGCGTACAGTGCCAGTTCCCTGAGGAATCGATAGCGCTCCCATGAAGCAAGTTTCTTCATTACATTCTGGGGGAAAAGTGGTGCCTGCTTGGTGGGAGTGCATGGCTCTATTCTGTACCTGGCCCTGCGTGATGTTGACAATACAGAGCTTCAATCTAGTGCTTTCATGGAGCACTGTTTGCAACTGAATGAGTGCCCTGTATTATAACCCCACCTGCCACATAGTGTCTGCGCCATTTGTCTTGCTTCTCCTCCACCTTCCATAGCTCTGCCATCACCCTGAGCCTCCTGCCCGGCAATCACTTGGGTATCTCCCTTCCCCGATGCTATTTTGTTGTGGTAGAGGCAGGCAATGGGCCCCTTAAAATTCACTTCTCACGTAGGACCTGATTTTTATGATTAATTCTTATGTAAAGAAATGAGCTGCAGAGACAAGCTTTGCACATTAAGGAACCTGATGAATTATGCATGAGGCACAGCAGTCTGGTACCGGCAGTGTCTTTTTTAGGAGAGAGAGAGAGCGATATTAACAATTTACGCCATACACTACCTCTCATTTTTATAGGGAAGCAATAATGTTGGCTGATAGGTTGGGAATGAGCTGGGGAGCTCCTCCTTTGGGCCCTTAGGGTCTATAAAAAGAGATTTGGTCACAGGGAACGGAAGACCAGTTTGAGCAAAATGCAGGGGAAGGGAGGGGAAGGGAAGGACACAGCAGGTAGACGGGTCTGTGCATTTTCATTTTCATCCAGGTAATGGGCTATACGTCCGACCAAGAAACTGGCATGTAGATGTGTTTGATTCTACCACATCCATCAAAACTGTAGGCAAAGACAAAGGGATAAGAGGGACAATGAAAGGAAACAATTGATTGTCCGACTCTGTAGCGCCACGCTGATTAAAGACCATTAAAATGACAAAATCCCGCCACAGTGCTTCTCTGATAAGCATGTTTTGTGTGTGGCAGCTGGCTGCTGACAGCTCCTGGCTACTGCTGAGTTCATCTTTTGTGGGAGGCAGCTAGCTGTTCCCTGGAGGTGATGCTGTATGGGTGACTAGATTAGGGGATTTACCACCAGATGAAATGACCTAGAGGTAAATTCTCCAATTCTGTGTGACCCGACATTACAAAGAGATTAGTTTCCGGCTTGGTAGCAAGTCACTACTGCATACCTTCCAGCCAGACTTTCCACACATCCGCAATACTAGTGTATGGGAGCTCAGCTGCCCACATGACATTTCACGGTTTTGTGTCTCCCAGGCAAACCTCTCCTTATTTTATTTGTGGCTACTCCTGGCCAGACATAAATTAAACACCTTGCTGGGAAAAGGCCACCTCTGACAGTGTTCAAAGGGATCTGTGTCATTGAATCATCCCTTTGTGGTAATAATAATATTTTGCACTTCTATAGGAGCTGTCATTCCCCAGCTTAAAGTGCTCTGCAAAAGCAGTTATGCCCACCAGTACTCCTGAATGGTGGGAGAATATTGCTGGACTGTGTTTATGAATGGGGAAACTGACACACACAGCTTTAACTAATTTGGGGAACCTCTGTTTGTAGACAGGGCCGGCGACAGGAATTTTGGGGCCCCGTACGGCAGATCGTACGCCCCCCCCCCGGTCTCCCACCTCCCGCGGGCCCCCCCCCCAGTCTCCCGCCACCCGCGGGGGCCCCCCCGTCTCCCGCCGCCCGCGGCCCCTCCCACCCGGTCTCCCGCCGCCCGCGGGGCCCCCCCGCCAGTCTCCCGCCGCCCGCGGCCCCCCCCGCCAGTCTCCTGCCGCCCGCGGCCCCCCCTGCCAGTCTCCCGCCACCCATGCCCCCCCCACGCCAGTCTCCCGCCGTCTGCGCCCCCCCGCCAGTCTCTCGCCGCCCGCGGCCCCCCCGAGCCGATCTCCCGCCACCCGCGGCTCCCCCCCGCCAGTCTCTCGCCGCCCACGGCCCCCGGCCGATTTCCCGCGGCCCCCCCCGGGCCGATCTCCCGCCACCCGCGCCCCCCCCCCCCCCGCCGGTCTCCCGCCGCCCGCAGCCCCCACGCCAGTCTCCTACCTCCCGCGGGCCCCAACCCCCGCATGCGCTGCGGCCGCGTGGCCGGCCGGAAGAAGCAAAGGGGGGCGGGGGAGGCTGCTGGGTGCCAGGGGAGGGGGCTGGTGAGCGCTGCAGCGGCTGCCTGAGCCGCGCCTCGCTCACAGCCCCGGGCGACAAGCGGGTACAGCTGAGTACCGGTCCCGGACTTCAGGGGGCCCCCCCTGAAGTCCGGGGCCCGGTACAGCTGTACCCGTTGTACCCCTCTGTCGCCGGCCCTGTTTGTAGATATGCAACCTTGAGATGCCTTAAAACTTAATATTGAGAGGTGCTGAGCCACCTGCAGCTCCCATTTGATGTGCCTGGCCCTTGGAAAGCCAGGCTGTCTCTCACATTGGGTGCCAGGCAAATCAGAGTCTACTCTTAAAAATGTTGGCGGAAGTGACTTCTCCAAGCCAAGTAAATCTGTGGCAACATTGTACATTTTCCTGACTTCTCCCCCACTCAAATCATTACATCACAAGCCCTCCTTCATTCATCGTATTGTATATGGCATGAGCTTGTTCCCCATATCCCCCTCTTCTCTATCTCCACCTGCATTCCCTCCCCTCTTATTAGGAGGTTAGTACTGGTACCTCTGTAATATACAAGCAGTTTTTCTAACTTCTCAATTCCTGTCCAGTACAAATAGATCTTGCTTTGATTTGGCTCCATAGATGTCTCCCTGAAGCAGAGAAAAGCCCTGTGGAAAAACAAATACAAAAACAGAGAGCTGTTCGGGTTTATTTGGGTTCTTGCAGATCCATAGTGCACAGCCCTCCTTGATATTAAAATTCTGATTTGAGTAATTGTAAACCAGTTAAGAACATTCATCCAATTAGGACATTTTATTGGCTCTACGGTGCCAAAGTTTAGATTCAGGATATAAAATGCCTCCTGCACACTCACCATAAAAATATCTTGCTGCTTTCTTTCCGCCAGAGCTCACTGAATTGTTCCACTTTACATTTACCGCGGTGTATGTGCAAAGAATTAAACCATCCTTCTTAGCTGTAAACCGTAAACGACATAGTGTTCTCTAATTGTTTTTCTTTTTGGTGAAACTGCTTTATAATGTAATTATGCATGTGCCATGGGGTATATAGAATTGAATTATAGAGTCTGCTTCCCAGCACTCCCACCTCCGCTCGAACACCCCATAATTCAACTATAGTACCCCCTTGGGAATCATATAATTATATAAGAGTAAGATAGGAAGAGTTAGCTCAAGATGCTCACTTATCTCCAGAGCCCCGTCTTGTTCGTAATGTTGGGTTTTTTTTAAAAAAAATTATTTGTCCCTTTCCAAGATGGAAGGAATTCAAGTGAATTCCTATGAATATGGATGCCGGTCTCCTCTCCAGAGATGAATTATCATGCCTTCCCCTGCACACCTTCCCCGCACACCAAGAAATGAGACCCAGTGTTTGTGGGAAATGTTTTTTAAAATAGCGAATTGCCTGCTTTCTACAAATAGCTCCTCCCCCAGCAAAAGAAGTGGAAATAAATGTGAATGACCTTAGATATTATGAAAGCTCCTCACAGAAAGGGCAGCTTTTAATTTTCAAATTGCCTTCTTTCTTTGGTGACTTTTTTTGTGCTTTCCCCTTAATTTCTGCAAAACCACATGAAAGATGCAAGACGTGTTTAGTATTTTTGTACAAGACACCCTAGTAGTAGTGACTTGCTGCTGAGGGCGAAACAAAGGGTATGTCTACACTACCGGGGTATGTCTACACTACCCAGTCAGTGTGTGTCGGGAGGATCCCCGTTGACTTGGTGAGCACCCCTACCATCGCCAAGGCCCTGGGCCAGGACTCAGGGGAGCAGGGAGGGCCTGAGTCCCCTTCCCCTGGGCACCACACACCCTTAAGAGGTGTCCCACTCCCCCAACTGGCCAATAGGCCATGTAATCCTGCAGATGTGGGCTACCCTAATGACTCTGGTAATTAGGCCATGCTGCCTGAGCTGAAGGGCTGTTTATTGACTCTAGCCAGTAGGCCGTACTACCACGTTTGTAGTCAGGGTCACAAACATAGCACCTGACAAACTGCTGGTCAGCTCTTTTTCCCTTCTTCATCCCAAACGTGACCCGGTCCCCATGAAAAGGTATACCTACCCCGCAACAGGCTGTTTAATGGTGGTGTAGGTGGATCCCGAGCTCTGGCACCGCAAAAGAAGAGCAGGTCCCATAGCCTACACACACAAACATCTACATGGCCATTAAACGGCCCCTTAGCTCAAGCCGGTTGGCATGGGCCAGCTGCAGGTTTTTAATTGGGGTGTAGTTATACCCTACGTTTCTATTGGAACTGAGAAATGGATAATGTGTCTAAGTAAATTCTTCTTGAGCTAGAGTGGTACCCACATTAGTTCTGCGTGTCCCCTTAGGGTCATTCCAGCCTGCTTCTCCTGCCTCTGTTAAGTGGGATTTAGGGCTTTTTATCAGCTTCTGAACACTTTATTCCAAACTTCCCCACCCCAACACTTTTAAACAAATATAGTTACTTGAGAAGCTGTGCCCAGAGGAAGCATATGAGATCCTTTATTTTACCCAACGGTTGGTTTAGATTTACAGTAATCTGGCCAGACCCCAGGCCAGGGGTGGGCAAACTTTTTGGCCTGAGGGCCACATTGGGGTTATGAAAATGTATGGAGGGCTGGGTAGGGAAACAGCCTGCCCTCTGCCCCCTATGTACTCCCTGCCACTTCCTGACTCCCCCCCCCCCAACCCATCCAATCCCCCTGTTACTTTTTCCCTGACCGCCACCTCCAGGGACCTCACCACCAACCACCCCCTGGGACCCCACCCCCATCCAACGCCCCTGTCCCTTGACTGCCCCAACCTGTATCCACACCTCCATGCCTAACCGTCCTCCCCACCCCCTATTCATCTCCCACCAAACCTCCACCCCGTCTAACTGTTCCCTGTTCCCTTACTGCCTCCCAGGACCTCCTTATCCAACCCCCTCTCCCGGCTCTCTGCCCCCTTACTGTGCCGCTCAGAGTGGCAGGTGCTTGCAATCCCATTGGAGCCAGAGCACTGGCAGTGGGTGCTCGGGGGGTTGGCAGGACAGTCCCACAAACCGGAGGTGGCCCAAGGACCGTAGTTTGCACACCTCTGCCCTAGGCAAAACTCTTCCTTCCCTCCCAAGCATGACATCAATCCAAAATAAGATCCCCATTATGCCAGCTACTCCATATGGACAGACTCCTGTGTACATGCAGAGCCACATTGAAATCAGTGATGGGCTCCATGGGGACACAGAGGTCCACCTACTTTGAACAGTTCATCACATCAGGTCCTAAATGTCTTCCCCCTCTGCCATAAAGACAAATCAGAACAAAGCCCCAAAATACATGGAATCAGCCTCCCTCCCTCATCTACAACAGCCAGGCTTCCTTTATCTTTTCCGGCTTATAAGGCAGTGGATCCTCATTGCCTGATACTTTCGGGCTGTCTGGACCTCCCTGCCAGGTCCAGGACTTCTGTAGATCAGAAAAGATTTTTTTTTCCATAGGTTACCTCTTCTTGGATGTGTCCCCCAGTACCCAGACCGTCATGCCACCAAACTAAACACCGATGCCTCGCGCAAAATGGGAATGCCCGGCTCAAAGCATTAGTGTGCACTTCTCTTGGAATCAGTTGGACCCTCATGCAGTGTCTTAGGAGCCTTCCTTTTTCCCCCATTAGTGGGGAGCAGCTCCCAAAGGCGACACAAGTCTCATTACCTGCTGAGAAGCAACCTGTTCCCCTTTCTTTTATTTGACTGTAAAGGGGATGAAAATGATTTGCCTAAACAGGCTTCCTTTGTTCACCCTTCCCGCCCTCCTCTCCAAAAAATAATTACCGAGTTCACTACCTAAAACATATTCAAACAAAAAAAGTCTTGAATCCATATCAATCACCACCCCATTTAATTTTTCAGTTGCTGCTTGATTAAATTGCTGCCTAGACTCATCCTTTCTTTGATAGCAACTGGTGAGTGCCTTGCAGTGAACTCAAACAGAGAAGTAATAAAGTGCTTTCCGTTGCAGGCACTCCCCAAAGCACCAGACACAACACAAGTTATTAAAAAAAAAATCATAGAAAGTGAACTGCTATAAACTGTGTATTGGAAAAAAATGTCCAGGGAAGGAGAAGATTTACATTTCATATCCAAAATTATGAAAGCAAATACATCTTAATGGAGGGTATTTCAAAGTCAAAAAGAAACGTACAACATCGCATGGCTCTCGGCGAGTCAATAATTGACTCTCTAGGGGTACTGCCACTACATGGCAAAGAATCCCCTACCCCACAGGATACTTCCATCAGCATACAGGGGACTGTATTGTCTGGAATGAATAGGCTAGCGAAACCATGTAATATACCAGAGTTAATCTATTGCCTTGCTCTTTTGAATCTTCCCTGTTGGAATGCATTGACATCCCTGTTTAAGGTCTTGTCCACATGCAGATTTTGCACTAGCTTTAACTACAGCTGTATGTCTGACCTAATTTAGTTAAACCAGTGAGAACTCCTCTGTGGATGCTCTCTCTAAAATCAGTTTTAAAATGCTTTATACTGATTTAGCTTCAGGCCTTTTCTTCACTAAGAAAAAAGGCATGTGTTTTGCTCATGTTAGCTAACGCATGGTAAGTAACATGAGGTAAAATCCTGGCGAAGACAAAGTAGTTTATTTTCACATATGTTAGCAGGTCAGGTTCAAGTTTATGGGGGAGCCTAGGGTTTACCTCAATCTGCTAAAACATGTGAAAACTACAACCTGCCTTGTGTTGTCTAGGATTTTACCTGATGTCAGTTACCACTTTAGCTACCAACCCCCTTTTTTTGACTAGTGTGGATGCAACCTCCATCAGCAAGGAATCAACTCAAGCGAAATCAATGTAAACCAGTTTTAAACCAAGTGTCCACGCAGGAGTTTGTACCAGTTTAACTAAATCAATTTAGTTAAATTGGTGTAATTTTCTGTGTAGACAGGGCCGAAATTCAACACTGGTGAATGCCACAATGTTAACATACATCAATGTGACCACCTATTGCCATGGAGATCTCACAATCTGAATTGCATACTTGAAGCTGGTATTTTTGTGGATACTGGGGCAGTTGAATGTGATGAGGCAATACTTTCCCATTGGACCAGTCCTGTGTTAATGCCACTTGAGGAAGGAGATAGTTTTGTAGTTAAAGCACAAGACCAGGAGACATAGTTTCCATTCCTGGCTCTGGTGTGGCTTGTCTTTATTACTGGGGTAAGTTGACCTAAGTTATACTACTCCAGCTACGTGAATAACGTAGCTGGACTTGACATAGCTTAGGTCAATTTACCCCAGTGTCTTCGACCGGAGACCCTCTCTAGTCAATTTCCCTTACTCCTCCGACCAGAGAATGCTCTGCCGTCGAATTAGCGGATCTTCACTAGACCCGCTAAATCGACACCCGTTGCATCGATTGCAGCAGCGTCTATCTCCCCAGCAGTGAAGACAAACCCTTAGTCACAGCAGTTGCATGCCTGCCGTCTTGGGAGCAGTAATGCAGCACTTCAGCAATGCTTTGCCAGGCTTATCCATATTCAGCTCAGAGCAGGCATGTGAAAATACTAGGGCTGCTTTTGTAGCACTTGTGCCTTAACAGGGAAATCCCTTATTACAAAGCCAATCCTTTAGCAATCTTTGGAAGCCTGGGACTCCACTGCAGCAAAGATTCCTTTTGGGCAATGGGGACATTTTCCCCATATATGATCTTATCTCCTTTATGCTGTTCAGTGATTTAAAAGACTTCTGACTGTTGCCATGCTTTCCACTGCTATGCTGACTTCACAGTTCCAGAAACCGGACTGCTTCCACGAAGAGCTGAGGTTTGCAGAACTTGGAATCAGGTCACATCACTAAAGCTGCTTTCTGGCACCTATTTGCTGAAAAATTCAGGACCAAGAGAGAGTTTCATACTGTATTGTCCTATAAATATTCAGGCAAGTTTACTCATCACCTTACGTTATATTTGCTTCATGCTCTTGAATATGCACAAGCTCGCTCACTCCCCCCGCCTCTTTTCCTGGCAATCAGCCCAAGCTACTCTCCAGCCCGTAGTTGTCTAAAAGCAGCATGCAGCTGGGGGTGGAGAAACCGGGAGATGGCATGAATAATTGTTGTGCTGTCATTTATTGTAATCCATGCACACATCCTCTGTCCTGAACAAACTTATGTCATAGCGCTCTGCAAGAAAATCAGATCAGCCCATAACGGGCAATAAAAATGTAAACACACTTGGTGCATTACAGTAAAGAGGACACCAGTATCTCATTTTCCTAGGATGAGTTAATGGTCAAGCATTGGGCTGCAGTAGAAAGCATGGTGGGACTCTGGTTCGGAGAGTTTCCCCATCTCTCCCTGCCCCCCTGCTTACCTACATACTAAACCTGGGCTTCCTTATTTGCGGGTATTTGGGTCTTTACCGTGTTTTTAGTTTACACACATAAAGTCTGCTTCTGCAGACCTTCCTAGTGTGTGTTGTCCCATTTACAGCAGGACTGAGGCCTTTCAAAGGGGCCAGACTGCATGTTTAAAATGTTCAGCCAGGATACCAACATTCTCACCTAGAGTTTTCAGAAAGTGCAGTTTGTAAGTTTTAATTTACACAGGTCCCTGTTGGAGTCCTGGAGGAAATAACCTGTTAGGGAAGGCACTTCTAACAGTACATTGCACCCCCCTGGCACTGCACCACCATGCCAGCAATACTGAGGCTGGTGACTTGTGTTCTTTGCACCATCGCAGCATCACGTGCTGCAATTATTTGAGCTTTTACATTAGTATAACACCGCCATAACCATTATTTCCAGTGGGCATAATGAGTTGGTCTATTGAGATCTAGAAACAGGTGTGAGATTAACCTTTGCCGCCTCTGTTATTATGTTAGCACATGGAAGCTATTAAAAGACGAGCCGCTTTACATGGGACAACAAATAGGCTTTGAACCTGTTGGCTTTCCACGATGCAGTCAAGTGCCTGGCTATCAAATGCCAGGTGCATGCTTGATCAGCACCCAGAGAAGTTGTCGGGGAGACAGCCCTGTGCGCACTATATGCGTTCTTAATCAATATGCTTTGAAGATTTTTATAATATATTTATTTAGGTACAATATTACTAGGGATGTGACTTTAGTGGAATGAAGTTCGTCTGCTTAAAATAATTATCAGGGCCTAAAAAGTGGCAGTAACATGGCACAAGAAGAGTTACTGGTGGGTTTCTGGTGTGAACATGAGTTTAGATTACCACAGCATGTCATTACTAAACCCTAATGGAAGACGAGGCCTTTTGCCTTGGGCCTCTTTGTCTGAAATGCCCTTGAATGGAGGTATCAAAGTAGCATTCCCTTACATCTCACACAGTGATTTACAAAGAGCATCATTATCATCTTTCAGATTTGATTGAATGCCTTCTGCTGCCTCTTTTATTACTGTTAGAGTGAATCAGACTCTGTGTTGATTCTTCCATGTTGTTCTCTCGCACATTAAGTAAAAATCTTCAAATACAGAGCTCTCTGGGGTGGGGGATGATTTTAAAAAAGCAAAAATACATTATTTATTTATGGTATGCCATGAGAACATACAATTCCAGCCCCAAGGGGCTTCCTTAGTAATTTAGACAGGCAGTGCTTGTTAAACACACTGTACGGTAGGTATCTAGATGAAGACTCTGTCATGAACCAGTGCAGAGGGATTTTTAAAAACTAACAAGCCAACAATATTTATCTTCTTTTGGTGGATTGTGGCTGAACGGCTTTGAGAAGTGAGAGCTTGAGCAAGGATTCAAACCAGGAGAAGGGCAGGAGTTGCAAATGTAAACGGTGAGGAAAGGAGCAAGGGATTGCAGAGGAATATGGAAAAGGGTGTTTATGAAGGAGAAGGAGATGAGCAGAGCTATAAAGTACACACACCGTTATACTCGGTCTTGGAGCTGAGGATGACACACTCAGACTTGATGTGAAATAGAAAACAGGCCCAGTGGACAGATACAGAGAGGAGAGGGACATGATTGGGAACGTGGCAGGAGAAGCTTATTTTATCCAGGAAATGTTTTAGATTAGATGAGGAAGGTGAGTGTAAGGAGTCTAGAATAGAGGTGGTGTTGGGAGTTGAGGTGTTAATGTCAACACCAGGCATAGGTTTGTTGAAGTCATTGGAGCTATGATGATTTACACCTGCTGAGGATCTGTCTCATTAGTCTCCCCTTTTCCCTTATTGCACATGTGGTAATATCAGTTTGTATTTATAGTATCATCCAGCTCTTTTTTTTTTTCTTTTTTTTTTTTTGCCTGCTTGAGTTTTCTTGGGCATTTCCTTTAAGTGATTTTTAAAGGGCATGTCAATTAGGCTAATATTAGTAATGTTCCACCGTGCACCATTAGACGTTTTAAATACATGGCATTTAATAGCTAGACAAGTAGCAGAGAACTTTTAATGAGACTCTCAAAGGAGCCCTTGGGTTCAGCGGGCTATTGAATCTTTCTTCACTTAAGCCCCCCACCCCCTCATACTGTGGTGCTTGCTGCTTAAAGACATTCAAATCTGACTTTAGAAAGAACTGTAATGGAAAAACTTGCTCCCACATGCAAATAACTGCATCTCAATTCTACTGTTGCTGTATACCGACGCTTTATTTTCTTACTAGTCTAAAAGTCTGTGTACACGGGCCAACAGTAACGGCTCGCAGCCCCCCCATTCGCTCAGCTCTCTCCACCCTCCCCACTTCAAGGGCCCCCCCTCCACTCACTCATCCCCCTCTCCCCCACTCCAAGGGCCCCCCTCCACTCACTCAGCCCCCCTCTCCCCCACTCCAAGGGCCCCCCTCCACTCACTCAGCCCCCCTCCCCTCCACTCGCTCAGCTCCCCTCCCCTCCACGGGCCCCCCCTCCACTCGCTCAGCCCCCCTCCCCTCCACTCCAAGGGCCCCCCTCCCCTCGCTCAGCCCCCCCTCCCCTCGCTAAGCCCCCCTCCCCTCCACTCCAAGGGCCCCCCTCCCCTCGCTCAGCCCCCCCTCCCCTCACTAAGCCCCCCTCCCCTCCAAGGGCCACCCTCCACTCGCTCAGCCCCCCCTCCCATCCAAGGGCCCCCCTCCACTCGCTCAGCCCCCCCTCCCCTCCACGGGCCCCCCTCCACTCGCTCAGCCCCCTCTCCCCTCCACTCCAAGGGCTCCCCCCGCTCGCTCAGCCCCCCTCCCCCCCACTCCAAGGGTCCCCTGCTCACAGCCCCCCTCCCCCTCACTCCAAGGGCCCCCCCGCTCGCTCAGCCCCCCTCCCCCCACTCCAAGGCCCCCCTGCCTGTGCCTCCTGCGCCCAGCCACCCTCCTGAGCCTCTGATCCAGACCCTGCTTCCCTCTTGGCGGCACACGCGCGGCGGCCATGTTGTGCTGTCGAACTACACCTCCCAGCATGGCGTTCGTCTGGGCCGTCTCTACTGCGCATGACGGCTTCACACACACTTCTCTAGCCGATTATTATATAGGATAAGATTTTTTTGAGCTTGTGATAGAGCCTTTGATGGCCAGGCGTCCTAGTGGCTAGATCGTTTGTCAGAAGGGTCAAAGGGGGACCCCGACCCACCCCATAGTCCTGTGTAGTTCAACTCCTAAACAGGGGTTGATGGGTCAGCTTCTCTGCTGGGGGTGAGGTGGGGTCTCAAGACCCACTTCCCTAGGCTACTTCTTACGAGAGTCTCTTTAGTTTGGGGCATGGCCCATTAGTTCAATTACCCCACAGTTGGAGCTTAGCTGCAGGTTCCCTTTAGCAGGGGAAGGCTTATTTGCCTCCACTGGCTGTGTTGGCTGGCTGGCCATTGAATCATCCCTTCAGGCAGGCAAACAGAGCTCCTGCTTCCCAGCCAGACAGCCTGCAACTGAGCCAGGCTCCCTCCCTTTATCCCCCCTCCAGGCCTCGCATTGGCTGCAGGTAGAGTGGGGTGGAGCTAGCTGAGCCCACATGGTTTTTTTTAACCCCTGCTATGCCAGGTGGCAGTTTTGCTGCTCCTTCAGAGCTGTTACTGTGAAATTAAAAAAAAAAAAAGTCATTGTGGCCACAAAAGGAAAAGTCATTCTTACTGGAATTTATATTTCACAAAAGAGAAATAAAATAAATGTTAAACAAATCAACACCCACAAATGCAATGTCTGTAATAAAACCAGCCTTTTCCTGGCTTCTTTTGCTTCCACGCGACAAAAGGAGAAAAGTAGTAGTCGAATAAAAGGGAAACAGACCCCTCCAATGGTGAGGCTGCACAGCAGTGCTCTGTGTGAATCCATCTGTGGAATGCACGTTACAGAAGGCTTCTGCAAACAATGAAGCAGCAGCAGTATCTATCAGACAGTGTCCTTTAAAGAAGGCGGTTGAGCCATCTGAGAAACATGAAACTCTTGAGATCCATGTAAATAAATGAGGGGATTATCCATCAAAGACAGTGCAATATATATATATTGGCCAAAATTATCAAAAATGACTAGTGATTTTGGGGTGCCTGTCAGGGGACATCTTAAGGGAGCCTGGCTTTCAGAAAGTGTGAATGCCCCAGGATGGGTCCTTCAGTCATCCCCCTGTAAGCTGTTTGAAATGGGTGCCCAAAATGGGTGATCATTTTTGAAAACCTTGGCCATTTGTTTTACCAGTTAGGGACAACTGGATAGCTCAGAATGGGGGAAGTAAACATTGTATGTGTAATCCCCCCAAAATTAATTATAACATGGGAGGGTCTTTCAAAAAGTTTGAGTTCTGATGATAGTGGGAGTCCTCTTATGAATGCAGAGGTTTTGGAGGACTTTTTGTACCAAACTGTGGCATTGGGACCATAAGGCATTGCCACTGACCGTGCCAAGGTTTACTGACTGACAGCCTGATCCAAAGCCTATTGAAATCATTGGGAGTGTGGGTTTTGGATCAGGTCTAGAGAGAGGCATGGTCTGACTGCAGGACTGGCACCTAGGCACTCCAGAGTCCTGCAGCAAGTTTCAAAGGATATCTGAACACAGCTATCTATGTAATGTTTCCCTTCCTAATGGGACTCAGATAATGATTCAATGTGAGGCACGAGGGAGAGGAGAACTAACAAGTGCCTTTCTACTAACTCTCCCTGGCCTGTTATATCATTGATTTGCATGTGCTTTGTTCCAAAGTAAGGCTGTGTCATCCTCATGGCCCATTGTAATGGATCGGGGACTCACCACTGAGCCTCCTGCCAGACAGTCCGGGCATTAGCTCTGTTCATGGCGGAGCGCCCTCCTCCGGTGGTGTCCCATCAGTCTCTTCCTCTCTGTTTGCCCTCTGTTAGCATCTGGACTCACGCTGCTTCTCGCGTGCGGCGTCCTCTTCAGGGCACTGCCGATGTGGCCCTCAGGCCAAAAAATTTGCCCACCCCATGTCTAAGTACTTGCAGTGTTTTCCACAAGGGTATTCTGCCATATCATATGGAAGAGGGAGGTGGGCCACAATACAATCCAGAATCAAGTCTCAGGTGGTATACATTGGCATAGCTCCACTCATGTCAATGAGGTTACATTGACTTTCCCCAGCTTGGAATCTGGCTCTCTTAGTGTTAAGTTGTGGTCAGTGCTATGAAACCTTGGGAACACCTGCATTACATCAGAGTTTTGACCTGAGAACTCTGATACCCTCCAAGAATTTGCATAGTATATTCTTTCTGTGTGCATACAGGTGCATGTATGGGCATGTACAGTTTTTCAGTAGATTTTATGTTTAGCAATTCATTTCCCTTCACCTTAACACCTACTGTACTGAATGTGGAATTATTTGATATGATCTGAAGCACAGAGAGAGGCTGCAAGTGGTTTGTTTCTCGCTCATCTGCTTTGACTGGCTGCAGGCTCAACTCATTATAGCATGGAGAGCAGGGATCACTTGTAGCAGATCAGATTTGGATAAACTTTCCTGGGCATGTTCAGATTCCACCACATACCCAACAAAAAACAGCTGTAAGCCCCGGGGAAAGGCAGTTTATTGATTAAAATCCAACTAGTGGGCTTGCAGGCTAGTGGCGTGTATCTATATTAATGCCCCAGTGTTTCCAGCTTATTGCTAAATCTAAGCAGAAAACATGGTATGGCAATGCAAAGAATGTTTCATAAAGAAGGCATCTATAGTCAGTCCAGGGAAAGGGATACTGGAGAGGAGGAGAAAAGTGATGTGTAAGTGCAACCTGCCTGCAATTTGTCTGTGAATTACACGTTTGTAAAATACTCTGATTTCAGCAGGGTAAGCTTTATATGATATTCAGAAAATTGGGTGCGTGAGTATTTCTGTGCACAGTCACTGCTTTTCTCAGTAAGTGCCTACTCCCAAACCTAAGTCTCTCAAAACGTCTCAGATAGGATGGCTGGAGTTGGAATTGCCTCCGTCTCCACCGTATTGGTTGCCTGACTATTTTCTCCCAGTCGATGCCAGGATGACTTTGGCTGCTCTCACATCAGTCTGTTCTCTATAGGACAGGTGGTCACAGGGTACTCTGGCTCTCAAGAGTGAGCTTTGCAAGGGCCGTCCAGAGTGCACGGTTGTAGGTACTAAGATGAGGTACAATGTAGTGCTCAGGCCTGGGTGTTGCACATGGTGCTGTAAAATGGTCCTGTAAATTCCCCTAAAAATTCAGAACTCTCCCTGAGGACTGAGGAGTGACCACAAACACGCTGACTGCTACTTTAACATCTGGGCTGGAATAGCCTCCGCTATCTTAAACCTTTACTCCACCGAGAGCAATGGCTGGTGGTTCCACAGAGCAGCAGATTCACTGATACTACCCCACCTCCAAACCTTCCTGTCTGATCATGTGTAGGGAGCCCCCATAGAGCTATGCTCCACCTACAGCGCATACAGTGCACACCTACCGTACCACATCTTGAACGCCAGACCCTGCTCCTTTTCTATGTACTCGCAACAGAGCTACACAATGCTCACTCTGTGTGGGACCCTCTGCACCTGTGGGGTAGAAGGCGGCTCTGCTCCTCACAACAGATTTTGAGCATCCTTGCTTTCCACATAAATATTTCCATTGTTTTATTCTACAGTGAGTACTGGCAACAGCTCTGTGCACAGAAAAGTCAGCGAGCAGAGGTTCTCGGGGCAAAATGATTGTCTACTGTTCGTTTTCTCACCCTGCAGCCAAGTTTCATAGTAAGCCAACTGTATCTTTAATAAGACTAGCTTGTGTAGAGCTACACTTGGTTAGGAGATGGAAAGTTTCACTGTGAGCCCATTGTCCCCTTGTCAAAGTTAATTTCCCCTCTTTCCCCCCTCTAGCCAGCTCTGAGGTAGTAGCTTGCCTGTTTTGTCAGTTTAATAGAGAAAGACAGAGAAGCCAAATGCTTTATTTGTTGAAAATCCTTTTCAGGGAAAGTCCCAAAGCCTGTTGAATGAGGTAATTGCCAAGAGCTTATTGTACCATTGAGCTGCTGGAATTTTTGGTTTGTTTTTATGATCTACACTCGCTGCTGTGTTGATACACAGATTGCCCTGAATTTTATTGGTATAAGGGGAATGATTCAATTTTGAATGAAGTCAAAAGAAGTGGGCGGTGATGTCTAAATAAGAGTTCTCCAAATCAGTGCAAAAGAAAACAGTGCTGGTTTGCAAACAGGCAGGGGGCCACTGGGAAGCAGGACAGACAGAAGAGTATCTGGGCAAATTCTCTCCTCCCCCGAAGAAGAAATTATTTTAAAGGAGCATGGTGGTTGAGATGTTTTCTCTAAAAAGGTAAAAAGTGTGCTTTGGATGTATATACTTAAAGTTACACTGGGCAGCAGGATGGTCAGCCTTGTGCCTTTCCCCTTTAGTGTCTCTTGTGTGTGTGTGTGCGTGTGTGCATGCGCGCATGTGTGTGTGGTCAAGATCTGCTAGATATGTTAATTTCACTGCTGATTCTTGTCTTTTCTGCTTTCAAATACTTTCTTGGGTTTGAGAGAGCTAGACAAGGCTTTACACATAATGCCTGAATAGAGTTCACTTTGATGCTGGCATCAAGAGCATTGAGAACATGCAATGTTGCCCTTTTATCACTGTTACTTGAAGATCCTCTCAGGAAATCTCTCTCTCTCTCCTTTTTGAAACCACCCCATTTAACCCTGGGTGCTTGCACTGGGTATGGATATTATGAGCTACAATTAAAGATACTCTCTAAGAAATAGTCTTTCCTGACCAAAGCTGCTTCAGAACATGTCAGTAACGCAGAGACCCTAGTAAGACTTGAGGATTTCATCATGATCATTCATATTAATGCTGCACAGTTGAGCAAGTCCTGTAATGAAGACCTCTGGAAAACCTAGAGAAATCGATGAGCTTTGTAGTGGACCCTGAAAGTCAGGATTTATTGGCCCCAAGGAGGGAAGTGACTTCTAGAGTTAACAACTTCCAGATACCAAAAGGTAACACACTGCCAGCAGCCCTTGTCTTTTAAACTAGTGGAGCCCTAACCAAAGTGCTTCTGATCATCAAGATCTCCCATTGTTCCTCCTCTCCTGCCACGTTCCCTTGTCACTGTAAATGCTTGTCACGAAAGACATGCTTTGTATATCGTTGCTGCAGGTTTGAAGGTAGAGCATGGGGTGGGGAGAGGCTGGACCTGGTTGAAAATTTTTCAAATTTTAGCAATTTTTGGATGCAATTTCTAAATCTGGCAAACAGTTGAGAACATTTTTGACCAAGATTATTGTGAATTTGTCATTCAGCTCTAGCCACAGCCTGGCCTGAGGGGGAATTGGTACCAAGAGACAGCTGGGATATCTGGAGGGTGAGCAGGTGATTAATGCGAGTAAGGTATGCCACTAGGAATTCCTTTGGGGCCAAAGGCAGGAGCCATTTTAAAGAAGTGAGCAAAAGCATATTAATCAACATTAAAATGTTTCTCTGCCCATTTCCCTCGCAAACACAACCTTCTCATCCCCCAAGCAAAGGAGTGTGTGCTGTGGTGAGATGTGAAAGGGTAGATACCTGGTAGACCCATCTTCTAGTTCCAAACATGCTGATGTTTAGACTTGACCAGAGTTAGACAGATCTTCAGCGTAGGAAAAAAATTAAAATAGGGAACCCCAGGATTTCTCCCCTGGGAAATGCTGAAATGCCAGGTGCAATTTCCTGCATTTCAGCAGATGTATAAGACATCTCAGAACAAAAACACTGCAAAATAGGTAAGCACTTACCTGGCATGTATCTATCTGGACTTCAGCAGTAGAGTAACTGGCTAATGACAAGTTATATTTTATTGATGTATCCGTAAGTGCACACTAAAACTACTGGATTCCAAGCACATGTGTATATATCTCTTCTCAAATGCCTGGCACTGTAGTGCAGAGGCAGTGTGGGGTTAGAGGGGCATGAGCAAAGGTGTTTTTGTCCCTGTTTATGTAGGCACACTATTTCTTGCAGCCCTCCCTATCAGTCTGCAGGACCTAAGCTGTAGAGGAGAGGGAAACTGAGGTGAATGTGAGCCCTGAAAAGCCATGTTTCTTCCACATCTTCCACTGTGGTCAGGAAGCCTTGCATCAGAACAATTGGTATGCAGGCGGCATGGAGTTCATTGTGGAACTCTTGCATTGCTACTTCTAGATTAGCCAGCATGCCTTGCTCTTATCTGATATCTGGCTCACTTGCCCTTGAGAGACTGAGAGACTGAACTTGGAATTGAAACCCTGCTGTCTCACTGCATGGTGTGTAGTTACTACCACTAGGCAAGCCTTTACCAAGGGATTTTTAAAGGTTTTTGAGGTAGGCCCAGACACAGTTTGGAAGTCAGTGTCCTACAGACTGAGGACTCCTAAGTCATCTGAAGGTGAGTGGTTAGGAGGAACACTATGCAGTAAGAGCTTTCTTCCTTTTTACTGCATTTCATCTGTTAAATAGTTAATGTGATTGGAGTGGAGACCTTTTAAAATCATCAGGAGATGCTTTCTCATTACTGGTCTGCTCCATACATTTACCATTTGAAATCAATCATTTAGCATTAGGTGGCTAAGGGTTATTAATTAGCAGCAGTTTCTCTAAAGTACAGCTGCAGACTCTAAGTGTTTAGATGATGACATATTAGTGAATCAAAGAGAACATCTTGCCACTGTTTCCATGTATGTTGTTTATATAGTGATGTCAAATAAGAGGTTTCTTCTAGACCGTTCTCCTTCTCTTTGTGTTTTCTCCTGTGGGCAGTTCCACATGCTAGGTAAAAATTGCCTTAATTCGGAGAGGTCTGTTGATATAAATCAGAGCTTTTTCATCAGCTCCTCAAATATAATTCCCAAATCCATTTGGGATGATCCCTTTGTTATTCTAGAGAACCTGGCTGGGACTGGAACCCATTGTGTTAAGCACTGTGCCAACAATGTCAGTCCCTATTCTAAGGAGACTGCGGTCTAAATAAAAGACTCAGTATGGGGAAAAGGAAGCACTATTGTATTTTTACACACGGGGAAATGAAAAGCAGAGAGGTGAAGTGATTTACCTAAGATCACACTATAAATCTTTAGGAGAGCTTGGAATTTTGATCCCAGATCTCTTGAGTCCTGGTCCAGTTCCTCAAGACCATCCTTCCTCTCTTTGTGTGACCTTATGTCATGAGTGTTGCTGTGCTTCTCTGAAGTGTAGTTTTTATCAAAAGCATGAGAATAATGCTAATTAATTGATATGTTAGCACTTTCTACTAAAGATCTCCAGTTTCTATATGTGAGGAAGAGATACAATGTCCCATAAAACCCATCATTCTGTGGTTTATTTTAAACCCCCACAGGAGTTACAGTGCTCCTATATTTAGCGGTACTGGATTAGTGTTTAGTGCGCAGCATGGTACACAGGACTTAGCCTTGAAACTGTGGTAAACATGGCTGAACCTACAAACCTTGCTGAACATGTACCTTTACTTCTTCCTGGCCTCATAGGTAAGCCATAGATACAGTGAAGTTGCACTGTAAGCCCATTCAAAATGTTGTATGTGGACAAGATTTTAGTACAGGAATGTGGGGTGGGGTGGGCAATAACACTGAAATGGCATCCAGGGAAGCTGAAAGAGGAGCCCAGCCTGCTGTTCCCCTTCAGGAAACCAGGACCTCCTGTAACGGGGTCACCACTCACCCCCGCGGCGCCTCCCGCTGGTCGTCTGGGGAATCAGCTCCTTCAGCGTCCAGAGCGCCCTCCGCAGGTTGATGCCCCGCTCCTTTGCTGGCCCCGTGTCCCTCCCGGACCCCGGAGCCCTCCAACTGTGGGGGCTGCACCCCTGCAGTACCCCCTTTGGTGTGAGGGTCTCCCTTCCCCAGGGGAACCCTCTACCCCCTATCCCCACCTCGCATCAGAGTGTGCCACTGTCAGTCACCACTTGCCCCCGCTCTCTGGGGTGGACTGCAGTATCATGGCTTCTCATCACAGGCAAGGAGGGTTGGCCTGCTACTGCTATCTCCAGCCGTAGGCTGCCCCCTGCAACCCTGGTAGTTCTGGGTCGGACCTTGTATCAGGCCCGGAGCTCATGGCTAGCGCCCACCCAGCTCCTTCTGCCCCGCCCCAGCTCTGCCCTAACCCAGGTACCTGGCTCAGCTCCTGTAGCTAGGCCTGTCTCCCTCTGAATGCAGAGGAGACTATTTCCCTCTGTTTCTTTGTCTCCCAGCCCTTATATCCTGGCTGGGAGTGTTTGGGACGTGGCCACACAGCTGAGCCCAAACTCCCAATCAGCCTGGGAGTTTGCAGGCTAGCCTCCCAGGCTATTTCAAACCCCTTTTGGGGCTTTTCCAAGCCCCTTCTGGTAGGGGGCGGGTGGTCACCCCGCCACACCTCCCAATAAAAAATAAACAGAAACTCCCAGAGCAACCAATCAAACAGAAACAACACAGACCTCATTGCTTCAGGCTTCTCTGTTTTCCTTTTGTTCCAGCACTTAAGTGCTGCCTTTGCATTTGTCCGTGTGTCTCACCTTGTATTAAAGGAATGCAGTCTTTCATGGGAATCAGTTTAGTCTGGGGTGATGAACCCCATTTAATTTACACCAAAATCTCCACCTTTCTGTTCTGTTTTGGTGGGATTACTGGACAGCCTAGTATCACATGAGGTTTCTGCAGATTGCCTCTCTTTGCTGAAGGCTGTTGCATTTGTGTGAAGGCCTCCGCCTATGGCATCTGAATCACAGTGTACCCAGGGACATTTCAGCTTTGTCAGCTTAAGTTTTGTTAAACTACAATCATTCATCATCACTGGCAATAATTTTGTACCTTTTATTTTTTTTAAACAGCTGTAGTGGAACATTTATTTGCAAAGTGCTGTGAGTTCCAAAGGCTTTAGAGCTATAATTTATAAAGTCATATTTATGTAATGATGCTTTGTGATGGAAAGTGTTATGCTGAGAAGGCATTTGAGGCATTGCTTAATTTTGATTTGGGCTAGAATGGGTTTTTTTTTTCTGTCTTAAGCAAGAGCACAGAGTGATTGCGACTCTCTAGAAATCCAAATCCTTTTTCCCTCTGATAGCAAGGGAGAGCATGTAACTAAAATTGACAAACATAAAAAATGCAATAAATTCCAACTGCATCAGGAATGTATAACATGAGGGAGCAGAGCAATAAAAAAGCTATAAATTGGTGTCCGTGATACTCCTTCATCAAGCTGTGCTAAGCAATATATACACCAGGCAATATAAGAACATAAGCAGAGCTTCCTAAGTACAGTCCTTATTAAACATATAATCTGAATTCCATATATAATGTACATTTACAGGATGCTAACAGACCTCATATTCCTATTGGAAGGAAGAAATCATGATACATTGTTCTAAGTAAAAAGACCAGATGAGTTAATTGTTGAATTAATGTGAGGAGTATTGTGGGTTTTCATGATACAACCCCAGAAACAACATTTTCTTTATTACATTATGACACGTGATGACATATTGCAATAGGTCACAAGATAACTAGGAAGTTAAACCCAGTCATCCCCTTCTGAGGCTCAAATGATGTGGCAGCAGTTATTTGGCCAAAGGAATACTGGTAGCTAGCAGCTAGTCAAAGCTCCCTCTTTAGACCATCCCACTGCAGATGATTTGATTCTGATTTCACTTCAGAAGCTTTATGATACTCCTGCTGATTTCCAAAAGAAATGCAATCCAAAAGAAAACAATACCATGGGCTTTCCTTTTATTCATGGCTATGGAGTTGCTGATCAGATACACATCTATATGCCATATAGTAGAAATGCCCCCATCCCAGCTGTTTGCATGATGAGAAGATGGGGGTGAACTCTTTCCTTTGGACATTGCAAGTGCAAAGAAAGGTTTATTTGAGGTGGTGCTTGTGTCACACTGTCCGTGTCTGTAGATAGCTCAGGAGATGGTCCATAGTGTAGAAAGAGCACAGCTAAGAGTGTAGAAAACTTCAGATGTGCTACTGCATAGCCAAGCCTAAGCTAAAATGGAATGAAGGGATGGTCTGTTCTCTCTCTTTTATCCCTGCTCATGTAGGAGAGTTTTTTACAGGCAAAAATCTAAGCTATAAAAGCAAGAGATGATAAAATTAGTTTTATAATAAATGACTTTCCACATGGTGGTATTATGTAATTAAAATATTTATATATGCAAATGAACAATACATTTAGAAGAACCCCTGAAAGGATTCCGAACCACTTTCTCTCAGCGTCTGTTTAATTTCAAAGCAACTAGATGATGCTTTTGCTTTGTGTATTTTCCACTTGTCCTTAGAATGTGATTATTTTTCACCAGTCTGGTGTAGATCAATGGATCAATACCCCGTACTGGGGGATCCTGTTGCTAAAGGTTTGGAATGCAACACATTGATTGAAGGATACATTTAAAAGGAGTCTCTGCTTAGAGAGACAAATTTTCTTCCCCCTCCCAATGAAAGGGCTAAACTTCAGAAGTGAAGTCCTCATCTGAATCTTTATGTATTGTACATATGTTGTTGTTGTTCGGCTTCCTCAGTTCCAGTGATTGAGACTTCGTGAATGAGCTTCAAACCATCCTCCAAATTTCTGTCTCATGTCAGCTGGGGAAAGGTTCAGTTCCTTAAGGGGAGAAGTGGGAAGAATAGGAATGTACCCAGAACTGGCGTGTGTGTTTGTGGAGGGCATCAGGAAACTGTGGGTGGCAGTTTCCTGTCAAGCAAGAGGAGGGAAGAGCCTACTGTGTATCTAAGCCAGGGCTATGATATATCACATATGTTACTATGAGCACACAGTCAGAAGAAAGCAGCTAATACTCCACACCGTGAGTTGCTGGATCACATGCATCTGACGAGCATTTCAACCTGTCCCTGACTCTGGGTCTCTTTAGGGCTGCAGAGTTAGCGGCATTGTCTGAATTTGCCCTGTGCATTATCTTTATTGTCACTGTGTCCTTTCTAGCAGCACATTGGACTGCCAACCAAGCTATTAAGCTTCAGGAGCTTGAATCTGATGGGCCATGCGGGACAGCAATATATGTATTCAGTGAGTCAGAGAAGACCTATTAGATCATGCATTCTATATCCTTTCAAATACAGGTAATGTCCCTGTGATAAGGGCTCAAGCAATAAATCCACAGTAAATTTATGGGACCTTACATTAGTGGGTGGAAGCACTGTGCAGGTTAGGAACAATGGAGGTTGCTCTTAAAGTCGCCTGCAGATTATTAAGGACCAAGTGTATGTGCAGCAGTGGATCATGCTGTCAAAACCCCCTTCTATATTTCAGCACTAAGGAGAGCAGCGCGGTAGTCTGCTTTCTACTTCAGGACTAAGGACAGCACCATGCCCTTTTGCCTTTTTTTCAGGCATATTTGCAAATCGAATCTTGGTTTATATTTAAGACTCTCTTAGAGGAGGATTTCAGAATGTTTCAGCATGCTCTTTACAGTGACAATATTTTCTTCTTTTTTATAGCTAAAATCAATTTTGCTTTTTAATTTTTATTATACCTACACCCAGTATAAAGTTTTCTAAAGCCCTCAGTCCTATAATATCTAAGTAATTCTATATTGCATTCCATGATTATACATACATCCTAAATTACTATTGCCTTTCCAAAGTAATCAAATAACTACTTACTCTTATATTTTGAGGGGAGGTAAAAAGGAGGGATTGTGTTCCATGATTCTCCGTCTACTAATCTGGGAATTTGTGTCCCCCACTATCGTAGTATCTGAGCACCTTCTAATTTTAGTGTATTGATCCTCATTTTAGCCCTGTGAGAGAGGAAGGTGCTATTTTACAAATGATAATGCATGACTTGCCCTAGGTCTATATTATGAGCTAGGGGTGTGATTCCCAGCTCATCTACACAGGCTCATTCTAGCACAAATATAATAGCTTAGCCACAGTAGCACAGGCCTGGCTTAGTGAAGCCAAGAATATACCTAAAGTCTTCAGGTGGGTTTGTAGTGCTAAACTGTGCCACTGCTACACTACTCTTTACACTCAGACTAGCATATGTGTATGCAAGCTGGGAATCAAACCCCTCGCTTGTAGTGTAAACATAGCCTAAGAAGTCTGGAGCAGAAGAGGGATTTGAACCTGGGTCTCTAAATGCTCAGGCTGGTGCTCAAATCATTCAACCATTCTTCCTTTCAGCACCCTGCAGGATCCTGTAAGTAAGTCCCCTCTAGTTCATCTCCTTTGAAAGCATCATGCTTTTTGCATTATGTGTAAGTCCATCTCATACCTTAAATCCCATAGTTTTCATTTCTCTTTTCAATCTCCTCTGCTATGGCTTTTTTAAAGTTAATGACCAGAATTGGACCCAGATGTGGCCTTTCCAACATTTGCAGTTGTGTCATTACACTGTTTTATGTTAGACTGTGTTTGAGACCCTTTTGAGACTACTTTTCAGAACACAGGAGCTCCAAACCACAAACTAGATCCTTCCATTCCTGTTTGTTTTTTCCAAACAGGATTAACTTTCTCTGCTGGATTCAGATTTAAGAGCTTGTACACATCTCTCTCTTTCCAACTATAATGATTTAATTATCATTATCCCAGGTGGATTTGGAAATGACATTTGAGGAGCAGATGAATAAGCTTTAACATTTTCAATTTTGCGTCAGTTAAAACTAGAACCTGAAGCAGATGTGTAATCTTTCTCAACTCTTACTCATTCCACTATCTCACTGTAATACATGCATTTGCTTTGCATTTTCAGTTAAGTTGTTATTAACTCAGTGCTTTACTTATTATGCCTCCATGTGAATTAAAGTTTAGGCAAATTTCCAAATTAGATACTTGTGGCATTGATAAGTATCAATTTCAAACCACTCTGAGATAATATTTTAATCTTTCCTGTGTAACACGGCCATTTTAGGCAATCTTCATCTGTTACCTTTCTGCATTTTTGCATCCTCAGTCATTGATATACTTAGCAGTATGGTGCAATTAAACATACTACAGAAATTACTAATTAAAGTCAATGGTACTTTACAAGATGAAATGCTTTGCTGAATAAGGATGGACTTAAGCATGTGATTAATTGCTCTGCTGATTTGGGGTCTCTGAGCCCAAACCAAGATGGATTCAATACGTTTTTGTACAAGGATCACAACATACATTTTTGGATTGGATATGATTAAGTTACAGGCTTGTAGTTTTGTTTTGCTTACAACTGCAATTGACATGATTAATGTATCTTAGAGGAATGAGCCTACCTTAGAGGACTGTTACTAATACAACATCAGGGATCAACCAAATAACCTCTGGTACTCTTTCCCAATGGGAACATAAACACTGCATTTTAATTTCCTTTCCTTTATTTTGAGGTCACCATTGGTACTCAAATATACTTCTTTGATTACATAGGAGTGCAACTTGAAAGGTTAATTAGGCAGAAGAAGAAGAATGAATTTCTGGAGAGAACATTACTTCACCAAGGGAAACTAGAAAAGTGAAGTTTTAAATATGGATGTTATTGATACCATCAAAACAAAGGCCCTTTTAGTGGCCTGCTGAATTATTTGTAGGGTGTTTAGGACTGACAAGAAAATGCTTAGCAGAGTGCATTAGCGTGGCAAATAAAAAAAAGCTCCTGAAAGCAAACTTATCTTATAGGCTGCATTTGATTGAAAGGAAATAAAATAACAATATACATTGCAGAGATGCATTGCTTGGAACAGGTGACAATAGATTACACTGCCAGAAAGGGCACTGAGGATCAAGGATGCAGAGAGCAGGATGTTGTTGAGACAGACTGGACACAGTTCAGGATCACAGGCATCAGTACTCGGCACACTCTGCAGCAAACTCCAGTTAAACAACAAACAAACAAGCCCCTCCACGCCACAAACCTGGAATAAGACACACTGCATTACTATGTGGGATAATAGATTTCAGGACCATGGATAACAACCCACTGAACTTCTCTTTCAGTTATGTTAATGCTTAGCACAATGGAAAGTGCCAGATTGCACTGTGGGGCAGGAGATTCATTCCAGAAACAAGGAAAGCAGCACATTACCCTGCCATTCAAGGCATTGACATTTAAGACAACACCATGGGCCAGATACTCAGCTGATGTAAACTAGTGCAGTGATGTCATTGGAGCCACACTGATTTATACCAGCTGAGGATCTAAACCAGTCACTTCTGAAGGAATTTGTCTGGTGCTTATGTAAATAATGGCCCATGTTTCAAGCTCGGAGTTTTATCAGCATTGCAGATTGTAGCTTTTTGTTGTTATAAAGTCATTTTTCAACCAGATGAAAAGGAAGTGGGATGGCAGGCCAAAGAATTAGTTCCATAGATCTTTTAATTTTTAATCCCTGTGCTCTGTTTATCATCTGCAGAACTGCAAGGAGTGGTAGCTGTAATGCTCTGTGTCTAACTCAGTCCTATCCATCTGAAAGTCCTTACCTAGGGGTTACAGGAATCTCAGTGCAACAAGACAACAGCAAAATAAAATGACTATCAAGCAAAATAAAATACCAACATTAAAAAAAACCCAGCAAGAAATATATTTGTTTTTAAAATGGAGCCCTGAACCTGGTGGTAGAGACGTGTCTGCATTGTGATGCATTATCAACGTGGAGTTATCAGCTCCATGCTGGGTGGAGTTGACACTTTTGTCCTGAGCTGATGGCAATGTGTTTTGGAAGCAATGGAAGTACAAGCTTAAGTGAATTTAGTGAGGAAGGGATTGCCCAGGCTGCAGTCCTATTTAGAGCAGCTTTGCACACTGCAAAAATTTCCCACACCGCTCTAGTGGTACATCTTATTGTTACAGTCCTGGGCTGAAATAGACTAGAGACACTTATGCTGTGTTGTGCCTCTAGACCAATGGTTTTCAACATTTTTTCATTTACAGACCCCTAACATTTTTTGAATGGAGGTGCCAGACCCATTAGAAAATCTAAGACATCGTCTGCGGACCACTGGTTGGAAACCACTGCTTTAGATAGGTGTTCACCAGGAATTATATTGAGACTCCAGTCTCATTTTCATTTACAAATGTGGTGGATTTTATTGTGGAAAGGGGGTAGGCCTTTCATTCACTGTACTCCACCAGCCCTCGTGAAGCATTCCTGTTCACATGGGCATTAACATCACTCTAGAAAGGCTGTCCAATACTTTTAAATAAGAGCAGATATTGAAATCCTCTAGGCAATTCTAAAGACAACCACTTCCCATTGATTTTAATAGGAATCGTGGGCAGATCTTCAGGTGCAATGGAGCTATGACAGTTCACATCCATGGATCTGCCCCATGCATTCAGATCCCTTAAGCAGTTCTGAACTGCTCACCCACGGGGTTGAAGCAGGGCAGACAGCAGTAGAAAGGAGGAGGAATTGTGTGTTTAGAAGGCTAACAGTTAAAATTACATTGAACAGCTCAAAGGATCATGACTCGAGTGCAGAACACATTTGATGCAAGGATTGTTTCTAGTGCAGAGAGTGACTCTCCGAATCAATGATGAAACTGGAATCCATTTCTTGTAGGCACCTCATTTAGCATATGCCTGCAATTGTCACAGATCAAAAGTGCAGAAATTGTAACAAATCATCTGCATGTCAGGCCAGTAGAGGACTCCCTCACCACTGGTCATTCAGGAGTAAGACAAACCTCCGCTGGATTCCTGTGCCCATCTGTAAGGAAATATGGTTTATAGGCCTAATGGATCCGAGCAAGACAGAGAGATATTTTGATTTGTAGCTAATTACATCAGGGATTTCTGTTGTTTGATTTAAGAAGAACAGCATTCTCCCAGGTACAACAGTCAGAGCTGAATTACAGCTAGGCGAGAAGCGGGATTAGGAGGGGTTTAACTAATTGCATGTCTGCAGCCCCCCTACCCTTGAGAATAGGCTGGTGCTAGATAAATGAAGCATGAAATTAAAATTGCACTAGAAAGTTCACATAAAAACTGGTGGTAGGGAGGGAAGAAGGGTGGGGTTTGTATTATCAGTTGTCTCTGAAATGGGAGAAGATGGGAAGTTTAGCATTTCAGAATAGTGAATGCTCAACTCAATGGAGTGACACCAGTTTACACCAGCTGGGGATCTGGCCCATTGTGTTAATCTCCATGGCTCACCTTAGTCATTTAGATATGCTAAGTCACATAATGTTGGAGATCTTGAAGAGTTGTCTTCTAGCGGCTACAAATTCTTCAAATGCTCCCTCCAAACATATTGTCATTAGTAAATAGCTACCCGATGCAGGTAAGAGAAAAAATCCATGGCTTTACTCCCAGGTATTGTAAAACAAATAATGTGTGCTTAGTGATGAGGGTGACACATTCATTCAGTTTACAGCAGAGATGTCTCCTCTAGAGTGCCCTGTTTCCCATTAGTTTGTCACCACGTAATAAGTTATGTCTGAAATACTCAGGCTTTTATTTTCCTCTAGGATATCTATTTAAGCCTTCACCTCAAAATGGCTCTTCAGCTCTGTGTGCGCAAGGCAATTGATACCTTTAACTGTTCTGCTATAGTGATCTTTCCAAACCAATTCAGTCTCATTACAACCAACTCTTTAGATCCAGATTGTCCCTGGCCCTCATGGAGATGCACAGAATGAGAGGAAAAGGAAGAAAGGAACCTTACACAAGGGCCAGGGGAACTGGAGTCTCTCAACCGGGATAGCACAAGGGACTGCTAGGTCCATGCACCCTTAAGATCAGGAAAGAGACTTTGGAAGCCTTGGTCCCTCTTCTCAATGTATGTAGAGCACAAGAATGGGTACAGCCTGCACTAAAGGATATGTGGCAGGGTGCTGGCCAGGAGTGCCTGAGCCAGCCCTGCCGGCCCTTTAAGAGGGAGCAGAAGCCTGCAAACCTCCCTTGCAGAAAGGCTAATCAGCCACCTGGGCTGCAGGGCAATTAGCCTTGAGGGGTTGCACCTGGTGGCAGCCTCCTCAGGGGGATAAAAGGCCTGCGAGAAGGCAAGCCCAGTGTGGTGGGGATGGTATAGAGTGTGGTGTGGTTTGAGTGATTCAGAGCTGTGGGTTTGAGCTATTCAAGAGTTGCAAACTGTAAGCTGGAGTATACAGAGTCTGTGGGGCTGTGAGTTGTATACTGAAGGACTGGACAAGCTGTATGTATTGGTGGTGGGGCCTGCACTGTGAATAAAGAGCACTGTTTGGAGCAGAGAAGGGTTTCCTGCCTGTGTTCCTGAGAGGGGTGAGAGAGCGATCTGTCACAGATAGTATGACGGAAAGGAGTTCAGATTACCTAGGGCTCATCTTCACTCCTGTGGTGCGGGATCGATCTTCTGGTGATTGATTTATCGCATCTGGTTAAGATGCGATAAATCGATCGTCCGTGGCTCCCCCGTCAACTCCGGAATTCCAGCTTGGGGACGGCAGGTAAGTCGGCGGCAGATACGCAAACATGTGATTCATGTAGCTGAAGTTGCGTATCTGCTGTCGATTTCCCCTCCCCCCCCCAGTGAGGACAAGCCCCTAGTGATGGGCATGGTCTAAGAACCTGAATAGCATAGGATGGAATTGTCCAAATATCCGGGAGCAAAGACAAGTATTGTGCTGGTTTGAGTGACATGCCCTTCCTGAGCTCCTTCCCAGGCAATGAAGTTCCCCACAACTCCCTATTCAGGGCAGTATCTGAATAGTACTGTCCATTTCTCAGTGTTTTAGCTCTAATATGGATGTTTTAAATGAATTTTGATGTAGCCAGGAAATAGTTGGTAGATCTGTTGAACTCTGCAAAAGAGATAAGGGCTCAAGGACAGGGGATGAAGGAACGGATCGTGTCCCAACTAACCAAGACATTTTCAGAATATTTTTCTAATTTTATTTATTTCATTATTATGTATTTATTTATTTACTTACTTATGATTATTGCTAAAAGCCCCAGAGACGATCAGGGCTCCATTGTGTTAGGTACTGTAAATACATGCTGTAAAAACCAATCCCTGTCCTGCCCTTCCAGTCTAATTAAACAAAAGGTGGGAGAAAGGATTATTATGCTCATTTTATAGATGATGAGTCAAAGCATTGAGAGTTTAAGTAATTTCCCCACACTCATTCTGTGGAAAAGCAGGGAATTGAACCCAGATCTCAATTCGTAGCGTTAATCTCAATTCGTAGACTTAAATGTCCTTCCCCTTTTGCATAACATTTGGTGAATTTCAGAGCTTGGAAAGTAAGAGACATAGCATTAGCTGCATGTAGGCTTGTATGTGTTTGTCACCTTCCCCGACAGTTCTGCGAAAGCATCCTGTTCATGCCATATTGACACACTGCTATTTCAGTCCTAGAGCCACACTGAACAAACAAGTGCCACACACTAGTGATTTTTGTGGTGTGGACAAATGTCCACAAGGCTATCTGACTGAGTCCACCCAACACATTCCACTTGTGATTAACTGCTGATTTGAACTCCGTTTCCCAAAGGGAAGAGCTAGTCAGCTGTGTGTGCCTCCCTCCCAAACCCTTACTCCTCCCTAATAGGTAACCTCTAAAGTGTTGGTTCATCTGGAGGTCCCCCACATGTACTTCTATAACAAGCTGTGATCAGCATAGTGGAAGAAGCTGTTTTATAACAAAGGGTTCTCGTTGCTTTTGAATATGTCTGTTTGACATCCCAAAGCTGTGGGAGGAATAAAAGGAGCAATAGCTTAGGCATGCCTTATGTTATTTAGGCCAATTATTATTACTAACACTGTTAATACTATGACATTACTGTTTCATTGTATACTTTTATTCTGCTTTGTAATTAAAGTGGTGATGGCATATGCATATAGGAAATTACTTTATAGCCAGTGTGATTCCAAGAGGCTAACATGATTCGCCTGTTAGTTTATAAACAGAAATAATAATAATATCTGAATATGTGAATTAGTTTTACTGCAAAACAAAATAATCTGAGTGTAGTGTATGACCAATATCAGTTGATTTTTTTTAAATGCAAAAGAACGTCTGTCTAAACGATGAGATAGGGTGTGTTGATCCTAATCAGATACAACATGAAAATCCTTGATTAGATGCATTTTCTAAGCAAGAAAACCAATAAAAAATCACTTAGGGACACCAGGGCCATTATGATGAACAATGAGGCAATTTCTCCCACCATATCGTAAGTGAGTAGCTGTAGCTGCAGAATTAATTCCTCCAGTTGCATGCATGTGTCCGGGGCTGCTTGGGATTACTTTCTTTACAATGCTGTAAAGTCAATTTTAAATGTATGCTCTGCAGTCTGAATCATTTATTTTCTAACCCGTTAGAGTGATTCTAAAGATCTAATTCTACAGGCCATTTTCCCACCCAAAATGTGTGTTTGTGTATGAGTCTGAAAGAGAGCGAGAGAGAGAGAGGGAGATTTCATCTTTGCGTGGTTAGTGGGATGCTGCCTTTAGTTTTAAACCTTGCTATAACTGTCCATGCCTTTGTCATCACCAGAATAAACTGTGCATGGTACTTGGAACTAAACTTGGAGACCATTTGGAAACTTCAGCTGGTACTGAATGCACCTGCCTACTTAGGGCTCAATTATGGGCCCTGCTGAATTCCTATGCAGGGGAGGAAGGGACATGAAGATCCCACTTATACCCATATCACTGAAACCTATGAGGAAGGGAGAGCAGTTGCCACCAGGCTGTTGTGTTCTCTCATGCAGATTGGCAGGGAGTGGGTGGCTTTGGCCAGGGTGCGGGTAGAGATTTGGTTCCACCCCCAGGCAATGCAACAGTCCATGCACCAGAGCTGGCGCAGAGGGGGAGCAACCTGTGCCTGCAAAAGGGCTGACAGAAGTGACTTCCCTAGCATGGGGGAAGCAGGAAAGGGACTGTGACTCCCAATAGGTTGGGCTCTGCTCCTGGGAAAGCGTGGTTCCTTCCTAAGGCTGGATCACTAGATTTCAATCCAGCCCTTACTTAGCAGCGCACCTTGTAGGGAACACAGGACTCTAGCTTACTAGAGAATGTACTAGCTGGCAGTTGGTTTCCAGGTGCAGAGTGTTCGTTTTGGTTAGTTCTGGTGCTGATTATTTTAGGGATCCTTTTAACGGCATGTAAACATAATGTATATACTTCTAGTTTCTGATTATGCACGAACCTCAAGAGAGGGGTTTTGGCTGGCTATATTCTAAAGCTTCAGGCAAGAAACTGCTCACTGCTATTTTAAGAGGAAAAGGAAAGCGGGGAGAGAGGGTGTCGATTTTTTTCTGCATTTGCTTCTTCTGGCAATTGATGAATATCCTATACCTCTGGTCCCCTTCAAAGAGGCCAAGGCATGAAGGCAGTTGGAGCCAACTGGGAGGAGTCCAGTACAGACATAGCCGTCAAGCTCTTTTCTTTTGCTTATGCACAAAAGGAGATCACATACATTGTTTTCTCTTTGTTCTTGCAGTTACACAGCATGCAAGACTCCCTGCACAAACACACGGGGCCTAATTCTCCTCTCTCACAGGCTCAATTCGCTTCCCTAGAACTCCACTGACTTCAGCATAATTGGTACCTAATGGGCGTGGGTTGGAGAGGTGAACTGGGCCCACAGTTTGATGTGTGCACATGACACCTCTGGGGAGTCTCCCAGCAACATTAGCCATTTTTTTTAACAATGGGTCTATTTTGTATTAAAACAAAGGTGTCTCTCCACAGGCACTGCAAATCCCATAGCCCCTGAACTAGGCTACATTTGTATTGTTCATCTAGTCCTAATACGTATGCTGCTTCCAAGGACCTATTCTGTGCTGTAGGCCTTAGGCGCATAAGGAGTTAATTCCATTATTAGTTTAGCAACACACAGGGAGGAGACCACAGTGTGTTCTCTCATGCAAGGTGTTGTTAAATACCGAGACATAATAGTCACAGCCCAATCTGGTACCCTGTCTCTCAGCTGAGATCTGGTGAGTAAAGCACACTGAAGAGTGGTGCCTGCCACCTGGGTGAATTCAGTAATTATGCATTCCTGATCTAAGCCTGGCTGAGATCTCATGGGTGGGACTATTGGAAGAAGGTGTTGTCTAGCCATTTGAGCACAGAGAGTGAGAGTCAGGACTCCTAGGACTGTAGACTGACTACATACACAGCCAGATTTACGCTGGTGAAATTGTGTTCAGTGGAGTTTCTCTGGATTTTCTCTTTGGGTAAGTGAGAGTAGATTCAAGCCCCTACGTTTCCTTCCTAGGTCTGCTACTGACCCTTGGACCATGGTTATATCACTTAACCTCTCTCTGTCAAAGTTTACCCTTGGGGATAATAACTAGGTGGTAATAATCTCTGTCCCACTTGGGTTTTTGTGGGGGTTAGCTAATTTTTATGAAATGCTTTATTATGTGTATTATAGTGTCTAGAAAGATCAAGGCCTAGTTGTCCTCATGACTGTGCGTATCCATAGTAAGAGACAGTCTGCTCCGAAGGCCTGTCAGTCTTCTACAATAATAGACTAAATGGACAATGGAAGGATTGTCATTCCAGTTTACAACTGGGAAACAACGGCACAGAGAGATCAAGCGACTTGTCTAAGGTTCACAACAGGAAGTGTGTGGCACAGCCAAGAATTGAACTCAAATCTCCTGGGTCCCAGTGCAGTGCTTTAGCCACAAAATTATCTTTCTCCTCTGAGTACTGTCAGGTTTTTTGAAGAAAATGTGCTGCAGAAGGATAAAGTGTATAATTCTGGAAACAAAACCTTGCTAAGATGAGCTGTGAGCAGTTTCAGATCTTGTCTTGAGATTAATTTTTGGAATGCATCGGCAAAGGAGTGGTACATCAGAAACAAACATTGTACAAACATGGGCAAAACATTGTACAATTTTTCATTCAAAGGAGGATGGATGAGCAGGTGCTGTCTCTCACCTGCCACATGAATTCAGTATGGGCTTGTATTTATTTGCCAATATATCACACCACTGCCACAGTCTTTCTGCCACTCTTTTGTTTCAGTGATTAGTGTCTTCTTTAACCATGACCATTTTGGAGCCTTCTTGAACACAGGAAAGCTATCAAAAGCAGCCCCATTAATGGTTTTGTTTTTGTTTTATTTCACATCAGCTGAAAGCTGTCAAGAGCTATCATCTCCATCACTCTTCCTCCAAGTGTTTGGCACAAACAAGGAGGAAAAGAACAGCATAAATAACCGAGTAAAATTATCCATAAATTGCAGCTCCTTAGATGTCAAGTAGAAATCAAAACAAACAAGCAGGCAGCGGGGAATCAACTGCAACAAAACTTTTACGTTAGTCTCACTTTGCTTCAAAATCTAGAATGTAAATAAACCAAGTCTCTCAAATCCCCAGACTCTCACGATGGCGGAGGCAGAAGCTTCTACTCAGAGAATGGTAATGGCCAGAGTATCTCAAGTTGCTCAGCCTCGGTCCATTTGAGGCCAGACTCAAAACCCGCTGGAAGACTCCCATTGACATCAGTAGGCTTTGGATCAGACGATTAGGCTCCTGTTCAGGAAAGTGCGTAATCAGCTGATTAAGTGCTGTGGACGTCAAGGGGACATAGGCACATGCTTAATTTTAAGCATGTGTTTAAGTGCTTTGATGAATAAGGGAGTGAGCGTAAGTGCATTGTGGAATCAGAGCCTTAAAAAGCTGCATTGCATAGCTCTTAAGGGAGTCCCTGCCTCTCAGGACAGAGCTTGCTGTATCGTGGTTTTGATGTGGCGCACTCGAAGCAGGGACCGATTTGGAATGTGGGAGGAATGAGCGTAACTGGAGTCAGAAGGACTGGGCATGGTTGTCATTTCCCGTGAGAAGGGCTTTGTGAAATCCCCTGGTATGAGTCATAGTGAGTTAATTGGGCCTACTGCTGAAAGGGAATTGGGAATTGGAATTGTCATTCCCAAGACACTGGAATACTGATATGATTGTCTCCAGAATGCCAGCTTTGGCCAATCAACTTTTTCCTTTTAGAAGTCTAAAGGCTCTGGGCCAGATCGTCAGCTGGTATAAATGGGTGTAGCTTTATTGAAGTTAATAGAGCTATGGTGATCTATGCTGGCTGACAGCTGGCCTTAAGTTTGCAGTTCTGGGTGAAATGGGTACACCCGCAAACCTCAGCATTTGCATGTGCACATACTTCTGAATGTGTTTTGGTGTGGGGTGATTTTTGAGAGCAAGATCAATGGACCCATAACGAAAAATCTGATGCTAGAGGTATCTTTGGGGAATCTAGGATCCTAGGGGCAATGGTGTTTAAAGGACTTTATATCCTTTATGCCCTTCATATGGGAAAGAATTTAACAGGTGATGCTAGAACGATTGCTGCAATCAAATCTTTCAGCTGCCGCATGAATAATAATGTTTGCTAGTGAGACGCACTTCATGCAGATTACAAAGTACAGTCATATACATTCAGTATCAGTCAAGGCAACAGAATAACAATGATAAGAGCTATGATACTGGGATGACATATGCTGCCTTTTATTGGTGCCTTGGAATTTCATAAGCACTGTATTAAAGATAATAGCTAAATGGAATGCAAATGGATGCCTCCGGTGCTCCTGGGGATCTGCACTTGTTACTGCTTAATTGAGACATTTGTGTAGCCTTGTTGTGCCCAGTGCTCAGACGCTGATTCTGAGGCACAGAATCATAGAAATTGGAGAGAGAATGAGAGAGAGAAAACTATGGAGTATTGGCACCTATCTTCTCTGAGAGTCCTGAGAGTGTATTTCATTTGTTTTGACCAGTCCAATTTTAACTGGTTCCAGCCTTGGGATTCTCTGTAGACGCTGTTCCACAGTCTAATAGACCTTTATGCTAAAGAGATTTTTCGTAAGCTGCTGTTTCCTTTGCTTATTTTCATTGCTGGTATTTACATCCTCCTTGAAGCACACTAAACAATGACTAAGGGGAGGGATGGTACCTGAAGCATGAACACCTAAACAAATTGTTTAGTCAAACTACACCTCTTTGGAAATCTTGGCAATGACCGCGTGACGCATGGTTGGTTAGCGTGTAGATATATTGCATGTAATTGGGGGAATTGTCCCTGGCTCTTGTGCAGGATGTGTGGGAGGAGATAGAATCATACAAATGTAGGACTGGAAGGGACCTTGAGAGTCATTAGGTCCAGCCCCTTGCACTGTGGCAGGACCAAGTTAACCTAGACCAGCCCTGACAGATGTTTGTCCAACTTGTTTTTGAAAGCTCCCGATGTTGAGGACTCCCCAGCCTCCGTTGGAAATCTATTCCAGAGTTTAATTACTCTTGTCATTAGAAAATGTTTCCTAATATCTAACCTAAATCTCTCTTGCTGCCGATTAAGCCCATTGCTTCTTGTCCTTCCTTAAGTGGACATGGAGAACAGTTGATCACAGTCCTCTTTATAACAACCCTTAAAATATTGGAAGACTGTTATGAGGTTCCTACTCCACTACAATCTTCTTTTCTCTAGACCAGGGGTCTCAAACTCAAATGACCACGAGGGCCGCATGAGGACTAGTGCACTGGCCCGAGGGCCGCACCACTGACACACGTACACACCCTCGCTGCCCCGACTGTGCCCCCACTCCACCCCTTCCATGAGGACTAGTGCACTGGCCCTAGGGCCGCACCACTGACACACACACACACCCTCGCTGCCCCAGCTCCGCCCCCACTCCACCCCTTCCAAGAGGTCCCACCCCTGCCTCACCTCCTCCTCTGAGCACGCAGCTCCCCATTCCCTCCTGGAAAGCGCTAGGCACCACCAACAGCTGTTTGGCAAACAAAGCAAGAGCAATATAGGAAGTCCAGAGCTAGAAACACGCGTGGCCCAGCCAGGCAGCAGAGAAGACTCTGCTTTTGGCCCCTCCCTCCCGCAAACTGCTATGGGGGCGGGGGGAACAGAAAGCCTGGCGGGCCGCAGGGAAGGGCTTCGCGGGCCACATGTGGCCCCCGGGCCGCATGTTTGAGACCCCTGCTCTAGACTAAGCAGGCCTGTTGTTTTTTTTAACCTTTGCTCGTAGGTCAGGTTTTTGAAATCTTTTGGAGCATAAGAGTCTGTTTGACATGCAGACATCCCACATAAGGGCCAAGGAGAATTGCAGTCCCTATGTTTGAGGGAAACACAAGGACTACTTTCGCTATATGACACTCTGCTGATCTTGTGGGGCTGGTGTGAGGTACTGCCACAGCCCTTTATCACCCTGCCAAGGATGTTGGGAGCAACTGGGGGAACAAGCTAAAACACACTGTGATGGGGCAAGGCCACATGGCTAGAGGAAAGTGATGAGGAACAGATATGTTAGTCCCAAGCTAAACAAGTCCCTGGTACCATTGGAACTAAGTGGCAGTTGTTCCAGGTTAATCAAGGCACCTGGGGCCAATTAAGAACCTTCTAGAAAGCAGTAGAAATAGCTAGCCTGACTGGGACACCTGAAGCCAATTAGGGGCTGGCTGAAACCAGTTAAAAAAACCCTCCAAGTTAGTCAGGTGGGTGCGCCTATCAGGAGCTGTGGGAGAAAGTTGTGCTGTTGAAGAGACTGAGAGGTAAATACCATATCATACGCAAGGAAGGAAGCCCTGAGGTAAGGGTGACATGGAGTTTGAGGAAGTGGGGACTGCTGTGGGGACGTAGCCCAGGGAATTGTATGTGTTTTGTTGCTAAAAGGTCCACCATCATAGCTGATACTATTAGGGTCCCTGGGCTGGAGCCTGGAGTAGAGGGTGGGCCCAGGCTCCCCCCTTTCTGTCTTTCCTAATTAATCACTGAGATTGGGAGACAACAGAGACTGTGCAAGGAAGGATAGCTTCTCCTCACCGCTTTCGCTGACTTATGATGAAAATGGCTCAATAGGCTGTGACCCTTGTCTCTAGAGAGAGAAGGGCTACATGGAGGGTCACAGTGAGCCTCTGAGGCTAGTGAAATCCACCCGGAAACGCAGGATCCATGGAGACAAGGACAGAGCTTTGTCACAATACTAAAAGATACTGCAGTCTATGCACCTTCCCTCAGCCTGACCTTGAGCTATGTGGCTCCGCACTGGCCCTCAGAAGGGACCAGGGCAGCGGAGTTGAACCACCTTGCCCTAAATAACTGATTAGAGTTATATGAACTGGGAGATTATGTTGCAGTTTCCTTGGATTTCTTCTCTGAGGTCTAATGCCTGAGTTTGCGGCTAGCTCTTTCTCCTTTCTTTCCTGGTACATGATTTGCCTTATGTTCTTTATACAGATATTTAATTGATATGCATCTGAAAGAAAATGACACATGTGACTTATTACTATGTGAACATGATTTCTTTCCCAGCTTTAATTGATTTTAGATAATAAAGTGCAATTATAAAACACCATAAAATCAGTTATTTTAAAGAGAGAGACTGAAAATAACCGAAGTGATGCTCTGCAGTGGGACTATTCTCAAATGAAATCCCCTTTGTTTAAATCTATTTAATTTCACAGCTTTACTTGAATTGTTACAATTCGGTGGGCTTTCTCACAACTCTAAACAGCTGGCTGATAAATGAACACATTTTTTAAAATGTCCCAATGAATATAGCCACCATAGATGTTGTTTTTTGTGGTGGAGCCTGGCCACACCTTAGTTCAGCCTTTCCACTTTTTACCTATCTGGGGAACTGTGGACCATCGCTTCTCACTTGGTCCTGTTCTAGACCAGCCCAAGGAGTCTTCAGGTTCTCTGCTGAGAATTTAATTATCAAAGTAACCAGGCCACAATACAGGTGATCAGTGTCACTATTTGCAATACTAGGGGAGAGATCCTCTCTCCCATTACATCCCTTGTATTCAGTAACCCTCCCCACTTAATTGGCCATGGAGAATTTCCCTAGCACAGGCATCACATAGGATAGTCATAAGGAGCACTATGCAGTCCCCCTTGCAAGCCTTGATGTAGGGGCTTGCCAGGAGGGAGGGATTGTGTTTCATGGGTAAGAGGCAGAGGGGATATAGCACACACTGCTTTATGTACCTGGGGATATTTTGGCCCACAACTAGACCAGAAATTATGGGAGTTTCAGCCTTGCCTTCCAGAGTGCCTGCTTTTCCGTCCGAGAAGGAGAGAGGAGGAGATTGCTCTTGTGGTTAAGACACTGGATTTGGACTCAGGAGATCGGAGTTCTGTCTCGGCCACAGATGTCACAAGATCTTAGTCAGGTCACATCATGTCTCCATGCCTGAGTTTCCCCATCAGTAAAATGGGGATAATAATGATTCTTTCCTCCACCCTTCATCGGTCTTGTGTATTTAGTCTGAAAGCAGTTTAGGGCAGGAATGATCCTTTACTGTGTGGGTGTGTACACAGGGGCTAGTACAACGGGACCTCTAGATACTACTGTGATATAGATGATAATAATAATAATATTAATAATGGATGCTCTGATGGAGTTTCTTTGTTTCTCTTTGTTTTCCCAGCTGGGAGGCTGCGGGATCCTTGGAGTTGGCATCTGGCTGGCTGTTACCCAAGGGAACTTTGCTACCCTCTCCTCTTCCTTCCCATCCCTGTCGGCTGCCAACCTGCTGATTGTCACAGGGACTTTTGTCATGATCATCGGCTTTGTCGGCTGTATAGGTGCCATCAAAGAAAACAAGGGCCTCCTGCTGAGTGTGAGTATGAAGACACGCGCGGTCAGCAATGGTGTCCGTTGTTTCCTGGTGCCACTGCAATGCATGTTAGAGTCACGTAGGGTATTTAAGAAGCAGGCTGGTCGGTTCTGGGCTGGGTTGAGGCATGAGTCATGGTGAGTCAGTCTCTGATTGCCCAGGTCATTCCTGACCCCACCTGCTTCTATTAACACTTCCACCAAAGATGAGACACTTGCAAAAAGGGAGGAGTTAGCAATGGTGGTGGTGCATTTGTGTGCTTCTTGGGGGTTGAGGGATTTGGCTAGATGGCTTTCGCAGCATGTCCTTGAATTCCTTGTCCTTATTCATCCACCTTTAGCGGCTACATCCCTTCAAAGCTACTGTAGCGGGGCTGAGATTGTGCGATGACCTTAATAGCCTCATGGGTGACAAACTTTCTGAATAAGTTACAGGGCTATCATGACAGCCGTGTGGCTAACCCGCATGCTTATTGGCTCCAGGCTCATGCAGCCTCTATCCTGCAAGGTGCTGAGTCCCATGGGATTACTCACATGCTTAAAATGTTTGCTGGATCACAGCCAGAGTACTCAGCTCGCTGTGGGACAGAGCCGTTTGCTCTTTTGGGGGTCATATTGGGACAAGGCAGCTAGAAATTGTGCCAGTGTCAGGGACTGATCATTACCACTTATGGGTTGATAGTAGGTGTCCACCTATCCTATTGGAGTTGGAGAAAAATCTTGATCAGCTTCTGTGTAGGGAAGCATCAATGTAGAGTCTAGGTGGAGATCCTCTGGGTGGACTCTCAGATCTGGACCTTCCTCCCTCCAACTTTGAGCATGAAAAATAGCTGGGATTTGTTGCCCCTCAGGGTATGATATACAGATGGTCCCTTCACCAAGTCTAGGATTTTCAGGGGAGCCTAAGACCTTGTCTACACTACCGGGGAGGGTCAACCTAAGATACGCAACTTCAGCTATGTGAATAATGTAGCTGAAGTCGGCGCATCTTAGGTTGACTTACCTGCCGTCCTCACGGCAGCAGCAGTCAGCGATGGGCTCTCCCGTCGACTCCAGCTTGCCGCTTCTGGCGTGATAAATCCATCCCAAATAGATGGAGCTCTACCCGTCGATCCAGACAGTAGTGTAGACAAGGCCGTAGTTAGTTGCCAGCTGCTGCTGAATGTTAGTGAGATTCAGAACTCTCATGGGTGCTTTTGACAATCCCACTTTCAGCCCTTTTGAGGAAGGAAAGGGATGGCAGGGGCTGCTGTTTGTGGGTGAGATAGGGTATTGTATGGGTCTGCTTCCACTTTATTATTATTATTATTATTATTTATTATATTCTGGTTCATGCTGCTGGTTTGGTTTGATTAAATTGTATTTTGAATTAATCACAGAAGTGTCTATAGCTTGGGACCGGTGTGGTTTTTCCTAGATAAATTATAAATCAAAATAAACTCATGAACATAGTAACTGACTGAAGTAACTAACTGAATATAGTTTTGTTCACTCCAAATTTGCACAAGTACTACCCCAGGCCACCCTTTCCTTACATAACACATTTTCACAGTTACCTCCAAGATGATCTTCTACCAAAAAAGGGCTGGTTTGTGGATCTTTCTGGGTGCCCTCTAAAAATCCTGACCTCTTGCCCCAAAACATACAAAGTGAGTTTTTGTTCAGCTACTTTGCTGTTAGTTCTGTGACTTCCCCTCTGTGCCACTTTTTAAAGGGAATGTTCCTGTGAAATCAATGGAGTGTCAGGACATGTCTGCTCATTTTGGCAATGGGGACGCAGTTAAGAGTTGCAAATCTTGTCTGCACACAACTCACACTGTGTTTAGCAATCATCGAAGGGTTGAGTCCTTAAACTCCCTTTGATGTCTCCCAGGGCATGTCTTTACATCTAGCCTTGTTTCTGGCCTACAGTCTATTCCTATTTAAACCTAATTCCTGAGATGACTGACTGCTTGGTCCTTTCTGAATGGTGTGACATCTCTGCAGATAGAGGTTTGTCATGGCTGTGATGTCAGTGACACATTTCTTAAACCGTGCACAATATGGTAGCATTTTGTTTTGTTCATAGCATCTCTCATGCTAACTATTTTTTTAAAAGGCAGGCTGGGATTTCCAAAGGAGCCGAAGGGTTTTAGGCATTGAATACCCATTACATTTCAATGAGATCAGAGTACCTAACTCCTTTAAGCCACTTTGGAAATACCAGCCCTAAAATAATAAGTAGTTGCAATGGGGGGTGAAAAGGGATGTCTAGGGTGGGCTGGTAGAGCTGGTTTAATACTATTAACTGAACACACTGCTTGATTAAATTTGCTGCTTTTCACTGAATAACATATTTGACTAATTCATTGTTCTGAGAATTACCCAGCTCTAGCGGTCCATGAGAGGGGAGGCGAGAATGGAGAGCTAGATGGATTGAGGAGACTGGAAGGTCTTTGAAAAAGGCTGGAGCAAGTTTATGATGGGCTTAAAAACAAAGAAGACATTATTAACTGGATTCAAAAACAAAAGGAGGAACAATAGCGTTGTTTGAAGATGAGGGTCTATTCCTTCTTCATGGCTCATGTCAGAAACAAGGCTCTGACATTCTGCCAGTGTTGGAGTCTGGTAAGGTGAAATTTGGGGAGGCCATAAAAAATGAGTTTCAGTCATCAAAGCTAGAGGAATATTTCCAGCGATGCTGTAATGGGACGGCATGTTGGCAGATATCTGGGGTTCACCCAGGTATCCATGGAGAGATGCTGACTCCACTCAGTAGAATATCTGCACATCTCCAGTTAGCATGTTTCATTTACCTCCCTCCAGTCTCTTCTCAGCACAACATCGCAGTAAGATAGGATCATGAAATACTAACCATAACTGGCAGTAAAGCTCCCCAATGTTACAGTCCTCTTACTCTCCTGCTGCTCTGCCCATATATCTCACTCCTCTGAATCCTTCACTGTTTTCCTCTCATATTCCACATCAAGCTAATTCTCTTGAAATCTCCTTCAAGAGCCTCATAACTGCACCTAGAGACAAGCTTGGGACTATGCAAACCATGCAGACACATGCGGTATTCCCGAGACCAAATCAGAGTTTCTACTGCTGTCACCCACACTGCATCCCCTCGTATTGCTCGAATGACGGTATCTGTTTCCTCCTGCTTTCCCCTGCTGGCTACCTCTAGATCTGCATGGACTGGAGAAGGCTCCTATTATCCTGCTTCCTCCTGTTATCCCACATAGGCTCCCAAGAGCAGCTGAAAGGGGAGGAGGCAACACTTAGAGGTTGGGCAGAGGTAGGGGGACAGGAGCTGCTCAGGGGGTTATAGTAACAGTGGGGGATAGAAGGTAAAGTGGATGATGCCAGAGAGCAAGAAGTTAAAAGGAGCTGGGGTGGAGCAGGGAGAGGTGCTGTGGAGCAGAAAATGGAGAATACTGGGATACGAGGTGGGAGTAGGACCTGGTTGTCAAGAGAAGCAGAAGTCACATGGTGGTGGGCAGTAGGGGCCTGAGTAAGGGCGTGGGGGTTCAGAGACTATCTTATTCATGCAGTAAGGGAAGTGGTGCAGGTTAGTGGTGTGGCAGGAGATGGTGTTTTAGTGATGAGCAAGGAGGTTGGAGTGCTGGGAGAAGGGGGCGGTAGGGAGAGGGCATGCTAACCCATTTATATGGTGTACGCTGGGTCGGAGGGAGGCCCAGAATTTGACTCTCTATCTCCATGCATGTGACCTGGGCATTGCATTTGTCTGGATGCAATTGTGAGCTCTTCAATGCGTAGATCCTGTGGTGTTCTATATGAATGACAGTAATTGGCTGTGTCGGGCATGTGTAGTGGTGCCAGGGAAGAGGAGAGGGGAGAATCTGTAAGTGGCAGAGAGGAGAGGGAGCAGAGAGTTCTGAACAGGAATAAAACATTAAACAAATGGGTTTTGTGCAGTGGGGTATAATACTCATAACCAATCCATATGGACATACTGAGCCAGAACCCCCCTCTGGTCTGAATCTGCACAGTTTCAATGCAACCACATTGATTTCCACCAACCCAAGGATTTGACCCATTTCTTTATTCATCATCCTGACCAGTCCTTATGACTGCCTCACTAAACAAACCCATTCACATTATTGAGCACTCCAAGGAACCTTCTCGAAACCTGAACTCAAGTGAAAACAAAATTATTTTTGTAAGGAAACCTTGAGCATGGCCTACGTTCTGCATTCATATGAAGACAGGGGGAATGCACATGTGCCATCATGTCAAAATGTCATTGAACAAATAGTGGATACCGACAACGATCCTTATGTGCTGCAGCGCTGATGTGAAGGAAGATAAACTCTCCCAGCATTAGGTTTCCCTAGGGAAATCTGAGGCATGAGTATTTCTTGAAATAAATAGACAGCCTAGCCGTGTGTAATCTCACAACTGAACACAGAGGCAAGGTGATGGCTGAAGCTGGGGAACAGCTCTCACTTGCTTTCGGAGAGAGACATTCTGTGGCATTACTTTTCTTTCTGAAAACCTTACAACAGAAGCTCGTCTCTTTGCAAACACCGAGTGCTAGTGTGACCAGACAGCAAGTGTGGGGAAGAAAAGGGGGTGGGGGATTGTCCCTATAAAATCGGGACATCTGGTCACCCAAGTTGAGTCTTGGAAGCCAAGGTGCCCCTAATGATCATTGTGCAGCAGTATAAGGTGTAAGGACAGCAGTTGTTAAGTGAAATTTGGTTAGCCAGAGCCACTGTCCTGAGCAGGTGACTGAACCACCAACATTCTATTCCTCTCTGGGCCTGAAATATAGCTTATGCTGTAAGGGTCTGATTCAGTGCTCATTGAAGGTAATAGAACGAGTCTCACTGGCTTTAATGGGCATTTGATCGGGCTCTTAGAGCTGGGCTACGCTATTCGCGTAGCTGAAGTCGAAGTATCTTAGTTCGACTTATCTAGCCTTCCCAACGGCAGCAGGTTGACCGCGGCTGCTCCCCTGCTGACTCTGCTTACTCCTCCACAGCCGTCAATTCAGGGATCAATTTATCGCGTCTAGATGAGATGCGATAAATCGATCCCTGATACATAGAGCACTACCCACCGATCCGGCGGGTAGTATAGCCGTACCCTAAGGGTTTCTTTCAACATACAGCAAATCTTTATAAACTACCTTGCAGTAAGATGGGACTGCAGTTCTGCTTCCTTCTGGGAATGTTGTGTCTGTTCTCACTGTGAAGACTTTGAGCACCTATGCTCATCACCATCCATGTGTTCCATCTCTCCCTATCATCTCTATGTGGCATGCTGCATCCATTGTAACATACTGGCATGTGTGCGAATGCACACATGCCTGTGCGCTTGCATACACAGTTGTTCTCTGCTAAATAGAGTCATACTTGCTCAAGTTCTTGTGACTTTATTTCCCTATAGTGGCTGACCTATACAAATCTCTAAATGAGTAGCAGCCAATGAAGCATAAGTGGTAAAGGTCTCTGTTTATGGAACTGAACTGCCTGAATTCTGTCAGTATCCTTCATATAAGTGGTTAGTGGGAATCATGGTTGAAAACATAAAACAACTATAGAAGTCATTATGTCAAGCATAATGCATGGTAAAAAATAAAATCCCAGCTGCGGCTTTTAAATGATGATTGCTTTATATTATTAATTTGTATTAAAGTAGTCCCTAGGAACCACAGTTGAGATCAGGGGCCAGTTAGGTTCTGTACAAACTCCTAGGCCTGGGCTACACTGGGTGGGGGAAGGGTTGACCTAAGATACGCAACTTCAGCTACACAAATAGCCTAGCTGAAGTCGGCATATCTTAGAGCGACTTACCTGGCCATTAACACGGTGGTTAGTTGACTGCCACCGCACCCCTGTCGACTTTGCTTCCACCTCTTGCGGAGGGGGAGTTCCGGAGTTGACGGGTAGTGCGCTCAGGGATCAATTTACTGTGTCTACAGTAGATGTGATAAATCGATCCCTGATAGATCGATCATAGCCCGCCAATCTGGTGGGTAGTGAAGACATACCCTTAAGTGAGAGACAGTCTTGTCCTGTAGAGCTTACTCTCTAAATAGTCAAGGCAAATGGGAAACAGCATTATCCTCATTAAACAGATGGGCTGACCTGGGCTGGTTACAAAGAAACCTTGAATGCACAGTACTAAACCTCAGGGACAGTCAGTTTACCCACAGAGGCTATTCCATAGATAAAATTTTCAGCAGTATGAGACCATTTGTAAGTAGTTGCCTCATCTGTGAGCAGAGATAGAAATGAAGAAAACAAGGAAGAAAAGTAATGACTGGGAAGAAGAAGAAAACCAAAAAAAGTGCTTTCCAGCAGCGTCATTGCACCCTACCGAAAAGCTGAGACCCAAAACTCTGTCAGTGACCGAATTTATCTTGGCTCAGCTAAACAGGAGAGCGAAAAGCACCACAATTGACTTAATCTCAATAATGTTCTGCCACAGACCAAGTAGCAGATATTAAATCCCATCTAGTGTTTCAGCCTCTCTTCTTTTAAAGGCCCGAGATAGGGCTAGTAACAGATTAAAATCCTGGCTGCAACTAGAGCTATTGGTGGGCAAGAGATGCAAAGACTCTGAGATGATCAAGAAGACAAAGGGAACATTGATCTGCAACTCCAAATGTAACCTTACAATTCACTGTTCATTCACCGTAGGCCACTCCATCCCCTTCTACACTTTCTTAATATAGATCAATATGCTATCAATACTAGCGGATATGCTCTCTGACCGTAATACACATAGAGAGGCTTCTTTTGTTCCATTACCAAGAAAGTGCTTTGATAGCAATCAAATGCTATAACGTTATATTGTACAGATATCAATGGAGCTACACTGATTTATGCCAGCAAGGGTCTGGTCCCTTTGTCTAAGTGACTGGCTGGCAGTGATGCTCCTGAGTGATGAATTTGTGATCATCTGTTTGCTGCCAGTTGCTGGCAGGCTGTAATGAATATAGGCTTCTAAAACATTATAAATACATCAGAGAGTTGAATGTTGACTTCAGTAGAGTGAGGCTGATTTACACTCACTGAGGATTGGTACATCGAGTCACTTCCTCCTTCTTCCTGGCTAGCCCCTGAGCTCACTGTCACTTTTCTTGTATTAAAATGGAAACCTGGGCCCTGCCCATTTTAGCAGGAGGCACAGAAACTCAGTCTGGGCTTGCCCCTGGACTATGGCACAAGTTAAAGCAGGTCTCACTAACGAAGCCTAAACTGGGATCAGACAGGCAGAAGGATTCACTTAGCCTGTTAAGGAGAGGGAAGAGCAGAGCAGGAAGCGCCTGCTCTGAAGGAACTCTTGGTTTTTCCTCTGGATCATAACAACATTTCTGTTAACATCCAAATCCTCTGTTCACCATTCCTGCTATGTTAACAGCACACTGCAAAATACAGAGATCATTTCATTTCATTTCAACCCAGGATCTTAATTACCTCAGCCTCAGAATGCCCCTGGCCGTTAGTTATCTCTGTTCTGTAACTGAGGAATCTGAGATACAGAAAAGTTAAAAATCACCCCTTGGGGGGGCAGATTGGCGGCATTGCCACGGGAAGGTGCATGTAGAGCTTCTCTGATGCTGCAAGGCTTTTGTATTTCCCTGTGAAAAAAGCAGATTCAGCTACAAGAAATGAGCCTCTACTGACCTTTCTATCATTAATTCTTGTAACGCCACTGCGAGATTGCCCGTGAGCATGCCTGACTCAGCACTCCCTGAGAAGCTTGTTTGGAACTGGATCTAGCATGGACCGAGAACAGGGCATTGAAGAGAAATCAGACAATTTAGCTAAGGAGAAATGAGCATTGCTATAGTGGGGACGGGTTGGGCAAACAGTTCAGCACAAGGGCCACATCCGTGTTGCAAAACTGTATGGAGGGCCAGATAGGGAAGGCTGTGCCTTCTGAAACAGCCTGCCCCCCCTCCCCGCCCCCTATCCGAACCCCCTCCTACTTCCCAACCCCTGACTGCCCCCCTCAGAATTCCCAACCCATCCAACTCCTCCTCCACTCCTTGTCCTCTAATCACCCCGCTTGAGACCCCATGACCCTGCCTGCCCCCCCCCCGAACCTGCTCCCTGTCCCCTCTCCCTCCCTACCCCAACCCATATTCACACCCCTGTCCCCCGACAGGCCCCCCAGGACTCCCATTCTTATCCAACCCCCCTGTTCCCCATTCCTTGACTGGCCCCCTGAACCTCCACCCCATCCAACCACCCCCTGCTCCCTGTCCCCTGACTGCCCCCCGGGACTCCCTGCCCCTTATCAAATCCCCCAGCCCTGGCCTTCTTACCATGCTGCGTAGAGCAGCAAGATGGGCAGCTGCAACGCCTGGCCAGAGCCAGACACGCTGCTGCTGTAGGGATAAAATATATATATTCTTAAGCTTGCTTTAATAGGTAGCCATTATAGGCCTTAAAATCGTGAACCAAAGTATAATCTGTATATTCTATCTGTCTTTGCTTTTCTTCCTTTGCCCCAGATATTATGTGCACAGTATTAAGTTTTCAGTTGAAGGTTTAGATAAACAATTCTACTGATGTTAGAAGTCACCCTGTTTACCACTCCAAAGCACCCCTCTGTCTAACAAAGATGTTATTGTAAAGTCTCAGTAGTTGAACATAGAGATAGTCATGGAACGGGTAAACAGGGCAGAGTGCAAACTAAGGAGGGCGGACCCTTTGGTCAAGTGAACATTGTGTGAATGCTGTCTAATGAGTACGTGAACAGCTTGAATTATGAATTGATTGGCTATAGATAAAGATTACTAGCCCCTGATAGGTTAAGATCCTTTTTGTATTGCAATTCTATGTATTGTGTTTTCTGATAAAAGGTCACCATGATGCGTTTGTATGGTGGGGTAGTTCCTTGCGAATTACCCATGCTTGCAAGCTCTGCTCTGAATGAAGTGTGTTTTCAGATACAAGTGACCACCAGCCTTATTCTTTTGAGGGAAGTCACCCCCGACACTGCGCAGGAGCTCGCAGCCCCACTGCCCAGAGTGCTGCTTGTGCAACGTGACTGCTGGGGAAGGGGAATAGCAGGGGAGGACCTGGGGGCTAGCCTTCCTGCCTGGGAGCTCAGGGGCTTCACAGGATGGTCCTATGGGCCGGATGTGGCCTGCAGTCCATAGTTTGCCCACCTCTGTTCTAGGAGAATACTCCTTGCCCCTCTCTCTTCTCAGCCACCCACCCGTTGCCCTTTCCTTCACTTGCCAATGCAAGGATTGCCAACACTTGTTCAGGACTCTGTTTTCCTCTAATTTATTTTAATTAGGAGGCAGAGTCATTTTGGAGGGTACAGATGGGGGTGTAAATTAAGATGAAAAGTGTGACAGTTTGAGAGTTGTTTTTCTTCATCTCATCTTAGTCAGTCTGACACTGTCAGCTAATCAGCACACTTTCATCCAAAACGATTAGAGGAAGAGTTGTACTGGCTTTGCTTTTCCTGACACAATGGACAACCAGAGATGAGAACTCTCTATAAAATGGCTAACGGTTACTGTGGCTCTTAGCAGAGAGGACACAGATTGAATAACGCTTTCCTGATCCCATAGGACCATGCAGAGCCCTCCAACCTCACTTCACTTAGGAACTGCTAGGATTGCCAGATGTCCAGTTTTTGACCAGAATGGCCAGTTGAAAAGGGACCCTAGCGGCTCTGGTTGGCAGTGCTGCAGGGCTAAGGCAGGCTCGGCCCTATCTGTCCTGCATTGCGCTGTGTCCCGGAAGCAGCCAACAGGTCCGGCTCCTAGGAGTTACCACAGGCATGCTGCCTCCACCCTAAGCACTGGCTCCGCATTCCCATTGGGTGGGAAGTGCGGCCAATGGGAGCTGGGGCGGGGCTGCGTGCCTGCGGGAGAGAGCAGCGTGTGGAGCCTTCTGGCCCCCCATGTAGGAAGTGGACCTTCTGGCTGCTTCTAGGCAACCCCCTGCCCCAGCCCTGAGCTCCTCACAAACCTAGAGCCCCCTCCTGCACCCAAAACCCCCTCATTCCCAGCCCCACCCCAGAGCCTGCACCCCCAGCCAGAGCCCTCACCCCCCTGCCCCAGCCTGGAGTCCCCTCCTGCACCCCACACTCCTTATCCCTGGCCCAATCCCAGAGTTCTCACCCTCTCCCACATCCCAACCACCTACCTCAACCTGCAGCCCCCTCCCACATTCCAAATCCCTTGGGCCTACCCCCAAGCATGGGGCCCCTTCCTACACCTCAAACCCCTCCTCTCCAGCTGGATCCCTCACTCCCTCCTGCACCCCAACTCCCTCCCCCAATCTGGAGCCCCCTTCCAAACCCTGAACCCCACATTTCTGGCCCCACCCTGGAGACCACACCCCTAGTTAGAGCCCTCACCCCTTCCCACAACCCTAAATGGAGATCTTGGCATGTTCATTGACTCTCAGCTAGGAAAGATACTTTGAAACTTAGTCCCTTTACCTGCCTCTGATGTGGAAGAGGACTAGGAATGAGTGGGACCATATTTCACCCCATCCTTCTTAGAAGGGACTTTTTGAAACAAAGGTGCCTTGAGGAATGATGGTGATGATGTGTCAGAACACAGCAGAAATGCGGACAGGTGTTCTGATGCTATCAGAAGTACCCTGTCTCAAGGGCACTGATTTTATAATGGCATTGCAGTGTAGTGGGCTCAGCTGGCATCACTTAGAGACCCCCCCCCCAAAAAAAATATTTTGTTCTGAATATGCTTTTCTCTTGCTGCTTGGGGCATTGATTCCACAACCCAGAGTGCTCTGCAACTCTGCTTCTTCCTTCATAATTGCTCTACTGTTCTGCAGCCAACACTCCACCTGACCTTCCCTCCCGATTGTACCTTTTCTCTCCTCTCACACAAAATGTGGCCCATTTTTTTATGTTGCTCCATCCACCTGGAAAAAGCTCCTAATTAATGCTAACCTGTACCCCCATCCCCTGCTCTTTCAGAAGAAACCTGAAAACACCCTTCCTCTTCACTGAAATCCTGCACCAATAATGCCTTTCCCTGTCTCTCTATCGCTATTAATAGTACTGTACCTGAATGTCCCTTTAGCTTGTAAGTTTTTGAGGCAAGAATCTTTTTCTTTTTTGTTTCCCTGCTGAAAAGTACCATGGATGGTATTATCAGCCCAATCTGCAACCCAGCATGCATGGAACTCTCATTGATTTCAGTGAAAATTCTGTCAGCGCTCTGATTAGCTAATTCGGAAAAGAACATTGTAAACTCTCTTCTAGAGCCAGCTCCCCAGCTGGTGTCAATTCGCACAGCTCCATGGAAGGGAAAGGGACTATGCCAGTTTGCCCCAGCTGAGGATGTGGCCCTTAAGTGTTGTTATGGGGTAATGCCACAGCATCATCATAGTTGAGGTTGAGTGAAACGCTCTGATTAGAACTGTTTTTTCAGAGTGCTGTAAAATTCGCATATTCTACTAATACCCAGGACTGGGACTTTCAAACAAGCCTTGGGCAGTGAGGTTCCTAAGTCCCATTAAAATTCCTTGGGAACTGGGCACTTAATTCCCTGAGATGCATTTGAAAATCCCAGTCCAAAAGTTTTGAATGGCTTAAACATATGCAGTTCATTGTGATTCCAGTCATACTTCTCTAGCCTGTGTCCACCCCACACAAAGCCCAGATGGCTAAGTGGGCAAGTTAACTACCTCGTCTGCACCTGGAGAAGGAGATAGGGAGCAGGGATTTAATTAGAAGAAACTCAGCTGGGCAGGAACTGGTGTGGCCTGTATAAACCAGGAAGCTGGCAAAAGAGGAGGTTGCAAGGAAGTTGGCTGCATTCCCTGGGAGAGGGGACTTGTGTCTGGGACTAGAGGCAAGTAGCCTACAGTTACTCCCTGGGTGGCAAGTGCAGAGAAGAGGGAGAGCCAGAGAGGAAGGCAGGGCTCAGGGGAAAAGCAACAAGCTCTGGGGCAGGTCAGACTTTGGCTGCTGATAAGAGTGCACCTGAGCTGGTACCCGGAGTAGAGGGTGGGCTGGAGCCACCTACCAGCCCCTGGAGGAGCGGCACAGCGGATCAATAGAGTGAAGATTGCCATTTTGTATGGAGGGAAGGGGAAATGTGTGGTGACCTGCCCAGAGGGCCAAGTCATGAAGAGGGAGTCCCCTGAGTGGCAGACAGTGAGTAAATAATGGGAGACGCATTGTTGGAGGAGAGTTCAGTGCCTGGCTAGAGCTAATCCCCAGGACTGCCAGGAGGAGGCATCATTAGCTGAGTGTGCAACCCAGGATATAGCCCAAGTGGAATCATGACATTAGAAGTACAGTAGATTGATGCATAACAGATGGTAGAACTTTATTATGAAGGTAAAGGGTATAACTCTGGCCATATCTTACCTGTGCATTCCCTAGGCTTAAGGCAGCGGAAGTGATAACACCAGAAGAGAGTGAACAAGCTAGTGAGATTTTCCTTTAAGCCATAGTGTAATATTCTGTGCTCTTGTTTGGCTGAGGGGGTGCTGAGCATGTGCTTGCGATGTGACTGGTGCACGGTTTTGGTATTTTATGATATTTCATTGAGTTGGAATAAATTTGTTTCACAAAAGTCATAAAATGACTAGAACGGCCACAAAATACCAATTGAAACCACCGTGATATACGGTTCAAGGAATAAATTCTAAATTGCTAAACTAATCAGATTGGATAATTTAAGTAGAAAGCCCAAGTGAGACTAGAATAAAAGCCCTCTGAAAAATTCTATATTTAAATTGAGCCTTTTTCCTCTTAACTCCTTGAGTGCTGGTATATCTTGTATACAATTGCAACTGCTGTATTTACCATGACTGACCTTTAGTAAGGCATAGTGCGGTCCTTGTGCTACATAACATGACTTTCTTCATTAACTTCATTGCTGACTTGCAACACCTCCCCTTCCTATTCCAGTCCTACAGAAAGCTCTCCTAGTGCCCCTCAGTACTAGCTAGTATCACCTCTGTCAATCCATTTCTGGCCTTCTGCTTGGTTTTGTAATATTTGCAACTAGCTAGCAGGGCACCGAAAGGTATATTCTCACTTAGGACCTAAGTCAGGATTTGAAATTGGTGATGCTGTGCTAAGGGCTAAACACGTGGTGGTCCTCGCCAATAGAATGCAAGAATGGATGGTTGGGATCATATGGCTGCCACTTTCTGGGGCACACAGGGCCAGATATTCAAACTGGCCTGTAAATCTTCACATGCAGGTTTAATGCACAGCCATAATCTGAGCACAGATTAGATGGTTTAGATCAGGGTTTTCAAAATGGGGGTTGGGACCCCCTCATGGGGTCATGAGGCTTTTACATGGGGGGAGGGTCGCAAGCTATCAGCCTCCAGTCCAAACCATTCTTTGCTTACAGCATTTATAATAGTATTAAATATATATAAAAGTGTTTTTAATTTATAAGGGGGAGTTGCACTCAGAGTTGCTATGTGAAAGGGGTCACCAGTACAAAAGTTTGAGAACCACGGGTTTAGATGCAGAATGGTGGTATTTGATTTGCTGAATAAATGAGTTATGTTATTCTCCCTGTCTAACAAAGGAAGGCTACCTTTGTGATTGTACTCTAGGACTTCTGTACCATGCAGCAAAACATGATGCTTCATTTTATATCTTCACGCAGCTAATGACTGCATATTCCTTTCAACCGTATTGATCAGGATGGATGACTATGTGTGAACATAAATAGAATATAAATATACACAGATCTGTAAAATATATCCAGCAGGCATCAAGCATTGCTAGTCTTTGTCAGGATCCCAGTGGATTAACTATTAAGGCTTTTACAGAATAATAGCTGATTAACCAAATTTAGATACATGCTGTTTTAATATGGAGTTTCTATTCATAGGGTTGCTCATGAACTGTAAAAATGCAGTAATGTATATTAGCAAACTTATCATTTTTATGTAGCAAAAAATGATCAGGGGGCTGGCGAGATTTACTTCTGAGGGAAGATTAAAGGAGCTAAATACGCAGTGCTTGGCAAAGAGAAGACTCAGGTGGAACATAAATCTACAAATATTTCAGGAATATAAACACTATGGGCAGAGAGGAATTATACAGTGTGTTACAAAGGGTTATAAATTGGAGCAGTGGGAAAATTTAGTCTGAATGTCAGCATAACTTTCTGACAGTGAGGTGGGGAATAGTCTCCAAAGGGAAGTGGTGGAAACTTCATGGTATAGGACTTTTTAAAACTAGACCAAAATAAAATAGAAATTGTATGGTAGGGGACAATCCTGCATTGGTCTGGATGGCTTAATAGCTATTTTCTCTCTCAAATCTATGTTTCTCCATTGGGTGGTGGTGTGAAACTATGGTCCATGCCTTTACCGGAGGCTACAAGTGCTTCTTACAAAATCACTGGTTTAGCCTGGTCTAACTAATGCTTTTGTGTTGGACAATAAGACTATTGCTGTGCTGGTTGGCGATCACTCAGTCTATTCTGTGAAACCATTTGTTAGTTAAAGACTGAATCAGGACGCTCAGAAAGTATGCAGGACAATGAAGACCCCTCCTACCCTGGCTTCAAGCTTGGTTAAGTATGGATCTAGTTAACCCAAACCACAGATACATTTTTGGCTACCCACAGTGAATTTGGCTAGCCCATGTTAGATCTATATTTTACAACAATATGAAGGCCTACCTTCTAGAACATGTTTCTTAAATAGCACTCCGTGGTGACTCCATAATGGAAAGTTTTACCAGGTGACAGTGCTTAAATCAGGGATCTCAAACTCAAATCACCACGTGGGCCACATGAGGACTAGTACATTGGCCCAATGGCAGCATCACTGATATCTTTTCATACGACGACACAAAAGCATAGACAAAAATGAAGAGTAAAATAGTATGCTATTAAAAGTCAATGTATTAACTTTTTAAAAACTGTAATGTGAAGAGGGGTTTTAATAAAATATAAACACCTGTACCTATTCCTTATGTTGTCAGTAACAGTGGTGATCTACACTAACAGTCTATCAATGTAGCTGTAATGGCAGGAACTTATAAAAGTAACTATTCATATAAAATATGTTGCAACTTTGAACAAACATTCTTCCTAACTGCTCACAGCAAAGAATCATACATGCTGAATTTCATACCTCAGACTGCTCATCTAGTCCATGAGGCCCTGCCCCACCTCTTCTCACCCCTTCCTGCTCCTATTCCAACCCCTCCCTGCCCTTATTACAACCTCTTCCCCAAACCCCCACCCTGGCCCCACCTCTTCTCCACCTCCTCCCCTGTGTGCGCTGCGTCCCTGCTCCTTCCCCTCCCTCCTGTAAAGTCCGAAGTGCCGCTGAACAGCTGTTTGGTGGCGGGAAGCGCTGGGAGGTAGGCAGAGGAGGGGGGACATGGCATGCTCGGCTGGGGGAGGGGAGCTTGACTTCTGCTGGAGTCGCCATCTATGGCTGGCCACAGGAAATAACTCTGCGGGCTATATGTTTGAGACCCCTGGCTTAAATTATGTTTAATCATTGGTCTTTAAGTTGCTGGGTAAACCTAGTATAGATTAAACATGTACAAACTGCATTAAAGGAACATTATATAAGATGCAAAGTCAATCACTCGGAAGCTAAGGAATGCCAGAATTAGGGTTGCTTATGTATTGAGAGCAAAGGAGAGACAGACTTCCTGCTCTGCATCCCCATCCTGACCTGCAGCAAACCTGAGCAGCAACTGCCCTGCTGGAGCGTGCCCAGTGCAGATGGAGTCTTCTGTGAAGCTCCAGAAAATATCTACTGAGTCTGTATGGACAGTTGCTTTTCAAAGGCTTATAATATGGCAAAATTTGGGTGGGTTTTCACGGGAATGCAACAACCACGTCCTCTTGCCAAATTTCAAATTCATGCTTCAAAGAATGAGGGTGGTAGAGCTTTTAAAAGAAAAGGTTTCCAGAATTTTTTTAACATGGTCTGAACAATGTATTTTTCTCCAGCCTATTTCTCAGAGTTTCAGTTAAAATTTCAAAAATCAACCCCCCACCACAACCCCCTACCCCAAACCAACAACTCCTCAACCTGAAGCTAACACTTGGTATGGAAAATTTCAGCCCAGATAGTTAGTTTATAAGCAACAAAACAGAGTCTTATTATGGGAAGTGTCAGGCAATCTCAATAATGGGCAATACTACCAACCTCACGTATAATAAGGGCAAAGAGACCCTTACTGCTGTTGAAGGCTAGAAACATTTGATATAATGTAATAACGGTATTTATACCTGACTCTTATATGGCTCTTTTCATCAATAGATCTCAAAGCACTTTATAAGGGAAGGGAAGTATCCCAATTTTACAGAAGGGGAAACTGAAGCAGAGAGGCAAAGTGATTTGCTCAAGAACGCACATTAGATCAGTTGCAGAACAGGAAATAAAAACCTAGATCTCCTGACTTTAACAGTTTACATTTTAACAAAACTGAAAAAGATATTTCTCAAAACATACAACTTGAGAAGCTTGTAGTGCTGTGATCCCATATTTTACTGTAATGATTTAAACAGTTACATTTTGAATCTTTCCATTAAAAAAAAATCATGTTAGGCTATTACAAGGAGCTCCAATCGAGATCAGGACCCTATTGTGATAGATGCTATAAAAACATGTAGGTAGATCTACCCTGTTTCCCCGAAAGTAAGACATCCCCCGAAAATAAGACGTACTTCCAGTTTTGCCTCTCGCTGTAATATAATGTAATGTAATTTTGGGAGCAAAAATTAATATAAGACACTGTCTTATTTTCGGGGAAACACGGTAGTACCTGCCCTGACATGCTTCTAATATAGGGCTATGTTTCCACTGAAAATCTATGGGGGTGTAAATAGCAGTGGGTACCAAAGTGCTGCGCTGTAACTCCCCTGTGTGGATGTTGCAGGCACAAACTAAAAGGTTCCTAATTCACATTAACATAGTCCTCCTCTTCATACAGGAGTGTGCATTCATGTGAAATAGGAGCCTTTTAGTTCACACCTGCAGCATCCAGAGCAGAGAAGTTAAAGCACAGCACTTCGGTGCACGCTGTTCTACACTCACCAATAGTGCAAACTGCAGGGAGTGTAGACAAGTCCTAAGAAACTCCTTTACTCCTAGATCATTTTATTGGCTGTTGACTTCAGTAATCATTATTGTTCATGTCTTGGGCATCTTTTGTTATTGTCTCCTGTCCTGACTTTGTGGGGAAGTTTTCCAGACAGCAGGAAGAGTCATTTCTAAGGTGCAAGTGCCATTCCCATCCCATCTTTTCCCCCTCCTCCGCTCCTTACTGTGGTATTCATAAAAATATTATCCAAGACAATGTAAAGAAATAAGTAAGCCTTTCATTATGTTCCTTTTTCCTGTTAACATATCAAATCAAGATGCCTTCTGGGAATTATGCAAAATAAGACTTTTTACAAGACCAATTAAATATTAAAAGCTTTTGCTTTTAAAGGTGGGGGGGGAACACAATTGATTTTTTAAAATGAGCATTGATAAAATCTTTATACTGCACCACACCACTTTGTATTCTGCATATGTCACGTATCATTGTTACAGAAATATTATTTTTAGAGATTTTTAAAACAAATGTATTGGGATGATCTTTGTATTCCTCTCCCTGTAAGGCCAGAGCTAACATTTTCAAACACTAGTACCTACAGATAAGCACCTGAAACCATGTTCAGGGACCAATCTATTGCTCAGTGAAGTCAATCAGTACTTTTATTGGTTTCTGTGGGTGCTGGTGTGCCTCTTGCATATCTAAATAAAAGTGGCGTCAGTTTCAGAGGCCTGGATCCCATATAACTTCTAGTGAAATCAGTGACAGTTGTGGGTGAGCAACACCTTTAAAAATTTGGCCACTTTAGGTACCTAAGTTTGAAAATATTGACCCAGCCTTACTTTCCACGAGTTAAACTGTACATGGGGAAGAAGGGAGCCTTAATATAAAAATCCAAAAGCCTCTAAACTTGACCTCCAATATCTTTCCTACACATACAAATAGCCCAACTTAAAAGTCCGTTATCTTAGTGTCTATGTTGACTAGAAGTTAGGATGACCATATTTCCTTGAGACAAAAACGGGACATTGGGATGGCAAAAACGGGACGGGGTTGGGGGGGGGGGGTCTCACCAGATGAAATCGGTGCAGTGGCTGCAGAACCTGGGCTGAGGGGTGCTGGGGGGGTGGTTGGGGGCTCTGGGCAGTCTGGGGGGGGCTCTAGGTCCCAGGGGGGTCTTACCAGATGAAGTCGGTGCAGTGGCTGCAGAACGTGGGCTGAGGGGCACTGGGGGAGCTCTAGGGGGTCTCACCGGATGAGGTCGGTGCAGTGGCTGCAGAACGTGGGCTGAGGGGCGCTGGGAGGGCTCTAGGGGGTCTCACCGGATGAGGTCGGTGCAGTGGCTGCATAACGTGGGCTGCTTGCACAAGCGTGCGGTGAGTTTGTGGCTCTTGACCACTTGGATCACCTTCTGGCGCAGCGCCCCCTTGCGGCAGAACAGCAGCTTGGCCAGGCACTCCAGCTCGGTGGGCGAGGTGACCAGCACCATGGCCCCACCTGGGCCCCCCAGAGCCGGCCGGGGGGAGGCAGAGGGGGGACTGGGGGGGGGGATGGATGGAGGAATAAGCAGAACAGGGATGGGGGATGAAGAGGACGGAGGGAGAGAGAGAAGGGGGGATGAGGGATGAAGAGGATGGAGGGGATGGAGGGAGAGAAGGCACGAAAGTGAGAAGGGAGAGGATGGATGGATGAGAGCAGAGATGGGGGTAAGGAGCAGGGGGGATGGAGGAGGCAAGGGACAGCGAGAAGGAGGGATGGAGAGAAGGGAGATGGAAGAGGAGGCAGTGGACGGAGGGAGAGAGAAAAGGGAGGAAGGGAGGGATGGAGAAGGGAGATAGAGAGAAGGAAGAGAGGGATGGAGGAATAGAGAGAAGGGAGGAAGGAAGGGATGGAGGGATGGAGGGATGGAGAAGGGGATAGAGAGAAGGGAGCGCCAGCGGGGGGGCTGCTTCAGCCCACCGCCCGCTGCCTCCTCTTCTCACTATTCCTCCTTCTTCCCTCCTTCTCTCCATCCCTCCCTTCTCTCCATCCCTCCCTTCTCCATCCCTCCCTTCTCTCCATCCCCCTTCTCCATCCCTCCCTGCTCTCTCCCTCCGTCCGCTGCCTCCTCTCCCTACCTAAGGACTAGTATCAGATGTCAAAATCTCCGATGAGCGCATCTGATACTTGTCCTTAGGTAGCAAGATTCTTCACCTGAGCTCTTGCGAGTCCTGCAAAGAAAGAACCTCCCCCTAGAAAGCAGCTTGGGACTTGCCCCAAAAACGGGGCAAAATTGATATTTTTGTCAAAAAGACGGGACGGTCCAAAAATATGTAAAAAACGGGACTGTCCCGTTCAAAACGGGACGTATGGTCAGCCTACTAGAAGTAAATGTTGTGCATGCCAGTGAAAGGGCAGAAATCTCCTCTTTCCAGTGCGAACTCCCAACTGGTCACTCTAGCCTTTCTTTGTTTTCAGCTGTTGGCCACTTTCGCTTTACATAGTCCACCAGGCTTTTGTGCACATGTTCATGCAAACATATGTATGCTTTAGCACCAGGTACATTAATAAACCTAAAGGTACACACCATGCTCCAGATAGTGTGTACTGAAAAGATACTGGTGTATAATTTTTATGAACATCTACCATGAGTGGAGAGGAAGCTTGCATGTTATGAGAGCGTCATATTGTGTTTTGGTATGGCTGAGAGAACTGTGAAGTGCAACAAAAGCATTCTGGCATGAATCTTCAGATGGAAGGCCACTAATACCATAAGGGTGATGGTGACAGCATATGTAGTAATACTACTACTACTTAGAACTTCACATGTTCCAAGTTCTATACAAACGTCACTCTACTAAATCCTTAGCGCATCCTGGTGAGGTAGATAAATATATTAAATTTTTTTTATTGATGTGGAAACCGAGATTGTGACTTGCCCAAGGCCACACAGCAGCAAATTAGTGTCAGAGCCAAGATTACGCTGTAGGACTCTGATGCCCCAGTTCTGTGTGTAACAAACCAGACCATGCTGCCTCTCTCCCTCACTGTTAAAGCACTTGTGACTGCTTTTGATTGTCTGATCTAACATATGCACTTTAAAAACATCCTACTTCAGTGTACTGTCCCCTGCTCAATGAAACTTCCGGCTGGTTGGAGCAGTCTTGTAGGAGAGCCTCAAAAAGATTCCTTAATTTATCCTCATCTCAGCTCTGTGAGGAAGGGAAGTGTTATTCCCATTTTACTGATGGGTCCATGAGACAGAGAGATTGTGACTTGTCCTAGGTTGGACAGAGTCTTCTGACAGAACAAGGAAATAAACCCAGATCTTCAGAGTCATAGCCCCATACTGGGTATGGGGAGCTGGCATCAGTTGGGGATGAGGTTGCAAATGGGGATCTTCTTCCTTTTGTTTTCTCCTTCCTCTCCACATATCACTTGCTGTGCTTAGTTTTGGGGGCTGCATCAACTCTTCTCTACTCGCTCAGCTGAGCTCTATGTGGAAACATGGTGAGGGAGGGGTGTGAAGGAAGTGGGGGGAAGAGCTCAGAAGTCCCGCTGGAATTGGATTAGGGGTGCAGCAGAAGCAGCAAGATAGGAAGAGATCTCCTTTCCTCCCCTTCCTTCACTCCTACTGAGTCCTAGAGCCTGTGGGATTATTTTTGGCTTAACCCTTCCTTGTGAAGCTCTCCCATGTTGACAAGTTCTGTGGTGAAGTATCTCTAGCTACAAGGTTAGATCAATCTTCTTTATGGAGTTCTACATGAACACTTTGCTTTGGGATTGTTGTCTCTCAGCACATAAATCTTTATTATATCAACAGCCAGTAGTCTCACAGGACAGGAGCAAAGCTTATTTTTTATTCTTCTTATTTATCACCCAAGTTCAGGAGCTCACTTAATAGGGAGCTTGCAAAAGAAATGGTGAGGGTTTTCAGGGGGCATGCAGGAGTTGGGTAAGCTCACCCTTGTCTGCTATATGCCAATCCTGCTTTGGCTCTCATGTTTAACTTCATTCCACCTTGGAGGTTAATGGAAAAACTCAGATCACTTTGTGCAGTATGTTCTAGGGAAATGGAGGAGTATGGTGGAGCAGCGCGTGAGTCTGCGATTATGGTCATTGGATTGGTAATATGTGCCTGTGTGTGCAGGGTTAAGCTATAATACTGCTACATCTAGGGGACACAGAGGAGTTGTCTTCTCTCCTTACCAAGGTGTCTTTTTACCGTGAGAAACACACAGTAGTTCTCTTTCTGTAAAATCCTAGGTGGAGACCGGGTACCTGCAGGTAGGCGAGGTAAGCATGGCAATGCCTTCCTGAGGTTGACCTCACCTACATGACAGTCAAACTATAGTGCCTTGTCTCCATTATATTTTTACAGCAGGATAGCTCATGCATGTTAGTTAGACCATGGTAAAAATGTACCTTGCTTTGTCAGTGCAAACAAGCCATGAGAGACATACGGCTGAAGGCCTTGTTTAAAACAAAACTATTATTTTGTGGAGAAAAGAAATAATCGTTTTGTTTTTGTGGCTTTGGAGATGGAGAGAAATCCTAAAATATCGTGGTTTGGAAAGTTCACAGAGCTATTCCTTTCTACATAGGTTTTTATGTTGCCCTCATCATCATAGTGTCTGGGTGGCCAACTTGAGACTCAAGACTAAGTTGCAGAAGTGCTGAGCACACTCAACTGCAGAAAATGAGGAACTGAAAAGTTTATCTTAAGTGACTTGCCTGTCATCACATGAGCAAGGCTACATTTTAGTAAAAGTCATGGACAGGACACGGGCACTAAACAAAAAGTCATGGCTCCATGACCTGTCCATGAGTTTTATTAAAAATACTGGGAGTAAATCTTACCTTCTGGGAGGCGTTCCCAGGGCAGTGCTGGGGACCAGTTGCCTGGGGCTTCCAGAGCAGCAGCCAGTGCATCTGGCCCTGGGGCTTCCCCAGCTGCTGGAGTGGTCCTGGCACCAGCTGCACCAGCACTGCAACATTCACAGAGAGTCACAGAAGCCATGACCTCCGTGAATGATTGGCAGTCTTACAGAGGCAGAAATGTAAACCACGCCCCCAGGGCAACATTCAGCTTCCTAGCGTCCTTTCTCTTGCTGCAATCCCCTATCATTTCACTACACACATTCCAGCTTCAACAAACAAACCTGTAGACAACATTCTCCTTCACTATGCAAACCCCAGTTCATCACAAGAGCAGGTCCATCATGTGCACAGAAAGTGGCATGGGTCCTGTATCAAAAACAGCATGTGATCCCGTATTTAAAGATGGTTTCCTTATGCATCTGCATTAGGATATAAAATTAGATTTCCACAGACACCCTTAATTTGGACATTTCCTATCTTTTGACTGCTTGGCTTTGCAACATTGTTAATGTTTTTTAGTTCTTTATTTTAAAGCAAACTGAAAGAACAGGAATTCCATCAGGTTGGCATTGCATTGACACCCACACGGGCTAACAGGGTAGGACCCTTTGGATCCACCACCCACACCTCTGCCGCTTGAACTAGAAGCATAAATGATAACAAGAGTAGATTGTCCTCCCCTGTGTGAACCAGCCCTAGAATGGGATGGGAGACGCACTTTGCCAGTGAGTTTTGTAGATTTTTTGTTGAAAGCAGAGGAACGGAGAGAGACTGTTATCTTTGGTTCAGTTCCAGGCTCTGGAGAAGAGTGTGGCCTAGTATACACAGACTATTCTGCCCATTTCCCCCAAAGCCTGGGCCCTTCTCCCCCATTTCTACTCACCTGTCTCCTCCCCAACCCACTTCTGGGTCTGTGTCCTGGTCCCATTCTCTTAACCTACCCAGGCCAGTCTCTACTTCTCATGCTTCTCATCCCAGTGTCCTTACTCAGCCCATCCTGGTCTTCCTCTCCGGACTCCCTGTCTGTATTCTAATCTCACCCCTCAACTCTCCACCTCTCTAAACATTGTCCCAGTTCCTCTTCCTCTCCTCCCTCCACACTCTATTTCCAGTTTTACAGACACCTTGTCCCAGTCTATTCCTTCCACATTCTGGCTTTTATCCTCTCTGTATTTGAATCAGACAACTGCTTCTGCCACACTGCCTGCGTCCCAGCAGAGGGGTCACCGAGAGCACAGGAGGAACAAATTACTTGCTCTCAGTGATGGTGCCTGGCTCCAATCCAGCCCGGAGCAGTTGGGAGGAACTACTATGAGGAAAGTTCTTCTGAATCCCTGGATACCTGGGCTGGAGCATACGCAGTCCTGGTACACGCGTTACCTGTGAGGGGATGGAGCATGATTATTTGCTCTGTGAGGGATAGCACATGTGCAGTCTGGTCGGCATTAGGAGCTGTGAAAGTCTGGAGCATGCCCAGTGGCTCTGTGGGGATGGCAGCTTGAGCCAGGTACCTGACATGGAAAATTTCAGCCCAAATGGTCAAAGTTAGGAAAAGTTATGAGCAGCTGAAAACAAATGCTTTATAATCAGAAGTGTAGGACAACCTTAATAATAGGGGGTGTCTGTAATATACCTATTCCCCATCTTTGGCCTGGTGACCCCCTACACTCTCAAAGGGAAAGCGCAGTTTATGGACATACACAATATAATTCACATACATTTTATGGATGCATCCCTCTAATGAGAGGTGACATGTCCCAGTGGAGGTAGGTATCAAGGAACAGAGTGGTGTTGCTGTACCGTGGCATTCAAGTACGTGGCGATATACTTTGTCCCCACTCACTGAATACTATGCTGCAATCTGAAATCGCAATATTACAGGCCATTGACACATGGGCTCGTATTGACTAATTCATCCAATTTCTGGATGGTAATGACAAGGAGGTCAGCCTGGGAGGTTGCTGCCATGAGTGGGTGCCATGACCCACAATTGGGTGAAAGTAGATTCCGGTACTAGGGTCACTCTAGTCTTTAGATTCCAGCAAAGAAGTAGTGAAAATAAACCATAATTTAAGACACTTGGGGCCAAATACAGTAAAACCCCGATTTAACGGACCCCAATTTAACGGACTTCGGATGCAACGGACAAAATTTATGAGCAAGTCCGACGCATCCAAAATCCGTTTTTTCGGGGGCTGGCTGCCGGCTCCCGGCTGCCGCCCGGGTCCAGGCAGCCGGCGGGCTGGCTGCTGGCTCCCCGCTGCCTCCCCGGTCCAGGCAGCGGGCGGGCTGACTGCCGGCTCCCTGCTGCCAGCCTGCCCGGGTCCCAGCAGCCAGGACCCGGGTGGGCGGGCTGACGGCTCCCGCCCGGGTCCCAGCAGCGGGGACCCGGGCGGGCGGGCTGCTGGCTGCCGCCCGGGTCCCAGCAGCCGGGACCCGGGCGGGCAGGTTGACGGCTCCCGCCTGGGTCCCATCAGCGGGGACCCAGGAGGGCGGGCGGGCTTACGGCTCCCGCCCGGGTCCCAGCAGCCGAGACCCGGGCGGGCTGACTCACGGCTCCCGGCTGCCGTGATAAGTAAAACCTCGATATAACGGACTAATTCGGGTGAGGGGGTGTCCGTTAAAGCCGAAAGTCCTGTTATTTAATAATTTTTAAAAATTATTAAATAACGGACTTTCGGCTTTAACGGACACCCCCTCGCTCGAATTAGTCCGTTATATCGAGGTTTTACTGTACAACAAAATATGTGCCATTGTACCGGTGGAAAATTGTTTTCTGTATCCAGATCTTTTGCCCTTGATTTTATCACAGAAATTCATAGGTTCAAAGGTTTGGCTTCCACTCATCAGGCAAAGAAAAGCTCTGATAAGGCTTTTTTAGCCACTGAAGTTTTATAGGTTTGTAGCTGAGTGGCTGAAGCAAAAGGAGCGGTAGATTTCCCCCCTCCTCCCCCCCCTGAAATGGAGGTTTCAATCAAAGCAGTACTGTTCAGTTATAAAATTCTAGTCTTGTAGGTAGGTATTGGGAGTTGCAGGGGGCAGTAGAGCCTGTGAGCAATCTTATGTCATCATTCTGATTTTGTGATTTCTAAATAATCCTCTTTTCATAACACCATGAACTGTTAATTAGGGCCTGTTCCAAAGCCCATGGAAATCAATAGGAGTTTTTCTGTCTACTTCAATGGACTTTGCATCAGACCCGTTTACTGCTGAGAACTGTACTGTGCAAATCCTTGGAGATAGACAAAGATAGCTTAGCTCTCTTCAGTCTCTTAACTCTACCGTGCCATTCTGCCATGACTGCACCACAGTCTGTGTAGAGTTGAAGTTGCAACACGTTTTTTCTCATCACAAAACGTGAAAGGTGGGATTTTCAGAAGTGCCCAGTGTTGACCTAACTCTGTTCTCACTGACGTCAACGAGAGCCGAGCCCTTTAGAGACTCCTACCTGAAATCTGTAATCCAGGAACTCACGTACTTTTATAAATCCCATTTTTGGCATTAGATGGGATGTTTCCTCAGAGCCAAGAAGCTGAACTGAGCAATTTTTTTTCTAATGCTATAAATGAGACACCTTCCAGTTCAAACTTATGAGAAGTTTTTATCCCTAGCCTGAAAAATGCTTCATACTAACATTGTACACAAATATTTAAATGAGGTAACAAAGAGTCCTGTGGCACCTTAAAGACTACCGGTAACTAAAGTATTGAAACATAAGCTTTCGTGGGCTAATAACCACTTCGTCGGATGCAAGCAGCAAGTTACCTCTGCTATTCCAGACTAACATGGCTACCTCTCTAAATATTTAAATGTTCCTTTGACTTTCCCAGTAGCCATAGTGGAGTGACCTGTAGCTTCCTTGTTTCACAGAAGGAACCATCCTGTACAGAATGCGAAGAATAGAGATGTCCAAGCCATTTCATTAACTGCAAAGTTTTGGTTAAACAAAACAAAACAAACAAAAAGAGCCTCTGCTCTCACTGAAATTAGTAGGAGCAGAAGCAGGGCGGCGACAGGGTGGTACAACAGGTACAGCTGTACCGGGCCCCGGACTTAAGGGGGGGGGCCCCCTTAAATCCGGGGCGGGCCCGGTACGCAGCTGTACCCCCTTGTTGCCGGGCCTTTGAGCAAGGTGCGGCTCCGGGCAGCCGCTGCAGCGCTCATCAGCCTCCTCCCCAGCACCCAGCAGCCTCCCCCCACCCCCTTTGGCTTCTCCCGGCCGGGCCACGCGGCCAGAGCGCATGTGGGGGCCACGCGGCCAGAGCTCATGCGGGGGTTGGGCCCCGCGGGCGTCGGGAGACCGGCCGGGGGGGAGGCCCGCGGGCGGCGGGAGACCGGCCGGTGGGGGGGGGGGGCGCGGGCGGCGGGAGACCGGCCGGGGGGGGGGCACACGATCTGCGTACGGAGCCCCAAAATTCCTGTCGCCGGCCCTGAGCAGAAGTAGGCTTTGTGTGTGTCCCTGACTAGTCTTGTGTGTGCTTTTGAATGCTGCATGGTGCATATATCTTGCATGGTCTCAAAGCAGTAACTCTGTACCCTTCCATAAAACAAAAGCCCCATTTTCATGCATGGCCTGCCAAATGTAGTTATTGTACAGTAGGAGGAAGATGAAACAGATTTTGATGTTTCTGGGTTTTTTGTTTCTTCCCCTGTCCCCTCTTCTCTTGACAGTTTTTTATCATGCTGTTAATTGTATTCCTGCTGGAGCTCACCATCGTGATTCTGTTCTTCGTTTACACCGAAAAGGTAAGTCAGATTTCTCTCTTCTTTCTCCTTTAGCAATTTTTTTTTATGCCCCTTCCCTTATAAATAAGTCATGAAGTGCTCGCTTTGGCATTCACATCATGCTTCCCTCTTTCTCAAGTCACCCCTCTCGGAAGATGTGCTCTCAGAATACATAAACAGATTTTCAGGGCTTGAGTTGTGTCTCTCTTGTGCGTGTTCTCTCTCTCTCTCTCTCTCGCCCTCTCATGAACAAGTCAAAGTCAGTGGTATTACTAAAGCAACCACCATTTAGGAAAAAAGGGAACTCTCCGCTGGGACGGGATGGGAAAGGGAAAGATACCTCAGAGGTGGATGCTAATAGCAATTGGATATTTTTTTGCTATGTTTACATTTCAGAAGTGATTTTGAGATTGTTAGAAAGTCTGGATGACAGAGATGTAAAAGGCATCTGTCAAACTTGTTTCTGAGAGCACCTCGGGACAGTCTAATGAAATTCCAACTAACTGCCACAGTGACAGTGTTAGGAGTTAATACAAGACCCCTTCATTTCCTGCATTCAGATTTTACATTGATGGACCACTGATCTAATCCAGTATGACAATTCCTGTGTTTCCATAGCAAAAGAGCACAGGGGTGGGCAAACTTTTTGGCCTGAGCGCTGCATTGGGTTTCCAAAATTGTATGGAGGGCCGGTTAGGAGAGGCTGTGCCTCCCCAAACAGCCAAGCGTTCCATGGCCCCTGCCCCCTATCTGACTCCCGCCCTGCTTTTTGCCCCCTGACAGTCCCCCCAGGATTCCTACCCCATCCAAACACCTGCTTCTTCTTGACAGCCTCCCCGCCCCTGGGACCTCTGCCCCATCTTTTCATAACACCATGAATTGTTAATTAAGGCCTGTTCCAAAGCCCATTGAAATCTCCCCCCGATCTCTGTCCCCTGACCCTCCCCTAAGTATCCGCCGCTGCCCCATCCAACTCCTCTCCTTTCTGACAGCCCCTCGGGAACCTTGCCCCATCCAACCACCCCTTCTCCTTGTCCCCTGCCATCCCATCCAACCCCTCCTCTCATTCCTGACTGCCCCCCCCCCAGAACTCCTGGCCCCTATCCATACCCCCTCCCCCTGCCCACCTGCCATGGGTTAACAACTGTTTAGGAGCTGGGAAGTGAAGAGTAGGAATATATGCCTTGCCATTCTGAAAAACAGTCATTAATAGCTAGGTGCTTCTAGAATTAGGAGTAGAGTAGTGAATAACAAGATGGCCGCCATTTATTGGAAGGCCCAAATTTATTTACAAGACTAAAAATTGTGGATGATTAAGAGATTCTCCAAAAAGACCTAAAATAATGAGTTTATTAGACAACAGCATGGCACATAAAACTCAGAATTGACTTGCAAGGTAATTTAAATTGTTCCTTCCAATGTAAAACTACTCGTGCACGCTGATGGGTTCTGAATTAGCTGAGACCTCTCGGGAGAAAGGTGTACATGTCACAGAGGACAGTTTAATGAAGGCATCTGCTGAAAGTGCAGCAGCACTCCAAAAAGCAAATACAACATTTGGCTGTAGAAGAAGGGGAGGCGTGTGGGAATTTTATAATGCCATTATGTAAATTGATGGAATGACTTCACCATGAATTCAGCATTGAGTTTTGGTCACCTCATTTCAGAGAAGGGTAATGAAAATGATTAGAAGCACTAGGGGAGGGAACTTTCATATGAAGAGTGATTAAAAAGTCTAGCATGATTTAGTTTGGAAAAGCCATGATATTAAGAAGAGAGGTGATAGAAGTATCTAAAATAATGAATGGTATAGTGAAGGCCAACCACATTTTTGCACAGGAGGTGTGTTTGAAATGTAAAGAAAGCATGTTCAGAAGAGAAGAAATACTTTACTTTTTATGTTGTATATAATCAACCCATAGAATTCCCTGAGGTGAATAGTTTAATAAAATGTGGGCGGAAGGGAAAGGATTGGATGTTTACATTAATAAATCATTCAATGCTGTTAGACTGGCTGAGTTAATAGTTACAAAAGATAATAATCCTTATTCTTCAGGTCATAAGTTGATTGCTAGCAGGAGTCAGGAAGGAATGCCATGTGCCATTTCCCCATACTCTGGACATTTGCAGAATTGTTTGGTTATGCTATTGATGAGGAGGGGAAGGCATTCACTTTCCTTTGAATTGTTTTCTATCGAGCAGTGATGGAGCCATGACAAGGTTGACCTCAAGAACGAGTCTTTCTAAAATGAATGGTCTAGTTCAACCACAAGTTATAGGGCTTGATTCACAAATTACTGGGTGAGATTTTTATGGCCTGTGCAATGCAGGTGATCAGACTAAATGATCATAATCCCTTAATCTTTTAAATCAAGAATACTAGACAAGATGGATCAGTAGTCATTGTCTGGGTTGCCGTTCCTGTGTTTCTGTCCTATACTAGGCTTACTAAAAGTAAATAAAACATTAGCAGTCTATAACTAATATTTCCCTCCAGCACGGTGAGATTGTCAGCCCTCCTGATGTGAAGAAAAATATTTGTTATAGGTACTGGTGTGAGAAATGTGACTAAATCAGAGAAGTTTGAGCCTAATCACAAGGGTTATCCAGTTAATGAAGCTTGTTGGAATATCTTTTAATGAACATTGTATGCTAACATCCGCACAGCAGTAGCTTTTCAAGCCTTTATCACAAATAAGTCAGACTAAACAGGCTTCTGTGTACTAAACATATTCAGAAAGCAGCAGGTTTCTGTAGTACCCAGAAACCTGCTGTTGATTGACTTTGCCCTGGTCTACACTGGTGGGTGGGTGGGGCGGGGAGGAGGGTTGATCTAGGATACGCAACTTCAGCTACGAGAATAGCGTAGCTGAAGTCTATGTACTTAGATTGACTTACTGTGGCAACTTCATGGCAGTGAGTTGGCTGCTGCTGCTCCGCTGGTGACTCCACCTGCACCTCTCAGAGCGGTGGAATACAGGAGTCCATGAGAGAGTGCTCAGGGATCGATTTATCGCATGTAGACTAGATGCGATAAATCAACCCCGATAGATCGATTTCACAATGTTAATCCCCGCCAAAGCGTAGTCCTGTCCTGTGTGTGTATATAAGTGCACACATACACGTGTGTGAATAAAATTCTTTCCAGTATAAAATGGGGAATGATCATTATTCCCTGTTGTTGGCGTAAGAGGAGGCTAAACGAAGGATCCCCGACGGCCCTCCTTCACCCCTTGCGTCTTTGACAGTGTAAAGTTCATGCAGCCAATACTCTGCTCCCTTATTAAAAACATTAATTAATCCTCACAGCACTCTGTGAAGCGGGCTAGTATTACTATCCCCTCTCAGACTGGGAGACTGAAGCAGAGCGGTTAAGGGACTGCCCAGGGCTATGTAGGGGGATGGTGTTAGTACTAGGACTGGAACCCAATGCTTTTCCTTAACCACAAGACTAAAAGAAAATAAAAACCTACAGAAGAGTTAAAAGGCTGAGCTGATTTCAGGGCTGTTTTTAGTGGTTGATTTAATAGTGTACTTCCACAGACCGATGCCTCTTTTTCAGTCCTTCTGCTGCAGAATGTGCACAATGATAAACTAGAGAGTGCAGTGCAGTATTAGCGAGGGAGTAACTATGCATCTGGCAGCACGTTTTCACTAACTTACAGTTGTCTCCTGGTTTGCAAAGTAGACTATTTCTATGTAAATCACCATGACACACACTTTTAACAGCATGTTAACTATTCACTTTTTAAATATTTTTGTTTTGTTTTGTTTGTTTATTTTACAGTCAATCACTTATTAGGTTTTTTTGTTTTGAGAAAAGAACTGCTTTTCCTTTGCTCTGGAAGAGAATGCTGCTATGCAGATGAGCAAAATAACTCCCTGGAAAGCTCATCAGCTCAGATTGGGCTATTCTTACTAGTCAGGATGGGGGTGGGGGTGTTTCCATTCTTATTAACAGATGCTTCTCTGAGTAATGAATTATTGAACATTGCTCTTGCATTAGGATCGTTTGCTTCCCCTCACTCATGTGTGCAGGCTTGCCTCAATCTCTCGTTGGGTGAGAGAAGCATTCTGCTTTGCTTTATGGTCCTCTCCGTGAACCGCTCGTGAGGTGTGACACACTAACATGAGAGAGGCTCGGAGAACAGCCCATCTATACGTAGCATTGGAATGAAAGGGGAATGAGAGTAATGTCTCAGAGCTGCACTGCGGATCTTTCATAGTCTGAGCTCACTTTTTGCATGCCATTCCTCTTGATGTCCTTGCTACTCACCCTCTATAACTTAACCCTTGAGTGCTGCAGATCAAGAAGAGACCTATAGTGGAGAGTTGCATATAGGTGTCACTGCGGGAGAGGGGGAAAGAGTCTGATTGTGGTGTGGGGAAATGGACTTGAAACTCTTCCATCTGATTCTGGGTCCTTCAAAAGCAGTGAAGAGGTTGATCCAGGGGCCCTGCACAGCAGTAGCAGAGGTGTGTTTTGGGGTGGCATGACCTTGCACCTTACGTTTGGGCATATACATCTCTGAGCTGGCAGTGAGTGGTACTTGTGTATGCACAAATGCATGCACATACACACGCAGTTTAGTCTTAATGGAGCAGGTTGTGTGTGCAGCTGCTGCTATCAAGAGAATTCCCATTCACATGGTTGCCACTTCTGTAGCATGAATGCTCTAATCAGCCCTGGGGAAGCAGCCCAAACACCACTAACTACAGAGGAGGTACTTCCACTGACATATGGGTTGAATTGGGCCCTTAATACATGTTCATTTTGCTTCCATCAACACAGACCAGCACTTGTCCTACGATACCTATTCAGGCTATTTTTATGAGCTAGGTTTTATGAGATGCTTAGGCATTCGAAGAGGCAATAATGAAGAGGTTAAGCTCAGTTTTACACTGGAAAAATCAAAGCATTAGGGCTTAATCCTATGAGGTATTGAGCTGTTTCTGGGAGATGCTGAACCCCGTGGACTCCCGGTTGAGCTCAGAACTTCACAGGTTTGGGCCCTTTAAGAATGAAAGCAATGCAAATAAGGTGCATGGTGATGTACTGGTAATAACTTTTCAGTCCTTCTGTTTTTAACATCTGTCTTTATTTTTACTATGACTGTTTTCCCAAAGGCACAGAAAAAAGTCTAGATTTACTGTCTTTTGTAACTGATAGATCATTTTTCAGTACATTTGTTAATTCACATATCCCCTTTTTCTGATTTATAGGTAGGATTATATATTCCTGCTATTTAGCACCCATAAATGGAGAAGCATAAATCAACATTAACTTTATTTTATTTTTTCAATGACAGACTACATAATGCAGGGCAGTTTAAGGAATAGAAACAGTGAAGGCTCTTTGAAGAGGGATGGGGTGAGGTTGATTGGGAGAGCAGTTAGTGCCCTTGGAAATTGAGGGTTAGGACTGAGATTTTCAGTGGAAATTGAGCACTTAACTCTCTTAAAACCCACGGAAAATTGCCACCTAGAATCTCAGCACCATTAGCTGTGTTGAACATTAACACACACGCACGTACTTACCTGTGCCAGTAACTAATCTCTGCTACACACCTGTGAGGTAGATTAATGTGAGCAGATGCCTTTATCAACCTGCTCTCAAATATACTATGTAGAGGCCACACTTACCTCCTCCTTGGGGTTTGGCTTTATTAGTATTTTATTAATTAGGTCCAGATTGTGAACCTCTTACTCACATTCCTGAGCAGTTGCTCCCAGGAATAGTCCCTTTGTACCCAACTGCTCACCAGTATGAGGAAGGGGTTCACAGTCTGATGAAAGAAATTAACAACCTAACAAAATTGAGCTCAAGCCTCCTTTCCAGCCTGGGCTGCTCCCAAGATTCCTCTCTCCAGACAGCTCAGCCCATACACTGCATCCTTTCCTCTCTAAAGAGCCACTTTCATCTTCCACATCTCTGCAGGAGAGTAGCATGTCAGCAGTACCACTAAAACAGTAGAATCCCCTTAACATTCCTCTCAGCAGGATCAAGATGTGCTAATGCTTGGGGCACTTTAAAGCAAACATGGTCAACCTGTTACAATTAACACCTTTACATGGATGGGGCAGCTGAAGTGGATTAAGAGCTGAGCAAGTTGCTTACGGAGGGCTATAGTTATTTGGACCTTGTCTACGCTACCAAGTTTTGTTGACCAAAACTGCCTTTTGTCGATGTGGCAGGGTGACCACCCGCCCCCTACCGGAAGGGGCTTGGAAAAGCCCCAAAAGGGGTTTAAAACAGTCAGGGAGGGGGCTGTGGCCAGAAGCCTGCAAACTCCCAGGCTGATTGGGAGTTAGGCTCAGCTGTGTGGCCACGCCCCAAACACTCCCAGCCAGAGTATAAAGGCTGGGAGGCAGGGCCCTAGGGAAAACAGTCTCCTCTGCATTCAGAGGGAGATAGGCCTAGCTGCAGGAGCTGAGCCAGGTACCTGGGTTAGGGCAGAGCTGGGGCAGGGCAGAAGGAGCTGGGTGGGCTCTAGCCAAGAGCCCCAGGCCTCCGGGCCTGATACAAGGTCCGACCCAGAACTTCCAGGGTTGCAGGGGGCAGCCTAGGGCTGGAGATAGCGACAGCAGGCCAACCCTCCTTGCCTGTGATGAGAAGCCATGATACTGCAGTCCGCCCCAGTGAGCGGGGGCAAGTGGTGACTGACAGTGGCACACTCTGAGGCGAGGTGGGGATAGCGGGTAGAGGGTTCCCCTGGGGAGGGGAGACCCTCACACCAAAGGGGGTATTGCAGGGGTGCAGCCCCCACAGTTGGAGGGCACCGGGGTCCGGGAGGGACACGGGGCCAGCAAAGGAGCGGGGCATCAACCTGCGGAGGGCGCTCTGGACGGTGAAGGAGCTGATTCCCCAGACGACCAGCGGGAGGCGCCACGGGGGTGAGTGGTGACCCCGTTACAGTCGACCAAACGGTGAATGCGTACATACTGCAATGTGACTTTTGTGAGGAAAAATGCCCATTTTTGGCAACAGAATACAACCATCCTGATGAGAAACATATGTCTTTTTCCTCTACATTTTTCTAAATAGACACCACACTCTGATAAAACCCCTAACCCTTCCCAGGCCACTCTGTGTTGATATTATTGAAGCACCCACAGTAATCCACAAGCACCTCCAAACCATGGAGAAAAACCCCTTCCAAATGATTTGTACTCTGCCACAAAGTGATCACAAGGTGGTCTGGTGCCAAAATTAGAAAATGTGTGCCATCTATCGCCTCTCCACGGTTAGGGAAACCCATTTCTGCAAAACCGTCCACTATTTCATGCACATTTCCCAGAGTCATGGTCCTTCATAGCCAGGTGCAAGGTATTGCTATGCACACTTGCATTAACGCAGCCCCAATGGTTGACTTTCTTACTCCAAATTGATTCCGTCCTCTGTAGAAGTCTCTCTCTGCTTATTGCTGGATATAGGGGTGATATATTAAACCTTGGTCAAGCGCTTTACATACTTCAGTGGCAGGGAATGGTGTTAAGGATGAGATAGTTAAAATGGAAATGACAGCTAGGAGTGTGTGTGGTTTATTTTTCATGGTAACACCATTTATCTTAGCCAAGCTATTTGTATTTCAAAGGTGACACCATATTTTAGGAGTTACACCATATTTTAGGAGTTGCAGCAGCATTGTCACAAGCAGCTAATTGTAACCAATTCATTTTGGTTCCAGTTCAACAAAATATTTAAGCATAGGCTTAAGACCATGTGCCTAGCTTTAAGCATGTGCCTATGTCTCATTAAAGTTAATTCATGGATTTAATAGCCTTGCTGAGTCGGGACCTTATTGAGGAAATTCTACTCATGGTGAATTTTTTTGGACACTCTAATGGGTGCATCATATAATATTTAATTCCATAGGGAATCGGGTGGCATTTTATTAATTATAAAGCTTTTTGGTTCTATTTTCCCTTTCTGTAACAGCTCCCTGGCTGGAGTTTTGAAGCTCAGTATTAACCTTTTATTTGAGGCAGAGGAAATCATTGCCTGTGTGTTTGAAATAACAAAGCCAAAAAGGAAAATCCTTTACTACTTCTAATTCATTTGTTAAAACAGGAACTGAAAGAAAGTGCAACTGCAGAATGCTGTTAGCATTGGTCACTGGGGGATACCAAAGTACCGATGACAAGAGTTAAGTGCACACTCTGAATTAGGTGTTACTCAAAAGCAAGCTAAAACAATAAAACTGCATATAAAATGCATTAGGGTTCCCCTATGGGAATTCCTGAACTGTGGTGCTCAGAACTTACTGGAATCTAAGAATATAAAGTGTTAGCAAAAATAAATAAATAAAATAAAATCCTGCTCTCCTCAATAAAAAGGAAGCATGACTCCACACCAAATGCTAGTACCCACCTGTGTGAGGGTTCGCTACATCCATGGTCTGTTATCTTTACAGACCCATTGTACACTCACAAGTGAAGGTGAGTCTGGTGAGTCTCATCGCTGTCACCACTGGCTATTTATTCATATTGCAAAAACATCACGCACTTTGGCATAGAGCTTCCACTCAGGAGAGGCCCAAGGCTGGACTACTAAGCTGGGTGGCTGGAAGTGCATTTCCAGAACTGTATGGGGAAATTCTTCATGGTTGCTATCTGCACTATGCCTGGCTCAAACCAGTATGACCAGTCCCTTACTTTCAGGAATATGAAATTTTACTTCTGGGTTTTCTTTTAAATGTTTTGGTACCATTCAGGTAGGCAAATCACCTATGCTGCCTTTTTGCTAGCGGAGTGCTCATATAACACACAAATGAGGGAGTGGAGCCCATCTTCATACTTTTTGTCATGGGAAGCTTTTCCATAATTAGATCTGCTATTTCCCAGGCTTATAGCTTGAACTAGAGCTTTTGCAATAGATGCTTTTTCAAAGACAGGTGACCTCTGTTGTTTCATGCCCTGTCTCTTCAGTTGGCTTCTCTCAAGGATGCTGCTACAATATAAAAATATTAATAATTAACATTTGCACTAATGTAACAGCTTTCATCCAAGGATCTCAAATTACATTTCAAATGGTGGATAAGTAGATGTGCTCCTATTTCACAGATGGAGAAAATGAGGCAGAGAGATAGAAAGGGTTTGATCCTGTGAGGTGCAGAGTGGCGCTTGAGAAGTAGTGACTCCCAGTAAAGTCAATGGGAATTGAGAGCTCCCAGCACCTCTCAGGAAGGCACTCTGTATCTCCCAGGGTTGAGCTCTAAGGGACTCATCCATGGACATTCAGGAAGCCAGTTGAAGTGTCTGCGTAGACCAGAAAGAGAGGGCAATGGGCTAACTTTTCACCTGGTTGAAGTTGTTAGCACAACACCAGTTTATGCAGTTGAGCTGCACTAATTTTAGGTGGTAATTTAGCCCCATTGCTCCTGCTGCCCAGACTCTGCTCTGACCATTGGTATCTGCTGCTGCTGCTGCCGCTCCCCGGCTTCTGTCTCAAAAAAGAGAAGAGCAGCTGAAAGGAAAAGAGAGATTTCAAGGGCTGATATAATAAATAAATAACTGACAACTGCAACAAATGTACAGGAATGACTGAGGTGGTATATTGAAACAGACAGCACATTTCTTATTCATTCTGAGAACATTTTTGTAGCATCAATATATATTTTAGACAACTTAAGTTGACAGTAAACTAAATGTTAAGCCTTTTTTATATATACAAAAGAGCGAAGAAAATGGCTTGTCATGTTATCTGACTGTAGGGTGGCCAATGGAATATACCTTTCATCTTAGATTTGCCAGCTGCCATTGAAAATAATGCTGGGGATTGACCACTTTATTGGGTAAAATTTGCAGATGAAGTTCTTCATCGTATCCCTTTTATTTAACTCAGTAGTGATGTACCTGAAATAACGTCTAGCTGAAATTGTTGGTCATGTATCTCTCACACCATTATTAACTGGTTTGGGGTCTGACAGGCAGAAGTGTCAGACCATTCTCCTAATAGGTAATAGCTGATTTGCTTGAGCTTTAGGATTAGAATCCAGGCAACCTAGAGCATGGTGAGATGACTTCTGTCATTCAAACTCCATTTTGCACATAAAAGGACTTACAAACACCAGATCATGTATCACACAGTGAGATCTGCCTTGAGTCCTTGCCACTGGTGCCAAAAATGTCATGGAGGACATCCTACAGTGCTATAGATACCAGCCCTCTAAAATGCTTGGAAGCAGTGATGGAGCTAATAGGAGGGCAGGGTGGTGACCCTGGTCCCTTTCCAGCATCCCTTAGGTGTATGTGTAGTGCCTTTTCAAGCCAGTCGGTATAATTGAAGGTAGCACTACTGATAACTGAGCACTCTCCCTGGTTCCACCACTGCTCAAAACCTGGCTTCACTATTGCTAAGAAGTAAACTAGCTGGAGATCAGAGGTAGTAGGACCAAGTATATGAGTAGGGACTGAGGCCAATAAGACACATGTTTGGGGTTATATAATATGGACAAGTTACTTTAATTCAGTTGATATCCTGGACCCGGTGAGTCAGATTGAAAATAAGTATCATAGCCCAACAGTACTTGCTAATCAGTGATCTCCAATGGCGAAGACCGAGCAGGTGATTACATACTGTTCACCTAAAGCAAAGAACAATTGAAAAGTTTTCCTCCAGAAATCAATGAAAGTTCAAGTCATGAAACACAGAAGAGAAAAGATTTTATGACTGGAGAACGTGTTATTTAGATCCTTCACTTAATCCATTAGTCTTTCCTGCAAATATTTGGTACCAAAAGAGCTACAGCCCCACTTGAATTAACCAAAAGTGCTTACAGAATATTGAAAAGCTAGGAGAAAAAGCAACATTATTCTTTATGCAACACCAAAAAAAAAAAAATCCTGCTGTTTCCTTTCACCTTCTTCTTGATGAATTCTACTTGGCAGAAGATCAGCTCAGTATATTCCAACAAAGCAAAGAAATGGGCTTTTCAAGGTCAGACAGCTTGAGGAAAGAAGGAAATTGATTTTCTCTTTGGAAGGGGGCACTCAGGAAAGCAGGAGGAAAACGTGTCACAAACCTCCAGATCTGTTGAAAAGATCACCTGGTATTTAAGTAAATGTCAGTGGGCTGCTCCTGCTGCTACCACCAACAATAGTGGCCATTCAGCAGTCATGTGCTAATTCACATGGCGGGCTGTGCTCAATGGAAAGCTGGCTCATTGTCTCTGGAGGTTAGAGCTGTGTTTGACACTGATTTATATGCAAGCAGCAGAGGCAACCTTTTCATAATGACTGTTGTTATCACAGATGAGCACTGAGCAGCAAAGTGAGGATTGCTTTTCTGATAGCGGATCATAAGTCTCCCCCACCCCCTCCAAGTGTCAGTTTATATGTAAGAGACAATTATGTAAATAGGGCCAGGACTGGCTCTGTGCCTCAGGATATTACAACAGTTCTGTGGTATCCATTTTAGGACATCCTCAGACAACAGTTACCAGGTACGGCATCAGGGAATGCGAATGTGGGTGCGTGGGCACGCCTCACACAGGAATTAAAACCTGGCCCATTGAAGTCAATAGGTGTTCTTCCATTGACTTCCAAGGGGCCAAGATTTTTTCTGCTTGTGATTAACTTCTTAGTATCTCTCTCCAACTCTGGAACCTCTTCCACCTTCTCTGTGAACTAACTAGCACTTGAGAGCACAAAGGGCTGTGTATTGCAATGTTACAGAGGATCCAAGTTTATGGTACTGCTGCAAGCACGGTGTGCAGCAAAGTCTGAGTCACCCGGTCCTCTGTTTCCTTTGTAACCAGGAGATAGAAATGCTGTATTTCAGTACATTTCAGTGGCTCTGCAGTTGATGAAGATGATTTGAGTAGGAAAGTACCATGCTAGCTTTCCTATGAGTTAGTGACTCAGACCTCTCTTTTCCCTTCTTTGATAAATGCTGTCATTTTTTAAGACTACTTAATTTTAGAAGTCAAATCCAGTATTTCACAGCCAGCTAAATGAAATGCTATTGTTACGAGACTCTAGTTTTGGTGTGTATGGTTCGTTCGGTGAGGAGAGAAGTGTTTTATCACCACTGCAAGTATCCAGTACTTGTGGGAGCAGCACTGTGGCCAGTTCAGGTCAGCAATGACTTTGCAAAGACTATTTTTAGTCTGGTTGTGTCTGGTCTTAATCTAGCACCATGCTCTACTTGGAAGCTGCAATCTGCCAAAATGCTGTTTGATCTCTGGCTGCTAAAGGAAAAAAAGCCCACCACATAAGTTTCGATTCATACCTTTTATTTAGGGACTATAGTGGCAAAATACTGTGTATATATATTTTTTCCAATGGCGGAATGTTCCTACTGTATGTCATGGGTTTCCAGTGATGATCGTCTTTTCTCTGGACTCTGTGTGGGTTGTTTTTCCCAACCGTACTCTCACTGCTCCTTTTGCTACCTACTTTATGCATTACAAGGGAAGGATCATGCCTTCAGCTCTCCAAAGGGCCAGAGATCTGCTCCCAGTATGGATGGGTTTTATCTTTTCCCTTTGCACACATTCATTGGTTTTTGAATTTTCATTTGCAATGTGGTTACAGTGTTTTGGCCTCATGCTTCTGGAAACTAGCTGTATTTAGCTACTGCTAGGTGTGGGGAAATGGAGTGCATGGGGTGCTTGCTCCCATCCTTTGGGTCTGTGGCCATATAGATGCATGCTCTGAGCCAGATTCTGCGTTCTGCTCTGGCCCCTGTGCACTGCTGCAGCACTGTAAGGTGAACACATAGCCAGGGGAACCAGCTCCTTAGGTGTACCCCTAAGGTAAGCGGTTTCCCTGTGTACTATAGAGCTGCCAGAATGACTGTGTGGCTCCTGTAGCTCATTGTGCCTGCACCATAGGCCACACCCACACTCCATTTGCTTCAGAGCTGCACAGGCAGTTTAAAGAACTTACCCTCATATTATTCCCCCGAAAAAGACTCAGCCCTGGTCTACACTGTGTGTGGGAGGATGGGGGGGGGGGCGTATTCAGAATGACTTCCACTCCCCTGTCAACTCCACCCGCGTCTCTTGGCACAGTGGAGTTCTGGAGTCAAGAGGAGAGTGCTCGGGGATCGATCTCTGCCCACTGATCTGGTGAGTGGCGTAGACCTTGCCTTAGGCTTTGCTAAAACACTGAAGTCCCTGAAGCGGTGATCAGCTAGCAAAAAGGAAAGCAGACATCTTAATCTGTTTGAATCTAGCTATACAGTTGGCAGGCAAGAATTAGAAATGTATAAAGGATAGTCAATACTGAGGCCAATTAACAGGTGCCATTTTAAGTGAGAGTGCTAGCTGCAAAAGATTTTTTTTTTCAGATGTTTATAATTTTGACTGCTTCACTTTTTAGGTATCCAACTTGACACATGTTTGAGAAGCCTGATTTCTCAGAGGGTAGGTGCTTACTACTTTCTGAAAATACAAGTACTTTAGGGTACTTGTAGTTGGGCACCAAAATCACCAATCACTTTTGAAAATTTTGGTTGAGGTCCTTATATGATACCCATCACTCTTGCATCTGAGCACAATCTTTCTTCCATTCCATCTCACAGGAGTAAACTGCTTGATGGAAGATTTCTTGGAGTCAAGATGAATCTCAAGGAGGCTCCCTTTCTAAACAAAAACATCCTATTGGATCCTCTTTTCGGGTTCAGTGATCAATAGCCACAGTAGCAAGCCTTCAGCACTCCCCAGAGAGAGAGAGAGAGAGAGAGAGAGAAAGTGACGGGAAGTTCAGAAGAAAAATACAGTCATGGTGGTTAATATATTGATTTGGGATCACTTTACTTGTGAGTTTCTTGAATTCTCATAAACTAATGGTGCATTCAGTGTTTGAGGAGTTACTTGTCCTCCATTCCAAGCAGAATAAAAGAATAAAGTAAGATGATTCCATTTTACAAGACAGATTTATAAAAGTAGGTAGCAAGCAGGGAACCAGAGGTGAATTATACTCAAAATGTAGAAAATTGGTTGTCTTCCTGCCTACTAGAAAATCCAAGTACTAGAGCAGGGGATTTCTGTCCAGCTTTTGCCCTTTCCCAAAATAGTGAATGTACTTAGGTTGTATATTGGCAAAATTGGAAGAGTGGAGAGATTAACTGCACTGATTCCACTGACTGTCCTGGCTCATGTGCCAAGGAGCATGGAAGGATGGATGTCGAGTTGTTCCTACTTCTAATGAACCTACTTTCTACCACCCAAAGGGCTCACAAATTCAAATGTATAGCTCCAGAAACAGGCAGGGAGTTAGGTTCCCTTTTAGACACACACAGAGTCTAGGCTAGAGGTTCATGCACTATGAGGCTGTCATCTCAAAAGTGGTATGGGTGAGACAACTACAAAGTGAAGTAGAGTGGTTACAGCACGACTATTGCACATGAGAAGTACTTTCCTTAGCCTAGGCGTGGCCAACACGAGCCTGCGAAGGAGCCAGAATTTGCCGGTGTACATTGCCAAAGTGCCACAGTAATACGTCAGCAGCCCCCGATCAGCCCTCCCCTCCTCCGCTCCCAGCACCTCCCATCCACCGGCAGCCCTGCCCAATCAGCACTTCCCACGCT